>OU611948.1:19835271-21231937 GCA_914767545.1 Sesia apiformis | reverse complement strand
AAACAAAACTAATGCACTATCTTATCAACCTAAAAGTCATATTTCAAAACTGTGAGACTTTAATACGTTAACCTTAACGGAAGATCCTAATAGAACTCTGTGTCATCTGAAATTTTGATCAATTTCCTTAAAATTCAGTCGAGTTGAAATTTCTGCGGTAAAATCAGCTACGTTGTAAAAGGATTTTGGAGAGAAAGTAGAGTAATGGATAGTATGTAGCTAGTCGTAGTAATTTTCTCTCCTTTCATTCTTTTTTTAATATTAAAAATTATTCCTTTTTTATAATCGGACTTTTTTGTGGAATGAAGGTGGTAGACGGGCTGTCAGTCCCACCTGATGGTAAGTGAATACTGTCGCCCATGGACATCAGCGATACATGTCAACATCAGTCCAGAATGACAAACCTTGATACGCCTCCGGACGGGAAAATGGGGTGGAATAGAACAGCATGAGTTTTAAATGGGCTCTGGCATATCTCACTCACTACCGAAACACGTACCTACATTGAGGAAGTTGGATATAGCGGAAAACGAAGTTTTAAGTTAAATGCAGTTAAATTTTAAGGCCTTATGTGACAGCGGCTGTGGGATTTAGCGTGCACCCTCCCTCTGTCAATCAATCTTAATCAATCTGGACTACTAAATCTGGCTAACTTTGATAATCAGTGTTAAAGACTTTGTGCTGTGTTTATCTTTTCAATAGTTACGTTGGTTCCATGATGATTCACTGGTTAATGATAAATCTTTTGGGAAACTTTTGGTCATTAAATATAGAATGTCGTTAAACAGAAGATTGGAACGACCAGTTTACAAAGTAATGGTGTTTTCAATTATTGATAATTGTTTCTTTTGTGGTTGTATATCCTTAGTTTGTCAGAAATAAAGAATGTATAGTTTATTAGGAATATGTTGAGAAACACTGTATATGTTATAACTTTCAGAATTTCGCGCTTTGTAATATTTTATACTGTAAATTGGCCTTAAGTTCCTACAAATTAAGGTTTTATTTACCGTTTACTCACTCGAATTTTCGACATTATTATTTACGCATACGTTATATTTACTCACATAAAAAAGAATATCATACCTTTCCAAACGCTACTACGTGTTTTAAAAATACAATTTATAAAATATTGCCGCAGTCGAAAAAATCAAGTGTTTTCTCGACGGGAGACTGAAATGTTTTGAATATTTTTCACCTTTATATAAAATGGTGGCATATCTCACTTAATACTGAAACACGTACGTACATTACGAGAAGAGGATTAAGTGGGAAATACACTACATTTTATGAAAGTCTTCTATGTTTCGAATATGTATAAATATGCGAATATCAGAACATATAAATATAAATATAATATATAAAAATCAGAACCTGTTTTGGAACGCGATGGACATACTGCCTATAGCGCCTATCCTCTCTCATACACTAATTTTTACTTGTTTTATTTTCAGCGGTGCTATAGCCCGTTGTAGGTCTTGGCCCTTTCCAGAATTCTATATTTCGTTCTTAAATATGGACTCTTTCAGGATGTTGTTAATTAGGTTTCTCCCTTGGGCCAGGAAGTCACTCTTCTCATGCTTCCAAATCTTCTTCTAGACACTCGATCCATCTATTTCACGGCCGGCCTCGTGGTCTTTTTTGTTGTGGGGTCCAAATTGTCTTTATTATTGGCGGTCTTTCTTGCGATATACGCTCTTTATGTTCAAGCCATCTTAGACGCTGCGATTTGCAGAATCTGACCAGTGTTTCTTTATAAATCAGAATATCTATTTCGCGATTAATTAGCACGATAAGTTCCCTTTTTTTCTTACATGGTCAATTTTTGTCTAGACAAGGCTTATCACTAAGAATTAATGTTTCTTAGTGTAAGAAAGACTGATTTTTACTAAAGACTTGATTCCAGTTCTTGTCTAAATAATGCTTCTAAGATAAGGAACATACGAGTGGGTTTAGACGAGCATGAAACCGTTGATAATGGACCGACCGAGCAAATTAAATTCTCTGCGCAATTTGATAAGAATATTTGCAACCACATGGTATCTGCAAGACTGATCGCTGTACATTAATCTTCGTTAGCCACTGAATGCGAACAAGAATGAATAATAAAGGGGAGTGCACACAAAAGGAAGCTATCGACGCGTTAAACGAGACTGGGCAACCGTGCTTCCGGCACGCCGTTTTATGTACCCGAGGTTTTTCATGCTGAACGCATTGTTATTTGATAGGGATTTATGAATTTTGTATTATTACATTGTATTTGAAAGATTAGATTTTGAACTTTGGCCTATTCACACGTTTGTTTGACTTTTATTGAATATTGTTTTAGATAAATTTTCTACGGAATCTTATGGGAAATATATGGATATAAAAAAACGCATTCAAATCAAACTATATTATTATTGCCGTAAAAAATAAGAAAATAGAGAAGCATAGAGTATAAATAATAAAATACTAAATATACTAAACACAGAAAAATCCCTTGGACGAGGAAACCACATCTTGATAAGATATCTTCCAAAATATCATCTCTCACGGGTTCACTTCGAAAGATAGTGAGATGCATTCCATTAAATTTACGCCATATAATATTGTAAATTCCCCTGTGAAGCCTCATCTTGATTACACGATTGAGGTGTAGGGATCCGTTTCAAAAACTTAATTCAGAAATACGTCAGGTAGCTCAAAATAAATTGGTTAAGGTTTTATGCCACCGTAACATAAAAAAAAGCCTTATTACGCCCACTAACAAAGTATACTCTGAAACCAAAAGTATGAACATGACAAATAAAGAAATATAACACAAATGTAAATACTAAACAAAGGAATCATGTATTCTAATTCGTAAATTACTAAAGAAAGAATTTCACTCTGAAGTCACATTTACAAAAAAGAAACTGACACACAAATTTAATACGAGACAAGCTAATAATGTTTACTTAAGTTTGCCAACGACGCAATAAATATTTTATTTTTAAGGAAATAAAAGAAATCCATTCATTGCACAGCTTTAATAAGTCATTGAAAACTCACAATTTAAAAGGTCTCTATTAAAATAAAAAAATAATTCTTATAAGTTATTTATGTGTGAACACTATCCTTACTATGTTTTATCAACTGATTTATGATACTATTGATTTATCGACTTTATCCAACAAGACATTTGGGTTTGCTAAATATGCTTCAAAGCGGGCAGCACAGGAAGATACCAATAAACTTAATGATGTGACAGTACGTGGTGTAAGACTAGAAGTTTTGGAAGCAAATAAGAAAACTTCAGCAGATGATGAAAAGATGGTTGTGGACACTGATTCTAATGACTGCTTCGCCGACCACACAGACAGAAAAAGGATGAAGCTTGATGACAAAGATGGAGTAGAGATGAAAAAATAGATCTGACAGACTTATTTACTGAAGAAAGTTACTGTTGACTCGTACAACACGAGTTCACATATTTTTAAATGAATGTATTTGGTCATTAATTTCCCTGTATTAGTTTAATATTGATTGAGATGTAGGTTTTTTGTGTAATTATCTTTTGGTACACATTTCCAAGCTCAATATACATGTATGTTGTAATAAAATAATATTTCATATTAATAATAATGTTAATCTACTATTACAATGTTAACAGCTGGCTGTGAGACGAACAAATTACAATGTTAACAACTAGGTATGAGACTCACAAATTACAATGTTAACAACTGGCTATGAGACACACAAATTAAAATGTTAACAACTGGCTATGAGACACACAAATTACAATGTTAACAACTAGCTCTGAGACACACAAATTACAATGTTAACAACTGGCTATGAGACGCACAAATTACAATGTTAACAACTGTCTATGAGACACACAAATTACAATGTTAACAACTAGCTCTGAGACACACAAATTACAATATTAACAACTGGCTATGAGACTTACAAATTACAATGTTAACAACTAGCTATGAGACTCACATATTACAATGTTAACAACTGGCTATGAGACGCACAAATTACAATGTTAACAACTGGCTGTGAGACGCACAAATTATAATGTTAACAACTGGCTGTGAGACGCACAAATTATAATGTTAACAACTGGCTGTGAGACGCACAAATTACAATGTTAACAACTGGCTGTGAGACGCACAAATTACAATGTTAACAACTGGCTGTGAGACGCACAAATTACAATGTTAACAACTGGCTATGAGACGCACAAATTACAATGTTAACAACGGGCTGTGAGACGCATACATTACTGAGTAGACCGTAACTTACAACTAATTTGACGAATTGGTAAAGAAGTCGAGAGTTAACTGTTTCGTCACTTAATTGTGCAAGGAAAAGGTGCCCACGGGCGGCGGTAACACTTACCATCACGTGGGACCGCGCTTGCTCGTCTATAAAAGCTAGTCTATAAAAAAAAAAAGGAAAGCGAATTGTTTTATTAGTTTGTACAAAAACATGAAACAATTTCAAACGTGCATTGATATGACGTGTCGTCAAACGGTTGCTCCACCTGTCCAGACTGACTGCGACGTGTGGTTTCACATGACGGGACTTGTTCAAACATGTTCCGTCAATAATAGGACTGCGATTATCGGAGTATTTATCGCCTGTTTGTGGATATTGTTGTTGGAAATAAAGTGTACTGTTCTCTAGTAAAGATTTATTCATCAATTGTTTATCGTCATCTATTGCTAATTAATATCAGTAATCAGTTATTCGTTAGTTAGTATCGGGAGTGATTAAGATATGTTGGAGCTCATCTCCTCTTGTCGAGTAGAAACAAAATCCTGGGATTGTTTATTAGTTATTTATCCCTATATACTCTTTGTTCTCCATCCCATTTCCTTCCTACGAGGAAGAATCGCAATCGGATTTCTCTAAATACCTTTTTCAGTCCTGTTTCGACTACACTTCTAGTTTTCCTGTCATACAGGTCATACCTGTCATACCGAACATGGTCGACTAAAGGTGACCAGCCGAATTCAAAATACCAATTAGTGGCACGTGTACATGGGGCATTTCTTAACGAATGGAAAGGAAATATGACAGAAAAATAGAATACATTGCGTTTATTTAACCGTTAAATTCGAAAATGAGCGAAATCGGTTCAGTAGTTCCAAAATTATGAAGTTGTAAACTATACAAAGAAAAACTTATATTCAAAGATATTTTTTCTAAAATATCCAACTGACGCTGTCAGCGGTCTTTATTTCCGTTAAAAAGTAATATTACTTTGTATTTTTATATTTGCACGCAAGGGAGAGTGGGGCAGTAGGGCGTGTTACGGTAAACGGTGTGAGCGTGAAATACACCTCATTGCCGATCGGCCCGTCATACGCAGCGATACCACACTGTAAGCTATATCCGGACGTCACGAGCAAAAACAACGCAATCACGATTTTTAAATCTTGATTGCTTTAATAATTAAGATTATTTAAGGAAAACGATTGGACTAAAGATCAGAGAATGATACTATGATCGGTATCTGGAAAATCAAAATTAATGCGTGAAGGTCTTGTCTCTCTTCCTGTGTCGAGAAGGGAGACAAAATATAATACAAAATATTATTTTGCACTTTAGTATAGACGCTTTCTAAAAAACTAAATTAACAAAGAAAGATTCAGTGCGTGAAACATTCAACTTCAGCTGAAATTCTTTTCAATTTTCCTTTCATAATAGGGAGAATCATTAAAATTGAATGCTTGTGGAACTTTAGCGCGCATAAGTCATGATAAAATCTGAGTGCTACGGCGTAGCAGCTACAAGAATTACACGTAGTAGCTACGAGAGTGCTACGGAAGAGCTATGGAGAGGAAAAATGATAACCATTTATGATTTTCTACGTGTTTTCAACTGAAACTTTCATATTATTTCACTGTTATTACTCCCTTAGACTGTATCTAGTGCTTGTTATTCCCGCTATGG
Organism: Sesia apiformis; assembly: GCA_914767545.1. Classification (NCBI taxonomy): domain Eukaryota; kingdom Metazoa; phylum Arthropoda; class Insecta; order Lepidoptera; family Sesiidae; genus Sesia; species Sesia apiformis. The sequence continues at coordinate 21,226,009 of OU611948.1, read as the reverse complement.
AGCCAGTACGAATGGTTCTAACTATTTTAATGTAGCTATCGACATCTACTTCAAATAGTCTTTAGTTTCTATTTGTGTTTTGTAGTTTTCTTGGTAATTATCTAGGTTGTATAATTTTAATAATTACGTACCTACATGTAGTTCATAGGACTACGCGGTGAAATTATTTGACAAAAACATACAAATACATTTTTTTGATAAATTAAGTGATTTTTTGACATACACACGTAAATAAGAATATAATATAACGAATCATGAAACTGACAAAATATTTGAGAAAGGTTCAAGTGCAAAGCCTTTACATTCGGCTACTTAGAATAATATTAATGTTTGTTCTAGCAAAAACGGTTTTAATTTTGAATGCACTTTATCTCCGTCATTCACTATGTAGCCATAAAAATAAATGATTTCCTCCATGTCCATTGTACACTGGATCCTAAATGAAAAGATATAAAGCGTAAAATGCTTTGGGATTAACTACATCCGCTTATAACGACGGTTAAATGAGCTGCGATGTAGCCACGTTTGCTACGGCGTAGAACCTTATATTGATGTGTAATTCGATGTAGGACTACATTGACAGTTTATTATCGATATTGATGTCAGCCTATAATGGGACTGCAGGGCACAGACCTCTCCTAGTAAATCACTAGGGTGTTTTGAGCGCATGCGATAATAAACACCATGCGGCTCTTTGATGATTTTATTATATGTATTGATTTTCTTTTATATATCGAGAATGTTGTCTTTCATAATCGAGCTAGTGATAATATTAAAACTTCCGAGTTCACGAATGAGAGTCGAAAATATATACCAACAGGGTATCACTGCTTTCATTATTAAGTAAAGAATGGCGGGAAAATTGTTTTATTTTGTACTCGGATGACCGATCCCACGATAGAAAGTTCTTTCTATAGTCTTTTATATGTATATTTATTCTATATACATATAATTAAAGAAATAGAAATTTAATACCTAAAACATTTTTGTTTTTCTTATAATAGTGGCAATAGGAGTATCTCAGACGCAAGTGCTTTCAGATTTTGTTTGTGTGTGCTCGTTTGCATGAATGTGCGTGTGCTGCGTGGACACCCGCGCTCATGCATGGATGTGTGTGTGTGTGTTTGTGTCTGACCTATACTGGGAATATTAATTGAACAATTCCGTCTTTCTAAGGTTAAATCCAATCTGCATTATGTCCCCGTGGTGGATTATGACCCAAAATCCCATCGTGATTGTGAGGTTTTCGCCACGCAGTAAAACTTTATAGGTTGATATTCAAGGAGAGTTATAGGCTGATGGTATGTCATAGTAAAAGACCGCCCGATTCCTCACAAATACCCTGCGCATGTCTCGTTTTCGTCGCGACTACACATAGGACGAAGTGCCTCCATCATACAGACACACTTTGATCGAACAATTTTCGCAGTTGGTTCGCAGTGCACAGCAAACAAGGTTTGCTGTGCAAAAGGTCGCGGGCTTGATTCCCAGTCGGACATTCATTTATTGAAAGACAAATGTATGTTCGAGTCTTGTGTTTGTCTTTGTGTGTGTCTTTGGATCCACGACACAGAGAATCTTTGTGTGGGCCATTGAATGTGGCATTATTTATTACTTTTATTATAAACTTTGATCTTTCAGTGGTTTGACATAAACTGTGTTTGGAGTGAACGGCTGCCTCTAGCATGTTAATTTTATAACCGTGACCATTCGATTCGACATATCATCGCTATCTGGCTAATGTACACCGTTGATTAGTTTTTGTTACGAAATTAGAGAGTATGTATATCATACGCATTGGTAATCCCAAAGAGGATGCTCGCTGGGATTTGTCTATTTTACATCGGAAGTTAATCCGATCGGATTTACTTTTTACTTTATTCTAACTTTAGTTTACAGGGTTATGGAAGGTTGAAACAATTTTAAATTTCAATATTAAATTTGAGGGTTGATATTTTAAATGCTTCTGTTTTTGTTATGCAATAAATAAGGATACGGGTTACTCTTTAAGTTCAGAGGCTGCATGAGTAGAAAGACTGGCATTACGCCCGAAACAGTGTGTGTTTTACTTCCCTTCCGAAAGAAGATACGAAAATTATATCCATCTACCTTAGGAATAAAGCTTCGTCATATAATTAGTACTGAAAAATGTAGTGAACTCTCTGTTCCAGTTAATTTCAACGAACAACAGTTCCGAGTGGGGTAGTTCGGGGAGAGAGTAGTCGGGGGAGAAAGTAGTTAAGGGAAAAATTATTAATTAACAGCGGCGGCGTGTGTTCTCGTTAGCGACGACAACGAGCTTGTTTAATTTTACCCGTGTTTATAGCTCCAGGAATGAGAGGTGCCTTCGTTGAGAATTCTGTGTGAAACATGGTGGAATGAACTGCCTACTGAGGTTTTTCTATTTAGTTACGACATGGGACTGTTCAAGAAGACCGTGAATAGGATTCTGCAAGATCGACAGCGCAAGCACATTCCCTGGTGTTGTAGGTGTCCATGGACGGCAGTGACCACTTATTATATCGTAGGCTGTCCGGCCGCATTAATTTGTTTGCTTATATATAAGAGATAAACTCAAAGACTATTGGATTGATTTCGAAAATTCTTTTATTTTTGGGTAGCGAATCTAATGCAGATTGACATTCACAGCTTATCTTTGGGTTGAACGAAGTCAGAGCACGTTGTTAGTAAGGCAATTAAAACATAAAACAGGTGATCCCATATATTTCAACGTTTTCACATGCGTACTAGCTTTAAATAGGATAAGTGTGAATAGCAAATTTTTTAATTCAAGTTGTTGAGGAATTAACATATATGTACGTATTTTATGTGTGTATTTGTAATTATATATACGTATATATATGTTATGTATTCATTTGGTATATTTAAGTAAGTTATATATTTGCTGTTGTCGTTTGAGTTATACAAATATTTATGGCTCTCCTCGTACTCTCTCTTTTAAACATTGTTTAACACAAAGGTTAGCTGTTGGAGCTAACCTTTGGGTGCATACCTTAGGGCATTGAGCTCGGTTTTTACAAGCTATTATTTAATTTCACCTGTTAATACTAACAGGTGAAATTAAATAATAGCTTATTTAAATAGGTAATAGGTGAAATTAAGCAAACATACGTTTGGGACAAATCTTGCAAGCCAAATTTGAACCACTTCCTCTAAACTTACGACTTTGAATTTTGGCATGCTTGTTCAGGTCTGATGACAATACATTAAAATGATTAAAATAATCTGATGCTGCAGTTAGGATTGTCTCCTCACGAGGGCACTCCTCAACGGTTAGTAGCACGGACACGAAACTTTGCATATACGTTTAATTTTGATAGCTAAACATGTTCTTCACCATGAACTGATGCTGCAGCCAGGATTGTTTCCTCATGAGGACGAAACAATGAAAATAGGACGGTTGACCTTGAAATTTTGGTATTTTTTGGGAGATTTGAAAGAAGTTAAAATCTTGTTAGAAAGTTTAAGAAGGTTGAGCAATGTGTTAAAAACAGATTATGAAATCTAACTATTCTAATTGTGGATAATTTAAATGTGACTAATTTAAATGATGTACGTATTTTCCCTCGCACACGTTTTCTAGTAGTCGGGCATAGATAATTGTGTAAATAGACTTTATTAGCCGTTCGGTGGGTAAGGCCTAATTTTTGAATAGATATCCTTCGGGCATGGAACCTCACCAAGGGGTAGCCTTTTGAGGTGTCCACTCAGGTAAGTAGTAGTACTTACCTGAGTGGACACCTCGAACATGAAATGTTATTTTAGGATACTTAACTACGTAGTCCATCTTTCATTAGGGCACGAATTATCGTCACCGAATATACTAGTTGCTAAAAAAATACGACATTAATAGAGTTTCATTTTCCCGCAAGACATTGAAGCATTTATTACAATTATTTACTAGAATATTTCAGACGAATCTAATTGCTTAAAAAAATAGTAACATTTAACTAACAGTATAGTTAATACTAACTTATTAAGTAATAATTAACTAACATTATACTTAATACTAACTTATTAAGTAACAATTCAAATACTGATTCTTACCGTAAAATTATCTTGACATACAGACCTGAATAATTGGATGTATTGGCCCGTGGACTACTCTTTACACCCTTTGCATTCCGTTTGAAATCAACGCTATACGCCTTTATGCTTTGGTGGACTTAATGCACCTAGAGGAAATGACCTGGGTGCATCGAGTCTTGACAGTCGTAGACTTAATGCAACTATGTCAGGTGCAATCAGGTCTACTGTATTATATCTTGCTTTGGTAGACTTAATGCTGGTTATTCACCTACATCAGGTGCAATCAGATCTACTGTATTTAGTTGTATATTTAGCACAGCTTGTGCTAAGTAAGATGAATGCCCTTTCGGCAGACATGGGGTCGTGAAGTTTTATTGAATTGTTTAATCTTAAATTTTTACTTGTTCATGTTTTATTAATTGAAATTTAAATATATGTTATATTTGGCCGTGTGGTGTCAACCAGCTCATTGCACCACCCCATTTCTTTCCATGGATATCATAAAAGGCGACTAAGGAATAACGAAGCCACAAGCCCAGAGGAACTATACCACAATTAAAAGCCGTTTTAAGGCCGTCCATGCCTTATGCATAAGACAATAAGTAGGCCATAGGCCAGACAAGTACATAGGCCTAAGTAGGCCTATGTATGGGGAATGCTAAAGGGGCTGTAATATACACGGTTACGGTGAGATTTCGAAATGTTTATGTCGAATCTCTTAGATGAATGAATTGGAATTTCTATATAACTATGAATCTGTCACACCAGCAAATAAATATCAGAGAAGGGTTAAAAAACTTAATGTATTGTAGAGCTCGACGCCTTGCATATGTGCGAGGGATGGATGAGGGACGAGTACGGGTCGTTGATTGAACTCCCGGAGGCGCTATTTTATAAAGGTTTTGAATTAAGTGTTTACGGGTAGCTTTTTACACGTTGTTGAAGCAAAGTATGTACTCGTAGAATAATACTGTAGAATTTGTAGAATATATATATATACACTCACAAGTTTCTGTGGATCTGATAGGCTAGTATAGAGTAATATTGTCCTATAAAATCCCACTGCGGGGTATAGACATAGATTAACTTCATCTTACATTGACGTAGGGTAGCCATGCCAGAATCATACATTTTTTTATATTCTAAATCGGGCCTGAACGTGTCTAATAAAGGTATTTGTTTATCGTTGATTCCTACTCGACGTTCCGACACGGGTTACTCCATCCACGGTGACTATTTGACTGAAGAGGCCGAGGTAGTCAGAGATGGGAGTTGAGAGCCGTTTTATCAACTACCCACATTTGATTTTCACTTTCGGAAAGGCTGCGACGCAATTCACTAACAATGTGCGCGGACGCACTCGACGGTAAATCGCAAGGTTTAAATTTGTTAATCACTGGATTCCACGTTGACGACAGTTTATAGCCGTCGTCCCGATTGACATTTTTATATTTATTTATTTCAAACGCTTCACCCATAATCCTAGGATAATAGTGAGGTTCAGTGGAGAGGGTTTTGGGAGTCCAGAGTATCCAGTGATTAATTCCAGCGTTGAGAATGTGTTTGGCTGCTGCTGATTTACTAGTTTGGCGTTTTCTTACAGCTGCGATGTGCTTCTTCCTTGATCCTTTCCGCAACTGTACGCTTAGTTTGGCCTATATAGGAACTTATATAGGAACCTATATGGGAATGTGTTCAAAACGCGAAAATTTAAACAGTTACATATATTGCTAACAGGCGTTATGCCCAATTTAGACTATGCAGTTTCCCAGATGCGAGATGTGAGATCATGACCTTGCGACGACGACGTTTTGCAACATCGGCAAATTGTCAACCAATATGTTTTTTTATTTTACTTTGATTTTGTAAAACATTAGAAATTAGAAACATGTAATAGTTTGGATCTATGTACCATAAGTTTGAATATGAGCCAAATCGGTTGAGTAATATGACTGACCGGTTATGACCGGATACATCGGTTGAGTTGATAATATTGAGAATCTGACTGGTGTTAATTAAAAAAAAATCGACCTCTATACACAGAAAATATGTCGTCGGATAAGGCTCGTGAAACTCTATGAGTTTGGTATAAACACTTTTTTCTAAAATGTACTTAAAATAGCAAAACTTTTCCTTCCGATTGATGATGACATTGATATTTTTAAAGTCGCCTTGGTGTAACTCTATTGTCATTATTGACCGATGTAGGTGGAATATCTACTTACCACCAGGTGGACTGTTTGCTCCTTCTTTCTATAAAAAAACTGTCCTAATTCCACCGGTCTGCTTGTACGCAATCTCATCTCACTGGCTTTACCTTTGTTTGCCTTGACATGACAAAACTGTAAAAACTTTTCTTCTTATCTCTTTACATAACACTTCACCGGAAAAGTTATACAACTAAAACTGCGGAGCAGACAAACTTACGGTAGGACAAGAAAAATAGGGATTTAACGAATGTACTTGCACCGAAACCGGAACCGAAGAATATATTTTTTAATTTATAACTATTTAGAAGGCTCGAAATGAAATTAAATACAATTTTTTTATTCTTTATTGAACAATCGTCAAGGAAATACATTTCATATTATCATTCGGACAATTTCTAAAAAAATACGACCTTAACGAGCCATTTTATCGTCCACTGCTGAATATGAACAATTAATGGACAATTGACTTGTGCATGAGGAATCTATGGCGAAACCACTCTTTTAAGAGGTGGTGTAATTCCCGAGGGATTATGGCAGCGGCTTTGTTATCCCTTAGTCGCCTTTTACCACATCTAAGAGATGGGTTGGTGCTATTCTCAAATCGGTCGACACCACATGACCGTTTTAAAATAATACGACCACGAAATTCAATTAAACTTGACAGCTCGTCGCTTTCGTCCACCGTGAAAATATTCTCTAAAAAGTTCGCAAGAAAAATAACAAAAGTGATGCCGAATGCGAAAGCTTGTTTTGCTAATCATTCGCATTCTGTGAAAGCGAATACTCATTACACCCCTAGAAGAAAGACACATATGGCTTAACGAGAGTTTAAATTGCAAATGTTAAAAAGCCGGTTAAGTTAAAAGTCACGTTTTAATATCCGTGTACGTGCTTCTGACTGAAAGTGCTGCCATCTACATAGTTGCGTTATGGTATAACGAGGGTTTTATGGTAGTCGATTAAAGGGCAATATTGTGATTATGAGATGTGCAGTCTTGTTGTTATATGCCCTACTACATAATGTCTATATATTTAAATTTATTGCACAACTAGCGGTGTGGTACCGCCCACACCTATTTATTGCTATTCGCCAATGAAGTCGTCATTCGCGTAAACTTGTGATTCCCGTGGGAACTTCATAATTTATCCGGATAAAAGTACCCTAAGTCAACCCAGCATATAAGTTATAACTATGCCGCTTCATTAAAATCCGTCCAACGGTTATTTCGTGATGCTCGTTCAGACAGACGAACAGACAGACAGACAAAAAGTCCGAAAAATGTTGTTTTAGGCTCTATATCACATATAATGACTGCAATGATTTTTTTCAAATAATATTCCATGTACAGACACGGCTCCGTTACGATTTCATTATATATATATATATAGAAGATAATCTGTAAAAAAGTCTCCTATGAAGCTCTAAACACAATCTCTTTTAAAAAGATATATCAGGAACTTTAACTCTCCATTTCTCATTGCTTGTGGCTTAGTCAACCCCCCCCCCCCCACCCCCCTTGTTTTATCTATCCTTCCACTTTTTACTTTTGTCAGCGACATGTGTTTTTTGTTATCTGTTTCTCTCGATGTATCATATATGGATATTGTACTTATCCTTATGTATATATGTATGTGTGTAGACTTGTATGTGTGTATAATACAGTATATTTGTGTATTTACTTTATCTAATCATATCATTTGAGTCTTTCTCGCACCCCCCAATCGAATCTCTGTGATCAACTCAAAGGCTGGTTGGTAGAGAATGCCTTATTGACTTAAGCTCGCCTTTTGTACGATATTGTACAGTGAAGTGTATAAATAGATAAATAAAAGGCGATGTCTAGAAGTTTTTGTATCTAGATAAAAAAAACGGCAGAGGTGCACACACTGTTCTATATTGTCGCGTATGAATGTTAAATAAGCCAAAAATGACGATATTCACATTTCCATTAATTATCATAATAACTTTATCAATAACTCTCAAAGAAACAAGTAAAGATTCAAGAGAGGATATACATAAATACATTATTAAAGCAATCAATCAAAAATCACAGCAAATAACCAATAACCGCCGCGTGTTTCTATCGGCCAATTGAATGATCCAATCCAAAAAGGTTACATAAGCTAAAAGGGTTTGCAAGTCCTGTATATCGGTCCTTTATTTGTATTCCAAAGCTTTGTATCAGAATTGCCCGATCGCCGTAACTGGGGCAAAAACTGAGGTGGCTCGGTCGACTGGTTGCCATGGTAACGCACCCTCCCCCGCCGCCCTTCCCACGGACCGGGGCTGTCGCTTCCCCAGATTTACCCTGTTTAATAGAATATTATCTTAGGTATTAATTAAAAGTTCCGGATAGTATATCCGAAGATTAGCTCTGTACGTGGGTTAATGATTTCAAGAAATTTATTAGTTGGACTTTATGATGTATAATAAATAGAGTGGTGACATAGAAATTGTAAATTTGAATCAAACATGAGTTTTTCAGCGAATAAACCTCGGCACATATTATTGATTACCAATTTAAGTATATTATAGTATTTTAATTATATGGTATACTCTAGCGGTGCACGCGACATTGTTCGCGTGATCTTTAGAGTGATGCCCGTCGACACTCTATAATGGATATAAGAAGTTTGTAGTATAACATTTAAAGGGGTCTTATTGTCAATATTTACCTTATTTATTTTACTCGAAGTTTTGGTTGGGTTGCACCAATCATGGTCACGAACAGAATGTCACAAGTCACGAGTCAGCTCGTGACCATGATTGGTGCAACCCAACCGAAACTTCGAGTAAAATAGATAAGGTGAACATTCGCGTTAAGACCCCTTTAATAGATAAATACTAGATAAAAAGTACCCGGACCCGAGTTATAACTTTGGCAAGCTTCATTAAAATCCGTGCAGTAGTTTTTAGTGATAGTTCAGACACAGACAAATGTGTTGTTTTTGTAATTTTTGGCCTCTCACTGGGCCTCTCCTAAGGTTCGCCAACACACACGATCCTCCGCTCTTCATATCCATCCGGTGAACTTCTTAAACTGGTCGGATCACATGACCGTAGGGTGTTTCCCAGTTCGTGGCCTACATACGAGGACTCGTTTACCGTTGGAACGGTTATTGGTCCTGCGGCAAATATGACTTGTCCATTGCCACTTCAACATGCCGATTGTACGAGCTATTTGATAGCTAAATTGAAAGACACGAGTCAGTGATTAAATTAATTAATAATGAAACAGATATAAACATCAATTTCATCGGGAATTGTACCAATGACAATTGAAACACGTGTCATATTTAAGCCGCTATTATGTACACAGAGATATAGATGAGTAGATAGAGGGGTCAGCGAAATGTGTGAATTTTGAAATCACAAATAAAGTATGTAGTTCAACAAAAGCGTTTATAATTACAGAGGTTCATATAATACACAGAATGATTCTGGATAAAACGACTAAAATGGAGTTTTGTTGAAAAATCAATTTCAATGGCGAATTCATTATATTTATGAATTTCGTAGTCCCAAATGAAATATGGCATAACATTCACATAATAATGGCATAATATTCAACAGGGGCATAACGTTCACAAATGATTTGTAGAAGTGAAATTTTTCGATTTTGCATGTCAGCCTCTTACGTCTCGCTATTGGTGAACACACCCATCGGCGCTAGATTTTTTTTTATTCTCTAGAATGCGGGTTTCATTACGATATTTCCTTTCACCGTCGAGCTAGTGATAATTGAAAAATTCTGCACTTGAGTAAAAACTGTGGTGCGGGCCGAGGACTTGAATTGACGACTTCACAAATGAGAGTCGAGAAGAAATAACCTTAATCTGTCACCGTAAAGTGATATATCTTCGAGGGGAAGTCAAATTACCCCCCTCTCACAAAAGACTACTTTAGGCAGCGCATTCGGGAACATGCCAAAGTTTGTCATTCTGGACTCATGTTGGCATGTATCGCGGACTGTATGCTCGTCTGCGGCCTTTTTACTATAAAAATACAACAAACCCTAACCGACTGCCCGAGTCACTCATCACTCCATCTCAGCCTTCGTTTCCGTTATCAGCCTTTTTATATTGACTGCAGGACATGAACTTAATCTTACGCACGAGACGTGTATGACCTTGTAACACCTTAAAGTGTCTAACTTGGGTTCTTAGTTAGTAAAACTCCACACTTTATATGACATACTTTATTCTCGTAGGTATGTCACGATTTACATTTGCGATTTATATTGTTGAAGAAAGAGCATGAATTTCACACATAGGATGTCACTGATATGATAACGAATTATTAGAAATTGACTAGAACAAGATACGAATAGAAATTTATAATTAACAGAAACTAAAAAATGCGCATGCATTCGCCGTCGGATATCGGTAGTGACTCTGCGGCGCCCGCTCGCTCCGCTCTGCGCAAGCGCCTTCTACAAGCGGCCGCGCGTAACGGTCTAAAGTAAATTTAGCATCGGCCGGCGGGTTTGCTTGCCTAATTAAATTAATTGCAGTGTAGGCAAGATTCCTACAACCTTATAACCACGTTCATCACGCGCGTACACGAGTCCACTTATTTAAAGATGGTCTAGTTCTCAGGACTTTGTTTCTCTTAGTCACCTTTTGCAAGAAGAAATGAGGTGGTGCTATCCTAAATCTAATTTTAATTTAGGCCAATTTCAGCCTCCATTACAGGTATTTTCTCATCCTATTCTATCCCAAGCGAATGTAGTCTTTTATGCAATAGGTGAGAGGCTTTATATCCCACAGTGACATATTCTATACTTCCTATTTCATGCAATCCGACCTTATCGAGTTAGAGAGTGTAGTGTAGTTCTTCCAAATCCACTCCTGAATCTCCACAGGATATGCCAATCTTCGTCATTATTTTTACTGATGTTGACATTCATTTACATATTCAGTAAAAGGGGACTGCCACTTTCTTTCCATATAAAAAAATCGTCGTCTGGATTGACGAAAATGTATTAGGAAAAATCACGTTCAACCTCAAGTAAAATAAACGCTAGTTTCAATCTACTTGATTTATATCCGTGGTCTTCCTATTTAGGACGTTCCCAATATATCTAGTGATAAATAGTGTTGGTGTCAATTCCGTCGGACATGTGGATTCAATTAACTAAGCTCATTTACTATTTGGAACCATTTTATGTGTTCAGTTCTCGTATTCACTATGTGCTGAATATATACTAAACATATTTGCTTCTAAACACGAAAAAAAGTTAATTTAATATAAATATCTACATTAAAACCGTAGCCAGTTCTTTTATGGTCCACTGCTGGACAGGCATGGACTTTCTCATGCACATTGTTTTGTGTATGAGGGATGTATGGTCTTAAAATGTCACACTGGTTAAGTGGGTCGGCAAGTACACTGTTTCAGGGGTGATTTAGTCTTTTAGATCTAGCTTGATTAGAATGACAGCTGTCTAAATGACTCGAATAGTACTGGGACAATAATGATCAAATCGAGGTAATGGTAATGTGTTTATTTATTGACTGAGTGTACGTATGTCAAAACCTTCTGTTAGGTTTTTAGATTATTTTTGTAGAGCAATATTCGAGGCTCTTTGACAGCTGCCATTCTAATCAAGCTAGATTTAAAAGACTGTTGTTCCTTAGCCATTGTCGTTGCGGCTTCATTATCCCTTAGCTGCCCTTTACCACACCTACAAGAAGAGACGGGGTAGTGCTATTCTAAACCGCGGGGCCATTTCTACAGTACTACTAATTAAAGTATTGTAAAGAGATTTTCAGAGCACTAATCCTTTTTAAATTTTTCTTTTAACAATTTCCACACGCGTTTTTACACGAACATCTGTCTATAGCCGCTTAAAAAAGGGCTTTATCTCGAAATATATTTAAAACCTTTCATTGATAGCTTCATATCTGTTTTATAAACGGCACATCAATGAACAGGACAACAAAAAAGCATGGCGTCCACTAAAAATATAGGCGTTCGGGACCACCGAAGCGTCTAAACATGAAAGCCTTGTCACGTGGTAAAAAGCGCTCGGAGCGCAGTGTAAAGAGAAGAAACAGTAGCTGGACATTATAAATAACTTTGAGGCAAATACTCTGGACTAAAGATAGGCGTTATCGGTTTTATAAAATATGTAAAAGGTTTCGAACCGATATTTCGTTTTAAAATTGATATAGCAAACCCTATTCAAATATCGATACCAATAATATGCTTTGTTACTAAGAAAATATAAGGTCGGGGAAAAAGTTTCTTCGTATTTTATATACAAATTCAATACATTTTTTTTAAAAGTTTAATTACTTTTAATTATAATATATATGTGCCGTTTTGTTCTATAACTTGTTGCCATCTTGTAGGTAGTGACATGATCCCGTTGCTGTAGAAATTTTGGTATTTTTGGTCAAAAAATTGCGACAAGTAGTTTTGACAGTCCTCTCTTTATGTTAACCTTACACTACTTATAGAATTCTGAAGAGACCGAAATAAGTGGATATCTGAGGGCGCAAGGTATATTGTGGTATACGCTATATGGTGGGTGCATCAACACTTCCTAACCAAGCTCTCTCAACTTTTGCTAAGTGACCAAAGATGTGTGTGGTCTGGCGTTATCACGATGAAAGACTACACCATTTCTGTTGATCAATTCCGGCCGTTTTTTCTCAATTTCTTGCTTTAGTCTCATCAGTTGTTGGCAGTAGAGATCCGAATCGATGGTTTTGTCCAGCAGTAAAAGCTCATAATGAACGATGCTCTTCCAATCCCACCACACACACAACATCACCTTCTTGCGCGTTAATCCGGGTTTCGCCACAGTTTGTGGAGCTTGGCTGCACTTAGACCATGATCTTTTCCACACGTTCTTGTCGTAAGTGATCCACTTCTCAACACCAATTATCAATCTTTTCAAAAAATTGCGTTTTAATAGAGAATCGCAAACGAGTACACGGTTCATTAGGTTTCTTTCAGTGAGCTCGTGTGGTACCCAAATATCGAGCTTTTTTGTGAATCCAGACTTTTTCAAATGAGTTAAAACTGTTTAATGGTCAATGTTCAGTTCATCAGCAATGTCGTAACTACTTATATGCCGATCTTGCTGCACTTTTTCACAAATGGCATCAATTTTATCGGTAACAGGGCGACCGGAGCGAACTGCATTTTTAACATTAAGAGTTCCTGACTGAAAACGCTTAAACAGACTTTGTGCTACTCTTACTGACACTGCATTAGGTCAATAAACGGCACACATTTTCTTCGCGGCTTGTGTCGTATTTTTCCCTTTTTTGTAATAAAACTTTAAAATGTATCGAATTTCTTCGAGTTTCATTTTCTTGGACAGAAAAACAATTGAAAAATGACGGGATACAGTTATTTATTTTATTATTTATTTTTCTTAAATGTTACCTTTTTAATGGTATCATAACCAGCCAGGTACAAACAGTTCAATCAAAGATATTGGATCACAACTTCATACATACAAAATACGAAAAGACTTTCTCCCCGACCTATTATAATATAATATTTTTTTATGCTGAAAGCTACGCAGTTTTTGTCAACGTAACTAATCGATATCAATAATGGGAGCCAACTAATATATTCGCTTTGTCTCTTTTACACGACCGAGTGCCCAAATGATTCGAGAAAGAGATAGCGATTATTTCTTGCGTTTGTATCCATTCATTCGCATCGCGTTATTTCAAACTAATACACTCAACAGTTAATAACTACATACAAACTGTCTATCCAAGCTACCAGGTGGTCGGCAGCAGCAGTGGCATGCAGTTGCGCTGTTGATCTTGCAGAATTCTGTTCACAAAAAAAAAACTCATTCACAGTCCTTACGCGTGTAAATAGACACTCGTTTATACGTATATCCAGTAAAATATAGGTGCACAATGTGATAGTTCTTTGGTGATAAGAAATAACTGACGTCATTATATAATTAATTCTCCATTTATAAATGAGACATTATCTTTATGCCTTTGTATAAATATGTTTATAAACATGAAAGGTATTATTTATATATTTTAGAATTTTGTCAGTTAAAATTGACATGTTTTGTAAAAAGTTGTTAAAAATAACCGTTCCTGTTAAAAAGTATACCTACTTTTAATCATAGATCAATGAAAATATAGAGATGCAGCAATACGGCTCTGAGACTGAGGCATTTGCGTGGCGGTCAAATTGACCTCGTGACAATTAATCTATCATTTGGCACTCAAGGCGAAATATAAGTATTATTTTTATATTCCTATAATCCTGAATATTTACTGCACAAATAATCGTATTGTGTATATCGTGACTAATTTCTATGCTAATCTCTCGTTTACGCCACTGCGTTTCTTGATATTCATAAACAAATGTGCCGAGGTAGATTCTCATTTGTATTGACTGACAAATATTGGAAAAAAATATGTTGAAACATAATCACGATGCCGCGGGGAAGCGCCAGGTGAGTCTTTCTAAATTACTATACAGTCAAATTGTATCTATTTTTCCGCTTCGTCACTTAACAATTTAAAAAAAAACAGCGGTAAGTCACACTACTGTTAGCATTACATACTGTGCAACCCATTCATGTCGTCTCCCCGTCACCCCTTCCCGCACCCCGCCGCCCCCCTCCAGCTGACGCCTGCGTACGTTCATTACGAGCATTCTCGTGTTCTGTATTGAATGGTCGAGGAATTGTCTTTTGTTCTACAATCTGTTAGATTTTCGTTTGTTTCTTGTAGGCCGACGTTGATTGTATGAAATGTTTTTTGATGCGTGGGCTTTGAAATGAAAACGAACGAATTCTATTGATAGCGAATGATTCAATGGAAAGTTAACGAATATTGTTTTTCGTTTTTTTGTAGTTGCTGTAGCAATTTATTGGTTTGTAATATTGTGTAAAGTTCATAACCTATTAAGTTAATTGGAGGTCAAAGGTCAGCTTTGACTTTGTAAGCGAATTAAACACTAACATGCAACTTTTATTAATTTATTAATAATACATTATTATTTGTAAGGAAGCTAACGCTGTCTGTATAGCCAAAAAAGTAAGAGCGGTAATCATCGATAAATCTATAGAGTGCTGTGCATAGTAGTCCAGTCAAATAGTACGAAAAAAGGAGACTCCATCCATAAGGTCGGGTAGTTTTAATTTTTATGTATGTTATTCGTACAGAGACCCACCCTATTTAAAAAACCAAGTTTTCGACCACGGCAGAGAACCACAATGATTTGATTTTTCGAAATATGTCTTAAACAGTGCGTTTGGTGGAAAAAAAATATTCATTATAAATTGCAATTTCCCTGTATCCCTGTATCCGTGATGTGGCTTTTCAAAAATCGGAATTTGTTCCTAAAAACGCTGAACGTACTAGGACGCAGTTTTTCTTCTCCAGAGATAATCTGGATGGTTCTCGCCGTCATGCGCTGCGGAATTACCACTTACCATCACGTGGGACCGCTTGCTCGTCCGCCCACTAGTCTATAAATAAAAAAAATGCTATCAGATACAGACATGGTTGGATTATAAGAAGAATCTCCTGTCCAGGGGATAGATATGTACCAATATTGGTTTCTCGTCTCACAGAACTGAAAGAGTTTCAGCTCCAGAGTTTTTGTTATTTGTTGTTAGTTTTTGTTGTTATTGCCTGTAGCTGCAAAACAGGATGTGGCAATGCAAAAAAAGCAAGCCTTAACATTCCTCTATATCCGTGAATTTGTACGGTGCAGTCGTGTGAACATGTCTCGGAAGTCTTTTTTTTTAACAGTGATACGGAGGAAAGCGTTATGTCATCGATTTTTGAGACTTTGGAGGAACAAATCAATACTGAATATGTATATTATAGATCCTGAAACCGTTGGTAACGACGTAGACAATCAAAAACGTAGCTTTTTCATTTTAATAAACACTTCATTTGGAGTATATGAACTATTTTACATTAAATATGCTTAATTAGTACATATAGGGCGTGTACACAATATGTAGTTACCATATTGTGATTTTTGTGTTGTATATTATACCCCTTAGTATTATTAATAAGTGAAGACCCATTTTAGTGTTTATTTGTAAACTCCTTAAAAAGGCTGTATTTTGAAAAATGTTAGGCGTACAAAAGTTGTCTTCAAAAATCTGTCTTCCTCTTTAAAGTCATTTATGACGGTTTTTACTGTGAAACCGACAATTTAGAAGTTATTTTGCAAAAACTATCTTCAAATGAAAAATTTAAATATTAGAATTTCTGGGTAACAAATTCTGATTTTCCAATAATTATTTCGATTTTCGTATCTGAGGAACTGTGTAATGCACGTAAATTATACTGCACTTACTTTATACAAAATTTATTCTAGTTTAATTTATGATAATGTGATTTTTCCCACCAAACGCACCGTTTAAGAGATATTTCACAAAAACAGAAACGTCGTCGAAAATTTCGCGGTTCTCGGAGGTGGCGCTGCCCGCGGCTGTTTGCCGAGGTCGAAGACTTCGATTTTTAAATATGTAGGGCCCCGGTACGTACAATTTACCATGGTACGATGTATAATTTGATTGGATTTATTTTCAATTTTATTTATTATATTACATTTTAATGTATCTATTTATTTTGTATATTTTTTAATGTTTTATTTACTCATTTTAATTACAACAAGTTTCCTTTTCTATTAGTGGCTCAGTTGGGCCTAGCCGCACTTGACTGGTCAAAGAAATGTAATATAGGTAAATGTAATTACTTGAAATGTAATATTTTATTGAAATTTGTACAATGAAGCTTATCAGAAATCTTATCGATCTATCCGGCGATGTGAGTGAGAGAAGGCCCCTTGAGAAAACTTCATGCAATCCGGGCTTGTACGTCCACTATACCTATAACTTGGTAAGTACTCTCGCTGAACGTCTGAGTGGTCCACAGGGAGAATGCCCGCTGTTTAGTGAAGTACCTTAACCCATCTTTCCTCAACATAACTGTTACTTGCTAACACCTTAGAGATATATTATGGAGCTCCTTATAAAGGTCCCTAGATAGCACTAAAATATTATAATTACGTATGTCGCGGCCCCACATCGCCGCTTCAACATTTTTCATTTATTATGCAACTACCGTCACAAAACATGTGTAGCCCGCCGTTTTGGTGCTTACCTATATGTTTTTACATGCAAAGTGTCAGTCAATCAAAGTCGTGAGCCGAGACGCACTAACATTGCATCTACCAATAAAACCAGTCACAACAAGCAAACCTTTCGGGTTTTATTTCGACAAAGGATTGAACTCGCAGTGTGTCCTAACGTAGACAACGTAATCATACATATTTCATAATCGAAGTCAGGAATAGACTGGATCATTTGGGATCATTTCCGTTACTTGCATATAGATGTGTTGCCTAAATACAGTAGTAATTCTTATGGTAGTATTGCCAGTCTTTTTTTCGTCAGTTGCTGGACATGGACATGTATGGCCTTTAAACGTCTAAAAGAGTCCACTCTTTTAGAGGAGGTGTAATTTCTCGGGCTTGTGGTAGCGCCTTTCTTAGCCTTAGTCGCCTTTTGCGACATCCGTGGATTTGCCGTGGACTCTTGCCGTGGCAAGAGATGGGTTAGTGCTATTCTATAGCCCGGCGACACCGCACACACGGCCGTTCTTATAGTACTTGCACGGAATTGTTATACTACTTACAAGAAAATGAGATTCTCTGTAGTTTATACGTGAACACATAAATCTCAGGAGTTTTAGTATATAAACTAATTATATATATTTATTTTAGTTCTAGTTTAATAAATTAAAAAATGTATTGTGTGTTTATTTAAGTTTAATCGAGTTTGAATTTATCTAAGGTTTCCATTAATGTATCTCTTATTTTTCATTTAAAATGATTAAAGTGATTACCGTAAGCAATACTTTTATCGTTCACTGCTGGACACGGGCCTTCTCATGCATATCGTCTCCTGCATGAGGAATGCATGACCTGAAAACGCTAGGCTGACCAAGCGGGTTGGCGAGTTTACTCTTTTGTAGGTGATGCGGTTCCTTAGGGCTTGGCTTTGTCATCCCTTAGTCGCCGTTTATAACACTCGCCGGAAGAGATGGGGTGGCGCTAAAGCCTTCTCAAAACTTTTTTACTTATCTCTACAGTGTGCAATATTTACCTTACTAAATGTCTCCTGACGTTTGAATTTAACAATACAGTTACCGGCAGCAATATTGCACCTCAAGTTACCGAGTAGATTAACAAGATGCTTTATTGTTCAGCCCACTGAGCGCTTCCAGCAAGTTTAAATACTGAGACCTATTGTTTCGACTTTATGAAAAACACGGAAATTTCCCGACCTGCCTCGAAAAGTCTCCAATTTCATATTTAGCCGACTGTATACAAAAGGTTTTTATAACGGTCGCTGTGTCGATGTTTCTTTTGTGGGGATATTGGTATTAATTTCCGAGCCGGAGGGAAATGCAATTTCTCGCTGTCGTTTCATTGTCGACTGTGTGATACATAACAAAGTGAGCGAATTTTTATTTTGTTCTATTTCGTTTGTTAATAAAATTCATTTTAGTGACTGTCGCTGACACTACTCCGAGTTTTTGTAAACATTTTTATTTATACGATGTTTACAATTTCATATGTATGATACACGGGTACCTAAGTTCGTATATATATATTCGTGCACAGCAAGAATGAGTTAATAACTTGACATATTTAAGATAATTTCTAAGTCGTAGCATAGCATTGGATTTACAATGAAAAAATTATTAAAGTGATATATTTAAAGCGAAAACACAAACATTACATTTAAATCGCGCTTTTAAAAACGGTTGAATTTGACTTATCAAACGATTTTGAACGTTTGATAACAAAATTTGTATAATGTCGCGTGGTTTATAAAAAAACGAATAGTTGACCAGCCAATCTGACATCAGCATGGCTGGTAACCTACAATACCCTTATATTTTTCTTAATATATAGGTAGCAATTATTTGATGGAAGGTAGTATATAGTAGCAAGTAGGTAGCAATTTTTGGGTACTATTCAATGCCACCAGCCATCCTGACGCAGATTTTTCGGTGGCAAATACGCTGCAGTGGAAACCCGCGTACTCGTAACAATGCATTTTTTATATTGTAAGGTATGCTGACTTCCTCACGATGTTTCTCTTCACCGTTGAGATAGTGATAATTAAAACATAAGCAGAACTTAACTTAAGCACTTCTCCATAGACAGACAGACGGCTAGACTGACAAACATCACAATAATTTCTTAATAAGACAGGATTTCTAATCTCTTCATTACTCACGCACGCAATACCAACAAACGGAGGACGGACCGCACTACTAAATTTATGTAGCGCGGGAGTATTGTGTTAACCTCCTCATATGTTACGCTACCTGCGGTGCCTTAACCGCAAAACCCTTTAATGTATCCGTACGGTGTAGTAAATACTTCCGCAGATTCATTAGACGGTTAATATCGAATTGATTTTCTCTAGGCTGAATTAATAATAAAGTAATGACAAAAAGTGGACCCGTATTAGTTACTTGAAATTTACTACTCGTTTTAAATATATCGCGACTTGTTATTATTGTGTAGGTATAATAGTTTGCTGTAGGCAAAGCGTTTTTTTTGCGTAGCCTGAATTTGTGTTTCGTTTTTGGGTAAAGGAGTGTGTTTATTAGAGATTATAGTCTAAAATTTATATA
The DNA here is from genome assembly GCA_914767545.1 of Sesia apiformis. NCBI lineage: Eukaryota > Metazoa > Arthropoda > Insecta > Lepidoptera > Sesiidae > Sesia > Sesia apiformis. Next base: position 21,206,075 of record OU611948.1, on the reverse strand, counting down.
TTCGTAGTCTTGAAAGACGTCAAGGTTAGCTGGTGCCTTAGGCCTTAGGGCATTAAGCTTGCCTTTTGTACGACAATGTGCGATAAAGTTAGTTGCATTTAGCTACAAGTTCGTTGTAAGATGGCATTAATCTATTGAGAGATGCGTTTTTAATTAGATTTGTCCTCGATTAAAATATTTAACTAAACACCTTGCGATTGCGTGTTACGGCGGTTAACAACATGGCTCAGCTTGAGGTTGTGGATTACACGACGTCACAGCACTAATAACTTGCTATGGAAAATCATGGAAATCTATGGAATTTACGATCAGTGCCATCTTCTTATCTGTCACATTTCTGTTGAAGGAAAAAAAAATACTTATTCATAAATTAGAAACTCAATACGAGTTCCGATTTCGGTCTCACCAAGTCACCACCTCGCACGTGTGAGTCAAGGTCAATAAAGTATTTAAATTGAAAATAGGTTAGTATTCTATCCGTGAGTTGAGAATAAATAAAATTGACTCTGTATAAATTTACTCTTATTTAATATTCTGGGCATGTTTGAAGTATCAAAGGGTTACAAACCTTCAGTTTATTTGTCTCGGCCTTCGTATTTAAACCCTGCCGTGTTGTATATCGTACCAATCAAATATACCCCAATATCCTGTACCTGCGACTTTGTCATTATTAATGTAATGTATATGTATTCTAAGGGATTCTCTGGGATACGTACTGATTGAAGAGTCTATTGGCGATATGAAGCTGAATTAAATGTGTCTTTAGATACATGTATTGAATAAATACATATTTAGAAGTCATCGATATGTATTTTCTTATATCGATGATAAACCGGATTTGAAACTTCTATTTAGTTCTAAAACAACATATACAAAGTTATAAAATTCACTGTATGGTATACAGCCAGTAGCTATTCAGTATTTGAAGGGAGCAATTAATTCATTGAATAACTTATGTATTGGAATTACAATTTTGATTTTATAGCATTGAAATATGTGTAGTGTAACCTATTTTTGGCTCAAATTAGTGGTGTTGTGAATTCAAATCCCGACTCATACATAGTTTTATCAGCATTTCTATACACGTATGGATTTTTCAATTATCATTAGCGTGGTAGTGTAGGAAAACATCTTGAGGACAATCGCTTGTCGCATGATGTTTTCTTCATCAAAAAAATAATAATTAAGAGATAAAAATTACAAAAAAATATATTGTTTAGGTTTTTGCACAACATACTCAAAACTACTGACTCGGTTATTAGATTTACAAAATTAATTTCCGGCAAGATTTCATATAACGATACAACTTTTACTCCAGCTAATGAGGTTTTTAACCATAAATGTCTATGTAAGTTCTATAATGAAATTTATGGCGCGTTCTGAAACTATCAATAAGCCTCCTTCAATAGAACCCCATTGGCTATACCATATATCACCAGATTTTACTACCATTGGAGTTTTCTGAAAACATTTTACTATCTCTTTCCCCCATCGTGGCTTGATATATATCCGTCACACTTTAACCTCTATACATCACGTTCACGAGAGATCTAAGCATGTCTAAGCCCTTAAAATGAGTGTTTATTGCAGGTCCACTGAGCCGGACTCTTGTGAATTTTAGAGGTAAAATATAAAGGAAAATAGGTTTTATTGCGTTGTAATAAAGGTGATGTTGTGTCGGTAGTGTGGTGGTTCAGGTGTGCGTAGATTACGGGTTTAACCAGTCGTTACTCTCGGCACAGATGTATGTAGCTGGATAAACTATGGGTATCTCCATTTGCTGTGTGTTCTTGTTCTACTCGTATGTTCTGTTTCAGTGCAATCAGAAGTTTGACGAATAATTTGAGTTGTCAGGTCTGATCTATAAATTCAATGTCGCACAGCGGTTCATTAAGAGCGCTATGTTCGGGTTTTTTTTTGCTGGATTAGATCCGAAACGTCGAGATTTGCCAAAGAACTAAAACCACCAACATAGCTTTTCAGAATCAGCTACTCGTAATTAACAACTGGAAGCTCATATTTACTAACTGGCGGTTTACATTGACTACAGGGCCTATAAATAGTCCTCGAATGAAGATCACTGCCAGGTGTGTTGACGACTAGGAGATGTTCGTAAGTGGTGGCTGATAAAGAAGAACCAAAGATCGTGTGTGGTGACGAGTTTTGGGAGAGGAGATATCCAGCAGTGGAATGACGCTGATGTTATGGTAATTTAAGTTTTTAAGCTATCCAAGACAGTGGCTTTGAATGAAGAAATAGGTATAAGAATCAGTGCAATAACCTTATTTTTTAGGCCTGTCTTACAGCCGACTTGTAACACAATGCATGGCAGGAAATCGGGTAGATATATGAGATGTCAATTGGTGTATTTGGAATGTGGAAATTTCATTTATTGTCGTTAATGTCTGCTATTTTGTTCAATCTTGTTAGCATCATATTTAGTGTTAGCATTTTTATAGCGTGTCCCACGCGTGACCCTATGGTGTATTTGTAGCGTATCCCACGCGTGTCCCTGAGGTCTATTTATAGCGTGTCCCACGCGTGTCCCGTCCCTATCGTCTATGGTTGGTGGTAAAGCAAGTCAATATATTTTGTAGTCAGTTTGTAGTCTGTTGTTTGTATACCTATATCGGTAAGATATTTTTAACAGAAACGTGGAAAACAATTTTTTTCAGGGAAGGCGTTTTTCAGGAACAAGGAAAATTAGAAAATTTGAATTTTTTATTTTTCAGACAAAACTTTTTTTTAGAAACAGGTGACAGATTTAAAAAAAAAAGAATTTTATTTATCCAACACCTCAGCTTGGTAATCTAAAATTTAAAACTAATTAAGGAATTATTTACCAGCTGTATTTTCTAAAGGAGAGTGCAAAATGTACCTAAGTTTTGTTGAAAATGATCACAAACATTGTAAAATAAATTACAGATATACGAGTATGGATACATTACGAAAACATTGGCCATCGGCTAATCCAAAATCACCCGAACGCGTCATCCAAGTCAATGCAATAAAGTAATAATAAAGCACCTCGTAACAAAGTATGCAATTATAGGTACGGTAATTCATAGACCGATAGGTCTAAATGGCGGACAATGGGGAGGCCTATGTCCAGCAGTGGACGTCCAAGGGCTGAGAAGAAGAATTCATAGACGTGGATGACGCGTTCGGGTGTTTCCGGATTAGCCCATGCCCAATGTTTTCGTAATGTATCTGTATATATTTTGTGCTCTTTTAATTTAGGCTGGGCCTCTAAAACGTGCGATAATCGCTCGAATACAATCTAAATATAACAGAGTGCGCGCCACCAAAGAAGTTTCGCGGCATTTAAGGGAACTAAATATAACAAATTGGCTATTCTGCTAAATAACTAATATTATGTCCGTTTATAATTTACTTTCTAATTTTGACACACCTTTATTGCCAGGTGCAAACAAAATACATAATTTGATAAGGTATATTGAAACCAATAAGCTGGCAAGATTATGTCGGCCGATCACAGCGCCGCGCCTACTTCTTTTGTGGCGCCTACTTTAGGTTCTTTTTTGTCTTTATAATATATAAAGATACAGTTTGATTTAAATTGTCAAGGAGAGGTTTTCGTACGTCTTGAAACGCAGCCTTGATAATGATAAAATTATAATTATGTATTTTTATCAATCGACTTGTCACATAATGTTTTCAACCATGGGAACTAATCGATCCATGAATCTAAATGCGTACTTACTTTTATTAATAAAAAAAACATTTTTTTTTCAAAACTTTACTTTGGATTCGATTACAATTGATTTTTTATTATTATTTAGTTGATTTATTCAATTATGTAAATGTATCCTGTACTTTTATTCTAAGTTTAGAAAATTTTATCTAAAAATTATAAAATATCAAGTAGCTAGGCTTTGTGATTAACGCGTAAATCGACGGGTATTGTGACAAGTCCTTTGGCAACAGCCATTTTCATTCAGGCATGGTCAAATAAAGCGTTTTCTGCACGTCAAACCGCTTTGACGCTGTGTTATATACAGGTGACAAAATTGAACGGGCTCTCGAGGGAAAGTAATTTAAATACTCTTTATTATTTTTATGCAAGTCAAACTTGTCAATAGATTTTGTAACTTCCTGATGAAGTTTGAAGTTAATTATTAATACATCAGTCAGATTACTACAGATTTTATGAAAACAAATGCCATATACTTAAAATAATTATCACTTTATTTGTCGCCATGTAATTCATTTAAGGTAGGGCAATTGCATTATTATGTGAGGAAATTATATTTTTATCATGGTTTTCTCCTTTATTGTATAATTGTTTGAAATATTACATTACAATATTATAAATACACATACAATTACAATCATTACAAACAGAAAAAATAAAACATCTTTAACCATTGTCAAGTTTTACCAATTTAAGAAAAGTAAAAGTAATATTGTAAGTGTACAATTTTCTAGATTTTATAATTGTGAAACTCAAATATTTAAATGTATCATTACTACAAGAAGCGTTAATAAAACTAATTAAAACAAGATATAACAACGTATACGAAAAAAGAGTTACAGGGTTAATTCCAGAATTTATTAACGAATAGCTGCAGGAAATTGAAGAAAAAATTACAGTGCAAAATATTAAAAGAATTTTAAATAAAAGCAGAAATTGCAATAACTTGATTCATTACGATAACAAAGTCAATTCTAAAACTAATAATGATTCCTAACTTCTATAAGTCAACTGAATTTAATAATCAACATTAACAACATCTATCAATTAAGTATAAATAAAAGTAATTATTGTTTTTTTATTACCATTTAAAGACGCAATAATTATGAATTACGACATTACGACAAACATAACAAAATTTGCATGTACCTACTTACTATTAAACATTAAATAAAAAAAAAAGTATAATTATTTAAAACTAAATTATTGAAGACTCACTTATAATATAAAATATCTATAACTATTAGTTATAAAGAAAAACAATCAAAATAATAATTACTGTTCATTATTATTTATTATACAATGTGCTCAATATGTGCCTATACAATATTGAACATGTTGTATAAATTGATAATTTTTTGAATGTTTCGTTTGAATAACATTTATTATCTTCAATATTTAAGGTACCCTCCCTCCAGAGCCCGTTCATTTCTTCCATTCTATATGTGCCATGCTTAACGGCCCGCGCTTTGAATAGGCATAGACAAGTGACAATCTTATTTATGGTTCATTAAAAAACATGAAATACGTAACCTAACTAATAATATTTCCTTTTCTCGTCCACCAGTATCGGAGCAAGGTCCTCACGAGAAGCGTCTTCTAAACACGCTGCTCGCGAACTACAACACCCTGGAGAGGCCGGTGGCCAATGAGAGCGAGCCGCTCGAGGTCAAGTTTGGACTGACACTGCAGCAGATCATCGACGTGGTGAGTGGCTTGGTGTCTTATACAGCAACGTTAAACTAGCCCTGATTTATAACCGTCTTACTTATAAACGCTATAGATACCAGAGAAAAAAAAGTCTTTGATTAAAACCGCGCACGGCGGGAATAAGTTGATAAGTCAAAATCAACTGTTTTCGAAATCGGGATCAAAATTTCTTGGGGATTTCAAGAGAATGTTATCTATCTGGTATGTGTAATATGTAAGTGTAAGTGTGTAATATCAAGCTTCAAATGTGACGTTGAATCGCTCTAATATACTTAACTATTATACAATATATATGCATATATATATATATATATGTATATATATATATATAAGGTAATATATCTTGTTCCTGCCGTGCACGGTAATAATGTTTGTGAGTAAGGAAGTGTTTAAGTCTTATCTCATGGGAGCGAAGGTGTCGTGGTTGTCGAAAGGTATAAATACGTCTCAAGACTTCCGTTCCAATCCAATTTGTCCAAAATGTAAACAAACATGGCTGCCTGAGGTAACCGATAGGGCTTTAAATAAAATAATAAGGTAATAATTGTTTACATATCCATAATTTGATTCATGGAGAGCCCAAGTTAGCCCCTATTTTTAAAACTAAATGCTGAAATATTTCTTTAATTTAAGGCCGTGACTTGAAATTGCCACGTTTGTTTACATTTTGGACAAATTGGATTGGAATGGATTTACTTAATTATTACACAGTCTTACCAAACATGTTTAAATGCGTTTGTAATTGAGCTACTATCAAGATTTGGTAGAATATTCACAGTTGCCTAGAACTGTTCAGAGGACTGCCAGTAACCGTATTGTTCAGTGTTTGAGCCATTTTGTCCTCTTACGCGGCCCCAGCGAACACAGCAATAAAATAAATGCTTTAGGAAACTACTTCCAGATAACAAGCACCGTTTGAATTCCCTTCTAAAGATGCTTTTGCCGTTTGTTCTTCAGATCCAAAGGGGTGTAAGAAATAGCGAAAGATGAATGATAGAGAGACTGACAGTCAATCTGACCGGTGAATTCATATCATGGCTCTCTAATGTTTTCAACTCTTATGGACTTATAGTCAATTCTTATAGTCTTCCACGACAGGCTTTACATTTCGATAACCACGTCACCGATAAGCAATGCTCAGAGCGTTGAATGAAGGCATTGTAGTACGCGTATTATTTAGCGATATGCGAAGGGTTGATTTTATTTCATAGAATCTGAAATGCAGGTGATCACGTGATCATCGCGTCACGTCATCGTCGTGGTGTAATGTCTGGATTGCATAACCGTATATTCTAGGAGGCGCGCGAAGCGATGTGTCGCGTCGCACGTTGCGTCGCGAAAATATCAAACATTCGCTGCAAACGCGTGTGTCCTACGTGAGTTGTGCATTCAGCGTTACGGTGCGTGATACTCGTCCGTATAAGATTTATTTAACTCCTTGACTTTCTAAATATAAAAACTTTAAGGAAATGTTTTCATTGCGTAATAAGAAACATATTTAATGTGTTGTCATATTAAAATTTCCACCCCCACGTAGTACAATGTGTCCTACCACCGACGCACCGCTACGCAATGCCCAATGCAAGGCAAAGCAACGCATCGCAACGCGTTGCCCAGCCTAAGACAATAAAAGCCTAAATTTTAATTATAAGTGACATTTTCGTGATGTTGAGGAGAAATTATTTCAGTTCCAAATTACCGTGATTCAGGACGTTTAGAAATGAATTGTCTCCCCTGGAAACTGCTACCTAGTACGGTTGATAAACTACTTAGCCCTGACGAATCCATTCATTAATTTGATTCATTAATTTTATTCATCCATTTCATTCAAGGAATGAACAAAATTACATCATGGTTTAAATTAAAGTTGTTATAAAGTCGAAGTTTAATAATTGTTTTAATACGAAATGCCTTTTCCCTAACATTTGAGAGGCATAACGATTTACTTTGAAACTGGGCAAAAAATATGATTAGAATTCTTCTCAACTGGCTGCGAGCTACGCTAGGGACGCGCATGATTTGAGTTTGTAAATTAAGTAAAGAAAAGGATATCATTATATCCCGCATCATTTTTTATGGAATGATATTTGGACGATTGAATTTTTATTTTAACATAACATAGGTAACATAAGAGTTTCATCCATTTCTTTAGGCACACGTATATGACTTCGTTGTTTAGATAACATAAGAGTTATACCCCGTAATGTGAGACATGTAGGGTTAACACTACACCAGACATGCTCTGGACTACTTTTTTTTCAAAATATGTGTAATAATTAATATCCATTTTATCTTTATCTTTTATACTATTCACGTGTCTACAATAAAAATGTAAAACTATTATGTAACTACCATAAAATAATAAAAAATAACAAATAATAGCTAGTAATTAGCAAAAAATTAATTTTCTGCTCTGTTAACCACCAACCGTTAACTCTGTTAACTCTGTTAGATTCCGACTCAAATGGCTAGATGTCATTACTCATACGTATGAGTACTGAGAAAGTATTTTCTTGCAAATCTTGGTATTTATGAGTATGTTTCATTAGTTTTCGACATATCGAATAATTACAAAATCATCAACAACACAAGAACCTAATAGGATAGAAAGATTTGATTTTCAGCGTAAAAGATATTATAAATTGTTATAAACAGTAACATATCCTACTATCACTTGTGTTGCGCAGAATAGTATTACAACATGACATTTCTTTTCAATATTTTTTGCCCAGCAGATTTATAATAAGCTTACTTTGGAGACATTTACAAATAAGGAAAATAAATTGAGGGAGCAAGAGGAAGTTATCTGTCAAAAGACTGAAATTAGCGTACTGAATGGATGAATTAAGGAATGAATGAGCGAGCCGAATTGAAGTAAAATATTTATAATAATATAACAAACTTCAGGAAGTCGCTGTACAAAATAAAGTAAATTAAATGGTTAAATGTAGAATAAATTAACTAAGGCTTTGTCCTAGCTGGGCATCGTGTTGCGATCCGTTGCATCGAGTGTTGCAGTGCAGCGCGTCGCGGTTGTTAACGTGTGAGTCGTGGATGCGATCACCCATATTATCGTCAATACATACAATCTAAAAATTTTATATGGCAAAACACAAAATTTGTCGGTTATTATTGAGTGAAAACATTCATTTAAAATATGTCGCAGGCTACTTCCCTCGACATAACTAATTAACATAAAATTACGCACGACGCGACGCATTGAAAACAAAACAGACGTGCGTCACGCGCCTCAACACTAAACGTAGTTTACGTAGGACACATGCGAGAGCAGCGAATGTTTGTTTTCCGATGCAACGCACGACGCGACGCGTCGCTTGGCGCCGTCCAGCAAGATATAGGTTAAGCTTTGGCCAACCGAGCGTTCGTACGATTACAAACTTTTTTGCGTTCGTAAACTAGTTATTATGTTGACTTTAAAGTTCATATTTGTTGCTCTAACTGAAAGAATAGCTATGTTCGTTATATTTGCTGTTGGTACTACTTAACTGCTTATTGAATACATTGATAAAAAGCTGTTAAGGAGTTTGTATTTGTGCAAACGCATTGGCCGTAACTGTAGTACCTAAATGGATTATAAATCGGTAATTTACATTCCGATACTTTGACATTATAAATGCAATAGACTAATATATCTCGATTTATAATTATACTTGAAATAATTACTTCTTATTTTCAAATTAATGTCTCCATAAACTGTAATTATTAATTTTTTCATACACGAAACAATTACTTTGTCCACTCAAGGCCAAGACACCTAGTATCCAAGCTGAAACTATTAAAAAGAGTAATTGTTTTAAAAGATATTTGTTGTCGATGGTAGCGTTTTGCGAGTATTCTAAAACGATGTCACATAAAAATTAAAATACGGATTAAATGGTGGCATAAAAAATTGTATAAAATTAATATAATATATTTTCTATTGCATTTACAATAAAATAAATAATATAATACAGGTTATCCGAATAATCAAATGTTACAATCTAATTGCGTACCAACCATAACTCTCAGCACATATTATTTTATTCAGAATACGAACGGATAACAGTGGATTGCGTGTTTTTTAAAGAATATATGGCGATGTACAACCTGTTTGAAATTTCTATAGTTTTATTTCGTTTTATAAATGACTAAGTTATTGCCCTCTGCTTCGCTCGCGTAGAATTGGCCGTACGTTGCTTAAGAGCGGAGGATGATCGAAGCGGATTTCAAAAATAGGTGTTTTTACAATTTGTTGCTGTCTCGGCAGCGAGCGATGCAACTTCTTTGAGAGAAAGGGACAGTTCCACTTGAAGCTGATAGGTAATACCTATAATACGGGGAAAGTCGAGGTTTCATATTCCCCTGGTTTCTCCTCCAAAATCGTTCTTTTTCTGATTTGCATTAAAGAATAGTAGTTTCTCTATGTCGGTACGTTTTGCTTTTTTAAATAAGAGTTGTAAAAATTGCACATTGGGCTTCTTTTTTGTAGCGTTTAAACGGGGCATTATTTTTGGAGGATTCTAGCTCCTATAAGAAACAACTAATCAAAAAAATCAAAACGTAGAGACTTGCTGATTGTAGATGTTTGTAACATATTAAAAAAAATGCCCTATTTCGAGAATTCAGAATTACGCCCTATTTATTAGGAAAAAAACAGGGGAATAAGTTTGTATGGACAAGACGCTGCTGTCGTCGCCTGCACACGAACGTAGGCTTCTATTGAAAGGACCAACTTGATTGATCGAGATAACATTATTTTACATGAGGACCCCAGAGGTAAAGGGGTCTAAGTGACAAAATTTATCTTTTGAGATAATTGAACCAAGTCAACAAAATTTTGTAAGAGGGAAAGTTATTTTTTTTTGTTTAGACCATTTTAGGCCAACACTTTGGCCATTTGCTTCTAATTAGTACTAACAATAGATTATTAAAATCACCCGTGTTACATTTATAGGTAATAAAAGGTAGATAATGTGTACTTAGACCAAGCAGCTTAGACCTTAGCGCTCTAAGCAGTGTTAGCATGCACTACTAGTGGTGAAGGGGCAACACACTAGGTAGCAGAACCTGTCAGGGAAATCACTTGGATCTCCTCACCACTAAAAAGAATAGTATTTTAACAGTCTGTTACTGCATCTAACTCAATTCTTTCGAAAATGTCACTTAGACCCCTTGACCTCTGGGGTCCTCATATGTCATTTGTCAACTCGTCCCACGAGCTATATATGTGGCAAAATGGCAGCGTTTCGTTCATTTGTAGCAGAGATATTAGGCAACAAATAAGCTACCTGCGTTATTACCTCAGTCACTACTTTATTTCTCAAGGTTCTCTGGAAAAAAATGCTATAAAGTAATGAGACCGCCTGGTTATAAGTACTTACTTTTTTTTATGTACGAAGGCGGCAGATTAGCATACAGTCCACCTGATGGTAAGTGGATACTGTTGCCCATAGACATCTGCGATACCTACATGCCAACATTAGTCCAAAATGACATTTGGAGAAAGGTCTGGGAAAATGGGGAGGGATAGGATGGGAATGGGCTCTGGCACATTCACTCACTACTGAAACACGTATGTACATTAGAAAATAAGATAAAGTGGGAAATGCAGTACATTTCAAGGTAGTCTTCTGTGAGAGAGCGGTAACGTGGCCAGTCGAGCGCGTCCAGCGGCTGTTGGATTGCAGCGTGCACTCTCCCCCTAGAATTTATTGTTAAAATATTGTTCTTCAACTCTATTGTTCGTGTTAACTTGTTAATTTGACTTTCTCTATAAAATAGTATCTAATTAAACTCTCGAGGAATACACTGGAAATTCTACGTTGATACGTGGGTGACACAGAATTTTTAGAATCTCAAAAATTAAATCAGATATAAATATGGAAGTTGATTTCTTGCTTTTCAAACTATTGTCCGCGACAATTGATACACTTTTTCCTGCGATAAGATTCAACATTGTGTGAAGCATTCAGTCCACTCTTCTTTAGGCAGCTCTTCAGCAGCCGTTTGGAAGGCCGTTACTGCCTCTTCTGCATTCATAAAACGTATTCCTTTGAGTTTATCCTTAATTTTAGGGAATAAATAAAAATCACAGGGCGCATGGTCGGGACTCTATGGCGGATTACCCTATAGTACTCAAAAATTGCTTTGTTTGTCTGGCGGAGTGAGCTGGGCCATTGTCGTGATGGAGGATTATTCTGCTTCGTGGGCGTCGTTCTTTGACTTTTCCCAAAACAGGAGGCAAGCAGCTGTTCACATACCAGTCCGCAGTTACTGTTCTTTTATTTTGTAAAGTTACAGTAGCAAAGTGGCCCTATCTGCCAAAGAAGGAGGCAATCATCTACTTTTCAGGACTCCATCCTTTCTTCACTTTCGTCGGTAACTCTTCGAAAAGAAAGACCCACTGAATGACACCCAAAGAAAGAAAGGCGCAGATTGCCTCTTAGTTTCGGGCTCGTAGCTGTAGATCCAGCTTTTATCACCTGTTACTATATCAAACCAGCATTTGATTGACCATTGTCGAATTTTTCAAGCATTTGGAGAGACCATTCAACGCGGCAGTGTTTTTGAGTTGTGCTTAAATTGCGAGGAATCCACCTAGCACAATGCATCCTTACCCGTAGGTGATCGTGTAAAATAGTTTGAATTTGACTCGTACCAATACATAATGATGTCCGTATCTGCTGATATGTTGTTCGTTTGTCTGCTTCAATCATGAACCGCATAGTTTCGATGTTTTCCTCCGTCACCGCCCTCGCAGAACGCCCTTCTCTAACATCGTCACTGAAGTGGGTACGACTACGTATTAACTCACTGAAAGATTGTAACTTAAGTTAACTCACTAAATGTTAACTTAAGTCTGCCATAACTTTGTTTCTGGTTTAGACCGCAACGAAAGTCATAAAAATATATTGAGCGAAAATGTTCTCTTGTTTTAATTGTTTATTTCCGCAAAATACTTAATTTTCAAATTGCCGCCAGAAATAAAAAAAACAAATGACAGCTTTGAAAATGTAATGGCGTTTGACAAGCAAAGAGTTCCATTTTCAAAATTCGAGTTTGTTTTTTTTCTATCGTATTGTACAGAAGCGAGTTCTAAGAACTTTTAGTTTGACCTATCGTACATACAAAGTTCACCACTATAGCTGTGTTTTAAATTTAGTAATTTAAATAGTTTCCAAGCGAATAGAGATAGAAACCACAAAACGAGGACTACGCCAAACTATTCCGAGCTTCCACAGTTCCTCTACAGTTAAAATAGATTTCAACCGCTTCAGTAACGGATTAAAACCACATCACGTTCACAGCGAATACCTCCGTGTGCGTTATGTGATTTTTAACGTTGAATGTCGGAAAAACAAAAGGATATAGACAAGTCAACAGAATTGCGCGGGAAATTGGAACGTCTCGCTAAAAATCCAGTTAACGTAGACGAGATCAAGGGAACAAAAGTGGGACGAAAATGGAATAAAAGTTAGTTTGAAAAATGAACTAAAAATGAAACGTTGTTTTAAGGAACAAAGTGCAAGGAGTGCCGTGCCGTAGGCGCTGCAAGTAGACCTCAGGTCACATAGCGATATTTGTTCATTTTTATTCAGAAGGATGTGTGGGCTATAATCAAGTTACCACTTTTATTTTTCATAGTTCTTCTCGCAGCTCTGTGCTCGAAAGGCCGTTCTGACCTTTTCTTTTTATAGAAAGGAGTACAGACGGATATACGGTTTGTGAGGTGGTAAATGGCTACCGTCGTCCATTGAGGATACGGGTATGCTGTCGACTTTCTAAAATCCTATTCAGTCTTCTTTAAGAATCTTTTGTCGTAGCGGTTTCATTTCGATCATAAACTTTATAACCAGTGGTTACCAACCTTTTCTTTGGCAGCTATGGCACCTAAACGAAGCTCTTTTCTGGGAGGCCATCTATTGACTCCAGATCTGATTAAGGCATCCAGAACTATTGTTCAGTTTATGGAACATATGGGCCTTAGGAGTGGTTGTAATTTTGAGGGGCCACAATAGATCTTTCAGGTCGCAGTGACGCACTGGGCCACATGGACCAAGTAACCCTCACTAAATGAATAATGATATCCTGTAAAAGTATTCCCTTTTAGTACAACAGTTCAGCTTTTTATTAGGTAGCTCCACGCTCGGAACCACTGTTCTAAATCGATTTTAATGTTATCCAGTATTTTTCATGCCGGTTCCAAGCGTGTTTGGTTTGTACAAAATATGTAGGTACATTTCTGCGAAACTCACCTAACATCCAATCCCATGTTCACTATTCAGAATATCTATCAAGCGGCGTGCTCGGAAGAGAAATGAAGTCTCGTTCGTTTCATTTCACGTATTATTTACTGCGTAACTTCACCCGTTTCCCCTACTATTGATATTACCACCTAAGAAGCAAAAACCCCCAAAAATTCGAAAACTTCTTTTTCATATATGAATTTAATATCAGCTTTGCGATTCTATAAAAGGGCACAAGCCTTAGCAAATTACTAGGGGGTTTCGGACCGTGATACATCACGCGGGCCCAGTGCGGATTAGTGTATACACATGCTCCAGATTTTTTAAATTCTCTGGCATGCCGGTTTCATCACCGCAGAGCTAGTGATAATTAAAAAAATCGTATTTAATTAAAAGCATAGTGGTATGGGCGAAGGATTTGAACTCAGTCACACTAATTATAATCGAGAATAGATATCGTCGTTCTGATCGGCTATATAAAATAAATAAAAATCACGAGTAACCCGATATAACATTTATATTATTATTTTCAACTATATAACAAATGTACTGATTTTCGAATTCGTAAACAAGTAGTAGGGACATTGCCCGGCGAAGAGAGATGGAAGATTAAGTATTATCCATTTGAATAATTAAACGAACCTCGTCGGATTACGTTGTTTTTAATTCAATTCGCTTATCTCGTACCGTAGTGTAGAAAATATATGGATGAGTGTTCTGTCCCCATCTTTTATTACTCTTCATCTATCTCATTTTTAAACCTTTTATTGGTAGTAAAGGAAGATAAGGAAGTTTTAAAAGATTGGAATGAGGGACGAATCTTGTAATTTACAAATGGATCAAACTGGTAAAAGTAAATACGAAAAAGAAAATACTTTTAGGTAAATTTTGTCCCACTTGGAAATACATTTAAGATCCATTTTTTATTGTATATCAGGTCTAAATTCGTGTCCACGGCCGACGTAACCTGTGCCGAAACTCTAGTAAAATAAAAGTTAAATAAAAACCTTTAATTGTACGCGCAATTCACAATATAAAATAGATCTAAGTCTAAAACTAGTCTTTTGTATTCTTTCTTTGTCTTCGTTATATACTTATAACGTTACATAGATTATATTCGTTATATACTAAATTACCTATATATGATCGAATACGCAGAGGCCTACATGTATACAAATACATAGCTAAAATGAAACACTCTTTTAAAGATATATAATTGCAATCCAACAGCCGCTGGGCGCGCTCGACTGGCCACGTTACCTCTCTCTCACAGAAGACTACCTTGAAATGTACTGCATTTCCCACTATCTTATTTCCCTAATGTACGTACGTGTTTCGGTATCGAATGAGATGTGCCAGAACCCATTCCCATCCTATCCCTCCCTATTTCCCCAACCCTTTCTCCAAATCCAATTAAGGAACAATGTTATAAGAAGGGAATACAACCAGACGGTCTTATAATATCTTTCATATAACCTGGAGACGCACATTTGTACTGAGGTAATAATGCAGGTGTCAATTTGAAATGACGCTTTTAAGTATATTATAACATATTTTATAATAAAAATATTTTTTCTTGAAAATGTGTTGTGTAAATACTTTCTTCGGTGTGTAGCGTCACTAAGAGTTACTTTAATCAATTAAACGTGTCTTAAAGTTTGTTTAATGTCCTCGTGGACAGACATAAAAGCGTTTATAAACCACTGTTATTCGCTCGAACTGATATTGGAATGCCTAACGAGGTCGAGCTATAAAGAGGATTATAGCTCGCTGCGAATTTATTGGGGGCGACAGATTATCACTCTGTGGCTTTTAACGGCCCACTTTACGTCACTGTAGACCTATAGATGAATTGCGGAGTTTGTGGCTCGGTCTCCTAACTCAGATACTTCAGGAATTATTGTCATTAAGACACATGACTCGTTGAATTGTCTGAATTAAGTTTGCGAGGTATAATAATGGAGCATTTGTGTGGGTCGATTTTAAAACTTAAATTAATCTCTTTTAACAATAGTTTTTTAAACATTATTAAACTGTCTTTATATCTAACATAAGCGAGTACACAGAACAGTCAGTGTGTCTAAACAGATGTGCAAACCACAAAGTGATTGAATTAACTTTGCTTGTGTAACAAGGAACTGCAGCGAGGCAAATCTACTGAGTAAACTAATCAGTCGTGTTAGACACAGTTCGAAGCAAACTGATGGTATGTAGTTATGATTTGTGTTTCACTAACAGTACCTACTTATAGCGCTTGTTCAATCAGTGACAATTAAGTATAGGAATCACTAAATTACTAACAAGCAATGTAGATAATACTTAATAGAAATAAATAGATAAATACTGCAGTTTCTGCGCATCGCTACTCTGAACAGGCAGCGACTAATCGCGCGATCAAAGTTGACCCATGTATATGCGACTTTAAAGAAGGAACGGTTTTGATGTTCATTATGTTTTTTCGTTTCTTTCTTGCGTCGTCGCGCGTTCGTTTAACAATATAAGGATGAGAAAAATCAAATCCTGACCACGAACGTCTGGCTCAATTTGGTAAGTGGTAGGAGCCGGGTTTGGCACCCCTGCTCCGCCCCGTCGCCCACCACCGACCGGCAAAAGAAAACGGCGAAAAGCGCACCCAGTTTCAAATTTATTACACGCTCAGTGCACTGTAAATTTATCTATTTGTACCGCACTTTAATTCTTTAATTGTATTCACTTGAACACCATTTTGTGCTCACTTTTTGGAAGGTTTCAGGCGGCGGGTGCGGCTAGAGGGCGCCGCCATCGCGGCAGATCTGTCGCATGGACAGTCGGTGTTAAAAGTGTTGTACACATTTCGCATATCTATATTAGATTGTGTGTCGGGCGACAAGCGAACGACAGTTTATCGCATGGAACTGTTCGCGCGTCGCCCACCCCCCGTTGTACCCGTCAATCACCGTTGTATAGATAATTATACTGACTACGCCCTTTCTGTTTTTGTTGGCATCGTCTAACCCAATAGGACGAGAAGAATCAACTACTTATAACAAATATATGGCTGTCATTGGTAAGTGTGATAAAAGACAAACCTAAATTAACACTTAATAAAACTTCTGACGTTTTGTTTGTTTCTATTTACTTTCTTGTTTGGTTTCATGAATTTTCTATTTCGTACTTTCCTTTTGAGTTATCTGTCTCGTTGCGTTTCTTTCTACTCTTCAACTATGTTATTTTTTAATGGATTATTGCATAACATTGTGGAATATGCGGCAGTTTTGTAATTTTCTATGTAATGGTTCATGCAAGATGACTTTCTTGGACTTCATCATCATTGCGTTGATCGTCAGCCCATGTAGATAGACCGTTAAACACTCTCATGCATCCCTTCATGCGAACTCTCATTAGATAGTTTTTATCCTTTAGCAACCAGTTAGAATTTTATTACTATAGGTAAACAATAATATACTTTTTATTATATACATCTATTCGTACACAGACAAATTAATTCTAAACTAGTAGTTTGATTGATTGACATTATTTCTATAAACTCTAGAGCAGATGACGCTAGCATCTTTTATGCATAGACCAAAATTGTGCCGTTAACTAACAAGGTCGTAGTTGGTTGAGGCGGGCTGAGGTCAACGAGAATCGGCCTCTAAAAGTGGGTTTCAGCTGTAATAACTTCGATTTCGTCGCTGTGACTACTGTAGTCAATCCTGCCAATTCTATTACAGCGAGTCCATCAAATACTAGAAAAGTGAAGATTTTATCGGACACAATGATCTACAAGTTCATCACCTTCCAATTTAAGAAAAAGAAATTAATTTTTAGAGATGATGTTAAGAAAAGTTTACTTATTTTCTAAAATAGATACCACAAAGATAAATGATGATAGTAAGAATTACAAATATAATACACAAACATTTTTGTATTACATAACAATGTGTATGAAAGAAGAAAAATGTTAAAAAACATTTCATGCAGATTTCGCCGTGATTAGGTATTTTATCATGTGCACTAAGATTCGATTTTTATAAAGTGAAATTTATTACGTGCCAGCATTCGTGCAAACTGCCGTGTAAGCCGCAATGGATGTAACAATATGTACTAATGGTTGACGTAAAACTACACACATAAACATGCGTTAAAATACTCATCTAGTACTCTTCAATAACTGTACTGTGATTGGCGTAAATCAGACGTGTAGAACATCCTTGGTTTTTTCTAGGTTTCAATTTGCAATGTCAATTGAAAGTATCATATTGGTTGTTGAATATTAAGAGTTTGTTATTATTCACTGTCAATCAGGTGTATTTATGTCCACTATGTAATTTGATTATGCACATCCTGGGTACCCGCTGTCGTTTATTTTTATTTGGCTACAAAGGAATTGTAGTTATTTTCATATTCTGCATGGCCACGGAATGTTATGTTGGGATTGGGGATTGGTTACTCATGGATTGCCCAAGAATAGTTTGCCTGCGGATATGAAATCTCATTTGGACGAACGTTTTAAAAAAGATGGTTTAAATTTTCTGTATGCTCTTTAGAATTAAGTTCTTCTGTATTCGATTTTTTTTTAATTTAACAGAGGTCACAGTTTAAATTCTAATTTAATACACATATCCCGTTCCTATTTTATTTTGTACATTAAAACCAAATAGAGATTTAATTTACTTTTCGTTTGAACGTTGAGTTAGTTTACTTTTTTATTAAAAAAGGAGTTAAAATTTTAAAACTTAATGTACATACTTTTGATGTTGGCTGTACATAAAAATTTTGCAATGCATTTTACGAGGAAATTCGGAATTATATGAGTTTTGTGAATGGTGAATGAAATTTTTTATTTTCTTTTTCAGCACTGAAGGTATGTTTGTTAAGCGATTTAAATAATAATTATTTTAGCATTTACCAATACGGCAGCTTAGTTATGACCCCAAACCGTAGTCACCTTGAGAATCCTCGTTAATTATCTAATCAAAAACCACAGAAAGAGTATCCTTGCAACGAATTTATACTTAGTATTTAATACGCTTGTATTAACTATACACGAGTATGCAGTATATAAAAATACACATTGTGTTCAATGAAATGTAGGTACTTTAGTACTTAACTTTTGCACGTAGTCTAAGCATGGTTAGACGCTTCTGTAATCTGTTTGTCGTTGATCTTTGATGCTTATTTTTGTCTCCACCACTGTCCTATTCGTAATATGTGTTTTACATTTATAATTTACTTATTATTTAATGTAAGTTTCATGTAACGCGGTGGCATTTGATGTTCATTGTGCTAATAAGGTGTTTTCTTCCAGGTATGTATTGACCAGTCGAACAATTACAATATTTTGTACAGTTCGTTATTGATTTATTCAGTAGGAGCCCAAATAATTAAAACCACAAAATCAAACGTTGTATTATCTTTTCAGTTTGAAACATTCGAATTTATATACATTCGTCACATAAGGTAGGTTGTTTGAAAACTGCGGATAATACTTTGTAATTGTTCGAACGTTTTGGCCTATTGTTCATATAATTTTACTTTAAAATTAACTACAATAAGAAGACGCGCTTTTGTAGTTATATATTCATAATATAAACATTTTTATTTATATATATTATTAAACACATCAACATAGTGCACATTTTTTTTAAGATTCCAATAAAAATACTATATTTTAATGTAAAACATAAATTCTATACTTGACAACCTAAGAGAGCATGTGACAGTCACAATATAAGGGCAACCAGTTAAGCGAAACTTGCATGTTTGAAGATTTATACTAATAAGTTTATTTATAAGTATACATAAACTTTAATTTTACGAGTGAAAATGTTAACATAGGAAATTAATACTGAAATTATAAACAGACTTGAAAAGTGTTTTTTTTTTGGTATCAATACAGAGTCATTAAAAATTTATAACAAGGAACACATACTTATATATCTGTGAATGGACTAACATTTCAGGATAATCGCCGTTAATTCCTTTTTGCGCCATCTTCATGCACATGGCGCCATGTTCGTCTTGTATGTACAAGTTTACTTTTTATTTTTTATAGAAAAAGGCGGCGGACGAGCAGTCCATTGATGGTAAGTGGATACTGTCTGTCGTCCATATACATCCGCGATACATGCCAACATCGCGGCTTGCCCCCGGGTGGGTCCTTTTATTTTATGTAAATTACTATTATGTAAATGTACGTAAAATGTTTTATAATATTAGGTGCTTACCTATGAAATGACTGATTTTATTACTCACCACTTTCAGTTTCGATATCTTCTGTTCTAATATGAATTTAAAAATAAAACAAAATGCATCTGATATCTACGATGTACTTATTGCAAAATCAGTATTTCATTTGTATTTCTGTCCCTAAATTTTGTTCATGTGATTGTCTTGAAAATATAAAGGATAAATTGAAAGTTCGTACTATTTTTGAATATGATTGACGTTGTTGTATTGTTGTATAGGATATGTATTGACGTTGCGGCACCAACGCAAGTCAGACAGCTCATAATATCAATAGTGTATATGGGCCAAACACCACAAACGATCGCACCGTGCGTCGATGGTTTGAACGCCTCACGGACGACCTACGACTAAGGTTAATAACGATGAATTAAAGGGTATAATGGAAGCAGATCCATCTCAAAGTACACCTGAGTTAGCAGCAGGGTTTGATGTTAGTGATAAAACAATGTTGGTTCATCTGCGTCAAATTGGCAAAATAAAGAAGCTCGAAAAGTGGGTATAGATCTAGCGGAATCTCATGGCATAAAAAAAAAAATTGTGATTTTCATATGGCAATGTCAATTGTCACCTGTCAAATCAAAGTACGAGATTTGTCAACCGCTGCTGAGATTTTGTGATATCTTCTTGATAATTTGTTGTTTTTGTGAAAATGTCGAAAAAGCCACTTCGATCTCAAGCGAGAAATTTTGTTTTCAATGTGTATCGTAAAATAAGGGAAGAAGAAGGCATAAATCAAACTCAATCTTTGATTTTAAAGCGCGTCGTAGAGTTGACCGGTAAATTGGACTGAGTTGTTTTAATACTTTTAGTTTATTTTATATTTTTCTTACTTAATTGTAGCTTCTTTATAGGGGTTTCCAGTACTACTATACGGCGAATCGTAGGTGAGGGCACATCGAATGATGGTGTATTTTCTATGCCTGGTAAAAGAGGAGAGCGGGGAAGAAGAAAATCAACTTGGACAGTTTCGATTTAGAGTTGATTAGGAATAAAGTAAATGAATTCTATACAGTTCGGAAGGAAATTCCAACAGTAATGAAACTGTTACAAATTCTTCGACAAGATATTGATTTCAACGGAGGGAGAGAATCTTGAAACGGAGGAAGGAGGCCTGTGCCCTGCAGTGGGACGTATATAGACTGATGATGATGATGATGAATGACTAAGCTATCGTTTGAGTAACATGATAAATTTTATTATTTTTTAAAGACTTATACTTAAGGACATTGGTTTTGAATATATTAAATGCCAATCAAAAAGGACCATTTTGATGGAGAGAGATGACATAAAACTAGTTTTTGAAGCGTATAAAGGAAAACCGCGAAGCTGAAGAGCATAATAAATTGGATGTGATTTATTTAGATGAGACTTACATTCACGGTTCATGTTCTGTGAACAAGTGCTGGCAAAGCAAAGATATTGCAGGTACATCTAAAAGTATTTCACTTGGAGCGAGGTGGATCATTGTAAACGCTGGTGGAGAAAATGGCTTTGTACCAAATTGTTGTCTGGTGTACAGGTCAACAAGTGTATCTGCTGACTATCACCACGATATGAATAAGGACAACTTTACAAAATGGGTGACAGAGAAGCTAATTCCAAATCTGACAAGACCTTCACTAATTGTTATGGATAATGCTAGTTATCATTCCGTACGGATGAACAAACCGCCCACACAGGCCAATCGTATCGCTGATATAAAAGAATGGCTTCGTGCAAAAGATGTACATTATGATGATCTTTGGCGTAAATGTCAACTACTTGAAGTAGTGAAACAAAACATGTCTGCGCCCTTATATGAGATAGATGAAGTAATAAAATCGCACGGTCACGAAGTTTTAAGGCTCCCACCTTATCATTGCACATTGAATCTCATAGAAATGATTTGGGGTATAATGAAGCAAAAAGTTGCTGATAAAAATGTAAATAGGCCTGCAAGTGACATTAAATTATTAACAGAAGAAGCTTTCTCACAAATTGGTGCAGAGGAATGGCGAAAATGTTGTGAACATGTAAAGAAAATTGAAAACGATTTCATCGAGTAAGATAGAATAATTGAAATGCTGGAAGAGCGATTTATAATAAATACCTCTTTATCTTCATCATCTGATGAAGAACAAGAAATGCAAGTGGAGTTCTTGGAATCGTTTTCTAGTTCTGAATGAGGTGTTAAGTTATTAGTATGATTTAAATGATATAGGGGGAATCCCCCTAGCGCCGGACAGCACTAAGTACCGGACAGATATCGTCTAAACCCGAAATAGCGCTATCGTTCGCTCTTGTGTGTAGAAAAATATCAAACTCAATGGAAAAAACCCATGTGCGACGCGAGCGACCTCAGTGCCACGCGATACGTTGTACAGGTGACACGTTAGTCATTTTGCGCGGGAATCCTTTGCACCGAGGAACATTGGCAATTACGTAAATTATTATTTAGAGAGAACAGACCATCTGTATAACTATCTGTTTAAGCATTGGTAAGTATATTTTGTATTGATATGCTTTGATCGCGTATATATGAACTGACTTTATCATAACAAAAATTTTACTAGAGTATAGTGTGCCCCTACGTTCGGACAATTACAGATTCCCTAGTACCGGACAAATTTATTTTGACCGATTCATGTAAATATTGTGCTTGTCCCATACGATATCATTTTATAAGTAATTTAATTTATCTTTTCAGAATATTCACATAATGGACAGAAAAAAAAAAGGTATTTGGGATTCAAAAAACTTGAAATTAGCAATTGATAATGTGTTAAATCAAAAAATGACTATAAGAGAAGCTTCCCAGCGTTTCAGTGTACCAAAAAGCACTTTATTCGATAAAGTAAAATTATTAAAACAGGGTAAAGAGATTGAGTTGAAACCTGCCATGGGAAGATTTAAGAAAACATTCTCGAAACACTATGATCAATTGTTAGAATGTCACGTCAAAGATTTAGCTAACCGATGCATGCCTTTGACCAAGAAAGAGTTCCTAAAGCTTGCCTACGATTTAGCTGTCACGCTTAAATTATCACATCGTTTCAATGTTGAAAAGAAAACTGCGGGAAAACATTTTTATGATGATTATATGAAAGGACATCCAGATTTAAGTTTAAGAACTGCAGAATCTACGAGTTTAATGCGCGCTGTTGCCTTTAATAAAACCCAGGTTGATATTTTCTATACTAATTTAGAGACACATTTACAAAAATATAATTTCCGTGCATCAAATATCTATAACTGTGATGAAACAGGAGTTACAACGGTCCAGAGACACGAGAAAGTTATAGCAAAAAAAAACATACGACAAGTAGGCAAGTTAACATCTGCGGAAAGAGGAAAAAATATTACAGTAATGTTTTGTATGAGTGCTATGGGACACTTTATTCCCCCTTTTTTCATATTTCCGCGTCAGAGATCAAATGAGCGCTTAATGATAAATGCCCCACCAGAAAGTGAAGGTGTAGCTCAGCCTAAAGGGTGGATGAATAACGATATATTTATGAAATGGTTGTCATATTTTGTGAAATTTACTAGACCGACGAAGGAAGCACCAATTTTACTTGTTCTTGATGGGCATAGTAGCCACAAGACGTTAGAAGTCATCGACTTTTGCAGGGTCAATCACATACATTTAATCAGCACCCTACCTCATACTACACATAAGCTCCAACCATTAGACCGATCTTTTATGAAACCTTTCAAAAACGCTTACAATGAACGCTGTGGCATGTGGATGCGGGCTAATGCTGGAGCAAGAATAACTGAATATGACATCGCCGGCCTTGTAGCAGAAGCATTTAAAAAAGTTGCACGCTTTGAAATAGCAGAGGCAGGATTCAAATGTACGGGAATCCACCCATTTGACAAAAATATTTTCACGGATCTAGATTATTTATCCAGTGATGTCAATGATATTCCTCTTAACAGCAATGAACCAACAAATGAACCAGCCGCAACGAATTCCCATCGTGGGAAATCAATTGATACTGTAGCTAATGATACAGGTTTAAGCCCAATTCTACGGCCTGAGATTACACAAAATAAACATCAAGTGGATGTTACAGCAACTGACTTTGCAACTCATGACACTGTTCAGTCAATACCTATTTTGTCGTCTGAGATAACGCAGAATTCACAACAGGAAACTATTGCTCCGCAATCACCACAGCCTTCAACCAGTAAAGCGTCTCTACAAGCTGTAAGCCTGAACCAAAAGTCGGCATCACAGCTGGTCGACATAACAAACATAAGAAAAACCATTCTAAATATCTCACCTTTACCAGATGCTGCTACAAAAAGAGCACAAGCAAGAAAACGAAAGGCTGAAAAGAGTGAAATTTTGACTGATTCGCCATACAAATTACTTTTAGAAGAAAAAGAGAATGAAAAAAGAAAAAAAAATAGTTTAAAAGAAGGAAATCTTAAGTTTAAGAAGACAAATGATAAAGGAAAAATAAAGAAAACCCGGAAAGTACCATTGATTGAAAAGCAACAGGAGACTTGCTACTGTGTTGTTTGTTGTGAAGACTATAACGAAGACTGGATCCAGTGCGGGTTGTGTAGAGAATGGGCTCATGAAGCCTGTGCGGATATCCCAGAATGTTCCGACGTTTATGTTTGTGATCGTTGTAAATTTGTCTAATTTGTCCCTACCTAAGTTAATTTAAATTGCAAAATTAATGAAACTGTCCGGTCATAAGGGTTCGAATTTATACTCGTCCGGTACTATGTGCCACATTTTAATAATCCCAAAATTATACCAGTGATTAGTTCCTCTATAAGTGATTTGAAATTATTTAATTGATGTTTATGTTGATTTATTTGAACGCCTAAAATAGTTGTGTATCTCAAAATGTTAATTGCTATAATAAAACATGACTACTCGAATTTTTATTTCTGAAAAACCTTAAGTGTCCGGTACTGGGGGGATTCCCCCTATAATAAATTAGTACATAAAGTAATATACGATTGATTTATTTTTCATGATATATTTTCCTATGTTAAGAACCTGATGTATAACAACATTCTTCATACACATACCTAATATACTTCATGTTTATTAATACTAAAGACATAAATAAAAATTAAACAGTATCAAGATCGTTTAATCCAATTTCCCCAGTATTGCACACAACAAATTTTTATTGCCCCATTTGCCATGAGATTCCGGTAGACCTATACCGTTTGAACTAAACGAACGTCAGCGACAACAACGCGTCGAAGTGTGCACTGTGTTATTGAACAGTTACAAAAACGAAGGAAATTTGAATCGCATCGTGACTTGTGATGAGAAATGAATCTTGTATGATAACCGCAAATGCCCAACAATGTCTAAAACGCAAGAAAAAGAAAAAGCTGCTGGTATCAGTTTGGTGGTTCTGTGCGAGTATTGTCCACTACAGTTTCTTGCGAGCCGGTCACACAACTGATGCAGATGTGTACTGTAAGGAGCTGCAGACGGTGATGGAGAAGCTGGCAACAAAGTAATCAAGTTTGGACAATCACTCATCTCCACTTTTTACGGCAATGCCTCCCCTCACATTTCTCACACTACAGTTTTAAAACTTCAAGAGCTGGACTTGGAGACTCTTCCTCACCCACCTAACTCACTTGACCTTGAAATCTTCCTCGACAGATTTACATTTCTTTCGAAATTTGGACAACTTTTGCAAGGAAAACAATTTGATTCTGAAGTAGCTGTGATTAGGGCTTTTGAAGAATTCATTGTTACCCGCCACGAGACTTTTACAGGAGTGACATCAATCAACTGGCCGTGGGGTGGCGAAATCGTGTAGATAATATGGGTCAATATTTCGACTAACATAATAAATATTTTAATAACAAAAGAAAATTCAGTTTTTCATACAAATCGGTCACTTCATAGGTAAGCACCTAATATAATGTAGATGTCAACAGGCAACAGTTACCTTTTATAAAAGTTCTTTCATCTCACGGAGGCGGATATGTCAATCAGTACACCAAAATTAACACATAATGCATTATTTTTTATTATAATAAAAATAAATAATTGATGATTACCTCCTACGTGCATAACACTATCCACACTCGTTCGCTTAGGTCTTTGTCAATAACATGGCTTTTTCGACATTATTACAGTGTGAACATTGTCATATATGACATGTTACATTGTTATTATTCTGTTGTTATTTTTGTTGTACAGGTTGTAATAAATGTGAATGTTTAACAATGTTATTTAATGTATATATGTTGTATAATAACATATTTTTTACTTTAACAAAAACATAAATTTGTAATAATTACTTATAATTACTATATCTTATATCTACTACTATAATTACTATATCTAATTTTTAATTTGCATATCTAATTATTAATTGCATATCTAATTTAATTCTAATTTTACAATAATTACTTATATCTAATTTTTAATTTGCAAACCTTAGTTTTCTAATGAAATAAAATATTAAATTGAACTTTAAAAATGTAATTGATACTTATTTGTAATACTTACTGTACTCGTATTTATAACAAAATAGCGTCCAAATTGGAGTTTGTATTATCATGTTAAGCGTTTTCCCCTCAAACAATCTGGGAGGTGTAGATATCGACGTATACGTATAAGCACATTCATTTTCGACGGCGCGGTTGATCGGTGGCCAAAGTAATTAGTGATTCGGCAGAGAACAACATGTGCGACGGAGATAGATACACATCTGTCTCGTTCACAAGCAATCAACGTCGCTACACTGGCTATAAAACTGTCGTCAAATCCGGACAGCTTGTAGACAGGACTTTCATAATAACAGATGTACCTACAAGTCGTGAAAGCCAAAGGATACAAGTTGTATGGAGTCTTATAGTAGTTACGACGTTTTTCTT
This sequence comes from Sesia apiformis, assembly GCA_914767545.1. Taxonomy (NCBI): domain Eukaryota; kingdom Metazoa; phylum Arthropoda; class Insecta; order Lepidoptera; family Sesiidae; genus Sesia; species Sesia apiformis. The sequence goes on along the minus strand of OU611948.1, from coordinate 21,179,318 downwards.
ATTCAACATGTCGTGGCAATAAAATGGTAGATAAATTTCTTTTAGGGATTGAAACGTTGTTGCGTTGCTCAACTTATTGACTATCGTCGATGTCAGTTTTTAATGTTTCAGTGCTTCCCCTTTGTAATTACGACTGGATTTCAGCCGGTAATGTGGAGTTACGATGATTTGGCTTGATGGATGAAATCCATCATCGTCTCCGTCACCAGCCTTTTCATCGTCCACTGCTGGACATGGACCTCCTCATGCACATTGTCTTGTGCGTGAGGGATGTATGGCCTTGAAACGGCACGCTGACCAAGCGCGTTGGCGAGACCACTTTTTTAGAGGTGATGTTGTTTCTCAGGGCTTGCGGTAGACACTTTGTTATCCCATATTCGCCTTTTCCGACATCCACGGAAAGAGATGGTCAGGTGGTACTCTGCTACTCTAAAACTGACTGACACCACACGCTGGATGTTATATATGGGTCATTTTTTTTATTCTTATATATTTTCTTGCGCTGCCAACCCAGTGATGAAAATCCGTTGGCAAATAAGATGAGATGAGCTTAGATGGCAAAACTTAGATGAGCTTAGGCTGAGATTTTACAATACTTAACATTTTTAGCGTATGTAAATCTTATTCACTCACACATCCATACAATCAACTCACACTCAATTATAAAAAATATGAGACTCGACAATTATATAACTCGACCTCGTCCTTATGTATACCTAAATTGGAAATTTGATGGTATGTAGGTATACTTGTAAATTTGATGTTATGTAATCTACATTATACGTGTCAATTACCGCATAGAAAACAGTAACACATTATACGTATAGTAAATGTCTTAAATAGATGAAAAAATAATTCAATTCACGTTATGTAAGTCGTATGTACTCCTAAACTATAATACTGTAGTCGCTTCTACATACCATACCATAACATCAGCCTGTGTTTTTCCACTGCTAGATATAAGCCTCTCACAAAAACCGCCACCACATTCGATTTTCAGCTCTCTACCGGCGACTTTATTCCAGTCATCAGTTCACCTAGCCGTAGAGCCGTAGGCCGTTTTCTCCATTCGAAGACTTCCTTGTCTCTACCATCGGTTATTGGTCCTGCGGCATATGAACATATGGCCTGCCCACTGTCACTTGAGCTTGCTGATTCTTCTGAACTATGTCGCCAATTTTAAATCTGTGCTTCTACAATATACTAGAATTACGAACATTGAAACGAAAAACCTCATAACTGTATCTAAATGTGGCTCTTATGCGTTTTGGTTCTTTGAGAGGTTTCATAATCGAATTTAGAATATTTTGCACCACAAACACGCTATAGTTAAGTCGGGTGGTAGAGATGTCACAATAAATAAAGACAATAGTAGGCCATCATCATCCAAATGCTCAAATTACATCTCACACACACACAGGCGCACCGCAACGTGACCAGACTTAGAAGATTTCCACGTTTTTACGATTTTGTATAATTTGAGTTTCTACTAAATTTTAGTACATATTAAAATATTCGTTTACTACCATTCCATTTCGTAATCTGTTGTCTATTAAATTTTAGTATGAAAAAATATTTATTTTTTTATTAGTCTAAGCATGAACGTGAGTCTTAAATAATAATATCATCATGGACCACTACAGACAACAATGGATTCATTTGACGACTAAGGGAATGTTAGATACAATTGAATGCACGCTGCGGCAAATTAAAAAAATGAATGGTGGTGGTCGCCCTTGTTTACCTATCTTATAACGAATAACGAAAGAATAACGAACTACACACACATTTACCGTCGGAACGACGACGACGACTAAACAACCACTGTTACAGTGGGAGCGGGGGTGAGGGGGGAGAGGATGCTACTCGCAGCTCCCGTCCTGGACTACCCGCCTCTTCAGTCAATTCGTTCACCACGGCTGGTGTAACCCGTGCTGAACGTCGAGTTGAAATAAAATGTAAATTACAATATTAAATGTGTCCAAAATGCGAAAGTTTAAAAAGGAAAGGGTGCTCCCAATGTAAACGGCCAAATCATTTTTGTATGATAGTTCATACAAAAATCTTGAGATAACACATGAAAAATAACAAAAAAGTTACACACCTTTTTGCAAAATTATCAAATATTTAATCTTTGCATTTATTTAATTGTGTATGAATAGTTTAGCAAAAAACACAAAAATATTGAAATTTGTAACAAAAGATTTTTAATTAACTACGAATCATGGATAGAATCCACGGTTTCACTCTGTTTCAGGCTTCGGTTACCGACACGCTCTACATAAATATGTACTTAAATATTTGCTTTATTGTTAGGTGCGGAGGCGTAGATAAATTTCGCAAATGCCCCCCAGTTTTGCTATGGTTTCGCTGTGTATTTATGGAGATATTGCTCCTAAGTTAGAAACTAACTTTCGTAATATTACTCCTAGTGGGGGCACAAAGTTTGTAGGACCCAAGTTGGCTTTGTTTTACTATCTAAATGGAGCTGATGATATTGTTTTGTAGACATATTCGTAGCCGGTATGGGGGGCGTTGATTGCTTCGGGTTATACAGAAAGTTGACAATGACACGGTTTTTGCGAGATACAACTCTGCGTTGTTACAGTGTTGTGGGTGTAATTTGCAGCACCGAAACTTTTGTCGTGTGTAGGAGAAAATTTTGTTTGGCAAAATTCAATTTGTCAAGTTAAATTAAAATTATGAATATTAATTTATACCTGTTAATGGATTAGGTATTATAAATCTACACACGTAAATTTGCAACGTGCAAATTACAACGGTTGATACGTACAAACGTTGGCATGATTTATTTTTTTATTTGTAATGGTTTTAATTGGCATGACTCATTCAGATAAGTGTTACCATGTTATGGATGTAAATTTGTTATATAATTGACGTGGTGATTATAATTTATTTAATATTCATATATTATTATTAAATGTATACTCATATATTATTTTTAAATCATATATTATTATTAATATAAAGTGATACTTAATTATTTTTCTTTCTTTTCAAGAGTAATCTGTACGTACCATTAAAAACGCTACGGATATGTAGCTGCCAGTATTTCCACGAAAATTATCTACTCCTGGAAAAGGAGGGACTGCAAAGAAAATGATGTTGTGGACGATTTTGATCTTTGTTTGATTCGCAGAAAAATTATTGAGGTTTACACTATACAAGTATATTTTTTTACCTATAAGTTAGGTAAAAATGTTTACGAGTAACATCGTTGTCGATAACAAAGACACCCTTCATAGAAAAACTGATGTGTGTAGCTCTGTAATTATAATTTAATATATTTTAAATGAACATATCGACAAATGAACTAACTGCTGCTATCTTGATTATTTTCTTCATATATAGCAATGGTGCAATTAGCACATTCTGCCAGTGTCAAGTTTGTTTATTAACAATTTCAAAGTTTAAAACGTATCCTGTCAATATCCAGTACCGGCGAAATAAGTCAGGAGTCGCTCAGTAAAGCGATAGTAGGTTTATTGAGGATTGAAGAGGACTCCTTGGAAGCACACGGTAAAACGATGTTTCATGACTATCACAAACATCACCCACGAAAAACACTTTGAAGTTTAATAAACTATCACTATTAAACCACAAAACGCCTAAGAAACAACAATTTACAACAATCAAACAAAATCTCAATTTCAGTTCTCGAGTTCCCGCCAAAAAATCCTGCCATCTTGAAATGTCAGTTTCTTGCCACTGAAACAAACTCATTTGGCAACACCTTGCCAAATGATCTTGTTTCGATGCTCTAAATGTCAATTTTATATTTATTATTTTTATATATTTCCGTATCATGTTTATTATTATATTATATTATCAATAACTTTTAATAACATTGAACATTTTTATTGTTAACATGTTATTTATTTAAATTTTTATTTATTAATTTACAAAGCTCTAGCCTACAATTTATGCAAAGAGTAGATTATCAATGTTACTAAGTTCTAGGCCAATTACGAACTAATATTATAAAAAAATAATTAATACAGATTAATTATGACTATGTGTGGTGTGTGTGTGTGGTTGTGTTTGTTGTTTGAGCAATGTGTAGTGTTAGTGGTTATATATATACCTGTGTGGTTAATATACTGGCTTAAAGTTCATCTCATTCAGATCTTAAAATAATTTCTATATAATATAATATATTGTTATCTGTTTTAAGTCGGATTTTAATTCGAGTCAGGAATATGACCTGTAGAACTGTCAAACAGAGTGAAATTTATATGACACTTTATTGACATGTCATACCCCAAATCCGACTCTAGTCCTATTTTTTTATTATTTAGTTCCAGTTATCTCTTTAAATATCTTCTGTCTGTATCTTCTGTATAATATCTTTCGTGACTTTAATCATATTATTTTAAAGATTTGTATATTTTTCATTTCAATCATCGCTTGTATTTTTTTCTTATTCTAATTATCTTATTGCTTCTACTAAATATAACTACTTTATGTGTATTGAATACGGATTTATGATATTATGGATATATTATGTGTACTTTAGAGCATTTACCTCAGATTATAGGCGTTAATTTTCTCTCTAACCAAAGATTGTCTGGTAGATTTCGCTTATAGCCTATTTTGCATTTTATGTGGAATAAAATGTGCAGTTTAACTATATTTCTAATTGAGTTTGTTAGTATATCCTTAAAATTTTGAAGTTTCGTTTATTTGTTAACTGTTATACTCGTATGACTGTCACATTCTCTCTTACAATATTGTACAGTATTGGCCGTTCGAGCATTCTAATACGATAAATACATACTCATTTGAAACCATTGTCAATTTGTTCAAAATACGGCTAGGTGTCTTCATTTATAGAACAAGCCTGTTTATTCAGTTAAACCGTTGTTTTGAACGTTTAATTCACTTTAATAAGTTGTTTATGAACGCAAAAAGCTTTGTAATCGTGCGAACGCTCGGTTGGCCAATACTTTTATATCCTTATAAAAGCATGTAAATGTTACACAATTTCAATAGTTTCTTTATTATCTGATACGTAAAATTGAACAAAAAAGAATATTAAAACTAAAAGTAATGAAGTTTTTATATGAACAATACGAGAACAACATTTTGACTGCTGTCAAGTCTTGTACTAGAATATCTCCATGAGTAATTATTCTAGTAGTTTATGAGAGAATTGTATAAATTCTCAGACGTATATATACTTAATTTAAAATATATTGCTTTAAACTTGTAATTCTTTTAATTACAATAAATTTATCGTGCGCTTCTATAAAGTGAGCTATCCATTGATCTCCCGTAAACAAGAAATTCTTAGAATGAATCTTCTCCAATTTAACTTTGAGGTTTGATAAAAGTTATTCATTAAATTGACCTTACATTTCGGGTTAAAGTTCAAATTGACCTTACATTTCGGGTTAAAGTTCGAATTTCCAAGGTCGATTACCAAATTTCAATATGAAGCGAGACATTCATTTAATTGAAAATTTACTTTGTAATAAAGTTGATTTCGGTTACTGTCACTGCGGCCGTTTTCATTTCATTATCTATTGTTATAAGAAAACATGAAGGTAATTAAATAAGAGATCGAACAGTGCTTTGTGTTAAGTTTGATTTGGTTGAATAAGTTATAATTGAAAGAGTCATTTATGAGTCATAGCACAGTTCGGTGCAGTCACCATAAGTTGGTCACCAAACGATCCATTACCCGTGGTTCAACCACTACGTTTAACTAGCTGTACCGTTGGGATTTTTTCCTGGTGGAACAACTAACTGATCCAAGGAATAACCAAATATTAATTTTAATGTGTTCCCCGTGGTACAACTGAGTGAATTGATACAAGGTTAGTACTAATATGGATAACCAAAAAATAGGCATATAATGGCACATATATTTATTATTTACTTAAACTTTTAATTGAAAAGCTGATGTCATTTTTAACGAACAAAACATCTCAACTAAGCTGTTGTTATGCAAATAGTTTGTACTAATCGACATAGATATACACTTCCCTATCGTACAACTGAAGAGTTGTTCCGTCGCGAAAAGAAATCCCAATGGTACAACTAGTTGAACATAGCAGTTGTACCGCGGGTAGCGGGTCGGCGAAACGGCTTTTAAATGTTTAGCTACTTTATTTACGTCAAATATATAATATTTTTTTAAATTTAATATTGATTTCATTAAATCGGCTGTAATAACAATTTTAAACAATACAGTTGAAAGTCTCACACATATACTTAATAAGAATATTTACATATTATTAAAAATATAATATTTTTCTATATAACGTAACATTCGAGTCTTCTCGTACTCGTTCGTATATTGATCAGAATGTAATTCGTATATTCCTTGTGAATTGTTAAAGTTGTTTTTGCGGCAGAAACGCTTCACATAGTTGTTCTGCATTATAAGTAATACACTAGATGTATAAAGAAAACAGTATTATATAGCACATTCTTTCCACACTAAAATCAACAGGCACAGTGTCGATAGTAGAAAACGGCAGCTTATTGTACGCTTCATCTCTTTCGCTCTCGTAACAGTTCTAATGTGTGTGACAGGAATGGAATGACTACAATCTGCGGTGGAACGACAGCGAGTACGGGGGTGTCAAGGACCTCCGCATCACTCCGAACAAGCTGTGGAAGCCGGATGTACTCATGTATAATAGGTGAGGTTATAGTCCAGGAGACGGCGTCGTAAAAAAATATTTATGACCAGGAAGGGAAATTATGAAGGAAAAACGTGAGGTTACTTTTTTAAGGATAGGAGGATTGGAAAATGTTGTAGGTACATTTTATTTAGGAAAGAGAGGTTATAAAGCTTCTTTTTAATTTTTGAAATGGGAAAGTTTTTGTGGTGTACTTTTTATGTACGAAACTGAATGAAGTCAGATTCATTACTACTGGAGTAGGTGTTTAACAATTAAAATGGTTCATTTTAATTGTTTAAAGAACACGTGTAGAAAAATGTAAGGGACGAAAATTGCCGTTACTAATTTTTTTAACAAGTTCTACTTGTATGGGTACTTTCTGGTATCATCACCAGTGTCTATACTTTTTTATTATCACTTTTAAGGAGTTCATGTACTCTGTTACTCATCAAGTTTCAAGTTTGATGCCTTTTTATAATTATACTTGTCTGCGTAAAACTAATTTTTTGCATAATAAAATTAATTACCGCGTAAATCCTTGCATTAGCGTAGTATATAAGGTCGCACATTTATTTACTCTACAGATTCATTCGGAGAAATCCAATGTTTTGGCGTTTTCGTCGGGAGTGTATAGAGTTTGTCTAATAAGTTAGTGTACTCGGATATTTTATTAGGACATTGAAAAATCTACGTGAGCATCACTGCGTGATTGTGCCGTGCCATAAGTGTTGATACTTGAATTTTATTGGTTAGTCAGATTTAATCACTTTGTATATTTATTACCCACAAAATATCTCCAAGGGGTGACTGGGAGATAATCTTGCTTTGCAAGCCTTGCTTGCAACGGCAGCCTTTTGTCACTTTATGCAATAAATAATAAATAAATAAAGTATGTGATCTACAGTCATTATATCATCAAATGAAATACATATCCTTCAAATAAAGTTGCAAGTTTTGTAAGTATTTTATTTATTTCTTATTACCAGATAATGATATCATTAAAATTAATGACTAATTGGGAATACATAAGAAAATAATATCGTGTGTACCAGGAATTCATTATGTAAAACTAATGTAAAAATGTAAAGTATCAAAATCAGTTATTATAGAAACATACTTTCATCTCGTCGTCGTGGCAATAAATCTGAGAGGTATAATAACTAATTAGACAGACTATAACAATTATGTATATACTTCATTATAACACTGAACGCATTGGAATACTAGTCATTTCTTGTTGCCAATAGACACCATATGCGAATATTACATTAGTATAATCAATATTTAGGGAATGAAATTTTATACTAACGTAGTACGTAGCGTATCTGATCTTTGTTACATTCAGATAAACTGACGTGTGACGGTCTCATTGGAGTGTACGATCATTATGAATTTGATGTAATACATGATAACATTGAACGCTCTGGATGACTGAGATCCCCTCTTATTAGTGAAGCAAGTCTTGTTATATCTTAAAAAAAATTAGTCTTTTATATCTTGGAAATACGTAGTTACTATGAGGAATCCTAAACTAGTCTAGGACGTGGCCCATCTACAAACAATTCCAATCCAATTTGTTCAAAATGTAAGCAAACATGGCAGCCTGAGGTAATTGACATGGCTTTAAATTAAATAGTGAAGTGATAATTGTTTACATATCCATAATTTGATTCATTGATATTGCAAGTTTGCCATGAATTTAAATCTAAACGTTGAAATATTTCATTGATTTGGTTTCGCTTTCGGTAAATTGGGTTGGAATAAATAATAAAAATACATAATAATTCATTACTTGTTTTTTGAGGGTCAATAATATAATAATACCTTGAACCCCAAACTAGATTAAATTTGTGTTATGGGGTAACGGACTATACTCTCCGGTAAATTCAGATAAGTAGACATTGTAGCGGAATTACATAGTCCTTAACAATTATACTACTTTTCAATACTGAACGCATTGGACGACTCTCACTAATACTTTTCATTCTCGTTGGTTTTATTCTCATTAACATTTGACACTAGAAGCGAGTATTACAGTGAGTATATCTTACATAATATCTAGTGAGTGGACTCCTGCAATAGCGTAGAACTTGGCGTATCTGCTCTCTGCATTGGCGATCATTAGGTTTACTTTTTTATGGATTTCTATCCGCCTTCTGGCGGTAGATGAGCGGACACTTGGTAGTAAGTGGAGACTGTCACCCATGGACATTCACGATAGATGTGAATGTCAGTCCAGAATGACAAATGTTGGCACGCCCCCCGATGCGCTGTCTACCTTACCTTATTTTAGGTAAGATACTACTTATCTTAGTTAACCGTTAACAAAGAAGAACAAAGAACAAAGGAGAACAAAGAAGTCCGTTAACAAATTAATGCTGAAAAGAGTATTGTTACAAGATGTGAATGTTACAATTAGTATAACATAATAAATATTTAGTGCATTGGCTCCTACACTAGCGTCGAACATGGAGCATCCACTCTCCAGTACATTCAGATAAAGCCGACTTTGTGTTGTGGCCTCGTCGGAGTGTAGGACTATTGTACTACATACAAGTATTCGTAACACTGAAGTCACCGGGCGACTAAGATTACCCTCTTATCAAACACTAGACACATGTAAATATACGTCGCTAACCATTTGATTCACATTCAGATTATTTTTCGGAAAAACATTTATTTGAAGAATGATTGTACGGGTACAGGTAGTTTGAACAATGACATAGAGAAGGCTAGAGTGGCTCATTGAATGTATATTTATTTGTTTATATTGCATTAAATTATTAATATAATAATTAATAATTTTCGTATTAGAGACCTAAAAACATTGATTTAACAATTCAAAATACACAATGAGCCATTTGAAAAGTACGGCAAAATGAGCTGTTCAGTGCGCTATTCGCTCTTAAAAGAGCATGGTAGTGCATAGTTGTGCGTGTAGATTTATTATAGATATAAACATTATGTAGAAACGATTCCTATGGTGATTCTAATTTTTCTGGTTTTGTTCTAATATACCATCAGCCCGTGTCTTCCACTACTATATCTCTGTATATCTCAAGGGCAATCATCACATCTGATCTTGCGCATTTATCATCTTCAATGCAATGCAACCAGCCGTTCCAGTATCCGCTGTTGGACAGTGCCTCCTCCTGCACTTTGTCTCGTGGATGAGGGAGGTCTTAAAACGCCACGCTGGACAAATGGGTTGGCGAGTCCACTCTCTCGGGAGTGGTGTAGCTCCTCAGAGTTCCGCTTTGTTATCTCATAGTCGCCTTTTACGACACCCGCTGAAAGAGATGGGGTGATGCCATTCTATAGCCGTCCGACTCCACATGCCACTTACTCATCTACGAGTAGCTATTCCTTGCGAATTCCTTTAAGCGCTATCTCTTATCTTAAAAAAATATCATATAAAGTAAATATTTTTTTGTTTTTAAAGAATCTTAAAATTCAGATATTTAGAGCATCTTTCTGTGTAAACAGAATATTGAAAAAGCAAAATTTTCAATTGGGAAATCTTAACCAAAGTGAATAATCCATGCCGTCAATAAGGTCCATTTGCTCAGATATTGTAACATTTATTGTTAATTTAACCGTATAACATATGTAAAACTACGTCGCTCTTCAAAATAATTAATATAAAACCAATTGAGGTTGCGGCCGTGATCGCGGTCGTCTAGTGCGTTTGCAGTATAAATCTAATTGCAATCATGTAATGCGATTGCGGTCAATTGCTGCACGCGTAATTGTGCTACAGCATTTTGCATAACTACTATAATTTTAAAATTGAAAGCAATTAGCGTTATTTTCGTATCAAATAGATGAAACTTTTGTTTATAAACAGATTGGGTTAAATAAAGTTAGTATCAGGTGGTACATATGAATTACGATATAGCCGCGAGTGGATGTTATACATGTATATACATAAATATATACATGTTAGAATTTTAGTAAAAACCTATAACATTATAAATTTAAAACATTAAAAATATAAGTGGCAATAAAAAACTGCTATGTCTACATTAAGATTTTAAATTTTACTTTGTCAGATTGAACAGAAAGAGAAAATGTCTTATAATAATAATTGATTTTCAAATATGTATGTTATTTATATCTGCTTTCGTCATAGCATAATCTGCTATGGCGCCGCTCCGCTGTAGTATGCCGCTTCACCATAACGTCCCACGACATAAAGTTCAGAACGTAGGCAGAAGTAACTGTTAAAACTTTAGACGAAGTTAAAGAAACCCTAAAATGTACAATAAATTGTAAATTCAAATGTACAATAAATGTTGTATATTATTATACTTTATGGGGTTATATATTAATAAGTGTTAATATGGTCAAAAATTAAAGAGGCTATGAATGTTAGAGTTGGAAGTCCAGAAATGAAGCAAGTAAGATAGGTTGCGTTATTATATTTTTAAAATTTTTCGTGGACACGTCTCACCTGTCTCACTCGAAATGTACCTTATACATTAAAATATAACATTTTAACTATTTAATAATAATGATGGAGTGTCTCAACGAATATTTTTGTTAAAGGCAAATTTCCATCTACTATTTTCCATAGTGAAGCCACGAGTTCCATAGTGAAGTTTTCCTTTGCCTGCCTAGCCTAGTCGATCGCTTGCCGACCAATTTTTTTTTTGCTATAAATCGCCGATAAAGTTTGAGTATCTCTGTTGTATAGTAACAGTAGTAAGGCAATAACCGCTAAATGTGAATCATAAAAGTTAAAGCAAGCCGTTAACCGCTAGACATTTAGCCACCGCCTCTAGCATCAGTCGCAATTGAAGTTAAAAGGTAACATCGTCTGGCAACTCGCCAGACTCGAGCTATTCATTACAGACGGTAAAATCTGGCTAAGAGGGCGATAGTTTAATAAGAATGAGATTACACTTTTTACAAAAAGAAACGCCTCAGTGAATTCCCAGTGGATAGTTGAATGTGGAATCTTTGTAGAAGTGAACTATAAAAGTGGAAAGTGTATGTAGAATTTGTTTGAACATGTTAAAACGGTGCGATGAGTGAAAAATGTATTTCAACTTTTCAAATTCAAATAAATGAAATTCTTCTGTATTAACAAACGCCAAGTACACGTGTAGAGTTCTTTTCGCTCTGTACCTGCATTGACCTTAAATACTGAAATCCCATTTATGTACTGGTTTTTATTATACTGTGAAAAAACCTGAGTAGGCTTTACAGTGTTGTCCACCAATTCGTCTATTCAGGACCCCCTTACAAATGTAAAGGCAGATAGATAATTAAAGTGAATTACTAAAGTATACCTACTATATTTAAACTATCATTAGTTCTGTGGTGAAGGTAAACATCGACATCGGTAGGAAACCGACGAGTTGAGAAATGAAAAAATCTTGTGCATGTGGGTGTATGTCTGACCTGTACTGTGAATACTTATTAAACAATTCTGCTTTTGTGACATACAATTCAATTGACATTAGGTCCACGTGGTCGCCTGTGTCTTATGCAGTACGATGCAGGCTTATATAGAAATTATTGAAAAAAAATGTATGCATAATCCAATTATTATAGGCCCAGACAGTATGTCCTATGGGACTCTAATTAGTATTAGTGTTTCTCTAATTATACTGCCTATTCGATAGGTTGGAACGGGATTGAATGGGATGGGAACGGATGAAATGGAATGGAGTAGGAGAATAATGAAGTAATTATAAATATATTCAATCCTTGTGTAGATCGTAGCCGTACGTACAAGTAAACTAAACGAAACGATAATTTATTTCAAAAATCCTTTCATAACTTCACTTCGTTAAAAACTATGATTTTATATAACAAACGTTCTGCATCAAAATAAGTTTGTGCAAAAGATTTGCAGCGCTAAAGTCCTGCGAGAGTTGGAAGTGAAATGTTTTGAAAGGATATCCTGTCAGCTAGAGAGTAAACAAAATCTGCAGTAAACATGTTAACTCAATGCAATTCAAATTTCCTTGCATATATCGCACGTATTTTTCTCTAAAAATTTAGTATTTATATTCTCTGGATAACAGCGGATTTTATTCTGATACACACTCATATGCATACAAATTACAAATTACTAATCCCAATTCGCGAATTTACTTTCACCACTGAGCTTAGTGGTAATTAACTCATGACCTTATAAATGTTGCATCGAATTTCTTACTTAATTAATCCAAAAACTACAAAAATGTATTTTGTTTATAGCAAACTGAAAATAAATCCAAATTCTGTTAAAAGGCGATTATAATAAAGTCTTCAATAACTGTGTTTTGAGAGCTTGAAATAAGCGCTGCTCTGGCCCAGTGCCAGGATTGCAACGTGGGACAATAAATTTCAGATGTCCTTGATTTGTGGGGCGCGTGTTTACTTCACTGCTTTAATATCGAGTAACAAGTTGAAAGGCGGGAAAAACAACCGGCGTATGCAGATGAGTTGTGTATGTGTTCTGGAGATTTTTTTTATGGAAGGAAGTCGGCAGACGAACGTACAGTCCATCTGATGGTGAGTGGATACTATGGTCCATAGACAACCGCGATACATGTCAACATCAGTCCGGAATGACAAACGTTGGCACGTCCCCAGATGCCCTGCCTACCTTTGGAGATAGAGGACTGAATTTGGATAAAGGGTTGAGAAAATGACAAGGGATAGGATAGGATTGGATGGGAACGGGCTCTGGAATATCTCACTAACTACCAAAACATATACGTACATTGGGAAAATAGGATAAAGCGGGAAATGCCTGTGTGTTGATATGTGAGAGAGGGATAACGTGGCCGGTCCAGCGCGCCCAGCGGCTGCGGGAATACAGCGTGCACTCTTCCCCCCAATTTGAGCGAACACGACTTTTGAATTTTGGAAGAAAAATACAAAATCTCCACTACGAGTAACTAACCGAACTCAAAATTGCAATCATTTCTGAAGTATAAACAATTATGTATGTTTAAATTTGGGATTAATATGAGATCTGTGGTAGAAGTTTGGAAGTATGGAAGTTTGAAAGGAGGTATTTCTGAAATAAAATGGAATTTGCGCAATAATATTTTGGTTTTACATTATCAGTTTAATTCGTACATATGGTAGATCGAGTGTGTTCAGTATTTTCAAAGTTACTTGGTATAAATATTTCAAATAATCCCGGAATTTAATAATTTAATGTACTATATATTACCTGCCAAAGGCGATTTCAGAATAAACAAATTTTTCCCAGGCTGAATTACTCGTTTGTAGTGTGGTAGGATCAATCAATTTACAAGGATAAACTAGTTTGACCCTTTAAGATAATTCACACTTCCGGACAAAGATTGCTTAGGGTTTGCAACGAATAGATAGATGTGAATGCAAGAACATAAATTGTTAATTTTACTAATAACCATAGATCCCTTTAAAACAATAAATGAAGCCCTGGCCTCTACACTAGGCCAACTTGAACACAAAATGCTCGTGAGCGTTATTTTTGGTGGTATTAAACCTTTTAGGTTAAAAATGGTTTAGGTTTAGTTTTTTTGAGGTGGCGAGTACACGCTGCAATCCAACAGCCGCTGGGCGCGCTCGATTGGCAGCGTTACCTACCCCTCTCTCACAGAAGATTACCTTAACATCTACTGCATTTCCCACTTTATCTTATTTCCCTCATGTACGTACGTGTTTCGGTAGTGAGTGAGATGTGTCAGAGCCCATTCTCATCCTATCTCTCCCAATTTTCCCAACCCATTCTCCAAATCCATTCCTATATGTCTAAAGGTAGGCAGAGCATCCGGGGGCGTGCCAATATTTGTCATTTTGGACTAATGTTGGCATGTATCACGGATGTCTGTGGGCGATAGTATCCACTTACCATCAGGTGAACTGTATGCTCGTCTGCCGCCTTCGCCCATAAAAAAAAATCTAGTCTTAAACGCTTAAGGTTGTTCTTAAGGTTCATTATCGCTGATATATGTGGTATCATAGCCATGAACAGATAATAGATTAAATTGAACGTTGCAAAGAACGCCAAAATCCATTTAACGTTCCTTTTTTTCCTAAAGTCTTTTTTTACACACCATTCTTCCTTGATCATATCAAATCCACTATTATAACTTTTTCCTGCTAAAAAAATAAAAACGCCGACCGTGTAAAGGAATACTTACAGATAAGTTGCGAGGAAACGGAAGGAATGTGGACAACTGAAAATATTTACTTTTCTTATTGATCTGCTAAACAGAATTGTGTTTTTTACGGAAAAAGGGCGGAAATATTATTTGTAGAGTAGGGGAGGGATAGGCGAGGACATAATAGGTAGATACATGATCACAGATCATAGAAACACGGGGGATATGCCATTACTGCAAATTAAGATGAATATCGATGTTGCCACTTTTAAAGAAGCGTGCGTGTCAAATACTAACGCGCTTGTTAAACCTATCGCTCCGATTGGCACTCGCATAAGCTGAAAAAGTGATCAAAAACAATAAATACTACACTCCAACTGTGAAAGCGATATGATCATTTTGAGCATATCGAGTCGTCAGGCGTCACGCGCCCATGACATATCTCCCTTGTTTTATGATCTGTGTACTTGACCCTTCTCCTGTCATCGTATCAACTTTTTGATTATAAGGACCGGATCTTGGGAGTTCCTTACTGTGTAGTTGTTTCTCCCGCGCATATGCTCTCTCTAGTTACTCTAGTTGCTGTCTCTTAGTTACTCCCTCCATTCTGAGGAATGGACGTCATCTTAACGTTAAAGCTCGCCTTTTATACCATAATGTGTAATAAAGTTTTCTTAAATAAAAAAATAACACTTGGAACACTTTAACATACGTTAAAATCACAATACTAACGCGTTTACGAACGCAAAAACTTTTAATTGAGCAAACGCTCCGTTAGTCAATGCTTCAAGGAGTCGTTCAAAATTTCCTTTGAGTTCATTGTTCTTAGGTTTCGATATAAGTCTATTGAATCATTTACACAAGAAGTTTCTGGAACTTCGGTCAAATGTTAGTATAAACAGCTGTCATCGTATGATGATAACACTGTTATCCCTGTTATTATCGATTTTTTATCATCATGTGAAAAAATGTAAGCGTGAATTGTATGAAATTTGGTTGCATACGAAATCGTATACAATATTCTCTCCCGAACCGTTCGAAAAAATCTCCTTGTGTAAATGTGCCCATATAACGTCCCATTGCAGGACACCTACCTTCTTTAGTAATCATAATCCAAGCCGAAATTAAGAAAATCTAGAACAAAAACAGATTTTCTATGGGAAAACTATTTAATATAGGGTATTACTTACTTCTATATTTAAATTTCAAGGCCTAGAAACTTTTGTTTATCCGACCCTAATTATTTTAGCTTAAGATTTGAATTTTCGTTCGCTCACATTATTGAGTTTTGAGGTAAGCTATTTGAGTAGTGATAAGATTTTTTTATCTGAATTCGGCAAACTTTCTCTATAAAAGTTGATGAACAAAGTTTCACTAAAAGCCAATTTAACTTACACTAAGTTCTCAACTAGGGTCAATGACTTTGTGGAATACAAAAAATATTTGCAGTAAAAAACCATTTACTTGAAAGACGCTGTCGCTTTTATTGTGAATTTAAAATTTACTGGATCAATAGTATTAAAATAACGCTTCTGTTTGCGGTGGTTTATAATTTGTTAAGATAACTCAATGGAAAAAAAATGGCATCAGAC
The DNA here is from genome assembly GCA_914767545.1 of Sesia apiformis. NCBI lineage: Eukaryota > Metazoa > Arthropoda > Insecta > Lepidoptera > Sesiidae > Sesia > Sesia apiformis. Next base: position 21,162,977 of record OU611948.1, on the reverse strand, counting down.
GAGCATACGTCCTGATGGTGAGTGGATACTGTCGTCCATAGACATCCGTGATACATACCAGAATCAGTCCCGAATGATAAATGTTGGCACGCCCCCGGATGCGATTCCTGAAGTTACCATATAGGAATGGATTTGGAGGAATGGGTTGGGAAAATGGGGAGGGTTAGTACAGGTTGGGATGGGAATGGGCTCTGGTATATCTCATTCACTACAGAAACAGGTACATACATTTGGGGAAATAGGATAAAGTGGGAAGTACATTTTAAGGTTGTCTTCTCTGAGAGAGGGGTAACGCGGCCATTCGAGCGCGCCCAGCGGTTGCGTGAATGCAGCGTGCACTCTTACCATCCACCATTTATCAAAGAGTGATTTTTCTGCGAACTATCACTATTTTACTTTCATAATTTTCTTTGATTTCATTTTAATACACACCTCTACATGAATTATATACAAGATTTTCTATATTTGAGAAAAATATTGTACATAATGTGTGTATAAAATTAAATCTAAGAAAATCCTAGAATTAAAATAGAATTTGTTAGTGTACAGAAGAATCACTCTTTAGCAAAAAATTGTAAATGCTGCACATTTTGATTTAATAGAACTTCACACTCAACCTAACATAACACTATATTTCTCAATAAATGTACGTAACTCGTGTTTTCTCCAATAAATTATATTATTAATTTGATTCACATAATACCGATAAATGTAATTATTCCGGATACAAATGTGAATTTATTTCAATATTTACCGCGCAATTATTTCACATTGTGTGGCTATAATCAGACAGTGTAGTTAACGTTTTGTTAACTCCCAATTAGGGAGTCATGAATAAATTATAGGACGTGTAATGAATCGATGAATATTAAATGCGATAATTTACGGTTTATTATTTATCTATTTGAGAGTATTGATAATTTGAATAATACAATTCATTACACATGTTAACGAAGGATATACAAGGTACGGAATTATTGCATTTTCATTGCAGTAGATTTTACCGTGCGTTTTTATTACCGTGACCAGCCGTTTTATAATCAACTGCTGGACATGAGACTTCACATGCCTATAGTCTCGTGCATGGGAGATATGGCCTCACGCCACGCTGGCTAAGCGGCTTAACGAATCCACTCTTAGAGCTGGTGTTGTTCTGCAACGCTTGTGGTACTCGTAGCAGCTTTGTTACCCCTTAAGGCTCGTTTACACAAGAAGAGTTTATCGAACGTTTCGGGCGAGAATAATGTATATGATTCTCGTATCCGACCAAACTAGATACAATTCTCGCCCACAACGCTGATTGTACACGTAGAACTGAATATTGAAATATGAACGATAACAATATGCATATTGGGAGTAAAAGAAAGATAACAAATATTTTTTTAGATTTAGTCAATTTTATTTCGGTCTTTACTTTTTGTGGTGTACCCCACACTTATAATTACCATATATTAGCAGGAAAAGGCAATAATTAACTTAGAACAGATTGACTCGTTGGTCAGTATATTGCTATGCTATTTTATCTATGTTAATTCCAGCATAAACTGCACTCCCTGCATAGGGACTGTTGTAGTTTGATATCATATGGGTATGTATAATAAAATGTAGACCAAGTTTCCGTTCGCCGTGTTGCTCTTACAAGTGAATTATTACAATAGCCGTAACTTCCACCCATTAGGTAATTCTTAATATTTATGTACACTTGGCAAATTGTTTGCATCCCACTCCCAAATTGGTTGCTATTCGCCAAACATTGGCGGCAACAGTTGGCGCGCATCCAAAGTGAAGGTAGTCGAACATTTGATTATGAAAGCTTTTAAGTCACTTACAGGCTGTGTAACACTAGCATTTTGTTTACTGTCTCCGCCCCATTTTGCCGTCGACGGGTTCAAGGTGATGTCACACCGCGCTGTTCCGTGTCCATATATGTTCGGGCCATAGATGTATTTTGACATGCTCCTCGTAATTCAATGACCTTTTTCAAAATGTTACTTTTTAAAATGACTTACTAATATGTTCTTCTTCTTCTCAGCCCTTGGACGTCCACTGCTGGACATAGGCCTCCCCCATTGTCCGCTACCTAATATGTTATCAACCTAATATAACCTAATATGTTACCTCCTAATATGTTACCTAAAAGCATAAAGTAACTAATATGTAATTATTTTTTTAAGATGAAAATCGGGAAATTTTGAAAAAAAAAATTAAAAGTCGAATTACTCGAAAACCAGTCATTTTTGCCTAGGACACCTAATCATAAAATTTACTGCAAATGAGCTCTACTATAACCCCCTGAAAGGAATGCGTCGAATTTCCTGTAACCCTGTATAGGCGAAGAGAAGAGTCGACGCATTTGCCTAAATGCTGCCCAGTCGAGCTGAATGCGTTTATCGACCCCCTTGCTGAAGTTGGACTTGCCTAGTTGGATTGTTTGCCCAAGATAGACATATTGGCTAACAACTTTGATTGTCACGCGTTCGATGTTTACCAGTCCCGGCCGAACATGTTCATTGAACATGATTGTAGTCTGGTCTAAGTTCATTGCAAAACCGACGCGTCGTGTGTTGCGTTATGGCTGTTTGCATGTAACTCAAGTCTTCTAGGGTTCTGCCATAATAGCTATGCCATCGGCGAAACGAAGATGCGAGATACATTATCCGCTACATTTCATATTATTTACATTAATAGCCACTGTTTTTGACTGTGTTGATTTTTTGTTCAGTTGAAGATTTTTAATGGGTAGATTTGACTATTAAATGTCTAGAGACGAGGTACTGATTACCGTTAATAAGATTACAATTATAATTTAAATAATTGAGGCAATAAATAACTACTTATTAATTTAATTGTGTTTTTATTAACTCTGCATTTTCTGATCGCGTAAGTGCATTTTCAAGTGCAGTACTGGGTAAATTGATTAGTAAACACTACAATTAGTTAAATATTTATGAATAGAGACAATTTACAGCGCATACGTGTCTACGATAAGCAAATAACAAATTATAGAGTATTTCTGCTCTCCAGTAAAAATTGCCTTAACGTAGTTACATGATATTTGAAATTAATAGTTTGCAGTTAGTTGATATTGTGTTGCAGTATCAATGACGGTATAGTTTATTTCTATACATAGTGAAATATGTTTTGGCGATAACAATAGTTTATACTGATGTAAGTTCTGTTTTAATTGGTTTCGCTGTGGATTTATGTTGAGTAATAAATACAGAGTTGTTTCTCCACGAACGATGATGTAAAATTGTACATAATTCAGTTAAATGTCGTAGACACGTCCAGACAATCCAACAAATCAAATGCAAATAAAAAGACTGTCAGATTTGAAATTTGAATTTGAACGAATTTTAAATTTGAAAACCGAATCTTTTTTTTCTAAGATTTAGACTGCTCATCAGCTAGTGTTCTGAGGAATGGATAGCATAAGAGGAGGAGTTTGAAGTAATTTTTTTTGGTCAATTGATGTCATCCTAAAACCAAGCAGAAGAGAAAATAACTGCGTTTTGTTACTAAATATCAAAAGTTACTAAATACTACTTTGTTACTAAATACTAAAGTAAAAGTTTTTTAAAAAGAATAATACTAATTGAATAATGTTCGTACTTTAAAGTTCTTAAAAAAAAACGCAGTTTTATGTCCCAACTTAAAGTGCAAATTATGCTACCGTGTGACAGATTGCCACGGTAATACAAATTTATTGGCGGGCCGCCAGCCATCGGAGTGGTTACACTGCAACACGTAGGTACGTTATTCATGACTATATCCCGCCCAGGAAAATGTTTTACTCGTCGTGAATTTGCCAGTATTCTGTCAAAAGGTCGGCCGGATTGGCACATGGATACTTTGTACATGCATTTTGTATTGTGTTGCATAGTTTGGCAGTAAAACGTGGTTGAAATCGCATATTGAAATTCTGTGGTACTAAAACAAAGTGCAGAAAAGTTTCGTATCTGGGTCACGTACTGAGGCATGAATGATATAAACTTTTGCAACTAATTATGATGGGCAAGATTGCCGGAAAGAGGCGTGTTGGGCGCAGGAAAAAGTCATGGGTGCGTGACATACGGCAGTGGAGTGACATCGCGAGTGCCGCCGACCTGTTTCGCCTCGCGAGAGACACGGCAAAATATTCGGAGCTGATAGCCAACCTCCACTAGTTGGAGAGGCACCACAAGAAGAAAAACACATATTATGTATAATTCAGAATCGAAATTCTGAATACATGTTTATATCTGAATAATTTCACTGAAAATGATAATTAATTATTTTTCATTCTAGTTATTTAAACTTACCTTCCTTGCACAAGTATTTGAATTTTTCACATGGCGGACTTAATGCCGTAAGTCATTCTCTACCAGTCAAACAGAAAATAAAACGCTGCACTGGTGCAGTTTTAGTTTAAATAGATACATATAGTTTAAATTTATACATGTATCTATACATCTTTTGTATCAAAACTAAAGGCCCTATCTATTTAATGAACAACAGAGTATACTGGTATACCCTCAAGTCCTCAGTCCAACTCTTATTTGTCTTATTTCAGTGGAAATTTTATTATATACAGTAATTAGTCTTACACCGAAGTTTGTTTGATCTAACTATATTCGAGAACCGATAACCACATTTATATATGTTATGAATATTCAGATTGTTCGCTGGAGGCGTCCGTCTCTTATAAACATAGGCCCGGGTTAAATTTCAGCGTTGTGGTGTGCTGTACGCGGTCTCAACATTATGCTGAGTCGGGAACCTTTTTCTTTGCCACTTCACTGCACTATAGCTATTTAGTTGTAGATTATGTTAATAATTATAAGCTATTGTCATTGTGCCATGTATTGTTTTGGGAACGAAATAAACTATATTATATTATAAAAAAATATTTTTAGAAAAAAATCGTTACAGCGTAGGTACTCTATAACCGATACAGAAGCCAAAACAGCTACATTTAGAAATTTTGTCTGTCTGATCGCGCATCGCGCAAAAGCCACCAGACAGAATTTAATTTGGTAGGGGGAGAGTGCATTCTGCATTCCCACAGTCACTAGGCCCACTCGACAGGCTACGTTACCCCTCTCTCACAGAAGACTACCTTGAAATGTACTGCAATTCCTACTTTATTGTATTTCCCCAATCGGATGTGTTGCGGTAGTGAGTGAGATATGCCAGGGCCTATTCTCCATTACATCTTATCCCTCCCTATTTCCCCAACCTTTTCTCTCAATCCCTTCCTTAATCTGCAAAGGTAGGCAGCGCATCCGAGAACGTGCCAACGATTGTCATTCTGCACTTATGTTGGCGTGTAACGCGGATGTCGTATGGACCACAGTATTCACTTACCATCAGGTGGACTGTATGCTCGTCTAGCGCCTTTTTCTATAAAAAAAAGAAACTTGGCACAGTTATAGCTTATGACCTGTGTTAACATTTAAGGTATATTTTATCCAGATCCGTTAAAGAGTTCCCACGGGAATCACTGAAGTTCACGCGAACGAAATCTCTGGTACCACTAGTGTAGTAATATTTATACATATAAGAAAATCGTAACAGAGCCGTGTCTATACAAGATATGTTTTTTAAAAAGTCATTAAATTTTTTTAAAAAGGCAGTGAAGCAGAGGCCGATTTTTTTGGAATTTGTGTCTGTCTGTTCTCGAGTTTGCGACGAGCATTTGAGAATTAACATGTGGAACGATTTAATGATATGCTGTCGTTCTACACAAGAAACTTTTAACAGTGCACAAATATCAGACATGTTGAAGTTGTCAGTTTATTTCATGTCACGAAAGTGTGTTACACTTATTGGTTGCGCTCATACATGTATCTACATCGTTTTAATATTGGGTTAAATTGAGCGTTCTCAAGTTAATGCACACTAAAACAATGTACATGTATGAGCACAACCACTACTAAGTGTGACCCGCCTTCGTGAGCTATTTGAACTTTGAATTCAATTGCAGACGGAGTGTTTTAATATTATATTGGGTACAATAAATCAAACTTTCTAAATATTTTTGGAGGCTTCCCTCTATCTCACAATGTTTTACAAAAAAGCGGAACACGGCGTTAGCCACGATCTTATGCAAATTGCACACTCGAGACTCGAACGAAAGACTTTCGAGCGTTTTTCGCATGACTCTGCAACAGTTTAGTTGCACAATGAGAAAAGCATGAAAATGGCTTTTAACTGAATTTGCTCCCAAAACATTTGGGGTTTGATCACACTTATGGACAGGGTAACGCTTTTACATATAGAGAGCAAGCAGCTTTGTGAAAGAATTTTGATAATTCCTCGTATATTATTTTCTGAGAAATACCACTGATAACCAATTAATAGGTATCTGCGACGGAACTTATTTTTATATACAGAAAAGCTCTCATTATGCATTCGAATGAAAAGCTTACAGTTCAGATAAGTTCCGAAATTTATTGAAAATATTTTTGATTGTGAGTCCGGATGGATATATAACTGAAACTTTTGGTCCCAATTTGGAAGCGACCGAATCTGATGTCTCTATTATGTCATTAATCTGATGCCTCTAGATTAATACGCGAGGATGAGGTTAACCCTTTTATTTGGTTTTTTGAAAACAAAAATGAGCGAAGTCGGTTATAAAGCCTCCATGTTAGTTATTAAAGACTAAAATGAACGTCAGCTTACTACTGAACAGGCAAACGAGTCTCCAAAACTGATATTATAGTGAACAATCAATGGTCGTTTAAAAAACCAGTTTCGCCAATTGTGATCGCAGTATGTGAAAATAGCTGCACTGCATTGAAAAGAAGCGCTAAAAATTGCTTGTGGCCTTATCTATGCATTCGGAAAGAGATTGATTGATCTTAAGCTCGCAGACAAGATAATTGACGAAATACGAGTATATTTGAAATATGTCGCTTCAGACCAATTGAGTGTATTGGTCATAGAAAATAATTTCAACTTACGCAGAGCCGTTTTCTATGGCATAGATGCTGGTGAGGGCTTCGAAGACTATCCAAATCTCACATAGAATTAATTGTTATTAATGGTTTGGGGGCCGTCCCAGGTGGCGGAAGCGAGAAGCTAGAACGGTGAGCACATTGAAGTCAAGGGTACATTTTTTATCAAAGTTTACCAAGATAATGACATTGATTATAATTTAAATCGTTACGACACTGTGGCATCTGATCCTTGGCTTCTTAGGGCGAAAACACATTCGAGACTCCATAGTACTAGAATTTATTTTGTATATACTCATATCTTATCGAATTAGGTACAGCTTGGAATAGTGTAGCCGGGAAACGAACATTTGGATGCTGTGCACATATCATGTGCATGGTTTGGTACATGACTTGGGCTCGACACCAAGAAAACCCTGTCCAACCTCCCGCTGCCTTTTTGCACAGAATTATCCGCCCCGATTTAAGTGACAATAAGTCTGCCTTTTCATATTAATTTATCAGATTACCTGTTATGACCTAATTGAAACTACCCATTCCCAATAAAGCTAATATTTATTAATTATAAACCTAATTTATATGTGTATGCCGATTTATGGTCATCTGAAATTGATATTTCAATGGAATACAAACTACTACGAGGGCGGGATGATAAGTATCTGGCCTAGGAAAGAAATACTCAGTTTAACGTAACGAAGTGGTTTTTATTTTTCGACATAGTCTCCTTTAAGCTCTACGCACTTAGTCCATCGTCGCTCCAACGCAGTTATGTCCTCCATAAAATGCGTTTTTTCAAGGCTGGCAAAATACTTCTCTACAGCAGTTATAACGGCATCATTCGTCTCAAACTTCTATCCGCCTAAAAAAGTTTTGAGCTTAGGGAACAGGTGGAAGTCCGACGGTGCTAGGTCACGCGAATAAGGTGGATGGGGCAACAATTCGTAGTGTAATTCGTTGATTTTTGCCATTGCCTTAACGCATGTGTGAACCCTTGCGTTGTCTTGGTGAAAGATTTTTTTTTTCGACTCAAACCTGGTCTTTTTTGCTGAATACATTCCTGTAACTTGTGTAACAGATCAGCGTAGTAGTCGCCGGTAATAATTTGACCCTTCGCAAGGTAATCTGTCATCAAAATTCCCTCCGCATCCCAAAATACAGATGCCATCACTTTCCCTGCCGATTTCGCAGCTTTGGCTTTCTTTGGAGCCGAACACCCAGCTACTGTCCACTGCTTTGATTGAATTTTGGATTCAGGTGTATAGTGGTGGACCCACGTTTCATCTGTTGTTACAAATCTTCGCAAAAAATCCACTTTATTACTTTTAAAATGATTCAAACAGTGTTGGGAGTCTTGCATACGAATTCGTTTTTGATCGAGATTAAGCAAGCGCGGCACCCAACGGGCGGATAGCTTTTTCATATGCAATTCTTCACTCAGGATGTGATGTACCCGTTGTTTCGAGATGCTTACACTGTCAGCTATTTCGGATAATTTCAATCTTCGATCGTCCAAGACCATCTCATGGACTTTGGAGATCATTTCTGGGGTGGTGACGCTTTTTGGACGTCCGGATCGGGATTCATCTTGGACGCTTGTACGGCCGCGCTTAAATTCGGCAATCTAGTTCTTGACTGTGGCATATGAAAGAGCACTTTCACCTAAAACATTTTTTATCTCGTCAAAAATTGTTGATCCCTTTAAACCCTTCATATGAAGAAACTTTATCACTGCTCTTTGTTCAATTTTATCCATTTTGTGAAAAATTCAACACAAGATTTTCTAAAATGTCAGTTTATTAAAAAATATTACAGCCGTCGATTTCAAATTTAGAATATGGATAGCTAGAAATCTCTTTTGTAAAATGAGATATTTATTTTAAATATATGTTCTTTTTAAATAGTTTAGGCCAGATACTTTTCATCCCGCCTACGTATAATAATAATTATCTGGTCGCGTTTTTGTATTTTGATGTATGTCTGATTTTCCATAATTCCTTGAGATAACAAATTATAATTAGTTTCTAAATATATGTCTCTCTGCGTTTTTTACCGCCTTTATAATGGGGAATGTTCTGAAGAGCTGTTCAATTTGACACAGTTCATCCGCACTTCCTTGCCACAGAGTCACTGCGTACTGTGCGGGCGAAAAGACACTTTATACCGCGAACCCGAAAGTTGTGCAATGAACTGCCAGCTGAGTTACTTCCATTGCGCTACGATATGGGACTCTTCAAAAGAGCGTTGAACAGGTTTCTACAAGGTCGGCAGCGCACCCGCAAGCCCCCTGATGTTGCAGGACATTCTATAAAAAAAATTGTTTTATTTTTACCAAGGTATAAAAGTAAGCAGCAATAGTTATTTGATAACAATTTAATCAGTAGCAGCACGTGATTTGTACATTTTGATTATACACTGAGGTAAGAATAGCTAAAGTCGTACTCTTACGTAGCGATCTTTCAATCGTAATTCCTTCAAGGACATGATATCATTTTTTGTTTCTTTATGCATCCTCTACCGATATAATGCAGGGCCCATCGAGCGACGCAGATTTGAAGAACAAAAATGGGGACTCTGAACTTATGCCACATAGTTTGGAACACCTGTAACGGTGGGTTAGGTTCAGGTTCTCTGGTAACAATAAAGGAAAGAAGTCCCGTGAACTTGGTATTGACATTGTTAGTAATTTATAATTATTTACTTCAATTAATAAACAAATGAGTTGTTTTTTTTCACCATGATTTGCAGCTCATTTAGTATTTTTTATTTAGTTAGTATTTTATTTAGTATTTTACTCTGCGTGTTTAACAAAAACTTGTTTAGGAGTAAATACCTACTGCGTAAGTCGAAAACAGTTAAGAGTAAAATAATGATGATTGCCCTTTAAAGACCTCAATATTTATCCTCTAATAGCCAATTCCAATAAACCGTAGTCGTTAACTAAGCATAAAAATCGCAAATCGACCGAGAAAACCGCAGAAAAAACGTTTTAATTTAAAATATCTTATATTAACGCCTGTTTAATTCTGGCTGGCGGTAAACTTTGGCAAATTAGCCGGTTTTTATTGTAATTTACATAATGAATGTAATTCGAATTTGAAGAATAAATTGTATTTATTTGACATTTCATAAGTATGTAAAGTCGGATTATTTATTCGAGTCAGGGATATCAAATATAGAATTGTCAAACAGAGTGAAATTTTAGATGATATTTTTATTGACAGTTCTACATGTCATTTCCCCGACTCGAATAAATAATCCGACTATACTATAATGATGATGAAAAAAATACTGAAATTAATTACAGTACAATCTGTGAGTTCAATAAAGTTTTAAACTGTGGTTTTAAACACATTTGACATAAGAATCAACGGTGGCATTAATGAAGCGGCACATTGACATTTTTTTTAAGAATTTTGGCTTGGGTGTTGAGTTTTTCGGCCATATTATATTTAGTTTCACAGATTGAGTCCAGACAGTGATAATTTAAAAATCCGTACTTAAGTAAAAGCTCAGAACGGCACAGGCCGAAGATTTGAACGCACGGCTTCACGGATGAGAGTCGAGAATAGGCTATCTAATATTTCTTAACAAATCCAACTTAATAATATAATCCAACTTAATATCTAATTTATATGTAATCTAAAATATCTACTATAATATAGAAAATGTCTTAATATCTACAGCTATCTAATCTGAAACAGATACAAAGGAAATAATAAGAACAGAAAATGTATCAAGATGTTTAGATTGATGGCAGTATTGTCGACTCAAACACGACGACTATTTTATATTGTCAATTTAACAGACAATTGGTAAATGTTGCCATTTCAGAACTCCAAATATTTCTTTGCGACATATTTCGCAAGTTCGCAATGTTTCGCAAGACATGTTCATATAATTCGACCAAATGGTTAAGCCAAACAAAACAGACTAACTATTTTATTAACCCTTATTAAAATTATATACTTTTTTAATACTTGCTTTGAATATTTGTCAATTAAAATAAAAGTAATATTCCTAAACCACTTACAAATGCGTAGAATATATTGTATAAACATATATGCGAAATACTGCGTAATCAATAAGACTACTGTTACAGTGAAATTAAATTATCAGTCTAATTATTATTAATTGAGTTTTCTTCATAAAACTCCCGGTTACGGCTTGCTCCTTGTTCATGCCGTGTGTTCGTACATGCAATTACATAGGAGTAGAATCGACCAATTGGAGCGGTATGGCGCATTTCGAAACTCAATATGCGTTTTACACACTTTGTGCTTTATTATCTTTACCTTACAACATACTTTTGTCCTATTCTATACCGTACTATTGGTACTATGTCTGCTGAATATACTTCTCTCCATGCCAGCCACCATACACGTACAACTGCTAGTGGCAACTTTTTTTAAGTAAATAGTCAGTTCATCCCGGTCGGAATATATACTTTACATATTTTCCTCTACCAGTATTTCTAAAACATGTGATGTTGTAGTTCTGTCTATCTTGTGGCTAAATTTTATCGTTTAGGCCCAAATGTGGATATCGTAGAATGCGCAATTCGCGAAATGTGTAATTGGCAAAATGCGCAATTCGTGAAATGTGCAATATTTTTTGTACAATCAGAAGCTGTTTTGTAAAAAAATATCCAAAATTGTATAATTATTTTTAATTCATTTTGAACATTTTTTATTTTTTCTTTAGCTACTTTATTATAAATGCAAAAGAATAAAATATATATAGACTAAGTATAGCAATTTTATGGTTTTACTTTTTTACGTCTCTACAATTTTATTGCACCCATTTCTTGCACTTGCGCCTAAATGAATTTGTCCTTGTCTTTAGTTCTCTAAATTTTTACATACCTATCAAATTTTGAGTGAGTCCTGAACTCCTAAACTAGTTCCTTTTCAACAAGAAGGATCTATCCTAGTTTTAAAATCCTTTAATTTGATCGTTGATGACAGATCCAATAAAAAATAATCATTATTATATTCATATTGGAAATTATATCTACCATTTTCGTCAGATATGCAACAAACAACATTTTTATGGTCCTCATAAAAACATCTATATTTAATACGTGTCTAAAAATGTGACAGATCTCCTCCCGCGAACCGCCATTATTATTACAATTTAAAAATGTATCATTTCAGGCCGAGGATGATGCTCCCCAGACGTCGAGCACACAAATTACAGTTTAAACGCGGTTTAACAGTTTCTGTTTTCAGTTTTTGGCAGACTGCTGTTTAGACATCGGGCATTTATTGTTATTTAAAACCGTGTCAGGACAATCAATTCGACAACACCATTACCGGAGTTATACATTTATTTTCAATCATGATTTTATTTTCATATATTTTTATATTTACTTTACGAAATTAGTTTATTTTGTTATTCATTGTTATTTAGTTACATATGATTGTAATATAATCGATAGAACTTTTTGCAATTGCGTAATTTGGCGTTATTGAATATTTAAAAATATATAATTCAAGGTAAAAGAATAGTTTGTGGTCCGGTTATACTCGTAGGAAGAGCTGACAGCTGACGTGAATCTTAACATAATTTTTTAACATGAAGTAAAATTCATTTTACAACTCGATGGTTACAACATGAAGTATTTTTTTGTTCTATTTTATTGATGACTTAAGAAAGGAACGGTATCATAAAATGAATTAAATACAAAACTGTCAGCAATTTTCCCATGATAGCCGGACCATAGTTATTTAAGCACATCGCGTCAAGTTTATGAAAATGCATTTGCGTTTTCTCACTAAATATTTATATTAAATTATTATAGTAGGTATTATAATACTATAATAAAATTATTAAAATAATGTGATTTTTTTTGGGATATTAATTGTATTTTGTTTGAAAACAATACAAATTTTATTTATTGTAAAATATTGAGTATTAATGTTTAAATATAATACAAAAGTTTAATTAACTACTGAATATTTACTAATTATAAAATATTTAGTCAATATTCTTTTTCTAGCACCTTCGTAAAATATGAGTAAATACAAAATATATACACGTAATTGTTTAAACGTTTTGTTTAACATACATATACAATAGTATTTTTTTTATTTTTTACTAGTTCTTAAATTATATTATATTTTATAACATTTTTTTAATTATTTTAATATAGTAACAATAATTTTTTCAGAAAAGGTGACAACACAGTAGGAGATGAACCCGAAATTGACGATTGATGCTTACATTTTTTTTTTAATGTTATTTTATATTTTTTAAAATAAAAGTAACAATCGTCCGCGTGGTCTTGCACTTCTCCTACTCAGTGCTGCCACTAATAAAAAAAATATATAAATCGTACATGGCACACTAGTCGCTGATTTGAATCACCACGATCATCGTCTCGCTTGACAAACATTTTAATTACAAAATAAATGTCAACGTATTTTGGTTCTTAAAGGCGGCTCTACACTCATTCCGTGAAGCCCCGCGAAAGGATGTGAACGCGATGGTTTAAACGCGATCAATCATCCACAGATGGTTGTCGCGGAGTTTGGGTACAGACAGAGGCGTTCTCAGGGCGCGCTGTTCACGGCATGAATTCTATCTGCAATTTTACGACCGACGTGAATCCAGAGTCGCCTTTATAGTTTCGAAAAGAAATTTCGACATTAAAAAAAAAAACGATTAACTTTGTACCAGTTTGAGTGGGCGAGAGGATGATTTTAATGCTGTCAAGGATAAATGAATGTTTATCCAAACATATTAAATTATTTTTCGTTGACAGCACAACTTAGAATGATCCCAGATGAAACCAAAGCACTAAAAACCAAAATATAAAAGTAAATATTAAAGCGCTTCGCTGATTTAATTTTAAGCTTGGCACAGCCTTTTGATTTAATAGAAAACACTATTATAACTCTAAAATTTCTATAAACAATATATTATATTAATGTGTTCAAAGTAAATGCGTAAATCGGTAATTATTAAATGAACTCCTTTGTTTTTTCTCCAATTAAATGTTTAATTTATCGATGTACTTCGCTGTGAAAATAGCACTTCATTTTACTTAAATTAATTAAATGTAAATGTTGTACATTAAGTTTAATTTAACTAGAATTGTTTAAAGACGTTAATTGATTGAATTAACTCTAATAATGTCTAGTAAACAGGATTAAGATTTCAGAGAAAGAACATTTTGAAAAGTGTTCCCCTAAACATAAAAAAGGTCTGTGATTGATTAAATAAAATTTAAGTGAGAATTGGTTTGCAAATGAATAAGATGTAAAGACGGCCAGTGCAATTTTATTTCTACAGAATTATTATTCTTTGTAATAGAAAAGTACATATTGGACAGCACTAATGGGTTTGATATCAAGTGGATATTTGAAAATGTATGTGGTATATATAACATTACGTGCGTGAAGACAGTTAATATATATATTAGTATAATTTATAATTCCGATGATGTATACGGGATGCCTATTTAAATAAACAAAAATTTTAAAACTTAAAATGGAATTACTACACTAATATAAGATGCGGAAACAAAGACTGAAGGAAAGAGTTAATAATGCATCGAAAGTATAATTTGAAATTAGTATAATTTTATTGCGTAAAACGTAGACAGAAAAGCAAATAAAATATATTCATTAATAATTGGCGATCATAGCATTGAGTAATATTATAATTGAGGACAATAATAAAAAAAAGTCATAATTTCTTTAAGATTAAATGATGATAAATAAGCAAACGGAATTAGAGATTTATGAGAAATCTATATATTTATACTATAGTATCACTAAAATGTACGAGATTGATGTTACTTAACAAACAGTAACTTCCGCCAACTAAACTGTGGTCAATCCAACTAAATCTAAAATTTGAAATTTACACAAAATGATAATGTTCTTATTGGTGCTAGTGCTGACGAGGGTTTTGACGGGACATACCAGACCAACGTGGTGGTCAGAAACAACGGCAGTTGTCTGTACGTGCCTCCGGGCATATTCAAGAGCACATGCAAGATAGACATCACTTGGTTCCCATTCGACGACCAACACTGTGACATGAAGTTCGGTAGCTGGACATACGATGGCAATCAGGTACACCTTTTGGTGTTAGAATATTACCGTTTCATTTATTATTATTTTTTATGAGTCAGCAGTATTATTTTTGGAGGAACGCCTCCCATGGTTACTTTCTCAGGAAGCTGACTTTTAATTTGCAAATTTCTTTTTGATAAGTGCTTATGATCTCGTGGTGAAATAATCGTGAATAATGAGATCTTTACAGCTATGATAGCTATTTTTGTCATTTCTTAAAATATTTGGTTTTGCTTTGTCTTTATAAAATATTAATATCCATTATGATAATTATATTTTAAGTCTAGAATAGGCTAAAGGTTAGGGCGTTAAGGGAACGATAGGGAACCATGTGAGGAACCAGAAGGACAACAAGTCCCAAACGTTTTATGTACTATTTTGCATGGTGCAAAACAATGTCTTCTACTGAAGAATCACTTTATTTCTGGAAAATTAATGAAATACACAAATTTTCAACTGCCATACGGATGCGCTATAGTTAAATTAAAAAAAAATACATCTTTACACAAGAGCTGTTTTTGATTTTAATAAATTTATGACAGCTGATGTGTGAGGATTAAGATTGATCACCGCATGATTTGGCACGTTTCTATTGACTCATATTCTGTCTTTAATTTGTATAGATATAACTTTATTGGTGTTTAATTAATTGTTGTTTTTTTTTTAAATGTATGTATTTAATTTTTAAGAAATCGCCTGTTGTCATATAGTATAGTAAGTAGTAATCATATAGTAAGTAGAACCTTTAGAAAAGCTAAATCACACTTGTTCAACTTAAATTGCTTATCTCATCCGTGATCTTTATAATCACCGTGATTATTTTGAAAACTTAATTTGTTAGGAACGTTGATATTTTTATTTATTTTATTTGTATATTGACGCAGCATGTGTAATGTTTAATTAATTTATAATACTAGAACATTGTGCATTTGTATACAGTTTAATCTATATTAGTTACCATACATAATGCTTGCAAATTTGAAATATAAATTTCAAAGTTCAGCAAAATTGTACAATTTTAATAGATAGAATAACTAAAATTTAATAAATATTCATACAGTCCAGATTACTTTCGTTGAAATTTGGACAGCAATTCTAATTCAGCATCCATTGCGATCTTTAGAAAATCTTTAGAAAGCATTAGAAAACCTTGCAACCTTTATTACCTTCGTATTCCAATTTTGTTTAGAAATTATTTATTTAGCGTAAAATCCGTATGGCGGTTACTTTTTCACCTCTCTCAGCATGCTCCTGCATCCCCTTTAGTTCCGAAGTTTCTATAGTTATACACATACTTTTCAAGGTATCTTTATTACTGACCTGTATTATGACCTTATTACTTTATTACTGTATCTGTGCTTCACCAGATATGACCATTTTCTCAATTTCTTGTAAGACAGAAGGCATGGAACTGATGTGATCATTGGATACTGGTCTTGCATGGTTTGTTCCCTGAGTCAGTTTTAGTAGAAGTAGATAGTTAATGTTGATGTAGCACGAGATTTCAGTTAATTTTTTCTTCAGCTGGATTTGGTGCTAAAGGATGAGGCAGGAGGTGACTTGTCAGACTTCATCACGAATGGAGAATGGTACTTGATTGGTAAGTGTCAGATAAATCAATTTCAATCACTTGAAATACCTTGTCATAATAAAATTTGCAATATTTGACAAGAGTCCTAGTGGCCTAGTTAATATAATGATTTTAATCGCTCGTGTAATATTTGCTCAATTCTTAGGTATGCCAGGCAAGAAGAACACAATAACGTACGCTTGCTGTCCAGAGCCGTATGTTGACGTCACATTCACTATAAAGATCAGAAGACGGACGCTGTACTACTTCTTTAACTTGATAGTTCCATGCGTGCTCATTTCTTCTATGGCACTTCTGGGTTTTACCCTGCCTCCAGATTCTGGAGAGAAACTTACTCTCGGTTAGTATAAAATTAGCGTTAATACTACTAAATACTAAGAGATCTAATACATAAATATTAATATGTATATTAAATACACAAATTTTATGAGATCTAGAGATACAAACATGGTCATTGATAATGTTTTTCTTGTTATGTTAAGTGAAGAAATAATGGATTGTACATTTTCTATGTACATACGAGTACAAATCGGATCAATAAAATACAATCGGATGTCAAATCAACTAACAATAATAGGTTATTAAAATGATAGTATATTAAATAAAAAACACCATAAAAAACACCTTTTTCACTGACAAGTAAATTTCTAAGAGGAACAAAATATACAATATGTAACAAAAAATAGAAGAATTATACATATTCCAAAGCCATCGTTTAGTTAGAACTTAGTTTAAAAACGATGGGTAGTATAGTGCGCTGAGGAGCCAGTTTGAAATGGTATTGGCTGATGTCAACAGGTGTGACGATCTTGTTGTCATTGACCGTGTTTCTCAACCTGGTTGCTGAAAAGATGCCTTCCACGTCCGATGCAGTGCCTCTGATAGGTATTTCATTGTAGGCGCTAGCAGAAATACGCAAAGACGTACGCTGTTTCCCACCTA
This sequence comes from Sesia apiformis, assembly GCA_914767545.1. Classification (NCBI taxonomy): domain Eukaryota; kingdom Metazoa; phylum Arthropoda; class Insecta; order Lepidoptera; family Sesiidae; genus Sesia; species Sesia apiformis. The sequence continues at coordinate 21,145,422 of OU611948.1, read as the reverse complement.
CATAAATTATGGCGTTCCACAAGGTTCAACTTTGGGACCACTTTTGAGCTTAGAGTATATTAAGAATTTCAATAAATGACTTCATTATTTGAACAATAAAATTTAAAAGTTTAAGATTTTGATAGTTAAGTTAAATTATACTCGGGTGCATTTTCATTTCTATCGCCTGTTGAATGTACTGAAGTAATGAAATTGTAAGCAGGTGGGAAGCAGCACGCCCTTGATATAAATATTAGAATGTCTCTAGGATGTGCTATGACTGTTTAGTGTGTGTTAGTTATCCCCATAAGTTCCAGAATATTCAACAGGCGCAGGTAAGTATACTGTGGAGTAGATTCATTGAGTGTTTCCAATATCATCATTAAGTCATTATGCTGCAAAATGATAATGATAGAACATATAGGGACACGCGAGGGTTAATGACAAATATGAGAGTTGTGTTACGTGACACTGTCAGAAAAATTGGTATCAATGAAATTAAATGGCGTTAGTCATTAGGGGTGTTAACATTGTGTTTGATTGCAGGAGTCACTATTCTTCTCTCGCTGACGGTGTTCCTCAACCTGGTAGCTGAGACCCTGCCGCAGGTCTCCGACGCGATCCCCCTGTTAGGTACACTGTCCACACCTCACCCCAACATTCGCTCCAATCCCGATATACCAATTATTTTCTCTTTCGTGTTCACGTTTTCTTAGTACTTTACATTTTATTTCATCTTTACACTTTTTAGTTACTTTATTAGCTTCATTATTTTAAGTTTTTTAAAAACAAATTTTAAATCAACATTATTTTAAAACATTACAAGGAGTAAATTGTGTACGTTAAATTTATTTCAATCGTTGTGAGCTTCAATGTCGTTGTTAAGTGGTTTCATTGGCTGTTTATTTCGTTTTAACAGACGCATTGTCTGAATCTCTGACATATCATTATAACGATATAAAATATGCTTTTGCTTATGTCAAATATTTCCATTTTTTTATAAAGATTGAATGGTTAAAAAAATCTAGAATCCTTAGAATAATGTCCCTATTGATATCATCTTCAAATTGTTTTCGACGAAATCTTGGAATCGATTACGTGATTCTTTGCTTTATATGTATGTATACGTCATTATAATTATGGATTGCGTATAATGTATATTTTTTGAGCTTCGCTGCAGTATTTTTATGCAAAAGATTATTTTATTTATTGAGCAGTGAACAATACGAATAGAAACAAGTTATTCTATAAAATACTCGTAGCATGGCATGTAGGTAATTTGGTCTACATACATGAATTATACACAAGATATATAATATTGCAATTAAACAACTTTTAACGGTTTAAATCGCGTATATTTGACATGATTTATATCCCGACGTTTCGATTTAACCGTTTAAACGTTAAAAGTTTAAACCGTTAATTTAAAAGTTTACGCGATTTAAACCGTTAAAAGTTGTTTAATTGCAATGTATAGTAATCGCGAAAACCTAAGAAAATATTAGATATATAATAGTTAAGGATCCGCAAGGTAAGTTGCGTTGTTTGTAATTATAAATGCTTCTCCATTCTTTTTATCTCGTTTGTGTCCTCAAACTTTTTCGATTTTAACTTCTTCACACAATCCAAAGCGCAATCGATTCCACGGTGTCAATCTGTGTTTGAATGTTTATGATTATGGTATGAGTGTTTTTCGTATGTTTAATCATATAAGCAAATTTTACCTTGGTTTGTTCCGAGACCGTAGCCTTTCAGATACTTGGAGGGTGGTGCATATCTTAATCTTTACGAAAACCCTTCTTAGATCTTAAGCATTATAAAGTTAAAAATATAATAAATAATACTAAGCCAGTATAAAATATTTCACTAAAATAGTATTTGCATGACTGACTTTATTTTGTTTTGTTCTTCACTTGAGCCCCCGATACCGACTCAGCACACTAACAGGAAACGAGGTCTCATATATCAAATCACGAAAATGTTAAACTGGATGGGACGCTATAGGTTTAACGGTTCATCTTGTAAATAGAATGTTTTGTTTTTCATGGTATATTGATCTTTGCAGGTGTTACCATTCTCCTGTCGCAAACTGTTTTCTCCCTATTGGTGGGGCACGTCATCACAAAAACTTCTGAGGCGATCCCCCTAATAGGTGAGAACGATCCCACGCGTTTGCTACAGAAATAAAATCTTTAATAAATTCATCTGAAATTATAATTTAAACATAAATACTACCGAACATTTGAATAGACCATTTTATAAATTTTAATCAGAATGTGCACTGAGGAATATTTTGTAATATAAATTCTAATGACATTAAAAGAATTTTTTAATGTCATCTATTTAATAATATTCCTCGGCTCATTCGTAAAAATTAATATAACAAAGATCTAAATAGAATGCAGTTCCTCGCTTGGATTGTTCTAAATTTTAACGGAGAGCTTAGATTCTTATTCTATTTCCGACTTGCATTTTGAATTCGTGGTCTTTGGGGATTAGCCTACGCTTTCAATGCTCTCACCAGCTCTCTTACACTTGAAATAGTATTGTGCACTTTACTCGCGCTACCAAATATTTAGCTGTGTTAAAATATAAACATCTCTAAATGGTACTTATCAATGTACTGGCATCAGATCTTAATCTTCTTGTAATGTATTAAAATAACTTTTGACTTTCGCCTCTTCGTTTTCCATTCATCAGTTTCTTTTCAATATTTTACATCTTTTATTCGGTTTCATTTCATATTTGGCCTAATGAGAGTAGATACATTAAATACGTGACTACAGACGTCAAATAATTGGCATGTATTTGTAGGTTGAATCAAGTGGTACATATATCAAAATTAATTTCACAACTCTCGTGGATTAACTACATTTAAATAAGCTTTTCATTTAGTAGGATTGGTTTTGCTTATAGTTGTTTAAAAACAGGAAATAAAGGTCGCTAAAGTTAAACAAAGGTTTTAACAACAAAGTGAATGAGGGTAGCGAGGGTCCAGCCTCCAAGTATCTCGCGAACATCGGATCTCACAACTTTGTCTGGTCTGTTTAACCCTGTAACTATTATCTATTAAAGTTCCTTTGTGAAATTGGCAAAACTTTTACAAAAAAGGCAAGTAGGCTACCAAATCTTATTTTATGATATATTATGTATCTTTTGATAATAATAATGTTGATTTATTAAAAACACCACTGTCTTAGATTGCTTGTGATTTGCCAATATCGCAATGATCTTTCCTGTCAACAAAAGTTAACTTTTATGATAAAACTAATTAGTACTTTTGTTGATTTTATTTGTAGTCGAAAGATTTAAATTATAATTGAAGATCTTATCTTTGATGATCTTATAGTTTTTGTCAGTGATTTCCAAAAACACTTTCACTTAAAAGGCTTTGCTATATAAAATACCTCAGATGGGATCTTCTCATAATTGCATCATTATTAAACAAGTACATTTGGTCGTATTTATTAAATTTTAGAACAATTACGATATTTACTTATACAAGTACAAATTATAAATAAATGCGGCAAGTTAAGTAAACCATAGTTGAGATTTAATTGCATGACATAAAAATAGTTCAACATTTTGCCTTTAAAATACACGACATTACCACTCATTTTAAAACGTTAATTGGAATTGTTAACACCGCATGTTAGAATTAAAATGCAAATGCATGCTATGAATGTTCATTATGTATGTTTAATACTTTAAAATATTAAAGTAAATTAAATATTTTTTGATATAATACACAATTTAATTTTAAAACTAAAGTACCCACTTATTTTCCTCCTTATGTTTTTCATTTATTTTGAAAATTTCTTTCGAATTAACAATCACCTGATTCATCTTATTAGATTCTAAGAGCACAAATTAATAATTGTTTTTTAATTATTTCATAAAGCATCTAAAAATTTGAAATTTGTGAATAATATAAATTCATCTAACTAAGTTAACTTTATACAAATGTGTAACGTGTGAATTTCTGGATAACAGGGACTTACTTCAACTGCATTATGTTCATGGTGGCTTCTTCAGTGGTACTAACTGTCGTAGTTTTAAATTATCACCATCGTACAGCGGATATACACGAAATGCCACAGTGGGTAAGTTGATGAAATCCTTCGGGTATATCCACAATAATACGTAATATTATGTTGATAAGTTTCATGAAAATATGGAAAATGTAACTCAACAGATTAAAACCGTGTTTCTACAATGGTTACCGTGGATTTTGCGAATGTCAAGGCCTGGCAAGAAGATCACGAGAAAGACTATAATGATGTCAAATAGAATGAGAGAACTGGAATTGAAGGAGCGGTCATCCAAATCTTTACTAGCTAATGTGCTAGACATAGATGACGACTTCCGGCACGGACCGCCACCGCCTAATAATACAGCTTCAACTGGAAACTTAGGACCAGGGTAAGAAACTAAAAACTGCTTTTGTCATAAACTCTATTGTGTTTTGTGGTCGTCCGTTAAATAAACGTTAATTTTATTTACTTACTATATATATTTATTTACTTTATTTATTATATTTAGTTACTAATTAACTCTGTGCAGGTGTTCAATATTCCGCACGGACTTCCGTCGCTCATTTGTTCGCCCATCGACCATGGAGGATGTTGGCGGTGGACTGGGCAGTCATCATCGCGAGCTCCATCTCATCCTGAGGGAGCTACAGTTTATCACCGCGAGAATGAAAAAAGCGGACGAAGAGGCGGAACTCATCAGCGACTGGAAGTTTGCTGCAATGGTTGTTGACAGGTAAGGGTTTATATCATAGCGAGACAAAAGCAGTCGAATTCTGCGATAGGTACTCATGGTTTACATTGATTTTACACCTCCGAAATTTCGACCACGATCAAAGTTTGAACGAACGCGGTGGGTAAATAATCCTACTCTGATTTTCCTTCGGTGAGTTCTTTACATCAGATATCTCCGAGTATCTTTCTTGTCATCGTAAAATTTGATGTTTGATTCCGAAGTATCTCGTGTCAAAATCTGTAATTTAAATCGTTTTATCGTGCAATCGAAGTAAAGTTTCGACATAACAAATGTCAAATGAACTTCGTTCGGGCCGATATACAGGTACTCGTACTTCACTCGGAAGTAAACGTTTTCGCGGTAGGAATCGCCTGAATGCGCGGCCGGAACTTCGTTTTTTGTGACTCCCAGTAGACATATCGACCATAATGTGAACTGTGAAGCTGCTGTAATTAAACAAAACTGTTGATTTTAAACCAACCGTATTTTTATAATGTTTATGATCTCATTCATCTTAATATTTGACACAATGACATTGAAAGAAGATTGGGTTTAATCATTTCTTGTTACTAAGTATTGGAAACGATTGCTCTTTAAAACGAATAAGAATTGAATGATTAATGAAGACACTTAATGAAAGTTTTTTTTACAGGTTTTGCCTGTTCGTGTTCACTTTGTTCACTATTATCGCGACAGTGGCCGTGCTGCTCTCTGCGCCTCATATCATCGTGCAGTGAATATCCCCGGTCCAGGGTTTGATATCCGACCCATATGTACGAGAGAACTAATCTAAGAATACGCCGAACGATGTAATTATAAATATAATAATTAAATACGTGGTTGAAACGCACACGTCTTCATTAAATAAGTCGTAAGACTTTGAGAATTATAAATAAAATAAATACGTTATATAGCGTTGTTAAGTCCAACATTTTATAAAACGATTGTGATGTTGAATAGGATGTTATACAGATAAACGTTGACAAGTATTATTTGTTAAAAAGTACATATAATTATATATCTAATGATACGATTAAAAACTTATTGATAAAGATTTTGTTAAATGAGAGCAAGTTCATTGGTTGGTTTATCTCATGTCATAAATATTTCGGTTTAACGCAACTGAGCGTTTACTGTACTTTGAATTCGTCAAGGAAATTTACTTCGTATGTAAGTTTGTATACAAATTTATCTGCAATACAAAGGAATGTCTCCCAATAATTCTTTAATGAATTTCTTACCACGACATTAAGAAGTATTATTTAATAGAGAGATTGAAATACAAGATACAACGGTATCCTTTAAAAGTAATTGCGGGATCACAGACATTGACATTACCTTAGGGTATTGAGTAATATGTACATAACATAACGGAACAAATATTGATATAGACAAGTCGAAATAGCATATGAATTTAGATGTAAAATTCTGAATTTTAGTAAACGTATAATAAAATGATTTATAGCTTATTTAGATAATATTATGTTCGAACATGGATTATTAAGAAGTGAAGCTTTGTTAGAGGTAAAGATATATTTGTTGATAAAACCGGACAAATAATAAATATCTGAAAACCTAAAGCATTATTTATCTTTCTAAAAGAAGCAACTGGAATTGGTTAACAGAAATGGAATTGATGTAAAACGAAACAAAAATAAAGAAACCAAGTTAAAAGTAGAGTAGAGACTTTAACTCAATAGCAATGAAGACAAAATAACAATTATTCCGCTTGCTTTTTGCGAAAAGCAAGAGTTTTAAAGCGAATACACTGCTTCATGAATATCGCAAATAGATAGACAAGCATATGATCATCCGAGTATTAGCAAAATTTTATTCAAACACACCTGTAGCAAACCTGCGAATAAAAATATTATTGAAACAATTATCACGTAACGTTTGATAGCAATTGTATATACATTGATATAATATCGCGATATGTATTTGTATATAAATTTAGAAAATGCGGAAAAAAGACTAACATTACTTCTTCAATTTAGGACTTTGTTCAACCACTCTTTATGGGCCGTTAAGAGAAACATAGTTTCACATGCGGCTCAGAAGGATGTTCACGATTTAGCAATTTTGGTTAGACTTTTGCAAAACACTGATGTTTATAAAGTGACAACCTTTATTGTAAATGAATTCAGGGGTCCTCATGTCCATATTGCTATCAGTTTGATGTCTATCAAATCACATTTGATCACTGTTAAAATTACTTCTGCTGACCACTGAAGCACGGTACGACCACTAATATAAAAGAAAATAATTCAAGGTCAAAGGTCAGCTTGATGGATTAAATAAACATTTACAACTGCAATATTAACTATCATTTGCAATATTTTTAATGTTTATAACAAAATATGAAAACTGGACTTGGTACACGTCAAATCTTTGTAATAAAGAAGGCCTCTAGAGCAGAGTTTGCAAAAGTTTTTCCAAAAGATTACTCACAAGTATAAACACTTTCGCCCCTTTAGCACTAACTGTAGCAACTATATCGTAACATAGTCATATTATTTATTGAGATAAAATTAAATATTTATTATTGACATCTTTATCTATGTCCGTTCCTCAATTTTGCTCTTATAGATGTCGTGATAGCCTAGTAAATGTCGTGTCCCTTAATTTTAGTATAACCTACGTATATTTTAGAGCAAGACTAGTTTAAGGAAGCTCATAACATTAGTGAGTTAAATAGAATAATATTCTATATAGAAAATATAGAATAATGTTACACTAGCCATCTCGGTGTGTTCTCTATAATCAATTTTTAATGGCATAAGGTTTTTGTTCCATCGAATTTTTGTGAGATGTGCGTTGTCTATTACTTGGCTTTTGATACGTATCGTTTTCTAAGGGCCCGTTTTAACTACTATTTATTGTCTTTGAAAAAATTGTATGCTAAAAATACTGGTATGTTAGAAAATGACGCGAATGGCTAACAATTTTCATTGGTAATTTTACTGATAGAAATAATTTTACAAAGTAATTGTAAAACAATTGTTCTTTTTATTGTCATCCTTAAACAAGGATTCTGTTGAATTTATAACTCAACCGTGTGGTGCTCAAATATATCAAAGCAAATTGTTTTCATATTTACTCCTTGTTCAAAACAATTAATTGTACTTAGCTAAAATATGTTTTAATTCCGTAATTTCATTTTATTAAAAATATTTTATTATCATTAAAATTTAATATGTATACACCCATTTGGTAACGTTGATAATTAAAAATGAAATTAACATTAATTGATATATTTAATTAGTTTTGTTAGTGCCAAACATAGGGTATATAAATATAAACAGTTAAGTTGAATATAGGGATATAAATAAAGGATAAAGTTGAGAATTTTATTGTAAAAATAAAAACGAACTAGGGTCTTTGTTAACATGTAATTTAACATTAATGTTGGCAACATTGGACCGCGCCGGCGGGCTTTTCAGCCAATTTTAATAAAACTTATTTTGTTTAAAAAAATGAATAAAAGTGAGGTTGTGAAACAATTATAAAGCTCGCTGGTAACCGTTCAATGTTTAATTAAATATACGGTTTTAAACGCGCGTAGAGAATGGTCTACTTTAAAATAAAACTGAAGTAATAAAACGCCTGCCTGGGACCGGGTTAACATTAAATGTACAAACTGAAGTGAAGCACTCTACACTGTCATCTGCAGCTCATACATACTTATATGAACTTATATTCTGATTCAATCTACATACATATATCTTCGGTTTTATAAAAACATTATCATTAGTGTCTAACAAATATATTTTCGGAAATTGAACACATGGATTCCGTTTACGATTCTGAGTTTATTGACATGAAAATTGTTCATAGCTTTTACGGGAAAAAAATATTTTTTTTTCAATTGCTAATTTTTTCTTACATATAGATTACATATAGGTAAATAAATAATAATAATTGCTAAATAATAAATTGCTAATAATCTTTTTTTTTTTACAAAAAACGAAGTACGTGAAATGTCTTGTCAATTAATTAAACATCATGGACGGACTTCATTGCTTCAGTCTCTGAGGACGTATTTGTTATACGTTGAATATTTTGACTTCTAGGGGCTTATTCATAGTACGTCGCAAGGCATTTTCTAAAGTTTTCAATCAATCTACAGGGTTTTTAAAGAAAAATAATGCATATATAATTCTCAGGTGAAAACGAATTTTTTGATCTGGTTCCGAAAAATAATGCTCTTTTAAATATTTTAGACGGAAGATAAATTCTCAAACTTTCATTAATCTTCCAACTATCATAACAAATTCGCTTGTTGGAAACTAATCGCGCTGTGGGCGATTATCATGTTTAAAAGTCCAGTGTATAAAAAAAATTGGTGGAAAAAATTGTACATCAAAAAAATATAAGTACATATATACAAAGCGTTACTGAAATAATACAATGGCTGAAAATAGATAGTTCAGTATAGAGAATAGAATGGACTCTACCAATTTTTATAATAGGGTTTTTTACTAACGTTTTGTTCATTGATTCTAGTATTATATTTTTTATTTTACACGCAGTTCAATTCTAGTCGCGTCCCCCGCACCGCGCCGCTCGGGCGTACTGAATAATGGGCGCTAGGAACATTTCCTAGGAACGTAGGAACACTAGGTGAAACAAGAAAACTGTACATGTTCATAACTTTTACTATATTTGTGACTAGCGACCCGCCCTCGCTTCGCTTCAGTATATAAGTTTTTTTTACAAAATCAAAATAAAATATAGCCTATATTAGACACGGATAATGTAGCTTTCTATTTGTGAAAGAATTTTTAAAATCGGTTCAGTAGTTCCAGAGATTACCCCCAACATACAAACACAATTTTACCTCTTTATATATTAGTATAGATAATAATTTTATTTTTCGCCAGAGTGGTTTTATATATTTCAGGTTTCACCTTATTTCAGTGGCACGTTGTATATTATGTTGGTATATCAATGAAATAAGCCCCTGATTTTTTTTTGTAGTTGATGTTAGTAGTATATTTTTATTTAGTGTATTTATCTTTCTCTCCATATAAAACTCTTTCCGAATTTCACTTGAAAACATTGAGGAACCATTTTTACACTCTAGTCATAATTGACTTTACAAAATACGTAAATTTTACACTATACTACAGTTTGTGAGGCATATGAAAATATGATATTTATTAAATCGTTGCTTTAATATGAAAAAATAAATCTTTATTTTAAATTACAATGACTTATAGTTACGACAAATACAAAATACAAAAATTAAAAGGTAATTCTTCCAAGCGTGACCCCCATCCAGTGTTGTTGGGTTATATTTGGCAGACAAAGCTTAAAACATTTAAAATTGAAAAGTAATTTAAGATTCAACGTATTTTTAATACGTTCGTTTTTGTGTTATTTACATTTTTTCTCTTTTTAATTAAAATTTACCATATTTGTTACCTGTTTTTGCAAAATAAACGATTTGATTTTTTTGTTTGCAAATTAGCAACATTGGTTTTCTTTCAATCTGTTTCTTTAATCAACACTTTATAAGACTATATTAAATGAGTCTTACACATGTATGTTTACTAAATGTTTGTTACTCGACGTTTAGATCGGGTTGTACTGACCGTGGGCACGAGCTATTAAGCACGTGACCACGGTTGATACAAACCGATCGAATCGTCGAGTAAAATAAAATACATGGCATTTAAGACTCGAGTAAGATCCATTTATATAAATATATAATAATATATGTCTGTATTATATATAATTATGTATACATTATACCTGTAATTAAAATATTTATTTTCTCCCTACCCAAAGGATGTCTGGCAGAGGTCGCCAAGACCGCCTTTCGTGCATTTCATGTGTTACAATGTCTGTGCTACTTTCTTATTTTGTTTTGGTGTGCAATAAAGATCTATCTATTATACATAAAATGCGAAAATTATAATAATGGACACCATTACACTTTTGATAATAACATCACACATATACATTTATTTATATATCATTATCTATTTATATATTATATTGAACATAATTCTATCTGTAAATTTCAATCGTTTTACAACTACCTATATCATATATATTTTTCTTTGTACTAACGTTGCCTGGAAAAGATCGCCATAACGATAAGGTCGCCTATTTTATTCTGTCATTTATGACGTGTGCACATGTAATAATCATTTATAAGTAATAAAGAGTATTGATTATTATTATTACCTCGGCGGGTGATGAATTCCTGTTAATTATGATCACGAATATTCATGAACAACTTAGGATATGTTTTCATATGCCAAACAAATACAATCAGGATATTCCACAACTGGGTAACCAAATGCTTTAATCGTAAAACAGGTATTTTGGATTCTCATGTACATTCTCTGTTTCTGAACGTATATCTCAATTCATAAACTGTCTTTATCCTGTATGTCATTTACTGCCATTACGGTTTTGGGTGACTGGACTTTCTAGTTGAGGACCTTGAGCATTTCTAATTAATTAATTAATTTATTATATTTATGATCCCTTCAAGTTATTTTCAATGTTGTTATTTGTGTCGATATCAATCTTTAACGCTCCAGGTCATGGCTCAGGCCTTCCCTCGCAATTATAAGAGACAGAGCCGAAATTCATCGCGTGAGTCCAGTGTGGATTGGTGAATACTACAAGTGCTCAGTTTTTTTAAATCTCGGATACGTGAGTTTACTTAAGATATCTCTGTATCTTACCACTGTCTTATATAGCGTTGGGGCTCGCCACTACACATAATCTTGTTATGCTCTTCTCATCCAGTAACTACTGTCAACCTTCTTCAAGTCTCCGCAGACTTTGCAGCACCACACTGCGTTTATTAATCCCGTAGACGTTATGCCATGCTCATCGCCACTTCAACTTGTTAATTCTATGAGATATATCACAGTGACTTTGTTGAATCTTTTCGTTTCGGCTCTCAAACCACTAAGCTCACTTCATAGCTTTCTGAGCGGATTATCTTTGTACTCCCTAAAATATCAAAGGGCCATGAAATCATACATCTATTCTTTGGACTACAAAATTATTAAAATCATTTAAGAAAAAAAAAACGATTTGATTGAACCCCATGTCACCCAAAACAAGAATCATTATTTTATAATTCGAAATCTATCGCTGCAAATCATTTTTATTTTGTAGGGCACATTTTTGAAACTAACACATTACACCTGGTGTGTACTTAGCTTACTTGTCGCTCGCATACTTTTTTTACTATACGCGCACGCGCATCATATGATAAAAAGTTTAGTCTACCATCTAACGCAATAATTTTTTTTTTATGATATTGAGAATCATATGCGTAACGAAAATTATTTGTTACGGCTTTCCTTTGTATTATAATAGCTCTAATTAATTTAATCGCATTTGTACACAGTATGTGTAACATTCTCATGTTACTTGCATTACATTTTCAATATGCCCTGGTATCATTTTGCGGGTCCAGTGACTTGTACAAACATAGATACGAATGCCCCAGTCTCCATTCAATCTCTGCCATTATGTGACCCTATGTATGTAGTTAACACAACGTTAATTGGTCAATCGACGACCGCTCGCCTCTTGAATAGGTCAATAAGTGAAATCAGGTGATTTTAGTGATGACATCACTTTTTATTGATTTGAACAGAGATGATCACGTGGGTTAATTTGACTTTCCCCACACTGTCTGTACGTTACTTACTTCAATTACATGTTCTCATGCAACATAAACCGTGTACCGTAGGTGACTTGCGCATGTAACTTGTGCCTCGCTGAATTCAAGTGTTGCTTGTTCCAATACATTCAATATGGCGTAGCGTATAAACGTATAAAGCGTAGCGTATGTATATAGCGGATAAAAGGCTTAAGAAATCATAAAAGTGCGCATTATTAAGTACGCACATTTTTGTGGCTTCTAAGCTTGTCCTATGAAACCGTAAAATGTTTATTACAATAACAATGTGTCACAAACGAAAAACGCAATGGTTTGAGGCGAGACAGATTTTGCAATGACAGCACTAATTCTTGGTATAAAATACGTAGGGATTATTATACTACGATAAACTCAGGTTTTTACTATGAAAATACAGTTATTTATATATAACTAAATTTATATATACAGTAAAAATATAATAAGTTATCGTCATATAAACGCTCTAATCACGGTTTGAATGTGTGCGCCACGCATTCATACGCACGGTTGTGCGTAATTACATAGAATCTCAGTGGATTTTGACGAACCGTTGAGGTCTAAGATTCACATCCGATTCACACGGGGTAATTATCTCGTTTATATGGATCCGGTGTTAAAAAAATATAAGTAAAAACTGTAACTGTTTTAAATATATTTTGTACGAAATATGTTTTGATATACATTTGCATCTGGCGTGTGGGTACCGTTAGAAGTTCAACAAGTTTTTTTTTGTTAAAGATGGTGGACTATTCTTTATTTATTTAGTTATAATTGACCAAACACTGCTTCTAAGTAACTTAAGCTTGCATAATCTTGCAATCATTATTTTTATACCGCTGTTCTCCACATTGTGTTCCTGGCTTAACCATAGTCGAAGTAATTAAAAGTAATTAATTAAAAAAGTAATAACGACTGCAGTAAGTTGATAAAAATACAACCGAGTGTAATGTAAGTATATAATAAAGCCCCTATGGAGGTTTTTATAATAGAACGAAATAAATACAAAGGTAAATTTGTAAATTAAAATTCGACGGGTAAATATTTATTCGTTAAAATTGATTAAAATTAAGTAGTACTCGATTTGTATAAAACTGAAATAAATTAAAGCAATCTGATTTATACTAATGGTGGTTGTTTTATTTGGTGTGTTCCACTGTACAAAAACCATGAATAGACCCTATCTACATTACAAAAATACTCGTAGGATAGTTGTAATGTAATACTTGCCTCTACTCATTGTAAGCAACTCACGTTTATAAAGTGGTAAGATTGATCAACCTAAATACATAGATGGATAAATACATGAGTGATACCAGTGGTATTAATAATAATGTTACAGTCACGATAAATAAGTATTAATATATTTTTTAAACAATCTTTAATGCAATACTATCAATAATAGTTTTTTACTGCCAAATGACATACTGCATTGACAGTTAGTAAGTTTGATCGACTTGCAAATGTCACCTGTTGACGCAATTAATTGAAATTTTAATTTATGGGCTCAACTTACTTGAGATAGCTCAACTGATAAGGGCGTAAGGGTTCCCGGGAACACGCACTGCTCTTTATTTTGCACTGGCACAGGTTTTCGTCTTTCTGTGAATTTATGTCGCGGAGCACACTCGCTTCCACGCCAACATAGATTGTACCACTCCTTGGGGGTAGATTTTAGTTTTTTTTTAAACTGTCCGTCACACTTTTACTTGTGTGGATACCGGCTTATTTAAGGAGTCGATGCCGCGGCGTAGGTTTTGCGTTTTAGTCGAGAACAAAACCAACAACCACCTTTTTAGGGCCGTAATGCTACATCTCTATATTTTGGTTGATCAATAGTGGTAAGCACGAGACAAACTCCTTAGAGGAAAAGGTACAGTGTATTTTGCAAAAAATGCAAAAATATTTGCTAAATTGAATCAAGCTAGGAAATATTTGTTGTTAAGCTATTGGCTATTTGTTAAGAGCGGTGATAGTCGTAGGTTCGACTCACATTCGTTGAGTGTGATCATGAGTTCAAATCCTTGGGCCCATACCACAGTGTCTACATAAGTACGGATTTTTAAGAAATGTCATTAACTCAGCAATAAAGAAAATCGCATGCTTCAAAAAAATTTTTTTTTTGATGTATGCCATCCATCCGTTCTGGGCCCACGTGGTGGATTACATCCCGAAACCCTCAGTGATTTACTAGAAGAGGCTTGTGCCCCGTAGTGGGACGTTATAAGCTGATACCGTATAAGTATATACAATATCCAAATTTTATACAAATTGTTATCAAAAAAATCGTAATGGCGGTTGGGGAATTTGAAATCTAGAAAGATGAAAAGTCTTAAAGACTTTTAATAGATTTGCAGAATCGTTTCTCGAAAATGAAAAGAGTTCTGAGAATTTAGAAGCAAGAAGTTCAGTAAGAGACAATGCTTTCTATCTAAGGCCTTCTATCTGAAAACCTTAAAGATTGTTTGAAGTTTTTACGATTTTTTTATGAATCTTACATTTTCATGCATAGAAATATTCTTATTTCGAAGAGCTAGAGCTTTCAATTTCGTTAAAACTTTTGTATATATTTGTCCATATTTGTCGTCTTGTTTTCAATAAAATATTACTGATTTATCCAGAATTTATTAAAAAATGGAATTTCTTGATGCTTAAGTATCTATGTATTACCTACAATTACAATGACATGAGAATGAGATGAACAGCCGGTACAGTATCTATAACTTCTATCTAGACTGGACTAAAGTTGTTACATCATGGATAACTCCAGTAATTAATGCTTTCTCATAAAATATCTTTGCATCTTTATCTTTGCAAGTGATAATCTAACTAGAGGAACAATTACCGTTGTACCCTAAAAGTTGTATTGTTGCTTCGGATCTTCTTGGTTGTCCAAAATAGCAATATAGATATGTTCACCATTTGCTTTTATACAATCTTTCAAATGCTGTGGCCAGTTTTAGATTGAAACACGCACCGTTTCCAATTGGCAACTGCGAAAACTGTGGAATGTTTTAGGAATTCAATATTATCATGGCGTTTAGAGCATGCCATGCTCTCTAAACAGACTATAAATGATAATCGAGCGAATCAAGATCGGGACTAGACGACTAATGATCCTTTCTAGCCACGCATGTGTTAAGGGAGTCTTATGACCTGGTGCTGTCTTGCTGAAAATATCATTCTTGGTTATGGAACGGGATGTTGTTGAAATGCTTTACGACGTTCTCAAGAATCGTATTTTGATACGCTTGAGTCGAGGTTTAAATACCTTTTCACAATAATATGGTTCAGTCACTCTTTGATAGCTAACACCCCACCAAATCATCACTGAAGCCGGATAATGGCCACGTTGCACTCTATTGACCAATTGAGCAGCTTCTCTACAGTTATGAGCTAAACTCGATCATTTTGCTTGTTAAAATGTTCCTGAATGGTGAACATTTTCTCGTCCGTGAATAAGATTTGTCTGTGAGCTCCCTTTGCGTATCGCCCAAGAAGTTGTTTTCATTTATCAACCGCATTTTTCTTTAATTTATCAGTTATTAAATTATCAGTACGTCTTTTGTGAGTCTTTTTGATTTTGGACGAGATTTCTTCGTATTCTCTCCTTCACAGCTTTAATCGTCTGTTTAGTACGAATAGTGCGTGGACGGCCAGACCTTTTTCTGTCACAAACAGAGGACGTTTCAATATACCTAGCAATAGCCCGGTGCACAAACATTCGACTAATACCAAGCGAATGGAGAGTTTTAAAAATTGCATTTGTCTCCATGTCTCCTGTGTGTAATTACAGCAATACGGTTTTCATTATCACCTTACTTCATTTTAATATTAGCACAATATTTAATTGGCGCCATAATGCGAGAAACATTTATTTTTCAAGTGAGAATGACAGATTCCAAATTCAAAAGTATTTCTTTTTCCTTTATAGTTACGGTATTTATGGCCAGATTACGTATAGTGATATGTATGTACTATATGTAATTATGTATACTGTACACCATCTACCTGTGATTCAAATATTTATTTCCTCTCTACCCAAAGGTTGTTTGGCAGAGATCACTATTAGCGATAAGACGGCCTTTTGTGCATTTCATATGTTTCAATGTCTGTTACTGTCTTGTTTTGTTTCGGTGTGCAATAAATCTATCTATCTTGAAATAATTCAAGAAGGCTAAACTACATATGGTAGGTACATGTATAATTTCTTATTACAAAAACAAGTAATCTGGTTAAATAGTTCTCTCGTTCAAGTTTAATTGTTATGCGCTCACTTTTTATCGGTTTCGTGAAGTTCTGTGTCGGCGGGCGTCAGGTGCGAAGATATTGGTTATCTGACAGGTGACAGGGGCG
Organism: Sesia apiformis; assembly: GCA_914767545.1. NCBI lineage: Eukaryota > Metazoa > Arthropoda > Insecta > Lepidoptera > Sesiidae > Sesia > Sesia apiformis. The sequence goes on along the minus strand of OU611948.1, from coordinate 21,128,645 downwards.
TAGGGAGAGGGCGCGGGGACGGGCTATCGATCCCGCGGGATCCGTCAAATGGTTCCAACAGTATTGAAATGTACAGATGTGACATATTTACTACAACGCTTTAACAACATAGGTCGCAGTTATTTTCTAACTTTTAACCAGTTTTGTGTAACTGACTTAGGTATTTAAAAAAAATCAAATAAGTATTAAGAGATTTAGATGTAGGGGGAGAGTGCCCGCTGGATTCCCACAGCCGCTGGACGCACTCGACTGGCTACGTTACCCCTCTCTCACAGAAATTGAAATGTACCACATTTCCTACTTTATTGTATTTCCCCAATGTACGTACGTGTTCCGGTAGTGAGTGAGATACGCCGGAGGCCATTCCCATCCCATCCTACCCTCCCCATTTTCCCAACCCTTTCTCCCAATCCATTCCTTAATCTGCAAAGGCGGGCAGCGCATTTGGGGGTGTGCCAACGTTTGACATTTTGGACTGATGTTGAAATATCCCCAATGTCTATGGAGGACAGTATCCACTTATCATCAGGTTGGCTCTATGCTCGTCTGCGTGAACTAGGAGTTTTTTTTCTATAGAATAGATTGTAGACGAGCGGGCGGGTCACATGATTGTAAGTGGTCACCGCCGCCTATGGACATCTGCAACACCAGGGGGCTTGCGGATGCGCTGTCGACCTTACAGAATCCTGTTCACTTATATATATATACCTTATAAAATTATATAAGTTATATACTGAAAATATACTTAAAAGCCCTTATACCATATCATATCATCAGCCTGTATCTCTCCACTACTGGATATAGGCCTCTCCTAGGAATAAGGTGGACATTGCATGGGACACCATCCGGTCAGGTGGACAGATGATTTGAGAAAATCGCCGGAAGTGACCAGCCACTATTCTCATACAGATGACAACAGCTGAAGACCGTGTGTGGTAGCGGGTCTTGGGAGAGGCATGAATATTTCCATGGTATTTTCACAAAACCTTGAAATGACATCAAAAATTATAAATGTAAATATATAATTTTTGAATATGGTAATATATGATGTTAATATATTTATGTTTCTTTGTTTCTCCCCTATGCATTCCTATACCATTCATCCGGTTGCGATGAAACTTTGGTGATTTGTTTTGCGCACGCCCGCCAAGGTATCTGAATTTGTACTTGGAGACCTCGCGAACGAAGTCGAGGGCAACAGCTAGAAAATTATAAAAGTATCATTATGAAAGTTCAGTCATTACTATTTAAAACTTAGTTTATTCTAGTTTCAAAGTATAACCAACGTTGTCGACCAATATCTAATGATGGAAAAGTATATTTGCGTCGCGTCCATTCATTTCATATTCATCGTTTAAATGATACGACCGGCGTTCACAAATACGCTTAGGAAAGCAATTGGCAGTTTTTACGTCTTCAAGTGTTTTTCGGGTATTAAAGAGCGGAAACGTACTGAGGCCCTTCGCTTTAATCGCATTTGATACGGTAATTTCCTCGGAGTTTAGTTATAAGAAGTGCGGAATTTCGGTTGATAATAATTAAGGTCAATTTTATCTTATGCTAGCGGTGCCGGCGACATCGTTCGCGTGAAGTTTAGAGTGATTCCTGTTAGAACACTATAAGTACCCTAAATGTTAACCCGCCACATAAAGTAAAACTATGCCAACTTTCATTAAAATCCGAACGGTAGTTTTGGCGTTCAGACAGACAGGAATTCTAAAAATGGTCGTTTTTGGCTATGTATCGTTCCTAAAGTACACTGCATTGATATTTTTTTAAATACTTCATGTACAGACAAGGCTGTTACGTTTTATTATATGTATAGATTATTTTGGTTAGCCACTTTTTATCTGTTGCAGTTATAGTTTGTACTACGGAACTTCGTCTCGAATTTCATCTGAACGAACCCTAAACGAACGTCAGTGTGGAGGTACCCTAAGTTTATTGTATGAACTCATAACAATGTATCTGTCAATTAGTTACCCGCCATTTTCCTTGTTCGATGTTATAATATGCAAATCTGACGGTTGAAAGCCACTTCAAATGGCAAAAAGTAGCAAAATGTTGGTACTGTCGACAATAAGCCAATTTATACTTTAAGGCGCAAATAATGAGGACCAGAATCCAGTGCTTTTGAGTACATTTGAGTGTTACCAACTTTAGGACGTGGTAATTTTAATCTAAATTTTTATACAGATTAAAACAAAAAAATAGATGCACCCTCTTAACATTTAATTTTAATTTTTTAAAACTAATAATTTTTGTTTCACGATATATTATATTATTTCCCTTAAAAATTTTTTTTTTTTTATTTTTCTATACTATTGGCCACTGAGAACGGCAACGCCTCACACTCATTAAACAGCAGCTATTAGGACTGCAAGTCCTGAGGAATTACAGCAGCTTTAAAAGAGTGGACTCGCCAATCACCTTGGCCAGCGTGGCATTTTAAGGCCATACATCCCTCATGCACAAGACAATGTGCACGAGGAGGCCCATGTCCAGCAGTGGATATTGAAAGCGCTGGTTGCATTGCATTTCATATCAATGTAAATCGATGCCAGTATACCTATGTCTTGAGAGTGAGTAAGTGGATGGTGTGAAAGAAAAAGTTCTGAATTATGAAAAGTCGTTGATTTTTATAGTATCATTAGACATCAATGTCAGTGGATCTTTTGAATGTTTGTTTTAGATATTATTTCCATGTATAAGTGAAATCAATGAGACATGATCTTTGCGTTTGTGTGAGTGCACACAGATAGTGTACAGTGCGAACCGTTTCGACAATCGGATTGAACAATTCGGCATCCACTCACACAGATGCAAAACGTATGTCTCGTCGATTTCACCATAATAGCCAGTTTTGCAAAACTAATTATATACTCATACTTATTTAATTGCATAATTACCTTTACAAGTCAATTATTTTTAAATATTGAAATTAAAATTAAGTTGATATACAAAAATAAATAGAGTGAAAAAAAAACGACGACGGGCGCCAGTCTTAAGAGAGATTTCCCTATTTTGTAATTTAACCAGCCCTTTAAGTAATTCTTGTGAAGAATTAAGGAAAATTCTCACAGTATTTACCTACATTTCTTTGTCTCTTAGCGTCAATAAGAACACGTCGGTCGAAATTCTGTGAAAAATTGCTCGCCTTCCACGGTAAGTTACGACCGTGGTCTGTCTAACCCAGTTACCAACTTTGCAACCGAGGTTGCAGTTGTTTTTAGAACGTAACTGACAGTCGAGACTAAGCAGTTTTAGAAAATTAAATCTTTTTACAGTGGCTTGCAAGCGGTGCTAGACTAGGAGCATCGATTTGAGAATACATACTAAATATGTTTAGTGTACTATGTTCAGTAGCTCTCGAATTATTTAATTCATAGTTGAAAATGGAACATTCTAGTTACGTAATATTTAAGTTTCAAATTTGACTTTTTATTGAACCCCTCCCCATCTGCTTCACCCATCCTAGAAGGTGCCAACCAGGTATCTTTGATAAGAACTGATGGTGTGTCACTTATGGTAAAAAAAAACAGATTAATTTTAAAATTATTCACCAACCTTGACCCTAAGAAGAAAAACATATATTTTGAAATACAATACTTATAAGCAATCTATCGACAGGATCCACATTGCACTTCTTGGTATGTGGTCTCCATTCAAGGACTTATCCACCCCATCGGTCCACCCCGCGGACGCAGCGGTGGCGGCACTCATGTGTCGTTACACGAGCGCGGCGAGCGGCACTGCCATTTCCAATGTGTAGTTACATATGCAACTATACAAGACTTTTATGGAAGCGGCGCCGCAATGATTGTGGTGTCGCTGCCGCAGCAGCATCATGTATAAAGGTCTTTAGTATTGGCAGTTTAAACCAGTCGAATTTAATTTATATTGCTTAAAACGCAGTTAGCGTTTTGGTAGCACAGCTGCGTTATAACCGATATGTGACTTAAATGTCAGTAATTGAGACTATCTTTCACTGAACACTTTTTTATTGGTTTTATTACAGTGACCAGCCCTTTTATCGTCCACTGCTGGACATGGACCTCTTCATGCACATTGTCTTGTGCACGAAGGATGAATGGCCTTAAACACTATGCGGGTCAAGCAGTTTGGCGAGTCCATTCTTTCGGAGATGGTGTAGTTTTCTTCAAGGCTTGTGGTAGGCGCCTTGTTATCCCTTAGTCTCATTTTACTACAACAAAGGGAAGAAATGGGGTGATGATTTTCTAAAGCCGGTGGCCACGACACGGCTAATTGTTTACTTGTATTGATTTTTATAGTGAAAGGTTGTTTGTTAATTTAAGGGTTAAAATGCCTATGTTAAAGGTAATTTTCCCTTGAAAGAAATTAAACCACGTAATGCGATTTCGATTTGTCCCAGAAAGATATCAGTGGGTTTGTCAGTGCAAAGCTTAGAGGTAAATTGATGGGAATAAAAAGACCGAATAAACGAGAATGAGACAAGATTGTGGGAGTTTATTTTCGACTAAAATATTTTTAACTGTTTCGGCGGAGACGATTTTTTAGTTCATAATTTAGTTTTTGTACATAGTATCTTTTATTTTCAATTTTAATCTTAATAAATTAACGATTGTACAATAAGGTCATCTATACGTCTTCATTACAGGTGGGACATTACTCTCTTTAAACACAAATGTTTGTTCGGATCTGCGTGTGTGTTTGTGTTTGTTTTTGAGTGTGTCTCTTGACCATGCACAGGGAATCCTAGTGTGCCGTTATTTATTTCCTTTCATTTATCTCGTTTGTAAATGTTACCATTTACCCGACTTCCTACTACGTATTATGACAAACCGGCAGTAAGGCGGGTCGGGTCTTGTTAGCTCTTGAAGTAATTGCATTGCACCGACTATAAAAATAGTTTGGTATTGATTGTCTATAGTATATTATTTTAGGATTGTCTGTAAGTATAAAACGATATTGAAAGTCAGTTTATTTCACGGCGTAAATTGACTGGTAATAAAAACTTATAATACGTCCCCAGGTACCTATTGTCAAAGTGGCAGGCAAAGGAAAAAGAGTTCATAGATGTTGCGTAGCAGTTGACGAATACCATGGCTCGTGATCATGGTCTGGAAATTTTACATCCAGTCCATCCAGTGCTTTAATCTTCTCTCTTTGCTGCTTGCAATTAAAATTAGGCTCTTTAGGAATTAAAATTAGGTTTTCCGTAGTCTTCATTCCATACTGTCAGATTTTGACACGAATGTTCCGTTGGGTGCCTGTGGAAGAGGAGCTCTTTGTTCCAAAACAGAGTTGAGGTTCCACCATTTTATTGAGAGGTTTTGTGCCTCTTATGGTATGGGTCTGGATCTAAGTGTCTGTAATTTGAAAAATCAATTTAATTATTATTACTATTTATACTAAATAAAAATAAACGTTACGTTAGCGCTTGTGTATCTTAATCTCTATAGTGTTAGACGCGAGTTTTTAACCTCAAAGCTAATTAAACTTAAAACATCACGAGTTACGGTTAAAAACTAGACTTAAAGTCCATTAACGCATACTAATGAACATGACTAAACCGCTCGAGCTTCGAGCACTCAGCGCTACTATAATTACTTCATAGAAGTATAAATATTCATATACCCAAATATGAGTAATACACAATTTTGGTGCTATATTGACATGACAATGAGTATTCCCATTTGTTGTTGAAAATGTTTAAATTATATGTATATTTTTTTTTTTATTACTAAATTTACAAACGAAAAGCACCAAACCACCAATATTGTATCTAATAAACCATACAGATTTGTCTAAGATACAAGTATTGCGGTGTTAAATTCAAAACAGTGAACAGTGAACAATTTATTCTTAATTGATATTTTAAATTATTTTTACTGATATCTATTTTCTATTTAAGATATAATTCATTTATTAACACAGGAACAGAGTAAGCGCTGGTCCACTACAGGATGTGATATTAATGTTTGAATTTTCGTATTGAAATATTGTTCTTTTAATATATTATATACGCTCTTAATATGGACCGGTAAAGTATTGCAATGCTTAAATAATTTAAGGTCATTTTTGGCATATTGTTGGCATTGGTTTTTCATATCACCGCGCGGAAGTCATCGGTTAATCGCAACATGATAGTTATTTGATATAATCGATGTATTCGATTCTGTCGGCACGTGCGTTCCAATCCGATTGGTTTGATCCCATTGGAATATTTGTAGAAAATGGACGAGGATTAAAATTGTATCACGATAGAATTCAAAATGAACTCGTCTGCATAATTTAGTATTCAACCTCCGTTTGTTTCTACATTTGTATATAAATAGAAACGTATTTTGATATTTTTATGTTGTAATTCTTTTAGACACTTGAGGAATTCGACTTCAGTCTGAGTACAGTCTAATTTCGAAGTACTGTAATATTTTCTTAGGTTTTCGCGATTACTATACATTGCAATTAAACAACTTTTAACGGTTTAAATCGCGTATATTTGACATGATTTATATCCCGACGTTTCGAACACTTTGCAGTGGACGTGGTCACGGGGTGACTAATTGATTTTATTTGTCACTTGAGTTATCAAGAAATTATTACTACCGTCTGAAATTTTTTGAACTACCGTCTGAATTATTATTTTTTTTTTTTTAATCATAACAGCATAGTGTTCGAAACGTCGGGATATAAATCATGTCAAATATACGCGATTTAAACCGTTAAAAGTTGTTTATTCGAAGTACTGTGTCTAATTTGAGCCAAAACTATCTGTTTGTATAAATAACAAGAGAAAAAAAACTGAAGGTGTCAGTGGACGAACGAAAACTAACCAATGGGTCTGCTTGTTATTTGTTTCATGTTTCAGTATTTCACGTTTACATGTTCGTCTTATTGACCTTCATCTTATATGATCTTTATATTAAATGGCCAGGTAGTGTCGGCCGGATTTAGAGTAGCTTCTCTTTTCTTGGGTAAAAGACGGTTTTCTTAAAAGACGATTAAGAGATAACACCGCGGCTATCACAAGTCATGAGGAATCATATCGCCTTTGAAAGAATCGACTCGCTAAACCCTTTTGGCCGTCCGTCATGTACAAGAGAATATGCATGAAAGGCCCATGTCCAGCTGTGGCTAATAAAAGGGCCGGTGACGTGCCCTAAATGCATCGCTGAAATTATATCAACGTCCTCGAGACGGAGTAGCACGTCTGTGTATTCATATACTAAAGTAAATTAAATTAACCACCTAAAGTAAATTGTAAAATTGTAGGCATCGTGGCAAATTTCAATCATTCACAAATCCTTTTAACGTAATTGAATAGAAAATGAGAACAAATCAATACATCTGCGGTTTCATATCAATTGGGGCTTTTCATCAGCTGATGAAAAAGCGGCCAATTTGTGTTTTTATCAACGGGGAACGGACGAGAGGGGCAATTCTTGAGGTTATTCTCAATGGATATTTATTATTATTACAGGAAATTACTTATATAAAGATGAGGCAGATGCGCCGATTATCTGTCTGATTAGTTATATTGAGAACGCTCTTGAGATAAATTGGGACAAACGCTGGATTTTTTCTCACTAGTGCGAATTAAGACTAACGCAGTTTGCTATGAACACGGAATTTTTAATGTTTTTATTCCAGCACAGTATTGAAATGAGTTGGGAATAGAAGGCAGAAGTGGAAGTGAATGTGAAGAGATTGAACTCTGATGTTATCGATGACCTCACGCCCTCCACGACAGCCGTATTTGACGACATACTGATCGGTGGGGACTGTTCCATCGGATATTACGGGCCCGCGTGCGATCACTGCGTGAAGCTGTATAGAACTGCTAGAACGTTGCAATCATACTGCGTACTGAAACACCTAGACGGCGATGTGTAGGTTCACTGCTTTTCAAATTAAGTCGTCAAATGACAAAATGAAGTCGTCAAATTGAGCGTGCAGTAGTAAACGCGTCATCATCGCTAAAAAATAAATGTCGGGAATGTTATACGAGCTTCGCAATGCCGTAGTTGCTTCAGGAGCACAAAGAGATATGTGCAGCAATGGAGACGTTTTGTAGGGTATGCGGGCAGATACCGGATCACAAATCGTGCTGCGTAACCACAGTAAGTATAAACACCCAATGGAGAAGACCTACTGGTGCGAGCTATGTCGCCGCACGTTTACGAGTAAGCGTAGTCAAAGCGATCGTCAAGTTCAACGCCGGAATCGATGGTCGTGTAGGGGAAAATGGAAACCGCCTATATAAGCTCGTCATGTCTTACTGTTAATTCACTCTGTTATTTAATTGTCAGCAAGAAACTCTGCTTGATGGACTACTTAAGTAATTAAAATTGTTGCCAGGATTCACAATTCATTTATTCTTGAGCCTGTTCACATTTTAATATGTGTAGAATATGTATGTGTATGTGTAGAATCTATAAAATCAGACGTCTATCAGACCTTCAGAAATCAGACCTTTTTTGACCGTCAATCCGGATAGAGTCACGGGCAGTCCTGAATAAAATTTAAATCCTGCTGAACCCTTTTATATAAAACAGTAGTTAAGCTTCTTTTTTATAGAGAAGTAGGCGGACGAGCAAGCAGTCTTCTCACGTGATGGTAAGTGTTACCGCCGCCCATGGACACCTGCAACACCAGGCGGTATGCGGGCGGGCCGCCGACCTTGCAAAATCCTATTCACAGCTTTCTTGAAGAACCCCATGTCGTAGTTTAATGGGAAGACCTCTTGAGGCAGTTCGTTCCACAGCCTACGGGTTCGCGATATAAAATAATTTTTGGACCGAACAGTACGCGACACCTCCGTATCTAGGAAATGCGGATGGACCGCACTTCTGTGACGGGAGGTGCGGTTGTAGAAACCCGAGGTGGGAATTATATTGAACAATTCTTCAGAGCATTCCCCATTGTACAGGCGGTAGAACACACAGAGAGATGCAACGTCTCTCCGAACGCTGAGGGGTTCTAAACTGCCCGTGAGAGTGGGATCGTTGACGATACGAGCAGCACGTCGTTGGATGGAGTCTGATGGGTCTAATTGATATTTCGGTGCGCGGGCACAGAGATGTGAGCAAAACTCCATATGGGGCCTCACCTGAGCTTTGTAAAGCATTAGGAGTTGCCCAGGGGTGAAGTACCGCTTCGCTCTGTTCAGCACACCGAGCTTTTTGGAGGCCATTTTGGCCTTACAAAGCTTTCAGTTTTGTGTTCCTTTTTCATACAGGATAAAAAGTTAACAGACATGCAGGTAACCTGATTTTGTAATACTATTTCTAACGCGGGGTTGACAAAGGAATTCTGTACGCCACAACAACATAACCCCATTGACCTAGAAAGTTCTTTATATATATGGGGGCACCGCCAAAAAGTGCCCTAGAAACCGAAAAACCTCGCATTTCGAGGAATCGCTTCTAACTTGTATATTTTTTAAAGAATATATCGAGGTATACTTAGACTAATAAGTTACGGAAAATTACTTGGGAAGTTGAGCATGACATAAGAAACCACAAAAAGCGCCAATTTTTTTGTAACGCGAATTTCGACTAATTTTAACTTCAACTCGCCATATCTCAGCCAATTATTAATATTTTCTCACGAAATTTTCACAGGATACTTTCTATCTTATCCCTTATGTAGAACCAATCAATATTTTTTCGCGAAGCGTGGATTTCTTTTTCAAACGCTAAAGTCGTGTGACGAATTTTCGTATCAAAAATTTTAAATAGCCACTGCATTGTATATTATTGCTTGAAAAGTTTTCTGGTAAAATCTTAAAGAACCGACGAAAAGTTATTGCAATTTTAATGTAGCATCTCCGCGCGCAGTGACACGCGCTCGCGCGATATTGATTGACTCGCCAGTTGTCTCTCCCATGGTGATACATGCGAAGTTCATGCGAAAATATTAATAATTGGCTGAGATATTAATAATTGTTGAAATTAAAATTTGTCGAAATTCGCGTTACAAAAAAATTTGACGTTTTTTTTGCGTTTTTTTTTATATGTTACACTTAAGTAACTTTCCGTAACCTTATACTGTTAGTGCTTCTCGGTATGATGTTTCAGAAAACCGAGTTACTCGATATGACAGGGTTTATATGTGCTAAAAATAGGGAAGCATCGCATACCTATTATAATGTATGTCTGCTAGCTTGAAAACTTTGAAGATCAGAATGTTTTTTTCGATATTCCTAAATTCTTACGGCTCTAATAAACCATTGGAGATACGCCATATATGTCAAAATTAGTCCAGAATGACGAACGTTGTCATGTCCGCGGATGCGCGGCCTACTTTTGGAGATTTAAGAATTAATTTGGAGAAAAGGTTGGGAAAGTGGGGATAGGATAGGATGGAATGGGAATGGCATATCTCACTCATTACCGAAATACTTACGTACATTGTGAGAAAAGAATAAAGGGAAAAATGCAGTTAATTTTACTGCAATCTTCTGAGAGAGAGGGCTGACTTGGCCAGTCGAGTGCGACCAGCGACTGTCGTTTGTTTAGATCTAAGAGACTTGTATTAAAAGGATCCATTGTTGTATACAGGTGTACAAATATTAAATAAAACCGTCCATGTGCAGTGTTAGTTCGATACTTGTTGTATTTTCGATATAAATCTTGAAATACAAATTTCTCGCGTTGTAAATCAATACACATCGATGAACTTGGGCTTTGTTTGTGTTCTGGATTAGGCTATGAACACATGTACCATGTACCTGTACAATAACAAACTTTCAAAATCTTAAATGGTTTCTATGCAATAATACTCCACAACCTAGTTGCTGTCACGATGAGTCGGTTCCGCGCCGGCGCCAACGACATACTGAATAGGTTTGCAGAAAAGATGGAGAGCCCAATGCTCAAACATTGGATGGTTGTCACAAATAATTAATAGATTTATTTATTTTTATTAGTATAGATATCAGTAATCTTGCTTATATTTTTATGGATCAAGTGGTCTGAAACAAAGAAAAATTATTATTATTATCTCTTGTACAATGTAAGTGACGAAATGTAGGTAACACGAATTTTTTTGTTAATGTTATTCTTGACAACGTCGAACAATACTTTTCTCAGATAATTAATACAGCATTCTTACAAAATTCTCAACTTCAGAACTGACAAAGATTCCCAATTTCTCTCGCCCTTCAAAACCCTTCGAGGTCTAAGGTAAAGGCGTTCAAATTAGCGTTTTAATTATTAAAGTGAAAGCCGGAGGAGAGGCAATAACTCCGCGTGACAAAAGCGGGTCATTAAATTTAATATTTTAGAGAGTGCTGCTAGTTCTCGACCCGGTTGCCGTGTGGCTGTGTAAAGTGGAACGGCCAACACAAATTTCAGATTTATATACAACGTGTCACTGAATTAAGGCAAAAGCTGAAAATAGGTTGTTCAATATCGAGAGTTCAATCAGTTCTAGGAGTTTTTTCAATAAATTTTATTTCCATAAATTCGTGTTCATTTCTAGTACATATTATATTCTACGTGCAGTTACGCAAAGCAACGACTCCACCAGAAACACCACCAGCGAACATCTTCAAGTCGTCACCTGGCCGGAGGGCGTCCCGCACTTAAAGACGACCATTTAAAACTATCTCCAGGTAAGCTGGTGACCATTAGACGCGCTCGAACGTAAGAATTGAACAAAAATCTATATCGTATTTAAAATATTACCAGTAAGATCCAAAGTTTCTGGCCTGATATATTTCTAGATGTCTAAAAAAAACAAATTATACATCATTTTCTCATTTATCCTAATAATCCGTGAATAATTTTTAGATTTCAATCCTCATCAGTTTTGGTTCGTCGACTCTTAGAACATCAGGAAGTCGCAAAATCGCAAAGTCTGGAATGGCGTTCCGTAATTAAGTTCCTTACAAAGGAATGTGTCAGCCCGACGGATATCAAACAAAGGTTGAATAATCTATACGGGGATTCTTCACCATCATTTTTCACTGTTAAAGATTGGTGTAAGCAATTTCGTTTAGGAGATGAGACCATCGACGACGATCTTCGCTCCGCTCGACTCGTTGAGGCACTCACTCCAAACAATATAAATTAGTGGAAGAAGTTCTGAACGAGCGACGGCTGAAAACTAAAAATAGCAACAAGGACAGGGTTACCAAAAACTACAATCCTTAGGATTCTTCCTGAACTTCCTTCATATTAATAACGTTAGTGCTAGGTGGGTGCCGAAACTTCTTTCAAGTGTACAACGAAGTGAACGAGTAGCGTGCTCGAAGGAACCATTTGAGGCTCTCAGAGATACGGAAACGATTTTTTGAAATCAATTGTTGTTGGGGATGAAACTATGGTTCTTTACCATGACCTCCTTTCCAAAAGCGAGTCGAAGTGGCGTCGTTCTGGTGAATCACCGCGCAGAAAGGCAAAGGTGATTCAGTCCACCAAAACGATAATGGCTTCGATATTCTGGGATTGTCAAGGAATATTGCTTATAGACACAAAAGAACGCAATACTACGGCAACTGGAAGCTGTTATGATAACCTTATAGAGCAATTACGAGAAGCAATCAAGCGGAAACGTCGTGGACTACTAATCAAAGGTGTGTGCGACTTCTCCACGACAATGCACCCGTCTACAAAGCCGCAGTTGCGAAAGCTGCTGTTTCAAAGTGTCGCTTTACAGAAATTCGCCACTTACCCTATAGTCCTGACTTGGCTCCCAGTGACTACTATTTGTTCTCGAAACTCAAGGCAAACTTAAGAGGTAGAATATTTTACACTGATAATGAAGTGGTTTTAGCCCATTTTGAAGACAAAACTTCTGACTATTTTTATACTGAGATAGAAATGCTAATTAAACGATTCGAAAAGTGTGTTCAAATAGACGGAGACTATATTGAAAAATAAAAATAGTTTAATGAACTTGAGTGTCCTTTTTCTTTCCGGAAACTTTAGGACCTCTCCTCGTATATTTATTCTGTAGGCAGCGCATCTGGGGGTTCATCTGCATCTGTTTGTCATTCTAGACAGATGTTGGAATGTACTGTGTTGTTTGTTCACGGACGACAGTATCCAATTACCATCACGTGGACGGACTGCTCGTTAGACACCTTCTGGTTATGTAAAAAAAAATAAGATACGGCCTTCCCATTGTCACTTGTTGATTCTTTGGGCTATGTCGGCGACTTTAATTCTTAGTGAAATATACAAAAAAAAACAAATATTTATTTAACAAGACACTAAGAACACCGTGAAAAAGTAAACATTGTAAACATAGATAATAATTTCAAAGCCATGTGCAAGTTTTTATAACTGTCATTCCGTGCGTGGCAGTAACCTGGCAGAAGGGTTTCATCCAGCTCAGCATAATTCTGAATGCTTGAGACAAGCAATCAACAATGATTTTCAGCTGGAGCCCCGGTGACGCACCGAGACGTAAGCGAGATGTAATAAAATATAAATTAAAAAAATAACAAGGTATATATTAAAAAATAGATACCAAAATGTATAATAAATGCAAATAATTAAGTATTTATTGTACTAATATAGCAGGTATAGATAGATAATAGATGTACACAATGTAGATAATAAATAAAATCGTGATAGAGCCGACTCTGTACATGAAATATTTCGTGAAAAAATCGTTGCAGTTGTAATTCTACGAACGATACAGAACCCAAAACAAACATTTTTAGAATATTTGTCTGTCTGTACGCGCATCACGCGAGAACTACGGGACGGATTTTAATGAAACTTGGCATAGTTATATAGATTTATGGTTAACATAAGGGCAGATACTTTTTGTCCATATCCATTATATAGTTTCTACAAGAATCACACAAAAGTTCACTCGCACGAATTCGCTGGCATCGTTAGTATATCCATATTACATCCGTATTGCGAACGACAAATTCGCGCGACACGCTTAACAATCCATGGGGGCTGACGCGGCGAAACCTCGCTGACAAGCTGCGTCAACAGCAATATGGCAATCTGTGTTAGGCACATTCACAAAATGGGTGTATTGTACAGTCCGCGACACGCTATTGTATCCGAAATTATTTAATTATACCTCTTATTATTAACATATTAAGGTATGTGGAATTAGTCCAACTGTGGAACAGTGCAGTGGTAAACAGGTATTTAAAAAAAGGCTAAAAGCGATACTGTTAAATAAATTAAATATAATTAGATACCTAGAAGTGTACTTACTGTTTCATGTAGTACTCATGGGTTGTACATATATATACTTGTTCACATCGTAGACAAGTTGTTAATTAGTTAAGCTAACCTAAGTGGGTAAGACACAGAAAGTTAAAAGTTGAGAGCGCACTATTCGCCAACAAACTGTCATCAGTTTGGCGGAAATATATGTATACCTACTATTTAAGTTTGTTTTTGAATAATTAAATAAAAAAAAAAATGAATTATAATTTATTATAGGCCTGTTATAGAATAGCACGACTCCATCTCTTCTTGTGGGTTTTATAAAAGGCGACTAGGGATAACAAAGCCGCTACCACGAGCTCTGAGGAACTAAACCACCTCTATAAGTATGGACTCGCTAACCCTCTTGGGCAACGTATAGTTTTAAAGCCATACATCTCTCACCCATAACACAATCTGTATGAGGAGTTCAATGTTCAATTAATTGAGCTATAATTTACCCAAAGGGTATGCAAACATTAAAGTTTCTATTTTTAACATTTATTTTAGGTTCAACACATATTTTTCTGTTGCATTTTTTTCTTCTTGTTTAGCCTTCATCTTCCAGTTGCCTGGAGTAGGGCTCCTGCATAAGTTTCTATTTTGGACAGTTAAGAGTCCAGTTGCTGTCCGTCATTCTCCTATTATTATTTTTCTTTTCATATATAGCAATGGTGCACATTCTGCCACTGTCAATTTTTTTTCTCAATTAACAATTTCAAAGTCTAAACCTTTCAATGTCCAGTCCCATTGAAGTAAGTCAGTCAGTCACTCAGTAACGTGATAGTAGGTTTACTGAGGACCAAAGAGGACCCCTTGGAAGCACAAGAAAATGCAGTCCTATGCTTTTATTTGACCAACATAAACATTACGTACAAAAAACACTTTGAAATTTAATAAACTATTACAAAACGTACAATACACGATTTTTATAATATTATCCATCGAGATTGTAACTTCACTTTCCCGCCAAAAAGTCCTATAATGTCGCCTGCGGCAAATACGACATGTCTATTACCACATCAACATATTGTTCAATCTATGAAACCTAAATCCCAGATCTAAATATAACCGAAGCAATTTCAAATATAATTAATCATATTCAGCAATATGTAATATTAAATTCATTTAATATCTACAATTTTATTTACATTGAGGTAAACCTTTTGTCTATGTTGAATGGCCGGATCGGCGACTGATTGAGCCCAATTACTTAAAAAGGAACTCCTGCTTGAGAATATTTTGAATGGAGCCTCTAGATTTGAAGGTAATTAATATTAGGTCGTTTCACTGGACTGACGCGAGGCCAGAAGGAGGTTAATGCGTTCATAATAAACGTTTTCTATTAGCAGAGAGGGTGATTCAATGATTTCGAATTTACAAGAAAAATAAACCGTGTTTTTTTTAAGAAATACATAATTAAAAGTTCATTCAAGTATTACTACAAAAGTGGTTTGTTTTAATTATAGAAAGTCAGTGTGAAGAGGATATGCAATGCAGCCAGCCCTTTCTCTATCCACTGCTGGACATGGGCCTCCTCATAAATGTCCAAAATGAATTAAATTAAAACGAATTACTCAAAACTCATGAATTAAAACGCCACGCTGGCATAGCGGGTTTTCGAGTCCACTATTTTAGAGATGGTGCAGTGTCTCAGCGTTTGTGATAGCTGCTTTGTTATCCCTTAATCGCGGGAAGAGATAGGGTACAGGGTTTTTTTTATTTAAGCCTATATATAATGAAGGGGAGAGACTGAAATTCCATAATCACTGGTCGCACGCATCTGGTTTAGTTACCCCGTTCTCTCAGAAAACTGTCATGAAATGTACCATGTAATGTCTTTCCCATTCCGTCCCATCGAGTGAGAAAGAAAATAGAAGTCCCTCATCCCACTATACTCCCTACGGCCAATTCCATTTTATCCGATTCATTCAAGTGAGTAGTGTATAAAGGAAAAAATCTCTGTATATCTCACTTTTCTACTCTTTACTTACCATTTCTTTACTGTCCTTTACTGAGCGATTCCTAACTTACTTCGACGGAGAAATTGATTTTCAGTTGTCATTGCCAAAATAATCGTAGCGCTTGAGAGGACTACTGATACAGCCATCAAATCAAAGGAGAAGTAGATATTTGCATAAAAATATAATTAATTTTTCAAATGAACGAAGCGGCATGCAGCTTGTATAGCATATACGGATTGGAATATTCCACGTATTAAGTTATTATGTGCTGGCAAGTACTCTAAAATATTGAACCTTTAGCTAATTGACGTGCCAATGCCGCTGGCAGAACTCATATCACAGTATAAGTGGATTTACAGTAGGCAACCATAAAGAAGTTATGTTAAAGAATTCTCAGTTGCTAGCGGTCAGTAAACTAACAAACACAACGCACACTTACCGAATTGTGGCCTAGCATATTTTTTTTATTTATGGAAAGAACGCATCAGATGAGCAGAGGTCCACCTGATGGTTAGTGGATACTGTCTTTCATAGACATCCGCGATTCATGCCAACATCAGTCCAGAATGACAAACGTTGGCACGCCGCTGGATGCGCGCCTACCTTTGCAGATTAAGGAATGGATTGGGAGAAATGAAGAGGGATATGATAGGAATGGGCTCTGGTATATCTCACTCACTATCGAAACACGTACATATATTGAGGAAGACATAGATTTGGCATAAGACCTCCGGCCAGGTGGACTGACTACTTGGAGTATAGTCCAGAAACATACGCTGATGGTATGGTATGGTGCGACAAGCGCTTCGACCTTTTTTCGCCCGAGAAGTGTAATACTCACGTGTCACTCAAAGTATCAATAAACACAGAAAGTTAAAACATGTTCAGTTGTTAGCACCCGATCATGCTCAAAGCATATTTACCGACTTGAGACCTAGCAAATCTGATCAGTGAAGTGCGGCTTGTCCCAATGGGGGCCACTAATAAAATACAATTCAAGTCAAAGAAGCTAGTTTCATAATTATAAATTATGTGTGCTTTAATTTAAAGCATTTCCGAGTTTCGAGTCGCCTCAACGGCCTCTTTTAAATTATATACTATGAAACATATGTGTTCAAAGGTACATCATAATTACTATGCGGCATATTATTTTGGCACGGGGAAAAATAGATAGCTCGGGCCATTCGAGTCCAGGCGACCAGTAGCTCGAAATATGTTGTTTGGGGTCGCTTGAGAATGATCATACACCGCGTATATAGTTTATTTATTTATCTTTATTAGGTTACTAACAGTTACAATATAAAAAAGTAATATTATTAATTATAAACGGAACTAAACCTAATGATCGGTGACCAACGTACGGTTAATAAAATTATATGAACACCGAACAATTGAACATCGAACAATTGAATGTATGCATGTTTTTATTATTATTTATTATTAATAACTTGTGTGTGTTGGGCGAGTGATAATTTTCTAATAATTTTATTTTTGTAACTCAATTTCGAGTTGCAGAATAGATCTATGTCACTAAACTGATTATTATGGTATATTCACGTATGATGTGATACATCATATTTATGTAGCCGCAATTGATGCTAGTAAGAGGTGTGCGCAGTCTATTTTTGAGTTTGTCAGATCATAAAGAAAGGTCATGTCAAGTAACGATCTACGATCTTTAAGTGACTCAACTTAAATAATTCACCTGACCTTTCATATGTAATTCATATTCTTTATAATTAGTTTCGAATGCTTTCACGAAGATGCCATACTGTTTCTTGTTAAATGTACCGTGCCAATTCCATATTTTCAAAGCATTTTTCAACGTAAGTGGATTATGTTTGCTGATTCGTTTTCGTTATAACGCAAACACAATAAGTAATATTCAATCGACTTTTGAAAGCATATATGTGATATACGTGACATTTTTATGCTACATAATGTTATATATTAAAGTACATTGAGTGCTTATCTTAGGGTTATTTTAATAATTTCCTTCATAATTCCCAAGACACTTTCTCTTAGAATGAGCAGATGATTTTTAATTCCTAGTCTTAGAACAAGCGTCACTAATCATCGCGAAATGTACTTGAAATGACCATTTCACACTTTATCCCATTCCACAATGTGCGTACGTGTTTTGGTAGTGAGTGAGATATGCTAGAGCCAATTCCCATCCTATCCTATCCCTCACCATTTTCCCAACCCCTTCTTCAAATCCATTTCCAAAGTTAGGTAGTGCATCTGGAGGCGTGCCAACGTTTGTCATTCTGGACTGAAGTTGACATGTACCGCGGATGTACATGGGCGACGGTTCCATTTACCACAAGGTGAACTGTTGTTCAAACGAAAAACTGTTTGTTCGTCTGCAGCCGTATTCCAATAAAAAAGAAAGTTTGAAAAAAATTGTAAGCGGGATTGGAATCCGCAATCTGCGTTTTTGTGTACAGTGGTTGATTAAATTATCATGGCAGATTAAGACGAAATTGCCCCAACTAATTAAGTCATTTGCATAATGCCTTCGTAAATGCCAATTATTATGTCACATCTGTTTGGTTTGTAATTAACTTATGTAAGACAAGGGTTGTGTCCTGACTTCGTCTGAGTAGCTTAATAAGTACCCACATTTCACAGAAAAGATGAATGACACACGATTTACTAAAATTTATTTTTATTATACCTATGCCCTAATTTGGATGGATTATGAATACCTATTGCAGAGACTACTTATGAATATCGAAAATAGAAAATTACATATCTCGAACCTAAACGGCTGAGTTAAAAAGTTTATTGTATGATTCTAAAGATATGTGTACGTATAAATAAGTAGACCACTTGCTTACTTATCGGATTCAAATATATCTCGATTAAATTCGTAGATGAGCTAAAAAGATTCAGTTGTTTCAAAATTACAACAAAGTAGTTGAGATAATCAGTAAGATAATGATAAACTTCGAATTAGTAATAATGCAAAACTACATAATAATACGTGTACGACGATAGTAACATACACTGTGGTCCTTATACGCTAAGGTTTTTTTACTTTGATTCATACCTTTATAAAAATATACACTTTATTTGTAGCTTAAAATAAAACCACTATCTCCCCTTAACTGAAATATTATCAAACACTTGACATCGTAGCGAGCGCGTAGCGTTTGCGTAGCACTTCGTAGCTCGTAGCGCTGCTACGACGCTCACAAACTCACTTCACGTGTTCTTTGTTCCGAGCAAAATAATTGCGAGTGGTATAAACATGTATTATTGTATAGATAACTTTATTCTATGAAAGGGGAGGTATATCTGAGAGAGAATGTAATTTTCATTAGCGCACAAGGGCTAATGAAAATTTTGTTTCCTGATTTATTTTGTTTTGGTATGTTGAGTGTATTGTTCATTGTAATAAATGTATTGTTGTTTCAGTGTAAGTTTTGCGATCTAGATTTAACAAAATATTGTGAAATACGCATTTGAATATTTCTAATTATTTGATTCACTGGAATGTCACCTTTAGGTGTTAGGTATAAGGTTTATTAGTTTAAAAGTCAAGTGATTTCATACAACTTCTTTAGAGTCAGGCTCCACTGTGTGTTCCTTGTCTTGTCTATTTTACTGTGTTGAAAATAATTATATTAAAATTCTACACTGCCCTATATCATTCATTAAAGTATATATCTAGTTATTATTACCCGACTGTCCCACTGTTGAGTAAAGGCCTACACAATTTTCTCCACTCTTCTCGGTTTTGTTCTCTTGACGGGCGGTTTCTACAATAAGCGTTGAGCTGGTCCCACTAGCTGTATTTATTGCCCACAGGTCTATCGGTAGACATGACCAGCGCGGTCTCACTTCATCTTTGTGGTTTATTGAAGAATTTCTGTTATTTGCGTATTGCAGTGAAATAGTCCTATGTGGTAGAGATTCAGTAGGCTTAGAATATTCCTAATGCGGTATTCATTCCCACCTACTACTCCAATATTTTAAACTACAATCGTGCCTATGAATTACAATTGAATTTTTAAAACCACATTACCTTTCTTGTTCAAATACCATTCATCGTATAAATTAGAACACTATGTCAACATATTACGGTTCAATTTCAAACGTAGATATTCATATAAGAAACGAGGAGAATTTTGGGATGATATTAACCAAATTCAAGAGCTCGGTATTCGTAATAAAAATATTCCTTTGTCTACACCGTCGTTCTGCGAGATATTATGTATTCACTGAATACGAATGTATTCATGTAGGCTTGCAGTTTCGCAGCCGGCTCATCCAACACTGGAGTGAAAACATAGTAGAGTAAAAACCCAGGGACCTTTATTAGGTAGATGGCGGAGATCACAATTTACTAATTTTAGAAAAAATTCACTGCAAATAGACTAAGAGTCACCATCGGAATACTAAATCTTTTTCGAGATTTTTTTATAACGGTGGTAAGTGGATACTGTCGTCCATGGACATCCACGATACATGCCAACATCAGTCCAGAATGACAAATGTTGGCCTGCCCCCGAATGCGCTGCCTACCTTTGCAGATTTGCGAATGGATTTAAAGAAACGGTTGGAAAAATGGGAAGGGATAGGATAGGATGAGAATGGGTTCCGGCACATCTCACTCACCGAGTGAGAACTCACTATCGAAACCCGTATATAAATATATTTGGGAAATAGAATGAAGTGGGAAACGCAGTACATTTGACTGTAGTATTCTGTGAAAGAGGGATTAAGTGGCCAGTCAAATGCGTCAAACAGTTGTTGTAATGCAGCATGCGCCCTTCCCCTTATAAACCGTCGTCAGCCCTTTCATCGTCCCCTGCTAGACACGGGCGTTCTCATGCATGTTGCAATTATGTATAAGAGATATACCTTAAGTTTGTAACGACACGTTGGCCAAACGTGTTCGCGAGTTCATTTTTATGGAAATCGTTTTGGTTAATCAGGTAATTTGGTTAATTAGTCGCCTTTTACGAAACCCACGTCAAGAGGGTGGGGTCGACACTATACGGCCAAAGCGTGAAAAAAAATATAAAATATTTAAAAATATTTCGGTCCTATAGACTTATTTATTTTCTCATTGGAACTGTGAATGTATTATTAAAACGCTCACGTTGCGAATTTATCAGACCTCAGTTGTTTGAGAAACTTATTACGAGAATGTCATTAACGGAAGTTTGTGCTCGCCACACGCCGACAACCAGAAGCTTCGTAAGTTTGTATAATTTATAATATTAATGCAATTCTGCATATAGAATGTATTAAATATACCTTTGAAGCCTAAATTACAAAATTTTTGGCCACACTAAAAATTATATTATAGAAACAGCTCCAAATGATGTAATACAACTAATATAATTGTAATTGTACAAAATAATTAATACAACAAAAACTAATTATATAATCGATGCAGCAAAAATTATTAAAAATCCAAATTATAACCCTCTCTCTGTGTAAATGGAGAAGTAATACATAAAACAAATTCAGCAAAATATCTTGGCCTTATTTTATATAATAAATTAACATGAAAAACCGTACTTTGAAAAATTACGATCAAATCTGACGGGAGTTCTGTTTAGCATTGTCCGCTGCCTTTCACGACATCTACAACTCGTTGGTTAAACCACACATTGAATACTTAATCGAAGTATGGGGTACCGCTTCTAAAACTAATCTGGATATCATACAAATAACACAAAACAAAATAATCAAAGTATTATTCTATTATAACTTTCTAACACTTACTAAAAAGTATACTAAGAGACAAAATTAATGATTACTACTGTCAAACTGTCAAATTGAGTGAGTGAAATTTGTACAGAGATTTATTGACACACTATTGATTTATTGACACATTTATTAACACTTTATTGACAGTTCTTTATGTCATATTCCTGACACGAATAAAAAATCGGACTTTAGGCAAATTTATATATATAACACCTGTATTTTAATCCGCAAAATATTAAATAAAGATCACCACTCACAAATAACTTCCACCAAAAAGGCACAAATACGAAAACGTATGTAATTAAGAAATTATGATAATATTCGTTTACAGTCATTTCGAACTAACTACGCCAGGAATAATTGAATGTATCAAGGAGCCCAGTTCTATAATGAACTTCCTGCAAAAAAACTAAATCTTAAAGTGCTTTTGAAATACCATTAAGAAACCACATATTTAGAAAGTTGTTACTCACCAGTGACATTAATATTAATCTTAAAACTACCTCACAGTATAAAGAATCATACCTAAATGTGCTTGCCGAGTGCGGACTGAGCTGTGGCATATCTAACTATACCCGTATGGAGATAATTACCTATGTAACAAAATCGTGTATTGACCTCATCTTTGCGCGTATGCCGACGCTGGTGCCGTACTCGTCAACGCTTGTCGTTGTACTGGTGGATCGCCGTGCAACAATAATTGCTTGTGTAAGTGAACAGTCAACAAGCATACAGAGCAGTACCAAAATTATTTAAAATATAAATTGGGAAGTTGTTTCTTGCCCAAATTATAACTTGTTCGTTGCTCACAGGTAGGTTTTTAATGTCTCCACTACTGATTTTAGCAGTACTTGTATTTTAGACAAATCTATATGGTTTATTAGATACAGTTATGTTAGCTTTATACTTATTCTTTGTAAATTTGATAATAATAAAAAAAAAGAGACTTCTCACTTCCAGTTGCTACTATTCTGTGTACATCGATTGTGTTGTTTATTGTGACACTATTGTGTTTGTTTCTAACTACCTACCTTCTGATTTATTTCTTGACACGTACCTACATGTACACTACTTACTTAGGCCTAAAATTGTATTACATTATTTGATATTAAGTATCGGGAATTTGGAAAGAAAAATGCTTGCGTAAAATGTACGCAGTAAAAGTATATCGCTGTTAGGTTGGCACTATTGTAGCTAAATTTCATGTAACGTTTTGGCGCGATCTGTCAAAACGTTGCTTGAAAATTTTCATATTTGCTAGACGACCTCGAGTATATTTTGCGAATTTTACTATACAATGGATAAAAATATCGAACTAAGAATTGGTCCCCAATTTTGTTTTACCAACGATATTTCTTGTGGCGAATCATTGAACATGTTAAGCTCTGGTTTCCTAGGATAACGGTGCCGTCACTTGACGGATACAATAAACGGACGCAAAAAGACGTCCGTCTTTACGGTGACGACATGTGCAAAGTTCCATCACTGTTACGGCCACCTTTTTTAAAAAAACCTAACCTAAAAACGTATCCAGGAGAGAAAATGGACGACCTTGATTTAGCATTAATAATTTACTTGGAGGATGAGCTATCATCAGAACAGGAAAATAGTCGTATGGAGGAAGATGATTTATTCAAAGCTACTTTGTCCGGTCAAAACAATACAATATTTTGAAAAATGGCTTCACCGCTATCAAGAAAAACGTCCGCGACCATCCGACGCCGACAAGACGGCCGTCATACAAATGGCGGCACCGCTTTTTGACGTTACGGTGTTAATTACCGCTCTCTAGGAAACCGCGCCATTTTGTTTACATAGACAACGTTCTAGTGACGGCATTCACCGCTGTATTACGGCCGCTATATGACGGCACCGCTATCCTAGGAAACCAGAGCTTTAGAGAAGGCTTACGGTGAGTTAAATTTATCAAGAACAAGAGCATATGAGTGGTACAAAGCATTCTAAGTAGGCCGATTTCAAAGCATTCCATAACTCTGAATTGAAAAACTGAATAGCACCTCTTATCCTTTGAAAAGTATGCAGTAAAGATTAACATTACAAGCACAAAATACCGATAAACCGAACCCACTTTCGCGATGTCGATATTTCATAGTGTAATTTACCGCTGCACTAAGCACATTTTAGCTTCGACGGAGCGGCAGATAAGCTTGCATACATTTACATCATCCTTATGGCTTATTGAAATGTTAAACATTGTAGAACTTACATTGTAGTTAGGTAAATAGGGCTTGAAGCAGATAAAGAAAGTACCGTTAATTTTCAGTATTATGGCATCTGCTTACCGGTCCCATTTGACCCGGTAACGTTAGGAGCCAGTATTTTATATTTAACATATTTTGCGACGTTGTCATGCTGTGCGTTTTTGTTACTATAGATAAATAGATAGACTTTATTGTACACATATAAAGAAAAATACAAGTAATTAGAAGTACAACCGGCGACCTTATCGCTAAAGGCAACATTTCTTGCAGGCAACCTTTGGGTGGTAAGGAGAAGTCTGTAGACGAAATAGAGGTAGGTGGTACAATAAAGAAATGATGTACATAGATATATACGTACATACAGACAGACATAAATATATATATTATATAAAAACATATTGGCCCTAACAGAATTGTTAATCTGCGACGTGCTGGAGATTGAATGCGTTATTCTTTTTTATTCTTACGTATGTTGTCACACGACTCTCAAACATAACAATAACAACATTTGTAATGTTCATCGATTTGGGAATACCTCCCATATCGATGGTAGTGTTGTATACATTTTTAACATATATTTAGTATAATATGTAAATAAAATATGTCATATAACTTTTTTTTTTAATTATGACTAGCTCGATGGTGAAGGAAATCTTCGCGAGTAAATCAGTATGTTCCAAAATGGAAAAAAGAAATACTAAAAATCTGAAGCACACGTATACACTAATCCTCACTGAGCCCCCATGGTGGATTGACATTAAACACTCTAGTGTTTAACTAGGAGAGATTTGTGCCCTGCGGAGGCACGTTAAAAAGGCTGACATTATGTTGTATTCATTAAGTATATGTACTTGTATATCATAATTGTTTTTAAATCGCTCCATTACTTTAAAGATTTCCACACTCTTCTCATGTTCATAAATGTTCATAATCATAAAGTAACGGTGCCATAGAGAATCGTTAAGTACCTCCCTAATCAACCTACTTCACGAAGCGAGTCAAAATTCACAACGCATTTTAGGGAGTCATTGACAGAATCGATTATTTATTCTCTATCGGGAGAATCGATTATATATTCGAGTCGCGCCCGTTCGATATTCAGAATAATTTACGTGTACTCAGGCGTTGGAGGATTACATACCTAAATAATGCTAAGGTATCACGCTAAGGAGAGAGATATTGATAAAAATATTTTTATTCTCAACTGTCATTGATGAGGTCATTGACAAAAGAAATGCTTCTGTTGGAACTTTTTAGTCTTAACATGTATTAGTATGCCATCCAAGCTGTAGTTCATATTTCTCTCCATATCTCACTGAGCGACTTTGATCTTATTGATCGGGTTCACAGTTGCTGGCCTCGTTTCAGAATCATATGTCATAATAGGCACAGAGCACTGATTGATATAGTAAATATGTATGTATTATATGTAATTATGTATACTGTACACCATCTACCTGTGATTCAAATATTTATTTCCTCTCTACACAAAGATTGTCTGAAAGAGATCACTATTAGCGATATAAATCGCCTTTTGTGCATTTCATGTGTTTCAATGTTACTGTCTAGTTTTGTTCTGGTGTGAAATGAAGCGTGTTATCTATCTACCTATTTATGTGTGCCGAACATAATCTTGTCAACATTTAGCTCATGAATGAGAGGCCAGTAACAAGTCTAAAAGTCAAAAATAAACTCTAAAATATTGTTTAGTTATACTTGTAGGCGTAGTTAGTTTCGTTCATAAATAACAAATACAACAGTTAGTGCCCTGGAAGTAAAAACAAAAGTTTAACTGTACCCAATAGTAATGCGGTTGACATAGCTGGAGCAATAAAGCATTACTTTATGGTAACGTACTGGGAATGTTTTGTGACTTCTCCACTTTTGTCTTGTTATATTGCAAGGAACTTTGTTCCGCTTCCGTCACCGATTGTATTTTTTTTATTGATAGGTGCAAATAAGAATTAAAAAAAACAACAACTGAATACATAAACATAGCTAGCTTATTTATTTTGTTTTACGTTAGAATATTTTATCTTTTTTCTATTATCATTTTATATATAATCGCTTTCCATTTATTTTTAATTACAGGCACAGTTATTTTTTTTTATTGAATTGGCCAAAGTAATTAATTAAAAAGTGTAATATGTTCCAGCATAAAACAAAATATTTTTTTTAGAGAGGCCAATTTAAAATTAAAACTATACAGTTTAAAGTGAAGTCAAAGACAGAGGATGATAAAAACATGTGTAGTTAAATGAATATAGTTCAACATCGTACCATCGACCAGTCAACCGCGGCTGGACCCAAGAGCTACAAAATAAAATTGAAAATTGATTTAATTTGAGCTAATAGCAGGTGGTCATATACCGCTCATTTACTTACCATCAAATTACCATAAATTAAGATTCAGCTCTGTAATAATTTAGTGTATTTAATGTCTAGATGATCATATATCATCGTGTATATTAGTAGAATAATAAAAATGACGACATAAAAATCTACAAAAGAAAATTTCGTGGGAGCTGTTTTCAAGATTCTGCAAGGTTGGCGCGCACCCGCAAGCCCCCTGGTGTTGCAGGTGCCCATGGGCGACGGTGACCACTTACCATCATGTGGTCAGCCCGCATGTATGCCATCTATTCTAT
Organism: Sesia apiformis; assembly: GCA_914767545.1. Lineage (NCBI taxonomy): Eukaryota > Metazoa > Arthropoda > Insecta > Lepidoptera > Sesiidae > Sesia > Sesia apiformis. The sequence continues at coordinate 21,101,910 of OU611948.1, read as the reverse complement.
AAAAGAAATATCGTAGACAGTTACGGCGTTAGAGCCATGCGTCTTTCAACACGTGGCGTCCTGTCAGCGGCAGCCATCATGCCGCACTGTTTGTTTGCCCCACTTCGTTTGTTTTATTACCGTGCATTTTCTGCGACCCCAGTACATTAATTTAAAGAGATACCATCTTTTAGTTGGCTTTTTATGGACTAAGTAGCAGGCACAAGCCTCTTTCAAAGCCCCAATTGGCTTAACTACTCGTATTACGTAATTTGATGGGCTTTAGTCGTAACCTAACGCGACCTAACGTCTTCTTTATGACGAAGAAGACCACATCTTTTACAACACTCACGAGGAGAGATGGAGTTAGTGGAGAGATCAGCCTAGTTAGGCTGATTCTATTTCTTAAATTTAAAGGTAAATTTGAAGATATATATATTTTTTCCAATATAAACAAATACAAATGGGTACGGTCACCACGTGATATGTAACAGTAATTTTGTCGGTGGGACGCTTCGCAACGCGTGGCCCATTTTTCAGGGACCTTTTTTGTGACCACTGCAATAAATGCCTATTCGTTTTTCTGTCAACGGCTCTACGAAGATGTAGAGCAGAAGAAATTAGGAGGACGGGCAATTTGATTTAAAAAAAAGCCTAGTTTCTTATAAAGGCGAAAATTAGAGATGTTATCAGAGAAACTTCGAAGAGATTTTGTTTTTTTCAGCGTCTTCTACCGCTTGTATAATGGGGAATATTCTGAAGAGCTGTTAAATCTAATGCCAGCTTTTACCATTCGCATATCTTGTCATCGAAAGGCGGTGCATCCGCACTTCCTTGACAAAGAGTTATTCCGTAGTCTCCAAGACACTTCGTACCTTGAACCCGAAAGTTATGGAAGTTAGCAAACTGAGGTTTTTCCACTGAGCTACGATATGGGGTTCTTAAAGAGAGCAGTGAATAGGGTACTGCAAGGTCGGCGACAATAATTAAATAATTAATAATTTAATCATTAAATTATAACCGGTCAAATATACTGTTTAATTTATAAACACAATAACCTAGGCCTGTCCACTTATTCCATATTGATAAGTGTGCGGATATAGCGTTTGGTTTCTTGGAATAAATTCGAATTTAATAATGTTTAAGCGACGACGATTACCATCGATACTAATCTACTCGACACATTACGGGTACAGTCTACGATATAATGATCTTAATTTGATACATCTAATAAATGCTCATTGCCCATGGTTTCGCTCAAAAGGGTCAGCTATTAGGACAATAATGCCATGTAATTCACTTGACCAATATTCAAAGTGTATCTGTGGATATTTGGAATAACTAAGATTTTATAGTAACTTTGTTACTCTATAGTTTTCCTCGATATTGGCGTAATTATGTTATCAAATATATTTCATTGTATTTCATGTATGTTAATTGAAACAGGTCAGTTGAATAAAGTCATCGTCAGTTGTCGAACAAATCCAAACAACTTTGCAGTTCATTATCAAATTATTCAATAGGTGGCTTGGTGGCGTTAACCGTAAATATAATTTAGCAAAACACACATATTCTTTCAGCTAGAGTAAGAAATATAAACGTTAAAGCCACTGTAGTAACTTGTTTACGAACGCAATAAGTTTGTAATTATAGCTCGGCTGGCCAATAGTTTAGAAGAAACCTGTCCGTTTAATTTAAATAACATGAATAAGAGGGTATGTGTTTTAAGTATACTACTATAATGAAATAAAAACCATAAAAGTCTAACAAACACTTTCACAAAACGACTGAAATTACTTTCGTATGTAAAATTTATTTCGGTCCTCGAAACTACAATGTAAAATTACGACACCAATTAAATATTTTACCGCAGCACCTAGTAGAGCTAAGTGTTTAATTATTACGGTGCGTTTGGGAATAGACTGGAGCGATGCCAATTTATGAACAAGGTTAAAATGAGTCTTTGGAGTTAATGCTTATATAGATTGATATATATACCTTATCTAAACATTAACTGGCCACGTTACCCTTCTCTCACATAAGACTACCTTGAAATGTACTACATTTCCTATTTTATCGTATTTCTCCAATGTACGTACGCGTTTCGGTAGTGAGTGAGATATGCCAGAGCCCATTCCCATCTTATCCTAACCCTCTCCGTTTCTCCCAATCTATTCCTTAATCTGCAAAGGCAGGCAGCGCATCTGGCGGCGTGCCAACGTTTGTCATTTTAGACTAATGTTGGCATGTATCGTGGATGTCTATGGGCGACAGTATCCACTTATCATCAGGTGGACTGTACGCTAGTCTGCCGCTTTTGTCCATAAAAAGAAATGTCTATGGACGACAGTATCTACTTACCATGACGTGGGCTGAATGCTCGTCTGTCGTCTTTGTTCTATAAAAAAAAATCAAATGTACTGCATTTCTTACTTTATATTATTCTCTCCAATATCCCTTAGCCAACTTTTATGATACTCACGGAATGAAATGGGGCGGTGCTATTCTAAACCCGACTGACGACATACACCCAGTTAGAAATCACTTAATTTGTCACTTGAGCGAAGCCAGGAGGAGTCTTTGCTTTGTTCGTATCAGGATAAATTGTAACACAGAGTACAGTCACAAATAAAAAAAACTTTAGTTTACGTTGTTTTTAATTCAATATACCGGTAGAAATCTTCTAAGGGAATAAGCACGCTTTTTGTATGTTTTTCTTTTGAAAACATTTTTATCAAAGTGCCTATTTTAATTCTGGTGACATGAATGGGAAAGTGACAGAATACCTAATTTCAAGTTTTCTTTTAAGTTTTTAGTTTTCTGCCTTAAGAATTAGGCATGGCAAAGGTAATAAAGGTTTAATGGGCAAAGGCAACCTTAACAATATCTAATATTTTCCCTCTTTTCTGTCTGGCCCCCTCAACAGGAAAAAACATGTGGGACATTCTATCGTTGATATCATATTGGCCATAATAATAATAATAATTTACTTTGCAAGAACATAGGCAGCATAATAGAGAGTTACATTACAGATAATTCTCGTTATGTTCTGCTTCAACAGGCGTACAAAAGAATAATTAAATATATCTATACATATAATAAAAATGTAACTGATCGCAGTCTGTACATGGAAGACATATGAGAAAAACTATTATTGGGGGCCTTTATCAACGCAATAGTACCCAAAACAATGATTGTTAGAATTTTTGTCTGTTTGTCTGTTTGTCTGTGCGTTTGTACGCGCTAATATTAGAAACAGCTTAACCGATTTGGGTGCGGTTTTCACTAATGTATTGTGGTAAGCTTCACTTAAAATTTAGTGTTTGTTTTATTTCAATCAGTTCATAAATAAAAGAGATATCAATTTAAAGAATCACGTCGAATAAAGACGCGGCCGAAGTCGCGGGCAACAGCTAGTTACTAATACAATCCGATACGGTTTTATTAATTTTTAAATCTACATGGTTATCCGCTTTTTGGGTGGACTGTACAATTTCTGTCGTTATGAGAATGTGTCCGCAAGCGAACAAAGCGGGTCTGCTTTCTGTCATCACTGTGCGGTCGTATCGTGTGGTGTCATGCAAGACATAGTTGCTATCTAAGAGTACTACCCTATGTCCAATATCCGTGAATTTTGCAATTTTACTTTCAAACTATAAATTTCGATGCGAGAATTATGGACGTGAACGCCGTAAAATATATATCTTCATAATCTTCAACACTGTGGTACAAAATTGTTACTCAGCTGTGTATTTTTACTATTAGTAACTATAGAGAATGTTTTAATGTATTTTTATTTATTTACCCTTTTTTGTAAATTATTACAAAAGGCGGACTTAATGCTTTACAATACTATCTTCCAGTCAATCTTTGGGCTATGCAAGGACATGAAGTATATTTTCAGCAAATTCAGTAAATTTCAGCAGCAGCTTCTGCCTGTTTTTCTTTTGAAGATACAATTTTTTTTTTTGTTTTTGACTTTAATTCTTGTTTTATCTGTGTTCTTACAAATGAAAAAAGATATTAAAAAATTATAATTCTGAATATAAATGGTTTCCAAAATCTTTTCAGAGTACAGTAATAGCTTTCGCCGGTGATTTTGTTCACTTGGCCTACATGAATAATGGTATATGTCTTAATCCGAATTATAATACATTTATTTGCCAAGTTTCCATGAAATCGATTCCGCCGTTTCGAAATGATTGAGTAACAATGACCAAACAAACAAACTTGAATTTGCATCTTTTATCAGTGATGATGGCAATTTAATTGGATGTCCTTCAAATATAAAAATACATAAGTAAATACAACGTGTCGCCGATATAACGAAAAAACCTGAAATAAAATTTATTTATATTTATTTACCAATTTAAAATATGTAATTTTATAAGGAATAAATTAAAAGTTACAAACATGTAAGTTTTTGTGGTCCCATCGAGAACGTTAGTTAGAATATTCAGACCAGGCGCTTTAATAACAAAGCAACTCGGGCGACGCGTGTAGTACAAAAGATATACAAGACTTGTATTATTAATCATGAAAAAAAAAAAAAGTGAAAATTAGAAGAATCGATTCTACTTTCAATACTGACCTTTTATTGATACTAATATTATCAGTTTATGTTTATTTCAGTCACACTTTGTACAAAATAAATCTTAGGTAATTTTAATGTCACTTAGTCTCGCTTCCCTAAACCGAGAAATACTTCTGGCCAAACATTTGAATGGGTAAGAAAGGTTCAAATTCAATTTAATTTATTTGTAAAACATAGTTAATTTATTTGTAGAATATAGGTATTTAATTTATTTTTAGAACATAGGTAGGTATTAACTGAACCTGACCTGGTTAACATATTTGATTACTCGCTATCCTGAGTTGTGACCCGGTTAAAAGTTAAATCCGCTGCTAAGTTTCAAGATCTTGTTGTTCTACTGTTATTACACAGAGTGCAATTAATGTATAAACATAGGTGAATATGTGTTTTAAACACCTTATGCCAATGATAATAAGATTCATGGGTCGCGTTTCTATTTGTTACCACTGAAATTGTCACTAACGTATTTTGTTTTTATGTTGTTATATTGTATTTTGGGAAATATAGGGTGTCTCAGATTCAGCGCCGGATTTAAGTTTCGCGCCATTTTTTGTTTGGCGGTTGGCAACTCTGGTTCGTTTATAGATGTCACATATGACAGTTACAATTAGTCAACATGGAACGCTAAACGAAAACGCAACGCAATATGAACTTTAGAGCAGTATGAAGTGAACCATCATTTTGGCGAAAAAATCATCTTTAGTGACGAGGCCCATTTCCACCTTGACAGATACGTCAATAAGCAAAATTGTTGTATCTGGGGCTTGGAAAATCCTCATGAGATTCATGAAAAACGGATGCACCCTCAAAGAGTTACAGTTTGGTTCGGCGAGATCATAGGGCCATTTTTTTTAGGTGTCAGTATTTAGGTAGGCATAGAGAAGTATCGGCACATGCCACAGGAGTTTTTTTGGCACCATTTGGAAGATATGGACCTCGGTCAACTGTGGTTCCAACGGGACGGTGCCACATGTCACACAGCCGGAGAAACAATGACTTCATTTTTTTTCTAAATTAAATCCGGCTCTCAATATGAGACAGCCAAAATAAGGCAAAGCCAAAGAATATGCACCTAACTGGACCAAAATAAAATATTTTTATGTTAAAATTCCTTAAATAACATTAGAATTGGTCGACTTTGCGTTTCTGAGTTATTCATTTGCAAAGTTAGAAGTTCATTTGCAGTTCATTATTGATTTATCTTATTTTTGTTGATTTAAAAGAGTTATTTGATCCGACCAGTATTGACGGCATCATGGCGTGAACAGAATGAGAATATCAATCAGCGCTGAAAATATCTAGAACTAGATTTTTCTAATTGTTGTGTCGAGTTAAAAATCTGTTCACTTAATATTTTTGTTGAAATGTCAGCAAAGATCGGGGCAACTATCTGTCAGATGCCTATTTTTTGGATTTAGGATCCTCTCTGTCAACTTTTACATAAACAATGTGGTGTCGGCCTACTTTTTACCTTGTAAATAAAACCTTTGCGTCTAACTGCGGCAACAATGCGGGCTCTGTTTTTATTCAAGAAGGCTCTTATCTCACTGATAAATATAGGAGAATCACGCAATGTTGCGCTGCGATCGCTTTTAACTATTACATTGTGTATGTGCTGCAGAAAGGTAACAAAATTCGTAAAATTCTATTTTTTCTTATAAACTAATGTTAGGGATTTTGTTCATTTATGAATACAAATAATTGTATTGTATTGATTGTCATCAATTTCACTAGAAGCAGTTCTCTGTATCTCGCTATATACACCAACAATACACACACAGGCATATAAGCAAACAAAATAATGCAAAATTTAATAGAACATCAGTAAATCACTCAAGTCAAACTATGTCTAATGCACAAATCGGACCTCACAATACATTAGTCAAACAATTCACGAATGTGTTTAATAAAATATTAAATACATTGTAGTATTAAGTATAACAATAGCCCTGCACTCTTAAGAAGAAGGCATTAGTAAAAATTTTAATGAAAGCATAGGTTAATTCAAATATTAAAAATAAACAAAGAAATTAAGCAATGTTTTTTCTCTTTGTTTATCCAAAACTAATAAAAGTCTAACTGAAAAATGTCTAAAATATTCAATATTATTCTAATTAATTCTAAGGTATTTCTTTTGGTTCTATTAAAGTGGAAAATAACTGCACAGATAACTGCCAATTATTTCCTGCAAGTCATTATCGTGTCGCATTTCTTTGTCGCTCAATTTCCGGCCTGAATATTGAACTGATAAATGTCTGATCGTTAGACTACATTAGTAGTATTATTATATTAAGAATAATAAGTATTTTGTATTGGTGTATACACGTCCCTGCAGGGCACAGGCCTATACTAGTACATTGCTAAGGGGTTTCCGGTCATAATCCACCACGCAGGGCCCAAGTTCGAAACTTAGGGACCGTTAGGAGCTGGATGAGAGGAGCGGAAACCGCATACGTTGGGAGAGGTCCATATCCAGCAGCAGAGAGACACAGACTGATGGTATACGCCTTCATGATACATTACTATAACAAATTAATTTTCAAGATGCCCGTCGTTGTCTGCACAAAGTTCATTGAACTCGAGCAAGTCTGTGTGAGGCCGAGCAAAGCTGAAGTACAAATAGTTTTTGGAAACTCGAAATGAAAGTAGTGTCAGTGTGGGTGTGAGGCGAACAGTAGCTAGCTTTATGGTGTCGTGATGGGGGTAAGATGGCTCTAGAACTTGGAATGAGCATTTTCTGCGGCCCAGGCCGTTTTTAGAACTGAAACAAAAATAAAATTTTCATTATATTGTTTGTTACCTTTGTCTAATTGTGTAATAGACATACGTGTTTAATAAAATCGTAACAGAGCCGTATTTGTTACATAAAATATTTTTTGAAAAAAATCCTACAGAATACAGAACCCGAAACAACCATTTTTATACTTTTTGTCTGTCTGTCTGTCTATCTGTCTGAACACGCATTACACCGTACACGAAAAGTACTGGACTGATTTTAAGGAAACTAGTCAAAATTATAGCTTATATGCCTGGTTAACATTTAGGACACTTTTAATCCAGATCCATTATAGAGTTCCCAGGGGAATCACAAGTTCACGCGAACGAAGTCGCTGGCACGGTTAGTATAAAAAGTAAATAAGAAAATCTAAAAAGGCTGTGTGCTTAATACTTATGAGTTGTTTTACAAGAGCCTAATATGAACAAATTACATTCAATGGTTATAATGATATGTTTATTTCTTTTAAAACAAACAAACCACCTGGCGGTAGGTGGCTAACATCTGTAAAGAATCACAAACGTTGGCACGCTGCCAGATGCATTGCCTACCTTTGGAGATTGACTGTATTTAGAGAAAGGCTTCTGAAAATGGGTTAGGAGGGGATAGGATGGAAATTGACTCATTTATTTTTGAAAAATTTTAGGGAAACTTCGTCAGGAAATTCGCATGATCGAGTTTATAAGAATATAGAAAATAGTAAAAAGATAAATATAGAAATATAGAAATAGTAACAAGTAAAAGAATATAGAGTATGTGTATCCACCAGTCCGCACTAGGCCTGTGTGCTGGATTATGACCCGGAACAGGTATTTACAGTGATTTAGGGAGGCCTGTGACCTACAGTGGGACGTTATAAGCTGATATAGTTCTTTCATTTCAGGAAGGCGGGTTACGCTTAGTAGTGGTTGTGCTCGTACAGGTACACTGTTTTAGTATGCGCCGCAGCGTCGGGAACACAGCTGGGCGTTCCCGGGTTTACACACACTGAGACAATGTACATGTACGAGCACAACCACTTATAAGGTAAACCGCCTTCGTGAAATGAAATAACTATACAAGTGTACGAGTAAGTCACGACTCGTACGTTCGTGTGAAGGTTTCGCCTTGTCTGCTTGTAGTTTTTCACTATGCTACAATTTTAATTTTACAAAATGAATACTTGATATATCATTAAACTTTTAGAAAATTCACAAATTATTTCCAGCAACTTCTTCAGACGGTGCTCCAGATTACCCACAAAACATATACAATAGTTAAAAAGGTGTAAATTTATTAAATGGAATATTTATTCAAGATCGCTCTTGAGATAATGGAATGCACCTGATACATGCATTAGCAGTTCCTGGCTCCATTCCAAACGGGACTAGCTCCTAAAATCGATTAAGGACCGAGGTACTATAGAATATTCCAGAAATTTTTGTGATATTATATGAGAAAAGGACCTTATTGTCGTTTATATTTAGTTGGGACTAGTAAAGCCTTGAAAAAAATAACTTTTTTTATTGATTCATTTTAATAACATACTAGGGCATGTTTCAGTTTAATCAGAATCTTGAAACAATAAAATTGTAACCGAAGTCAACACGCCTATATCCGTATAAAGATATTTTTTTAGAAAGAAGGCCGCGGTTAGAAGAGCGGTAAGTCCACCTGGTGGTGTGTTGAACGACACGGGGAATCCTAGTGTGAGAGTTAAACCCTAGGGTCTACCTTGTACTTGTGTAACTGTGACTTAATTATTACACATACCAGGCCGAGAATATTCTCTTGAAAACACTAGAAATTTTGATCCCCATGTTGATAGCAGGACATCGATATGAGTGACGTTCACAGAAAAAGTGGGAACATCTGATGACCTTGACTAAAACAGTAACATTTTAGTTTAGCTACAGTGACAATTAATTTGGCATGCTTTCAAAAGAAGTTAGAACAAAAAGGTTGGATAAATTTTAGTTTGACATTAGTATATAGCACGTCTATGTCTATAGTCACAGGGCACAGATTTAAGAGCCTGAGAAAGGGCTCTGTAGCGTGAGAGAGAGGTCTGTACTCAGCAATGGAATGGATGGAGGTCTTCTTAAATTGTTTTCGAAGGGCGAAAGTAGCAAGACATGGACAAAGTAACTGATTAATAGATGTTAAAATATTGTCTCGACAGACTCGGACCGTGTGGTGTTGGGCATCTTTATAATAGCACTACTCCATTTTTTCCCGTGGATGACTACGACTAAGGGATGATAAAGCCGCTACTGAAAGCCCAGAGGAACTACAGGACCTCTTAAAAAAGTGGACTTGCCAACCCGCTTAACTTGCTTATTGCATTGATTCATGTGGATGCCCTTGTCTGCACAAGGGACGATAGGAGTGCTGGTTAAGGCACGGTACGGAAAGATATGGACATTACTGTGAATTCCAACTACATATTTTAGTCTTGTTTCATTTTGTCAGTTATTTAGCAGTAGTAGTCTTCTAGAATCTAGATTACTGGGTAATATCCTAGTGTCTACCTACATCCAAAATAATGAGTTACCAGAAGACCAGATATTTGCAACATTTTTAGAACTTCTCACCATTCCCAACTTCACACGGCCTTACAAAATGTGAAGCGATATGTTTTACGTCAGCCATTTATTAGTTTTTAGGCCCAAAACGTGCAAAGGACCGAAAAAACATTCTTTTAAAGCCTCCAACACAACTTGACCCCTCTCTTACCTTACCTGTACCCTTTTTTCGATTTTTTACATCAACAACAGAAGGGCGGGGAAGGTCAAGACAAACTAGTGTCGTTCTGTACAGAATTCATAACTTCGTTCAGTGGACTTATTTACGGATTTGAGAATTTTTTACATAACTTTTAAGTGGCTGGATTTAAAAGTTAGACGGGAGGCTGCCAAGGTTTCTGGCGGTCATCTACAATTTCATTTGAGAAAAAAAATATTTTCAGGGAAGTGGCATTGGTAGGCCATACATGTCACAGGATCGATAACCGATAGAGGAGACGGGTCTAAGAATGGAGACCACGTACCGGAAAACGTAGCGTGGGACTCGCTCCGGCCGGTAGTGGGTGTAAAGTGTTTGGAACAGGGATATTGATCACTTATCTTTTTTATTAGTGAATGTCCACACTTTATTTATGTAGGTATGCTAAGATTTACAATCAACAGAAGTTAAAAAATGCGCATGCATTCCCCGTCGGATATGGGTAGCGACTGCCGGCGCCCGCTCGCTCGGCTCTGCGCAAGCGCCACGCGTACATTCCCTAAGCAAATTTAGCATCGGCCGGCGGGTTTGTTTGCCTAATTAAATTAATTACAGTGTTCCTACAGGTTCCTACAGGTGAATGAGAAGGGCGTGTGTGGTGGCAGTCCTAGGGAGAGGCCTATATACAGCAGTGGAGAGACACAGGTTGATGCTATATTTTCAGAGACCTTTCCATGATCATGGAATCTACTTATTGTGGAATTAGGTAAATCTATACATATAAAGAGAAATGTCCCGAGAGGGGGAGATTAAATAGGTATTCTACAGGTTTTCCAAAGTATGTCTAGGGGCTGAAATACACGGAATTTAATTAGGTTTAATTGTGATTTTGTATGGAATCACAACTAAAATATAATTAAATTCACACAAGGGAAGCCGTGGATAACAGCTAATTAATCATATAATAAATATATACTTGTATATTAATACCATCAATATACAATTAAAACCATTAAATACCAGTTTTATGATAGCGCCATCCCATTTCTTCCTTTAGATGTCCTACAAGGCAATTAAGGGATAATAAATTCATTACCACAAGCCGTGAGGATGTACACCACCTTTAAAAGGGGTGAACTGGCCAGTCCGCTTGGCCAGCGTGGCATTTTAAAGCCATACATCCCTCATATACAAGACATTGTGCATTAAGAGGCCAATGTCGGGGCAGTGGATGATAAAAGGGCTTGTTATGGTTTTGGTATTAATACATTGGAAACATACATATCTAGTGTATGTGTTACATACATACATATTGTAAGTGTAGTGTGTCGCAGCCTTTTAGAATGTGAAGATCAAATGTGGTTAGTTGATGAAACTGCTCGCAGCTTCCATCCTGAACCACCCGCCCTTCAGTCAAAAAAGTGCCGAAAAGTCGAATAGGAATAATTGGGTAAACAAAAATACTTTTATTATACAAGTTCAGACCCGATTTAGAATGTAAAATGTATATAAAATGCAATAGTTTAAAAAGTTATATCTAGTAGGACTGATGCGTATTGCAATGAAGAAAATGAATTACTTAGTACTCGTGAATAAATAAAAGCCAATAGCTTTTCATAGGACAGAGAAGACATCTGACCAAAACATAATCCTAGAAAATCACAACGAGTGTCTCGAAAACAGATTTCCCTATATACCTTAATACGTTGCCTTGCGATTTCTCCAGAAACGTGTCCGCCATACTAAGGAGAGAAAACGGGGTCAAACGGTTCTTAACTGCAACTGTGATCACGTCGTGTACGCAGAGCTTTACCATTTTTAAGGATGTCATCGACTGTGTAATAAATTTTTCATAGAAAAAGGACGACGGTGGCAAATGAGCTGACACACCTCTACATCCAACTACCATACACCTCAAACAACTGCGTATGTGAACTATTATATGTTTTATTAGGAAAAAATCTTTGGTAATATAACTCAATAGTAACGCCTGCTACGACAAAAGGCTTGAATAAATGCAGGCCAAAAGTGGGATTATCAGGTTGTGTTGTTACCACAGATCATAGGAACAAACTTGTTTTTCCTATAGTAGTTACCCATTAAGCACCACCCGGGGACACGTGCAGGGTGCTGGAGAGGTAACTCTTACGAACACGAGCAACATTTGCCTACTATTTCACATTTTGTCCTAAAAATTCGCAAATACATTAGCAAAATGCGTAATAATCCGCTCCCCTCGGTGGCAGGTGTATCGGATGCCTAATCAATGTGTTGTTCCGTTTCTGACAGCTACTGCGAAAGGCTCAGGGAACAGGACAAATAAAGAACAGTAGTATACAATTTGTTACGGCAGCATCCTGGCGCTCGGACATGATCGGCCGAGCTCGGTTCTCTTCGGTGGGACATGGACCGTGACCGGCGGATCAGTGCACTCGCTCAAAGAACAGCGGCTAAAACGATAATATGTTTAGCAATTAAACAACTTTGAACGGTTTAAATCGCGTATATTTGACATTATTTATATCCCGACGTTTCGAACACTTTGCAGTGGACGTGGTCACGGGGTGACTAATTGCTTTTATTTGTCACTTGAGTTATTAAGAAATTATTTGGACTACCGTCTGAAATTTTTTGAACTACCGTCTGGATTTTTTAATCATAACATTCCCTATGCACGCAGTATTCACTCACGGTGTCCAGAGGTCTTGCAGTATTGCGTTGGCCTTGGGATTTAATTAATTTAATGACTGGATCCCAAGCCGGTGGTACTTGCCAACCATCTTCTCTATTGAAATTGGAGTGTTTCTTGATTTCTAGAATAATTTCTTAATAACTCAAGTGACAAATAAAATCAATTAGTCACCCCGTGACCACGTCCACTGCAAAGTGTTCGAAACGTCGGGATATAAATAATGTCTAATATACGCGATTTAAACCGTTCAAAGTTGTTTAATTGCTATGTATAGTAATCGCGAAAACCTAAGAAAATATTACGATAATATGTTGTTATAATTTATTAATTATATTATCTTAAATAAATATCATTATAGCAAACAGATCCTTTTATCTATTTTCATAATCATAACGCACAATAGTAAAGAAAACTATAGTAAAAAAATAGGGCATTTGATTAAAAAATCATTAAACACCAATAAACGGCTGGAATATCCTGGACTTTTGGGTTTGAAATTTGAACATTTTTTTTTTAAATATATCCTGGATTGAATTTTTCGTAAATAATAATATTTCACATTAAATAAATAAATAACTGGCACACATACAATGATAATGCCCCCGTAGAGTGTAGTTGTAAATTATTGTAATTTTAAATAATATTATTGAAAAAAATACAGTTTTTTTTTAATATTGTTCAAATTTTAAAATACGAATGCTAGGGAAAATCCCATCTGTACGCTCATCGAATACCTTCCATAATATTTAACAATTATTATAAATAATTATATTTTTTCACATTGAACCAACGGTCGACTGGTTGAGAATGCCTTAAGGCATTAAGCCTTCCACTGTACAATAAAATGCAAAAAGAGTAAATAAATAAAATACTTAATTAGCAGCAAATTAATGGCAGCGAATTAGACGGGTTAGGTTTAAGTTCTATGGTGACAAGAAAGACATAGGGTGTCCCTCGGAGCGGGACTCTGTCGACTTGGTGATGACATTCTTAGTTATTCTGAATTACTTACTTTATTTAATAAAAAATAGTTTGTTTTGTTGTTCATGAGATTTCGCATTTAGTACTTTTTTGCTGGTCGTACAAGCCCTTACAAACTAGAACAAATTGGGAAACCCGGACGCGAACAGAGAGTTTGAACAAGTAGATGTGTTTTAGTAATCTACTTGAGAATACAAGCGGTAGCTCTCGAATTCTTCAATTAGTATGTGTTTTGAAAATGGAACATTCTTATTATGTCCTTATATTTCGACTTTTTAATGAACCTTTCCTTATCTGCATCTCCTTATTCTTTGATAAGAACGTTATGATTTGTCATCTAGTCTATTCGTATATCGATGGTTTTAGTCAATATCATGAAGATTCGTTCTGTTCTATATCGTTATTGTGTTTAGGTGAAGCAGGGGAAGGGAGGGCTATCGATTTATGGCCGATTGCATTCCCTTTTACCTGGGAATCGAGATAATTTGCGATCGTCTCGAAATGAAGGACGAGCCGATCGTTAAATGGGAATCAGTTGTTTGTTCGGTTGCCAATGGGCGATGAGTTGTGGGAATATTTATTTGTGGTTAAATCTAAACATATAGGTATATGTATATAAGATACAGGTTTCTAACTGATTTGAGGGTTGGAGGTTCAATAGATTTGATATACAATCATTTATCCTTAATCTGTACGCTGGTTTTGCTTTTAAAATTATTATTTACTAGCAATGTTTATGATTCACGTGGGAATTCTATAATGGATATCGATGAAAAGTATCCTTAATATTAACCTTACTTAGTAAATCCTACTGAAGTCGGTATTTTAATTTTGGTTTTTATATAAAGTAATGGCAAACGAGCATATAGTCCATGTGGTGGTAAGTGGATACTGTCGCCCGTGGAGACCCCGCAGTATATGCCAACATTAGTTCAGAATGACAAACTTTGGCACGATTTCAGATGCGCTGTCTACCTTTGTTAGTGTAGGAATGGATTCTTACAAAAAATCCTGTAGAATTCGATGCAAAAAAATTAAGGTGGTGTTGCTATTTTTAAATATACTTTTCATGCTAATAGCAAGGTACTATTGCCCAAATATAAATACGTATATCAAACATTTTAGCTGCTATGAAGGGAGAATAATGTATGTATGTATTTCATTCTGTGTACATGAAAAAAAAAATGAAAAGCAGTACATTATAAAGGGTCTTTCGCGTTGTTATATAGATCATTATAAAAGTCACATTATAACTGCGCTCTAGTTTTAAATATAAATAAATCAAATATAATCGAGATCACTATATTTTTATAGTGAATCAATTAATTATGGAATATGATATCGGGCAAATGGAAGCCGCGGCTACATTGAGTGACGCGCATTCAGGAGGTCCAATTTTTGATGACTCTATCGAATAAATCGGGCTCGATTTCATTAACAATGCGGATGATGTTGACCTTTAACGCATCAGTTGTTTGCTCTTGATTTACATACACCTGGGACTTAACGTAACTCCACAAGAAGAAGTTTAAGGGCGTTAGATCACACGATCTCGGTGCCTACTTGACGTCGCCGCCTCGCGAGATAATGGGGCCGCCAATGTACGGCGCTGTTTATGGTCATTCGGCTTCAGGTCTCGAGTTAATTGAATTTTATATGGATGAAGTTTCAAGTCCCTATGCATAATTCGCCAAGTTGAAGTCACAGAAAGACCAAGTTCTTACACACGACGATAAATTGACTGTCTCGGATTTTCACGCACACTGTCTCGAACAGCAATGATGTTTTCCATAGACCTTGCGTTGCGTTGACGTGCACGAGGTGTTAGATCGGCAACTGAGCAGGTTTCTTCGCATTTGATGATTATACGTCGAATTGAGGACTCAACAGACCGATTATTCTGACAATAAATTCCAGGTAATACACTGAACGTTCCACGAACTGAGCAGTCATTTTGATAGTAAAGTTTAACGATTTCCACGCGCTGTTGAATCGCGTAATTTTCCACGATTAAATGGTAAACATTAGTGTCAATATAGATAGATATATCTTTTTAAAGATAGGCTTTTAAAAATCGAGCGTCCCTTTTGAAATACCCGTTATTTGTAAAAGAAAAACATATTGTAGACATTTTATTCTATAAAACCGTAACACTTCAGTTTCGCTGAACGATTGGTTCATTTATTAAAAATAGTAAATATTGTACAATAACTACTATGTATATGTTACGGAAATAAGAAAAAATCATACGCAAGATTATTAATTGGCTATATATTCGTAAAATATTAATGGGATTTGTCACTCAATACTGTCATGTCGTTCGGATGCCTTTTCAGTGTGTTTGAATGCGATCTTGTATTTTTTAGTGTTAGTTTGTGGTTTTGTTGTTAATTTGTTGTTATTATTTCTTGTTAAGTTTTTGTTTTAACTGTATAAGGTTGTTTCGTATTTCTTTTTGCGTGTCTTATATCGAAATGGAACCCGAGGCGGCCCCGTCAAAAGAAACATGCAATAATAATGAAAGTGACATTCTCGAGTTAACGCGAAATTTCGGTCTCCACCAAAAAAAGACCGTGAAGTTCACTAAATCGTAATGAGAACCCTTATGGTGGTTAATATGTAAAGATATGTATTAACCACGGGGTCTGCAGAAACGCATTTCTCAAAAACAAAGCGTATTCAAAAAAATTTACCTATAGGCATGTTTCGAAATATTTTAGAAAATATTTGCACGTCATTATTAATAAAAATTACCTGTTATTGTGTCTATCTGCATCTATATTTGTCCGCTAAATTGTTATACAATCTAAGTTTAAATGCGTAGTACAATAAACATTGTAACTTACTTAAACACTACGATTTTAACTAAACATCACTGAATCAAAATAGTTTGTAACCAAAATAGTTTTGTACCATACATTTGCACGTTATTGGACTAACTATTATAAAGTTAAATGTAAAATCAGGTGTGCTGACCGGTTTTCCTATGAATAAAATAAAAAAATGTTTTCCTTTACCGCCCAATTAATGATAATTTTTAAAAATCCGTACTTAAATTGAAACTCTCTGGCACGGGCAGTGAGTTTAAATTCACGACCTTACGAATGAGAGTCGAGAATAGATACTCTTAGGCTATCACTGCTTTTATTTGTGTATGTTGTTGGAAAAACGTTTAGACACAAGTAGCAGTGGTTGATGAGCCTTATCTAGCAACATATTATTTGAATATCATGTTTAATATTTATTTATTTACAATGCCATTAAGATGTTAACATTTTTATAATTGGGAAGGTGCAATTCAACAGCCCTATTTACTAAAGACTACCTTGAAATGTGCTGCATTTCCCACTTTATCCTACTCCTCAATGTACGTACGTGTTTCAGTAGTGAGTGGGATATACCAGAGCCTACTTCCATCCCAATCCATCTTATCCCACCCGATTTTACCAACCCTTTCTTCGAATCCATTACTAAATCTCCAAATGTAGGCAGCGCATCCAGGGGCGTATCAATGTTTGTCATTCTGGACTGATATCCACGGGCGACCATCCACTTACCACCCGTTGGACTGTATGCTCGTTTGACGCCTTCTTTCTATAAAAAAAAGGTGGTGTTAAAATATTTGTGTCTGCGATAACTCTTGGAGGCGTTGAGGAACTAAGTCGATAGTTCGTCAGCGTCTATCGCAAAAAGTGGGTACTATAAATAACCCTAAAATAGAAAAATCCCCGGCTATCAAACGTAATGAACCCTTATAATGGGCGTAAGGGAGAGAGTGTCTCTGGTCTGGTACTTAACGACTATTATTTTAAGGGCTTTAGTTACTTCTTATCTACGAGACCTACTCAGTTTTTGCTCGGGGTTCTGCTCTGATTATTTGGGTAATCAGAAATCTGATTTTTCATCTGATTTTATATAATTCATCTTATTTCATCGGATTTTTCATAAGATGAGTATGCTACCAAGATACACATTAAAATGTCAATCATTAAATAATCTTCGATCCACTTTTTATACGCGCGTAAAAGGCTGCCCTTAAAGAGCGCTGTAGATTTTCCGCTAGACACTCTTGATACGGCCCTGACACTATACCATCAGCCTATGTCCATCAACTGCTGGATATATAGAGATGAAGTGGTGGTATTATCCTATAGCCGGCCAACACCACACGGCATATCGTCTCATTTATAAAAAAAATACACATTATGAAATACATGTCGGAGTTAATTATTTTTGGATGTGGTCGGATTTTTTTACTTCTAGACTTTTAATTTAATAAAATCATAGAAATAGTTGGAGACTACAATAGAGTAATTGCATTGTCCGTAGATGGTTTTAATGTAAGGTATGCGTGAAACTAGGAAATTGCCAATAGAAAATTATGAAGCCTTAAATCTGTTGAATCGCAAATATCAACCTTATGCTTAAATATAACACATTTTTTCAACGTACGCCGAAATGAAATTGAATGGCTTTTAAAAATTGTTATTCGCTACAGCTGCGAGATTTATTTTTCCTTTATTTATCGGTTTCGACATTTGCTTTCAGAGAATTAATATTTTGAAATCAAATTGTATCGAAAAATGTATTTGAAGGTTCACTCGGAACAAACAAATGTCGAGATTGTTTGAGATTTAAATGTGACGTTTTTTGATCAAAGGGCTACCTAATCATAAGGGATCATCCTAATTAATGGGATCAAAGGGATCATTGTCGGTATGGACTTTGGATAAGTTTGGTTAAAATTTCCAACTTAAAATTTCGTTGCTTCTAGATTTTGTTTAAATTGAAATAATATGCTTCAACATCCAACTTTTCTGACAGTGAACTTTGTGTCAAAGATCACTCGTACTTACAGTAGTTATTCGCATTTTCTGGTGATGCGAGGCTTTATCCACTGAACAAATCCGACAATGTCGGAAACAATCTGTTCATTTCTGTCTCAGCTTGTTTGTAATGCTATAGTTGGGTTTATTAGGTATAAGTGGATTTTTTAAATATTTTGTACTTCATACAAAGCAGTACAAGGTATTTATTTTATAATTCGGAATTATGAAAAAGGTGACATTTGTAAATCGGAAAAAATACATCACGCGTGTGACAGATGTTTACCCGCCAAAACCAACAAAATATTAACCAAAGACAACTTCCCCTATATTTTTTATTTAGCGGCACGCGGACGTGCTTGGCAAGGGAACCGCTCGTATACAGCCAAGCGGTCGGAGAGTTTCTAAAATATTTATACCTTCTACCGTACTGAATCAATCTGGGTACCGAAAGCACCGAAAGGTACCAGATTACGCGGGACCGCAATATTTTCCGTAATTGGGACCCCCTTCTGACCGATTTCAGGACGAACTGATTTTTACGCACCTTTTTGACAAGTCACTTTATTTTTTTTTTTCAATTATCTCGACTTGTATCGGCTTTCGGAAAAGGAATTTGTAAACAAAGGTTGTTACATTTTTCTGTCTTTTGTTGAGGTTTCAAAAGGCACGCGAAAAAAGCATTAGGAGGAAAAAAAAAACAATGAGGTTTCGTCCGATAGAAGCCCTTGATATAAGAAATCCGAATCTGCTTTTTCCGTCCGTTTCCTATTGAATAGATATAGCTGCACACGTTGTTAGTACCGGTGTGTTTACCGGTTAATACCGGTTTTTATTACAAAACAAGTCTCTGCTCACGGTTCTTCCCATTTATGATGTTGTGGGGTGATGCATGTACCTACGCGATGAATGAAAGGCCTGAAGTCTATATTATTATTTAATTCGAAGGTAAGATGGACAGCAGATAACAGAAGAAATGAAAGCGGAGCGCGAATGGTTAAACTAATCAAGAAAACAATCGAGTGGAACTGAGAGGTGAAAGTTAAGAATGGATTTGGTAAAATCTACGGTTGCGGTTCTGTACAGACATAATATCAATAAAAATAATAGTCCTAAATGGAACTACGATTTCTTTAAATACTTCCTCACATCGATAGCTATAAGTATGTCAAGTCAACTTATAGTCACCACACGCGAACTCCCTCTCTTCTTCTGGCTAGAGACAGTTCGTATGAGAACAGTTCGCCGGCAATTTTCATTAATATTTAATTAAATTTACCAATAAAAAGTAGACAAAGACAACTAGTAAAGACAAGGCAAACTCGTTGGAACTACTGTGGTACCTCATCGACAGTTCCCAAGTTCTTGCTGCGAGCTGCTACACCGATGACTTTATTATACATGCTCCGCTTACATTATTCAACTAAATCGCAAGATTTAGCGGAGTATATTAAGATCGAGGCAAAGATCAGTCAGAGGGCGGAGGGTGGAACAACGGCGATTTTATGTCGTTTGTAGTGCGAGTCCCGTCGCTCTGATCTGGAGATGTACACAAGGGAGGACTTCTGGCCGAAGGGCGTAGTCTTCCGGCTTTTCCCAGGGCGACTTCCAAGGGACAACGGAGAGCACAACGCGTAGTGTTATTATTTGTTTTTAATTTTATTTTTTATTTCTATTTTCTATGGGCTTTTGTTGCCTGAAGTAAATAAATAAAAATTAAAAAACAGCTCTGTCTAAAAACTAAAAACCTAGAAACCACAGTAATAAATCCATATTTACACACAAAACTTGCGTCGGTCGCGTTGGTTTTAATGGGAAAACTTTCTGAGCGTGCAGCGACACCGCTTCGAGATATGGAATAGAGAGTAACTTCAATGAAAACAGAGATTTTAATGTAAAATAAATAAACTTCGCTTCCCACCTGCACTTTATTGGCAGGCACAAGTTTGTAGCAAACTGGTCGTTGCCGCTGCTACACTGTTGTTTTATAACAAACACTAGTGAATCGCCCTGGTTTTGCTCAGAGTTGCGAAAGCCTGTATTTATATAAAGTATCGACCAAAAGAGTGTCCAAATACAAACTCCTCTGCAGATCGACGACTTAAGAAAAAAGCCAGTGGTTTTTGGATGAAAAGAGCCGAAGATCATGTGTGGTGGAGAGCCCTGGGAGAGGCCTACATCCAGTAGAAAATAAATGTAAATAATATTATATATAAATTAGTACATTTGAATAAATACACTTAAATATTAGTAGATATATATAAAATTGTTAACAAAGTTTACAAAATGCAGAAATATCTATTCAGTAATAAATCTTCCACGATTTTTATTGGTGAAAATGGGTGTATTCTAATAAATAATGCATTAGTTTCTAAACGTGGCTGCGGGAACGGAACACACTTCAGTCGAAGTTAATTTGAATATGGAACAGGTACATTTGAATTAGGAACGATGAGATTTTCGCTAGCGTACGGTCACTCGGGGTCGTAAATATATTGCAATTAGGAGAAGATTTAAAATAGAATTAAATGTAAAATTAAAAGTTAAACGTGGCACAAAAATTACTTCATTACTCAGCTGTGTGTGATTTGTAATAAAGTGCTTAACAGTGCCTAATACCATAAGTTATTTCATAACATTAATTAATGATGGAGTTTACTCGATTAAGACGTTATCATTTGATATTGATAATATCTTGATACGGAGCAGTGAAAGCCTTGGGATGGTGTTTAGTTATCGTGGGGGGACGCGAGTTCAAATGTTTGACTCGTACCACTGAGTTTTTATTTAAGTACGGATTTATAAAAAATATCACTAAGCTAGGCGGTGAAGAAAATATCTCGTGCATCGTGAGGAAACCCTAGAAAGTTCCAGAATTAAAAAAGCTTTAACATGCGAATCCTCCAATCTACACCGGGCTCGCGTAGGGGATTATGACCCGAAAACCCCGTGATTTGCATGATTTTTTTTTTTTTAGGGACGACGAAAAGGACATTAACTAAAAAATTAAGGTTCACGTAAGATAGTGAGCATGCGGGCAACAGCTATTTCTAACTATCAGTCAAGTCTAGATGTCAATGAATGATAACCACTTAACATCAAGTATGTACGTGCTCGTCAGCCATCTTCATTCTATAAAAAATAATGGTTCTTTACGGCACCAATGTGATAAAACTACTATTTTTATTGCATCGAGAAAGTCGATATCAGTTTTTTCCTACTATTGTTTTGATTTGTTACGTCATATTTTTGGCGTTCAATCAATCACACCTTTATATAGACTCACGGCGTAGTAAAATATTTTTTGTATTTGCACTGCATAAAATAAAAAATGGCGGCGCTCGCGTTTTCACCCGTAAAATATGTCGATATATAACGGCATGTAGTATTTTTATTATTAGTGCTTAATAGCCTACCCTTTAACCCACTTACTTATTTATAAGTAATCGATATCAGCAAATCACTTGATTCACTGGTCTGTATGAATATGATAGTCTAGGGCGGGGATTTTCAGCGGAGACGACACCATACTCCCGAGGACGTTGAAATGGATCAACGGGGTGATGAAAACTTTGGATACACATTCTTATTTCCATCATTCTCATTAACTTAAATAATGTAGTTCAAGGGATCACTGGCAGTGTCGGCCGGCTTAAGAATTGACACGCTAGGTTATCATACAATTTCACTATTCAGAAACACTGGATGGGACAATCAAGTTTACTGATATTTTATCAATGTTATGGCGAGATCGCTTCGTCTTCGACGACCCACCGAGCCGCCCCACCAGTGGTTTAAATGAACCACTGAGCGGTGGGGACTTCTGTGGTTTAAATATTGAAAAATGTTCAAGTATGTTCATATACTAGAGGGTTCGTTCCAAGGTTAAAAAATGATTTGAATATTAAAACAAAATTTAAAATTACATAGTTTTTACATAATATACAATAATATTCCAATGCTAAGCAGGACCATTTATATTAATCTTAATAATAATCTTCGGTGACTCACTAGTGGGTCGTTGGAGCCATGTGTGTCTTCGGAAGCCCACCACAATATTAGTCACAAATAATTCCTCGTACAAAGTCAAGCTCGTACTCGCACTAAAGGCGTATTTTTAAAAACTTTACACTCGTAACAGCGTTGTAAACCTCGAGCAAGTGGTACAACCTCTACAGTGTAATCGCGGGGAAAAGTGCAGTAAAAAGTAGAAGGGTCGTTTTATTGGTCGTAAACAAGTGTCGGGGTCGCGAGTGTGTTCCGGTTCATCTCCTATCTATGGAAAAAAGCGACTAAGGGATAACCAAGCGAGTACCACAAGATCCGACCAACTATACCACTTCTTAAAGAGTCAACTTTCCAACCCGCTTGACCAGCATGCATAAGACAATGTACATGAAGAGGGCCATGTCCAGCATTGAATGATAAAAGTGTAATAAAAGTGTCGACACGGTGTCGAATCCTAGACACAGTGTTTTGTTAACCCCGCAGTAGAGACCAAGAGACGCCATATCCACCTGCTTCCCTTCAGTTGCCTCATGCGGACCGATCTCTGTAACTGTAACCTATTGGTAATTGTATTCATGTAAAATAACATATTTAGAGGATATTATTAAGTGTCCCAATTAAAATACGAACACAACCTAACTCAATAGACAACCAACTACACAAAACTAGTAAAAAGCACTGGTTACAGTAGAGTACAATTAACGTCGGTCGATCTAAATAATGAGAGAAGAAACAAATTTTATAAAAAGTAATTTATAAAGTCAAAGATGGTAGAAAGGCCGTAAACAACAATCTCTCGTTGTTATACGTGGCTCTCGACATATCGGGTCTCTGTAAATTAGAGGATATGCTTTTGGATATAATTTCTGGTTAAAATGACAAAAGACAGAGTAGATATTTTTATAAAGAAGTGGATATTAGAAATTAGAATAATTCTAATTATTTATACGAGTCTATTAGATAATATAGTAGACTATGAGAATTGTATTAAGGGACGATTTCTGTGCATTGCCTACTGCTAGCTTAGTGACATAGTCTCCTGTTTGGTCCTCATCGACCCTCTATTCAGTATGAGAAGAGATATATTTAAATCAATTATTATTTATAAAGCGATTATTAAGGCGATTTATTATTTGTAAGAAACTTGCTTAGGCTGATAATTGGTATTTAATATTTAACAGGGAAATAAGAAAAGAAGTATCAAAAATTTTTAAATTATAACTTGAGTTCACTTTTTTTTATGGACTAAGGCAGTAGACGATCAAATAGTCCACCTGATGGTAAGTGGATACTGTCGCCGATAGACATCCGCGATACATGCCAACATTAGTCCAAAATGATAAACGTTGGCACGTTGGGATAGGATGGGAACGGGTTTTGGCACATCTCACTCACTACCGAATCACGTACGTACATTACGGAAATAAGATAAAGTGGGAAATGGAGTACATTTCAAGGCAGTCTTCTGTGAGAGAGGGGTAACGTGGCCAGTCGAGCGCGCCCAGTGGCTGTTGGATTGCAGTGTGTACCCTCCCCCTCCCAAAAACAATTAATACAGATGTTTTCAAACATGACTATTCCCGTGTAATTCATTATAACTTAGAGTTACCCTGTAGTAACGTACCAGCGATCGACACACGTAGGTAAATTGATGATGTTTGTGTTGTCAATTGAACAATTAATACGTTCTCATGTTACAAGTTCACTTGGACAAGATTGGCAAATTGGAGGTAAGAATGACAACGAATGTAGTCACTGAAACAGATATGGAAAAATAAAATGATGATATCGAATAACGCACGATAACATTGATAACCTATGTATGTAAATAAATTGACATATAAATAATTTCTAACTATTAATAATATGACTCTGTTAAGACGTATGCCTTTTGATAGATGTTGCCATGGGCGTACCCAGGGGGGGGGGGGGGGGCAGCTGCCCCCCCCCCTGGACCTGGACTGCCTCCCATACATTCAGCTGGTTAATTATTGCCTACTGTTATATTTATGAAATTGTAGATGAAGTAAAATTTATATGTAAGTGTATTTATTTATATTTATATGTAAATAGTTTGGGTGATTCTTTCACAGAACTTGTTTTAAGCCGCTTTGCAGAAGATCCAAGAAGATTGCTTTTGAAATAAATACTTAATTAATTACTTAAGTATCTAATCTAATAAATGCACATTTCTATTTATATTGAATTAATTACCTACAGGAAATTTCTGATTTGCCCCCCCCTAGGCCAAAAGCTGGGTACGCCCATGGATGTTGCCGATTCTCATTTATGGTGAACGTGGTGATTTTATATCTCACTGGCATGCTGTGTTGATCATTGCGTTTCGAAGAAAATCTTATATCTGTGGTTCCAGCTACATAAAATAAGATTCTATAGTTGCATCCTACAAGAGGATGAAATTGGCGCGAAAGCGATTTATTTATTTCTTATTGTTCTTGCTTGTGGGTGGGTCGCTGGGAGAGTGAGTTATTTAACACTCTAAAGCCGAGCAACAGAGCAAATTGAATTTAGACAGTAAGAGTTAAAAATAAAGTAGTTTTAGTTTATCGGAGCCGAAACAACGGATTTTTTTACTAAATTGACCATTTTCTATTACTTTACTGGGTGTCCGGCTCTTTGGGTCTTCTCGTTATACCATGCTTCATGCTTTCATGTCTCGTCTTCATGCTTGAAGACGAAAGTTTTCAATCTGAGCCTCATGCCAATTATGACGTGCGGTACCGAAACGTGGCGTCTGATTGACGTGGCGTCTGGTAGGCCTAATTGAAAGTTAAAGGTCGCTCAATGATGTATGGAGCGAGCTATGCTCGGAGTTTCTTTGCGGGATAAGATCCGAAGAGATTGGCCAAAGAACTAAAGTCACCGACATAACAACTCATAGAATCAGTATGCTGAAGTGGCAATGGGCAATCCATATTTGCCGCGGGACCGATAATACTTGAACCGATAATTTCATTGGGGTAGACGAGTCTTCGAATGAAGGTCACGACAACTTGAAGAAGTTGGTCGGTGGTGGCTGAATGAGGAGAGCCGAATATCGTCTGTAGTGGCGAGCTTTGGGAGAGACCTATATCTAGCAGTGGAAACATGAGCGGTGGTAGGGTATTAATTTAAAGTACATATTTAATATTAGGTGCTTACCTATGCTTAAATGGTCGATTTTATTAATGGTCACTTCGAGTTTCGATATGTCTGTTCTAATTAGAATTTCAAAATAAAACAAAATGCATCTGATATCTACAATGTTCTTATTTCAAAATCAGTATTTCATTTGTTTTTCTGTACCTAAATGTTGTTTATGTGATTATCTTGAAAATAAAATAGAGAAATTGAAAACTCGTGCTACTTTTGAATATGAGTCGCGTTTGAATATCGTCGCGGCACCAACGCAAGTCGGATAGCTCACAATATCAATAGTGTGTATGGGCCAAAGATCACAATCGATCGCACTCTGGAAATTTCGATCTTAAGGATGAGCCCCACGGATGACCTACGACCATAGTTAATAACGATGAACTAAAGCCTATAGTGCAAGCAGGTCCATCTCAAAGTACAGATTAGTTAGCAGCGGGGGTTGATGTTAGTGATAAAACAATGTTGGTTCATCTGCGTAAAATGGCCAAAATAAAGAAGTTCGAATAGTGGGTACCGTGTGAACTGAACGAACATCAGCGGCAACAACGCGTCCAAGTGTGCACTTGTGCTATTGAACCGTCACAAAAACGAAGGGATTTGGAATCGCACCGTGACTTGTGATGAGAAATGGATACTGTACGATAACCGCAAATGTTCGTATCAGTGGCTGGATCTAGGAGTTGCAGCCCGTCCAAAATGCAAGATAACTAAGAAAAGGCTACTGGTATCAGTTTGGTGTTCCTGTGCCGGTATTGTCCACTACAGTTTCTTGCGAGCCGGTCAAACAATTGATGCAGATGGGTACTGTAAGGAGTTACAGATGATGATGGGAAAGCTGGCAATAAATCAAACAAGTTTAGTCAATCACTTATCCCACTTCTTCTTCATGACAATGCCCGCCCTGACACATCTCTTACGACAGTTTTAAAACTTTAAGAGCTGGACCTGGAGACTCTCCCTCACCCACCATACCCATCGGACCTCGCCCCGACAGATTTCCATTTCTTTCGAAATTTGGACAATTTTGGCAAGGAAAGAATTTTATTCTGAAGTAGCTGTGATTAGGGCTTTTGAAGAATTCATTGATACCCATCCATGATACTTTTACACGAGTGGCATCAATCAACTATTTAAAATAAATATTTTTAAAACAACATTTTTTTCTTTAAATTCTCGGAAACCTGAACCTAAAACAAGTGCAATACCGTTATTTTTAATTAGAGCATACCAACACGACACTACACTGAGAGGTCATTGATCTCGTAGCAAGTCCCAACCGGTTTGCTCTAGATTAATTAATCCCTAGACGCATTAGGTAATTGTCGAGAATTAATATACCTGAACTTGAGAGCTCAGAGTTCCAACTGCTAGTTAATAGGGGACCGTTTAATGCTAAGGAGAAGGGAGGGAAGATAATGTGTTTTTATATTAAAGTAGTTTCATTAGTCTGAAATTAATCGTCTTAGAATGGTAATAGATATATAGAGAGATATACTTCATTGTACACCAAAAACATACAGAGAAGTACAAAGTACAAGTAATTAGAAATACAATCGGCGGCCTTATCGCTATAGCGATTTCTTCAAGACAACCTTTTGAAATAGACGTAGATTGTGCAATAAAGAAATATATATTTATATACATACATAGATACATACACACAGAAATATGTAGATAGATACAGACATAACTCTTTACTGTACACCAATACATGTTGAAAAACACAATTTAAGTAAGTAACACCGAAAAATACAACAGGCGGCCTTATCGCCAAAGCGATCTCTTCCGGGCAACCTTTGGGTGCCAAGGCGAAAACAGATGCTAATATCAAATAAAGTTCGGTGCAGTTTTACATAATATCAATCTTAAATACATATGTAGTATGATTTGATAAAGCCTTATTTGATAAAGCGGCACCACACAAAATAAAGTGCCGTTGAAGTAATTTTTGTTGAGGTATAGGTACGTAACTGCTTTAAGGAAGTTTTTTTTAGATTCACTAGTGGAAGATTCACCAGGGGAGGCCTGTGCCCCGCAGTGAGATGTTATTAGATTTTATATTAAATAGGTATCCAAACAATTTTTGTCCCGAACAAATGATTATGAAATGAACCTTTAGTCGGAATTTAGCCAAATTTTACCGATATCCGAAAATCGTGATCTCTGAATTGTTAGATTTTGTTTTTTTTTTATAGAGAAGAGGGCGGACGAGCAAGCGGTCCCACGTGATGGTAAGTATTACCGCCACCCATGGACACTGGCAACACCAGGGGGTATGCGGGCGCGCCGCCGACCTTGCAAAATCGTTTTCACAGCTTTCTTGAAGAACCCCATGTCGTAGCTTAATGGGAAGATGTGGAAATCTCCATATTATATATTTAGATATGCCAGAGCCCATTCTCACCCCATCCTATACTTTTCCTTCCCATTTCCCCAACTCTTTCTCTAAATACAGTCCTGAATCTCCAGGGTATGTATGTAGGCATGTTAACGTTTGTCATTCTGGATGGATGTTGGCATATATAGCGGATGTCCATGGGCGATAGTATACATTTATCAGCCTGTGGACTGTATTGCTCGTCTGTCGCCATCTTCCATTAAAAACATGTAATGTACGAACAAGTCTCCCTTAAACTTTGTACCTGAATTTCAATTTCAAAAGTGATTGCTATGCAGACTGATATCAGTCAGTACGTTTCACAATATTCTCGTTTCACTATTACAGTCTCGTTTTATTTATACTGTTACTCTCGTGGCATTCCATTCCAATTTTTATTGTCTTCGCCTTAATAATAAGTGACATTTTCTTCGTTGTGTTATGATCTTGGATTTTGAAATATTCAAATTAGAGACTGCTTTGTATATGCACGGGCATATACACAGTCGTTGGGAAAGCAATTCCGAGTATTTTTTTATTAAGTCAAGGATGTTAGTCCGATCATATTGGTGTAACGTGCCAGTGGATATCCCTGTTGAATATTGCTTTAACAAAAAACAAATAAATTAATAAAGTGCACATTTCTTTTTCTCAACAAAATATAATACCTACCACATACACATTCACACACGCATACATACATATACACATACATATACCTGAGTATTACGCGATAGTTCATGTATAAGCCCATCGCCGCTATTATCTAATTTGCATTGTATACATAGTTAAATCTGTTTTTGTATATAAGCTTAGACATATGTATAATAAGTTCATATACTGTTTTGCTGTGGATTTTTTATTCACAAATAAAATAATTAAGTAAATATATACGTAGAAAAGGTTCTAGAGTTCTGTTCTAGTTCTAAGTTTCTGTATCAAAACTCCATATTATTATATAAATTTTTGAAAATTTAAAGCTTGAATATTTGGTATTTTCATTGATGAATAAGTAAGTTATAATAGTACGGTTATCATGTCTTATATATATTTTTAAGATATTTAAATAATTATTAATAATGTTGTTATTTAAAATTGTAATATTGACTGCAGTATAATAAGTATAAATTTAAGTGACTAATGTATGAAGTTATTGATTTATTTATTGAATATTTATCTATTTAAACGAGTCTTAACGCGAATGTTTACCTCATTTATTTTGGTTATTGGGTTGGTGCAACGCAACCGAAACGTCGAGTAAAATAAACATGGTAAACATTCGCGTTGAGACTCGTTTAAATAGATAAATATGTGTGAAAACGCGAAAATCTCAAATGTTATTTATTGAATTTTATGACATGTAAATTGTATGACATTTGACTGAGATTTTTATGTTTCTTACTTGTTTGGAATTTTTATATTTGATATCATAATGCTGATAATTCCTTCATATAACGATATTCCTATACATTTTTTTATGTTCAAAAGAATAAATTTAAATAAGAAAAGTCGGATAGTCCCAGCGGCTCTAGAATTGCAGTGTACGCCCTCCCCCTTAAATAATTATCTCACGTAAATTGTTTAATAGGTAATAATTATCGGAAATACCGAAAATGGATTCGGTTCGTCACTTTTATTGCCTCCTTGGTCATAAATCAATTACAGTAGTTTCTAATTACAACATACCCAGTTATAAGTCAGTTTGACTCACGTCGAACGTGTGCTAATTTTGTTTGTACCGCACTCTCGAGCGACTGAAATCGGTTTACGAGAAACATGGAGTCAAGTTATGAGCGACGAGCGAATTTCTTCAAACTGTAAAATCAAAGAAACTAATCACGGTTACCTATATTAAAAACAGTATTTTAATTTCGAATATTCTTTAGTCATAATAAAACAGTAAATTTAAATTGTTTTTTTTATATATACGAGTACATATTATATATTTTATTGAACATTGTCGTACAAAAAGTGAGCTTAATACCTTAAGACATTCTCTACCATTGGCTAGTAAACCTTTAAGTTAATTAGGGGGGTTCAGTTGGGAGGTGCGAGAAAAACTCAAATGAGTTAGTGTCTTAAAATGTATATTATATAAAACAACAAAATATTCTGTATTGTTATATACACATACATACAAATCAATAATTTTTTAGACCATTTATTTATAAATCACAGTCAATAACCCAGTATCTGTGTTATTCAGAAACATGTTGTTGACATGCATAAACACATACATATAGATAGTGCCTAAAATTTACATAAATTAGCAATACGATGTTATTCGATTTTGAGTAAAATGAAATATAATTCGACTCGCTCCTGCCTATAGCTTAGAGTAGCGGCAGCCAGTTGTACAGGAGAGTCGGGAGTTTACTTTCAACATTGCGTATTAGATTGTTTTGTTTGATGGCTGTTAATTAAACTACTCGTATGTCTGACACCTAATTTCGGCAATGTCACCTATATGATCCCAGTTTGTGTTAAATTTTGAGAAGTGCAATTATAGATGTTGCTGTTGGCGAAGAATAAGGCCGAGGGCGCACTGTTAAGGTGATGACGATTTTCCAGTCGAAGCTCCTGTAACTTTGAGACTGTCAGTTGTGCAGTGTGTGGGCGAGCGTTATCATAGAAACAGTCGACTAGAGCGATTGACCAGACTCGGTTGTTTGACAGTAAGCTTGTCCATTATCGTTTGCTTCACAGTACACCTTCACAGTACACATCTGCATTAATCATCGCGCCAGATTTCAAGAAGCTGTAGTGGATAATACCGGCACAGGACCACCATATAGTCACCATGAGCTTCTTTTAACTCGATTCAATTATTGTGACAACGTTTATGATCATCATACAGGATCCACTTCTCATGACAAGTGACAATACGATTCAGAATCTCTTCATTTTTGTGCCGATTCAGCAAAGTAAGGCAAACTTCGACACGTGTTTGCAGCTGACTTTCATTAAGCACATACGGTATTTTCCGAGCTCGTTTAACTTCCCGATTTGACGATTTCCTGATGAATCAATATCGTTTTGTCATTTGCGGCGAAGGCTGCTGCTAATTCAGACGTGGATTGAAATGAATCCGCTTCCTCTATTGCTTCCAATTCGACAATATCGACTTTAGTCTCCGGTCGTTCACGGGGCTTGTTCTTGAGGATTCCAGAAAAGAAGCGATCAAACCCAAAACGCACCGTACGTTCGTTTACGATGTTTGTCCGTACACATCGTTGATATTGCATTCCGTCTGTGCTGCGTTGCTGCCAAGGCGGAATACATATTCGTTAAAAAACGCGAATTTTTAATTTTTCCATGGTCGCAAACAATCATATCTGAGCAAAAAATAGTTTGACGGATAGACAAATGAATAATTGATTTTGAAAAAGAATGTCATAGCTTGAATTGAATTGAAATTAATTTGAATTTGGAATTCCAAGCCAAACGCAAGATATCTAAGTTAAAAGTGGTCACTAAGGACAAACGGCAGTTTCCAATAACAAATATCAATATATAGTAACTGATATTTGCTAAATTATAACTTTTTGCATTGTTTTCTTTTCTTCTATTCCTTCAAGTGTTTTTGGAACGAAGTTCCTTTACGCGGCTTGCGGTAGGTGTGATTCGAGAGAAAATGTAACGTCACGTAAGATTTTTACCCCTTCCATACGCCTTTCTCCTTCTCTCTTTGTGTGTGCGTATGAGTATCAAGAGCGAGACTCAAGCAGAATAACAGACGTGCAGACTAGTGCGTGGCCGGTTGTATAACCTAATTTTTTTATTTGATTCCTTATTTTTAATTATTTGCATTGAAAATATGATACAAAAAAATACATGAACTATACAGATTTTATTTCGAATTACATTCGGAGTTTAAAAAAAAATGTGCGAGGATCTTTGTTCTTGACGGTATCCTGACCGTACACGTTTTTTTTCTGTAACTTCCTTTACATGTTGTTCTTTTTTACATGCTATTATAATAAAGTTTAAGCCTTTAATATGTACTTAAATGTACTTTAATATGTACTTTAATATGTGGAGATTTTAAATGACGCGTCTACTAATTTCATTTTCTCGTTATAATGTTTCAACAATATTTTTACATGTCTGTGATATTTCTTAAAAATAAGTATATAAAATATTAATTTAACAGTTGCACATATTATATTATAATAAAAACACTAATATTTGTATAAAACTAATATTTGTACAATCACACAAACGCTCACACACACCCTCATGCACATCCTCTCGCGCATGCATGTACACGCACAGCACACACTCTCTCACACACACGCATACACAACAGACACAAACGGCAATAATAATTGTAAGGCAATTAATAAGATACGTGACAATTAGGCGATCTGTATTAGTTTGCATTTTACATTTTCTAAATTCAATGATAGGTACAAATAAATCATTTAATTTCTTACTTTAACATTTACAGTCATTATAGTCGTATACTATTATAGTATTATAGCTATAGTAGCGTTATAGTCGCGAGCTGTGCCCGCAGCTAGTAGTCCGTATATACTCGTATATCTGTTAATTTAAGGTAATGAGAAGGTACAGTACATTCGAGGATCGTGTTTTCCCACTCAATTCGACGGCTGAATTCAGTATGTGATAATTAAAAGTAATTACATTATGAACTAATTTACTCAAATTTTCAGTCATCAGTCCCTTTTCACATTAATTCAATTACAAGGGTGTGATGAGTGTGTGCAAGACTTATAATTTCTTTACTGCTTTGAAGTTTCGGTACTGTAGTCATGCAGTTGAAAAAGGCACAAGTTTGATTAAGGTTAGGATAAACATTTGCTTAAAGACAAATACCTAATTTCCAGTTGGAAAAACATTTTTTTGGGATCGGAATAGCTTGGATTCGTCTCTGTGTTTGTTTATACGACACGGGGATCTTAGTGTGAACTTTAAAGTGAGGTGTTAAAATTTGTTTGGACCAAATTTGAATCGGTTTCACTAGATGACCGATAAAATAAAATTATTCATAGGCCTATACCCAACAGTGGACAGATATATGCTGATAGAATGGTACTGTAGGGTACTATTTACACAGAAATATACTTATTTATCTAAGTCCGCATTGCAATTTTGTTGGCTCCACTGCAACTCTAACAATGCAATGCAAATCATCTGCAACACTGAATCGGCACGTTTTCTAACCATAAGACACGTTATGAAGATTGAATTGCTTGTCGCGTACTTGAACCTTTTGTGCCACTACACATTGTTCCATGTGCCTTGTAATAGTAAGCAGTTCAACGCCGACGTGCAACAATACTGAACATAGTCTCAAGACATGTAGATAGGTATCATAGATCGGTATATATCTCTTCGAACTTTTGGTTATTATACCTTTTGGAACTTTTGATTAATACAACTTATGGTAATTTATCATAAATAGAGTTATAATATATTATCATAGATATAATAGTTTTATCATAATAGATTATCATAATATATTATTGTTTTTCCTGTATAAATACAGTTTTTTTTTGTTATTTTTTAACAATTACAAAATTGTATTCGAATGTCCATTATAAATGTCATCATAGTGTAAAAAAGGCAATTAATTATTGAAAAAAATATTAAATTGATAATTAATAAAAATATATATTCGTTAATAATTAAATTAATAATCATTATTAAAAAATAATAAAATTATTTATTAAAATGTGTAAATTAATTATTAATTGTCGTTTATTCTGTTCTACTTCCATAGATGGTAACATTTTATAGTTTGGTTTATATATTAAGTAAATCCATAAATGGCCATAAGCTTAAGCATATTTACATTAAATAAATAAATAGTCTTAAATAAATAAATATACGGTAGGAAAACGAGTGTGCGATTCTATTTCTTCAAATCCTGTTCGTCTTTTTTGTTTTTAAATTCGCTCCAAACGTGAAACCTTTTTGTTGTCTATTGTTTAATCTATATCTTATAAACATATCTCATACGAAGGATATAAGATTATCTGAGATCAATTTGTGTGTCATCGATATGAGAGATATTGTCCTAATGTACGTACGTGCTTCCGTAGTAAGTGAACTATGCCAGAGCCCATTCCCATCTCGTCCTATCCAATACCTTCCCATTTTCCCAACCCTTTCTCCCAATCCATTCCTCAATCTATGAAGTTAGACAGCGCATCCGGGGATGTGCCAACTTTTGTCTTTCTAGACTGATGGCATATGTTGCGGATGTCTATTGATCCACTTACTATCAGGTGGACTGTATGCTCGTACGCCGTTTTTTTTTTCTATAAAAAATAGACTAGATGACACATCCATACGTTCTTATCATAGAAACCCGATTGGCAACTTCTAGGGTGGGTGAAGCAGATGAGGAGGGGTTCATTAAAAAGTCAAATTTGAAACTTAAGTACTACGTAATAAGAGTGGTCCATTTTCAAAACGCATATGAATTAAAGAGTTCGAGAGCTAGTGAACATAGAACAATATTAGAGTGTAACGCGCCTGCCCTGGAGAGCTTGTAGAACATTCTAGTATGTATTCTCAAATCGATGATGCGTGTCAATATGTACATCCATTTTTTTAATGTCCTTTATATGTTTTCTTGTAAGCAGACTGTAATAGGCATGATGACGGATTTTGAAATCCGCTTCTATAATGTAGATTCACGTCTACTGTTTCCGAAAATAACATTATTTCAGCAATAAAATAAGTTTTAACGCAAATTATGCATTTTTTTTCTATCTACTTTGAATTATGCGCGAAAACACTCGCAGGTGTCATGGCGTCGCTTGTGACGCTACACCTAGGTAAACGTAGGCAGGTAAATCAATCGAAGTTCAAGCGACACGGTGATGTTTCATGAGGCGTGACGTCATTCGCTCTGATTGGCGTTTTAGTTAACATGGCCGAATGCAGTATTTTATACTTTTATTTTATTGAAAATATTATTAATCTCAATGTTTACATTAAAACTGGTTAATTTATTAGAATTCTTTCAACATATTTTTTTCTCTAAAATCATTTATTCTTTAATTCTTTAATACTGTCATCATGCCTATTATAATATTTGCCTCATTATTTTGGCCCGTAGCTGAGATCCGCGTTTGCATTAAAACATACTGCAACCGTTACCAAATACTTTTCCAAGCCTCGGGTGTCACAGAACCACTTGCCGGCTTACGTCAGGTGTAGTATTCAATTTGCGCAACATCCGTCAGTGGAACATTCAGCAGTGCGGTCACGTACGTCCCGGTGCGGGGCGACGGATGTTTGTCGTGCCGCCCGTGTCTTCTAATAGATGTAGATTGTACAGCTTGGTGGGATAGGAATCTTCCAGGACAGCATTCGATATTTCTTTAGTTATTTAACAGTAACCGTAACCATGCGCTTGTTTCGTTTACTAATAGCCTTACTCATGCGTAGTGTCTTGTGTATGAGGGATGTATGGGCTCAAAGGCCACGCTGGCTAAGCGAGTTGGCGAGTGCCACTCTTTTAAAGGTGGTGCGATTCCTCAGGGCTTGTGGTAGCGGCTTTGTAATCCCTTAGTCGCTTTTTGCAACACCTACGGTTTCCGCCACCACACGTCCGTCTCCTCGTATGTGCCAATAAGTGTGGCGTTACTGAAAGACTAATATATATTAGTCTTGGCAACTGAATCGAAATTTGTTCATTGTATAGAAATCCATTTTCAACCACTAGGATAGAATACGGACAACGCATGGGGCGTTTAAAATGGACATTTGTGTAGATATTTTACTCGAGGATTGAAATTTTGGGGGTCGAATACTCACTCATTTATTGCACAATTAATCATAACCAGTTACTTTTTTAAATATTGACATTAAAATTAAATTGATACACAAAGAAGTTAGATTAAAGCTGTAATTAATATTTAAATTCAAATCACGACATTTATTCCAATTGATAAATTCATCGACAGTATAGAAGGCTTGCTCGACAAACAATCGCCTCAACCTCAGTTTAAACACTGGCAGGCTTGAAGCGTCGTCGGTTAAATTTTAAAATACCGACTAAATTAACTGTAGCGATAAGACATGGAAATAAGTTATGTACATCATAACAGCCTTGTAAAATTATAAACTTGTTATGATGTACATAATTTACCTTATAAATTATAGACATTAATTATAAATTATAGATTATTTACATTATAAATTTGGGCATTTCTAAGTTTCCGTAGAAACCGAGATTCCTCTTTGATGTAACTTAGGAGTTAGGAACTTGTTGTGAAGTTGTTAATTTCTATGAAAAGTTACATTTATAACTTCATCTTTGGATTTAACTGCAAACGAAACCGGTGATGATATTTTTAGATGTCTAATTGTGTAATTTAAAAGAGTATGTAACTCTAAAAGAGTGGATTTGTAAACCTGCTTGGCCAGCGTGACGTCAGCCATACAACCCTCACGCACAAAACAATATACTTGAGGAGGCCATGTCCAGCTGCCATTGAAATTATACTCAACCGCACATTTAACTGTTTACACTAGTTAGATAAACACATAAAGCTGATCACAATCTAGCAACATGTTATATGCCTTTGAATAAACATTATTATCTTTTTTTATAGAAAGAATATGACAGACGAGCATACAGTCCACCTGGTAGTGAGTGGATACTGTCACCCATGGACATGCATGACCGCGACCGATGACTCTTGAAAGGCCACCAGGGCCACAAAAACTTAGACATACACGATGTTGAGGCAATCAGGTTTTTAGCCGGTAGGAGTCCGGCACTACCTGGTACCACCTAGGCTGGCCCAGCTAGACTAGATGGTACCAGGTGTCCAATGCAGGATTTTCCTGATTGTCTCTCCTAACATAAAAGGACATGCATGATACATGTCAATTGCCAATAACAGTCCAGAATGAGAAACGTTAATATGTACCCTGATGCGCCGCATACCTTTGAAGACTTAAGAATGAATTTGGACAAAGGGCTGTAAAAATGGAGAGGGATAGGAAGATATGAGAATGGGCTCTGGCATATCTCAGTCGTTACCGAAACATGTACAGACAGGTCAACCTATACCCATGAGTATTAAAACGAGCCAATTTTGAATGGTTTTGGGTACATTAAAATGTACATTCGGGAATAGGTTTAAGTGGTAAATGTACTACATTTTCCTGTAGTCTTCTGTGAGAGAGGGATAACTTAGCCAGACCAGTGCGCCTAGCAGCTGTAGGATTGCAGCGTGCACCCTTGCCCTCCTGTTATAATAATATCTTTTCAAAAGTACAAATGGAAGCCTTCTCATATTTATATATACCAAAAAACACAATACATGATAATTTGTGTACTTTGTACCCTTAAATCTGGAAGGCACGTCCACATTCATATTTCAACTAGTTACAAATAATGGATTTGTTAATACTATTATTTGGTTATAAACTGTGTTCGTTCACAATGATATCATACATTGATTTTTACTTTAATTAAAAATCAAAGATCCGCGCAGTAAACAATAAACGAGGAAATGTGAGATGGAAGTGAAAGAACTTATTTTCCTCTAGTTTCCACAATGTCTAATGCAGTAGTTATAAAACAAATTCCTAACGATGTTATCGGATTAAATCTCCAGTTAATCGAAGTTATCTGAAGTTCTATTGAAAAGTTGTAATCTCCGTATCTAACTGAAACTATTATCCATCGGACGGCTTATCAAATATTCTCGTATTTCTTCTAGAAACTTCATTGGCTCATCATTACGGCGTAGTGATCTTTAGAATACGCTATTGGAAAAGTGAAGTTCTTGGAATGTACATTTATAATTTAGTTTCACAGACATGTTTATCTATTTAAACGGGTCTCAACGCGTATGTTTACCTTATTTATTTTATTTTATTTTTCGGTTGGGTTGCACCAAGGATGGTTACTAGCTGACTGAAGAGGCGGGTAGTCCACGTCGAGAGTTATGAGCAGTTTCATCAACTCCCCGCATTTGGTCTTCATAGTCCGGAAAGATGCGGCATATAACACTCAGAATATCTGAAGTAGCGTCAGACGAAAAATCGCGAGGTTTATTTTTATTAAATTTATTAATCATTGGATTCCATGTCGAGGACAATTTGTATTCATCTTATCAGTTGGAATTTCTGTTGTTTTATTTCAATTACTTTACGCACAATGCTGGAGAAATAGTAGCGATCAGTGACTGATCCCGGCGTTGAGTACATGGTCCACTATGGCCGATTTATTCGTCTGGCGATTCTTCACAGCTGCGATATGTTCCTTGACCCTTTCTGCTACGTTGAATTTGTTTGGCCCATGTACGAACTACTACAGCTGCAGCCTATCTTATACGTACCTGGCATCTGATAGGGCATTACATCCAGTGTGATAGGGTGTTTCCAGACGAAGAGCCTCCCCACGTTGACGTTCAAACGTGGACGCAGTGTGAGCAAAAAAATGGCGGCAATCTTCTTCTCTCCGGGTGGGTATTTAGCGACAATTTTTAAGACGCTCAAAAACTATTAATGCCCAATGGTACAGTGAAATGTGCTTACCAACTGTGTCCGATGTGTTAAATCAAAAACGTCCTAAAACAGGTTTGAGAGGGCTTTTCTTGCATCATGACATCGCATCATCTCACAAAGCAAAACTTACCCAAGAGTTTTTGAAGACCACAGCGATCCAAGAATAGAGCAACCCTCCTTATAGCCCCGATTTAGCTCCATGCGACTTCTTTCTCTTTCAGAAAGTGAAGCTTGGACTCTGTGGCATTCTTTTCAACAGCCCCGAGGACTTTTGTAATGATTTTACGGCAGCTGTTGAGGACCTAGCTAAAGAAGAGTATCGCCAGTGCTTGGAATTTTGATTTAGACGAACGAATCGCTGTTTAGGCTAATTTGAAAGTATTTTGAGAAGTTGTGTTGTAACCCAAATATTTTTATGTATCTCAAAATTTACCCAGTCACCCACGTATATTAAGTCGTTAATCTCTCTGGCCGAAGGGCGTTCCACGGACCATGAAGCGCAGCGTAGGATGACCGCTCTCAAATTTACTATATGATATAGGTGTTGTATATTTACTATATGAATATTGTATAATTATTTTTGTTATGTGGATTAAAATAATAAATAATAATACATACCTTTTACCACATTCCTGTTATTAAGCAACTTAAAGATTTAACCTATCCGCAGACCGGAATGTGGCAATAGAAATAAAATGTCCTTAAAAAGCAATAAATCGCGGACACCCAACGATAGGGACCTGTTCAATTGCTTATAAATCCCTTCAAATTGTTATTGGGTGAAAAATGGGTGAAATGGGTGAGAGCGCCGGTTTAATTGGGCCACATTCTCGGATCGTTTAATAGATGCTGTTAACGTTATATTAAGTTTTAGTAGTATCAAATCGAATTTTGAATAAATTGATTTGATAAATATATTACTAGGCCAGGTGGGTTGAAGAGTTGTGGATGAGAAGAATAAAGGTTCATATGTGGTGGTAGGTAGTCCTTGGGAGAGGCCTCTATCCAATAGTGGAGAGAGATAGGCTGATGGTATGCTTTATGCTTTATAGTATTTGAATATTTTGGGATAA
The DNA here is from genome assembly GCA_914767545.1 of Sesia apiformis. Lineage (NCBI taxonomy): Eukaryota > Metazoa > Arthropoda > Insecta > Lepidoptera > Sesiidae > Sesia > Sesia apiformis. Next base: position 21,062,242 of record OU611948.1, on the reverse strand, counting down.
TATTTCTCATAGTTCGTGATTGGCAGGGACAGATCATTTTAATATTCAATTGCGGTTGCATTGTTTTGTTGCATTTCGAGTGTCTAGTTTGTGATAGATGATATAACACATATTACGTGATTATTATAATAGTGTATATTCAATGTGTATGTAAACAACGTGTCACTAGAATAACGCAAGACGTCAACTAATTTAAAATATAGAAAATCGTTCCAGTGAAAAATAAAATTATTTTAGGCAAATGAAAGATTACAAAATAAGTGAAGTTTTGTTGTTTTATCTAAAGCATTGGTTGCGTTCATTGTGCAGTTACAAGTGTGCGGCGCGGGCGATGCGCGTGGAATTAGATTTATACTAAAAGTTAAGAAAAACAAACTATTGGAAAAACTGATAAAATCGATTTTACTGTCAGTATTGAAGAACCCATTATGGGGGTATGCCGAGGTGTTTTGAAGGAAATCACTTCACAGAGTTTTAAAGTTATGTGTTTAATTATCACGTATTACACATTATACAATCCACGGACGGTTTGTTATCTATTTAATATGCAACGACAAGGGAAACTGAATTATAGTATCAATAATGTCGCAGAGCGTAAGTGTACGCAATCGTTAGGGAGGAGACTCTTGACTGGCCGCGCGGTGCGGCGCATGCGCAGAACTTCTGCGCATCGAGACCATGAGCGGTTTAACCATGAGCGGCGAGCGATTCTACCTTGCAAGGTAAGTATTTTATATATACATATGACACATTTTTAGCGTTTTCGTTATTGAAGTGACACGTTGTATATTACTAAGCTGTTGGAATATACCTATATATGTATATGATTGCAATGTTAGACCCTCTGGCGTCGTCCGAGTTTAGAATACCATTAACCCCGTCTCTTCTAGTGGGTATTGTAAAAGGCGACAAACGGATAACGAAGCGGTTGCCACAAGCCCCGAGGCATTTCATCATCCCTAAAAGAGTCGTCAATCATTAATTATTGTTTTTGTTTCCAAATATTTTGCAAGTCAGAATTGGCAAATGAGTTGTCACAAACGACTTTTGTAAAATCTTTTCACCTATGATGAAAAGATGAACCTTATGAAAATCAATTGATTTGATTTAGCCAGCGCGGCGTTTTAAGACTACATATCCCGCATGCACAAGACAATGTAGGGAGGCAATGTACTGCATTACCTACTTTATCGTATTTCCCCAATGTACGTACGTGTTTCGGTAGTGAGTGAGATATGCCAGAGCCCATTCCTATCCCATTCTATTCTATCCCCCCCCCCCATTTTCCCAATCCCCTTTCTCCCAATCGATTCCTTAATCTGCAAAAGTAAACAGAGTATTGGGGAGCGTGACAACGTTTGTCATTCTGGACTGATGTTGGCATGTATCGCGGATGTCTATGGGCAACAATATCGACCTACCATCAGGAGGACTTTGAAAAAAATGTGATTGTGACGACCCACGTCCAGTAGTTGACGATAAGACGGCTATCCGACCGTGGAGAGACATGGGCTGGATGGTATGGCGTGATATATTCGCTCATTTCGAAATTAATTAATGTCCGAAGAGGAAGTATAATGAGAGAAGACTGTATCGCATCTCATGTTGTCGATGTTAACACGAGAATATACAGTACATGCGACACTCGTTAAGCCGAGGACGGGCGTGTTGCACAACTCAATTAAACGTCCTTCCGGGTTCCTGTGTTGCACAACGCATAGGGTACTAATGCTAACTACTATAATATATGAAAACGAAACGATGTCTGTTTGTTTATTTGAAATTTTTTCACTTATCAACGGATGCATAAATCGAGCTGAAATTTTGCATGATAGAAGACAGGTAGTATGAGTAAATTGCATGGTAGTATGAAAACAGGACAAAAAATAAAATAGGTTAAAAAATTAAGGTTTCAGTGGGATAGTTCTCGTGGAATAGTGAGCACACACAGAACAGTGTAGCAAGATTTTCGCGTTTTTCATACATATTTATCTATTTAAACGGGTCTTAACGTGAATGTTTACCTTATCTATTTTTCTCGACGTTTGTGTTGGGTTGCACCAACCGTGGTCACGAGCTAACTAAGTACACTGAAGTCTGGCTAAGTCGAGTAAAATAAATAAGACAAAACATTCACGTTTAGATCCGTTTAAACATATAGATATGAACTAAAGTCACCGACATAGCTTGTAGAATCAGAATGCTAAAGTGCTAAGCTCTAAATCCTCTCTCTACCCGCTGGTTGCCTGGAAGAGATTGCTTTTGGTGATAAGGCGGCCTATAACTTCTGTATAATACGTTATTATGTTTAATGTACTTGTATCAGCCTTTAATGTCCCGCTGCAGGGCACAGGCGTCCCCGCCGCCCCTAGTAAATCACTGGAGGATTTACGGGCCGTAATCCACCATGCACCATTTTTTATTTCTGCAGAATGCACGTTTTCTCATGATGTTTTCCTCTCACCGCACGAGCTAGTGACAATTTTTAAAAATCCGTACTTAAGTAGATACTCAGTGGTACGGGCCGAGGATTTGATTTCTCGATCACACGGATTTTAGTAGAGTATAGATATCCCTAAGCTATCACGGCTGTAATGTACTTATTTACAATAGGAATGCAATAAAGAATTTTTATTCATTCATTTATTCCTTATTCGCTAACATATACCTTCAGGGTTATGAACGTTAAAAACTAACTATTATTGCTGTATGACTTATTAAAATTCAGTATTTTCTTCATACACAATCAACATTTTTATATGTAATCTACGCTGCGAAGCGAACAAATATGTTCAAAGTTGTCAAACTGTTGAGATCATCGATTAGTAGCACTCTAGGGCAGGCACGATAGAGTCTAATTTATATGTTCAGTAGCTCTCGAATACTTTAATGCATATGTGTTTTGAAAATGGAATATTCTGATTACGTAGTACCTACTTAATTTTCAAATTTAACTTTTTAATCAACCCCTCCCCATCTGCTTCACAACCTACAAGTTACCGACCAGGTTCTTTGACAAGAACGTATGATGTGTCATCTAGACTATTCCCATATCGATGGTTGAAAAACAGAATTATTAAACGGACAGTGTATTAGATTAGAATTACAAAAGAGTGAAAAAGTCAGAGACTTCATTTAAATCGCACAGAAGACTACCTTGGAATGTACTGCATTTCCCACTTTACCCTATTTCCCCAAATGTACGTACGTGTTTTGGTTAGTGCGATATCCCGGAGCCCATTCCCATTCCACCCTATCCTATCCCTCCTCATTTCCCTAGCCTTTCTCTAAATACGTTCCTAAATCTCCAGGGTACGCAGCGCATCCGCGGGCGTACCGACGTTTGTTCTGGACTGAAGTTGGTATGTATCGCGGGTGTCGATGAGCGACAGTATCCACTTACCACCAGGTGAACTCTATGCTCGTCTAACGCCCTTTTTTCATAAAAATAAAAAACAAGTTCAGTAACAAGTTGTAGAAATATAATTATAACGATAGAAGTTCAAATTACTTCTCAGTTCCGTACACTTCCCATTCGTAATTCCTTTTCCACGCTTTCGGGGACGTGCCAATGTTTGTTAGTTTTGCAACAGTAGTCATTTACTACCAGATGTATAGTCAGCTCTGCTGCGGTCTTCTTTCTATAAAAAGAAATCAAGTCTGTTTCTATAATCCTCAGTGCTAAATATCTTGGAATTATTTTAAACAGTATTCGTAGAAACAGTAGTTTAAACAGTTATCACCTTTGAAAACAAAAACAACATTTCAATTCTGTATATTCCACAACAATGCCCCGTACGTATTCCAGTCATCTCCTTTTTCAAATAAATAGGAATTTCCCTTCAAATTTTGATTCTGCAAACAGTTCATAAGCAGCCAAAGAAAAATACGTTCACGCTGTCAGTCCGCATTCCATTCATTCATAAATTCCATTCATTCCCGACACATTCATTCACTCGGCGACAACAACCAACAATAGGCTTGTGAAGTTGTTTGTTTAGAAAAAAAACGAGTGTTAACATTCGAAAGGGGTTCTACACACAACACAAGTCACTTAAGGGCATCCGAGTTATTGTCACAGGGTATTTAATGATAATCCACTGCTTTAATGTCAAATTATGAGCGTGGTCACATTAAGAGAACTAGCTCAAAAGGGTAACTAAGTGCAATTTATGTTTGTGAACATGTTCTTATGAGAATAAAGATTCTTAAACCGAAGTACAGTTTATTGCACACCAAAAAATACTATGAAAGTGACACGAAGTCAATCGCTGAAGCGGGAGGAGATGTGAACACAAGAATAAAAGGTAGATTGTGCGCATACATATTATAATTACTAGAAGCAATGTAAAGTAGAAGTAATAAATATATTTATATATATATTTTTTTTTTATGGCCGAAGGCGGCAGACGAGCATACAGTCCACCTGATGGTAAGTGGATACTGTAGCCCATAGACATCCGTGATACATGCCAACATTAATCCAAAATGACAAACGTTGGCACGCCCCCGGATGCGCTGCATACCTTTAGATATAGGACTGGATTTGGAGAAAGGGTTGGGGAAATGGGGAGGGATGGGATGGGAATGGGCTCTGGCACATCTCACTCACTACCTAAACACGTACGTACATTAGGGAAATAAGATTAAGTGGGAAATGCAGTTCATTTCAAGATAGTCTTCTGTGAGAGAGGGGTAGGTAACGTGGCCAGTCGAGTGCGCCCAGCGGCTGTTGGATTGCAGCGTGCACTCTCCCCCTCACCCTATACTATGTATATACTATATACATATATACTATGTATATAGCAATAAACTAAAAAATATATTCAAAATAATAATAATACACCTTAAATGCCATACATAATAATACTGTTGTACGAGATAAATCAAGAAGGTACAATAAATACAATCCACATTAAACACAACGAAGACAGTAAACTATGGACAATAGAAGGCTATAGAAGGAAAATAGTAAAGGAAAGATGAGGAGAGTCACCAGGGCCGGATTAAGCCATGTAGAGGCCCCTAGGCAATGCAAGTCTCGGGGCCCCTCTCTAGGTAGGAAGGTAGCATTTAAACCTTATACCAACACCAAATTTTAATATCTCGACACTAATGAATGTATGTCATTTATTAAAACAAAACTATTTATAGGTAACGTAATGCAATTCAATTTATGCAATACTTGCAAATGGTGATTATAGTAAAATTATAACAGTGATTTATTTCTTGATAACTACTTTGAGTTATATTTCTCACGGGCCGCGGGGCCCCTAGGCGGCGCAGGACCCATAGGCAGTTGCCTATATTGCCTATATATGGATAATCCGGGACTGAGAGTAACGTAGAATGAATCAGTGGATAGAACTCAGTGCTCCAAAAATCCTCTCCACTGAACGTCACTATTATCCCAGGCTCTAGTGATCAACAAATTAAAACCTTGCGATTTATCGTCGAATAAGTCCGCGGACATTGTTAGTGTAGTGTGTAGCAGACTTTCCAAATGAGAAGATGAAATGTGGGTAGTCGATAAAACTGCTTGCAACTCCTATCCCGGACTACAACGCTCTTTCAGTCAACTTGTGACCACGGCTGGTGAAACCAGTGCCGAAAGGCCGTTGAGTAGAAATAAAAGCCTTTAATTTTACGCGTTTAGCCTCGATTTACAATATAAAATGAGTAAAAGGAAAATTAAGATGTTACACTACTTGTGAGAGAGCATAGCAACAAACTAATTTAATAAGTGGTAATTAGGTAACCGATGATCGCTATTAACGCGTTAACGTCAGGTATTTTAACATTTTTTTATTAAGGCCAAAGAATCATACCAAATGGCAATTTTATCATGATATTTGTATGCTAAAGCGATTAATCTCTTAAGGAGATCAAAAGTCCTAGAGTAGTGCAACTTGACTGAACGATATTAATTTGAATATCGATTGACTAATCAGATTAATTGATATGTAGATTGCGCGACTTTCATACGATTCATGACATAACCAATATCATTAATATTGCTGTCAAAAACTGTCAGTCACTGTCAATTATCATAACACTGTGTTATTTTGTAATCAACTTCTGCAAAGCAAACACTGAATTCGACATGTTACGAGTCGTTCATGAAACTTTAAAGCGGCGACATGTTCGCGCGAAGTTTCGTAACAATTGCAAGGCGTTCCTGAATTGAATCGTAAATATATGAATTTAAGTCCCCTTACCTCGACTTTTGTTAGTTTAGGTACAGTTAAGGACAAAAGTGGAGTTTGACACAACCTTTTGCAATGAAGTATTTGAGTTGTGTAATTTTTAATATATTTAGAATTTTTGACATTATTTATGTTGCAATTTTTTGGTCAATATTTTTTATTTGTTACATTTTTTTATAAGTAACCTTTAATTAACTAATAAATAAAATGTATCAATTACAAAAGATTAGTTTCTATCAGACAATTGACGTTTTATTATTTAATTTTGTTTAAAATTTCACTGGTGGCTATAAAATGATGAACATCCGTCTATCAGATGTTAATGCAGAGCGTTAATAGCCTAGGGTTATTAATATCGAGTCACATCCGTGAGGTAGTGAGTTCTATTATATCGAGATGAACCTGCGTAATCGTAATGAAATATTATGAGGAAACCACTAGGTTTCCGAAATTAAACTAGAAAATAAAATAAATAAAAGAACATGGACCGGGGGAGCCGTTGCCCCTGAGATGATGCCTGAGCACGAGGGTGACCTCAGCTCGAGAGTGCGGATGTCCTGATGACGATGGGAACTTTATAATTAGTCTAGATAAAGTGGACTGTAGGCTTCTCGGCCGGTGTCCATATTAATTGAATCTTCCGGGCCACTTAGCCATGGTCTTCTGGAATCTCTTCTCTTTTTTCCAAACGTTTCGTCAACAACTGCGGTTGACATCTTCAGTGGCGACTGCGTTCACTTTCGGAGAGATGTTATCTCTTCGGCTTCTTGAGCGCAACTCATTGTTGACGAAACGTTTGGGAAAAAAGAGAAGAGATTCCAGAAGACCTCGGCCAAGTAGCCCGGAAGATTCAATTAATATAGTCTAGATAAAACCCTAGATGTCTAGGTGCTAACCCGGCACATAAGTTATACCTACAACTATGTAAAATTTCATTAAAATTAGTCAAATGGTGTTTGCGCGGTGCCAGACAGACAGACAAAAATTCCAAAATAATGTTGTTTTAATATTCGTACTTTATTACACTGCAGTCTTTTTCAAAGAATATTAATTGTACAGAGTGGCTTTATTACCATTTTATGTGTAGATTAATTCTAAAGGCCCAACTAAAATGTCTTTTTATTTTTACACGCCATTTTACAACACTAAAACCTTTTTAAATGCATTTAAGACGACGGTCGGCTCGTGAATGGCGCAAGTTGCTTCAAAGCCGTAAGCTGAAAATCCTTCCTTACTCAACCGGATAAAGAAGCAATTGGATTTAATTTCTTACCTTTGATGTCAGCTATCGTATCATTTCTTTGACTGTCAATATATTCTACAATCGATTTATTCGTAGACTTAGAGATATAAAAATAGTAAATGATGATTGATTCATGATTTATTAAAAAATCTGTACTAATTTGCTTGACTATGAAACTTAAGTCTTGACTAATATTTGCACGTTATTTAGAAGGTATTTTAAAAATGAAAAATACGCCAGACTGTAGATAATCCAGTCAATAGGTACGTTTACTATGCATAAGGAATAGTAGCGATTGTGATATATTCTGTTGTTTAGATTTAGGTCAAGCCGCCATCTTGGATTAAATACCTGAAAATGTATTTTTAAATAAGTCTCTACAGTTAATCCTTTGAACAACATCTACAAACTTGAAGTATAACTAATTGCCGACAATTTATATATTAACACTTTTTTGTATATCTTATATTTAACGAGCGACAATGGCGAAAAGGTGAGCAATACATTCTAAAAGTTGTGAAAAGCTGATGTTTTACCGTAAAATGTATAAAATTAATATATGTTGTATATGTGTACTTATTTTTCAAGTTTCATTCTTATGTTTTAATGTAAATATTTCATGGAGCAGGTATAGACGGTCCCTCATATTCCTTTGTATCTTTTGAAGCGACCAAAAATATATTATATATGATGATAGTGACAGAATGATATTTACAATAGAATAGAAATATATATATTCACTGCTTGAAATTAAAATAAATACATATTAAGATAAACATAAAAACATGCAGGAATATATGTACGAGTATAATACACCTACAATTACATAGTTACTCGCTCGTTAATTGCTAACCCGAATACGATTGTTTATCTGTAATTAATTTACCTCTGGTTGCAATTCCTTTAATATTTCATTGAATTACAATTTACAATATGTACAATACAATTTTTCAAAAGAAGAAAAGAAGATTTTAAGAAAATATTTTCGATGATGACTTTTACGGTGATTTTTACTTAGTAATTTACTTAGATAGGTACCAAAATCATTACTGCTAAATTCATTTCAATCCATTAAGAAATATGCCCCGCAGATTTCTTTGAAATCTGCTTGAAAAGTAATTTTGGAAAATCTTCTATTGCATTGAAGAAAATTATATCTACCTGATTTACCCAGGCGGCTATATTGGAATAATATTGTTGGCGCTTATATAGAGTAGCAAACTGCTGTATATTGTTAGCAGTATACATCAGTATAGATGAACGTTAAGAATAACAAGTTAAATATCGGTTTTACACGAGTCAAAACGAAACAATAGTCAATTTATTTACTTATGTCAATATGGATCTGATTTCGTGTTTTACACTAAACGAAAAGGAATCTTTCCTTTTCGTCCCAGAGAAAACTTTCTAGGAAGAAAATTAAAGGATAGTTTTATCCCAGAGAATATTCTGTAGGACGGAAAGATTCGTTTTCGTTTTGTGCGCACAAACACGAAATCATGTTATAAACACAGCGTTCTAGCTCCGGTACACACGAGTGGTCTGACATGATGATAAACAGCGATACAAAGTTACTTTCGTCATTAATTTTCGTCACGAAAAAAGTGTCAATTACACATTTGACAAAAAGGTAACTAAAAAGGTTTCTACGTCTCGACTTTTAATATTTAAACAGCAGTTACTTAGAGATTTTTCTCCAGAATCACGACAAAATCTGGGTTGTACTCGTACTTATTATTTCCTCTTTTATATTATATACTTTACATTTATTACTTATTTTCATTATCTTTGAGCAACGGTAGTGATTAAGTTGATTTCTAAGAAATGTTTTTCTGAGAATATCTTTTATCTTTCCCTGAATAGATTTCAGAAATGCTTATAGCACGAACTTGTTTAGTTTCAATTTCATGCTCTAGGAGACTTGTGTATAAGGAGGATCTTTTTGTAGCTCGTCTAACGTTACAGGTATATAGTTGGCAAGTTTATGTTTCAATACACAGTAGTTATATATCTTATAAGTTCAAAAAGATAATTTATTTCTATTAGAAATCGTTATTTTCTAAATTTATTTTTATTTATGGAAAAAAAACGGGAGACGAGTTGACAGTCCACCCGATGGCAAGTGGAGACTGTCGCCCATGTACATCCGCGATACATGCCAACATCAGTCCAGACTGACAAACATTGGCACGATCCCGGATGCGTTCGGGGACGGATTGGGAAATGCGGTGGAATAGGATAGGATGGGATGGGCATAGGCCCTGGCATATCTCACTCACTACCGAAACACATTGGGGAACTTGGTTAAATTGGGTAATGTAGTACATTTCAAGGATTTCGTATTTCCGAACTAGCGTCGCCACGCTAGTTAGGAAATACGTGGGAAATACATATTATTTAGTTGTGAATATAGTTTTTTTTTATATACGGCAAGGGTGCAATTAGCACATTCTGCCAGTGTAAAGTTTTCTTCGCAATAAACAATTTTACTCGTAAAGTCTAAAACGCATTCTGTCAATATCCAGTCCCGTCGAAGTAAATCAGGAGTCGCTCTGAAAAGCGGTAGTACGTTTACCGAGCACAGCAGTAAACGTACTATAAACTGCTTTTATTTGAGTATCACAAACAACACTTTGAAGATTAATAAACTATCACTATTAGGTATACAAAATGCACAATAAATATTTTTTATAATAATCAAACAAAAACTAAACTTTACTTTTTGAGTCCCCGTCAAAAAGTCAAAAATGTGAAAATAAGAGAGAGAGAAGGAGAGATGAAAGACGGATGATAACGTCACATGGTGGATGGTAAAGGACGTTTCGTCTGTTTCCGTTCGTTTTAGAATAAAGTGTTTAATCAAAATTTGTACAATTTCACGACCTACCCTAATACCCTATTCATGGTGATATGGTTTATACTGGTTATATGGTTTAGACATCGAAATATATTTTGGCTATTTTTGAAAACTTTAATCTGTATATTATTTGACTCAGTTTGGCTCATTTTTTTACCTAACCGAGATATACGCGTACACCCAAACTAGTTATTTTTCTGCCAAATTGGTATTGATTCTTGGGATACAACGTCTCTTGAATCCCAACAACTAGAATATAATATATTTATATATTTAAACGGATCTCAACGTGTATGTTATTTTACCTTATTTATTTTACGTTTCGGGTTGGATTGGGTTGAGTGTTGCATGCCGCAACTTTTCGGGCTATGAAGGCCATTAATGAAACTGCTCGCAAGTATCGACTTGTACTAGCCACCTCTTAAGTCAGCTCGTGACCGTGGTTGGTGTAACCCAAACGAAACGTCGCGATAAATAAATATGCGTTAAGACCCGTTTAAATAGATAAACAAGTCTGAGAAACGCGAAAAACTCAAATGTTAAACTACAATATATAATATTCCTAAGTAGGATTCAACAGTTACATTTTATTATCTCTCCACTATTGGATATAGACATTAGGAAATGTTTAGGAGAACGAGCTCCTAATGCCCTAATGTGCCTGGTTATTTTCTCAATAACCCTGAGGATAACTGATTCGCATGAAAGCAAAACTGAGGATGGTCTGCAAATGAAAACCCCTTTTGTGTGTGTTAAAAAGGCTCCTAATATTAAAACCGTAGAGAGGGCAACGCATCGGATTCGGTTCATTGGCCTCCCCGCTCCATTGGAACTCGAATAAAAAGCGAATGGGGCGTGTCGCTTTGAATTTTCGAAAAGGAAGCCATTTTGAGCCGATATTGCTATTGGATAGTATCCAATTTTTGAGGCTGATATATTTACGTCAAAGGCCATGGAGCTATCGTAACAATTATTCACACGGGAGCGATAGGAGTAGGGTTGTCACTTTTCAGTTTAAATTTTGTTTTTATAGACAGAAAGCGGCAGACCTGGACATAAGATTGAATAAAATAAAATGAATAAGTGAATAAGATTGTCAAATGTAATTTTAATCAAATTACAAATCTCGCGGCAAGTTTAAAATCATATATAACATCAACATAATGGGGCTTAATTACGGTCAACAGGGGTGAATTGGGATCAAGTGGGGAATAGGGAAAAAATAGGAAATGATACTTACGTTCCAAAGTGAACTTGAAAACTCCTAATTATAAAATATTTTATTTGGTACACAATTAAAGTAGAATAGTTACTTTTTGAACTAGCAACACTCATTCGACATGAAGTTAGCAGTAAACTCTCAAAAACAGTTTGAAGGTGCCACTTTGAAGTGTATGTTTATAAACTTTGACAATATTTGTACTTTTAGGCATAATTCTTACATATACATATATGTGTAACAGTTACTAGTCATTTATTCCGGAAGGTGTTCATCGAAAAGTAAATACAATTTAAATCATCAATTGACGGTAAATTAAAATTTGTAACGGGGTTTTTGTCCAAAATATTAGAGGTTTTTGTCAAGGGTTCTTAGGAATGTTAGTGGGGTCAATAGAGACGTCATAGTAAATAGGAACGAGCTATAGATGACTGTAAAGAAACGACAAGGGGAGTATAGGGATAGGGTTGCTACTGAACAATTTAAGGTCATAGGTCCATACTCTATACCTTGATAGGATAAATAGGTTCATCGCAACTTCATTTTAAGTTAGAAAAGTTAGATAGAAAAACTTATTTAGTTAACCCTTTTCCATCGTCATATTTTCAGCCATTAGCCTTATTTGGCCATCTGTCGGGAGTAAAGAATACCCACTAAAACTTTAGCTCAAGATTGGGCAAAGATTGTACGCGATAACCCTAAGAAACTTGGTGAGAGGCAACTTATGTCTTAAAGCGGAGAAACATCCTAATGGATTTCAGAAGATATGCCATTATGAAATGTTGAAATTTTCAATTTGTTCAGTGACTATGTTAACTTGGACTTATACGAGTATACGGACTCCATTAGAGGCCCACATTAAAGTTCCGTAGAAAGATAATCTACACATATTCACACATTGGTGTATGTATCATATTATTTATATATGTGTATGTGTATATTTAAGTGTGTATAATTATTTATATATGTCTTAAATTACATTATTTTTGTGCTTTCTATTTTCTGCACCTGTTATCCTACATCAGTGATCTTTCTTAGATCATATAGATCATATCGTGCAAAAAATAAATTCGCACCATATGGCGCGACAAATGAAATGTAGTAAAACAAAAGGGAGCCAAATTAAAAAAAAAATTAGACGGTTATTTTTAGTTGTAGAAGGGAGCGGTCACGTTGCAATCCGACAGCCGCTGGGCGCACTCTATTGGCTACCTTACCCCTCTGTCACAGAAGACTACCTTAAATGTTGCATTTTCCACTTTATTTCGCTGGTGAGTGAGATATATTATGCTAGTTCCGATTTCTATCCCTCCCCATTTTCCCAATCCCTTCTCAAAATTCATTCCCGGATTTCTAAAGGCAGTGCATCCGGAAGCGTGCCCACATTTGTCGTTCTGGACTGATGTTGGCATGTATCTCGAATGTCGCAGGGCAAGAGCATCCACTTTCCACCAGGTGGATTGTATGTTTGTCTGCCGACTTCTTTTTATAAGAAAGCCTCATTAGACCGTCTTGCTATGGAGCAGTCTGTAATAATTGGTCACATATCATATAAATTGAGAATTTCAACATTTAATATTGACATTATTAAAACTATACAAATCTATAGTATTTCAATAAAATCCACCGTGTTTAAATCCTAGAAAACTACGTATTTATCGCGTAAGTATTGTCGCGAAATTGAAAATCTCCTGCGAGCAAGTGAAATTTAAATCATATTTTCGTTGACTTTTCCCGGGGTTGCCTGCATTTTTAAACTGCACTGTTAGTTGCAGCGTGATTTATTTTTCATACCTATGGCGGGACTGGAGCAGGAACGTATATTGCAAAGTTATTGTATCATCTGAAGCTAAGGAAAAACAACGTTAATTTTGTAGTACTGTGCTACAGGACAATATGGCTAGATAATTGTATTTTTTTTTTTCAAAATAAACTTTAAAGGAAAATAATTGAATAAACAGCGGAAATACTGAAAGTGGCAGCACGCTGGGTGAAATAGATTTCCGGCATGGAGCTTGTGCACCGCGTGATAGACGATGGTTAGGCACCTCTACCGTCCAGAGCCGTGTTTGAGGTAAAGAGATGGCCCAGGAGATCGGCTTTCTCCTTCGCCCCATGGGCCAGTCAACCATCGGGTCTCCGCAGTGGTGGGAGAGACGACTGACAGAAGTTACCCTCAGCGGCCTTGGTGAGTGACTAGAAAGCTCGCGGCTTTCAGAAGGATAGCTTGCTAGTCCATCGCCAATTATGCGGATGTACTAATTCCTTGCCCTGACAGTTGTCCTCTTACTGTACCTTGAGGCAGCGTTAAATTTCTTTCTCAGGTCGGTGGTATTCGGATTTTCAGATACCTGTGCTTTGGCCCAGGCCTTGTATGCAGCTCGATTATTATGGCGTGCCTCTCTGCAGGACTGGCTAAATCAAGGTTGGTTCCGTCCACGTACGGGTACCACGGAACAAAGAATATAACATTCCATGCCCTGCAACACCACATCGGCAACGGAGTCTGCACAGGTATCCGGATCTCCCGACAGAGCTGCCTCCGGGGATAGGAAGCGTAAAATTCACGCAACCCATCCCAATCTGCAGACTTGTAGTCCCAGACGTTGCGCGTTCCGTGTGAATGGGTCAGCACGGATTTTTTAGCTAGCACAACAGTTCAAACGATACAATGGAGGACGAGAAAAATTGTATATTGTGGGATTTGTGGTTTAATAGTGATAGTTTATTAAACTTCAAAGTGCCTAGTGTTAGTGAATAATGTTTGTGATAATTAAATTAAAGCGTGAGACTGCATTTTTTGTATTCTTCCAAGTAGTGCAACTCTGTACTCAGTAAACCAACTATCACTTTATTGAGCGACTCCTACTTCGACGGGACTGGACAATGATGTGATAGAGACATTTCTGTTTTATTATTTGCTATGTGTGTGGACCAATGGTTACGCCAGTCTCCAAATAAATTTTATATAAATAATAATGCATGACCGTCTGTCATATAAAATAATATTTATATACGACTGACAGCTGTCACCGAGCAAAAAAGGAAAGCCACGCTACATGCGCGCCGAAAAATAGTTCGGTTGCCATCGTCGGCGCCACGCAAACAAATTTCAAATCTTTTCGTCGAACCAATATTAATCGGGTCGCGACCCTAGGGATAAATCGGTAGGAAATAACATCAAGATCACCGGCTGCCCTGGATGTGCTGCGCTTGGAGCCTCCCGGATATGTACTCGACATTTATAATCATTCAATTTAGGTAATTTTCCCAAATTATTTTGCACCTCGCATCCCGCAGGTCCTTCGTCCCGGGTCCTACCGGATCCTCTTCCCCGGGTGCACGTACTAATTAGCGGTTATCATACCACACCCCGGATCCCACCGCACATATATAATATGTATAAACTTTATCTAAACATCAGATGTTTCAACGAGTTTTTTTAAACAGAATCTTGAAACAACGAAATTTTAAGTTGGAATCTTAACTTAAATCTTAACCCTTTGCTCAGATGACGTCACATTTGTGTTTATGCGTGTTGTCGCACCCTAAATTTAGATATGACGATCAACAAACTGTCGAGTACGCGAAAAGTTTATGGATATTTCCTTTATTTTCTCCCTAATGGAATGCTGTCAACGTGAAATATGTATTTCAGTTATTATCTCCTGTACGTGTAGTTCTCACATATGTGTGTACAATTTATTATGCTGCTATGTAACGTTCCGCGAACGAGGTGTACTGGTACATGTGTGTACATGTGTTCATACCCTAAATAAGAATATGCACTAAGCCTAAGTTTGGACGCCGCGTTTTGCATATGCGTGCAATTTGTATTTGATTGTCGAAAATAAACCAGTTTCGCTTTTATTTAACACTCATACTTCTTAACATAGCACTGGGTTCTGAGGATACACCATCCCTGGGATTCTAACAAGCATTTAACATCCCAATGTAGGGAACGTTGCCTGGAAGAAATCGCTTTAGCTTTTGTTGTACTTTGTATTTATTTGCATGTTTTTGGTGTATAATAAAGTGTATCTATTTATCTATCTGGCAAACCTGAAAGGAAGGGATGGCGTTGTGGAGGTACAAGATATTGACATATTAAGGAGGGTGTGAGCGTACGCTGCAGTTCCACCGCCGTTACACCACCTGTATAAGAGCGAACTAGCCAACCCGCTTGGTCAGCGTGGCGTTTTAAGGCCATATGTCCAGCAGTAGCTAATGAAAGGGCTTCTTGTGTTGTGTGATTTTAATACCATATTTAACTGTAGTTTAGGCGCCAACTGAGACCAAGGGGCACTCTGAGGGGGAGAGTGCACACTGCAATCCAACAACCGCTGGACGCGCTCGACTGGCCACGTTACCCCTCTCTCACAGAAGACTAACTTGAAATGTACTGCATTAGCCACTTTTATCTTATTTCCCTAATGTATGTACGTGTTTCGGTAGTGAGTGAGATGTACCAGAGCCCATTCCCATCCTTTCCCTCCCCATTTTCCCAACCCTTTCTCCAAATCCATTCCTATATCTTCAAAGGTAGGCAACGCATCCGGGGGCGTGCCAACGTTTGTCATTTTGGACTAATGTTGGCATGTCTCGCGAATGTCTATGGGCGATAGTATCTACTTACCATCAGATGGACGTATGCTCGTCTGCCGCCTTCGTGCATAAAAAAAAAACTACACAAGCCAGCCACTCGCGGCGATAACCTCGCGTCGAGACGATATCGCCGTGTGTAGATTGGCTTGGCGATAGCTCGTATTGTTACTATTGAAATTAATGGCACGCACGAGATTATTGATGTGAGAAACTCACTCATGTAGTTGACGCCGCCACCTCATTTTCAGCGTGGTAACATACTTGTGTAGAGCATTAAAATTTGTAAACAAGTTTGACTCAATTAGTGACGGTAATGAACCGGCCTGTGAAATGCAAATTGGCGGGAAACTCGTTACGCTGACTTTGGTGGAATAGACGTGCTCGTGCCGCTAATAATTGCATTGTACATAATGTAATTTGATATGTTACAAAGTGCAATTACAGAAACGAAATTTGTAATTTCCGGTAATAAGTGGATAAGTCAAAATGAACTGCTTTTCACAGTTTATTTATTTATCATATGAGTAGGCTTTACAGTGTTGATCAATACACTTACTGAGTACCTCCAATTGTAATTGTAAAAACGGACAGACAACAATTAAAACTGTCATTAGTCACTAAGGAAAATAGGTACCAACTGCCGCCCTACGAGATGCTTACAAGGTGCAGTTAAATTAAAATAAATAATTAAAATAATATTGTTTGGAATTGGCGCGAGCATCTTTGCATACCCGCATACCTTGATTATTTGAAGCAACATTTTTTTTGTCCCCGCCATATTGAAGGCGGTTTGAGAATTTGATATTTTTGAGTAGTAACACGCGCTCGGCGGCGAGCAGAGTTAGATTTGGAGATAAATTCACACCGCGGGCTCGGACAGTTGATTTTGTGATTCGCGCCTATTGATTGGATTTGCACGCCGATATCCTTGTGCCACGCGAGTGTTTTGGTTGGATTTGCTTATTGTGATTGTGCTTGTATTGGAAGTGATATCTCGAGGTGATTTTGCTGCCGTGTGTGAGTTGCCGAACTGTAGCGGCCACCGGCTCACCACAGAACGAGACTTGATTACTACACAAGTATCTATTGGGAATGTATGTATTTATTCAATCACACTAAGATAGGTCACGTCTAGTAGGGACTAGCGTAGGTACACTTTCCAGATTTGTGCGTGGGCAAAACCACCTGGGGTAAGTGAGACCAAATTGTGTAAATTGTTGATTATTTGCTTACCCACCATTTTGGTGGATATATTGAGTAAGTTTACTACATTTGGGCCCGAGTGCACATTCCTCGGGCTGCTTTCGCGTAACGCGAGGCAGGTGCGCGCCTAGTGTGCGCATCGTAAACAAATATAGTATAAATATATAATCGTGAAAATAATAACGGACGGACAATTATCGATTCAAATTATGTCTAATAGATACAGAAACTATGGCACGAAATTAGAATAAAAGGACGGGGACAATTGAGTGCGGGTGTGAATTTTCACCAAGTCATGAAGTTGCGCTCGCTTCAAGCAGGCAGGATTTGAACTGACGGAACATTTTCCATATTCACCGGCACTTACCGCCAGTGATTTCTATCTTTTTACCGTTTTAAAAGAACATGTCTGTGGCATTAAATTCGACAACAATTATGCTTATTTGAGACTCGTGAGACTCCTAAGTATATCGATTTAGGAGAAGATTGCGTGGAAAAATAAATAATATTTTTTTATTTGTTCTCATTAATTTCATACTGATTCTGGAAACTTATTGATCAACTCTCTTAGGCGGCAGACGAGCACCTGGTGGTAAGTGGATATTGTAGCGTTGCTATTTCCGCGACACATGCCAACTTCAGTCCAGAATGACAAAAGTTGACACGCCTCCGGATGTGTTATTCTGTACAGTGTGTACAGTATCAGCCAGTCGAGCGTTCGCACAAATACAGCTCATTATCAGTTTAGTCGATAAACGGTTACGTAGCGCCAACCGCAAATTTAAGGTTGTAGAACAAACCTCATTATTCAGTTAGAGCAATTTAATTTTAAATCATTGTAACAACTCGTTGAACATTATGAACGCAAAAAAAGTTTGTAATTGTGCGTTCGTCCGATTGGCCAATGCTTTACTTAGGACGTTTTGGCGGGAACTCTTGTTTGATTATTATAAAGACTGTGTATTGTGGTTTTGTGGTTTAATAGTGGTGATAGTTTATTAAACTTCAAAGTGTTTTTTGTGATGATGATGATGATCAAATAAAAGCGTAGGACTGCGTTTTTCGTGTGCTTTCGATGAGTCCTCTGCTGTCCTCAGTAAACCTACTATCGCTTTACTGAGCGACTCCTGGCTTACTTCGACGGAACTGGACATTGACAAGATACATTTTAGACTTTGAAATTGTTTATTACGAAGAAAACTTAACACTGGCAGAATGTGCTAATTGCATCATAGCGGTATATGAAAAGAAAAAAAATGGTTTACTTATCTAGATACTAAACAAAATGATCCGACGATTGGATTCCAGACATCCAAAGCCGCGGGCAGACGCTAGTGAATAAAATAATAATAAATAAATTTTATTTCAGTAAATCCCCATCTATAAATAAATTCCCACCCAAGGTTTGACGAGAACGTCAACGGGCCAATCCCAGGAAAAATCCCCCAAAAATCCATTATTCAACTTGTTAACACGTTGTCCCGTCATAAGGGGTGACATCCAATACACACGCAATAGACGGAAATTGGAAACGTTCGTCCGCGGACGAAGCTGACGATTTCAATCGAGGATCAGACGTTAGCCCCTGATTGATCCATACAGGCTGTTGGATAAACTACGTCATTTTTGGCCTTGGCTTTGCGGGTAAATTTTTGTATTTTAGTATGCGTAGTATGATTTAACCGTTAAGAGCAGTTTCAATTTCATCAACACTTCGATTCTTCAAAATAAAAGTTATTAATTACTCATAATAATTGCACATTTATCTCGTTTCATAGTCCAGGGCTATAAATGCTTGGTGTATTCATAGACATCATTAGATCACGGTTTGAAACCCGCCCTCTACCGCTAAGTTTCTACTCAACTTTTTTCTTATTTTTTATTTAGTAGGTTTGTCAACATTATTACACTAATACGTAATGTTAGAAGGAATATAATTATAAGTAATTAAACTAGATGTAAGAGAACTAACAGACAAAAATAGCTTGCACATAAATATAAGAAATTAGATTTAAGTACTGTGCCTGTTAGAAATTGTTAGGAAACAGAGAATTTTTAATTATCACTGGTTTGGCGTGTGTCTGTTGTTTGGGACATATGTAAGTAAAATTTACCAATCTGCACACCGGGCCAGACATTCGGGCCTTTACGATAGATTATGGCCTGAATTCATCTCGTCGAGACAAATATCGTCCGATAAAGTGAAGTTTGAGCAAATTTTCCTTTAAATTCGTTAATCACAATTTCTTAAAATTCTTGTCATAAATTTTAAGCGCCACTTTACAACCATTTCCTAATTGAATTTTGCGTGGCCACGACTAACATTTGCCGTCGTAATGGGATATTTAAAAAGAAAACAGTGGAGAATTTCCTAATAGCTCGCTATCAGGGGAATTTTTAATAGTGAAGTTTCATAAATGTTAACGAGGCCAGTATCGGTCTTACTTCGTTAATGGCCTTGTCGTGCCACCTAATGGCCCTAATGGATATCTGCAACATGCATATTATGCACATTGTATTAACTTGCAAGTCAATAAAGATTTGTTTTGATTATAATCAATAAAATCTATAGATAATTATCTATAGATTTTATTTCTTACACAAAAACGATCGCATGCATAATAATTTTAATTCTAAAATGTCTTGAAAAATAAATACAGACACGCCAGCAATTATTTGCTAGCGGATTCTCATTCAATACACATGGGATATTTATATATCCCATGTGTATTGAATGAGAATCCGTCTCAGCACAAGCTGTATACCATGATAGCGGCTCACAGCGCTGATTATCTGACGGAACCAAGACGCATGAACTGGAGAAACAGCGGTGTGCGTCAATGGACACAATTATTTAAGCTTGTATTTATATGTCACAGAAGGAAAGCAAATGGCTAGCTCGCGGCTAGTTTATTTTAACAGTTACTAGAGAGATTCTTCGATCGGCAAACAAATTTCTTGCAAAGAATTCTAAAGTTCACCTCCACATCACCCCTTGTTGACCTGGCCGTTCCTCCTCAACTCAAAAGATGTTTATAGTTAGTAAAATCAAATAGCTCACTGGTAACTATAATATTTATTAAAGTAACATTACATGGGACACTATACATCAGTAATTTCAATGACCGTATAACTCACCGTAATTAGTTTTAATTATGTGCACACAATACACTTCTTTCATTACTAATGGTGGTATGATGTTATCTTGATGGCGATCCGTTCGTAAAGAGACTGTCTGCTTCCTACCTTCGGCTTTTATAGAGCTGCTAACGAGCGGGAATAAAATGGGGTTGATAGAAGTTTTCGCGCTACTTGGGTGTCACTCCAGCGCTCTGTATTTCCTTCGACACAAGCGCCCTCTACGCGTGTTTAGTAATTTTAACTTTAATTATAACCATCTCAAGTTAACTAAATATTTCACAAACTATTTACTACTGGCCATTCAATGGGGATTTCAGAAGATAGTACACGACTCAAACTCGCACACTGAATGACTCAAACAAGACAACTAGCGACATCTTCAGTTTCCCTTCGACATATGTATATGCATATAAATATTGTTTTTAATCGACTGAAAACTAACAACACTAGCGATCTTCCGGGACTTCGACCACGTTAGCGTAGATTTAGCCTAAATAAGTATTTGTTAAACGGCAAGCTTTTCTTATATGCATATATGAGATTCGCGGCCCCCGCACACAGCCTTCGGTTAATAATAATAATACTTTTTAAATAATATAATAGTATTATAGTGAAACGCTGAGTTTTCGTACATGTACCCTAACCCAATGCCTCAATATAGGACAGTCCAACTTATCCACTAAGGCGCTCAGAATGACGTTGATGCTGCCCCACACGCGGCACATCAGGGAGGCGATTCTTTTACGCACAATTGCACGCAAATAGTCCCTGTGAGCCTCAGCAAACATACCGGATACGCTTCAGAAACGCGGTAACCTCAACAGCACCCTGAAACCATTATTATACTGGACACGCAGGGCTCGCTAAACTAAATAAAGTACCAAACTGTACACAGGTTTTTAAGGGACTTTCCAGACAATTAGCTTGTTTTCTGCTTGCGGATATTAAACGAGGTCGTCACGTAAAATATTGTCCTTCCGCTCCGTATTCATGGCCAGTTTGTTGCATCTGCGCTACTGCAAATGAGATGCGGACGGAATTTATTATGGAGTCTTCTATTTGAATATTTTAAAAAAGAATTTTAAATTATCAAGTCATTCAAAGCCAACTTTTTCGGCTCGTTTTTTCATCAGACCACTTATTATCTGCTTATTTCATACTTTATTAGAAAAAAAAGCAAAAGTTAGAGTTTATTCTAACCGACATAACAAATACTATATAGTTTAGTCATAAATATTGTTACAAGGATAACTTTTGATATGTTTCTTGACATAATAATTTTATTAGAAGAATTTGTGTACAGAAGAATAGTCACCATTTGCTTTTTTACCATGTCACATAGTCACCGTGGAATGTTTTAGGGATTGAATGTTACCATTGCGTTTAGAGCATATCATGTTCTCTAAAACATACCATAAATCATAATCGGGCGATTGAAATCGGGACTAGATTACAGGCCAGACTAAGACTAGGGCTAGGGCTAGGGCTAGTTTTCAGCTCTAATGAAGTCGGGAATATTCCATTCCAGTCACGCTTGTCTTGAGGGAGGGACTTGATATGGTACGCCTTATGACTTGGTCCCGAGTCCTGCTGAAGGACCATTCTCGGTTATGGAACAGGGTGTTGTTAAAAGGCTTTACTACCTTCTTAAGAAATATATCTTCATACACTTGAGGCGATTTGAAGCATACACGTGATACATTGATACACTTGATACACTTGATACTACATACACTTGGCGATTTCATACACTTGAGGCGCTTGAGGTGACCTTTTTCACAAAATATGGTTCAGTTACTCCTTGATAGCTAACATCCCACCAAACCATCACTGAAGCCGGATAATGGCCACTTTGCAACCCTATTGACCAATTGAGTAGTTTCTCTAGAGTTATAAGCATAAATTCGATCATTCTGTTTGTTAAAATGTTCCTCAATGGTGAACATTTTCACGTCGGTAAATAAGATTTGTCTGTGAGCTCCCTTTCCTTATCGCCGAAGAAGTTGTTTTGATTTGTCAGCCATATTTTTCTTTAAATTATCAGTTAAGAAATGACCAGTGCGTCTTTTGTAAGCAGCAAGTGCTAATCATCTTTTAAAATATGTGACATGGTTCCGGGTGCTATATTCAGATGATCCAGAGAGAGCTCTGAATAAAATCTTTTGCTTCTGGACCAGATTTCTTCGGATTCTCTCTTTCACAACTTTAATCGTCTGTTTAGTACGAATAGTGCGTGGACGGCCAGACCTTTTTCTGTCACAACCAGAGAAAAGTTTCAATGTACCTACCCGGCACACAAATAATCGGCTAATAGGTACCAAGCGGATGAAGAGTTTTAAAAATTGCATTTGGCTCTATGGATACATTTGTATCCATGCCTATTTTGTGTAATGCAATTACAGCCATACGGTTTTCGTTATCAGTTTATTTTAATATTAGTAGATATAATATTGATTAGCGTCAAAATGAGAAAAAACATTTATTTTTCACGTGAGAATGATAGATTTCAAATAAAAATGTTTTTTTTTTCGTATATTTTTATATTAAAGTAGGCAGACGGGCTAACGGCCAATGTGATGGATAGTGGCTACCGTCGCCCATGGATACCTGCAACACCCCTGGTAATGCCTGGTATGCGGGTGCGTGCTAACCTTACAAAATCCTATTCACAACATTCGTCAAGAACAAACGCCATGTCGCGCAATGAAACTACCTCTTGAGTTCGTCCCACATCCTTCCTAAATCACTAAGTATTTCACTAAATATCCTAGTTTTACTTAAACTATCGCACGTGTGGAAATTAGCAGCAATGTATTTTATATAATTCATTTCTAATAATTAAATGAAGAAGTTGTATCCAAATAAGTAATACCCACAACTGTAGATATTGACAGATTTGATTGATATCAGCCTATACCGTCCTACTGAAAGGCACAAGCCTCCCTTAGTAAATCACTGTTAGTCCTTAATCTACCACGCTGGCCCAGAATTTTTAATTCTAAGCATGCAAGTGTCTTGTCGATGTTTACCCTCATCGCCGCGCTAAAGCAGTATTAACACTGGTAACCTTTATCGTTTTTATGTACAATAGAACACCCTGGCTGTATACCATCATTACATATTTTAAAATCTAAATTAATAAAAAAATACTATATATTAAATTTATTATACTAATTTATATTTTATACTAATACTATATTTTAAATACTATATAAAAAAGAAATGTCACATCCATTCCTTCTGTAACCGTCAGATTCGTATACATCTGCTATATTTTTTACCATTCTAAAGAATACTACAGTATTATTTTAATTGCCATTTTAATTCATAAGTTGATATCAATAAAATAACTTTCATTCTTTCTTACTAAATATAAATAAACCAAATCCAATCATAAATCCCTCTTGGTACGAAAGATCATAAAATCATAAAGAACCTTTGACATCAAGTTGTTGATCACCACTCACATCTTGACAGATGACGTACTACAAGAGCCTAGGGAGTGATGTCACTTGACATGACAGGATCGCGATCGGTTCGAGGAACCCATAGCTCCAAGTTTATCGTGTTTGTCCCAAAGGTGTGATTACGTTAGACATGAGGAAGCGGTCCAGGAAAAATATGGTCCATTAAGTCTCAACAAATAAATCAGTGTCAAAGTTAATACTCATCTGTATTATGTATGATAGTTTCTTATAACAGAATGCGGAAAGGATTAAAGACTTAAATGTCAAGGTCATACGGCTTTACTGAATGGTAATGCCAATTTGTCGCGAGTTGCAGTAGGTAACTAGTAAGATTCTTTATGCCCAGTAAATCTACTGGGTTCGTTACCCTGAGATACACTACCGCTAGGTAACACGCTTTTCCAAAACACTCGCTTTTATTCCACAGAGGTACACTTTCTAAAAGCCTGAACAACTATTAGATACATTTTCGGTTTAATTGTACACTTACAGAGAAATGTTAATTCATTTGAGATTTAGTTGTCCACTTTTACGTGGTATATCTTAGATTAATAAATCACTTTGGTAGGTACATGTACTCGTACATCATATAATATCCGTTCATTTTATAGCCATTAGATAACGATAATTCCAGATTTCGCAATTCCAATGATATTTTAATATTAATTTAAAATATACCCTAATTACCCGTGATGTTAACGGTTGTATTACTACTAAATCCAATATTGTAGCCCTGCTACTAAAATCCAAACTATTGAAAACGATTCCAACTAATTAAATAATAGGTTGTCAGAAAAGTTCGCGGCCTTTTTGAACTCATGACTTTAGCGTGCTATATTCCTGACAACATTGATCACAGGCAGGAAAGTGATATACCGTTAGACAGCTGACTTTTTGTAATGGCGGAAAATTGAAATTACAAGTTAAAATATAAATCACAAGTTAAGTTAACAAACTTAAAATATAAATTAACAAGGAAAAAATTATTGTATTATAATTTTTTTTCGACAAGGGTATAAATGCTTCTAGTGCTCGAAAAGAGATTTGAGGTGTTTACAGAGAAAAAGCTTTATCTAACACTACTGCGAAAAAATGGATCAGTGGGTTCAGGTCTGGTAATTTTAATGAGAATGATGTTCCTCGCTGTGGTCGTCCTATTAAGGTAAACGTTGATGTTATCATTGAAAAAATTGAAGCAGATCGACACATAAGCACTCATCAAATTGCAGAAGAGCTTAACAGCTTAACATTCACCGCTCAACAGTTTTGGATCACCTGCATAAACTGAATTTTGTAAGAAAGCTAAATGTTTGGGTGCCGCATGATTTAAACGACAGAAACGTGGTGATTAGAATTTCCATATGCAAGATGTCGCTAAAACCAAATGAAATCGATCCATTTCTGAAGATATTGATTGGTAACAGGCGATGAGAAGTGGATACCCTACGATAATAATGTTCGAAAACGATTTTAGTCTAAGGGAGGTGAGCCATCACAAATAGTCCCGTAGCCAGGCCTCACTCTAAACAAAGTTATGTTATGTATATGGTGCGACTGGTAAGGCATTGTGTATTACGAGCTTTTGCCACATGGCCAAACGATTAATTCTGATGTCTACTGTCAGCAATTAGTAAAATTGAAACAAGTACTTGAAGAAAAACGTCCAGAATTAATGAATAGAAAAGGTGCAGATTTCCATCACGACAATGCTCGACCGCATACATTTTTGATGACTAAACAAAAATTGATTAACCATGGCTGGGAAGTTTTAATGCATCCTCCATACAGTCCAGACATAGCACCTTTCGATTATCATTTATTCTGCTCTTTTCAAAATTCTCTTAATTGAATAAAATTATATTCAAGAGAAGCCTGCATAAAGCATTTAAAAAAGTTTTTCGCTCAGAAATCCCAGAAAATTTATAGTGATGGAATAGTGGCTCTGCCAGAAAAATGGCGATAGATAGTCGAATTAAATAGACAATATTCCGTTCAATTAATATTGATGTAATACAAAAAAGTCTTTATTATTTTCATAATAAAAAGGCCGCGAACTTATCCGACTACCTAATATTTATTAGATACTCAGGGGATATACAAACAAACATGACAATATTAAACGCTTGCAAATAAATGCAACTCATAAAAAAAGAGATTACATTAGAACTGGCAACAAAAGAGTTGCATTGATTTAGTTACGATTTATTTTCAATTGGATCTTAATTAAACCCAGACTATATTTGTTTTTTGTGACTTTGAATATTAAAGAAGCCTAAGTTTATTTTAAGCACGAGTACAGAATAAATATTTACGGTGTTCGAACCTTTTTCAGTATTTTGGATTTTTTCAGTAGTTACAGGGGTAAAATAAATCTCCCGTGATACTTACTACCACGCTGGTCCGTATAAACACGGGCAAAAAAATTAAGCGTGGTACAATCAATAGAATAATCGGCAGTACCACGGGTGAGAAGGGAATATATAGAAATTGAACACTAAGTAAATTAATTTTCATCCCCCTATCTCGGAAAGAGTATTTTTGCTCTTCGATATCTGAGTGCAAAAGCCGTTTTTATCCGCTAGAGGATAAAGTAAATTGAATTTAGAACATCGTGTGCACTAAGTTTGTGAATTCAAAACATCATTAAACCTATTTACTTATACCTCCATGGTGCCGAATTTATCATACAACCTTTTTTAATTTGTTAAAACTCAGACTCGGAACCTTCTTGGTGTACTTTTTTTTTAATTTGTTTTGCACGCGCCATTTTCTTTTCACGTCATATTTAAATGTAAATTTTTTTTTTTTGCATTTAGTCATTTCCTCGCTGAGGTGGGATGAAAAGTTACGTGTTGCACTCGAGTGCAAAGATTTTTCACCTCGTGCTCTTTTGATTCCCTCGCTAACGCTCAGGATTCTAATTTTTGAATCACTCGCTGCGCTCGTGATTCAATTTTACAATCCTTCGCTTGCTCGGTCATCAAAATTGAGCACGCGGTTAAAAAGCAACTTTGCACTCTTGTATAACAAATAACTATTGTGTGTGACTAAAAACTATTACAAATAAACACTACGTTTGTGTGTTAGACATAAACTGTTACCATTAATTGAACATGAAATAAATATTGTAAGTATCTCAACTTTAAACTTTTTTTTTTTATGGACGAAGGTGGCAGACGAGCATACAGTCCACCTGATGGTAAGTGGATACTGTAGCCCATAGACATTCGTGATAAATGCCAACATTAGTCCAAAATGACAAACGTTGGCACGCCCCCGGATGCGCTGCCTACCTTCACCTTTTTGTTAAATTCACAAACATTTTCAATAGATTTTTTAAATTTACGGCTCGTTTTTTAATACGTGCATGGTATTGGAAGTCAGTTTATTATCAAGTTGGAAATTCACAAGCGGCTTATATTTCATTTCGGTCCATTGAGCCGCTCCGTGTGCACTCGATAAAGTTGGTAGTTAGTTGGAAATCTCAGTGAGTTTAATTTATACACTTATTGGTTTCAAATTAAATATTTACATAATATGCAATATATATTAGCACTAGGGGTGCCAGTGTATAATATGCAATATAACGGTGAATCAAATTCGTGTGCCAGCGACTACGATTACGTGAACTTTAGAGTGATTCCTGCGTGAATTCTGTAACCGATCGGGATAAAATGTATCCCAAATGTTAACCCGGCACACAACCTATAATATGCCAAGTTTCATTAAATTCCGTCTAGTAGTTTTCACGTTAACTAACTACATATTAAATGTCTTAACATCAAGCAAATTTCCCACTTTAATTACTACTTATAAATACCTGTCAGTTCATTTAAATAACAGTCATTTTACAGAACAATTCAACGAATAACAAAACAGCTGCCCAACATTAGTGGACCAATAAATCAAGACAGTACAAGAAGTAGTACTAACAGCTCTTGTCAGTTAGAAATTCCTTTATATTGTAATAAGTCCCGTCAATTGTTTTTTTTTTTTTAAATTATGTTTAAAATCCTTAATGTTGTTAATATTAAGTAATGCACTTGGTAATTTATTATATATTTTAGGACTCATGCAGATCCGAAAGGAAGGCTAAGATAGGATGGGAATGGGCTCTGGCAAATCTCACTCACTACTAAAACCCGTACGTACATTGGGCGAGTAAGATAAGGTGGGAAATGCAGTACATTTTACAGTAATCTTCTATGAGAGAGCGATAACTTCGAGTGGAGTGCGCCAAGCAGCTGTGGAATTGCAGATTCCCGGTATATTGTCAATGGTCCAAAACTGCCTCAATCTGAAGCTTAATAGTGTCCCACATGCGACCCCGACTTGTTTTTTACGGGATATAATTGCGTATATTTCCCTGCGTTCATTTCCTGCTTTTTCAATTATGTGTGGTGTGGGTCGGCTATAGAATAGCACCACGCTATCTGTTTCCGTGGGTGTTGTAAAAGGCCACTAAGGGGGTAATCAATTGTCGGGTTACTCTAAGAGATATAGTTAAAAGGGGGTAATCAACTTCTACTAGAGTGGAAAGAGGTAAGGTAAGGAAATGCTGGTGCTCTACCTGAGCGCTGCTTCTTGCGCCCGGCCGCCATCGCCCCGTCCGACCGTTGTTTCCAGTCAGCGGCAGTGCCCGCTCTGCATCACTCTGGGCGTGCGTCCTGCTAAGCGTCGCCTCTCCTACGCCGTCCGTGAGTTTGGTAACAGACATTTACAGACTCTAAGTATCGTACTAGTTTTCCTCTTTAATTTTGTATTAGGTTATCTTTTTTTTTTTTTTAATAAAGAGGGCGGACGAGCAAGCGGTCTCACGTGATGGTAAGTGTTACCGCCGCCCATGGACACCTGCAACACCAGGGGGTATGCGGGGGCGCCGCCGACCTTGCAAAATCCTATTCACAGCTTTCTTGGAGAACCCCATGTCGTAGTTTAATGGGAAGACCTCTTGAGGCAGTTCGTTCCACAGCCTACGGGTTCGCGATATAAAATAATTTTTGAACCGAACAGTACGCGACACCTCCGTATCTAGGAAATGCGGATGGACCGCACTTCTGTGATGGGAGGAGCGGTTGTAGAAACCTGAGGTGGGAATTATATTGAACAATTCTTTAGAGCATTCCCCATTGTACAGGCGGTAGAACACACAGAGAGATGCAACGTCTCTCCGAACGCTGAGGGGTTCTAAACTGCCCGTGAGAGTGGGATCGTTGACAATACGAACAGCACGTCGTTGGATGGAGTCAAATGGTCAAATGGATGTCAAATGGATGGAGTTGCCCAGGGGTGAAGTACCGCTTCGCTCTGTTCAACACACCGAGCTTTTTGGAGGCCATTTTGGCCTTACTTTCCAGATGACTCCTAAATTCGACTTTGCTGGAAATGTCGACACCAAGGATCCCAATACTCTCCGAGATCTTAAGAGGTATGCTCTGTAAGCGAGGTGCTACGACAAAAGGGTTTTATTTATCGGTGAATGCACAGATTTGCGTCTTACTGTTCAGGGAACCCGAAATCGAGACTAGATTTAGAGAGTCTTCGATTTCAGACACAAGCTTGGCGCGACTCTCTTCCACTCCGACTCGAGGGATGTTGGCGCGGCCCCTGTACAAGGCGTCTCCAGTGCTGTCATCCGCATAGCAACGTATGTAACAAATTGGCACGGAGCCTTGCGGGACGCCAGCGTTAATAGACATGGTGTCAGAGCAGCTACCATCGATAACGACTCTGATGCTCCATCCAGTCAGGAAACTGGCAACCCATTCGCATAGTCCCTCAGGTATCCTGAAAGATGGTAACTTGGAAAGCAGCGATTTGTGCCATACCCGGTCAAAAGCTTCCGCAATGTCTAGGCTTACAGCCAGAGCCTCGCCTCTACTCTCAATGGCGTCAGCTCAGCGATGTGTTAAATACGCTAAAAGATCACCAGCCGAGCGATTATGGCGAAATCCATATTGGCGGTCGCTAATCAGCTGGTGATCCTCTAGGTACCCAAAGACCTGTGTGTTTATAACACGCTCCATCACTTTGGAGAGGAGGGAGGTGATCGCTATTGGCCTGTAGTTGGCCGGGTCGGTGCGGTCACCCTTTTTAGGCAAAGGGTGAACATGAACTACCTTCCATGCTGACGGGAAGCTTTTTCTGGAATATGAGAGCCTAAAGAGTCGCGTAAGCACCGGAGACAACTGGGGAGCGCAAAATTTGAGCACCACCGCCGGAATACCATCCGGCCCACTCGACTTTCGGATATCAAGAGAAGCTACAGCTCGCCGGACTTCACGCTGGGTGAAGCAGATTTCTGGCATGGAGCTTGTGCACCTCGCGGTAGACGGTGGTGAGGCACCTCTATCGTCCAGAGTCGAATTTGAGGCGAAGAGACTGCCCATGAGATCGGCTTTCTCCTTCGCCTCATGGGCCAGTGAGCCATCGAGTTTCCGCAGTGGTAGAAGTGACGACTGACAGAAGTTACCCTCGGCAGCCTTAGCGAGCGACCAGAAAGCCCGACTTCTAGAAGGATAGCTTGCTAGTCGATCGCCAATTCTGCGGATGTGCTCATTCCTTGCTCTGACAGTGATCCTCTTACTGCACCTCGAGGCAGCGTTAAATTTCTTCCTCAAGTCGGTGGTATTCGGATCTTCAGACACCTGCGCTTTGGCCCAGGCCCTGTATGCAGCCTGCTTATTACGGCGGGCCTCTCTGCAGGACTGATTAAACCAAGGTTGGCTCCGTCCGCCTACGGGTATCACGGAACAAGGAATATAACATTCCATGCCCTGCAACACCACGTCGGCAATGGAGTCTGCACAGGTATCCGGATCTCCCGACGAGAAACAGAGCTGCCCCCAGGGATAAGAAGCGTAAAATTCGCGCAACCCATCCCAATCTGCAGACTTGTAGTGCCAGACGTTGCGCATTCCCTGAGAATAGGTCGGCGCGGATTGTTTAGCTGGCACAGCAGTTCGAACGATACAATGGTCTGATGATCCTACCGGAGCATCAACAACAAAATTGTAGTCATTCGGCCGCGTAGTCAGCAGGAGGTACTGCGAGAAAGTTGTAGACCAGGGCAAAGTTGTAGGCTGCTCTCCCTGCGCGGTCGGTAGTTCAGGATCCCAACCACTCTTCGTGGTGAGCGTAGAAATCACCGAGGACCACTACTTCCGCGCAAGGGAACTGCTCGAGCACGAGCAAGCAGTCATCTCTTGTAGACGCTCAAAAAACCGAGTCGTTTCCGTATCACCGCTGTGGGACCTGTAAAGGCAAGCGTAGACTTTAGTGGAACATCCGTAGTCAATACGCGCCCAGAGAATCGGCAGGTCCCCGTCTTCAAAATGGCTGAGGCGGCGGCAACAAACATCCTCCCGGACGTACATGCATACCCCGTCGCACAAAACAGTGCTCCAGTTTGTAACCGGAGTAATGAAGATGTGATGTATCGGCCGGGCAGAATATCTGTGTCTCCGTCAAGAAAAGCAAGGCCGGCTTTGCCGTCTCAAGGTGGTGGTGGACGGCGTCGATGTTACTATGTATCCCTCTGATGTTGCATCTCTGTCCTCCGGTCCCCCCCGGGGGTTGGGGGGGGGCAGCAGTCGGGTTCCACTCCGGTCTCCTCCGGCACAACTGCTACCCCAAGGGATTTTTCGCGTGCGGCGGGACAGCCTCCTGGGGTGGAGTTTAAAGTAAGATCCCCGGGCTCGGGCCCCCAACAACCCGCGGGTGGTCAGCGGACAACCGTTTCACCGGGTCTCCCTGATCCCCGCGCCACCATGCCACGCCCATGCGCGTCTGTAATTCCCCGCAACCGCTGGTATGGCAGGGCACCATTATGGCGGCGGACTCCGACGGAAGGGTGGTAGCTATGCCGACGGAGTAACCCTCCCACCGCAAGAAGGGAACGCCATTGCCTCGTCGGTTAACAGCAGGGTGCACCACTAGCAGGTGAGGTTGGCTTAGGCTCCAAAAATGATAGGTGAGCCTCTTACACTCCCAAAAACACCCTTACACCCCTTCTTTAAATTATAAAGAGCTATTGAAACAAACCTTATCTCTTTCCACTCTAGTAGAAGTTGATTACCCTCTTTTAACTATATCTCTTAGGGTAACACGACACAATGCGGCTATAACAAGCCCTGAGGAACTACACCACTTCTAAAATAGTGAACTCACTAACCAGTTTGGACAGCATGGCATTTTAAGGCCTTACATCCCTCATGCATGAGATAATGTGCAAGAGGAGGCCCATGTCTAGAAGTGGCTACTGAAAGAAAGGGCTGGTTGCATTGACGTACTAGACGAGACAAAGAAATTCGCACACATTAGATACAGTTGGTGGGTAGTTGGAAATCTCGGTGAATTTAATTTTTATATTATACGAGTGTTTATTATATAACGAGCAGTGGAAATACGGGCTGATGCTTTCATCGTATGGTTTATATTAGTGGCGCGCATTCCCGAATTGTGGTGAATTGTTCAAGACACCCTCAATCTCAAGCTAAATCTACAATCCCCGATTTATTATTACGGAAAATAAATACATATGTCAATATTAAAATTTCCCGCTTTTTTATTTATTTACTACGACTTACGTCACAACTATGACGAAACAAAGACAGTTTTCCTGTATTTCCACGTTTCAATGGTAAAAACGAGGTTATTCCATCCTTAAGAGAAGATTATCTAGTTCAGGTATTTGCAGGAACGATAAACAACAATTCAATTGGTTTACAAACATGCTGCGAACCCTCATCCAAGATAACTGGAGGTTTTGTTGCCTCCCTTGATATTTGGTTAGGTAACTAGTTTCTGACCCCTCTCCATTTAACCATGTCTAAGTGAGAAATTGTCACGTACAATCGTAAGAGCCTTGTCCTCAAGATAATGGCATTGTATTGATGATTCTTAACTGTTTACACCTGCAAAGGTGCTAGACCCAAGGGGCTATCCGATTCTGTGTGTATTAATATCGCAAACGGATTGTCGCGCACAGTCGGTATACGTTGCTACTGAAATCATGAGATCCACCTTGTCACTAGTTATCGTTCTGTAGCCTTGATCTAAGGCTCTCCGTAAACAAGGCTACGCAAGTATCGATATTCGACGACTCCCAAGAAATATTAGCTAGTCGGATAAGTTCGCAGCCTTTTTATAGGGAAAATAATTAAGACTTTTTTGTATTTCATAAATATTTATTATACAGAATATTGTTCATTTAATTTGACTATCTACCGCCATTTTTCTGGCAGAGCCATTATCCCAATGTTATAAAATTTTTGCTGTTTCTGAGCGAAAAACTGCCGACTAATTGCTAATTGCTGACAGTAGATATCAAAATTAGTCGTTTGACCATGTGGCAAAAGCTCGTAATACACAATGTCTTTCCAGTCGCACCATACACATAACATGACTTTGTTCGGAGTGAGGCCTGGCTTTGGGTCTATTTGTAATGGCTCACCTCGCATAGACCAAGAACGATTTCGAAGATTGTTATCGTAGTTGACCGCCTTATATACTTCTCATCGCCTGTTACCAATCTCTTCAGAAATGGATCGATTTCATTTCCTTTTAGCAATATTTGTCATATGGAAATTCTATTCACCAAGTTTCTATCATTTAAATCACGCGGCACTCAAATATCTAGCTTTTTTACAAAATTTAGTTTACGCAGGTGATCAAGAACTGTTGAGTGGTGAATGCTAAGCTCTTCCGCAATTTGATAAGTGCTTATGTATCCATCTGCTTCATTTTATTCAATGATAACATCAACTTTTACCTTAATAGGACGACCACAGCGAGGAACATCATTCACATCAAAATTACCAGACCTGAATCGACTGAATCATTTTTTTGCAGTAGTTTTAGATAAAGCATCTTCTCTGTAAACACCTCAAATCTCTTTTCGAGCACTAGAAGCATACATACCCTTGTCGAAAAAAATTGTTAAATATATCTAATTTTCTCCATATTAACTTACATTATAAAAATTGTTAAAATGTGAAAAGATAAAACTTTTATCTTGCAATTTAAATTTGCCGCCATTACAGAAAAGTCGGCTGCCAAACGGTATATCACTTTCCCGCCAGCGATCAGTGTTGTCAGAAATATAGCACGCCAAAGTCAAAAAGGCTGCGAAATATTTCCGACTACCTATTATAATATAGAAAGTTCATGTGTCCCATGGGACACATCCCGTGCGATCATGATCGCTGAATGAACGTCCAGCTCAATATTAGCTATATGCGATAACACGCAGCACTGATTTTCAGTTGAAGCCCGTGGTGATATCCGAATGTCACGTCATATCGACGGATAAGACGGAAGTGATTTGTCGGCTGGCTGACTTGGGTTCGGCTTAGCTTTGTTCACCTTGTTATATTGACCATTATAAATGTATCTATATATATGTCCTTGTATCAATCTTTAATGTCCCAGTGTAGGACACAGGCCTCCCCTAGTAAATCACTAGGGTGTTTCGGGCCATAATTCACCACGCGGTCCCAATGCGGATTGGTGGTTACACATAATCCTGTTCCTTTTTTATTTCTATAGCATGTGGGTTTCTTTACGATGTTTTCCTCTCACAGCCGTGCTAGTGACAATTTTTAAAATACAATTTATAATCTATAGATATATACATACGTATTTTTATTTGTTTTATATTATTTATTCACATAAATTGCATGCTATATATAAACTATATATTATACATATATCATAAAAATCGTACATATATATATTATCACTATTTATATCATACAATATACAGTTATTATTATCATATGCCTCATGGGAATAATACTGAACAATAGATAAATCAAATACCGAATCAAGATGGCTTCCTCTTCATTTATAACGCAGGTATATTGAAATCTACCCTCACCGGAAGTTGAATATTCACGCGAGAGGGCACGCACTAGTGAGCGGTTTATGAACTATAATTAATTCAAATTAATATCATAGGAAACACATAACAGTAGTTGATCTCCGGGCCTTTTCGTTGAGCTGGTTATATATTATTTTTACAATGCACACATCCATACTATTTAATTTTAAATTATATATTTTAATTGAATATAGTTTTGAGAAAATAGCTCCATGCTCTGAGTTTCTTTGAGTTTTCGGATAGTTCCATGCTCGGAGTTTATTTGCGGGATAACATCCGTAACGAAATGAATCACCAATGAACTAAAGTTAAAGTTGTTTAGAAAAGACATAATAAAGTATAGAATGACAGTTCGGTGGTGAAACGTACGGTGGTAAAACGTGGTCTCTAATGGTAGATCCGATCCATGAGTTTATAGTCGCTTAGCGAGCTATAGAGAATACTATGCTCGGAGTTTCTTTGCGCAATGAAATCCGAAACTAAAAGATTAGCCAAAGAACTAAAGTAGCTCATGGAATCCTTGCTTCACAAACTGAGGCTGGGAAATTATCTTAACTGCCTCCACTAATATTATGCATCCAAATTTGGTTAGAAGTTAGTCGCGACCCGTAGCCGAACCTGACTAACGCACACGTTTGTCGTGATTTGTAACCAAACGCTGACAGACGAGTGGTGGCTCGTTGTCACACGCTGTCATGTATTGACGCAAGTTGTGTGCGCCTGTATCACGAACGTTACACGCGAGTGCGAGTGTAGCAGACATCATTGTGGTAACGTTTTTCACGAACACTTCCAGTGGGAGGGCTCAGCACCTGCGTTTTACTGGAGAGGACGACTCCAACCCAGCAGGGAAGTATACGCCGTGCGAGCTAGTTCACATTTCACATCTGCATATCACAAGGATAGTGGAGGCTTCTTACCTATTTTTTGGGAGGCAGGGATTCAATATGTTAAGGTCCTTCACAATAATTAATTTATCTAAGAAACTGCCGGTGCGCTTAACATGACTTAATTAAGTATGTATCACTTAATTATGAAGGACAATTTCCTTAGGTATACTAACAAGTAATATGACACAGTCTTTTACTGGCCGTTTTGCGCACTAAGCGGTTTATGGTACACATAATTTAAATACAGGCGTCCCGGAGGCCGACTTAGAGTACCGTAGATAAAATTAACAGCAACGGGTTTTATTAAATTTAATTATGTTTTTTTATAGAAAGATTATGGCAAATTATAATAATAATAACGCCACACTCAATGGCCCACACTAGGATTCTCCGTGTCGTGGGTGCAGAGACACATACAAGGACAAACACAAACACGCACCCAGAGCCGAAGATACATTTGTCTTTTTTTGAAACAAAAATATGTCCGACCGGGAATCGAACCTAGAACATTTTGCACAGCAAGCAGGATCACTACCAACTGCGTCAATCGATCGGTTATCTAGCAGGTAGTCGATCGGGTGATGAGTGGAAACTATCGTTCATGCAGCCAACTTCATCTTATTGGAGACTATGCTAGGATTTTGTAAGGTCGGCGGCGCGCCCGCATACTCCCTGGCGTTGCAGGTGTCCATGGGCGGCGGTAACGCTTACCATCACATGAGACCGCTTGATCGCCCGCCATCTTCTCTATAAAAAAAAAAAGACTGGCCGTTGACTATGCAAACTTGGGAAGGGGAAGATGCACGGTGCAATCCTGCTGCCCTTGGGCGTACCGGCTTGGCCAAGTTAAAACTCTCCCATATAAAATGTACTGCATTTCTCACTTTATCCTATTCCCCCAATGTAGATACGTATTTCGGTAATGACTATGATCTGCCAGATCCTATTGCGATTTCCATCCCATCCTATCCTATCACTCCCCATTTTCCTAACTCTTTCTCCTAGTTCCAACCAGTTCGAACGATTCTATTATTCCTTTTCAAAACTATATAGAACAACAAAATACACTAGTAATATCTAAACATGTAATTGTAAGGAAAATTATTGACAATTAATCTTCGTATAGACCCAATCAAAAAATTTTTATTGCCAAATTTCATTTTAATCCTTTAAGAAATCTTCATATTTCTTTGAAATCTACATAAAACTTACAATAAAGTATAAGTAATACTAAGTAATGGACAATGTAATAAATAAACTTTGTCTATATTCATGTCTTCGTTCGTCTGAATTTAATGCATTTTATGTACAGATAGCATACTGTTTCATTTTATTTTGAACGTTCAGAAGTCTCAAGGTTGGAAATAACTTTTTGAGGACCTTCTTTAATTTATTAAACTTATGAAAGCGATAAAAAGCAAAATTGAAGTTCCGAACTCCGGAAGTCGTGAATTTATTTGCACATTGGGGACATTAACGGGACGCGGACATATTTCCTTAGAGATAAAACAGAAAAAAAGTCTGACAAGTCAGGCAACTTGACTGATTGCAAAAGAATATAGTGTGAATGAATAGATAGCGTCATCTAGTGATTTATACATTAATTTTCTTAGGGCATCAGAAAGTCAGTTATACTTATCAGAAAATCAATGTCAGCTAGATTTAATTATTAATTAATTTAATAATTATCAGATTGTTAACGTTACGTTGGAGCCTTTCTCATAACCTTCTGATCGGGTGGTGAGAAAGGCCCTTAATGTCACTGTTCTGTGGTTGAAAACGTCAGAAAATCACTTTGAGAATCTAAATGTGGTGCGCCTTTATCTATTTTCATAATATAGAAAAGGATACAGCATGAAATAAATTGTTAACGAACAATTATCCCACGTTATAGAACTCAGTTTCAAGGGTTCAAAATTGAAAAAATAATAAGAACTCCAATTAAATAAGTATAAACAATTGTGTCGATTTAAATAATACACACAAAATAACAGTTTCAAGTATTCATCTCCTTTCATTTATGAAATGGAGTTCTGTGACAAAAAGATAAACTGTCAAACATAGAAGCGAGCTCAATAAGCGTGCCTTTGGACCCTTGAGGTACTGACCTCTAAAATGCACAAAATTCGAGATAATTCCTAAAATAGATGAAAATAAAATAATAAGATTAAGATGTGAATCTACAGACAGTTTTATTCTCCAATATACAACTATTAGTATCTATATCATAGTATGTAATAGTAATTCGTACAAGTCTAATAGGATTAGTATTGTATTACATTTGTTATATGTATACTGTTGATGTATCTTATATAAATAAATATCAACTACAAGAGCCTTTATGATTTGTCATTTTATGTAAAAACCATTTTAATGAATGATTTTGAAATAAAATATTGCCACTGGTATTCTTAACAATGGCAGACTTAAATTTTTTTTTTAATTATACAGAATAATTTTCAATATATATGGTGTTATAAGGCGTTATCTTACTATGTGCTTGAGTTGACCTGAAATTATTCTAAAACGAAAGATACTCATTCAAATCGAATCCTTTAATCAATACTTGCACAAATTAATGATGAAGAAGTGTCGTTTAAAACGATTTTAACTTTACATTTGAAAACCAGAAACAGTCTGAGCAACAAGTACTTACAACCGATTGAGTCTTGTTGTACAATTGGGGCGGAAGGTCATCTGCCAGGAATTCGGTTCAACAAGCGAAAAATCGCAGGGCGATAGAGCATTCGTCTCATGTGCGATAGCGGCCATGCTCGGAATAATATTAGACATACGATTCACAGGAGATTTTCCGCTGCATTCCTTACTTTATCAAATTTCCCAAATGTACGTATGCGTTTCGATAGTGAGTGAGATATGACAGAGCCCATTCCCATCCCCTCTTATGCCTTCCCATTTTCCCAACCCTTTCTCCCAATCAATTCCTTAATCTGCAAAGGTAGACAGCGCATTTGGGGGCGCGTAATTGTGCTTCATTAATTAGTCGTCGATGTTAGCATGTATCGTGGAAGTCTGTGGAGGACAGTATCCACTTACCACTAGGTGAACTGTATGACCGTCTGCCGCCTTTTTTCTATAAAAAAAAAGTTTACTTTATAAAGTGATAGTTTATTTTTTTGAATAAAAGACATAAAAAGAAACTAATATTACTTAATATTAAGAGTATGTTATCTAATTAAAGTACACATGGCATATAAAATTTTCAGCTATACAGGTATACAACAATTTACCCGTAGAAATAAAGTTATTGCCCGGGAATAAATTTAAAAACAATTTGAAGAAATGGCTAATAAAATGCAATTTTTTTAATATAGTTTTTTTTTTTTAAATGTCATGGTTTTTACAAAAAGGAATGACAGTAGATTAGATATAATGACTTTAATATATATTAAATAATATTACTTTAAAATTTAGTTTGTTCTTGATATTGGTAACAACTGCATATTTAATGGTTGCAATTTACAATAAATATCAGATTCTGAAAAAAAATCGTGAAATACTCACACATGTACTGAATTATTTTTTGATTGTTTCTATGAGAAAAGACAAAAAAACGTTTAAGCTTTTCTCCAAATCCATTCCTAAATCTCCAAAAACAGGCAATGCATCCGGGGACGTGATAACATTTATCATTCTGGACCAATGTTGGCATGTATCGCGAATGTCCATAAGCGACAGTAGCATGTAGCATTAGTTACGTGGATGAATTACGTG
This sequence comes from Sesia apiformis, assembly GCA_914767545.1. Taxonomy (NCBI): domain Eukaryota; kingdom Metazoa; phylum Arthropoda; class Insecta; order Lepidoptera; family Sesiidae; genus Sesia; species Sesia apiformis. The sequence goes on along the minus strand of OU611948.1, from coordinate 21,022,794 downwards.
TCCGCTGGTTTGCTAACTTCTTGCTCAGAAAAGGATCATGTATATCACAATAAAAAGGTAAAACTTTAGTAAAACTTGTAGTTGCTGGGATTATAACGGATTTATTTATTTGAATATTAGAAATTAACTGTGTTACCCGGCCACCGGCCACGCGGCCCACATTATTGCAATTGACAGAAGTAAAGTCGCCATGACTGAATACTAACTCTTTGACATGGTACATGAGCACAGACGTTACAATATAATCTATGACTTATTGGGTGCATGTGGCATAGACGTAATGATATACAGCAATTGTGTCTACATGGCTACTAAATGTATATAACGTCCATAAAGAGGTCCGAGAAAAATTCACATGAAGTATCCCAATTAAAACTATAACGAAAACTTGCGACCCAAAAGTTTGGTTCTCCGGGGTATGAAAATGGGGAATTCTTTAAAACGCCCGCGGCGAAGGCAATATTGGCTATTTGTGAAGACGTGGGTGTTCTCGTGCTCGGAGCGAAGGATACTTTGCTAATAAAATGTTCCAATTGCGTAAATTTTTATTTTGAAATTGTAAACATGAATTTATATATCGATGGGGCTATCGATTAGACGTGCAAACGAAAAAATCATCATTACAGGATAAAAAATCGCGTAAAATTTAAATAACACGAAACCAGTTTGAGTTTTTGAGGGGGAGAGTGCACGCTGCAATCCAACAGCTGCTGGGCGCGCTCGACTGGCCACGTTACCCCTCTCTCACAGAAGACTACCTTGAAATGTACTGCATTTCCCACTTTATCTTATTTCCCTAATGCACGTACATGTTTCAGTAGTAAGTGAAATGTGGCATAGCCCATTCCCATCCTGTCCCTCCCCATTTTCACAACCCTTTCTCCAAATCCATTCCTATATCTCCAAAGGTAGGCAGCGCATCCGGGGACGTGCCAACATTTGTCAATTTGTACTAATGTAGGCATGTATCGCGGATGTCTATGGACGGTAGTATCCATTTACCATCAGGTGGACTGTATGCTCAACTGCCGCCTTCTACCATAAAAAAAAATGAGGGCTAAGGTATACCTTGTTTTTGTAAAACTGTGCCTTATGTAATGTTGAAATAAGTTCTTATCTTATCTTAAAAAAATAAATCTATGTCCAGTAAACGTTCAGTACGTTTAGTAAGCATAAAATCAATTTGCATAAAATGTTCAATGTAACAGTGGAGAATAACATTTGGTATTGAATTAATGTATTATCTATCCGACTTCGAAGCTCCGAACCAAATACGGTTGTATTGATTGTACAGTTGGTTGGGTTAATTGAAATATCGCTTGTATTATTGACTAGTATTGACTGTAAAAAAGATTTATCTTCAAAATCTGTAAGTAATTATTTACACGGTTATTCGAGTAAGAAATTATAAAATTTTATGATTTAAAATCAGGTACTACACTTTTGTTCGTGAATTTTTAATGTACATATTCCAAATTAATATTATTTATTAAAGAAATTGGCTTTAATTTTTACGTGTTAAATAAAGACAAGAAAATAATTTATTAAGACAAAAAACAACGTTCTACTATAGTGCCATCAACAATTAGGAATTAAGACCACTAAATTACAGCTCAGTTATATTAAAAGTTTTGAAATTGGAATAAAAAAACTTATTTAAGATGTCACCGTCACCAGCCTTTTTATCGGCCTTTTATTTCTATTTTTAGAGATACAGAGCGAAAATTCCAAATTAGACCCTCTAATGCCATGCATAAAGCTCGATGGATGGGAGAGCGATGTATTCCTTGAAAATATCCTTATTAGTTCAAAATAACCAGTAAGGACAAGGCAACTTTCTTAGACGTCTGCTTGTTTATTGTGACATCCTTGTCAAGCCATGGCTTTGTGCAATCACCTTACCAAGATTTGTGCTTTCTGAAGTCATTAAAGGCTCATGAAAACGGTGACAAAAGTATCTCGGAAGCAGTTCTACAGAAGTTTAGCCAATACTTATGGTATTTAACTGATGAACGAGCTATCCTGTGGCTATTTGATGATGAGGTGGACCAAGCAACAAAAGTAAAGATGGTGGTAAATTTAACTAAAGAATCTATATCGACCACTGGGAAACTTTGTGGTTCATTGTACAGTTAGTTTGACAGATAAATGGTGTATTTGTTTCTTTAATTTTCTGTCTATCTCATGGAATTCCACACTAATCCTTTATTTATTTCAGAGAATAACATCTATGATTTTATATCAGTCAAGAGCAGAATCAGAATTGATGACAATTTTCTCCACGAATGTCCTTCTTTATGGGAGATTAACGCATCGATTCTAAAAGCCAAAAATACTGTGTCATCCCTTAGAGCAGTTAAAGATACAGCCAAAAGGGCTGTAAAGTTGATGCAAGACTTTCATGGTTTGATTACGGTTGAGGAGTAACAAAAACAATTTATGTTACTTTGTGTACAAGAGCACAACAAAACCTATCCTGAATGGAAAAAATGAAACTTCGAAAAAAAATATGCCTAATAATTGTTTTTTTTAAAATGTAACATAGCAATAAATGTACGATTTGTACCAATTGTTGTTTAATTTTCTAAACCTACATGAATTCGTAAGTCAATCCATAGTACCTCAGTACAAATTCTCAAGTTGTACCTAAATTTGACATCGAGTCTGCCCGGGTTCTCGTTATCCTAAGGCAATAATATTTCATAATCGAGTAATTAGGACCAAATGAAAAAAAATAGAGCCTATGCGTATCTGATTTCACAAAAAAAAAACCCTTATGTCATGGGACACCCTACCCTCCACCATACATAAAGTAGCAGATATGCTCCATTGTTATAGGACCCATTCGTTTATAGCTGCGATAGTCTCGTATAGATGTTGTGTTGTTTAACTTTACCACCTCCTACCTCAGCAGCTCAACAGCATGTTAATCGGGTGTACTATTAAATACAAACTTGGCTGGGAAGGGAAATTGGTCCTCAACACTGGGGTTGGAAAATAAAAACACAATATATTGAAGCCAGTTACAACATTATTTATCTATGTTGTAACTGAAATTTATGTTGATCTATGTTGTTAGCAAGCTTGCAAATAACAATTTAACACTGAATATTTCTAAGACAAAATTCCTTACTTTCTCTCACCGCAAATCGTCTCAACCTAGTGATGCGTTTACTATACGAGTTCATAAATGTTCTCACTGTCTTAGGGATTGTTCTTGTCTGCCTTTAACTAGAACCTCAGATATTAAAAACTTAGGTATAACTATAGACAATACATTAAATATGCATAAATATATTCAAAATTTAACCACTAAAGTCAGGAAATCAATTTATATTTTTAAAATTCTGCGGCAATTTGCATACCATAACACACTAAAAATTACATATCTTGTCCTCTGTTTAAAAACTACTCAAATTGTTCTTTGCTTTAAAAAATGTTTACTTATACGTTTTGAAAATGTAAATAAATACTCGTTAAACTTCGTTTCAGTAAACGAAGTTTAACGACTGTCTAACAGAATCATATTATTTTCTTCTTAAAATACTCTCCAAAAACATTACAGGCTACATACAATTATGCGACTATTTTCACCCAATTTCCCCTTTTGAAACATTGTTCATGTCACAACTCCAATTTTCTGGTTTTGACGCTGCAATATCTATTCATGAGCTCTGGTGACATGGAACTGACATGCATATGAACTGGAAATTTGTTTCTACACACCGTTTAATCATTATTACAAGGCAATAGGGGTCATTTCGAATAGTGGAGCGGTATTCTGAAGTTTGTTCCGGATGCCGCGTAATTTTTTACTTTTTGACACTTACTGTCACGTGGTAAGGTTGAGATATTCACAGACGAATACCGGAACAATGGCTTGAATTTTCTATTAAATAAAATGGGTTTGTATTGAAAATACTAATGAACAGCTAATCATGACTAACAAAACAATCTATTATTGTATATTTTGTCTGTAAATTTATCTGTGAATTGAAATTAAATCACAGTTTAAAACAGTTTGATAAATTAATGTAGTAAAATTATTAAATATTAGGGGGGGAGTGCATGCTACATTCTCCCACAGCCGCCGCGCTGGGTGCACTCAACTGGCCACGTTACCCCACTCTCACAAAAGAATGTACACCTCGAAATTTACTGCACTTCCTAATTTATCGCATTTCCCCAATGCACGTAGGTGTTTCGGTAGTGAGTGAGATATGCCAGAGCCCATTCCCATTCCATCCTATCCCTCCCCATTTTCCCAATCCATTCCTTAATCTGCATAGGTAGGCTGGAGCGTGCCAACGTTTGTCATTCTCGACTGATGTTGGCATGTATCGCGGATGTCTATGGACGACAGTATCCGCTTACCATCAGGTGGACTGCGTGCTGGTCTGCCACCTTTTTCTTTAAAAAAAAAAATCCTTAGCTGTCTTGTAGAGAACTTATCCCGTCTACTTTTTATTATTAGTATATTACAAAGTCACTGGTAAGGTACATATTTACTTGGAATTTTAATAAAATAATATATCAAATATCTGATAGTCTGGGAATGCTTTAACAAAACAGTTTTACTTTTTTATGACTCCGTAATAAGTAGTAAATCATATAACAGTTCACTTTATATGAATCGCTTGAGTGTTTTTCTTTTTTATTTTAACGTCGACAAAGATTTAGATCCCTTTCATATTGTGTTATTGAGGAAACAAGGAAGAAAATGGTGTCTGGATGAGTCTTGGGATAAGTCGATTGTCTACAATATACAGTCGTATATTGTAGACAATCGACTTATCCCAAGACTCATCCATATCGTATATTGTAGACAATCGACTTATCCCAAGACTCATCCATAAATATTAGAAATTGTCAAATAGGACATAGTCATGTCTGTATATACCGTTTCAATCTAATTTGTCCAAAATGTAAACAAAGATGGCGGTCTGAGGTAATAGATAGGGCATCAAATTAAAGAAATATCTCAACATTTTGCCATATCTAGGGCAAACTTGCACTCTCGATGAACCAAATTATGGATACCTATGTAAGGAATTATCATCTCACTATATTTTAATTTAAGGTTGTATCAGGTATCTCAGGCAGCCATGTTTCTTTATATTTTAGACAAATCGGGTTGGAACAGAATATATAGCTTTAGACTATCATGTGCACTGTTTGATATAGTTCTCTCTAAAGCCTCGCCACCTCATATAATCTTCAGGCTGGCTGGCAAGCGTCCCGTGGCTACACTGTCCAGTACTTGAATAGAGGCGTCGTCCGCATTAAAGGATTCATCTACCCATCAGTTGTGAGTCTTGCTGGAGATATCATAGATTAAATCGTTTCGCAGACGAGCCATGATAATCGGTCAGACAACTATCGGTAATTATAGAATATTACTTACTTCAACGCAATTTAATATAATACCAACGCATAGGTCCCGCAAAATAGTCGTTCAAGATTTTTTGTGCCACGACTTTGACATTGCATGTTTTGTAGAATATATTTATTGCACAATATGGTACAAAAGGCAAGCTTGATGCTTTAAAGCATTCTCTATCAGCTAAGATTTGGGTTGATCAGAGAGATATGAGTACATTGGGAGGTGCGATGAGAGGAATAAATATATATCGTAAACGACAAACACAATAAATAATTTACCTGTAAATAAATATACATAATGGATACATACAATATCAACATCATACAATATGCTTACTTATAGACATTCCATATTTATATGTTTTACCTTCTTTAAATTTGAATGATTTAATTTGAAAAAACCAAGAACATTTTGATTAGTCATTGCGAAAACCTCTATAGGATGCCATGAAAGAATTTCAATTTCTCTGTTTCAATATTTTTAGGATAAACCTTCATTCGAACGGTTAAATAAAGCGTGTGTTGACTTATTGAACACGCTTTTTTCATAGTGAGATGAAAGTGAAGAGATTTGATTATATTTATATTGTAAATAACAAATAAGCTACCAAGTATGTACGATTTTATAAATTATGTATGTAAATCATAAAAGTGTGGGGAGCTCAATAACTTAAAAAAAGATTAAAGTATTGATCAACGGCGCCACACTCTTTTAAGTTCATTAATTAGGACCAAAAACTTAAAGAGGTAATTAGATTGCACAAGTATTGAAAAATACTTCACTTCACTTTTATTTAACTGCCGTTATTTTTAATGCATTTTAACATTTTATTAGCGTTTTTTATGTGTGGATTGAAAATCTCAGCGAACTATTAGCGACATTAGTAATAGGGGTTAAAGTATGAAATTGCCGTTTTATAGTAATAGATACTTTGAATTGACATAAAACCTTCATGGTGTGAGATTTTCGAGTGAAACTTTTTTCACATGTTACCTATGAGGTTCTTGTTTTAAAAAATGTGCAACATTCGATTTTCGACTTTCAATTGTTTTTTTTATTCAGCTTAGACGGGAAAGATGGATACTTCAAAAATTCGAATAATCTTTGAATACGAGTTCCGACGCGGAACTAACGCGGCAGAAACGGCTCGCAATATCAATGCTGCGTTTGGAGAGGAGACTGCTAATGAACGAACCGTACGTTTTTGGTTTAAACGTTTTCGTAATGGAAACTCCGACTTGAAGAACGAACCACGTGGAAGACCGCCCACACAGGTGAATAACGCTGAATTGAAGGAATGCTGAATGGTGGAAGCCGATCCAAGTCAAACTACCCAGGAATTAGCGGCATGGTTTAACGTTACCTTACCTACAATATTGACTCATTTGCATCAAATCAATAAGATAAAAAATTTGAAAAATGGGTGCCTCATGATTTGACTGATCTGCAGAAAGAAACGCGTGTTGAAACTTGCGTTGCCTTGTTGAATCGGTACAGAAATGAAGGAATATTGGATCGAATTGTGACATGTGACGAAAAGTGGATTCGTTACGATAACCGAAAGCGAAAAATACAATGGCTGACCCCAGGTCAAACGCCGCAACAGTGCCCTAAGGCAAAGCTTACCAATAAAAAGGTAATTGTAACGTTTGCTGGTCTATTCATGGTGTTATTCACTATAGCTTTCTCAGGTCTGGTCAAGCAATAACAACAGATGTTTACTGTGCCGAACTTCGAACAGTGATGGCGAAACTAGCAGTGAAACAGCCTCGACTCGTGAATCGATCTTCACCATTATTGCTCCATGATAACGTAAGACCTCACACTGCACGAGAAACCGTTGTAACTCTACAGGAGCTGCAGTTAGAAACCATACGTCATCCCCCGTACTCGCCAGACCTTGCTCCAACGGACTACCATTTTTTTTCGTGATTTGGACAATCTTCTACGTGATAAAAAATTTTCTTCCCAAGAGGCAGTGCAAAATGCTTTCACACAGTTTGTCGAATCTACATCCCCACAGTTCTATCGCAAAGGCATAAATGAACTTCCGATTGGATGGCAACAATGTATAGATAATGAGGGTAAATATTTTGATTAAATAAATATGTTACATTTTAGAAAAAAACGAGTTTTAATTTTTCAATACAAATCGGCAATTTCATACTTTAACCCCTAATATATTTTACCTAAGCAACCTATGCAACCTATTAAAACTATGTTTGTGTTTTTACGAATGAAGCCTTATTATCAAATCTCGCATTTCATTCTCCCACAAATTGCTACACATCTAAAAAGGTTGTTTGCTGAAAAAACATGAATTTTCTGCTATATGGACGTTTTGTTTTAGAGAAGAGGTCGTGTATGTTTGTAAACAATGACGCGGTATATGACATTTATAATTATGACAATCTCGTCCCTTTAGTAGCAAACCGATTATCTGATCAAAAAAAATAATATTTGAATTAAATATTTAATATTTTTATACCGTGCTAAATAACCTCAATAAAATTTGTTAATCAACGGAAAAAAGAGGAAAGCAATAAACATACCTTACCTAATTGCATTTAATATGTTTATTCTCTTAATATCTCCGAAACGGTTCATTATAACAGAAAATCGATTTTACCAGAAGAAAGAGCTTAAAAACTGAATCCTTTGGTTAACTAATTTCTGCTCTTAAGGTGACATTTTTTATTGTAAATTTAAACGATGTAATGTGCTAGAACTTGTTATTTATATTTTGTTTTATAGAATACATGGCAGACGATCAAGCGGGCCACATCGTTCTTAGCGGTCAGCGCCACCCATGGACACTTGCAACACGAGGCAACGCACCCGCATGGGCATGCGGGTGCGTTGCCGTCCTTGCTTATATCCTGTTCACAACTTTTACGTATGTCGAGTTATCAACTTATTTCTACTGTATACGGATTTTCTCGTTCATGTTTTTATGGTTTGTCGTGCTTGTTTCTAGACTACGAGAACTATTTCTAACAATATAAATATTATCTAACATTTAGCGAAGAAGATACACAAGAAAGAAACGAACCAGTCACTCTCTATCTCTATACATATATATATACATATATATATATATATATAGAGAGAGAGAGAGAGAGAGAGAGAGAGAGATACAAAGTATAGTGCCTATGGAAGTGCCTATCAGTAAAATGGAAATATAAAAAGCCCCACATTATACACACACACACTTAGATAATGTGGGGCTTTTTATATTTCCATTTCAGTGATAGGCACTTCCTAGCTCAGGGTCCATAAAATATTTACGAAAGTGTAAATGATGCACTCTCAATAATTGGACACATCAGGAGCGGTCATTTACTACCTAACCACATACATAGATGGACACCGGCACTTATCCAGAATTTGGTGTCGGGGTCCAAATACAGAAACCCGTTTCGGGGTTTAAAGTTACGAGGTAAGATTGAAAGTCCGAATTAAAGGACTCGCAGATACTTTTTTCGGATAAATTCACCTCACACTTTCGAATTGCAGAAAAATATTAGTACGAAATAGGTTCCGTAGTTCCAAAATGAATATTGGTTAAATCGTTTTTAAATATCACAATTATTTTTTTAAATTTAAAATATGACATGTGTATTGGATGCGGTTCGACAAATTAATGTTAAAAGATCTTTTGATAAATTCTAAAACGTGGGGATGATAGTGAAATCTGACGACTGGTGGCTGGCTACCATCGACGACATCGACGACGAAAAAAAACACATGTAATTCTATAGAGCCCACTTCCTAAATACGTGCCTGAATAGGTACATAGTTTATCTCCTACTTTATACAAATACGGTGAAAATCTGTAGACGTTTTAAGTTTCCGCAGCTTCAATATTTTAAATCCAATTTAGTCACGTGTCTTAGTTCCTTTCAAGCGACAAATATTGGCTCTGAATTCTAACTTTGTTAATGGATATTTTCCACTATTCACTAACTTATTAGTGGAAACTTCTATGAATTATTCATAATCACTGTTTAATATTAATCGTTAATTAAAATTTCTTGTCAATTCTAGACATTTAGAAATTCTGACCGTTTGGTAAGCTGTGTAAATAAGACTATAAGACTGTGTAAATAAGTGTAAATATGTGTAATAAGACTATGTAAATAATTACTTGAATGGTTTATTTACATAAATGTAAGAAATATGGATATTAAGGTAAGTATAATTTAAAAACTTAATATTTTACAGTGGCAGTAAACATAAATATTTTTTTTTATGAAGAATATATTTTAAAAAGGTATCGGGTAAAGAGCCCGTGATAACTCGTACGCGGGTGATTTTTTTTTATGTACGAAGACGGCAGACGAACCTACAGTCCACCTGATGGTAAGTGGATATTGTCGCCCATAGACATCCAAGATACATGCCAACATCAGTCGAGAATGGCAAACGTTGGCACGGCCCCCGATGCGCTGTCTACCTTTGGAGACATAGGAATGGATTTGGAGAAAGGGTTGGAGAAAGAAAGGAGGAAGGGGAAAATTGGAAGGGATAGGATGGGAATGGGTTCTAGCACATCTCACTCACTACCGAAACACGTACGTACATTGAGGAAATAAGATAAAGTGAGAAATGCAATACGTTTCAAGGTAGTCTTCTGTGAGAGAGGGGTAACGTGACCAGTCGAGCGAGTCAATCGGCTGTTGGATTGCAGTGTGTACTCTCCCCTACAAGAATCTAGTTGTATCTAGTTCACTAACAATTCTTATTCAAAGAAGCCGAAAATACAATAATGAGGTGATTAATTTAAATATAGTTTATAAGTAGTAGTTATAATGTTCAATGACGACGGATTGGAACAATTGCTAGTGTTCCTATTGTTGTGCAAAAGGTCCCGAATTCGATTCCCGATCTTTATACGTGCCTCTGAACCCACGACTCGTGCGAGCCATTGAGTGTGGCATTATTTGCTAATGTAGGTCGCACTGTGCGTTGTGGTGTGGTGGTGTCGGTTGGCTTTAAAAAGGCGACTAAGGGTAACAAAGCCGGAGGAACTAAACCACGTATAAAAGAGTGGTCTCGCCAACGCGCTTGGCCAGCGTGGCATGTTTAATTGTACAGGAGGAAGCCCATTAAACAATAAAAATGCTGGTGACGGTACTGAGTACGTACTATTTCTTTTCAACATAAAATGTATGGAAATAGCTTTCGAGATCGTTCAGTTACGAGGTTTTGCTTATCACGTGTCATATCAATTTCACAAAGCAAACAATGATATTAGCCGGCAGTATACGAAGGTAGCTCGCATAAAAAGGCAGTCGAGCGCGAAAGGTTCCACGCAAACATTCCAGTGTTATAAATCTGCGGGTCCATATCCTATTTTGTTACGATTATGTTACATTGATGTACCTTCTTCATAGGACGTTTAATACATTTTCTAATAAACTGTGGTGTATTATAGAATGTAACGAAAAACTCAGCTGAGTTTTTATCATTCACTTGTTTTTTTATACCTCGTTTATAACTCGTTTTTTTGTGTTTTTTATTTTATATTTTTTATATATTTATTTTTTATATTTTATGAGGGGGAGAGTGCACGCTGCAATCCAACAGCCGCTGGGCGCACTCGTTACCTGGCCACGTTACCCCTCTCTCACAGAAGACTACCTTGAAATGTACTGCATTTCCCACTTTATCTTATTTCCCTAATGTACGTACGTGTTTCGGTAGTGAGTGAGATGTGCCAGAGCCCATTCCCATCCTATCCCTCCCCATTTCCCCAACCCTTTCTCCAAATACATTCCTATATCCAAAGGTAGGCAGCGCATCCGGGGGCGTGCCAACGTTGTCATTTTGGACTAATGTTGGCATGTATCACGAATGTCTATGGGCTACAGTAACCACTTACCATCAGGTGGACTGTATGCTCGTCTGCCACCTTCCTTCTTCCATAAAAAAAAAACCTCGATAATAATTTTCAAAGGTATCCCGATTCCACTAGAAATTGCTTGCCGACCCCTGGCCTCACATTCGTGTGATCGTCAGTTCAAATCCTCGGCCCTTATCACTGAGTTTCTACTTAAGAATGGATTTTTAAAAACTGTCACTAGCTCGGCGATGAGAGGGAATCATTGTGAGGAAACCCGCGTGCTCCAGAATTAAAAAGACATCCGGAATATGTGATCAACCAATGCGTGTGTGCGTGTGCACCATTGTGTGCGTGTGCATGGTGGATTAAGGTACGAAACCTCCCTGTGATTTACTAGGGGTGGCCTGTGCCCTGCAGTGGGATATTATAGGCTAGTACAAGCACAATTAATTCGGAGTGACAAAAGTTCATTGTTTAGTTTTCGGAAATATATCGTTCTGGTCTAATGTCTTAATTGTCTCCTACACGAGAGATGTGTGACCTTAAAACGCCACGTTACCCAAGCGGATTGGTCAGTCTACTCTTTTAGAGGCGGTATACTTCCTCAGTTCTCGTGGTGACCGGCTTTATTATCCTTTAGTCGCTTTTTACGATACACACCTACTCCAAAGTCGGCCGACACCACACGGCCATGTATATATGAACGTTATTTACTATTCGACATACCATATTCTTCGGACAGAACGAAACCATCACGAAGCGAAGTAATACGTTCCCGCCAAAATTAAAGTCGCCGACATAGCACATAAAATTAGCATGTTTAAGTGGCCGTGGAGCGGTCTCATTAACATATTACATATTTGAGCAGAATCGAAACGTTGAGTAAGGCGAGGTAGCAAAGGAAGCTACTTTTCACTAAGACATACTCGTAGTTCTGTATATATAGTATGTTTCATTAGTTGTCGTAACATTCGAAGTGGTCTTTTGTTTTTGAATTTTGTTGTCGTTGTCATGAACAACTAAATAAATAATGTTAAAAGTAATCACAACCAATAACAACTCCTGCATGTGAACCAAAGATATGACAGTAGGTATGTGTTGTGCAAAAAAGAGTAAATACTCCGATCAAAAACGAAAATATCTGCAGGCCTGGACGGTGTGGTCACGTCACGGCATCGGCCCGGCACTGAAGAATGAAGATCCTACCTCGGTACTGACACCGACGAGTGTAAACAAATTCATACAAAATGTACTAACTCGGATATTTACTAGCGCTCCTGACGGAACCCGGGTCTGACGCGGCAAGACAATTATTTTTCTACTTCCACTAATTTTGTGTAGGTTGGTTTGGATGTTATGTATGTCTCGTGGCCACGTACTCTGCGTTGTCCCGCCCATGTGAAGGTTTCACCAGCGCTTTATTACCACACAGGTATCACATGTATCCATATTATCACATATTATCATTATTATCACAAATATCATCCATAGAAACGTTTACTAGAAGCATTTTCCGTGGAAGTGTTTATTACCTGCCTTCTTGTGGTCAAGTCGACAGAAAATCCGGCTGTGATTTGTGTGCCGTGTCGACCCGCCTAAGCAGATTCTCATCTGGCTTCTATGGATGATCCGATTGATGGAGGCTTTTGCTTTTCCATTAGCAGACACGGATGCACTATACCAAGGTCCTTCATTTTTTTTATTTCAACTGAACAAACCACACAGTAAAACGCTTCACAGTAAGTTTTCTGACAAAACTAATTACAAAACCTCACGGTTACAAGGTTCACGTCTCGTTTGAAAATTTGAAAAGAAGTCCCAAGAAATAATCGGCTAAAACAAATTAAATGAAATACCTTCATTTAAAAGGTACGTTTCTTATGGTAATTTAGCTCAGCGGGAAGTTTGCGGTGATGAAATACATAAATTATATGTAAAGAAATGTGCCGAAAGAAAGACTTCAAAAAAGTACTCAAGGATTTAAAGGTTGAATGTGTAAAACTGCCTATAAATGAAATTGCTATTGTAGGGTAGAAAAATTTGCTACTTAGATGGCGGCATCATACGTCCTACCCATACTATAATATACCATCAGCCTATGTCTTTGCACTGTCGGATGTAGGCCTCTCCCAAAGCTCGCCACCACACACGGTCTTCGCCTCTTTTCATTCTTTAGCCACCACCAGAGTATTTCTTCAAGTCATCGGTCCACACTACGCTCCCCGGTAGATGGTCACCATTCGTGAACTCGTCTAACTCCTCAGTTATCGGTCCTGCGACAAATATAATTTTCCCATTATTTAATTGAGGCACCATTGAGAACCATCTATTGCATGGGTAACGTTCAACGATTAGTATGTTACATTGGATTGATGTATGTTACATGTTACATAATGGCCTGAAATTATCTGATCATTAGAAGTGGAGACATATTGTTATGTATTTTGTATCTTTCTAATGGCCGCCACACACTATCAGTGAACTGTCAGTTTTGACTGAACGTTTAAACTTTCAGTTAAACTAACCGTGTGCGATGTGAAAACTGTCAGTTTTCATACTAGAATAGTCAGTTGGGACTTTTTGCTGGGAACCTGAGAAGTGAACTTGAGGTTTTGTTGGATTATTATAAAAAATGTGTTTTGTGCGTTTTGTGGTTTAATAGTGATAGTTTATTGAACTTCAAAGTGTAAAAGCATAAAACTGGATTTTTCGTGTGCTTCCTAGGAGTCCTCTTCTGTCCTCAGTAAACCTACTATCACTTTACTGAGCGACTCATGACTTACTTCGACGTGACTAGCCAATGGCGGAATTTGTTTTGACTAAATTACCAAAAGAACTGGACACTGAGAGATTGTGCTATTTGCACCATTGCCATATATGAAAGGAAAAAAAAGATCCCTATTAACTATCAGTTTAAACTAATTGTATGTGGCAGTCAAAACATTTACACAAAGCAGTTTTAAAATTTACACAAAACGACAATTATGTTTACGATGCGCACACTAGGCGCGCACCTGCCTCGCGTTACGCGAAAGCAGCCCGAGGAATGTGCACTCGGGCCCAAGTGTAGTAAACTTACTCAATATATCCACCAAAATGGTGGGTAAGCAAATAATCAACAATTTACACAATTTAGAGGTCTCACTTACCCCAGGTGGTTTTGCCCACGCACAAATCTGGAAAGTGTTCCTACGCTAGTCCCTACTAGACGTGACCTATCTTAGTGTGATTGAATAAATAAATACATAAATTCCCAATAAATACTTGTGTAGTAATCCAAGTCTCGTCCTGTGGTGAGCCGGTGGCCGCTATCGTTCGGCAACTCACACCCGGCAGCAAATCACCTCGAGAATCACTTCCAAACCACAAGCACAATCACAACAAATCACCAAGTCCAACCAACACTCTCGCGTGGCTCCAGGAGATCCGCGTGCAAGTCCAGTTAATAGGCGCGAATCCCAAAATCAACTGCCCAAGACCGCGGTGTGAATTTAACTCCAAAACACTCTGCTCGCCGCCGAGCGCGTGTTACTACTTAAAATATCAAATTCTCAAACCACCTTCAATAAGGCGGGGACAAAAAAAAATGTTGCTTCAAATAATGAATGTATGCGGGTATGCAAAGATGCTCGCGCCAATTCCAAACAATCCCCCGTCCCGAGCCGAAGTATTCGGGTCGCTAATCAATGGGTAAGCGGGATAATGTCGCGACGGCCCGCTTCAAAATAGAATCGCCCACCAAGACCTCGGCTAACCTGGGAACACCATCAGAGCCCGGAAAAAGGTTAACAATGCGCCCCCGGCGCCAACACAAGGGCGGTAGGTTAGCATCTTTAACCAACACGAGGTCCCCAACCTTCGGCGGATTCGTTTTCTCCGTCCACTTGACGCGCTGCTGCAGAGTGTGCAAATATTCAAGGTGCCAGCGTTTCCAGAAACTCTGAGTGAGCTGCTGGAGCAATTGAAAACGCGACAAACGAGAACTGGGCACATCAGTCCAAGGGTACTCTGGCAGAGCGACGAGTGGCTGACCAATCAAAAAATGGCCCGGCGTTAGGGCTTCCAAATCATTCGGATCCGACGAAAGTGGGCATAGCGGTCGAGAGTTGAGGACGGCCTCAACTTTCGCAAACACGGTCGCGAGTTCCTCAAATGTGAGAATCGTCTCACCAATAACGCGCCTCAAATGGGTCTTTGCCGATTTAACTACGGCCTCAAAAATTCCACCCCAGTGCGGACAAACTGACGGATCGAAGCGCCAGGTTATCCCACGGAGGGCCATCTCACGACCCAAATTCATTTTCTGCTCTTCAAGAAACTCATACACATCCCTTAAGTAGTTATTGGCCCCATGAAAATTAGTTCCGTTGTCGGACCTAATCAAGGTAGGAAGTCCCCTACGAGATACAAATCGGCTGAGGGCCGCTACGAAGGCTTCTGTGGAGAGAGCAGACACAACTTCCAAGTGTGTGGCCTTAGTAGACAGGCACACAAAAACACACAAATATGCCTTTACGGATTTGGCATTACGAAGCTGAGATGACTTCACCAAAAAAGGACCAGCAAAATCCGTACCAACTGTGGCAAAGGGTCTAGACTCAGAGACTCGGTCCGCGGGCAAGTCGCCCATCTGGGGTTGCATGGTAGAAGCTTTAGTTCGGTAACAAGACATGCAACGAAAAATGACTCCCCGGACGAGTAGTCTAGCCGACAAAATCCAAAATTCGCGTTGCAAAATCGCCAACAGTGCGTTACAGCCTGCATGGGAGTTCTTGATGTGTCGATCAATCGCCAGCAACCGCACCAAATGTCCATCTTTCGGCAAGAGAAGAGGATGGCGGACACCATGAGGCAAATTGGCATGTCTAAGCCGACCTCCCACGCGCAGTAGACCCGAAGGATCCACAAAGGGATTCAATCGCACAATAGCGCCTTTCAATTTAGCGGGACCTTCCTTCATAGTTTTTAACTCTGAAGCGAAGCTAACAGACTGGACTACGCGAATCCAACTCAATAGCGCTTCATGTCGTTCCTCAGACGAGATGAAGGCTGACAACAATTTATTCTGTGGGTTTTTAACATTGTGACGCCAACGTCTAACCCAAGATGTCACATTCAAAAGTTTATCCAGTGAGCTGTACCTGGCTAGCAAAACATCGGGATCACATGATGATTCCGCTGCTTCGCTGCTCCCGGCACCATCGGCCACTGGTAAACTTACAAAGCCTATCGCAGGCTGAACTAGAGTGATCCGTGAGGCCGGCCAAATTGACACTGGTCCCTTCAGCCAGTCCGGACCCCACCACAATGGATGTCCAATAATCTCTAGGGCTGAGCATCCACGTGATGCACAGTCAGCTGGGTTTATATCGCCAGGGACATGTCGCCAAATCAATCTAGCTTGCGACGCCTGGATCTGGGAAACACGGTTCGCCACAAACACCTCCAAGGTGTGAACAGAATCTCGCAACCAACAAAGCACAATTTGACTGTCTGTCCATGCAAAGACGTCTACTAACTCTACGGAACGCCCTAGAGTAGCGACGACATGATTCAAGAGACGAGTCAAGAGAGTGGCGCCTGACAATTCTAGCTTCGGTATTGTCATACGCGAGCGAATAGGCGCAACCTTGCTCTTTGCTAGAACCGGCGAGACCAAAACATGTCCAGCAGCATCCACTGTGCGTAGATAAACAATAGCTGCATACCCTCGTTCGGAAGCATCACAAAAGCCATGAAGGCTAGCTCTATATTTTCCAGACGGAAGGAAACGTCTGGGCAAGGAAACCCGATTAAGAGCTGGGAGGGATGACACAAACTCTAGCCATTCCAACAATAACTCTCCATGAAGAGGCTCATCCCACGACAATTCAGCAGCCCATAATTTCTGCAAAAAACATTTCGCCCAAAAAATGACTGGACTGATCCAATCGACTCACCAACCAAGCTGAAACTATACAACCCTGGGCACCCGAGTCCAAAAGGGCACGAACAACAATCGAGTTGCCCTTCGGGTCCCATACCCGCACAGAGACCGTGGGCAAAAGGATGGTCTCTGGGTTCTAAGCGTGGTGAGCTGCAAGTCCCTAGCGGGAGAAGTTACGGAGTGAGGGCTCCCTCCACGAGTGCGGCAGGGGACGATAACTGTCTACCTTGCCCTCACCGCGACGACCCTGCACAACATGTGCGGATGAGAGGGGGGCTGCAGCCTGCCCTCCCAGGCGAGGCGGACGCCGCTCCGACCCCGGTCGCTCCAACAGCGGGGGGGAGAATCTCCGGTTGCGGTAGACTGTGGAGTACTCCGCAAACCCAACAGTGCCTCTAGGGGGTGGCGAACGCCTACCCCCGCCCGTAAGGGCTCAATCTTGGGCGCTGGACCTGGCAGGACTGTCACCACCAGCGCGAGCAGCCGAATGTCGCTCAGCATCACGAACACCAGCACCCTCCTGGTTGCGGTTCGCACACAAAATGACGTGGTGAGCACCACCACATTGTCCACATGGACGAGGCTGAGGACACTCTCGCTGGAAGTGACCCTCCAGGCAATGGTAACACAATCGCCTCTCCTTGGCGATGTGTCGACGCGCTGCTACGCGCAAGGCCACAAATTTGTGGCAAGCAGTCATCCGGTGGCCGGAGCGCTTGCAGAATCTGCAAGCCACAGACTCCTCTTGGGAGACCCCATATCTCGGCCGTGACTGCTTGAGACCCGGCGGACCCTGCGGTCGGGCCAGTGGTCGCTCTCGGCGAACACTAGGCTGCGGCACCAAGGGAGCGGAACCCTCCACGGTATCCACCCTGCGACACTCGTCTTCCAAGAACCTTTCCAGGTCCTCATAGGAAGGCAGGTGAGTGGAGCTGTCCTCACCATACTGTCGCTCAAAGCGCAGCCGCATCTCCAAAGGCAGTTTCGCCAACACAATATGGAGCAACAAAAAGGACCACTGGTCCACAGGTAAGTCCAATCGCCTTAAGGCGTTAACCGCCACCAAAACCGGGTTAACAATGTCTGTCCGTAAGGCTGACGCACAGGCAACCTTAGGCAGATTCAAAATTTGCCCCACATGGGTGTCAGCCAAAAGGCGCACGTTGTGGTAACGGCGCTTTAACAAGTCCATGGCTGTCGAGTAGGTGCTGTCATCGACCTTCAGGTGCTGTACCAGGCCTAGAGCCTCTCCCTGTAAGGAGGCCAACAGGTACGCCATTTTTTGAGCAGCTGACAGGTCGGAATGGGAGTCCACCAAACTGTTGAACATCCCATAGTAGCTCAACCACTGGTCCAAATCACCGTCAAAGGTGGGAAGGTTGAGCGTGGGGAGACGACCCAACAAGGCGTGGGGTGCAACAAGTGAATCCCCACCAGAGGGAGCTGAGATGTGGGAGACCGCCTCGTTAATTGCGTCCACAAAATCGTAAATCTGGCCAAAGTCCGCTTCATAACGCTGCTTCTGCTCGTCCGGTACAGGCGTTTCCAAATTCGCCATAAATGTCAAGCCCTCAGCAAAACTCCTATCTAACGCCACCAAACGGGCCGGCATTTCACTCGCCCGGGCGAGTAAGGCTTGCTTCCGGTCCGGCCGGTTGACCATTGCAACCGCAGAAGAAAACCATCTCAGCTGCGCAGTCATTGCGGACTGATGTGTGGAAAAGGTCACCTTGACAGACATGTCTACACCTCAGGACGCACGCAATACAAAACAAAAACCAAAAATAAAAAACAAAAATAAAAGCAAAAAAAAAAAAAAACAACAATAACAAAAAAATAACAAAATAAAAAAAACAAAAAATGCAGTGGAGGCACAATAAAAAACAAAAGGGGTGCGTATGTGTCTTCAAGAAGGTGTAACCGTCCAAAATATTAATTAAGACTACCTGACAAAACAACAACAAAAAAAAACAAATTAAATTATCAAATTATCAAATTAAATAAACGCAACCAAAAATGTATACGAGCGTGGACTCAAGAAAACCGCAATGTCCAGCTATCAAAAAAACGTGAAGCGTTATATCCAAAAAAAAAATTATTAACGCGTGTGGGTAACTAGCCAGCTACTAAACGTCGCACGCGTGGATTCAAAATATCTTCAAAATACAAATTATACGTAGGGCCTAGCCTTCAAACCGTGAACGTAAAATATAAAATCAAAACAAACTATTTAAATCAAATTACCAATATACAAACAAGACAAAAGGTCACCAATATTAACTACCTAACGGTATTATCAATATCAACTAACGGTATCATCAATATCAACTAACGGTATCAAACCACGCTCTGCTAGCAGATGTTTACGATGTAGCAGGAGCGTGGACCCATTATACGCAAGGCCCTCAACACGTAAAGTTACAAAAAAAAATTGAATAATGACAAAAGAATGGTTGATAGCGGTATCAACCACGCTCTGCTACCAGATGTTTACGATGCGCACACTAGGCGCGCACCTGCCTCGCGTTACGCGAAAGCAGCCCGAGGAATGTGCACTCGGGCCCAAGTGTAGTAAACTTACTCAATATATCCACCAAAATGGTGGGTAAGCAAATAATCAACAATTTACACAATTTAGAGGTCTCACTTACCCCAGGTGGTTTTGCCCACGCACAAATCTGGAAAGTGTTCCTACGCTAGTCCCTACTAGACGTGACCTATCTTAGTGTGATTGAATAAATAAATACATAAATTCCCAATAAATACTTGTGTAGTAATCCAAGTCTCGTCCTGTGGTGAGCCGGTGGCCGCTATCGTTCGGCAACTCACACCCGGCAGCAAATCACCTCGAGAATCACTTCCAAACCACAAGCACAATCACAACAAATCACCAAGTCCAACCAACACTCTCGCGTGGCTCCAGGAGATCCGCGTGCAAGTCCAGTTAATAGGCGCGAATCCCAAAATCAACTGCCCAAGACCGCGGTGTGAATTTAACTCCAAAACACTCTGCTCGCCGCCGAGCGCGTGTTACTACTTAAAATATCAAATTCTCAAACCACCTTCAATAAGGCGGGGACAAAAAAAAATGTTGCTCCAAATAATGAATGTATGCGGGTATGCAAAGATGCTCGCGCCAATTCCAAACAAATTACCTATGGCGAAAGTGTCTATAATTTTTAAACAACGACTTTAATTAATGAGAGGGCATGTCCTATACAGCCGTCAATCGATAAGAGTCTGCAAAGTAGGGTAACTCCAGTGTAAATGAAGTACCCTGCAAAATTACAAACAAAAATCTAAATTTAACCGACCGGCGGCCTTCAGCGGCCGAGGAATTTAATTCTAAAGGTTTATCGTACCCAATGCCGAGAAGGGTTATCTCAATTCCCATCGTACCCACTTCTGGATGCCTTTATTTTTGCGCTAGTGTATTGTTTCCCTGCAGTACCTTCTATTGTTTTAAAATTACCTATGATGTCCTGAAGCGCTTCGTGTCTAGTGTAAATTTCACCAAACTGCACTCTCTTGGTGAATTAAGGTTCAAAACATCCTCGTAATTATTACAAGAGGAGGCCTAGCGGCATATGTTCCGCAGTGGGCTATTATTGGCAGGTGTCAAAATCCTACTGTCCTAGTGCCCAAACACTAGATGCTGCTTAAATATATCGTAACCACTTATTAATTATTCATTTATTATCTAAGTAGGCTTTACAGTGTTGCCAGCCGATTCGCCAGCCCTTACAAATGTAGAAACAGATAGACAATTAATAAATGGAATCACTAATATGTTTATATGTAGGTAGGTACATATTGTGTAATATATGTTGTAGCCACTTGCTGTAGTTTTGTATTTTTTGAAAAATCTAATCATTTCCTGAGACAGTCAGCGTAATTTCTACTTAGAATTAAGTTCTACACCTAAGGCTCAAAACACATAGAAATGGCGTCTGGCGCTGGCGTGGCGCGGGCGGCCACATGGCATCCATGCCATGCAGCCGCTCGCGCCAAGCCATTTCAGTATGTTTTAAATCGCGTCGCTTTGATAGATTTTGTATGAAATGAGAATGAATGGTAAGACGCCCGAGCCTCGCCAGCGCAAGACGCCATTTCTGTGTGTTTTGCGCTTAAGTGTTTAAATTCTTTGTCATGTTTGACTAATATTCATGTTTCGAGAATGTCAATGGGTGATGGTATCCGCTAACCAGTAGGCGGAGTCTTTCATGTCGGACATCTATTTTTTAATTGTAATTGAGATGACGTTAATTACAGCACAGTTCTTGTAAACAACTGAATTTGTTTTGTATTGTTGTTTTGTCGTATTTGCCTCATTAAAAAGACTGACAATGCCAACTTTCCGCTTCCCATTGCTTTGCCTCATGTTAAAAAAGAAACAAACAGACAAAAACAATTTCCCGCTTCTCATTATTTCGGTCGACTTATTTATTTCTTAATTGATTAAATCCCGACCTTGGAATTTTGTCTCATCGCTAATTTTTTCGTTGCCTTCGATCGCGGGATTCTCGGGATCCGAACCGAAAGGGATTTGGTGGTACCCTCTTCAATTACGACGGGCCGATTTGCGAAATCGACTGAACGGTGGAGTGTATTTTTTTAATACAAGTATTTTGATTCTTTTGATTATATTGCTCTATTATGCTACTTGATGTTACTTATCTTGATTGATTAGGCATCTTATAGAAGTGTGAGAAAATATAAGGAACTTTATGCCCACTAAAATAAAGATAACTTTTAATTTTTTATGTCTTTGGGACTGGAAATATATAGATTATCTTAATAATTTAATAGGCAGAGGAACGTACACTCGGTAACAGTATTTATTGTGCCCAGAACCGTTACATATTTCTTCTTTTATGTATTTTGTTTCAGTAAATCTAATGATATGCACAAAATTTAAATCAAAGAATCTATTCAATCGAGCTAATAGTGCTTCAAATTTTTAATCTGTCGACATAATTATCTATCGATGTTTCAGTCCGTAGTCTTAGCGATTCATCGACGTGTTAAGGTTTCAACTTAATGACCCATCGACGACTTAATCTGTCAAACATTCGTTATTTGACAGATTTGACAGACAGAGCTATGGATAATCGACCATTTAGTTTTCGGTGTTATGTATTAAATTTATGTGCTTGGTTCTCGCGTGTACTTCCAGGCAGTCGAATATTCATGCATATTGTATTATCTCTGAGTTAGTTAGTTTCGGTATCAACTAATCAGCTTCACCCTTGTAATAGGAACCCGTCACCCGTAGTTACTGACTTTAGATTAGGGCACCGTAGCAGCAAGTGTCAAAGAACATATCGCAGTTGTGATAAGTCGCCCGACGAATAAATCGGCGACTAAATGCCGGGATCAACCACTGGATCAACTCCATAGTCGTAAAATCCTCTCCACTGATCGCCACTATTTCTCAACGATTGTGCCTAAAGCAATTGAAATCAAAAACATAGATATTTCAATCGAGAAGAATAGAATCGAAATAGAATTCAGTGATTAATAACTTTAATAAAATAAAACCTCGTGATTTTTCGTTCGCCGCTATTTCTGATACTGTGAGTGCCGTGTGCCACAACTTTCCGGAATATGAAGATCAAATGCGGTTAGTTGATGAAACTGCTCGCAATTCTCGGCGTGGACTACCCTCCTCTTCAGTACGCTAGTGACAATGGTTGGTACAATCCAACCGAAACGTCGAGTAAAATAGATAAGGTGAATATTCGCTCTAAGAGCCGTTTAAATAGATAAATACGACAGGAGACTCTGTGAACGAAGGAACCCCGCTCGCCTTCACATAATAAATCAATCAAGAACTCATAAAACGTGCTGTTCTGAGAAAAATATTATATCGCACATAGAAACTTCAGAGGATATTTCCTCCCCGATAGCATCACTCCCTCCCCAATAAGTTTTGCTCGCACATGGCACACAAGTCGAGCACATTAGGGACATTATCTGCTACATTAGGGGAGTGCCGGCTCGTTATGCTGAACGGCGGCCATTTTAACCTGCACCTTGTTTATTTGCGGTTGATAGTGCCAGAATTAAGTGGTGGAAATGAAGTCGATCACCCAAGGAAATGTGTGTAGACGATAGTTACAGACGGTGGGTGTTGAAAGAAACAAAACACACGTTTAAATAGTAATTGACCTGAGGTTCAGACTATAGACTCATCACACCAAAGCCGGATGCCTCTGAGGACCGTACGTTGCACCAAGTCAACATAAAATACAAGCGCTCAGACATCGTTCGCATGACCAACGAAACAATGAATCAGACCACCGTAAGATAGAGAGAAATGTCGTTTAGTGTATGTTGGCCTACGTCCAGTAGTGGACGGCTGGAAGTTTGAGAAAGAAAATTTAGAATCATCTGTGTCGTGGATGGTAGACACAGAAAGACGAATGTAAACTACCCAAAGACCGGATGAAATGGAAGAGAGAGTTGAGAGTATATTGGAATGTTGGACCTCTCTTATACAGTACATTGTACTCTATTGTATAGGTAAGCTGAATTTCAATTTTCAAACTTCTTTATTGGCAGTTACAGGCGGATATTGCAATAAATATAAATAATAATAATATAATACTTGACATGTCTAAAAATATTAATACTCGTAGTTATAAATAATAATATAAAAATAATGGTCATTTAATAAATATTCATCGATAGTGTAATAACATTTATTCACTAATATTTCTTCTAGTTTTATTTTAAATTGTCTACAATTCAGTTCCTTTATGGAGTCGGGTAATTTATAAAATAATTTAGGAGCTAATACAAATACAGTTTTTTCATAAAATGTCATATTAGGATTAGATAGGATAGGATTAGATAAGTGGTTTGTATACGATCTCTCCCTCTCTCCACGAGGCCTTTCACTGAGAGTTCACGCATGCATGCTTACGTGCGTGCATGTGTGTCTGTGTGCTCTAATTATAATTCTAATTACTATATAATCCTAATTTATGAGCCTTAGAAGATGTTGTTAATATTATTTACTGGAATATGTAGTTGAAGAAAGCAGTAACCAGGTTTGGATATTTATGTCATTTTAATTTGTAACTTCGATAACTGTCAACATGGCGTTTTTTGTTAATATATTTTTGTTTATTTGTAATTTTTTTTGTATTGTTTCTTGTCGTCATTGTTTCTTTATATTGTTATTATGTGTATATTCTGTCTATTATATATTATTGTGGTCGTGCAAGTCGTAACCTTGTTATGTTCGAATGCGTGATGTTAATAAACAAAGCACCGAGTCTAGTGACTCTGGAAACAGCAAATATTTATTTGTATGTTATTTTCGATACTTTTCTATACCATTTTATACAAAGTCACGCAATGTACATTATAGTTACATAAATTAATAGTACAATAATTATACAATGTTTAGACTTACTATTAATAATACACCTTTTTCATAAATGCAATAACTTTAATTTTGCGTGGACTGTTACACAGTTGCAAAAGGTTGAGACAATCAATCAAGTTAATAACGAATACATTCAATGATTCTCTTGTGGTGTGATAGTCACAGAAAGGTGAACACAAAGTCACAAACTACTCCGAACAAGGCGATTTATTCGATTATATCAACTTATTTGACCTTCCGCGTCCTTTACCGAAAAATGTTACTCAATATTCCCTAGAAATTTATATTAAGGAACCCAAGCAAACAGATCTTAATATTTCTTGTATTTGGTCCTTGTCAGATGCAATTGTCCCCATTTGCTGTAATTTTAATTTCGTGTGGACAGTTACAGAGAATATTACAGCCATCTTAGTTGTTTGACGTCAGTATCATCTATTTTGGGAAACGGGGTTTAAGTATAATCTGTAACTTAATATTAGTCAACTAATACGTCAACTAGTTATTAATTAATGTGGTATAATTGGTTTAACACTGACAACGACATTTGAGTTTCAAAATTGTACTTATTCATTTTTGAACATACGTCTGTTCCGCTCACAATTAAATCCACCCAACTTTTGCACAGCAGATTTAAACAAATGACGTGATCTGACAAGCCTAATCGAACTATGGTTAAGAGAATAAAATATAAAGAAGGATAGAGAGAAAAATGTCATGAAATTTTCACCAGGCAATATTAGGTCTGGGAGAAGATTAAGTAAGAATTAAGGAGGATTACCTTCTTACTTAAGGAGGGAAAATACTTAAGGATATTCTGTAGTCGTAGAAGGGTGTAATTTTCTAGCTCCGGTTTACGATTACTTAGAAGGTTCATTCTGTATCTAGCCAGAACGTCACATTTGCACAGAAGATGCATCATGGACTCTTTGTCCTCGTTGCAGGCTCTCCAGATGTTATCATCTGCATCATTACTATATTCACGCAAACGAAGTTGCGGGTACAGTTAGTACAGAAAGAAAAATGTACAACATTTTGCTAAATTTGTACATTTTGGACAGCGAGTAAATACTCGCTGTGTACAACAACATACACACGCATAGATAGACAAGACGTTAACTTATTCACTAAATTGTGTAACAAAACTTTACTAACGGCTCTCATAGCTTCCGTAGCTCCGTTGGTTAACCGTCTGGTCAGTGAACAAAGTCTATTGCATGCAAACTTATCAATATTGCAGTTTGTACTTTATTAATACGAAATACCATCGGAAAACGCAAATGGTAAATCGAACTGCAGTTGGACATCAATAATATCAATCGAATTGCTTCGGTACAACGCAGAACTAAGTAAATAACATTGAGGTCCCCCAGATACCACGTACAGTGTAAAGTAAACATTGGAAGGGCATTTACACTTTACGAATTATATTTAAATGAGGTAATAGCATACCAGTGATATAGAATGATTCGGGGATTTCCCCGATGTCTCCTGTCGCTGTTTTGGCATAGTTTAGAGCGGTGATAGCCTAGAGGTATATAGATATAGGTATATAGTATAGACTGAACGCACATTCGTGTGATCGTGAATCCAAAACCTCAGTAGCCTGTATTCTGTTTCTACTTAAGAACGGATTTTTTCTTTAAATCACTAGTTCGACGGTGAGGGAAAACGTTGTGAGGAATACCGCATGCTTAAGAAAATATAAATCTGGTGTATGGGTATCCATCAATCCGCACTGGGCCGGCGTGGTGGATTATTGCCTGAAATCCCCCAGTTAAAAACGTTATAGCCTGTTACAAGTTTGTACCTGTAACAGGGCATAAGTTAAGGAATAAGGGCATAAGTTTTTGTATACATAAAAATGTCCAGTTCTAACTACCAGTAATGTCCGTTGTAGCAGGGAAATGTAGTCTGCCTGTTGTTTAGCACTTCACCTAGATGCAATAATGAATTCAATCAAGGGTTCAATAATGGAGCGGTTCACCATAGTTTTATTTCTTACATAAAAAGGTTTGAAAAATTACAAAAAATCTTATGAAAACATTTTTACAATATTTTTAAAAATGTACCTTTCAAAGGTGGACGTTGAACGGTCAGCGTGTGACGTCACGATACATTTAAATACAAACGGTATATATATCGTTGGACAGGTATAAAACTGTACGTTTGTCTAAAGTTTTCTTAATACATGAGGAAAACAGCTGAATTTCCCAATTATTTCCTATTATTTTTATTACTTAAAAAACTTTATTGCACATTGTGGTACAAAAGGCGAGCTTCTCTACCTTAAGGCATTCTCTACCAGCTAGCCTTTGGGATGATCAGAGAGATATCTACATTGGGAGGTGGGACGACAAACGACAAATATAATAAATAATATACTTATAAATGAATATACATGACGGATATATACAACATTAATATCATACAATATGCTTAAAACATCCCATACTTATATGTCTTACCTTGAAATCATTTAAATTTGAATGATTTCAAATTTAAATGATGAATACATACAATATTTTATTTTATTTACGGTAACAAACAATTGTACAATAAAACTTCACTCAATCTATTAATAACACGTAGTGCAGTAAATAATATAATTGTACAACTTACACCGTTATCCCCTAAACAAGTATTTAGTGTAAGTAATATGATTGCTTACATATACATTATACCTCTTTTTATAGAAAAAAGACGGCAGATGAGCATACAGTCCATCTGATGGTAAGTGGATACTGTGTAGCCCATGGACATCCGTCCAGAATGACAAACGTTGGCACACGCCCGGATGCGCTGCCTACCTTTGCGGATTAAGGAACGGATTGGGAGAAGTTTTCTGTGAGAGAGAGGGGTAACGTGGCCAGTCAGTCCAGTGTGCCCAACGGCTGTGGGAATGCAGCGTGCAGTCTCTCCCTACTATACATACATACCATACATACAATACATACACACACATTGTATAAAATACATACACATACTTAGTCTGGCCATAAATACTGTTACAATAAAGAAAAACAAATAAATACATTTGAATTTGGAATATGTCATTCTCACGTGAAAAATAAATGAGTTTTCTCATTATTATGCTAATCATTATTAAATATTGTGTTAATGTTAAAATGAAGTGGGTGATAACGAAAACCGTATTGCTGTAATTGCATTAGACAAAGTAGGCATGGTGACAAATGCAATTTGTAAAACTCTCCATCTGCTTGGTATTAGCCGAATGTATATGTATCGGGCCATTCGTAGGTACATTGAAACGACCTATGTTTGTGCCAGAGAAAGCTCTGGCCGTCCACGCGCTAATGGTACTAAATAGACGATTAAAGCTTTGAAAAAGAGAATCCAAAGAAATCCCATCCACAAGCTAAAGATTTTATCCAGAGAGATGAATATACCACCCAGAACCATGTCACGTAGTTTAATAGATGACTTAGGACTTGCTGTTCACAAAAGACGTACTGGTTATATCTTAACTGATAGTTTAAAGAAAAATAGGTTTGACAATTCACAACAACTTCTTCAGCGGTACGCAAATGGAGCTCACAGACAAATCTTATTTACGGACCAGAAAATGTTCGTCATTGAGGAACATTTTAACAAGCAGAATGATCGAGTTTATGCTCATAACTCTAGAGATGCTGCTCATTTTGTCAATAGCGTGCAACGTGGCCATTACCCTCTTCAGTGATGGTTTGATGGGGTGTTAGCTATCAAAGAGTGACTAAACCCTATTATTGTGAAAAAGGTATTAAAACGTTGGCGGCTCAAGTGTATCAAGGTACTATTATTGAGAAGGTCACAAGGCTTCTTAATAACACCCTGTTCTATAACCAAGAATGGTCCTTTCAGCAAGACAGCACCAGGTCATAAACTCGCTCAACACAGGCGTGGCTAGGAAGGTACTCGTATATTTCCGACTTCGTCAGAGCTGAAGACTGGCTGTCATCTAGTCCCGATCTTAATCCGCTCGATTATGATTTATGGTCTGTTTTAGAGAGCATGGCGTGCTCTAAACGCCATGATAATATTGAATCCCTAAAACATTCCATAAGGGTGGCAGTTGTCAATTTTCCCACGGAAAGGATGCTTGCTTCAATTGAAAATTGGCCACAACGTTTGAAAGATTGTATTCACAACGTTTGATTGGCAAACGGGGACCATTTCAAATAAACGTTATATTTTGAAAATGCTATACTACCTATTCTAAAATAACACAAATTCTATAGTTAAGTGTAGGCTTTCTCGGCCGGTGTCCATATTAATTGAATCTTCCGGGCTACTTGGCCGAGGTCTTCTGGAATCTCTCTCTTTCTTCCAAACGTTTCGTCAACAACTGCGGTTGACATCTTCAGTGGTGACTGCGTTCACTTTCGGAGAGATGTTATCTCTGTCGCCACTGAAGATGTCAACTGCAGTTGTTGACGAAACGTTTGGAAGAAAGAGAAGAGATTCCAGAAGACCTCGGCCAAGTATCCCGGAAGATTCAATTAATATAAACACAAATTCTTCTAATAAAATGATAATGTAAAAAAACAATGTTTTCTTTGTAACAATAGTTATGGCCAGACTAGGTATATATATGTATACTCGTATTATTATTTAGCTATATTTTTATTTAACTACGACAAATCTGCAAGTTCTGAACCTAGTGAACCTATCCGTTATGGGCTCTTTCCATTTATCATAGTTATATAACATATTCATACCTACTTAGTAACATATATAAGAAGTTATTAACAAAATTGAGATTTATGTCTGCAATAAAAAAAAATCCTCCACTCAGACATACCACCAGCATTGGAAACATCTGGCTTCCGTTGGAGAAATTAAAAAGATCTTCAATCAGTATAAAATATCACGTTGTAATACTTTTAAATATAGTATGATCGTAACTTAATCGTATCGTGCATTATAAACATAACTGCCACCAAATAATGCCCTTGTAACGCACAGATCACTGGAGTTTGCGCAGCCCCGCAAACACTCCATATTGGCTGGTTACAGCGTTTCGCTGAGTGCGCTGGTCTAACAGCCGTGTTGTGTGCGTAATTAAAATGTTTTCTTTGATTTTATTACAGGGGATGGTTTGATTTGATACTTGTATCTCGGCGTTGAATCTGTTTGATTGAGATTAATTTGCTTCTATTTACTTGCGTGAGAGGCACTTCGGAGCGTAGCGTAATGAATGACGGAATTGTATTATTAATGATAAATCTCACCAATTGTGAGGATTGCAAGAGCCTATGTCCCACTCCATTATACTCTGTATTTTCTATCATTTACGGAAGGCAATATTTCATTCCACAGTCAACTGGGCGCCAAGCACGTGGTTTTGGGTACCGCGTCGTGACAATTTGCGACCAGGAGATAAATATGATTGACGACCTACAGGGCTATAGTTGGTAGTAATTGTACTTGCTGTGCAAAAGGTTCCGGAGCATATATTTGTTTATAAATAAATCCTGGTTTGGGTGGTATTTGTACATGTCTCTGGACTCGCGATACAGGGAGTCCTAGTGTGGGCCATCGAGTGTGACATTATCTATTATCAAATAAAGGTTTGAAAGGATTTCTATGGAACCGATCATTCAAACGGGGGCCAATTTTACATTTTTTTAAAACACTACCCGTCCAATAGCACCCACCCCAGCCATTCGTTCAAGGGCGACAAAGGCGCTGCTACCACAAGCCACGAGCGACTACACCATTTCTCAAAAAGTGGACTCGCCAACCCGCTTAGCCAGCACAAGACAATGTGCATGATGAGGCCCATGTCCAGCAGTAGACGATTTGTTATCCCTTAGTCGCCTTTTGCGACGCCCGCGGGAAGAGGCGAAGTGGTGCTATTCTAGAGCCGGCTCTAGAATCCACACTAAATGAACTTTTGCCAAAGTGACCTTAATTTTCAGAAAAATAAGGAAAATTGAAATCATCGTA
Organism: Sesia apiformis; assembly: GCA_914767545.1. Classification (NCBI taxonomy): domain Eukaryota; kingdom Metazoa; phylum Arthropoda; class Insecta; order Lepidoptera; family Sesiidae; genus Sesia; species Sesia apiformis. Next base: position 20,992,295 of record OU611948.1, on the reverse strand, counting down.
TTGTTATTGAACGAACTGAAACGAATTAAGCAAAGAATAATTTCGTATCAACTATAGAATAACGTCTAGACGTCTAGACGGAATACACCTTGTTACACTTCCGCTACATTCCACAGCTTGTTTATCACAATTTTATCAAAATTGTGGTTATCCCAGATATTGAGGATTGAGATTTTGTTTTCTTCTCGTGGCTGTCGTAAAAGCCGATCAAAGGATAACAATGTTGCTACCGCAAGGTCTGAGGAACTATACTACTTCTAAATACCATTTAAAACCATACATCCCTCATGCACGAAACAATGTGCATGGGGAGTCTCATGTGAAGCCGTAGACAATAAAGTGGCTGCTCTTTATGGAAAAAAAGGCAGCAGACGAGCATCCAGTCCACCTGATGGTAAGTGGAAACTATCGACCATTGACATCCGTGATACATGCCGACATCAGTCCAGAATGAGGAACGTTGGCACGCCCCCGGATACGCTGCCTACCTTTGAAAATATAAAGGTGGATTTAGAGAAAGGTGTAGGGAAATGGGGAGGGATAGGATACGATGGAAATGGGTTCTGGCATATTTCACTCACTAACGAAACACATTATTTACGGAAATAGGATAAAGTTTTAAATGCAGTATATTTTAAGGTAGTCAGTCTTCTGTGAGACTGAGGTTTCGCAGAGTTTGGCGAAATATTTAAAAAGAGCGTAATTTTTTTATTGCTTTATCTTAAAAATTATGTTACAGCATGTTTCCAAAGTCAATAAGTTTATAACGACAATCCCTTGCTTAGATAATGCCACGTATCCAGACCCTAATAAAATAACCTCAAAAAGAGCGGACTCACCAACTCATAATGATCAGCGGCAGCGCGGCGTTTTTAAGAACCTTATACCTCTCAAAAATTAAATGAAACAGCGCAGCGTGAGTGTTGGGAGAGGTCTATATCCAGCAGTAGACAGACACAGGCTGACAAAGAAGAAGAATTAAATTAGCATTGCATGCGAGCGAATCTTGCACAGTTTTCTAGTATAGATATATTTTTAACCCACTAATAACTAACAATAGTGAACTCCAAATAGCAAATTGAAATAGCTTCAAATAGCGAATCGAGCCTCAAATCTATATTGTCACGGTGTCCCGTATCTGGGGAGGGATCTTGAAAAGGGACCTGACAGGCCCTTTCAGTTACCGATATCAACGTGTCTGAATTGTAATACAGGTATTATTGACTATACATACAGTTACTTTGAGCACTTAGTTTTGTAGTTATGGAATTGTTTTACATTAAGTAGGTTGAACCAGTGAGAATGGTAGCCGAAAATTTAATTAGCTACACTAAGCAACCCTTTTATCCTCCACTACTGGACATGGACCTCCTCGTGTAGGTACATTGAATTATGCAAGAGGCATGTGTGGCCCCAAAAAAGCGCAAATCGCGATTACGCAAAAGCATTAATCGGGTCTGAACGAGTAAAATTAAAGGTTTTTTTTTTGTTTACCTTTTATTTCTACTCGACATTTCGGCACGGCCTACATCAGCCATGATCACGAGTTTACTGAAGAGGCGCGTAGTTTAGGATGAGAGCTGCGAGCAGTATTATCAACTACCCACATTTGATCTTCACATTCGAAAAGGCTGAGACACATTACCTACGCTAACAATGTCCGCGGACGTATTCGACGCTAAATCTTAAGGTCAACCGAAACGTCGAGTAGGAATATAAGGTAAACAAAAACGTGCATTTGTAATTTTACGGAGTCAGATCCGATATACAATATAAAATATTAAGTGTACAACTTTGCTTCCGCCGTTTTCCTATAGATGGCTTTAGCGGTAAGTAGTGGTCGAAATAAATAGATCACAGACGTCATGCAATAAACTTGGGAATCTGTCAACATAACCCCATAGAAACATTAGTCGATTTGTGTCTGCATCATAAAGTTATTATTGATTGAAAATGTCAGTTTACGAGCCAAATTCTCTTCATTTGCGGGAGCTTTTAATTTTCTGCTTCAATATAAAGAAATCTGCAGCTGAGGCACATCGAATGCTCTCAAATATTTATGGTGAGGCCGCTATTAGTGAAAGAACGTGTCGTGAGTGGTTTCAACGCTTCAAGAACGGTGATTTTCAAGTTGAAGACCGGCATAGCGGTGGAAGAGAGGAGATTTTCGAAGAAACAGGATTGGAGGCATTACTTGATGAAGTTTCGTATCAAAGTCAAGAAGAATTGGCACGATCATTGGGAGTGACTCAACAAGAAATTCCAAAACGCCTCAAAGACATGGGAATGATTCAGAAGCAAGGAAGTTGGGTGCCGTACGAGTTGAAACCGAGAGATGTAGAACGGAGTTTGTTTGCTTGCGAACAGTTGCTTGAAAGGCAAAGACGGAAGGGATTTCTGCACCGCATTGTGACTGGGGACGAAAAATTGGTTCATTACAATAACCCCAAGCGCAGAAAATCATGGGGATATCCCGGCCATGTTTCTACGTCGACGGCCAAACCGAATATTCACGGCTCCAAGGTCATGCTCTGTATTTAGTGGGACCAGCTCGGCGTAGTGTATTATTATGAGCTGTTAAAACCGACTGAAACAATCACAGGCCATCGTTATCGAACGCAATTAATGTGTTTGAGCCGAGCATTGAAAGACAAACGACCGCAATACAATGAGAGACACGATAAAGTGATTATGCAGCATGACAATGCTCGACCCCATGTTGCGACAATGGCCAAGACATACTTGGAAACGTTGAAATGGGAAGTCCTACCCCACCCACCGTATTCTCCAGACGTTGCTCCCTCTGACTATCACTTGTTTCGATCAGTGGTACACGGCCTGGCTGACCAGCACTTCCGGTCTTATGAAGAAGTAATAAATTGAATCGGTTCGTGGATCGCTTCAAAAGGTGACCAGTTTTTTCAACGCGGGATTCGTTCGCTGCCCGAAAGATGGGAGAAAGTAGTGGCCAGCGATGGACGATACTTTGAACCATAAATATATAACCAGTTTTTTACAATAAAGCCTGGCATTTCGGAAAAAACGGCGGAATCAAAGTTGTACACCTATGTACATACATACTTCTTGAGCTGTAAATATGTATGTTACTTGATTGCTTGCATAAAACTCTGTATGGAACAATCTATGAACATTGGTGTAAATTGTACAATAAGTGAAATGTTTATATAAATTGTTTTAAGTAATCTAAGAAAAATGCTCCGACTGACTAACTCATCAAATTTGAGGTGAAATTGCTAAAGGTAGAAAAAATCATTCGGACAGTAGATGACTTTTATGATGTAATGACTTATTTTTCGAAATTAAACCTTAAAAGTGATGAAAATGATATATGGAAAAATATTTGGTGGTCATATTAACTTAAAACTTGGTATAATTATTAATATACAGGCTGTTGAATTTTGTATGGAATCAAAATTAGACATAGGTAAGAAAAACCAAACGAGCAAAGACGTAAGCTGAAGCTAGTTGTTGTATAATTATTTTATTTACCGAAATAAAAACAAAAAATAAAAGGAAGGACGTGATTAGACCCAATTAAAATAATTATCCAAATTGCAATCCCAATCTAAACTACTTCTAAAAAAACGCCGTATCGCCTTAATCAAACGACAGAGACAACAAATACCGACAATGGAGTGGAAAAAGCCGTTCCCCAGCCGGTTGCCATAGCAACCGTCAGACACCGTAGCCCGGTCGTCGCCCGCCCCCTCCGACCTTCGACGCAAGGTCACGGTGTGGAGTAACCTTTTAAACGTGCTATCTGTAATCACGCTGAATGTTTGCATTGCTAATTGCAACTTAATTTGCTTTTGAATTTGTCGTATATATTTGTAATAATAATAACCGAAGCAATTGCAATCAATTGACAATTTTTAGGGTTAAAAATTTCATATAGTTGCGGTTTCCGACAGAACGAGATAGCATTACTTCGGGTCTCAATGTCCAGCTTCTACTGTCCCACTGCAAGCTATGGGGCCTCCTTTTGCATTTCGCTAGGGGCCTAAGGGGTTTATACATACATTTCCTTAGGTCTCTCCAATATAATATACTGTAGGTACAGTTAGGGCTGCTACCTCTCCGGGTTTGATCCGGAGTCTTCGGATTTGAAGAATGCTTCTCCGGACTACGGGTTAACATCGTAAATCTCCGGGTAATGCGGCTGTGACGTCGAGAATTAAAAAAAACTCAGAGAAATGAGAAGTATGGTTTTAAATATCAAGCTGGGGGCTCTGGGTGGGCAGTATGGCTGTATGGTGGGCAGTATGCAGTATGGCTGGTGGCTTTGGTGGCTCATAGGGATGTATATCCCCATGAGTGCTCGAGGAGGCCCGTATACAACAGTGGATACTGAAAGGGCTGGTTGCATTGCAATACTAATAATGGACTCTATAAAAGTTCATTGTTAATTCAAAGTTATAATTAAAAGTGTTGATGCTTGTATGGACCTACCAAAGACGGTATAAGTTTCTCTTTTGTTAATTACTGTTAATAATTTAATATTATAAAGACAACATTAATATGTTATATAGAACACATCAAAAAGTATCATTTTAACTTATTTAGTCTTATTTAAAAAAAATATTGTCAAATCCCAATTTTGTTTTATATTTTTTTTTAATCTCCATGTTTATTAACATTGCGAAGGTGGCAGCCGTGTGTACAGGGTATATCCGAACCTTTCCCTAAGCCTGTTACCATCGACCTCATTGTCATTTGTGTAAACAATTAATTATCATGAGTTTTCACCAAATTCTTCTGCAAACACATAGTCTGTCTAATATCATCACTTTTTTGTGATTAAGTGCTCTCCATAAATATCATTTTCCTAGATGGGTCACTATGAGTTTTACCCAAGCAAAACGTAAACAATATTCAGTCGTAGATATGTAAATTATTCTTAACATATTTGGCTTCAAAAACTCGATACAATTTCAAAGCAAATCGACTCTCTCACATCTCAAAAGCACATTCCCTCATATTTATATCGCACTTAAATTCTCATTTCGCGAAGCGTCGCCCGTAAACATAACGATTCTCCGTCTCTTCGCGGTCTTTCTAGATGTTTCGGTGAATATTTTATATGGAAGCCGGGAATGCCGCTTCATGCGGTCGTTGTCATTTAGTTAAACGGGTAAATTTTTCTGCTTTACCAATGCGTTCCAAATTTAGAATAGTATTTTACGCTACAAGTAGGGAATATGAAAATTTATATGTTTAAGACTTTTATCTTGACTGAACATAATAATTGATATTAAAATAATTAATAAAATTAAATATAATTGATAATAAACAGGCTAATCACGATGTAACATATTAATCCCGAAAGGTATAGGTTACTTTGTATCAAAATCGGTCAAGTAGTTTTAAGTTATTTTCAGAAGTCATTACCGTGGAGGTCATTACATATGAAGCTTGGAGTTTCTTGGAGGGATAAGAGATTCGCAAAAGAAATAAACCCACCGATACAACCCAGAGAATCAGCAGGCTGAAGTGGCAGCGGGGTGATCAAATTGCCGTCAATTGACGAGTCCTCAAACGGAGGCTATGTACCGAGAAGCGCAGGTCAGAAGACCAGGTGGATCGAGCACCTGAAGGCGTTCGCGGGTGGTGGATAAGATGAGAAATATCGCGTGCTAAAGCCTTGGGGAAGGCCTATATCCAGCAGTAGAGAGAAGTTACTAAGTAGGCTGATCGTATGGTATAGAGATGATGATAGGATAATAAAGCTTATAATGAGGTTATTTAGATATGCAACCAGTCCTTTCAGTATTCATTATTGGACACGGGCTTCCCCATGTACATTATCTCATGAATGAAGGTGTATGGCCTTAAAACACCACGCTTAAACCACGCGAGTTCACTCCTTTAGGTGTGGATCCTCAGGGCTTGCTAGCTGTTTTAAACACCTTCCACGACACGCACGGGAGGAGATTGGGGGGGGGGGGGGGGCGCTATTCTACATGTTGAAAATTAGGTTCGAAGCAAGCAAAACCGCGAGTAAAAGCTGGCCGCGAGTAAAGTGAGCGGCCAACCTACGCAGTCCAAACGAGTATGTAGTAGGTTGTGGTTGTGAGTAAGCCCACTCATGTCGGAAACAATCAAGCAACTTAAGTAATCCCACTCTAAATCTTAATGAAAACCAACCCTAAGCATGACGTCAGAACGCTTAATTTAAGGTTTTAATTCTCTACTGCCGAGGGAAATTTATGTACGGCCAAAAGTTAAACAAAGTCTCTTGAGGTGAAACTGCGCAGCTAATATGGCGCCTGCTAAATGAACTGATTGGTGTCTTGGGTCTATACCCATGAATCTTTGAACTATATAAAATCTATCTAGAATCTATGAACTGGTCGTTTAGTTTGTACAAGCAAAACGTATCGGCCGTACTTTTCCTAATACCGTACGTTTTACCACGACGCAAACTAAGCAATATAAGTAGCTCACTTATTATTAGTATAAAACTAAGCTATTATATTTCCATCAACATTGTGTAAGTGACGTACACTAATTGTCTTGAGTTTCATTATTTTATTTAGAGCCAATAAAGGTACTCGTGGTGGCAAGAGAACCTGCGGCATCTCGAGTTAGGATATTTAATGTATTTACTTAATGTACGTCATTTTTCATTTTTGTTTTAGTTCCCTGCTTTGTTTCGCACACCGGGTATGTGTATTTTTTTCGTACAGTGTAGCATTCGAGCCAAATACCTAATATAAGTTCGAATATAATAAGTAAAACACTCACTAGTGTACCATGAGTACAATTCACTACGATGGTGGTGACCGCTTGTCTTTGCTGTTGCGGATGGTAGCTCTTTTAGCTCTTGCTCAAAATTTATTAACTGTATTGAAACGTGCTGTGTTAGCCTTTCGGTATGATAATGTACAATAAGTATATCTTTTATGAATCTGTTACATAAGTGCCTATATAAGTAGGTACAAATTAGGTTTGATTTCCTATGAAATAAGTAAATAGTGCTTTTTTTGCTCGATTTCACTTAAAGAGCAATGTGATGTGCTATTTTATCAGGTATTAAAAACATATACTATTTAAAAATAGTAAGTAACATTTAAAAAAAGACTGTTTAAAAAAAATGTCATTGAAAATTTCTGTCTGTCATTTAAAAATTTTGGTTGTTGTTTTAAGTATGGTAAAAAATGCGTAGCGGCATGGCTTGTTCCAAAGGAACTGAATTTAATTCGAAAAGATACCCGCCAACAGGTTGTGGTAGAGACATGCTTGAACGAGTCAATCTGGATCCCAAATTCATAAAACGCATCATAACGGGTGACTAAACGTGGGTTTATGAGTTTGACATGGAAACCAGTCAACAAGCTTCGGAATGGCGCTTCGGTAGCGAACCGAAACCACTCAAAAATCAAAGTCGTGTTGACTGTTTTCATTATCATGGTGTTGTCCATTCAGAATTCCTCCTGAGGGTCAAAGAGTCAATAAAAAATATTATCTGGGCGTCATGAGGCGATTACGAGAGAATATTCGTCGAAATAGACCAGATTATATGTCGGAAAAAATACGCAACAGGAATCGTACTAATTACTAAATGTGATGAGAGCGACATTTTAGCAGCTCTAGTTGCAGAGTCCTTTGGTATGACCTGTGATTTATGGCACGTGGGATATGTCGTAGTGCTTCGCTAACATTCATCGCGAAAACAAATAGGGCGACAATATTGGCGGTAGGATTTTGAATTTTCTTAGGTATTTTTGATTAAATACGACCCACGGCTGGGCACGTTCGAGTTGGCGAGATAACCCATTCTTAGTTTTAAGATACTTTATACCGAAAGTTGTGGAATTAACTGATTACTGAAGTTTTTGCACTGAGCTACGACAGGAGTGGCGTCGGCTGTGTGGTGACGGCTACGACAACACCGTGAGATATCGGCCGGCTTTAAAATAGCACCATCTCATTTCTTTCCGTGGGTAACGTACAAGACTAAGGGATAACAAAGCCGCTACCACACCACCTCTGAAAAAGTCAACCCGCTTGGCCAGCGTGGCGTTTGAAGTTCATACATTCCTCATACACAAGACGATGTGCATGACAAGGGCTGATTACGGTTACGGTACGACAAAGGGTTCTTTACGAAAGCTGCGAAAAGATTCTGCTAGGTCGGCAGCGCACCAGCATCGCGGGGGATGGGGTATGGGATCGGGGAGTGCAATAACACGGGTGGTATCGCACTCCAAGACTTTTACCAGGTATCGGCACGTACCTTGGTGCTTCTCAACGTTCAACGACCCCGCGCTGTCTTTAAAGCAACGTCCTAAGCCGAGGTCCGTTTCTTTCGCGCCGGTTAGCTGGCGTGAAAGTCCTTAGGCTCCGTGTACTACATACTTTATTTGGCTGAGCGCATTTTGTGCTTATCCTAAAATAAACACGTCGGGTGGGTCTTGAAAGGATATTTGGCCTACAATAATTTTAGTCACTTCGATAAAAAAAACAGAGGACCGTTTGTGGTGGTCTGTTATTGGACTACTGTGGAGTCCAGCAACGGGGAGTAGACTTGTTCTTACTAGGACATTGAAAAGAACGCTCCGAACTATATTAGTACAATCGCTCAAATGTACTAGTTCAGTCTTCCAGTGCTGTTAGTACAGTAGTACACAGATTTTTTACAGTTACTTTATTTGGAATAACGGCGTTATCGCTTTATTTATAAAGTTCAATTATAGTCTTACGCGGTATATGGTAAAGTCGTAACTACAATTAAGATGTTGTAAGATACAATTAAAAAGGTTGCCGATTGTCCCGAATTGTGCTTATCTTAGAATGAAATATTGTCTACTCCCACTTAGTTTCGAATTTTTAGTTTTGTAGGTAAGTATTCTATTTAGTTTGTATACAATTTTATTTTAAAATAGCTGTTGCCCGCCACTTTACGCCATAGTAGTACGCGGGCGTGCGCACAACAACTCATTAAAGTTTCATCGCATTGGGATGAATGGAATAGGAATGCATACGGGACAAACAAAGAAACATTAATTTATATATATATAGAGATGGAAGATGCGACTACCCACGTATGGCATTTTGGAAACATTGTAAAATGAGGGAGGGTCAAGCTGAAAATAAGCGCTCTGTCAGCAAGTATACTTGCTATAAGTAGGCAAGGCGGCATATAGTACTTTGAGCTTGTGATCATTTGCGCACTGAGACATTTAAAAATTAAATAAATACCACTGTTTTCTTTTGTGTAATTTACAGTCTGGCAAATAAAGAATTCATTTATTATTTATTTATAACTAAATATACAGTATGGTCACCCTACATTATCCTGCTGCCGTGGATAGAACCGTAAGATATTTAGTTACGTTCCCGTCGAACGTAATGCGATACTCTTACTATATTTCTTGGAGCTAGTTTGTGACATGTTGGAATACCTCGGAGAATTTGTTTGCTTATTATGTATGGCGTAGATGTTAATTTACTTTAGCAATAATGTCTAAGCAATACGTAATATAAAATATAGTCCGTTTGTTTAAATGTTCCCGATGAAAATTATTCAATTGCCTCTCAGCTAACCGTAGCTTCATTGAAATAGATTCTGCAATTTTTAAAATATAGATAGAATTAGCGGTGCTGACTTCGTTCACGCGAACTTGTGATTCCCGAGGGAACTTCATAATTTATCTGGATGAAAAATACCCTAAATGTTAATCCGGCACTTGAGTTATAACTATACCAAGTTCCATATAGTGGTTTCTGCGTGATGCACGTTCAGACAGACAGACAAAACTTCTACAATATGTTTCGCGCTCTGTATTATTCGCAGTGTACATTGGAAAGATTTAAAGAGAATAATAATTTACAGACAATTCTTTATTACGATTTTATTATATGTATAGATAATGATCAATTTTTTTTGTAAAAATAAATTAGCATAGTTACTTCCATAATATTTTGGAATTTCATTTCGCTTAATTAATCCAAGGAAAATAACGCCGTCTGTAGGACAGAATCCATATGTTCCGGGACCTCGGAATTGATTATTTTTTATATCGAACTAACCATATATGTATTACATTAGGTATTTGCTAGGGTGGATTTATAGAGAGACAGCACAAAGGTGTTTTTTATAATTTGATATCAGTGGTGGTTATTGGATATAAGAATAACAGTCCGGCAACAGGAACATAGGAGGACAGTGCACGCTGAATTCTCACAGCCACGGAGAGCAATCTACTGGCCACTCTCTCACCGAAAACTACCTTGAAATGTACTGCATTTACTACTTTATCGTATTTCCCCAATATACGTACGTGTTTCGGTAGTGAGTGAGATATGCCAGAGCCCATTTTTCCATTCTATTTTTCCAACCATTTCTCCCAATCCGTTCCTTAATCCGCAAAGGTATGCAGCGCATCCGGGGGTGTGCCGACGTTTGTCATTCTGGACTGATGTTGGCATGTATCGCGAATGGCTATGGACGACAGTATCCACTTACCAACAGGTGGACTGTATGCTCGTCTGCCGCCTTTTATCGATAAAAAGAAGAAAAGAAACATCGTTCTGCACTCTATGTTTGCGGAGGATAACATCAAAGACTGTCATGCATAAGACAAGAAGGCGTTTTCCGATCAGTGGGACACAATTCCAGGCTGAAAAAGTCAGTCACTTGTTCAATATTATTACCTTTTAGAATTCAAAATCGAATATATTGAAAACGGTATTTACTTCTCCAATATACACTTAAAGTGCTAATTTTACAGCTGGAGTATTCTGAAATGGACGCTTGATCAAGTTTTCTCGATGGCAACAACATGCGAGCGATATTGAAAAGCGGTAAATTATAAGGAATGTGGCAGACGTTTATGGCGTGTCGAATGCAACTAATGTGAAATCATTCGAGAATTTTCTATTTTGCTTCAGATGTGAATTGTACAAGATATTTTCAACTGCAGAACTTTAGAGCGAATGCCTATTCGCTCGGTACGTCATAGGCTATAAAGAACACTATAGTTATCTGGACCAATAAGTAGCACGGCTTGTTTTTGTTTTGGTAACCACCACACGCACACTGTCTGCATGGGGGATGTACTGCCTTGCCAAGCTGGACACTACGTTGGCCAAGAAGGTTGACGACTCCACTTCTTTAGAGGTGGTATTGTAAATAACGTGGGACGACCTTTGGCCAGGCGGACTGACGACTTGAAGAAAGGTAGCGGCTGTATGAGAAGAGCGGAAGACCGTGTGTGGTGGCGATCCTTGGGAGAGGCCTGTATCCAGCAGTGGAGAGACACAGGCTCATGGGATGGCCGAAGTTAGAAAAAGATTTCGAGGTCCTTTTCTTTGACAACTTAACTTTTTCTTACCTCGAATACTCGCTATTTAGTATATAGTCTTTTATTTTAAGATTTATCGCTCTGCTCTGCGCAAGCGCCTTCTACCAGCGGCCGCGCCTACATTCCCTGAGCAACTTTAACATCGGCCGGCGGGTTTGCTTGCCTAATTAAATTAATTACAGTGTAGGCAAGGTTCCTACAATATTCTACCTAATTCATTAATTAATTTGAAAAAATATTTTCTTGTTTAAATTATTCGCTAGTTGTAAGTACAATAAGTCGAAAACGATATTACCAATTCAGTTTATGAATTTGAGTGCGTGTTTAACACGATGAGTGCGAAACGAGGCTTGAAACACCTCGTCCGTGTCTCGTCTTTATAGCGGTAAGGAAAAACTTAAACTTCTCTGTCGTGCGAGAGGCGTAACTTCCGTCTGGTTCAGTCTAGGAAAGAGATAACTATATATCTGAGATGTGCTATTGATGCCGAGTTTTTTGGTTAATACCGGATTTTTTAGGCCTCGTACCGCACTGAATAAATAAAAGTTTAATACAGTGCGTTACGAGGTTGCGAACACCTCGTACCCCCGCACACCTCGTACCGCACCCTACGCTAGCTTCACGCGGTTAGTGCTGAGCAAAACGTTGAACGCTGCGCCCGCGACGATATAATAAGATGTCGAAACGTTGCCGAAGAAAGTTAATTAATAATATTATTGATGATGAAGAGGAATTGGGTGGTAAATCTAATTCACAATTACCGATATTTGAAAAACAGGTAAGTTTCCAATCAATATTTACAAATTATACTCAGTCTAAGTGAAATAATTATGTAGGAACATAATAAATAAATTCCAGCTATGCATATTTAAAATGTGGTGTATAAATACAATATATAATATTATAAATTATACACTGTAATGTATTGTATGTCTGTATAGTTAGGGATTACAATATAATAACGCTTTCTATCCTTGTTACTTGTGTTAAGTATTTTGATATGCCTCGGTGGCGCAGTGGAAGTGTATGCAACTGCTGTGCCTGAGGTCCCGGGTTCGATTCCCGGGTCGGGCAAAGTGTTATTGGGTTTTTCTGTAAGGAAATTCCTAGTAGCAGCACGGAGACTGGTAAATTCGTGCCCAATAAACGGCAATAGGCTCGCCACCTATTACGTGGGACTTAAACATAGTTGGCGAAATGAGGGTGTATCTATAATACACCTCTGCCTACCCCTTCGGGGATACAGGCGTGAGACTATTTTATGTTATGTAACATAATTGATATGTTTATAAGGTAATTGTCACTAGGCTAGCCGAGTACGTGTTTCAGTTTTTTTATTTTCAGAACCCACTCCAAACAATCCACATCATCTCGAAAAAGGATCAAAGAAGAGGAGATGTGTAGGATGCTACAAAAAGCTTCGCACCTTCTTATCAAGTCGTGAGGCTGACAAAAAAGCAAAGAAAATTCTCACAGAATGTATTGGTTGCAAAAAATATTATTGTTTGACCTGTTTTAATAAAAAGCATCCATAAGTACAATTAAATAAAATCGATATTTTTTTTTCCCATCACTAAACAATATGAAAAACTGCCCTTTTTCAGTGCGGTATGGGGTACATAAGACCCCACATTTTATTTTACCTATAGAATCTAAACTAAATAATCTGCCCACAGGCGGCGGCAGATTTAGGTTAATCAACTCATTGATAATAATAATCGCGACAAAAACCGTACAATTCGCCTTATTTGGCGCCAAAAAAAGGATTTTTGTCTCCTGTGGGCAGTGGGGTTTACTAAGCCTCGTGCCGCTACAACCTCTGGTTCAGAACGAGGTTTCAAACGTCTCGTAACGCAGTAATGGAAAGTACAGACAAATCAGTGCCGCTGGGAACGTGTTAATGATAAACAAATTTCCTTATTATTCCCGAAAAGCCATTGTCACCGATATTAAACATATTCTCTCATCGTTTCAAAAGATGGGAAAAATTCTTGAAAACAATGCTTATCAATATTCCCGCGCAAAAAGCAGCAGCCGCTGATCGTATAGCCACAGAATAAATAATACTGGCTATAAAGCCGAAATTTATAGACGGTGCGTGATATACCAGCATCATTTTATTTTTGTTTATTTGAGACTTTACTAGCAATAAGAAGAAAAGTATCAACAATATCTATGCGTGTGTCTGCACGCGATCTCGTTATTAACTACACAAACTGATTTTATTGGGTTTTTTTTATCGATAAAAGGCGGCAGGCGAGCATACAGTCCACCTGATGGCAAGTGGATACTGTCGTCCATAGACATCCGCGATACATGCCAACATCAGTTCAGATTGACAAATCTTAGCGCACCTCTAGATGGAAAAAGATTTGGAAAAAGGGTTGGGAAAATGTGGAGGGATAGGATAGGATGGGATGAGAATGGGCTCTGGCATATCTCACTCACTACCGAAACACGTACGTACATTGAGGAACGGGATAAAGTGGGAAATGCAGTACAATTTAAGGTAGTCTTCTGTGAGAGATGGGTAACGAGGCCAGTACAGTGCGTCCAGCCGCTGTTGGATTACAGCGTGCAATCCAATCGCTCCCATTTCAAGCGTATTATTTTTCAACAGAACTGACTACAAATCCAGTTACAAAATCCACTCACAAAAATTGACAAGAGATTGCACGGAAAGGGAAATAAACAACAACCCTTATCCGAAATGCGACTTACGCACAATCTACAGAACTGAAACGGTCAATTTTTACCTACACTTTTATGAGAACCCGCCCTGATCCGTTTACCCTGTATCAATAAACCTCCAACTTTTTCACAAGTCGGGGTGTAACGGTCCACGGCTTTCAATATGCGAGGATTGGCGCCGGTGATATATCATGTTTATGTGCTAAGTTACACTTTACGTGAAAGGTTTAGGTCCCGCCCTTCTTGGACACCCTTAGGCGGGAATCTTCGTTGTATTGTAGAATAGTAAATCGAGACCTTAGGACTGTGGGTGGACAAAGGACTGCGATAGGAAGTGATAAAATAAGACAGACAATTCTCGTTAATGGGAGAAGGTTCGAAAACCAAATATTTTTCAAACAGGTTTTGGGCTAAAGATGTCGATCGACATATTGACATTATACCAATATACCAATGGACGTTTGTTTCACTTTCACTCGTATAAAACTATAAATACACGTATTATCAATGAAAATATAGTGCAAATGTAAAAGAATAAATTAAAAATTCAATCTCGAAGATGGATACAAATTGTCCTCGATGATCCCGTCATTTGTAAATTTTGTAAAATTAAACCGTGTAATTTTTCGTCTGAGCTATCTTACATATTGTGAGTGTTGAGTGACATGAGTAATTGAGTGTCGTAATATTTCGAACTACAAAGACCAAATGAGGACATTTGAAAAAACTGCCCACAGCTCAATGTGGACTACCTGCTTCTCCAGTGAGCTTGTGATCATCCTTGATGTAACCCACCCGAAAGGTCGAGCACAATAAATAAGGTAGGTACGGGTTAAGACGGTTTAACAAATAATTAAATGCCAGTAATTACATAGATTCTTTCCTAAAATCAAAGTAATAAAACTGATATTTAAGTGCATTTCCTAAAGAACACGCAGTTCTTATTTAAACATAAAAGAAAGAAGACCGCTCGAATCTCAACCTTTCTGAAGATTTTATTTATTATATCTTCTAAAATCTACAGATTTCTACAAAGCATTGAAAACTTTGATCCCTTAGGGCCCCTCAGGTGACATAGCGGTGTCACCTCGTGTTCGGACTCCTCGTTCCGGATACCGCAGGATTACAGCGAGGACCGCCGTCACGGGGGAACTTGCTGTTAGTGAAATAGTTTTGGAATTGTTTGAGTTAAATGAAATGACGAGGGATTTTTTGTTCTCACTATGTATAATCCACATTGAATGATTATTATTTTTTCTTAGGAGTTGTTATATTTTATTACTGGATAAAATACAAGTTTTTTTTTACACATCCTTCGGAATTGTATAATTTTATTGTTATTTTATAATTATTGTGAAATTTATAACTGTTTAACAGAAATTTACATAAATACATACCATCAGATTATGGTACGTGGCATCCATTCGAGGAATAGCTATGTAGATAGATAGGTATACTTTATTGTACGCCAAAAACATACAAGAAGTATGTTACATACACAGAGAAATACAAGTAATTAAAAGTACAACAGGCGGCCTTATCACTAAAGCGATTTCTTCCAAGCAACCTTTGGGTGGTAGGAAATCTATAGACCATATGGAGGTAGACGATGCAATGAAGAAATAATGTCCTTATATAAGATATAAGATCCTTATATAAGATCCTTATATATAAGACATAGATACATCTACAAAATATATAGATACATACAGACATATATACATGCATACATAAGGATCTAAAGAACTAGAAAACATAAAGAAAATAAGAAATGCATTATGAATTATACAAAATCTATACATATGTATAATAAAACTGTAGAACCAGCGTGTCTGTACATCGAATGTATTTACCAAATGAAGGACGAGTATCAGAGTACAAAAAGACGATTTTGAAAATTTGTGTCTGTCTGTTTGTCTGTTCGAACACGCTAATCTCCAAAACTACTAAACGGATTTTCATGGGGTTCCCACAGGCTAATTAAGCTTAGCTTGGCGCTTCGAATAGGCTTTGTTTCATCTGAATCGGCTAACGGGAAGAAAAGATATCCCAATTTAGAGTTTAAAAACTAAAATTTCACGCGTACGAAGTCGCGGGCACAGCTAGTAAATAAATAAATTTATATCTACCTGCTAACTTTTGGTTCCATTTGTATCTCCAGCAGTGTTATATTTATAAAAAAGGTCGATGGTAACGCCCGACAGTCAGACGTGCGATCTCCGTACATTTTAAAAAGTCTTTAGAAAAGGCCAAAAATCCCTGGGCATATAAAGATAACCTATTTGTCTTTTTAACTACTCCAGACACAACTAGTTTAAAGGAAATTGTTTGAACTGAACCAAGTTTGAAGACCACTTCAAACATTACTGCGGTTGTGCTGAGCATTATGTAGTTTCTACGAGTTCTCCAGATCCGATTTCATTAGGAAGGAAAATTGTCTGTAACATTGCAAGAAGTTCTCGCTTGAACATAATTTGAAGACATGCTATAATTGCAGAGTATTGCTTGATTATCTGTTTTTAAAAATCTCGTTACCTTCCGTCTCAATTGCTCTCACTATCTATATGAGGATGATTTACAGCTGACGCTGGTAATCTAAATAAAGCAGTACAAGAGCTAAACCTTGATTTGTGTCACATTTCTGACCTGGCTGATGATTTGGTGTAGCAGTAATTTCATCTAAATGCCATTTAATTAATTATCTTGGGCAGTTCTAGTCTAGTTGTGCGGTCTTGATTGGAACATTGTTGCACCCATTCTTTACAATGATAAATGAATTCCTCACACCACACGAGTTAAAGACCTTGGATTAGTCATCGATAGCCCACTGACTTGGGTCCTCTTTATAACTGAGGTATGTCGGATAGTCTCTAACTCTCTCCGTAGCCTCCGTATTCACTTATCTTGTCCATTATTGATTACGCAGATGTCCGTTGCTCTAATATTAGTCAAGACCTTAACAAATTGGATCGTCTTCTTAACAACTGTTTGCGTTTTATTTTTGATTTACGAAAATACGACCACATCTCTTATTACCGTTCTCAGTTTAAATGGCTTAAGCGCAGATATGTAAGAATATTCTGCGTCCTCTTCTCAATACTGATCAAAGTTGCCTAGAGTATTTGAAATGTAAATTTCAAATACAGTGTTATATTTATTTTTTATTTGTTTCTCTTAATATAACTTATGGGGATATTCTATTTATATAATGTATTCACTATTTATATATACCTTGTACGTATTATATTTATTTTACCACACCATCGAAATTGTGTCTTTCGTGCACCTCCTAATTGAACTTCTCTGATCAACTCAAAGATTGGCTGTTAGAGAATGCCTTAAGGCATTAAGTTCTCCTTTTGTACGATATCGTGCAATGAAATGTAAATATAATTAAATTATTATTATATAATTATTATTATAAGGCCGCGTTCTTATACTCGTATGTTAATCTATTACAGGTGAACAAAAATATTTTTGTTAACATCACTGTTAAAAGAATAAATTATATAATTCAGCAAGTCTAGAATTAAAAAGAAAAAAAATAATACACATGTGATACTCGTATATGGATTTTAAACTCGTCTCGTTCCTTATTCCATTTGTCTAGTGCATTTATCTTTGAAGACAAATGCACTAGACAAATACACTTAATATCCAACCGGGAATCGAACTCGAACTCTTATTACCTGTTATGTATGTGTTTATAACTTATGTTTATAAGTGTTACGTTTATATATTTCCTAATTCTTACGGGTATAATACCAACTTTATAATGCACCGCACTTGATTCCCTGTTTATCCAAAGTTTGACGGGTAGAAAATGCCCTAAGGCATTAAGTCCGCCCGCCTATTGTCATTTTGTCTGTGCCCAGCAGGCAGTGGGATTACCTACTGAGCTAATTTATTCTCTTGCTACTACTAGGGAAGGCCTGTGTCTTGCAGTGAGTCAATATAGGTTGATATCGTTATTTAAAAAGTAGATCCCACATTAGGGTCAATAAACACGTGAGCCAGAACGTGCCTCACGTATTTAATTTTGACAAAAATACATGTCAAATGCAGGTGACGTTCAGTTTGAGTTAGTGCAGTTACGTAGTTATTTGATATTCTAGTCACGAACTGGTAAAACTTGTCTTTCCTCTTCGCAGGAAAAATTTTGAAATATTATTTGGGTCACTGGCTCATCGGCATGACTTCAGCGCGTGTTTATCCTCGTCAGACGCCATATTGGATTCGTCGTATTCAACATATAACGTATTCGTATAACGTTCGTTCTTTAATCTAATTTACTTTCAAGTTCCATATTACAAAAAACATTGACTTACTCTATATATAAAATAAACTATAAAAATGACAATTAAAATAAAACTGTTTTTTACAAGATTGAATAAAAAATATCCACACTTTCTTAAACCTGAACTTACTCGTATTACAGTGAAAACTAATAAGTTCAGGTCTATTTATTTAAGAAAAAATAAATAAAAATATATTCAAATTTTAAGATTCCTTAGGATTCTGTAACGCCGTCAACGCACCCGCATGCCCCCGGGAGGGGGGTACACGCTGCAATTCAACAGCCTCTGGGTGCACTCGACTGGCCTCGTTATCCCTATCTCACAAAACATCTTGAAATGTACAGCATTTTCCACTTTATCTTATTCCTCTATGTACGTACGTGTTTTGCGAGTGAGTTCGGTATGTCAAAGCTCATTCCCATCCCACCCTATCCCTCCCCATTTTCCCAACCCTTCCCCTAAATCCATTCCTACATCTTCAAACGCATTCCGGCAGCGTATTGGCCAACTGAGCGTTCGCACGATTACAAACTTTTGCGTTCGTATTCGGGTTATATATTACAGTGACTTTAAAGTTCATATTCGTTGCTCTAATTGAGTAACTAAATTTGTTCTATAATATACTATTTGCAGTTGGCGCCAATGAGAATCTTATTAAATAATTTGATAATGTGTTGCAAATGAGAATAATATGTACCTACGTTTAAGAAAAAGAATGTTAAAAAATCTAATGAATCTGGAAAAAAAACTTGTAAAACTTCTGTTTTGTTTTTGTTTTTAAGTGGTCATTTACGTATTTAATTATGTACAGCAAAACATGTATGTCTCCATCATTTTTTTTTAATTTCTTGTAGTCTATCATATTATTCTATTAAAAATAATATTTACTAGAAGAAATGGATGTATCAATTACGAAAATTACGGTTTCTGTAAGTAACCACTCTACAGAGTGCTGACTAATTAATTACTCTTGGGACAAAATTTAAAACGTTTATTTATCTATACAATAAGATGGAATTTATAACCATTTTGTCTTAAATAATCAATAAAAGTCATAGAGAAGTAATAAACCCGCGTTTACCAAAAAATATAGTCACCAGAAAACTTTTTGTAGCAGCTTCTGACGAATCTAATCGGCCGAGAATCTGTTAGAACATGGAACATTGTTTCAAATTCGTGTTTGTTTTTTGTGGTAAGGATAATGTAATAAAAGCATAAAATCGTAATTATAATAAGAGTGTTTTAAACTCAAAATGACGGTGCACATATCGGTGGTATTTTGACAATCTACGCGGCCAAAATTATTTTATGTTCTTGATATTTTCTAAACGATATAACTTAGTAGAAAAAATACTTTTGTGGTTTATAAAGAGATTTTATTCACTATATATATAATATATTTCAGAAGTAAAGATAAAAAAAGATTTATCTGTCGAGTTTACTTTTCATTATTATTAGTTTTCTTCCTCGCTCTCTGTAGAATCAACATTGGGTTCCCCAGGCATGAGAAGCGCGATAGTTTCTTGCAAAAAACACTGCATTTTTCTTCTTTTTAAACCTCTCATACAACTTATAAGAGGGTCTGATGTCAAAAGCAACCGATTCAAAATATCTCTGTTGCAGTTTTCTCTTGAAAATTTTCGGGCAAAATCCTGGCGATATAATCTAAAATGTTTATTACGCGCTTCTGCGGCCTCTTCTGATAACTGTCCAATAGGTAACAGCGCGTTTTTTATGATCACTGCACCATGAATTAGAATTTTGTGCATTGTTGGAGTCATTGGGTGCCAAGGGTATAAATCGACGTATAAGCGGGCAGTATCCAAAGCGTATTTGTCGTATTTTTCCGAATCGATTATATAGCCACTCGAAATAGTTTCTAGTATGACCTTAAGTCTGTATATTAGGTCATGATTTATGCCTGTTATGTCAGATGCCAATTTTGGGTCTTCGAAAAATCTCCTACTTGTGTTACCATCATTGGTATTGCCAAAATTTGCCTTTGGTATGTCCACCAATAATCCAGTTTCTTCGCGAAATCTTTTCTGAATTTCGAGTTTTTTTTCATGTTCCATTTTTTTTTCGTTTTCTGTCTTCCTCTCTCTATACTTCTTTACTGGCAATTTATAAGCCAAATGGAGAATGGTTTCGAATAGACGAATCCGAGCGTGTAAAATTGAGAGTCCAAACTCGATAGCCTCGGGACTTATTTCTCTTTGATTATCAATTTTGTTGAAGTCCTTAGAAGTTGCACCACATATGTAGCATCGACTTGTAGATTTTGTGCCAGTGGCCGCGTTGCAGACCTTGCCATCCACCATTGTCATGACAAAGACATGAGAGACCGAGTACTTGTTCCCATTAATGTTAACCTCTGTGGCGCTTAGCGAATTGGAAGAATTTTTCACGAAGTTGATTTCTTCTTCCGTTACATCTGTATTTTCTTTAACAAAACGGAATCTTATAGGGCGGCAAAATCGCGGAGAAGAAGGTGTTGGGTTTTCCCATACAAGTTTTTCACCCTGACAGCCAGAAACTAATCGTAGAGGCACGAAACTACTTTGAAATATGTTGGCATCAGAGTCTGCATCATTTTCAAACTTTTGTTTGAACTGTGATTGCTGTGAGCCGTCACATCCCCATTTAGAAATTAATTTTAGGCTCTCTCGTTCTTGTTCTTTTAATGTTGTTAGAACCTCTTCTAGGAAAATAGATAAACGCCTAACTGTATGGTCAACCAAAGGTTGTAAATCGGTTTCAGCATAGGTACTCGTCACCCTGCATGATTCTGGGGGCGGATAACATTCTTGTTTCGCTTTCTGTAACAGAGTATAACAAGGAAAGAACTTCTTGTTAGTATTTCTTACTATTTCGTATTGTCGACGAGTAAGATCGGCTTCGACAAACATCGACAATGCTTGTATGACAAGGGAGCATGTTTTTTCTCTTGTTGACTTGAAAAAAGCCTTTTTATATTTTGCTGCTCGAGTTGGAGTACTGGTGATTTCTTTAAGTATTTCGGAAGCATCTCTTTTTCCGGATTTCCGCAACTCAACCTTAGCTGCATGAATGATTACATCTTGTGCCACAACAGACCGAATCTCTTCAGTTTTCCTCCTCTTGGTCCTTTCACTCGATTCGTTAAATAACTTAGATGGCCGTCCTGGTCTATTTTGTGAAATGGCGGGTATCTCAAAAGTTCCTTCAAGCCATGAGTGGTTAATTCTGAGAAATACGTCCTCCTTCTTATGTGCTTTTAGCCATCTTTGCTTAATTTGTGATTTGAAGTGTGCAAAGTTACGTTTAAGGGTCTCAATTTGTTCTTCTGTGTAATCTTCACTAGACAATAGATGGCTTCTGAAGGAATCAAGTTAGGCAAGTTAGGCAAATCAAAGCTCTGCATACGGTGAAACATGTATTTACGAGTCACTACTCTTACACCCGAGGTACCTCGTGAACCTAAAACAAGAGACATTTTTTTTTTAGAATTATAAGAATTACAGTAATTTTTTTGTACATTACTCAAAATAAGTTCAAATTATCAAAACAAACGTATCCGCGCTTATCCGCGGCAGTTTTTTTCATCTTTTACTACTCAAAGCTTCAAACTTTCATTTGTATAAGGAATTATGGCAGGATCTAACTTGATAGTATAACAAATACACGACGAAATAAAATATATACAATGAAAAATCGCCGTAACATATGGGTACTTTCAAAGTATGATATCTTACCTTTGTAATGATGAAAATAACAAAAAACTTAATAAAATACAGCATAATTACCTGCTCCCTCAGGATCCATCACAAACACTTGTTAAGTTTTCGCAATATATTTAATATTTAACTTCAAAGTTAATGTTTTTGTACGAGAGCGCCGAGAACAGACAAACAACAAGTTGAACGATCAAATTCCGACTAAATGTATGACGCGACTAGTGCAGGTAGCGGAGCGGGGAGGGCGTGTCATTGTGCCCGGGACTGTCCCTTAGCTCAGGTAGTCGTCCTATTCAACATTATCTTCAGTTTGTAAATTCTACTTTTGGCCGCGTAGATTAGCAAAATACCCGTATGTGCGGTGGTCTGACAACTCTATATGAAAATCAGTATCGTTCAGAGCATTGATATAATATTTCAATTTGCTGATAATATCGATGTTTAATCATTAGTGTTGCAGAGCGCGGGAAATTAAATTCCTCAATGAAAACCAATACGAACGATAGCGCGTTTTAAAGTTACGTACACTGTATTCGACCCTAAAATCTTTTTTTTTTCAAAAAATTAAAGAAAACAGATGTTGTTTTTTTCTGTAAAATTATCAGTAAAAAACATCAGCTAACTGCTTATCCGTTCTCTAGTATTTATTATCAAAGGAACCTTTTAAGGTGCTGCTTTATATATTTAACAATTTAATACAGTATTCAAGTACAAAAACAACAAAAAGTACACTACAAAAACCAAGCCACCAAGCTCTTGTAGGACATACAAAATGGTAGAATAATAATGCACTGACAACTTTTAGAAATTTTAGAAAAGGCCGATACATTTTAAGGATGGTCGTTACGGCAAATGGGTCCGAATGTCGTATTATGCTAGAAAACAAGAAATCGTAGAAAACTGTAAGAAAGTTCATCGTAGAATCGTTTGTCGAAGTTTATTTCAATAGCCAGTTGTAGGAGTTTTGAGGAATTAAAAATAAAATACTCGGAAAAGTATTGT
This sequence comes from Sesia apiformis, assembly GCA_914767545.1. Classification (NCBI taxonomy): domain Eukaryota; kingdom Metazoa; phylum Arthropoda; class Insecta; order Lepidoptera; family Sesiidae; genus Sesia; species Sesia apiformis. The sequence continues at coordinate 20,969,261 of OU611948.1, read as the reverse complement.
TAAAAGTTGGCCAGTTAATTGTGGCTTGGCCCAACAGGGTCATTAAAACAAAAGAGAACAATTGAAGGTCACAGGTCATATAATTTGGCGCGTTAAAGGAACTCAGTGCTACGGGATGGGGTTGGAAGTTACGACATACTCGTTCCCTCTTCGAGGGGTATCCTCTGAAGAGCACATATCACAGTCGCTCGAGCTCAAAGACGAATTTTGTTTATTTTAGTATTTTAGCAAATTATTTAGAAGTTAGTATACCTATTAGATACACAGACAGTATAAAATTATTTGCATTGGCTATAGATTACACATTCATACTCAATTTCAAATTAATTACATTTTATTATTATATTGTATTGTCCTTCACGTCCGGACATCATCAGGTTCCAGCTGAAAATCAGCGCTGTATGTCTTCGCAGGCACACATGTAAAGCTGAGCTGTATGTTAATTTTGTGCAATTACAACACACAGACAGCAATAAAATATCAATTAACACCATTTTGATTTTATATATTTTTATCTATACTTACTCGTATTTCCTTTACTCTACAGCAAGGGCGTCGCCAGCCATCGCCAGCCAAATGGGCCAGAGGCGGCAAGATGAGAGAGAGGATGGGAAAAATATGAATTGTAGGTATAAATACATTTTTTTTCTAATCTCTAGAGGGGGGCAACTGCCCTCTCCTGCCCCCCTTTGGCGACGCCCTTGTCCTATAACGTTGTCATGTTGTGTTCTTTCGTTTTTCTTTCTTTTCATTTTGGTATTAAATCAGATGTGCACAATGGGAGTACTAAAGGGTACTCAGAATCCAGTTGGTGGAAATTTAAACTGGTTACGTTATTTTAACAAGGGCCGAACTGGAAAGATAATTAATTCCCATATTGGATTTAGTCTGAAAATCTGGGATCAAATATTAGGACTAGGTACATAAATACCTAAAAATCTAGATTGTGGATATTTTAATAGTAGTTGTTGTAATTTTTAGGAATCTATTTCAGACAAGTACTTTTTTTCATATAGCTATGGCAAAAACAATTAGCGCATTGTGCCAGTGTCGTGTTTTTTCGTAATTAACAATTCGCAATGTCCAGTTCCATCGAAGTTAAGAGTCGCCTTAGTAGTTAAATCTAAAAAATCGCCTTAGTAAATCTTTACATCATAAAAGGAAGCTACTGTTCATATTTCATGTTTCTTGCTTCATGGGACTTATTTCCTAGCTTCGAGCCGAAGTTCGATGTTGTCACTCAGGACATTTCTATGTATATATATAGATTTTGGCCTCTAGGGTTTAGTGTACATTCTTATTTAGGCTATGAACACATACTGCGTACCTATACACTACGATTTATTGACGTTTTAATTGAATACACATATAATTAAGTCATTTAGTCACCGACTCAATCAATCTATAATTCTCTTTTAGTTAATTCATATAACTATGACTTAATTTTAAAAAGTCAGTCATTTAAAGCGAAGCAAAGCAGTTAAGTAATTAACCTGGGAAGTCTGCGTCGGCATATTTACTAAACCAAAAACGGTTTAAGTTTATAAACATAAAGTCCGCTCCATACGTAGAGGTAATTTCAGAAACTTGGAATGGCAAGACTTCAAAGTGAAACTAATGTTTGCAACTATTAATGTGTGATGGGTTGTATGATGATTGAAATGTAATAATAATACTACGTATAATCAAATAACGTATTGCACAGGTTGTTGTTGAATTAGTATGTAGTCAGAAACGCAAGTGGTCTATGATAGCAACTGGTATAAGAATCAAATCGTTTCATTATTTATCAATTCATATTAATTGCATTTTTTTTATAGGGAAGTAGGCGGACAAGCAAGTGGTCCCACGTGATGGTAAGTGTTACCGCTACCCATGGATGCCTGCAACACCAGGGGGTATGAGGGTGCGCGGCCGATCTTTCAAAATCCTATTCACAGCTTTCTTGAAGAACCCCATATCGTAGCATAATGGAAAAACCTCGTGAGGCAGTTCGTTCCACAGCCTACGGATTCGTGGTAAAAAATGATTTTGGACCGAACAGTAGCGAAACACCTCCGTATCGAGAAAATGCGGATAGACAGCACTCCTGTGACGGTAGGTGCCGTTGTAGAAACCCGAGATGGGAGTTATATTGAACAATTCTTTAGAGGATTTCCCATTGTACAGGCGGTAGAACACAGAGAGACGCAACGTCTCTCCGAACGCTGAGGGGTTCTAAACCGCCCGTGGAAGAGGTGGTCTCAGAAGCATTAAGTCTGATATGTTGTTCGCCTGTTTTGTATAGATAAGTAGTACCTATGTTTCCATAAAACAACTGGAATTTATAAATACAACATGAGACGATTTGATCTTCAGTTGCTATGATAGAGACTTGCATTTCTGACTACCTTATACTAACCTAGTTGTTTTGTTGCGGGATCCAGCTTGTCATAATTTTTGGCGCTCTTTTTTGTCGTACGCTCTATATGTACAGCCCAGGTCAGACGCTGTGATTTGCTCTGACTAGCGTTTCTTTATTAATCAGAGTATCTATTTCGTGACTTATTCGTAAGCTATAAGTTCCATTTTCGTCTCTCACTGTCCAGTGAGTCCTTGAGTCACACTTTTTTCGAGTAAAGAGTGCAAATTGTCAAACACTAAGACATCATATAAGTCTTAAAACCTAGCAATTTCAACAACAGTCAACTAACCTATAATAGTACATTACTGTCCAGGCCCTAAATAAAGCAATTGACAGCCGAGTAATATTGGAAGGACGAGGCGAAGCCGAGTTCTTTTTAAATAAACGAGGCCGTTAATTGCTATTTCGGTCGAGACTTGTATAGTATTTTTCTCTAATTTGCGAGGAAACAATAAACAAATTAATTCAAGAAACAGAAGTTTTCCGAGAAAGAATTCGCTTTTTTTTCATTTTTCCACTTGATAAAACCTTCATATGCCTTTTCACATTTTTCTCTCGATTTCGGTGGTAACAAGTTTTCAGAAAGTATCTTTGCTTCTTCAGCTATGTCTGGTGGCGTTAAATTTAATTCACCTTCCAACGAACTAGTACTCATTGTTTATTAGACAATTTAAAATTGTGATAAACTTATGACAACATAACATCCATAATACAGAGTAGGTATCTGATTTTCATTCCCGCCAATTCGGCTGCACGCGGTCTTTGTTCTTTTTTAAACTTTTGAAAAGAAATACACATTCAGCCTTTATAATAATAAATGTCGTGTACCTAAAAAATTCTAATTTATGTTAGTGTGCACTAAAAATAACCTCGCTACTGTCCAGCAATCTCTATTATTGTCGTGTTGGAAATTGCTGGCGTGCGTACAGAAAAGAGCCGATTGACGTATTCCTTTTTTAAAATAATGAAGCCATTTCCGAGCAAGTAGGAGAAAAAGTTATTTTATCAACCAAGTTTAGAACAAACAAACAGTCTAACAAAAGGATGCATTCCTAATTGTATGTTAAGTATATTTTTACAAAATATATTCAAAAAATATATTTTTACAAGAAATTACAATAAAAAGTATATTTTTATAAGAAATTATTTATAAGAAAAGTATAATAAATAAAAAAATATAAAAATTGTAGAAAGACGGAGGCGGACGAGCATATAGTCCACCTGGTACTGATACTGATGCCCATGAACATCAGCGACACATACCATTACCAATCCAGAATGAAAAACATTGACACTCTACGGATGCGCTGCCTACCTATGAAGATTTAGGAATAGATTAGAGAAAGGGATTGATAAGAAAATAAGGAGGAACAGGATACGATAGGATGGGAATAGGCACTGGCAAATCTCACTCACTACTGAAACACGTACCAACATTGGAGGATAAGGTAAAGTGGTCTTTTGTGAGAGATGGGTAATCTCGCCAGGGCGGTGTGCCCAGCTGGATTGCAATGACTATGGAAAATTTTAAGGAAGTTTCCTTAAAACTTCATTATGAAAGTCGAAAAAAACTCGCTTCCCATAATGGTTCGTGAATCGCCAGAACAATGTTTAGTCTGAAGAGACTCTAAGGAGAAATCAGCGAGACACAGGTGTCGCCGAGATTGCGTCTGCCAACGTCGGAAATTGCTCTAACAGTGAGTATTTTGCCTCAAAATGGGTGTTTTATACTCTGCACCGCGCTATCACGGATTTGAAATTAAATTATTTGTTTATTTACTTAATGGGGCATTTCTCAAAAAGTGGTTCATAAATGATCCACTTTCGGTTAAGACTCTTCCTTCGTGGGTAAGAAACCTTCGCGGGCGCGTGCACAACAAATCACTAAAGTTTAATCGAAATCGGATGAATGGTTTAGGAACGCATAGAAGACGAACAAACAAACATTAATTTTTATATATTAGATAGATAAATAAATCTACAGGTCTAGAAAATTAGTATTCAAATATTTGACCAGCTTTTTATGTATTATTTATAAAAAATCTACGGGTCTAGAAAAATAGTATTCAAATATTTGACCAGTTTTTTAAGTATTATAAATAATTCTACAGGTCTAGAAAATTAGTCCTAAAATATTAGATTAGTTTTTTAAGTATTATAAATAAATTTACGAGTCTAGAAAATTAGTGTAAAAATATTAGACCAGTCTTTTATGTATTATAAACAAATCGGAATTTATAATACATAAAATTTTATAATATAATACATAAATAATATATAATGTGCACAAAAATGTCATAAAAAATATTAGACCAGTTTTTTTATGTATTATAAATAAATCGGAATTTATAATACATAAAATTTTATAATACATAGAAAACTGGTCTAATATTTTTTTATGACATTTTTTTTCACATTATCGATGTATATGTGATACTATCTGAGAAAAGGGATCTTATTATCTATTCAAATATTGTTGTAATCATCATTGGTGGTGTAACACAAAACAGCTAAAAGTGCGAATAACGCAAAAATCTTAAAAGGTTATTTTCGTAAATACCAAAACCCGAGATTCATTCAGGAATTAAACCGAGACCTTTCGTTTCTCGCATAGCCTTATTTATTTATTTAAGGGAAAACAGCAAAAACACAATTTAGACAGGCACATACAACAATAGTTACATCATTAATATAGAGATAGAATTATTTCCTAAGATGTTTCCCACAACACAAGAACACAACAACAAAGAAACAATATGGTTTAAGTGACAGACTAAAGTTGTATAAAAGCAATAGTTGTGAAATGGGAAATGTGGTATGGAGACCAAAATGAAAATGATCTATGAAACTCGAAGATACACGAAGTATGCTTTTTAAGCTAGAAGTCTGACAAACTATCGCTTGAAAATCACTTTGTTACCCTTAAATATCGGATGAATGGAGACTAAAAAAGTATTGGACGGCTAATCGGGCAAACCCATTCATACTGACTATTTCGCATCATTGAATCCTTTTTAAGCACCTATACCTTGCAAGATTCCGATGAAATCAAATTATTTCATAAATATTACACATTATTTTTATAATTTGTAGCTTTTTCTTCTAAAAGTATACTACCTAGATTTCTCAAGTGTTTTTTTTTTTTTATTTATTTACATATATTTAAAAACTTCCTTTTATACCAAGAATTAAGGCTCATTCACACAAGGAGATTTTCTCGAACGCGGGCTTAGTATAAGCAACAGTTGTTATCGTGTGATCACTGTTCGCATTTAGTTTCAATCATTATGTGAACGGTTGCAGTCGCATACGAGATTCATACACAATATTCTCGAACCGTTCGAGAATATCGCCTTGTGTAAATAAGCCTTTATGTAATAAGTTTCTGGCTACGAGTTGTCCCTAAGCCCAGAAAATAAGATAATATTAAAATAAATAAAATTGATGGACCCATTCCACCGCTAATATTGAAACAAAATAGTTACATTACATCACGAGGCGTCAGCAATAAAAAAAAATAAACTGTTAGATTGTCCCCCCATAAAATATCGGACAACAATTTGCTATAGTGACGTATGGGGGACGGTTTGTACACTATAAATTTGGAGACGGTGACAACTTGGATGCTGCCCAAGATGGGTTATTTAGTGAGGTGTACTTGAAAACTGTCTTCAATTGGTATTAGTTAGTTCGTTTAGAAAGTAGTTCTGAATCTTAGTACTAGTTTATATAGGGGCTTTTATTGTCAGTACAAAATTGTATTGTATGAAAAACAAGGTCTAGACACTTAGAAGATAGAAAGATTTATTCCATACTACACTATACTATATTTGAATGAATTTTGAATTCATATCTCCAAAATCGACACCACGGTTCCTTCGAACAATTTTCTTCAGACTTTTCCATACTGACCCACATCAATAAAAGCCCTTTTTAATATATATAAAGTATACAAATGAAATTATGTCTATTTGCTTGTTTGTTTGAAATAATTCCAGGCATCAACGTATGGACGAATCGAGCTGAAACTTTCAATATAATAAAAATATAAATGCAATTTTTATTACTATTACCATATACTTATCGTATACGTAACTTTAAAATATACTCGTACATTAAACTTTTATTTCAATATTTTTTTTTTAATTTTTGCCAAATATTTTTATAGAAATTTGTTAATTACGAGTTCAAAGCCTCAAAAATTCATATTTATATAAAAATACCTAATATTTATGGGCAGTTAAATACTTGGTTTCAGGTTTCGGGAAATATTTAGTTACAGGCTCTAAAATGGTGTTGAAAATCATCATCTCTAGAATATATAGATTTGTTCGAGATCTCCCGTTGATGTCCTTCGAGATACCTGAACGGGTACATACGTTTTTATGCATAGAAAAATCGTTTATTGTCTTGGAATCCTGTCGTCAAGACTTGTTTCGACACTCATCTTGAAGAAGTTTAAAATGTTCGTTGTGAAGTCTGCTAAATGTTACGCATGACGTCATCTACTCACGACACTCAAGACATTTCAATAAGACATTGAAAAAGCATATACCATGCACATGACGTTTTCAGGAAATTTCAACAGAAACTTTTATGAGTCATATAAATATTAAATATTATATAAAAATATTCGTATCATCGTAAAAATATAATATAATTAATCTTGATATAATAAATAAAGATTAATTTTAGATATCAAAAAAATATAATTCTGGAAAAATACCTCCCTAGAAATAAATTCAAAATAAATTTTAATGAAATACCTGGAAACGCCCAGGAGAAGACCGACGACTTGAAGAAGTTCCCCGGTGAACCTTGGGAGAGGTCTATAAGAGGTCGGAAGCTTATTGAGACATAAGCTGATGGCATGATATGGTTTAATAAGACAATTTATTTATATATCTATATAACATATAATAAAATCGTAAAAAAGTAAAAAATATTTTGAAAAACAATGTACCGTAAAGTGAGAGCGATACAGAGCCCAAAAATAAAATGTTTGTCTGTCTGAAAGCACATAACGCAAAAAACACTAGACGGGTTAGAATGAAACTTGACATTGTCATAACTTATTATTTAGAGTACTTTTTATACAGGTCAATTATAAAGTTCCCAGGGGAATGATGCCAATATTTTGATACAAGTTATTTTGGTACCTACTGAAATCATTCATCATATCGCGTGACGTACGTTTCGTTCCTCCCACCCCTACAGGCTTACGCAATTGAAACACCCAATAGTGCGGATCCAACAAATGCAATTGGGTGAAATAGAAGTTGTGAAAAGAAAAAAAACTTTCACAATAACAGTAACAAGATTGGATTTTTATTGCTGAACAAACTATAAAAGCAATGTTCTTTGGAAGTTACTTAGTGACTTGTTCTGTATACCTTCGTTGTTTAGATTTATTAAACCGTTCCGGTAACAAATCAGGCAGTTGTGAATCTGTTGATATGAAACCAGATTTCAGAATTTGGTTTCATTCATTCAGAATTCAGAATCAGATAAAATATCAAAATCATTTATTTTATTTGGCAACATATTTATGCATATAAAAATATGTATTTTGCAGCTGGAAAACATTGTACTTGTTAGTAATTAAGCTGCTTATACTTCGAACAGTAAATATGCTTCTTGTACTTAATATTTTCAATTTGGTATCTACTTATTAATTTGTAAGTTATTTTAGTTTACAAACGTTACTATCGCGTTTGAGTCATTTTTTTCTATATAGAGAATTAAGCAGCGCCTTTAGCAGTCTTATTGGAAACTTCTTACATACAGGAAAACTGTAGCCGCCAATACAGTCCACGAGATTGTAAGTGGTATGCGGCGACTTCTTGCAATCACGTGGAGCGCCTGTCCGTCTGCCACCTCTTCTATAAATAGAATGAAGATTATCTACAAAGAGCAAACTCATGTTTTTATGACCAGTCACGCGGGTCTTGGCCCAATAGGGCCACTATTACGAAATAAATCCTTAAAGGTCAAAAGTCATAACTGATGAATCAATGTTAGTATGAAATACGTACATAATATGCATTCACTATTATACACAGATAGACAAGCCATTAAATACAGAGGCGTGTCGTCATCCGTCACTCTGAAACTACCCTCGTACCGGGAGCTAAATCTCACGACCACCCACATCAGTCTCTTCGAAAACTTTACAGCTCGTCAGGGCAATGTTCACGTTATCACAATGAATTACTTTGCATAACAATGGTTTGTGCCAGGAACTGTCCATTAGCTTCTACATAGTTTGAGTTCGTAACTGAACTCAGAGGGAGCTCCCTCCTGCTACGGGCAATTCGCTCGACGGTATAAAGATCTCGTTGAGTGACGGTAAGGAAAATAGCATGCAATTTGCTGCAATTTTGTTTGCAGTTCTGTTTACTATAAATAAAGAAATAATAATAAATAATGCCACACTCAACGGCCCACACAACGACCAATTGGTCGTCAATATTGAAATGTATTGATTGTATCGTAACTAGTACTATATCGATAATGTTTGTTAGAAAGAAGGACTTATTATAGAAAGAAGGAAATGAGGGTAGATAACAGTGAGTCGTGAATCTAATTTTGCGTAGCCTGTCAAAAGTATTGATTTTAATTTTGTTTATTTATGATCTAAACTAAACTAAAAATACAAAGAGGAATTGTAGGTGGTATTTTATAGAAGTCAACAAACTGATACATTAAAAGGTATATTCAGACTTTTTAATGTAAGTATATTGGAAAAAGTTCAGGCAAGAGTAAAAAATATATCGGAGTTCTCCGATTTAATAATACTAGGAAATAATGTTCTCCATATTTTTTATTGAGTATTAAAACGCTTAGTAAAACCTCTTTAATTAAAAAAGTTTATTAGATTCTCTTAATAAAACCTAGATGTTCATTACTAATTTTAATAATTTAATTTTATTAGTACATAATTAAACCTTGATAACAAGGTTTGATAATTTAAGGTTATATTGTGTAAAAATTAAAATAAAAAATATTCTCATTTTTTCTCAGAAATACCATTTTTGATGATTTCTTCGTAACAGATGTATTTCGAAAGTATTACTTGATTAAAAACAAAAACTAACTTTGTTTTGTCACAAATATCCTTACTTATCCAGGAGCAAAAGATTAAAAATATTTTTCCGTAATTAACCTCAATTAAGGAAGCAAAATATTTTAGAAGGTCAATTTAGGAAGAACTAGATTAATACCTTGTATTTCGGATTGTTTCGTTTAATTTTCATGGCTTTATTATTTTTAAAACATTGAGTATTAAAAAACTTAAAAACTTTACTTTAGTACCTTTATAAACTAAAAGTCCGAGCCCATTCCCATCCCATCCTATCCTATTCCTCCCCATTTTCCCATCCCTTTCTCTCAATCTATTCCATAATCTGCAGAGGTAGGCAGCGCATCCGGTGGCGTACTAACATTTGTTATTCTGGACTGATGTTGGCAAGTATATTGGATGTCTATGGACAACAGCAACCACTTACCACCAGGTGGACTGTATGCTCGTCTGCTGTCATTTTTCTACAAAAAAAGTTTACAAACATTTTCTATCAACTAAAACACAAACTTTAGAAAAATTTACTGACATTGACAGTATAGCCGTGGAGCTAAAACCTTATCAGAAAACCCGTTGCGACAAGTATATCTTCCAATTGAGCTGAGTGCATCGTCGGTGAATTTTGTCTCGAAAATATATGTACTGGGAGACCAGATGTCGATACTGAATAACAGTTTACAAGGAGTACCGACAGGTAATCTTGATTGTGCATCGAAGGGAATTTGTCCAAGGTCTCTCTTCTTTCTGACATTCACTCAGATCTTTGGTATTGTTGGAGAATAATATACGAATTTTATCGAGAGCGATAAAATGGAGTCAGATTTCGTGAAAGCGTACGTGGTATTCTGTGCTTGACGTTTAACAATAGCTGAAATTCGCTGTATTGAATTCCCGCTTTTCAAAAATATTTGGTTTACTACTCTTATTTTATTGATACCTTTGCAGCAATTCAAAAATGCTAGATATCTCTTTTAAAATGATATGTAGTGAAATTGATATGCAATGCAATTGCCACCAGCCCTTTCAGTATTCACTGCTGGACATGGGCCTCTCATCCACATTGTCTTATGCATGAGGGATATATGGCTTTAAAACGCCACGCTGGTAAAGCAGGTTGGGCAGTCCTCTATTTTAGTTAGAGGTGGCGTCAGCGCTTGTGGTAGCGGGAAGAGATGTGATGGTGATAGAGATGGGCCCAACCACAATTAACCCAATTAAATTCACGCGAACGAAGTCGCGAGCAACAGCTAGTTATATTTATTTTTAATTCGGACAGTGTCTGCCACTAAACGATCATAAACATCGTTTATAATTTAGTTTTTGTTAACCAAGTTACCAAGAAATAAGCTCTAAAGTCTACACTACCATACTTCTCAATAAACACTAGCATTCATTCCCGGATTTTCTTTGCATTCGTTTAATAAAACAGCGCTAGTTGAGCTCAAGATTAAGTGTCGACAGACCTTGACAAATACTTGTTACATACGACGGAAAACTTGAATCATTAGTCTTAACCATCGAGGAAGGATGAGGATACATTGGAGAAGGTATTTCTTATAGGTATAAGAAATCTATGCACATAATAAAGTCGTAACGAAGCCGTGACATCCACTGCTGGGGTATGGGCCTTCTGATGCCCATTGTCAAGAGGAATGTATGGCCTTAAAACGCTATTCTGGTCAAATGGGTCGGCGAGTCGCTTCCTTTATAAGTGGTGTAGCCTCAGTCGCCTTTTACGACTCTCACGAGAAGAGATGCCGTAATGCTATTCTAAAACCGACCAACACTCCTGTAGGGTGCTGAGAGGAAATTCCCACGGGCGCAGGCATCAGTTACCCAACAATATAAGTAACAATAACGTCGAACCTTCGGGATCGAGAGACAATAACATTATCCATTTTGTTTTTAGCTCACTCTCCTTTTGTCCAATAAAATTTCCAAAAAATCCTTATAAATTTTCGCTAATAACACGTGAAATGACGATACATTGTCATTATGCGGGAGGGGCACCCGTGTTTTGTTTGAAAATTTTATTAGCTTAGCTACCCTTGTTTATTTTACGGGGACCGTGGGTTACAGTGGGTAATGTGAGTGTTGGAACGGGAATATACGGCGATACGTACCAGATGTTGGTCCCTAGATTGTAATACAGCAAAAATATGTAACTTCTCTCTATAACGTGGAAGAGATCGCTTAAGCGATAAGGCCCCAGTCATATCTGCTTGATCGTGGTAGGGACAGTTATTTCCTGCCCTCTTCTAACAATTGGAATTTTAAACAGATTAGTAAAAAAAAACAGTAATGATTAAATTTATGAGTTATGAGGGTCAATGTTTATTTTTTATGCGATAAAGTGTATTCAAAAACTACACTAAATAAAAAAAAATTGATTCTCATCAATCTCTACGACTCTGCTGTAAACACTTTTTTATAAACGTACTAGAAATTGTTCAATCTATCTCCGTGGTTCAATCTTCGTTCAATCGGCGACCACAAGCCCAGAGGAACCAAAGAGACCTCTCACCTCCAAAAGAGTGGACTCATCAACGGCAGCGTGGCGTTTTAAGGCCATACATCCTTCATGAACAAGACAATATACATGATGAAGACCATGTCCAGCAGAGGACGCTAAAATGACTGGTTCCGGTTCCTGTATTACAGTACGGAAAATAACGAAATCGCCTTTCCGAATAGCGCTACTGTCGCCCCGGTCTTTTCTATGGTTCATATCTAAAACTACGAAAATTGTGACGGGTCTTCAGCTAATACTTTTATCAGGTATCGACTCGTACCTGAGAGCTTCTCATCAACTCGCCATCCCGCGGTACCCTCCCAAAGCAACGCCCCAAAAAGAGGTCCGTTTGTTTCGCCGGTTTACCCTTACCGGTTTACGAGCCCTTAGGTTCGTTGCTGCACACATGTTACTACACGTTTCCTGGCTGAGCACCTTCTGCGCTCGCTCTTAACCATACATATCCGGTGACTCTTGAAAGGCCACTAGGGCCGCAATAATTTAGCCATTCCGCTAAAAAAGGAAACAATAATTGTGATATGTACACCTCCTCCACCATTTCGGAGCTCTGCTCTCCTCAGCCAGTTTCATTTCAAACGGGAAGCCCCTCTGCATATTGCGTCACCTGTTTCCAAAGCTGTACTTGGTACGTTAACGCTAGGAACTTTGCAGCGCTCAGCGTGAAATATTGCGCGGTACTCACTTGTTTTTTTAATAGTTCTTTAATAGTCATTAAGGAACTTGTTTAAGAAAAAATAAACAGTTTTTTTATTTGTTTCATTTATGAACAAAAAATCCACAGTAAAACAGTATATGGAATTTATTATACATTATATATAAAACTTATTGCCAAAAACGGATCTAACTATATATACAATGCAAAATAGATAATACAATACAAAATAGGCACGCCTCCTGATGCCCCGCCTACTTTTGTGATGTAAAAATTGATTTGGAGAAAGGGTTGGGAAAATGAGGAGGGATAGAATAGGATGGAATGTGAATGGGCTCTGGCATATCGCACTTACTACTGAAATACGTTCATACACTGGGTAATAGGATATAGTAATGCAGTACATTTGAAGGTAGTCTTCTGTGAGAGAGTGGTAACGTAGCCTGTTAAGTGCGCCCAGCGGCTTTTGGATTGCAGCGTGCACACCCCACGTCCTAAATACCATCAAACCTAAATACTTTAATCAAACCAGATCCAACATTATTAATATCAAAACTGTATTCAATAAACCTTTCTCATCAACAATATTTTTTGACGGATCTTCACAAAACATTGAAGCGGTTGCGGAAATTGCAGTCAGTAAGTGGAGAAGAGAAATTAAATGTATTTGTCAATGTCAGGCGAAATTGCAGAAATAAAAAAAAAAAACTCTTGGCTCTTTCGCGATGTTCTTATTTTGCTTGTCTTTTGACGGTTTAATTGTCATTCTCGCCCTTTACATTGTTTCGTCTTCCTTGACATTTCGTAGTCATTTGTTTCTATTACGTCTTAATAAAACACAGGAGTTTGCGGAATGAAACCGTTAGGAAAATAAGCCAAGTGGAAAACAAAAAAAGTAAAGTTTTAAAACTAAAACCCACGCAAAAGTTACAAATAAGTTTAGGTTCTTTAGAAGGAGGTCTTTTATACATGACGTTGTCGCACGTCAATTGTAAATACTATTCTAATTTATAAACGCGTGACTTTGTAAACGTTTTAGGTTCTAAAGAACATAAAACTTATTTCAAATTTTTTCGTAGTCGGGTTTTACTTTCTAAGCTTAATTTTTTTAAACTATTTTGGGGTCTACAATACTATGTAATTCACTAAATCCTGGAAAACTCTCAAGATGAACATACATTTTGCATAGGATTTTGCAAAGTCGGCGGCGCGCCCGCATGCCCCCTGGTATTGCAGGTGTCCATGGGCGACGGTAACACTTACCATCACGTGGGACCGCTTGCTCGTCCGCCCTCTTGTATATAAAACAAAAAAAAATTACATACATTATTATAACAGGAACAGATGAACATACATACATTCTAAAGACTACTAAAATCTAAATTCCTTATATTTTATCATTCGTATTTTATATTGCAATAACTTTTTCAAAAAGTACATATGTCATTTACACATGGCTCTGTTTCATTATATGTATGTATAGAGTACCGTACCATACCATCGGCCTATATCAGCGATCAGCCATGCCATGCCATCCTCGGCTGTTCTCATCCAACCACAAAGTTCATCTGTTCGGAGGGAGCACCACACTGCGCTTCCCCGGTACCTGGCCTTCATTTGAGGACTCGACTACCTCACTGGCTATCGGTCCTGCGGCTAATATGACCTGCTCGTTGCCACTTCAACATGCCGATTCTACAAGCTATGCCGGTCATTTTAGTTGTTTGGCGAATGTCTTAGTTTCGGAGCTCTCCCCATAGCTCGCTGAATGACCTTGAACTTATGGATCAGGCCTACCGTTAGAGGCCACATTCTGGCACCATGCGTCATAACGGGCAAGACGCAGTGATCGAAGACTTTTGTCTTCAAGCATTGTGAATAGGCATATAGGCAACGAGAAGAACCCACGCATTTTCTTAAATTTTCGTATTTTCTCATATACGCATTTTCGCATTTATGAATAGAGTACCTATAGATTATTATTATTTATTTTATTGAAGAAGAAAAAATAGTGATAAAGAAAAGCAAATTGCAGCGTGTACTGGGTACTATTTATTCAGATTAATAAATAATTGATCTATATAAAAACTACCCTTAATGTTAACCCGTTTAATGTCTATAAATAATTAATTATTTTATTGAGTTCCCACGGAAATCACTCTAAATTTCATACGAACGAAGTCGCGGGCACCGCTAGTGGTAACACTCTTAGTTTATTACAGAGACAGTACCAAAATGGACACTTAACCAACTAACACATGATAGATTGTAATCTAATGACACAACATCTGTTCGATGATTGCCTCCAGTTTTATCACGTCATAAAACGTGGGGGTAAGTCGTAAATGTCTTTTGGTCTTTTAGGCATGGACTATAAGAATTTAGTGACCGATAACAAGATATTTTTTTGGCTTAATCTAATCTAAACTGTAGATGATATGTTTAAAATACGATATGTACCCACTTAAAATATTATCGATTTTTTTTTCAAATTATTACTAGCTTTATGAAACTATGACTATGTAAAAACTCGCAATATAAAATGTACAAAAAAGAAGTACAAGAAAGATGAGGTCCAGTCCACCTACGGCTCCGAATGCGCTGTCTACCTTTGGATATGTGGATGAAGATGTTTGAAGATAAATGTTGAAAAAAAAGAGGACGTTCTTTTATTCCATTACATTCTCCATTCGACTCCACTTTCGAAGACTTTTTACTGTTCTTTGGTTGCCTGGAAAAGATAGCTTTTAGCGATAAGGCCGCCTACTGTTTCTGCGCCAGTAAGTTTTAACAGTAATGTCATAAAGAATGTTCATTAATGTAATCATTCTTACAACTCTTTGCGACCAAATGGCTGCCTGGTCGCGTATCGCCGCGATTTGTTTCCAAGTAGCAATTTTTGGTTGTCTGACCGGTATCGCCGCGACTTATTTCCAAGCGATCTTCAGCAGTTCAATTTTAATCGTCCAAGGTCTGTCAGCTTTACAGACACCGGCAGTGAAAGCCATTACACCGACTCCAAAAAAGATTAATGTTACTTTCGGTCACTGTATTAATCGTCCAAAAACGGGACGATCCATCAGGATCGCCCGTTCGGAAACTTGGATTTGAATAAACTGCCCATTTTTCAATGAATTTTTTTCAATAAAAAGTTCTGTGGCAAAATCGGTAGTCAAGCGTGAATACTGACTGTCAAAACGGGATTCGAAAAGTCTACATTTTTAATAAAGGGATTCCGTTTCGCTGGACATCATTAAATGGCAGTTGACATTATTGTATTAAGCTGTTCACGTCGCTATAGTTAGTCACTAAATGCACGATTACAATCATTTTTTGGTGATTGTAAACCTTAATTATGTAATAGTCTGTCTAAAATTTTGAATTCATTCGCTTTTGGCATCACCCAAGAGCTCATTAACTATGTTGATAATAAGCCCGTAGGTCTTCTCACACCCCCTGACTAGGGTGGAGGTAACTGATCGGGACTGAGTCCTTCAGTAACGTCTCCTCTGTCCGCCAACACGCACAGGTCGCTGGGTTGGCCCTCTGGGCCGTAATGCTACCTTTGGATTTCTTCATGCCGCCCTCGCAGTAAGCAACCAGCGTAGGCGGCAACAGTGTAGCCCCTCGCGGTGACGTGCCTCACGCCTCGCGGTTCGTATTTGTTCGAACGCCTAATTGGTCAATACTGCATACCATTAAAAGAAAAGGGATCATATAAGCATCTGTAGGAAGTCAAGAAAAAGCACGTAATTGATAAGAGCCCTCGCAGGTGCTCCTCTCGCTATCTATTCGTACCGAATATTGGCAAGGTGATAATACCGGTCCTAGAAGTCCTAGAATGGTCCTAGAGTCCTAGAATGGAGACTACGTTCCGGAGAATTTAATCTGGGAACTCCGGCCAGATTGAAAAAATATTGACGAATAAACGATTTGAAAAAAGTCGCCGGTAGTAGTTGAATGAAAATAGCAGAAGACCGTATGTGGTGACTGCCCTTGGGAGAGGCTTATATCCAGTAGTGAAGAGACAAGGTTGGAGGGATCTCTTGTCAATATCAAGATTTTATTTTTTTCCTACGTCAGTTGACTGTGTGAAGAAGCCATTTAAGTGTATGGACAATAATGTTTTAGGTAGGGGGAGAGAACATGTTACAACCCAACAATACATGTTCGCTACAATACATGATCTTCGGTTCTTCTATCAGCAACCTTCTTCAAACCGTTGATTAATCTGGCCAAAAAGCGTGCCACACTGCACTTTCTGGCACGTCGACTTCATTCAAAGACTCGTATACCCCAATGATTATGGTCCGGCGGCAACAAGAAAAAGAAAACTTGAAGAAGTTCGCGATTGTGGTTGGATGAGAAGAGCTGAAGGCCCTGTGGTGCTGGCAAGCCCTGGGAGATGGCTATATCCGGCAGTGGTGAAACATAGGCTGATGATATGGTATTTAAAAAATCGCGTAAAATTTAAGGGTTTTTGGTAATGGTCCGATAACTACATTGGGCCTGGTAAGTTAAATCGCTTTGCTTTAAAGGGTCAAAATTCAATAAAACCAGAGTATATCTGAATACAAATATAGTTTTACCAACATATTCACTAACAATGTCATCCGTCCCTTTGCGTTAATGAACTCTATTGACATAACGTGACTCCCTTCCCAAAGGACCCTAGCAAAAACTACTATAGAAAGTTAGTTATAGTTTTTGTTAGCTTTGGGTCCGTTTCAGGGGGCACAGTAATAATAATCATTACGAATATTACGTTTAAAGACAGATATGAATAATTTAGTATTTTTATTGTTTTAGTTGTGGAATAAAGAGAGCTAAGATTTTTTTAGTTTTTATACTGGTAAATAATTAAATTAAATAAACAGCAAAAAATACGGAATGGGTAGCAAATCGATGGTAGCAACTTAATTGATGTCCGACTTGGTGATAACATTTTTAGTAATTCATTAGGTATTTCAGTATTTACAGTATTCGACATTCAGGTAAATTATTTATTTCAGTTATTCATTTAGGTTGTTTTGTTGATCATGATTTGCTGCCCATCGTGATCAACAGGTCTGATTTGTTGCCCATCATGATCAACAGATCTGATTTGTTGCCCATCATGATCAACATATCATGATTTGCTGCCCATCGTGATCAACAGATCATGATTTGCTGCCCATCGTGATCAACAGGTTTTGATTTGCTGGCCATTTAGTATTGTTTGATGCTCGTTTAAATACAAGCCTTTTAGTATTTTATACTGATATTTTTCACAGATCAGAGTCAGTGTCTTGTACAGTCAGCGACAGAGCAATCTAAGTTCGTTGCGATGTTTTCCTTCATCGCTGAACTAGTGACAAATAATAGAAGATAAAAAAATATGGCAATTAATTCATTCAAAATTATGCACCGAGAGAAGTACAAGATAGTTTTCATTTCGTCGATACCTTTCTGATAATACTAGGCAAGATGAGAAACCACAGAAAATGTAAAAAAGAAAAGTAGAACTAGATTTTTCATATTTTTACTGATATGAAGGAATTTTAAATGAACGGAGTGTTTAATGGCTGAAGTAAGTAAAAATGTATAATTTACTTGAAATGTGTTTAATATTGTTTATATACCGATAATCTAATAGCTAATTGGTTGTCGGTTGTTACCAATTGTTAGTAATAGATAATGCCCGAGCTTGCTGTGTGAAATGTGAGTGTGTGTGTATGTGTGTGTAATGTGTGTGTAGGGACAGAGTGCATGCTGCATTCCCACAGCCTCTGGGCGCACCCGACTGGCCACGTCACCCCTCTCTCTCAAAGAAGACTACCTTAAAATGTACTGCATTTCCTGCTTTATCATTTTTTATTTATCACGTACGTATCCCCAAGGTACGTACGAGTTTAGGCAGTGAATGAGATATGCCAGAGCCCATTCCCATCCCATCCTATCCTATCCCTCCCCATTTTTCCAATCCATTCCTTAATCTGCAAAGGTAGGCAACGCATCCGAGGGCGTGCCAACGTTTGTCATTCTGGACTGATGTTGGCATGTATCGCGGATATCTATGGACGACAGTATCCACATACCATCAGGTGGACTGAATGCTCGTCTGCCGCCTTTTTTCTATGAGAAAAAAAAATCATTTGACTCCCGGTCGCACATTCATTTGCTTAAACACGGCAAAGGGAATCCACTAGGATGGAGATACCTAGACACATCAGTGACCCACACTAGTGGGCCATGGCCATTGCTAGTGGTAAATAAAATAAAATAAAATAAAAAATTTTAATAACGTAAATAAAACTCAGTAATTTTGTTAATATTTGCCTGTTGTTTTAGTTAGGTCAATTAATACTCACTTCAAAGGAAAATAAAAATGTATTCATTAATTGATATAAGCGAAAATTCTCTTAAATAAATTAATAAATACATTTTTATTTCCATAAATATACCCTATTTATTTCCATACTTTTTAAAGTAACAGCTTGTCGATACATTTTTTTATTGAACCAGCGCCAACAGCAAACCCGCCAACTGTGTGCAAAGTTTAGAGCATATATATCCATACTCTGCGATCGCTATAGCTTTCACTAAATGTCATTCGAGATTTTTGTGTGATTTTTTTAAATGTTCATTGTTTTATATATATTGTTCAACTCATTCGAAATTGGTTTAAGAAACTCACAATTCATCATAATTTGGCTAAGAACTATTATGAGATGAGCAGTTTCCTTTATGTCATTATACTCTTTATTCCATCGGATGGGGTGGGATAGAATAGGATAAGATAGGATGGAAATGGCGTTCAGGCAATTTCACTCACTTTAGAAATATATTGGTACACGCAAAGCTATCCTCAACATGATAGATAACCTAAGTTCTTGATGTGTACCATGATGGAAATTTAAATGTAAAATTAGCGGCAGCTTGTCTTAAACTTTTTTACTGAACAAATTATAGGTTTTTGATGATTTTTTTACAGAATCCCAAATGAGATAAAAAGGTGGCCTGTCGTTGACGTGCGAACGTCGCGATGATTGATCGGTGTATGTATTCCAGGAATTAACAAAAAGGTTGTGTTTTAACAATTTTTCGGGATGAAAACTTTTTTGCCAGCCTTAATGGAGGTCAGGATTACAAGCTTAATTTACTTGTGCTGTGTTTGTTTTATGACTTTCATAAATACCGTGTCCGTGGGAATTGTGGTTTTTAAATTACAGTTTACAAAGCGCTGAAACTGTCCCGTGGAAATTAATAAAGATAAATATTTCAATGAGCAACAGAAAATACTGAATGAGCAGCAAATTGACGGTGCAAATTTAAAGGTGGGTTGGGTTAGGTTTAGGCTTTCTGATGATAAGAAAGAAATAGATGTCCCGAGAAACTTAGTGATGACATTATTAGATAGTTTTATAAAATTATTTTTCGGTTATTTTGTTGATCATGACTTATTGTTCATTTAAATACAAACCTTTAATAAATAGCTTAAACTTCGTCAATAGGCTTGCTAATGATAGGGCTTTAACCTAAAACGTCAATGTTTTGGTCAAATGTCAAAACAACATCAAAGTGGCCACACTTTGATTTTTTTTCTTTTCATACGTGGAAATGGTGCAATTAACACATTCTGCCAGTGTCAAGTTTAATTCGTATAAACAATTTTAAGGTCTAAAACGTATCCTGGCAATGTCCAGTCTCTTCAAAGTACGATAAGTCAGGAGTCGCCAGTAGAGAGTGACATTGGGTTTACTGAGGACAAAAGAGAACTCCTTGGAAACACGAAAAATGCAGTCCCATGCTTTTATTTGATTATCACAAACACCACGCACAAAAAGAAACACTATGAAGTTTTATACACTATCACTATTAAACCACAAAACGCCTAGTAGGTAGACAATTTTAACAATAATCAAATTAAAACTTCACTTCACTTCTCAAGTTCTCGCCAAAAAGTCGCACTATCACTTTAAATAATGTCTCTATAATGTTAGCTTCCAAATTCAAACTGAAACGTGGGAGATTTTTTTTAATGATTTCCTTAGGTCGAACATAAATTCCATACTCCATAAGTTCATCCGTCCGTAGGTAATAAATTTCAAAAGCATCCTAATGCCCCTTACCTATAATTTTATTCAATAATATTCTCATAATTTGTCCATCAAAATCCACAGGTGGTTAATTAGCAATGGCAAATACTTTTTTGTAAACCTTGATAACTCATCATGTCATTAGTTGGAAACGATTATAATGACAAAACGCACATTGGATGGGTACATTTATACAATAAACATTAATTTGGTATATAAATTATATGTATAATAACATTTATTTTGTATAATTTACTCCTGAGTTTCAATAGAATTACAAGCAGAATTGAACGGCAACCGGGCGGAAAAATGGCATAATAAAACAGTGTACATGCAAGATGATACGATCATCCTGACTAAGCGGGATCTTATCTTTGAAACTAAAGTGACGACGCAGTACGCGTGAGTAAACAGTATATCATCTTTATAATTCTTGAAATATGTGTCTTACGCACACAGGCGCACTCCTTTCAAAATACACTCGTGCATAAAATGTCTCGTATGTTAGTTGTATGTCATTATGTCCGTATATTATCGAGACATCCTCAGACACACAACCTGAGATATGCATATGACGAGAATTAAGGTGCACGTAAACTTGGCCTAGTGCACACCGGGCCAAGTTCACAACAAAAACGCGGCCATCGGCACTGTCGTACACCTATTTACACGAACCAACTTAAGTCACTTTCACTCACCCTCTAACTTCGCTTCAAATAATGACTGAAAGCTGAAAATTTATCATAATATTAAGATATACCCTAAAGTCAGTTTCAAAGCTCTAGCTTTATTTGTTTTGGAAATATAACTAAAGTCGTCGCCACCACTGAAGTCCGATAGACGCGGCGCTCAAATCGCGTAATGAAATATTGCCAGCAAGACGGGCAATAATTTACCCCTTCTAAAAGGCAACCTATTCTAATAAATTAATTAATAAATCAATGCATATGATAAAATTAAAGCAATCAATAAATTGCTAATTCATTCACATTGTAAAACTAATTTCACGTTTCACATTGTTAATTTAGGATAACAAGCAAAGATAGATAATAAGGTTTTTAATAGGCATAAAAATAAAATAATTATCATATTGCACTAATTTAATTTTTATTAGATACAGGGTTTTTCATTAAGAGCGCTCGAACTTTGAAATGAAATAAAACAAGCTGTCTAAGTGTTATTGCCACAATTGTTTTTTTTGTTTTAAAGTACATTCGATGACATTATGTGTGAAAAATAATTTCGGCCACCGCGGCTCCGCTGTAGGTGGCGTATCCTGGTGGACCACTTTTGTACGACATCTTCGCATAAATGGGTCCTAATTTCACGAAGAACGCGAGTTATGTTGGCCTTCAGGGCGGCAATTATAGGCAATAGGCAATTCCTTCTTTAGTAATTCGTGAAACCGTTTTCACGGAAACACCTGAAATAAACAAATATATTATTTTCTGTTAATTAATCCATTATCATATTTCTATGTTCAATTATAATTTTGCATAAAATACAATGAACTATATCGTCCATTAGACAAAGTTAGGACTTTTTTTGAGTAATAGTTTTTATCCGACTAATAATATTTTACCCATTTATTAGGCAAACACTTTTTTTTTAAACTCTGGCATTCTTAAAATTTACCTGTCATGGCAGCGACTCGCATTTGTACATTATTTAACGGGATCAATACTCCTTTATTCTTCTGCTCCAATTCACAAAATTCCTTCACTTTAAGGATCATTTCCCGGGCTGCACTTTTTACAACTTTACGCGACATGATCAACTTAATTTCAATGTAATTTCAAGAAAATCCACGAACGATACTCTCTCCACGCACACTCCTAACAAACTACTAGATGGCGGAGTTGTCAAATTTAGTTCCAATTTTTGTCGCAAGACTTCAGTGGTGGCGAGGACTCTACTCAAATATTGACGATTTTGGCACTGAGTGACTGACATTGATATCATCAATATTATAGAGTACCTCCAGTTGATTTTAAATAAAAAATTTTAAATTATTCGCAATAGGTATTATTGTTCCATTTAAAAATTACTAAGGCACCTTCAGGAACGGCTGAATGGGATACTTTATTGACATCGATCATAAAATACATTTAAATCTTATAGAATGAACACCACAAGTTTAAAATGAAAGTTAATTTTTTTAACAAGAATAATAAATTTCCTAAGTTTGGATTAAAATAATGCAAATGAAGTTTTATTTTATCGATTTTATTACACAACGATATTAATAAAACTAGAACTTGGCACTCTTTAGATTTCAATCCTTTTCGTGAACGATACGTGTCATGTTTTTGTTAGTGCAAAGGAATTTGGTCATTTTTTTACATTTATGTTTTTGATTGGGCAGCAAGCGTATGTATGTATCTAGGCAGATATTCTGGCGTTCCACTTCTTGATTAAATTTAAAATTTTTGCGTCTGTATTAAAGGGCCTTCTCTCTAACTCAGTATCTAATTAACGAATCAAAACGAACACGGTTTTGGTGTACTGCCAAGGACTCCAACTCTGTCCTCAGTAAATCTGCTGTCACTTTACTGAGAGACTCCTAACTTGCTTCGATGTGACTGGACATCGACAAGATGCTTTTTAAATTATTTTGACTTTAATTACGAAGAAAACTTGGCACTAACAGAATGTGCCAATTGCACCATCGCCATATGTGAAAAGAAGAAAAAAACATTTGAAACGCAGTTGGAATTTATATAGTTGTGCGTTATACAGAAACACTTGTGTGCTAGCTAACCTTGACTCATTTACCTACGAAGATAATCGACTTTTCTTTTTATTATCGCCCTGTTGAGATTTGTTACTGATTAACACACTACGCTAACATCAAGTGTGTCTAAGTCTGGGATATTGTTATGAACTAAGTTTCTGCAAAATTTCTCTTGCAAAATCTAGCTTAGATAATATTCGGGCTTACATCAAGTGTCCAAGACTTGTAAGACGAGTAGTTTTATATACAGCGACGGAGTCAGAAGTGGCTAAAATTATTTATGCGGATAGAGTAATGGAGTCGCTATCTTTTTACTTTTTTTAGCTCAATAAATACTTTTACTTTGCTTAATTGTGTGAAAAATGTCATGCATTTTTTATGCTTATAATGGTCACGCAAAGCTTCTGGCGTTTTCTATGTACGAATAAAATGTTGTTTACGTGTAGAAAATGAAAGTATTATTCAGTGGTAAATGCAAAGCCAGTTTAATTTGAGCACATAAATATATAAATAAATTTAGTGTTCTAAGAAACAAGAAATATAGTGAAATTGTAATTTCACTATATTTTCCGTCTACCCATTTATTTATCCCGTCTGATGTATTATTTTTCTTCTTCCAGGAGATTTTTTCCATAATTAGTCCACTAACCTTAATTAGTCCATTAGTCCATAATTAGTCGATGAGAGCGTCCGTTTTGTGCTAGGACCTTTTATCGAGTATAGTTTTGAAAGAAACAAAGAAAAATTAGTCTATTCAGCCGCGATTACGACACAGCACAATTATTAAAGAACAATAATAATAATAATAATAATAAATACTCTTTATTGCATACAATAGTTATTACATGTGCACAAATAATAAATGACAGAATACAATAGGCGACCTTATCGCTAAGGCGATCTCTTCCAGGCAACCTTAGGATAGAGAAAAATAAAAGGGATATAGGTAGTGCAAAAGAACCGAAATCCACAGATGGATCATGTTAAACATATACTCATCGACAATAAATATAGTATAATAAATACATATAATAATAAATAACTTAATAATATATAAATACATACATACATATCTACATGTACACTGCACACAATATCGTTCGTAATAACAATTGTATAATATGTTTTATGATAATACAGCTGAAACCCAGATTTTCCGCTGCTTTCTACCCGGGTCCTAATCTTTTTCAGAAGCCGAGTAGCCCGAGCTTGCTGCGTGATTTCGGTGAAGATCCCGGGTTCCCAAGGAGCGAAGATCCTTGCCACACTCTTACACTACAAGAGTACATGGGATGCCGTTTCCTCATCTTCCATGCATCCTCTGCATAGTGGACTATCAGTGACACCTGAAATGAAAAAGCGTTTCTTTAGTGGACAATATTCTGTTAAAATTCCTGTTATATTACAGCTAAACGTGGATATATCAAGGTTACCTCCGTTTAGCTGTACCTAAGGTATTTTTGTAAATGCCTGAAATATGTAGTTGATGCTGGAACTGTGAAGAAAGTAACTAATTAGGGAGAATGTCTAGTCTCTCGAATCATCTCAGAATCCATCGATGGGCGTTAGTAATAATTTCCAGGTATGTTCATCTATCCACTTTATGCCATAAAAAGTCAAAGAATTAAAGCAAAAAGCGAGACCAATAAAATTGACCACTACCTAATTGAGAAGTTTATTCATCATACGAAGTTACCCGAACTTCAGGTATCACGAGTTCTTACATAACAAATTAAAAGTAAACGAAAGAGTCCATGGAAGGTTCGAGAACACTTACGGGCAAATGGAAGTTAACAAAACTAAGGTTTTCTTTGCTATCATGTTGACTTTGAGTAGTAGAGTAGTTTGGATGAGTTTAAGTAGTGTATTTTCCTAGTACATTCGACATGAATGGTAGTCGGCACAATCAAACATACTCGTAGTTGCAAAGGAGACGATGAAAAAAACTTTACATATACGGGCAGACGGAGAACTATGCTATATACGTCGGGAAGGTTTGCGAAAAAAAAAGTACTATGGGTTCCAATTTTTTATTACATTTTTTTAAAGTACTCTCAACTTGCATCTGTACAAGGTTTCATGCGTCTGAACTAATTTTGAAAACATTTTTTCGACTCTAACTCAGGTAGCCCTTGTATGGTCTTCGAAATCCCTTGTTTTAAGCGCTAAGTGAGCGGACTCGTTGTCGTGGTGCAGCAGCAGTCCACATTTTGACTATTGTTACTCATTGCAGTAAAAACGTTTAACAAGCGCGTGGCTACATACCATTGTGCGTTAATGCAGCTTTAGTTTCGTACTGGTACAGATATCAGATAGCGATTAATTCTATGCTTTGTCTCACTTTGAAACAGACAAACAGTAAATTGGCGCCTAATTTCTGGATCATACTGGAATATCCAAGATTCGTCACCTGTGACAATATCGTAAACACGCCGAGACGATCTCGCTTCAAATTTTGTTATCATATCACGGCACCATTCGACACAAACTTGTTTTTGAGCCTCGGTTAGGTTGTGCGGTACCCGGCGCGATACTCTCCTCCTGACTCGTAGATGCCCATGTAATATTTCATACACACTACCCGATCCAATTCGCAATCTCTCCTGAAACTCTATTCCTCGTATGTAATTCACAAATTAATTTCTTCACTGTCACCACGTTCGCTACCGTAACAGCCGATAAAGGGCAACCGCTTCTTTCTTCGTCAGCCAAACTTAGTCGACCATGGTTAAGTTCATTGTACCAACGATACACAGTTGCCTTAGAAGGGCACTTGTCTGCAATTGCCATTTAAAGTCTATTAAAAGAATCTTCAGTTTTTAAAGAACATTTAAAATCATCCCAAATCATAGCGCGGAAATGTTCCCTTTGAATATCAATTTTTAATGAGACACGATATTTTAATTCAGCTCGTAAAAATATGAAGGGAAATTACAATTTAGAATGTTTTAATGTTAATGTCTTAATATTTTTAATGGACATCAATATCAGCCAGTGTTCCATAGACGAAAACTCTTTGTCGCAAAACTTTCTGAGTCGCCTGGTAGAGTCATACAGAAAATGATCTTACTTCGACGAAACTGCACATCGACGAGTTGTTAATTGTTAATTGGTTCTTAATTAGGAGTTGTTAATCGTTGTTGTTAATACACTAATTGCGCTATAGCCATATAAGAAAAGAAGAAGATTTTTAACAATTTTCTTGATCGTTTTGTGTTTGATGTTCAGCTCGAATAACAGACAATGCTCGAAGTTATGTTACAAGTTATTGCTCTAGTTTGTACGAGGCTCAAAGATCTTTACAAACTTATGAATGCGTGTGTTTGCGCGGCGGGACCCGGCATGGGAATACGTTCGCATGATTTTCGTGACCAACCCTTTCAAAATAACGCGATTTCCCGCTATATTAAAACACTCTGAATAGTGATTTATTTTTATTTCATTTTCCCTGTAAGCATAGATATACCATTTCATATATCCATATTACTTAGATATTATTTCAGTTTTTATTAGGTGCAAACTGGAATTCTTTCAAGTTTACTGTCAAGTTTGAAGTGTCATTTTGTAATTGGTACCTATTGTTTAAACCATAGACTGTAATCAATAACATCATCATACAGAGGTGTCGTGCACTGTTCTGTCCAAACATTATTTTATACCGCGAACCCGTAGGCTGTGGAACGAACTGCCTCAAGAGGTCTTTCCATTGAGCTACGATATGGGGTTCTTCAAGAGAGCTGTGAATAGGATTTTGCAAGGTCGGCGGCGCGCCCGCATACCCCCTGGTGTTGCAGGTGCCCATGGGCGGCGGTAACACTTACCATCGCGTGGGACCGCTTGCTCGTCCGCCCACTAATCTATAAAAAAAAAATCCATATACGTTTAATCATAGAGTATAGAATTAATAACTTTTTCAGTTAAAAATTATACCGAAAACAGCACTTTGTAAGCGTCTCGTAATAAAAACCCAGTCGTCCCGTCCCGACCGTCTCACGCGACTAGTCGCATCAGTGTTAAAACGAGTTAATAGTACATGCTCGTAGGCAGATGCGAACGAATTCGCATCCCTCATCCCGCTGCGCAATCTCATAAATTTGAAGAGTCCTTTATACAGTTCAGTAAGCAGCTTATCAAATAAGCCGTGATTAATTTCTCACACGTCTCTACCCCAACATAAAATTAGTGGCGCATTTGTCTTCATTAGTACTGAATGTTATGACTCCACGCGACGTTTGGAGCAGTATCTGATTTCCTTGAATCGATCAATCGGGTACTATGTAATTTAAGCTGGAGTTTCATCGATTTTCAACAGCTTGAGATGTGATTCTATACAGGGGTAACAATAAATCTATGACCAATTTTGAAATGAATTTATTTATTAGCACATATAATTTAGAAAATGAACAAAGCAAGAACACAACCAACTAATACAGATCTCCTAGACATATATTGTAACATAACTTATTAAATACCTTAACATTATGCACTTCTCCGCGCTCTCTCTCTCTCTTACCGTTTGCGTGCGTGTGTATATATATACATACACATACATATGCACATATGTGTGTGTGTGCGTGCGCGTGTAAAGAAACTACAAAAACTAACAATAAGAGGAATTGTACCAATACTATAATAACAGCTCTAGGACCCACACTAGAAGTCCCCGTGTTGTGAGACCTAATTTAAACATTTAATACACACTATTATTGGAATAAGACACAGATATTAGTACAACACTACCACTTATGATTTCATTTGTTAGGACTTGTTTGTTTGGCAGGGGAGAGTGCATGCTGCATTCTCACAGCCGCTGGGTGCACTCGACTGGCCACGTTGCCCCTCTCTCACAGAATACTACTACCTTGAAATGTACTGCATTTCCTACTCTATCGTATTACACCAATAAATGTACGTGCTTCGGCATTAAGTGAGATATGCCAGAGCCCATTCCCATCCCATCCTATCCTATTCGTCTCCATTTTCCCAACCGTTCCTTTCAACCCATTCCTTAATCTGCAAAGGTAGGCAGCACATCCGGGGCGAGCCAACGTTTGTCATTCTGGACTGATGTTGGCATGTATCGCGGATGTCTATGGACGACAGTATCCACTTACCATCAGGTGGACTGTATGCTCGTCTGCCGTATTTTCTATAAAAAAGACTTATAATTTACTCTAATGTGTTAGTATCGGCTACGAATATGTGTGAAAGTATGTTAATGTATGTTAATGTATGTTAAGTATGTTATGTTAACTTTAATGTCCGCAGGCACAGGCCTCCCCTAGTAAACTACTAAGGGTTTCGGGCCATAATTCACCACGTGGGCCCAGTGCGGATTGTTGGATACACATACTCTAGATATTTTTCCTTTCTGGAGCATGTGAGTTTCCTCACGAGGTTTTCCCTCATCGCACGAGCTAGCGTCAATTTTTAAAAATCCGTACTCAAGTAGAAACTCAGTGGTACGGGCCGAGGATATATTCTGGCGGGTACATTAATTCCGCGAACAGGAACGAAGAAGGGATTGGAGGAAAAGGTGAGGACGAAGGGTTCCGCTCATTAATAATACAAACACGTACTTACACGACATTTTCTAAGCTTTCAACTGTTAATAAAATCACTCAGTGAACACCTGCGTACTATTTCCTTGTTCCACTTCTTACGGAGAAAAATAACGTTTTACTGGCTTCTGATTTCAAGTTCAGTACTACCAAAATTATGACCATGGAATTTTTTCGTAAAATACAACAACAAATAATCGAAATCATTCTATACATACAATAAAATCGTAACAGTACTGTATCCTGTACTTGAAATATTTTTTGAAAAAGAAATTATAATCCTCGCTGTGCACTCTACGAATGTTACAGAACCGGAAACGGACATTTTTAGAATTTTTGTCTGTTCGTCTGTCTGAACAGAATTCAACACATGCTGTTTTATTTATGGTCGTTTTTCATGTTTTTGTGCATCCTTACAGTAATAATTATAGAAGCAACAGCGATCTTCGATTTCCTAAAATATTTCATAATTTGTTTGTCTTCGTGTAAATATAATGCACGCTGTGTTTACTAGTAACCAACATACACAGTATGTATATGTTGCATGGCTACTGTTATATTCTGTGTATGTTCCATTTGTAAACCATTTTGAAATAAAATAAAATGAAGTAAACTCCTATGTCTTTTGTTCGAAGGTCGTCGGTCGTCTCCCGCGCTTTTAACTAAGTAGTTTAATGTATTTTACATGTATTTATTACGTTTAACCAATGCATATATAAGTTTTATATAAGGATATTTCTTGTTTAATTAATCAACCTTTGATGTAACGCCAATACAATAAAGTACAATACCATCCTCGACAGAGTGGTAAGTTATAACACCAAGGCGAAAGACGAATGCACTGTTGACCTCATAGAATCCTGTTTAAGGCTTTCTTGAATAACTCTGTGTCGAGGAAAAACCTTAGTTGCCAGTTCATGCCACAACTTTCGGGAGATTAAGCTTCTTATCTCCACGTCATACGTATACAAACAAAATCATGTACAGGCGGAGAATTGCATAAATTTCCCTTAGAAATTCTCTTCGGGAGGCTGCAACATCTGGCGGGTACACAGATCGTTTTATTAATTTTTAAACAGGGTCTCTTGTTTGGCTCAAATAAATGCATAAATTCTGTCTCATGCCTACGAAATTTTGTATTGGAATAACTTTGTCGCGAAATATTTTCCTGGTCTTGTTTTTGGAAGATTTCGAAGGATTCTCTATCTGTTGGATAAATCACGATCTTCGAGTTTCGGAAAATTTTCGCTACATTATGAATAAGACTCGAACAATTGCGATCATTTCCAAAGTTATATATAGATGGCTCTTTCATATAAAGTTCAAAGTGTCAATCTGGATGCTCAGCAAGCTATATATGGAGCTATGGTTAGAGTTTCTTTGCGGGATGAAAACCGAAACGAAGAGATTCCTCAGAGAAGTTACCGACATAGCTCACAGGATTAGCAAGCTGAAGTGGCAATGGATAGGCTATATCTGTCGCAGGACGGACAACAAATGAGGTAGACGAGTCCTCCTTGAATAGAGACCGCGTACCAGGAAGCGCAGTGTGAAACGCCTTCAGTCGTCACATGCTGGACCATCGTACCAAAAGATATCACACTCGGTTACTCTGTGTTCTGTGAAAATAATTCCAACATGGCTTTGAAAGATGCATTCTCTCCACAAAAACATATTAAAGCACGTCGTTTTTTCAACTGCATCTGTTACGAAATATTTATTACTCCCGTTAATGGCACCAGATAGAGAATTAAATCATTTTAACGATGCATATTGATGTGACAATGACTGTCCGTTCAATTCCATTTATTTCGAGTTATTGCAGAGTAAAAGGTTTATGGGGGGCTGTTTAACATTATGTATTTGTTTAAAGGTTTTTCCACACAGAGGACAATGGACTCTTGTTATGGAAATTATAATACATATTTTTCCCCGCGAGTTTGCTAAATAATCTCTAAACGCATGACATTTAATGTTTCAACAAATGATAAGCTTTTGATTATTTTATACTACAATTAATATGGCCCGCCCATTGTCACTTTAACCCGCCCATTCTATAAGGTATCGTATAATTGACTTTGGTTCTTTGGCAAATAATTTCGTTTCAGATTTTATGTTCATTCCCGCATTCTTAAACTTAAGTTACAATTCTTAAACGTGAAGTATTTTTTTTTTTAATTTACTTCTTACGCAAAAGCAAACAAACAAACAGTCTCTCGTTATATTATCAGTATACGAGTACATATATCAATATTCTTCGTCCCCCGCCGTTTCGTGCGTACCGATGAAAGTTGCCATAGAAGTTGACAAATTATAATATAGCTTTGTCAGTTATTTGCATTTGTTATTTATAAATAAAATTAGTCATAAATAATGAAAGGCATTTCCTGGCAGACTTTCAGAAAAAGTAAAAGAGAAAGTTATAATTACCTACAACCGAATAATTATTTCACTGCGAAAATTCATAATCGAGTTTTCTACCTCCCTATTTTTGTTGCGTTCCCTTTATTAAGGCCGGTTCGTTCGTTTAAAATCTTTATCTGGCTTGATTAATTACATTTTAGCTGCTGAAATTATTTTTATCGGATTAGTATGATTACAGTAATTATATCATAAATTCCAATAATATTCTTTTATATAGAAAGAATTAGCTACTAACCGCGGCTTTGCTCGCGTAGATTAAGTATCGGTAAACTGTTATGAAATACTCGTATTAAGGGTTCTATCTAACAGGCATGTATACGTATAAAGTAGTAGATAAACATAGATTTAAAATAGTTGGCGAATTAGGAACGTAGATCACGGCTCTTCTCATTCACCAATTCACCGGTGGTGGTTGGATGAGAAGAGCCGAGGATCGCATGTGGTGGCGAGCCTTGGGAGAGGCCAAAGTCGACCAGTGGAGAGACATAGGCTGATGGTAACTGGTAGATCACGGTTCGAAGCTGTTCGAATCCTACCATACCATCACTTAATAGCCCCAAGATTGGCTGAGAGAAAATGCTTTAAATAGCATTGATTCCGCCTTTTTTTGAAACAATAAAATGTAAATAAATAAATAACATTGTCACTCGGTCGGCGGTGAGGGAAAACATCGTGAGGAAACTCGAGAAATAAGGAATAAAATCTGGAGTGTGTTCATCAATCCGCACTGGGCCTGCGTGGTGGATTATGGCCCAAAATCCCCAGTGATTTACTAGGGGAGACCTGTGTCCTGCAGTAGGGTAACTCGGTCTATGACAGAGATGTTGAATCTCATGGATGAGCTCACTTTCGATTTCGAGCATTGGTTATAGTTCCATGTTGAATACTGTTTTAGGTGCGATGACCTTTCACCTGTTTTTATTAATGGAATCATCTCTATTGAGCCAAGAATAACTTGAATGGAGGTATGTATATTATTTATGTTAAGAGGAATAATATACGTAACCGTCAGCAGTCCATGCTGGACGTTGGCTTCCTCATGCTCCAAGTGGTTTATGCACGAGGAGCGTATGACCTTAAAACGCGTCACGACATATACTTACAAAGATTTATTTCGGAAACTTCAAGTTATATTGCGTAGCGTTTTATTACACTCCTAACTAATTTAATTAGGGGTGTATGGGGTCCCAACCTACATCTCTGGGACCCAAGCCAACCTCACCGGCTCGTGGTGCACCCTGCCGACCAACGAACGAGGCTCTGGCGACCCGCCACCACGCACTGGACCAGCGCGGCGGGTTACGGTCCACCCCCCCCCCCCCCCCTATGGCAGAAAAAGTAAAACGGCCCCAAGTTCCCGGCGGCTCCAGTCGCAACACCGGCGTGGACGGGCGCTGGTCGAGCGCTGGAGCCAGGGGTGCTAAGAATCTCCGGGCGGGATTCCACCGTCGAACGACCAGGGCTTTTGACATGGATCACCGACGTAGGTTGTCACTGGTGACTTACAACACGCGCACTTTGAGGACAGACGAGAAGATCGCTGAGCTGGAAGAGGAGATAGGCAAGTTGCACTGGGATATATTGGGGTTATCAGAAATCCGAAGAGAGGGGGAGGACACGATAACCCTGAAATCCGGCAACTTGTTCTATTACCGGGAGGGCGACCAGCAGTCCCAAGGTGGTGTCGGGTTTATCGTCCACAAGTCCCTCGTAAATAATGTTGTAGCCATCACGAGTGTGTCGAGCAGGGTCGCGTACCTTATACTCAGAATATCCAAGAGATATTCGTTGAAGGTCATACAGGTCTACGCACCGACCTCGGCACACCCGGATAACGAAGTGGAAGCAATGTATGAGGACATTAGTAGAGCCATACATGCTTCGAAAACACACTACAATATTGTTATGGGGGATTTCAACGCGAAACTGGGCAAAAGAGGCGACGATGAGTTGAGAGTGGGGCAATTTGGATGTGGGCACCGGAACCAGAGGGGCCAGAGGCTGGCCGACTTTCTTGAGAAAGAGGGACTCTTTATGATGAACTCTTTCTTCAAGAAGCCGGCTCATAGGAAGTGGACCTGGATGAGCCCCGACGGTTCCGTTAAAAATGAGATAGACTTCATTATGGCCACAAAGAGACAAATATTCAATGATGTCTCCGTGATCCACAGGGTGAAAACCGGTAGTGATCACCGAATGGTTAGAGGCACATTGAATATAAACGTCAAGTTAGAAAGGTCCCGCCTGATGAAGTCTACGCTCCGACCTACTGCTGCCCACATACAGAATCCCGAAAGCTTTCAGCTTGAACTGTCAAATCGCTTCGATTGCCTAGAGGATTGCGTTGCAGTGGACGATATCAACAACAGGTTGGTAGAAACTGTCCATACGGTGGGGTCTAAATTCTTCAGACATCGTCGAAGAGATGGACCCCAAAAGCTCACCGACCACACCCTCGACCTCTTGGCGGAACGACGTTCGATGACACTGCAGACTCCTGATGACGCGGAAGCATATCGGCAGCTCAATAGACGGATTCACCAGTCCTTGCGACACGACATCCGTCTCTTTAATACTAATCGTATTAAGGAGACGATAGAGCGGAATAAAGGCTCCAAAGTGTTCGCAAGAGACTTATCTATTGGGCAGAGCCAGTTGACGAAGCTGAAGAGGGAGGACGGCAGTGTCACTTCCGACAAACAAGAGGTAC
This sequence comes from Sesia apiformis, assembly GCA_914767545.1. NCBI lineage: Eukaryota > Metazoa > Arthropoda > Insecta > Lepidoptera > Sesiidae > Sesia > Sesia apiformis. Next base: position 20,935,084 of record OU611948.1, on the reverse strand, counting down.
TGAGGGAGATCGAGAAGTTCTATGGACAGTTGTATACCTCGGTCGCTAAACCTGTTGGCAACTTGGCCAAAGACCCAAGAGCCAAGTTGACCCGACACTATACCGAAGACATCCCGGACATCAGCCTGTACGAGATTAGGATGGCCCTCAAACAGCTTAGAAATAACAAGGCGCCGGGTGAGGACGGAATCACTTCAGAGCTTCTGAAAGCGGGTGGAACACCGGTACTGAAAGTCCTTCAGAAGCTCTTTAATTCCGTCTTGCTCGAAGGTATTACGCCGGAGGCATGGAACGGAACTGTGGTGGTGCTCTTCTTCAAGAAAGGTGACAAGACCTTGTTGAAGAACTATAGGCCCATCTCGCTTCTGAGCCATGTTTATAAGCTGTTTTCGAGGGTTATCACGAATCGTCTCGAGCGCAGGTTTGATGACTTCCAGCCTCCCGAACAAGCCGGTTTCCGAAAAGGCTATAGTACCATAGACCACATCCATACGCTGCGGCAAGTTATACAGAAGACCGAGGAGTATAACTTGCCATTATGCTTAGCGTTTGTGGACTATGAGAAAGCCTTTGATTCGATCGAGACTTGGGCAGTGCTACAGTCCCTCCAGCGGTGCCATATTGACTATCGGTATATCGAAGTGTTGAAGTGTTTGTATAACAACGCCACCATGTCAGTCCGAGTACAGGAAGGGAGCACGGAGCCGATTCCATTGCAGAGGGGTGTGAGACAAGGAGATGTTATCTCTCCGAAGCTCTTCACCACTGCGATGGAAGACGCTTTCAAGCTCCTGGAATGGAAAGGACTCGGCATCAACGTTGATGGCGAATGCATCACTCACCTTCGATTTGCCGACGATATCGTGGTCATGGCAGAATCGCTGGAGGATCTTAGCACAATGCTCGGAGACCTCAATCGAGTTTCCCAACAGGTGGGCCTTAAAATGAACATGGACAAGACGAAAATCATGTCGAATGTCCATGTCGTGCCCACCCCAGTTTCAGTTGGGAGCTCGATTCTCGAAGTTGTTGACGAGTACGTCTACCTAGGCCAAACGGTCCAACTAGGTAGGTCCAACTTCGAGAAAGAGGTCAATCGACGAATCCAACTCGGCTGGGCAGCGTTCGGGAAGCTACGCAGCGTCTTCTCGTCCAAAATACCTCAGTGCTTGAAGACGAAGGTCTTCGACCAGTGTGTGTTGCCAGTGATGACCTACGGCACCGAGACGTGGTCTCTGACTATGGGCCTCATAAATAAGCTCACTGTCGCACAGCGAGCTATGGAGAGGGCTATGCTCGGGGTTTCCCTACGTGATCGAATCAGGAATGAGGAGATCCGTAGACGAACTAAAGTCACCGACATAGCCTCTCGGGTTAGCAAGCTGAAGTGGCAGTGGGCAGGGCACATAGCTCGTAGAACCGATGGCCGATGGGGCAGAAGGGTTCTCGAATGGAGACCACGTACCGGCGGACGAAGCCGAGGACGTCCATCTGCTAGATGGACAGACGACCTCATAAAGGTGGCGGGCACCCGCTGGATGCAGGTCGCTGCCGATAGGTCTAAATGGCGGACAATGGGGGAGGCCTATGTCCAGCAGTGGACGTCTAAAGGCTGAGAAAAAAAAAAAAAAAAAAAAAAAAAAACTAATTTAAAATCAACGAAGATCACTCGCTTAAATTACTTTGACAATTTAGCAAACTTTGGCAGTTTACAGCCGTGGGCAATTAGCGTTTCACTGTTTGCCAAAAACTGCGAGGAATGCATTCAGTCCCCGTAGCAAAATAGCGTAGCCGCAAAACTTTACTTTTTGCTCAAAAGGTCATTAAAAAGCGTCAAAGGAGCGAAGAGGAGGCTTCATTACGCTACGTCACCGCCGGACCTCGAGTACACGTGACAAGAATGTTGAAGGCAGCCGATATTGTGAGTAACGAGAAAAAACTTCGGCAATATCTGAAAATTCAATTCTATAGAATACGTAATAAAATCGAAACAGAGTTGCGTTACATGGCATATTTTTTGAAAAAGTGATTGCAATATAAAGCACGAACGATATAAAGCCCCAATAAACAAGATTTCGAATTTTTGTCTGTCTGTCCGTCCCTCTGTCTGTCTGAACACGCAAAAACTCTGAACGGTATTTAATGAAACCTGGTATAGTTATAACTAATGACTGGGGTTAACATTCACAGTACATTTTATTCCGATCCATTTTAGTGTTCCCACGGGAATCACTAAGTTCAAGCGAACGAAATCGCTGGCACTGGCCCTTAACTCTGATTGAGGATTTCCAAATCTAGATTAGACAAATGGATGTCGGTGCATGATTAATGCATATACTAGCACAAGATATAGGCACATCAGCTGCTGACTGCTCGCCTATTATATCATATACTTATCTATACATATACTAAAATCTATACATATAATCAAATTGTAACAAAGCCGTGGTCTGTACGTTGAATATCTACAGGAAAACTCATTGCATTTTTTGGATTGGTGACGGACGTCTGAAAGCGCATCGCAGGAAAACCATCACGCAAAAACCGCTAAACGGATTTTAACGACACTCGGCATAGTTATAACAATTATGCTGGATTAACATTTAGGGTACTTTTTATCCAGATAAATTATGAAGAATCACAAGTTCACGTGAACAAAGTCACCGTCACCGCTATTAATAATGATAAATAGTACGACCTTAATGAAATATACATACTGTCCAATAAGTACCGGGAATTGTTCATTAGACGGCGCAAAAAGTGTGAATTTATTGTACTTTTTTGCTACAAGTTGGTAACACTGTATGTATTTGTCACGTAGTGTTTTGGCGCGATCTGTCGGCGTATTTGTTTATAGCTGTTGATTAAGTTAGTTGACTTCAAGTGTGATCTACTAATTTTATGATGCGTAAAAATATCGAACAAAGAGTTTGCCCTAAATTTTGTTTCGTCAATGAATTTCTTGTGTTGAATCATTGAAATCGTGAGAGAAAGCCTACGGTGAGTCTACTTTGTCAAGAATACTAGCATACGAATGGTACAATGCTTTCAAAGAAGGCAGAGATGTGGTTAAAATCTTGCCTCATTCCGGTCGACATTCAACGTCTTCGGCTGATGAAGACATCAACAAAATGAAAGAATAGTAATAGAGAATCGTCATTTAAGTTTAAGAGAGATAGCCCAGGGCCTGGACATGTCTCATGAATCCATTGGCACCATTTTAGTTAATGTTTTGGGCATGAAACGCGTCGCGGTACGGCTCGTTCCGAAGAAGTTGAATTTTCTTCAAAAAGAACACCGCGAATTTTTGACCAAAACTCAACGAATGTCATCGACCAAGTACCCTATTCCAAATATGGCCCCATGTGACTGACTTCTTTTGTTCCCGAAACATAAATTACCACTTCGTGGAAGACGTTTTAAGTCCATTGATGCTATAAAAAATAAAACGCTGAAGAAGCTGAAGGTCTTACCGGAAAGTGCCTCCAAGAAGTGTTTCAATTACTGGATTATTCGTTGGCGGAACTGTATCGTATCAAATGGAGCCTATATTGAAAAATGGATTTATTTTGATGATTAAAACAATACTTTTTTGTTTTATTGAAGCATTTCCAGTACTTATTTGACAGAGCAGTATACCAGTAAGAATATTACACGATTCTGATATACATGTTTAAGGTTTACCATATGGAACATGCGGGTTTCCTCACCATGTTTTCCTTCACCGGCGAGCTAGGAAAGAAAAGAAAATTCAAGTTAAGAAAAAAGTGATGTCATCACTATCAGTCACGTGATTTCACCTATTGCCCGATTACGGAAAGGAGCATTCCTCGCTTGACCAATTAACCCGGTGTTATGCTACTCTACAAGGATGACGTCACTTTTTTCTTAATGTGAATAGAGCATAGCATTTTTAAATCCGTATCGAGCATTTGAAGTCACGACTCACGAATAAGAGTCGAGAATACATACCGCTGGGCTATCACCACTCTTCACCCAATAGAAACAACAATTATAAGTCAGAAATCATACAGCTTGAAATATTAAAACTATCGTATCTTTAGTACCATTTAAACTACATATTATCGAATTATTAAATCGTTCGTCCAAATAGCAACCACTCGAACTTCGCAAAATGACAAATAAGAAAAATTGGAAACTCATATAAGCCGTTTTAGCAATCGCCCGCAGAACAGATTACGGTCTCTTTTGGAATGAAATCCAGTTGTCCCTTTTCATCGCAGACAGTGTGTTTGACACCGTATCTCTTATGGATTCCATGTGTATTTGGAGAACTTTGGAGAGACTTTTACTTCAAATACGTGACAGTTTTTATTTCGTACTGAAACTGTTTTGTATGCACCAACAGTTACCAAAACGAGAACTTAGATACATTAATGTAGTTTCGTTTCTTGTCTATATTTTCTCTTTAGAATGGTATGTAGCAAAGGGCACTTTTTTTGAAGAAATATTCTTGTAGTGACGAGTTGATATCAGATTATAATGTAATCGTAGGCTAATACAAGTACATACAAAAACAAACAGGCACAAGCACAAACATTGTTATCCACGTCTCTCTACTGCTGGATATACTTCATAAAATCGTCGGTTCATCTGACTGTGGGGCGTCCCAAGTTTCGTTTCCCGGTACAGTAGTAGCGTTCAGTCAAGAACTAGTTTATCCAGTCGGTTATTGGGCCTGCGGCAAATGCAACCTGCTCATTGCCAGCCAAATGCAAATAAGCGTAATCAACCCTTTTTTCAAGCACTGTTGGATATGGGACATTGTGCATGAGGGATGTATGGCCTTATAACGCCACTCTATCCGAGCGGATTGGCGTATTCATTGTTTTAGAGGTGGGCGTATTTCCTCCAGCGTTTGTGGTATCTTTATCGTACCTTAGTAGCCTTTTACCACACCCACAGAAAGAAATACAGTGGTGATATTCTAAACCCGGCTAAAACACCATACGGCCATGTGCAAATATATAGAAATTAGTTTCTAAATTTATAAAGCAATCGTTGGTAACATACCCGTAATATCGTTGTCGGCAAAAAAATATAAATCTATGGGTTTACTAACTTTCCTATTGTGTTGTCCGCTTTAAATGCGCCAAGAATTTCGTCCGATACACCGCCCGCAGGATTTATCTGAGTAACGGGCCACTACCATTGGCTACGGCGTGTGTAATCTATTTTTTTCTTTCCATATTAATTTTAAACAATCTAAGCAAACGGGAATCTAGCTTTAATCAAACGCAAGAGTTGTAAATAGATAAAGCATCGTAATAAGTCCAAAGAACAAAGAGTAAATATTAAGGCCAAAAGATTAATTGCTTAGGGTTGAAGGATAGTAGATGATAGCCGTGTGGCGTCGCCCTACTTTAGAATAGCACTAGCCCACCTCTTGCTGTGGATGTCGTGAGTGGCCTCGCCAACCTGTTAGGCGAGCATGGCGTTTTAAGGCCACATATCCCTCTTGCACAACACAATATGCATGAGAAGGTCTTTTGGTTTTTGTTATGGTAGACAATCGCTATCCACTATTCTTCTGCACCTATAGTTCGCTATCTTCTCAAGGAGAGCACAGCCACTGAGCACACTACACCATGAGTTAACGATATCTTACAGAAGACGAATCAGAAAATCTTAAAGAAAATGAGTCGACGTTCTTTTCATAGAAAAGGGCACAGACGAACATTCTGTCCACGCGATGGTAAGTGGCTATCTGTAGTGCACCACCAGAGGGTATTCGGGTATTCGGCTATTGACTTTGTAAAACCTTTTCACAGCCGTCTTGAAAACGCCCATTCCTAGCCCATCCTATCCTATACCTGACCATTTTCCCAACCGTTTCTCCATCTTCCGAATTGCTTCGTTTCAGATTATCACTCAACGAAACTCCGAGCATTGCTCTCTCCATAGCCCGCTGAACGAATTTTAACATTTTTAGTTTCTCCATACCTTTTCCTAAATGTCCAAAGATAGCGCATCCGAAGATGTGCCAAGGTTTATCATTCCAGACTGTTGGCATGTATTACGGATGTCCATGAGCGATAGTATCCATTTAAAATCGGGTGCTGTCTGCTCGTTAGCAAAAGTAAGACCATAAACAAAAAAAAGTAAGTAATACATTTTTCGAGTCACATTTAATTTACGTTTGCCTTTTCAAATATATGTAGTGTAAAGTCTATTTTTGGCAATGTTTATTTATTTATTGCAAGATAAAGTTATCACTTTATTTTTGTAATATTATCATATTGCCTGCAAATAGTAGGGGTCGTATAACATGGTTATTAAATCGGGCGTACCTTCAAAGGCAATATTGCGACTTTGTGCCGCATTTATTAAATGTTGTACTGCACTCACGAGTGAGGGATATTAAAATATTACATTGTAGTTTATGGCACTTAATGTCTGTGAGGGATTTCTGGCATTAATAATACGTAATGGCTTATTTTCGTGAAAGCGTAAGACGAATTATTTGAAGGTAGGAAATGAAAATATAACTTTCGCGTTTTGAACATATTTTAAATCGGATCTGAACTCGTATAAAAGTTTTTGTTTATATTTTATTTCTACTCGACGTTTCGGCACAGGTTACACCTGCCGTGATCACGAGTTGACTTGAGTCGACTCCACTAGTTGACCTCCATACGCGTTCAGACCCGACTAGCAATATAAAAAGGAAATAAATATGACATGGAAATATTTTTGTGAAAACAGTTCGAGAGTCGAGAATCTGTTTAATTTACAAACTCGTTTATTTTACATTTTACAAAGCGGTTCAGTTTCCATTTTACAAACCGATCTATTGTTTACAAACCGTTTTTATTTTACATTTTATAAACCAATTTATTTTACAAACTATTTCACATTCACACTTCGATACTATTATTTCAAATCCGTGTGTTTGTCTGTTTTTACGCCTTCATGACTAAACTACTAAACAGATTTCAATGAAATTTGGTAGCCTGAAGTTCTGAGAAAGACGTAATACTTTTTATCCCGGTAAATAGATTTTTACCCGTTTAAACCAGAGAGGGCGAATTGCTTTTGAAACAGAATCCACGTAGACAAAGGCGCGAACAAATAGTAGTCTCGTTATAAATTAATGTCCATTTAAAAGTATTATACAAGATATTTAATAATTAAAATAGAATGAAATAAATACATAATAAATAATTAAGTCAAGATACGTGCGTCCACAATGTCGCAGCAAGTTACGCGACGTTACAGCGTAATTGTATAATCATTATATTATTTTGTTTAAAAATATCTTTGTTAGTTAATTTAAAAGGTTTTATATAAAGAAGCCTATATTTATTTTATATTCTTTTTATATGTATTTCTTTTTATAGTGACTTTGTTGATGTTTGATTCAACCTGCAAAAAACGGTGATCGCACATCAGTACCTATTCGTGATTAAATCTATCAATTTGTATATGTATATCTGTTTAAAATAACGATTAAAATGACTATTCCTAATTAATGCAATTAATAATTAATTTATAACTGTTTGTTTTATGTGGGCCAATCCCGACGGCACTGCAATGCCGGGCCGATCCGCGGCAGGAGTGGAGCGAGCCCCGAACATACAAAAATCAGTAAAATCAGTCCGTCTATGTAGGAACTTGCAGATATTAAGCTGAAAAGAATGATAGACTTTGGATCTTAGCCGATATGCCGAGGGCCGAGAGGTGATTAAAGATTATCAAAGCGATTATTAAAGACTGCCTAACAATAAATATGTCAAAATAATTTTGAAACTTAATAAATTTTTTACCACCGGCCTTAATCGACGGTGATTAATTTGACAGGTGAAACTTTACACAAAACATAATAATAAACTTTTAATAAATTCAGTTAAAACAACAATTGAGTACAGAAAACGCGATTTATCACAAACTGTCAAACTTTTAATTCGGCGCCTCGGGAACCCGTTAATTTTGAATTATAGCGTTATGCCTGGCGATCGGACACAGTCACAGAACTGTGACTTCGTTGCCTTAAGAACTTTTGTTTTCTGAGTTATACGACTTAGTTTGAGCCGTTTTGGCTCACTAACTTCTACCTTAGCAACTTCTTCCCGTATATAAATAAGTATACGATACAACACTATACAGAATAAGGCCAGGGGCCTCATTACGCAGAAATTTCATCGTCGATCGTTTGTGGATTTAAATCGCCAGGGGAACGTAACAGCCACATACATCAATTTCCGTAGCAGATGATCAGTGTTTCCAGCATACCATAGCCTATGTCTCTCCACTGCTGAATATAGGCCTCTCTGAAGGCTCGCCACCGCACACGATCCTCGGCTGTTTCCACGTCTTTTTTATTTATTGATTACCACAAAATAAATATTGTATGATTAAACATTAAATCCTACGAATACAAAACAATATCGTAAAATGCCTCAAAGGGTCTTTCCATTAAGGTACGATATGGGGTTCTTCAAGAAAGCTGTGAATAGGATTTTGCAAGGTCGGCGGCGCACCCGCATACTGGTGTTGCAGGTGTCCATGGGCGGCGGTAACACTTAACATCACGTGGGACCGCTTGCTCGTCCGCCCACTTCTCTATAAAAAAAAAACAAGCCCATTAATTATAGTGGCACAGGTAGTCTCCCCCGCACCAGATACAGGTTGCTCAGAAACAATGTTTATTTCATAAATACGTATAAAACAACGTGCACAGTCTATACGGACGATTGACGGAATGTGTCACGTTGCATTTGAAAGCATGCTACGCGACGTTGCTGATCTTCCGTCGGACAGAAGATCGGCACGTTCAGGGTGGAACAGACGTGAAAGCGGGCGGTCCGCCAATGGATTAACAGATCGTCCGCGAAGTGTAGCCGTCAATAGTAAATCGTATATCAAAAGGGATGTAGTAGCGTTCCACTGCGGAAGATCGCCGACAGAATTTCCGGGTAATGTGGGACTGGACTCACTGTCATGTTTCACTAAGCGCCTGGCCGCGGTAGACCCGACGCAGACGACGAACAGTCAACGACGCGCGACGTACTCTTTTACCCGTGAAAATATATAAAAGCTTTATTAAGAAACATTATTAAATAATAACATTTTTTAATTTCCTTAAAACGTAGTGTCCGTACTCTGTGAAGCGAATAGATATGCAATGTGCATGTGACAAATAATGTTAACGAGTAACAAAGTCACACATTTCATCATTCTTTTTTGGGGAAAATATCAAGTTCAGAAAAAGTCGTAGAACAAACATTGTGAGTTTTAATGATACAAACACACAGACAAGGGCGTACAGGTATTGTTATTTAATCCTGTATATGTGAAAAACATTACCCTCTCTTTGTTTTCTACGCAGTTATTATTATTATAGTAGGCTATAATAAGCTAGGCAGCGTATGCTGAAGCGCCCAATCTTGTTTTTATCACTTAGGGCGGTTCTTGAACCACTTCAAATCGGCGAATCTCCGTCTACAAAATTTTCTGGCAACTGGTTCCAGTTGTTAGTTACACGGTTCGATATAAAATGTTTATAGCGATTGGGGGTGGAGACACTACGGTCCAACTTCATTTTATGTTTTCTTAAATGTTGGTTTGTGTTTTCCTGTACGTACAGTCAGCAACAGGCTAACGTATACCCATCGGTAGCTTACTACGCTAGCAATAAGGACTGTAATCGAATAGATTTGGGTACATTAGCGTGTTGCTGGCTGTACATAAAATCAATGTGAAATGCAAACAGCCACATTTTGGCAGATTAAACCTCTTTAAAAGTGCTCGAGCGTCCCCACAACGGCGGGCCATAATCTCAATTAAGCAATAAAACCCCAATGCAGCAATAAAGCGCTGTAACTTGTTGCTGCTGGACCGATGCCAGGGTTTCGATAAATCTGTCCACGGCACTGGGAAGTTGTGGACTATGTGGTTGGTATTCAGTTGCCGTCGTGAAAGAAATAAATCCTTATTGAATGATGTTTGAGAATGGTTCAGTTTTAAAGAATTTTACAAATTCTTTTACTTTCGAATTTTTCTTTTTAATTTAAATATTTAACTACAAAAGTAATGTAAAATATTTTATTTAAAATACTAAAACTATTATATCTAACTAAAAATTAACATGAAATAAATAATTGGTGATTAATTTACTATATGAGGTTCTTCAAGAAAGCTGTGAATAGGATTTTGCAAGGTCGGCGGCGCACCCGCATACCCTCTAGTATTGCAGGTGTCCATGGGCGGCTGTGACCACTTACCATCATGTGGTCCGCCCGCTCGTTTGCCATCTTTTATATAAAAAAAAAATAACTGAAGAGAAATTAATATAAAGCAGTTTGAAATTTACAAAAACAATTTGCTCAAGCATCGTTAAACTCGTTGTCACACGAGCAGTTTTCAATAGCTTTTGTAAACTCGTTGAAGTCCAGACTTTCGGAGTGCCTTCAGTATGCTCCAAACTCTCGAAACTCGAATGTGAGTGTGCATTAACATGTGAAGAGTTGATATGTTTATTAAAAGTTCTAATGTTGGTGTTAGAGGAAATAAAAAAGGAATCGATATTCTTTGCACAGTAGACAAGCTAAGTAACTAGTGAAAGGCTAACAGACAAAATAAAAATGCTTTTCCATATCTGTCATTTGACGACATTATACTTTATACTCTCCCACAGTTGGAATATTTCTGCCAAATTTCCTTTCATATTCTAGTCCTAATTATTCTCACGCTCTCCTGTATACCATTATATTATAAAGATATAATAAAGATAATAGCCCTTACAAAATACGATTTAAGTAAAACTCCAAATCCATTCCTGGATATTTAAAGGTAGACACGTTTCTAAAGGAAGACGGCGCGTGTGGCGTGTCAACATTTGTCATTCTGATATAATTTTTTTTTTTATAGAGAAGAGGGCGGACGAGCAAGCGGTCTCACGTGATGGTAAGTGTTACCGCCGCCCATGGGCACCTACAACACCAGGGGGTATGCGGGCACGTCGCCGACCTTGCAAAATCCTATTCACAGCTTTCTTGAAGAACCCCATGTCGTGGATGACCATGGGCGGCAGTATCCACTTACTATTTACCACCACTTACCAGAATTATACAGTATAAATTAAAGGTATTTAAGCTTTAGTTAAAACAAATTCCGCATGAAAATGTAACCCGATTCAAATATCATCATAAATTGTACAAGTATCATCGTTAGGACAAAATAGTTAGGAAAGATCGTCATTCATAAATTGAACGACAGCCGTGTGCGATCACTAGTTCTAAATTACACAAGTATTTAAAGCATGAAATTCTAACAAATTCAATTAGAACATTGTAACTACGTCTGGTGCTCTCATGAATTATAATTTCAGTATTTGCTGATCGCACAGGATCGTTTCGCCAAATTAATTTAAACGTCGCCCACGCTCGGTTGCAATGTGTTATTTTTAGCGGAAACTAGGAGCGAGCCTTGATGTGTTCATGTGTGTTTTGTTAACGATTTTCATCATCGTGGTGATGTCTCGTCATAGGTATCATTGTGTAAATTTTATCATTAAACTAGATAAAATTAGATTAAATTAACTGAATTAATGTATATTTGACTTTATAATATATTAGTTTAATGGATAAATTATTTAATTGATAATTTAGTTACATTGTTTATAATTACATTAGAATCAAATTATGAAGTTGTATTTTAACGATTGTAGTCAAACTTTGTAACATAATGATTGTGTGATATATTTGTACGCCTTACGGCAGAACTAATGCGTTCTCAAATAAAAGGATTTGATTAAATTAGATTACACGGACACAGCCGTATGTAGTTTAATATTTACTTCCTGTACACACCTGTTGATAATGTTGGCATATATGTAATTTCAATGCATATAAAAAATTATGCTGGGAATTGTCTAACAGTTTCCTGTGTGTATTTAGTAGACAAACCTTAAGTAAGTAAAATATAATAAATTGGTTTGGTAAATTCAGAATTGAATTGGTATGGTAGTATGCCTGGATATGTAATATATGTCTCGATGACTATGATATACATTCTTATCTGTCAAGATCGTTATTTATTCATTTGAGGCAACTAAGAGGGAGAAGGGGCACGCTGCAATCCAACAGCCGCTGGTTGCGCTCGACTGACCACGTTACCCCTCTCTCACAGAAGACTACCTTAAAATATACTGCATTTCCCACTTTATCTTATTTCCCCAGTGTACGTACGGGTTTCGGTAGTGAATGAGATGTGCCAGAGCCCACTCCCATCCTATCTCTCCCCATTTTCCCAACCCGTTCTCCAAATACATTCCTATATCTTGAAAGGTAGGCAGCGCATCCGGGGGCGTGCCAACGTTAGTCATTTTGGACTAATGTTGGCATATATCGCGGATGTCTATGGGCGACAGTATCCACTTACCAGCAGGTGGACTGTATGCTCGTCTACCGCCTTCGTACATTTAAAAAAAACTTAGTATGACAATACAATATGACCCAGAATACGTATAATATGATAAATTGAACAACTACTAGGGATTATTGTTACTCGGTCTCGATTCGTTAAAGCGTCGGAACACTACCTCTTCTAAAAAAAATTGAGGACTGAGGAACAGTTTCTGATGGACTGCAGCTTACAGTTCTTAGAAATACTGGACCAATAATTTGACTCTAGCTGCCGCGGGTTTACCTTCAGCGGCATCACCTAGACAGATACGACCATCGTTGTTTTCAAAATGACTCGACTGATTTTGACAAAAAATATTATACGGTCCTACAAAAATACGATAAAGTATTTTTATTGTCGGTCAGTTGATTAAAACTATTATATCTAACTAACAATTAATATAAGTCTCACGATTTTGTTATTAAATTGAAAATAAATAATTGATGGTAAGTGGGGTGCCTAGGTAAATTTTGAGATACAAAAGAACATTTGGGTTACATCACAATTTTTTATTATAACTTCTCAAACCAGGCACTCGCCATTAGTCTCTATACAGCGATTCAATCGTCTAAACCATGATTTAAAGCACTGGCGATACTCTATTTCCCGGTACATGGCTAGGACCAGGACGGCCTAGGACTCGTCTACCCATCGGTTATCATTTCGCAGCAAATATGACCTGCTCACTGCCACTTCAGCATACTGATTCTACGTGACTTCTGATAGTAGGCCCGATCCATACGTTCAAAGTCGCTCAGCGAGCTATTAAGAGAGATCTCTTCTCGCAGTTTATTTGCAGGAAACTCAGAAATTCGCCGAAAAGTTACCTATATAGCTCAAAAATATCATCTCATTTAAATTTCAGCCTACTTGCAGCTACTTAATAATCAGTGCTTGCTTCGTTCCCCGTTCTAACGAGCTCCGATACGAAGGCAGTAGTACAAAGGACCGTCTAATTAATATTTCGATGGCGCGGAAGACCTTTTTGTTATTAGAGTTGACTTGCTGGAGAATGAACCAGCTGCGTAATGAGAGATGCACATTTAATGATTTTAAAGGCTCGAAGGCTTTCGAAGGCTTCGTTGTTACGTAACAACTTCAAATTAATGTAATTGTGTACCACATAACATCTGATGTAACAAAGAATATTGTAAATAATTGGGTTCCGTAGCACTGTGCTTTCTTTAAATTAATTTCATCTAGGGGATTTTTTTCACTATAAATTTATTTACGAATTATTTGCATACATTAATTATTTGTTATACACTTTCGTGCACTCTCTACCAGCCAAACTTTGACTTGTTCAGAGAGGTGCAATTGGGAGGCGAAAAAGACTCAGATGAAATTGTATCTTAAATATTTGATATAAATACAGAAATATGCAGTATTATTATATATACATACATACAAACAAAAATACATATATACAAGTATACATAAACTAATAAATTCATTTTTTAAATAAACTAATTCATATAAATTACTGTAAATTTAACAGTGACACCATTTTGAGACCTGTTTGTTTATTACCTAATAATTCTGCAATTGCTTTTTGCAGCAACCAAATTTGACACAGTGTAGTTTATGAGGCAGATTAGCGTAGGATACTTTTAATCTCGGTCATTGCAGATAAAGTCGCTTGCAATAGCTAGAAAGACCTGAACAAAATCAATAAACTTACACTATTTAGTATAAAATTTTAGGCTATTAGGCAATAAAGAAGTTTGAAGTTTAAAAATTGTCAAATATTATGAGCATTCTCATTTTATATTTGTTTATACAGTATGTCAGGGCATCGACTACGGATATACAGTGTGTCAGGGCATCGACTACGGATATACAGTGTGTCAGGGCATCGACTACGGATATACAGTGTGTCAGGGCATCGACTACGGATATACAGTATGTCAGGGCATCGACTACGGATATACAGTGTGTCAGGGCATCGACTACGGATATACAGTGTGTCAGGGCATCGACTACGGATATACAGTGTGTCAGGGCATCGACTACGGATATGCAGTGTGTCAGGGCATCCACTACGGATATACAGTGTGTCAGGGCATCGACTACGGATATTTTAAGGGAGTGTTACACACTTTAGACCGCTGTTTCTAAAAAACATCCGGCTGACTAAAAACTTAAAATGCCTGCCATTCATGTTGAGGTGGGGTAGGAGTTGATAGGAAGGCGGTTTTGTCGATAAAATAAGTGTATAAATACTCTCTTAAAATATGCTTAATCGATCCCCTGACACCACTGTATACCTATATAGGTGCATGATTTTGATAAACATCAAATTGTTTACACATCGTACTCCTGTACATATACATCCTATGTCTATGTCTATCCTATTCTATGTGCCTCCTAATGCACATTATCTTTTGCTTGAAAGATATATGGCCTTAAACGCAATGTTGGCCAAGAGAGATGGCGAGTCCACTCCTTCAGAGGTGGTGTAGTGCCTCTGCGTTTGTAGTAGTGTTGTGATTATTGGTCGCCTTTTACAACGCCCACGAGAAGCGTAGTCTAAAGCCTAAAGCCGGCTACTCTCACGGCCTATCATACGTGTACAAATATCGATTTCTATTCCCGACGAAAATATTTTAAACAAACAATTGGTTCTGAAACTATATTTGTAACCGTTATTGTATGCTCTGGATTATGAGACTGGATTATGATTTATAGCACTTTAATGACAAGTACCTTTTGTGATATTGATTTATGATTTGGCACTGAATCAAACTTTTTTGTTTTTCGTCAAATCATTATTTATGCCTGTAGATACATTCGCAATGTCGAATTGTCGTTAAAACATCATTATTACAAGCATTCTCAGTTAAACGATTTCATGTGTATTTATGGAAATGAAAATGGAAGTTTAAATCTGAAGAATATGTGTTACAGTGATGTAAAAATGAGCGTTGAGCGCTTAGTCGGCACTAATGTACCTTAAGTCATTAGCTTTTAACCTCAAAGATGTAAGACAATCAAACGTTAAAATCTTGGATTATAATGCTCACGACGTTTAACGCTTGACTCTTAAACGTAAATCTTTATATTTTAAGAGTCGCACACTCAGCGCTCGAACGTTGAGCGCTCAACGCTTTTTTTACAACTCTACTATGAAATCCTTAGGTTCATGAAATATTTCAACAGATAAAGAAAGCAGGTAGTAGTAAAAGTATTTAATAATAATAATGAACTTAGTAAAATTAGTATTCTAGCTAAATTATAAGTACCTAATCCTGATCCTTTTGCCCGATTTAATTATAATTATATTTATGCAGTCCCTGACGTGGCCGTGTGGTGGTGACCGGCTTTATTGCACCACTTCGTCTCTTTCCGTGGGTAGTGTAAAAGGCGACTAACGGATTACAAATCCGCTACAGCAAGATCTGAAGGGACTACGCCACCTCTAAATGGGTGACTGGCCAATCTGCTTAACCAGCGAAGCGTTTAAGGCCATACATCCTTCATGAACAAGACAATGCACGTGAGGGAGCCCATGTCCAGCAGTGAAGACGACAAAACAGCTCGTGACAGTAATGGTGACAGTTCCCGATAATAAAGAAAATAAGGTGGCCCGTGGATAACACACTGTCTTTTTCCAAATACATTTTCCATATACACTGTGGATGTACAATGTATTTGTACATTGCCACAGTTGTGTACATTGTGTACAGCCGCAATATCCTTTGGCCGGTTAAACAAAAGAAGACAAGAATTAAAAGCAATACTTTGAGAAGGCGCAATCTATTAATACGAAAGATTATTTGAACCCGCCACAACAAGATTATTTGAAAAGCAAACGAATCAATTCTAAAGATTATAACTTCGCAAGTTAAGTTTAGAGATTACTGACGAATATATATCATTATTTACCACTCACCAGTATTTTGACATTTCCACTCAGAGTTATCTTACACACTAAATATATTTACATCTAAACATATAAATTAAAGCTTAAATATATAAAATTTAAAAATAATGATATAAACAATATGAATAGAACATAAAAATTAAGAACAACGAATGGAATAATGGAATGGAATCATTGAAACTGAGCAACATCATTGAAATGATATCATTGTATCACAAAAATTGAGCAACAACTATGTGAGTTTATCACAGCACTGCACATTCACCTATACATTCACGGTTAGGTGACACGGTTCACAGTATACATTCACCTATACATTCACGGTTCACAGTATAGGTGAATGTGCAGTGCCGTGATAAACTCACATAGTTTTATGGGACTGAAATAACGTAAAAGTTGAAATTAGTTTGTGCAGTATCAAGATTAAAATTGATTATAACGGTTTTAACAATAGGTTTTCTTTACGATTTATAGTACAATTCTACTAGATAGTTTACTCTACGCGCGTCGCCCGAAATCCGTTGTGCGCACAGTAATGAGCTCTATGAACTTAATAGACAGGACACTACCCACCTCCACCCATGGTCCTACCAACCTTTTGGTTAGACGGACCAAATCGTCGGGAGGTACGCGCCGTTCGCCTGCTAGGGCTATATTGCGGCGCGTATCTGCTCTGCCTCCCTACAAGTATTCTCTTTTGCCTGTGTCCCATAAGCACTCTCCCCTTTCTGGGGCTGTTCTACTCCACTAGACGATGTACTTCAGTGCCGAACAGCTCTTTCGGGCTCCTTTTCCTGTGCCATCGGTGTGCAAACTCTCTGAGCCCGCGGAAGTTCGCTTCGGAGAAGATGAGGTCGCAGTAGTATGCCGGTCCCTCCTCCCGCCGTACAATCCTCTCTAGCATGCTCCGTCGATATTCCTCGTATAGAGGACAGGACCATAGAACATGTGCAAGTCCTCCTCTGCCATGCCACACTCACACTGACTACTCTCACACAGCTTCATATCATGCAGTCGCTTTCGAAAGCAGCCATGCCCAGTGAGTATCTGGGAAGTTTCTAATAGACTCTAAAGTTTCTAAAGTGAGTATCTAATAGACAGGACAACAAAACCTTACATATTTGTAACTTTTAATTTACCCTTTAAAATAATTTAATTTTCGCTAAGACATATTTATATATTTTAAGTTGGCTGACCACGTTTCAGATTTGCGTTATTTCAATGATTCATTGATTGTATATGTACCCAACATTTCTACATGTAAAATAATTAAAAAAAATCACAGTTTTCAACACCACATACGAAACATTCACTCGTAGTTTTACTTCAAACAAGTAGACGGTAGACGTCGAGACTACGCTCGGTACACGAGGTTTGTTTATTTAGACAATATACGAGTGTTTGACTGAGCAAATTTGTCTTCACTTTGAAAGCTGCATATGCACGCCCGATTGCTTTTGGTGACGATGCGAATGTGATGTTTGATAAAATAGAGTAAGTAGGTAGTAAAAATTCGTTATGATCACAATCGTAACATTAAGAGATGTTTTATTTTTTATTTGGGAAACAGCCAGTATTTTTTTTCAAAATAATAGCAATTAAAAAGACCTTAAATATCCTAAAAACCTAATCCAAAGTTAATTATATCTTAAATGTCCAGTAAGCTAATCATTAAACATCCAAAGTTTCCGCTATTGACTCCGCTAACAAGTTTAAACCTAAATCAATGTTTCCACTAACATATAGTTAAATAAGGTGACAAACTCGTATGTAATATCATATGTTATTTAACTTCCCTTTATCTTTAACTTCACTTTATCTTTGACTTCACTTCTTTGTCATTTAACTCGACAGGCCACGTTACGCCTCTCTCACAGAAGACTACCTTGACCTGTGGTTGCGCATAAACAAATCAAAAATCACTTACCCCTTTTGCCTCCTGTAGTCCGCAACCTTGACAGGGCCCTGTATCTTCAAAATCACACTTATCACGATTATTTGGTTTCTAGTTATCGAGATAGCTAAGTTAGCGCGGTGTTCACCACTCCAGTCTCAAACGAGTAGTGTGTTACGAGAGAGGGGGTGACTAGTGACTGCCCATGCACAACAAAGTCGTAATCGGTCGATTTACCCTCAGGCACATCACTAATTATGAGCGTTTGCACTAACAACCTGCATTTCCCACTTTTATCTTATTTTCCTAATTTATTTCCTCTTATCTTATGTACGTGCATCGGTAATGAGTGAGATTTTCCCAACTCTTTCTCCAAATCCATTCCAATATTTTCCAAAGGTAGACAGCGCGTCCGGGTCGTGCCAATGTTTGTCATAATATTGGTATGTGTCGTGGATGTCTATGGGCAACAGTATTCACTTACCATCAGGTGGACTGTATGCTCGTCTGCCGCCTTCGTCCATAAAAAAAACTTAAATATGATATGTAAGTGACATTAACACAAATTCATTTACTTATCTATTTCCTATGTATATAACTTTTTATTTGATATTTTATTATAGAAATAAGATTTCAATGAACAAACGCCTGATGGCAAGAGATTATTGTCGTCCATTGACATTTTACAATGAATGCCAAAACAATAAAAGGAAAAAGTAATTTCAAGAATGATGAGTAGGGAATATCTTTGTCCAACCACATACAACCCATAGTGGAGGAGAGGACGGAATGATATGAGTATACCCTAATCATTGTCTCTCGTGATAATCATCCCAATCGTCCGGCATACCCCATAATTGGACAAAGGAATTAAGTAGTACGTTTAAGTCTAGTACAGTCTTCAGCCTGCATATCTAGAAAGAGCATTCCGTGCTGTGAAGCCTTTGTATTCACTTGCTTCTCGCAAAAGTAATATTTCCATACAAACTAGACGTGCTAAATTTTAAGGAAAATTTTCCATTGTTTTCAACCTGAATGGGCACTAAAACATCTCTAGGAGCCTTTGTGAGCGCAAAACTACGTGATAAATATTTTATGTCGCGCATTAAAACGTTCTGGCTTTTTATCTTTTTATATTTCATTGGTGCGTTATAGACGATATCCAGGACAGAGCGAAGTGGAAAAGAAAAGCGCTACGAGCGGATCCCCTCTAGAGATGGGAATAACATAAAGAAGGAAAAAGAAGAAGATACATTGCAATTTTTCAGGATCTGCTCTGCCTTGTATTTCTAATTCTATGTCTGTGGGCCTTGAAAGTTTCCTTACCATCCTTTCCCATTTCATCCCTGCCCGTTCTATCCAATCAAAAATCAATTGCGGTATGAAAATAATAACACTGCCAACTTCTCTCAGGTTACTAGCGGTGCCAGCGACTACGTTCTCGTGAATTTTTGACTGATTGCTGTAAGAACTCTATGAAGAATCTGAATTAAAAGTACCCTAAATGTTAACCCGCCATATAAGCTAAAACTGCGCCGAGTTTAATTAAAATCCGTCCAGTAGTTTTTGCGAAATGTGCATTCAGACAGACAAATAGTAAAAAAATCTAAAAATGATTCTTTTGAACTCTGTATCGTTCGTAGAGTACAAGTGCAAAGAGTTTTTTTTTTTAATATTTCATGTACAGACAGTTACGATTTTATTATATGTATAAATGTAACCAATAATAAAGTGGTAATAAATGCAAATAACTTAATAATGCAAGCTTTAATACAAACAACTGTTAGTTGGGCGAACGTTCATATTATTAAGTTTTTGGAGTTACCATTATTTCATTTACAAAATATATATTCAGCTTGTTCTTGTTTATGCAATAGTCTTTAGTTTATAGTTATATGGTAACTCCTATTTTAACGACCTTTGGAATGCTTGTATTGTTCGATCAAATCATTTATTTATTGATTGTGATAATAACAGATGAATAGATGTTACAAGTACAATAGTGTGCTCCTGTGTAATATACCCATGGGTGTACAATGATTTGTCATCTATATTAATAAAATAAATGGTAAGCGCATCACTTGAGAACGGTTGCATCGATTCGGCTATTATTTTTTTAAATGTTCGTAATAGTCCGAATAACGTTTTTAGGTAAAGAAAAATTGGAAATGTTGACAGGAAAATTGGAAAATTCGGGAAAAACTGAAAGTGTTTCTTTCTATGGGATTTTTGTACGAACGTATTGAAATTATTGTTTTATTGAACAACACGACAACGTCTGTCGGCTCAGCTAGTTAATAATAAAATAACGTAACATATAATAAAATTACAATTATAAAATTTATAGCAAAAATTTTATTTTTTTTTGCTGTTGTTATTGTACTTATTGTATTGTAATTATTGTACTATTACGTTTCTTATTATTTTTATATGTATATATAAGTATATTACAATATTAGTATCTATTTAAACTAAAACTGCACCCGCGTTTTATTTTGTTCGATTTGGTGCTTGTAGAATGCCGTAGGCAATTAAGTCAGCAATTTGTACAAGTTAAATTCTTGTGATATTAAATTTATATATAAATAGAATGTTTACCCGGTTTTTAAAGTCATTAAACTTTATAACGCTTGACCTCTTCCACTCTATATATAAGTGTTGTTATTAAAGAAAGAGTCATCAATCAAATATATAGTAATTGGCCTCAAATTCACATTCAATATTAGAGCAATTTACCACAACAACCGATCAACAAATGCTCTAGAATAATCCGAAAATAATGAGGCAAATAATCTACGTTTAGGCCATTACGCAGGTAACGGCTACCCGCCATGATTAGCACAAATTAATAGCCTTCCTAAATTACCCTTGAACATCTGCTTACAGATTGTTTAGCTACCTAACTACAGTTTTAAGAATTCCCGTTATTAAGCAATAACTGAGGGAGAACCTCTGCTCGCCACTGAAAGAATGACAGCTAATGATAAATTGTCTCTATTGTAATATTTAATACCAAATATCCGTGTCATGGATTTTGTTCTTTTACACAGATCAGAACAAATTATTAATTGTGAGATGTAGTGAATAATTAATGTAAGTATAGTTAGTGTATATTGTAAAATGCGTAACGCGGAGATTCGCCGAAGAACTAAGCTGAAGTGGCAGTGGGCGGGTCGTAACAGGACCGATAACAGATGGTGGAGACGAATCCTCGAATGGAGACCACATACCGGGAAACGTAGCCTGGGACGCGCTCCGTCCGGTGGACTGACGACTTGAAGAAAGCCACCGGTAGTGGCTGGCTGCAAATAGCAGAGGACCGTGTGTGGTGACGTTCCGAAAGGCCTATATCCAACAGAGTGGAGAGATACAGGCTGATGGTATAGTATGTATTTTGTAAGTGAAATTGAGATTTTTAAGTCTGAAAATAATTAATAGCTTTCAGATTTAAATTGATTTAACTATCACCTTTACGAGTTTTATGATCTGCAATATAATACTTGCACTTGTACTTAACGTGTAGTGTTGGAGATTAGCACCAGCCAATGGTGCTATCCTCCTCCTCCACGGGTCCACCTATGTCCATGGGAGTCGTAAAAGGAGATAACAAAGAGACTACCATAAGCTTTCAGGAGCTACATCTCATTTAAAAGACTGGAATCGCCAACCCGTTTCGCCAGCATAACGTTTTACAGCCATATATCCCTCATGTACAAGATAAGGAGGTGGAGATATGTCCAGTAGTTGATACTAAAAGGGCTGGTTCTGGTTATAATACTCATAATACAAGTATCTATTCATAATTACATTTGTTACAAAAAGAAAAGTAATATAATCCGTTTGTTATTTTCCGAATACTAATTCGCAGAATTTCATTTCGACGAAGGATGGGAGTGATTTCTTTACACTGGCGTTTTAATACAGCTTATTTTATTTATTGTACTTAAAATTTTCTGTATTTATTCGTTATAATTTTCGTTTTTGGAGGGGTAGTCATAACAAGCTCTTAATATAGAAAGAAATGTTATTCTATAGAAGACTGCCGTGAAGTATATTTTGAGTGTAGTAGAGTACGAGTTGCCATCTCATTCATCTTATTGAATAATAGATAATCATCTCATTCCATCGCATCCAATCCGATTCAGAAAACCCTTTACCCCATTACATCCTTTACTCTAGGGAAAGACTAACGTAAAACGTATTACCCACCACTACCCTATTCCGTCCGTACGTGTTTCGGTAGTGAGTGAGATTTGCGAGAGTCAATTTCGCGGTAATTCTTAGTAGGTAGACCAAAACGTACAAAGTGAGTAGGAAGAGGTGAAACGAGCTAAATGAGTTAAACAGTTTTCGAAGAGTATTGCAAACTATAATTATGGAAAGCTGCTTCAATTCTGCACTGGAACCTGGCTATTTTAGCTTAGTTGTGTAATTTCATTAATAGCATTTAACAAGGAACCGATTTTCGTCGTGCAATAGCATGTCATTACATCGTAGTTGCGTGTTGGGTAGCGAAGTGTGTTCTGTATAATTTCGACAGCAGCGGACTCCTGAGGCGCGTTGATCATTATTTGAAATACCTGTATATATACATACGATATGAAAAAAAGTTGAAGAGAAACTATTTCAGATATCTTTGTGGACGAAAATAGTTTATATTCAACTAAGTAACAATAGTAATGAATCCGGCCATTTTATTCCTTGTAACTAGATGAAATACGAATATGCAGTGCTCCCACAAACCTTTCAAGTTTAAAGGTGCAATGTACAGAAATTGTCATGGATTTTTTTTTGTTACAGTTTTGCATTCATACTTCTTGTAATTATTGGCAATTACTTTTACAGTTTATTGTTTTAATTACGTAGGTAGATCACGAGTCAGCTTATCTATCATTGCCTCCTGCGTCCATCCATTGCCAGATATGCCTCTGCCAAGATCTGCTATTCTTCTCATCCAAACGACAACCGGCCCTTTTTTATTGTCCACTGCTGGACATTGAACTCCAATGCACATTTGTGCTTAAGTGTTGTATTGCACTAAAACGCCACGCTGACCAAGCGGGTTGACGAGTCTACTCTTTAGAAGTGGTGTAGTTCCTTAGAGCTCCCGCAGTTCCTTTTTATATCCCTCAGTCGCATTTCACGACACCCATGGATACAGGGTGATGCTATTCGAAAGCCAGCTGACAGCACACGGCCATCCGATCACTACCGGCAAATATAGTGAAGTATTAACCGGAGGGCGCCCACACTGCGCCGACTGCGCGTCTATCAAGTGACGTCCATTCAAGTATTCGTCTACATAATTGATTGATGGTGTCCGTCAGATATAACTAGCCCATTGCAATTTCAGCATGCTAATTCTAGATACGATATCAGTGCCTTTCGTTCTGAACGTTCGTTTTGATCGGACCTAGCGTTAAAGGATTCCACGGTTCTGCGGAGCCCGTGTCCAGCCCCCTCCAGGGATCTGTCCGTAGTGGCGTGCAGCGATGCCACTCCCATAGATGGGCTATGCCTCTCCCATAGATGGGCTATGCCTCAACCTTACTCTACCCCTCATTAGGGGAAAGGATATCTCGGGCTAGCGTTAGAGTTCAGATTTGACAGACTTCACTTAATTATTATACTTACGAGTATTAGCTTATTTATCAAACCGTGACTAATCAAAATGTTTACTAGGTGAATGGAAACGTACTGAATTTGAACGAAACGCAGATGTGACATAATCTCTAGCTGATCCTACTTCCACTGTGAAGTGGAATGCACCAAAATAAACTTTCACGAACAGAACTTAGGCGATAAATCACAACAGCTGATTACGTGACAACATTCGTTTCAAACTGTTTAGAATTTTAATCAAAGCCGATGTAAGCTTTGTGTTTTTGAATAAACCAAAGCAATTTGGATTTGCTGTGCTTGGCTTGGGTTGAGGTAAACCGTGTTTGAATTTATAACTATGTCACGCACCACTGTGCACTGGTTTCAAACTAAAATTTTATTACTCGTACTTGTGGGTATGTTGTTATATTTTATTTATGTTATATTTAAGGGTTATTTTCATAGGCATAGTTGGAGACTCACTGTGACTTCCCTCTGTTCCATACTGAGTACATAGGAAATTAACTCCATACAGAACAAGAAATATGAAAAATTTGAATGAATGATAATACTTTGTTGCATTTCTGTTTTAACTAATCACATTAAACATAACATAATAATAGGTCACAGTCGGACACTATGCAAAGAATGAAAATGCAGCTTACCTAGCCTTGAGTTGAAATACCTATTTCGCGACAATTCTTCAAACAGAAAATTCTCTACCAGTCCGTATGACTTGTTTGTTTGCCTGTCAATACCAGCCTCCGCAACTTCTTTCTTAGAAAAATCACTTCAAGCTAAGAATTTCAACTTAAAGAAACTTGCTTTGCTTACCACAGTTTCTTGACTAAGTCTTAGTACTTTGTTATGTTATGATAATTGATTGACAATAATAGGTAATTGACAATTAATCGGTAATGACAATTATTGACAATAATAGAATTTGTAAAAATATGTAGTGTTTTCATTATAAGATTGATTATTACCACCGATTTAAGAATAGACACTAGATATGTTATACAAGCACTCTAGGGCAGGCAAGTTACAGTCTAATATTGTTCTATGTTCACTCGCTCTCGAACTCTTTAATTCATATGCGTTTCTAAAATGGAACATTCTTACTACGTAGTATTTAAATTTCAAATTTGACTTTTAATGGAAACCCCCCCCCCCCCCCCATCTGCTTCACTCCCCCCCCCCGCCCTTAGAAGTTGCCATCCCAGTTTCTTTGATAAGAACATTCTTTGATAAGTAAATCTTATATAAAATTTTGTCACAATACAATTTTATTCAATACATATGTATAATAAAATCTTTAAAAAGTCGTGTACATTTGATATTTCTTTAAAAAGGCGTTGGCCGTGTAAAGTACGACTGAACGCAAAACAATATTTTTTGGAATTTGGAGTACGTCCAGCGACTGTGGGAATGTAGCGTGCTTTCTCGCCCTTCATTTTATAGGCGGCCGAAACCACACCAAACTTTTTAATACCTATCTACTAGTATAGTTTTTTATTTGAAATCATGTTTTACTACGGTTTTACAAAAGTTACAATATAGCAAACTGCTGATGATAAATCTCGAGGAATATTAATCTCATAACTTATTCTTATGCTAACGTAGTAAGCACTATTCTTCGGTCACTATCAATCAGGGTCGGATTTAATATCGGGCCTGGTATTGACATGATCGGGTAAACGCGGATAAAGACGCATTTTCGCTTGGTCATGTCTGTGATCGCGTAGGACTCATGACGTGTTGATTTTCAAGACGTATTAAGGCTACAACACACTGCAGATCAAACTGTTGGGCGATGGTTTATGTTCCAATGTGTAATACAAACATAACATAAATACAAGCAAGATGCCATATACATACAAACGAATTCACAGCGTAATATTATTCACATTATTTTTATACCTTTCTCGTATATTAAATGCAATGCAATCAGTCCTTTGTAAAACGCCACGCTCCTTAACGCTTGTTACTAGCATATTTAATAAAAACATGTACCTTATAATATGAATTCGTAGAAAGTGATTTATTTTGTTCGTCAAAAACAATATTTAAGACAATAATCTTTAATATTCTAACGTGTTGTAGAGTTTTATGCACAATAATCGACGATATATCGTTTTTGTGTAAATAAATGTATCGTGACGTCACACGCTACTCGGTCAAATCCAATTCTAAAAGGCTATATAACTTTGTCATTTTAACAGATATCATTAAAAAATCATGAGATTTTTTTGTAATTTTTCAAACTTTTTTTTGGGTAAAAAATAATAAATGGTGAACTTCTCTCTATTGTTTCAAATATTATGTATAATTATTTTAAAGACTAACATTTAGAAAAGTGTATTATAAAACTTATCCATTTTAGAAAGTTCTCCATTAAATTAGTTACTTGATTGAATTATTGACCCTCAGAGCTAAATGAATTCGCGGTTTCCCCCATTTTTCAGGCGATTTGGGTTCATTATTTTAGAGGTAGAAAGTTAAATTGGCCAACCCAAACTTTTTCGAATTTATTTAAACGAGTTGACTCGAACCGCTGACTCAAGTGGACCGATATTGGAAGGCTTGATTGTATTGATGAAATTAAATAAACGTATATAATAGCCGTGTAGTGTCGAACGGATTTAGGATTTAGAAGGCGATTAGGGGATAACAAAGCCACTACCACAAGCGCTAAGGAACACCACCTCTGAAAGAGTGGACTCGCCAACCGGCTTGGGCAGCGTGCAGTTTAAAACAAAATCCATGTCTATTTAAAACAAGGAATAGTGTGGAGTCGCTTAATAGAGTTCCCGTGGAGTTAGGCGACCGGCTATATTTTAGCTGCTTCCATACTAGACTTAGCTGTATGTAGCTGCCAATCTAGATTTTATTGGTCTCTAAAAATCTGCTATAATCCCTATCCGCAATCCAATTTCCTGATTCACTCCTAAGTTTGTTTCCAAAGATAGGCAGCGCATCTCGGGGCGGGCCAATGTTTGTCAATTTTGTCTGTTGTTGGCGTGTATTACTGATAACCATAGGCGACAGCATCCTCGTATAATCAGGTGTATTATTTGCTTGTATGTCGTTTATAACAAAATATATCTTTAAATACAAAAAAAACAACAATATATTCAAATATCCTAAGAAAGAAAAATATGTAAATTTTTGTTATTCCATTTTACTTCAATGTATTTGGAATCTATATAAATTTCTTTAAATCTATAATCGTTTGTGCGAAACCGGTCTCCAATTCGTTTTCCATTTTTTTATTTATTGTATTCGCCCCGGTCTTTCAAGGGTTTTAATTATTTTTTTAAACCAATGCTTTTATTTTACCATTAGGCACTATTTTTTTTTTTCACGGAAACAATATATTATTATTATTAGTGTTTTGGTAACTATTTAGTGTTAGAATTTTTAATAAATATATTTATGACCTACAATGTCCCCATATATTTACGTAATTGAAGTTTTTTGTTACATTTAGCCTAATAGAATTTAAACAATTTGCACAACTTATTCGATATCAATCTAAAGTGTACAGTATAGTATGTATATTCTATGATGCCCACTGCAGAGCATAAGTCTCCATTGTAACTACGAAATGTTTCCGGGCCATAACATCTATGCGGATTGGTGAATTTACAAATACCTCAGATTTTTATTTTAGAATACCATACTATCAAACTTAGACCCGTCATCACACACAACTTTTCGCTCTTCTTCTTCACTGTAAATTCACAGACTATAGTGATCTAAATCAGGCTAATTTAGTTTGTTACTTTCGACAGTTCATTTTTAACGGTTGCAATTAAATGTTTTACCGCACTCTAGTGATTAGAGCTCCGATGCGCGGCGTAGCCTAATTTAAACTACGCCGCACCGTAGCAGTATTCGTAGCGGTGCTACGCTCACTCACATCACTGCACTGCTACGATTATAAATATTGTTCAAATCATGCTTTCTGGCAATAATCGCCGCGGGATAATAAGTAATAAGTAGGGCCAAATGACATTTAAGGAAATTCCATAGGACTCGCTCGGGATATAGCAATACCTATCAAAATCTTTCAGGGTATGAGGTCCTGAGGACGAAAAAAATTGATGTCGCTCTCCCAGACTGCGGAGGGGGGAGGTATGATGTCGCGAATGCTCGCAGAGAATAAAACGTGTGTAGAGTGCATATACCTCGCGCAGTCTGTACATCCTCTTACGTTTACATGCCGACTGCCAAATGAGACCGGCTTATACGACTAAATAAATGACTAAATAAAGTCATTTATAAACTCGTTTAACATAAATAAAGCTGGAACATAAATCCGGAAAACAATAAATCTTCCTATTCAATGAGTGACTTTAGCTGGGATAAAAGTCCGCGTGTACAAGTTCGGGTTTTGGCGAGATACGAGTCGTTTAGTATCTTCTCAATTACAGTTTCTTTTTTACAAATGTTTTTATTTTTGATGTATTTTTTTCTATAGAAACATTTGTTTTACTTATTTTAAGTACCAACCATATTTTGAGAAGGGAGAGCGCACGCTGCAATCTACAGCCGCCGGGCGCATTCGATTGGCCGCGTTACCCCCCTCTCACAGATGACTACCTTGAAATGTACTGCATTTCCCACTTTATCCTATTTCCCCAAAGTACATACGTGTTTCGGTAGTGAGTAAGGTATGTCAGAGCCCCTTCCCATCCCATACTAAGGATAGTATCCCTTAATACTATCCGTCCCCATTTTCACAACCCTTTCTCCAAATACATTCCTGTATCTCCAATCCGGGGGTGTGCTAACGTTTGTTATTCTAGACTACTAGACTGATGTAGGCATGTATCGCGGATGTCCATTGGCAACAGTATCCACTTACCATCACGTGGACGGTATCTGCCGCCTTATTTCATAAAAAAAATCAAATTCCACACACAGAGAAAGAGGTGTACACATGCAATTTAATTGATTTAATTGTGTAGACATGCTTTGATCATTGTTAGACTTTTATTAAGAAATTATATTTTTACATTAAGCTAATTAATTATCTATATACATATATAAAAATATATGTTGGTATATCTGAGATTAATAAATTTCGGCACCGTTCGACCGATCACCATGAAAGTTGGCAAATACATGTATTTTTTCATGTAGAAGATTTCTATGCTATCCACTTTGTTGTAACTCGCCACTAGATGGCGCTGCAGCACATCAACTTCTATATCGTTCAACCGATCGCAGAAATCATATCGACGGCAAAATAGAATAATTTGTGATTTTATATACAGAGGTAAATAAATATACACAGGCAGGACAACGTCTGCCGGGTACAGCTAGTACAGTATAATAAGTTAATAATTAATATATGTGCTCCTTTTGGTGAGCTTACATGTTCTAATTTAAACCATTAAAATTCTAAGATATCTGAAAATATAAATTAATATAATTTTTCATAGATATTTTTGTTGGATAATTGTGGAGACCTTTATGTGGCATTGTTATTGGACTAAGTATATAGTAAAATGTAATAAAATGCTGTCTGGTTCTCCAATTTTGAATAAAATAAAATTCTAATTCATATCATTTCTTGCATGACTACAGAACAAGTAATATAATATGTAAGTTGTAAATGTTTGGTTTTCAGTAGCGATAGCCTTGGTCGATCAGGTTCAGTTTAGACATCAAGCAGTTCCTTTCCTTAATAAAAATGATGAGAACAGTTGAGCGCGTCCGGACCAATTTTGAGCAGTTCCTTTCCTCAAAAAAAATACTTAGATGCAGATGAAAGCGTCCGAACCAATTTTTAATTATTCATTGGGTTAATTGTCGCCTGGGTGTGCTACATAATATTTTAAACTTTACTCACGATTCATTATTTATTTACTATAGCTGATATTTCAGTTCAGTTTCATGAGCCGTGGTTGCGGCGAGACTGCGGAGGCGGGTGAAGCTGTTGTTACTATTGACAGACAAATCTGTCTACTCTCCGTCGTGTTTGTTTTTGATGCACCTGCGCACACTGAACTTGTTTTTGTTAATTAAGTTCCTTGCAAACTATACTAGGTTAGGTTAGGTTAGGTTAGGTTGGGGTGGGGTGGCATGGCCGGGGAACCTCCTCGTGTGCCCGGTCTGTCGCTGGTCCATTTGTCCCTCTGGATACGTCTGTAGGGAACGATGGCTCAACGACAGATCAGGGACGGTGCACCCTGGGCAACAGTCAGCAACTTTTCTTTGCTTCGGAGATCTTGGTGGCTGTTGGCTAATATCCTGGCGAGAGGTGGGGAGGCGGAGTCCAATTGATTGGTCTCTCGCCTCCAAGAAGAAGGTGGCGTTTCTCTGTGTGCCCCGGGTGTCGTGGGGTGCATGGAGAGGCAGTGACGGTCTCCGCGTGTCCCTCTGTACGGAGGGCACAGCGGAGGACAGTGGAGTGAACCCTGGGACGCCTCTCGGCATTCCAGCGGTGGAGGGTGGGGAGGCGGAGACCAAATTGATGATACATTTGTTCTCACGCCTCCAGGAAAGTAGCTTTTCTCTATGTGCTCCTGTTTGGGGGGCGAATGGAGAGAAAGGGACGGTCTCCGCGTGTTCCTCGGGCTCATGTTCTGAGGGCACAGCTGAGAACAAGGAGATGATATTACCCGGGTACAGGGGCTCTGCCTGGGTGGACGGTGTTACCCCTTTAGGTTTCTCTGCGTATCCCTTTGAAGCTGGGGACATTCGGAGAAACATTGACGGTCTCCGCGTGTCCTTCTATCGAAACGGAGGGCACTGCGGAGAATCAGGGATCGTCTCTGCGTGTCCCTCTGTATGAGCAGAGGGCACGGTGGAGAAAAAGTAGGTGGATGGTCCTGAGATGTCACAGACATCCCAGTGAAAAAATAGGGTAACCCAGGTACAGGGGCACTGCCTGGGTGGACGGCGTTCCTTTCCCCATGGGCCGGCGAACATCAGTCCGGGGCCCGCACTGGCGGGCCGCCACCGCTGAGGTCGCGGACGAGTGCTGAAGCGTTCCCGTAACCTCGGTGGAGAGATGGTACTCGTGGGGTTTTAGTCGGTAAGAGTCCGGCATACTCTCCCGCCAAGGTGTAGGCGGGGGCGTATCTCATGACGGATTTCACCACGTTAAAAAAAAAAAAAAAAAGGTTAGGTTGGGGTGGCGTGGCCGGGGAACCTCCTCGTGTGCCCGGGCTGTCGCTGGTCTGTTTGTCCCTCTGGATACGTCCACAGGGAACGATGGCGCAACGACAGATCCGGGACGGTGCACCCTGGGCAACAGTCAGCGACTTTTCCTTTGTTGGGAGATCTCGGTGGCTGTTGGCTAATATCCTGGCAAAAGGTGAGGAGGCGGAGGCCAATCTGGTCTGTCGCCTCCGAGGCGTTGGCGTGTCTCCGCGTGTCCCTCTGAATGAGCAGAGGGCACAGTGGAGAACAACGGGATGGCTTTGGGATCGGGATTGTTATCCTGATCCTAATTAGTGATAGGGGCGGATTAGGAACAGTTCCTAATCCGCAACAATGGGAGGCTGGGGCCACAGTCGAAAGGCTGTGGGGCGGGTGCTGTAAAACCCCGCGATCATACCGTAGCCCTTCGGGGGCGGGGGTCTTGCCTTCATCGGCCGGACCGCGAGGAGTCCACCTCTATAAAAAACCCCTAATTCCTGGCGCCCCCTTTTGGAGCCTTGCGCGGCGCCGGGATGCTCGATATCGAGCGGCTGAGGGGCATATCAGTCGTGAGTGGCCAACCCTGGGATACCGCTCGACCTCCCAGCGGTATTAGGGTTACCCAGGCACAGGGGGCACTGCCTGGGTGGACTGTGTATTTCCCCCACACTCGTGAGATCAACATGGAATATGAAAAAACAAAAAAAACCATGAAGCCAAAGGATGACGTGACAGGACCTACCGTGGTCCCGTCACGAGGTAGGCGCGACATTCGCGGAAGATTCGCGCGCCCATACACGCCTGCTGGCGTGCGGGCAGGGAGTGACGTGGGCGGGGCCGAGTCGGACTCATCATTTATGTCCGTCGCCTCCCGGACCGGTTGCCCGCCGATGCCAATGTGGAGAGGCTCGAGAGGGAGAACGCAGAGCTGCGCTCTCAAATCTCCGGCCTTACCACCAAGGTGGGCAAGCTGGCGGATGAGCTCGGTGCCCTCCGCCGAAAAGAGGAAGCTCCCAGGGCTCCGTCTACTCCCCTAATGGAGCAGATAGGAGCTCTGATCGAAAGCAAACTGGCGGCTTTCAAGGCGGAGATATTCCCAGACAGGGCCTTACGACCCCCTCTGGCGAAGGCTGCGATCCAAGGGGCCGTCCCTGGCAAGCAGATCGAGGGCAAAAGGCAAAAGGGCAGGAAGGCCAATGGAGCGCAGGCACCGCCTCCGCCCGTGGCACAACCGCCGGCGGTACCACCTCAGGTCCCGGAGCCCACGACACCGGCTGCGGAGACCTGGGCGACGGTGGTGAGGAAGAAGGCGAAGAACGCGGCTTCTTCCAAGCCAAAGAAGCCGGCACCGGCCAAGGAGGGAAACAGGGCGAAGATGCCTAAGGCGCAGAAGCTGCCGAGACTCCTGGCATCCGCAGCCATCACCGTCAATGTGCCGGAGGGCAGTACGACCTCCTATGCGGAAGTGATGGCTGCAGCCAAGTGCCGAATAAAACTGGCCGAACTGAGCATTGACACAGTTCGGCAGAAAAAGGCAGTAACCGGCGGTCTGGAGCTGTCCGGTCCCGACTGCGCCGCCAAGGCGGATAGCTTGGCCACTAGGATGAGGGAGGCTCTACAAGAGCTCAATATTAAAATCGCTCGCCCTATGAAAATGGCTAAAGTGCGGATGATGGATATAGATGATGCCATCACCCCACAGGAGGTGGCGTGTGCAGTCGCCGAGGCGGGGGGTTGCGCGTCGGAGGACGTGAAAGTGGGCGAAATCCGTCGTTCGCCCACCTCTCTGGGATCGGTGTGGGTCCGATGCCCGGCCGCCGCGGTGCGCAAGCTGGCGACAGCAAAACGCATCCGCGTAGGATGGGTGTCCTCGAGGGTCTAGGTGCTGCCAGTACGGCCGCTGCAGTGCTACCGGTGCCTCGAAACGGGGCACGTTAGGAGGCAGTGTCCCAGCACGGTCGACCGAAGCACGAGGAGCTACACGTGCGGCGAGCCCGACCACAGGGCAAGCCAGTGCACCGCGCGGGTGCTGAGGTGTCCTCTGTGCACGGACCTCGGCCGTCCTGCCGACCACAGGCTCGGCAGTAAGAAATGTGTCCCCCCAAAAGGCAGAAAAAAACGGGGGGCCCCTGCTGCCGTTCAGGCGACAGAGGGCCAGACTAGGGCGATAGCTAGCGGCTCGGGCTACCGCCCGACGACTACGGAGGTGATGGAAACCTCCTCTTCACCTCCTTAAAGGTCTTACAGGGCAATATAAACCACTGCCGCGATGCGCAGAACCTCCTACTGTAATCTATCGCGGAGTGGTCAGTTGCCCTGGCTGTCATCGCGGAGCCCTATAGCGTCCCGGACCATCCTCGCTGGTTCGGGAGCGACGGGGCCTCTGTGGCGGTATACTGGGGAGGGGGTGGAGGCGACCCGCCCTGCACCTTACTCGAAAGGGGGCAGGGCTTTGTCGCAGTAGAGTGGGGCCGAGTGGCCGTAGTGGGCTGCTATGTCTCTCCCAACACGTCCCTCGCCGACTACGAGGTGTACCTGGACGAGGTGATTGGCTGCATTCGCAGATGCCTACCTCGCCCGATGATCGTCCTGGGGGACTTCAACGCTCATTCGAGAGCGTGGGGGAACCACCGGAGCGATCCCAAGGGAGAAACCCTAGAAGAGTGGGCGGCTGGACTGGACCTCCGGCTTCTGAACCGGGGGTCGGTGAGCACTTGTGTGCGGTGGCAGGGGGAGTCGATCGTGGATCTCTCATGGGCGACCCCTTCTGTCATTAACACGGTGAGAGGATGGAGGGTTGCAGAGGAGGTGGTCACACTTTCGGACCATCGCCACATCATCTTTGAAGTGGCTCTCCGTCCTCCCGACGGCGGCTCCAGCCGCCAAAATAGCAGCCCCCCCGCGACGTTGGTCTCTCAAGCGGCTTGACAGAGATATGCTCGTCGCCACCGCCAGCGTCGCGGCCTGGCCGGAGATGAACTCCGGAGAAGAGGTCTCGCCCGACCCAGAAAGGGAGGCAACCTGGTTCCGGGGCACTATGACGTCGATCTGCGACTCCTCGATGCCCCGTGCCAGCGTTCCCGGACGAAGGGCGGTGTACTGGTGGTCAGAGGAAATCGCGCAGATACGCGAGACCTGCCTGCGGTCCCGACGACAGTACACCAGAGCTCGAAGAAGACGGCGAGCTACAGCCGAAGAGGTGGCCGGAGCCTACGAGGCATATCGAGCGGCTACGAAGGCGCTCCAAATCGCGATCGCGAATGCCAAGTCTCGATCCTGGAGCGAGCTCCTCGAGGGTTTGGACAGGGACCCATGGGGCCGACCGTACAAGACGGTGCTCGGCAAATTACGGCCGTGGGTCCCCCCGCTGACGGAGACCCTGGACCCGTCCCTGCTGGACGAAGTGGTAGTTACCCTCTTTCCGAGGGTCCAGGAGAGTCCCTCGGTTCCCCCGGTTCCTTCGGACTGCTCCGAGGAGCTGGGAGTGACCGAACAGGAGCTGGATCGAGCTGTTAGCCGCTTGAGAGCTAGGAACACCGCACCGGGCCCCGACGGAATCCCGGGTCGTGCCTGGGTGTTGGCTCTGGCTGCCCTGGGTGATAGGCTGAGGCGGCTGTTTAACAGCTGCCTCCGGACGGGCACATTCCCCATCGGCTGGAAGGAGAGTAGACTGGTCCTCTTGAGGAAGGAAGGCAGGGCCGCAGATTCGCCTTCTGCATACCGACCCATATGCTTGCTGGACGAGGCGGGCAAGTTGTTCGAAAGGACGCTTGCTGTCCGGCTCGGCGAGCATCTGTCGCGCGTAGGTCCCGATCTTGCCGATGGCCAGTATGGCTTCCGGCGGGAGAGATCGACGGTGGACGCGATTCTCTGCGTCCGCTCCTTGTCGGAGCAGACGGTGTCCCGTGGCGGGGTGGCGTTGGCGATAAGTTTCGACATCGTCAATGCGTTTAATTCCTTGCCATGGGACGCGATTAGGAGGGCACTTGTACATCATAACGTGCCCTCCTATCTGCAGGGCATTGTCGGAGCATACCTGCGCGACAGGTACATCCAGTACGTGGGGCGGGACGGAACACTGGAACGGAGGGAGGTGCTCTGCGGGGTTCCACAGGGGTCCGTCTTGGGTCCACTTTTGTGGAATCTCGCATACGATGCGGTGTTGCGTATCGATCTCCCCGCCGGAGTGAACATCGTCTGCTACGCAGACGACACTCTCGTTTTGGCCGGCGGGGACAACTTTGAGAGGACCACCTCCACCCATGGTCCTACCAACCTTTTGGTTATACGGACCAAATCGTCGGGAGGTACGCGCCGTTCGCCTGCTAGGGCTATGTTGCGGCGCGTATCTGCTCTGCCTCCCTACAAGTATTTTCTTTTGCCTGTGTCCCATAAGCACTCTCCCCTTTCTGGGGCTGTTTTACTCCACAAGACGATGTACTTCAGTGCCGAACAGCTCTTTCGGGCTCCTTTTCATGTGCCATCGGTGTGCAAACTCTCTGAGCCCGCGGAAGTTCGCTTCGGAGGAGACGAGGTCGCAGTAGTATGCCGGTCCCTCCTCCCGCCGTACAATCCTCTCTAGCGTGCTCCGTCGATATTCCTCGTATAGAGGACAGGACCATAGAACATGGTGCAAGTCCTCCTCTGCCATGCCACACTCACACTGACTACTCTCACACAGCTTCATATCATGCAGTCGCTTTCGAAAGCAGCCATGCCCAGTGAGTATCTGGGAAGTTTCATAGTCCGGTTCGACCCAACGCGACTTGAGTCGAACCGCCACGTCCGGGAAGAACCTGAACAGCTCTTTGCCTTTGCTCTCGCCAACCCACCTTTCCTGCCAGCTAGCCACTGTCTCGTTCCAAATGGCCTGTTTCCCAGCACGCGCCTCCTCCCTGGTCGCAAGTAAACGCGCCAGATCCATCCTGCCAGCGCGGATCACCTCAAGGTCCGCTGGAAGCACGCCCGCCAGTACCGGTAGGGCGAGCGTGCTGACCGATCTATATGCCTTCGTCAATAGGATCAACGAAGGCCGCTGAGTGCGCAGAAGGACGCTTCGAACTACATGCAAGGACGCACGCTCAAACCAGCACGCCGCGGCATAGGTGAGTGTCGCCACATACGTACCACGGTACAAGATCCTGAGGCCCCGGAATCGAATTCCCCACGATGAGGCTGACACCCGGGACATCTTCCCGAATGATTTACTGCTGCTTTCACCTATGTATTTCGCATGCTCCACGAACGATAGGCGTGCGTCTATCACCACCCCCAAAATTTTGGCCGATGAGACAGCCCCCAACGAAGCACCACCGAACCTGATAGTGGGTCGTCTCTGGAATTTCCCCCTAATAGTCATTGTTTGTGACTTTGTAGGGGAAAACTCCAGTCTATTGCGGACCCCCCACTCGCTAATGCGCTGCAATGCACTTACCGCCATTTTCTCGATATTTGCCCTCGATTGTGCATCTATGAGGACCGTAACATCGTCCGCATTAGCCACGAGCTGAACTCCCGGCGGGAGCGGTAACCGAAGCAGGTCATCCATTAGAAGGTTCCAGAGCGTGGGTCCCAACACCGATCCCTGTGGACATCCCATAGTGGAGACCTTCCATTCCACCCGGTCCCCGACGAAAAGGCCCACCCGACGGTCGGTGAAGTAGTCCGTCAGCATCCTATAGATGTTTGGCGGACAACCTCCCCTTTTGGCTTTGACCATTATCATCGGCCACCAGGCGTTGTCGAAGGCGCCAGAGATGTCCAAGAAAATCGCCTGCACATACTTTGCAGTAGAATACTTAGTCGCGCCTATAATTGTTCTGAGCGCCGTTACCGTAGATTTGCCTGAGAGGACCATTGAGAGGACTTCGAGAGGACCATCGAGCTCGCCGAGCTCGGGGTGGCAAGCGTCGTCGCTAAAATCCGCGAGTTGGGTCTTCGGATAGCGTCTCACAAAACCGAGGCGCTATGGTTCCACAAACTACCCAGCTAGGGAACCACCCAGCTCGTCGATTCGCGTAGGTGATACGCAAGTCCGGGTGGGTCGGTACATGAAGTACCTCGGCCTCACCCTGGACGGTCGCTGGGGTTTCGAGGAGCAATTCGAGCGCCTGGTTCCCCGGATCGAGAGGGTAGTGGGTGCTATGCACAGACTGCTGCCCAATCTCGGGGGACCGAGGGAGGAAGTTCGTCGCCTCTACGCGGGGTTCGTACGATCGATGGCCCTCTACGGGGCGCCCGTATGGTCGAACAGGCTGTCGGGGGTCCGACGCTGCAGAGCCAAGTTCAATGGCCTGCAGCGGAAGATGGCCATCAGGATCATGCGAGGATACCGCACGATATCCTTTGAGGCGGCTACGGTTCTGGCGCGCTTCCCGCCCCTGGACATCCTAGCGGACATGGACGCGAGGGTCCACGACCGGATCCGTGTCGCTCGACGAGGCGGCGGGGACTCGGCGGGGACGCTCGAAGCGCTGAGGCGGCAGGAGCGACGGCGAGCGTTCGAGGTGTGGCGCGAGCGCCTCGCGGAGGAGCGATGCGTGCGCCAACGCGTCGTCGGCGCGATACTGCCACGCCTCGAGACCTGGTTGCGGAGGGAGGCGCGAGTCACCTACAGACTCACCCAGATACTCACCGGACACGGTTTCTTCGGTGAGTATCTGAACAGAATCGGACGCGAGGCGACGGCGCAATGCCACCACTCTAGAGGGGACCGGGATTCCGCTCAGCACACGCTCGAGCAGTGTTCAGCTTGGGACTCTGAGCGGTGGATCCTGGTCCAGGAGATCGGGCAGGACCTGTCCCTGCCGGCACTAGTGTCGGCTATGCTGGCAGGGGAATCGGCGTGGAGGGCCTTGGCCTTCTTCTGCGAAACCGTCCTGGTTCAGAAGGAGGCCGCCGAGCGGGATCGGGAGAGAGCCGATCCCGCTCGGAGACGGAGGCGCCGGGGCGGCGGCGACAATCGCCCCGGCCCCTCAGCCCAGTAGTCTAGGGCTTAGAATATAGACACGGCACACCCCTGCCTGTCGTAAGAGGCGACTAAAAGGGGACAACGGGGCCGCGGCCGCTCGGAGTGGGGGCTCGGTGCGTCCATTGATGCGGCCCCAGGGACAAGGACGGCAGCGCTTTGTGGACCAGCGCTGCCGTGAACACTGCGAGGGTGTTGGGGGAGACACGTATAGTCTCCCCAGAGGACAGTGACAAAGTCGCAGCACTGGAGGGGCACCGGTGCGTTCAGCTGGAGATCCCGGAGCCCCTCTATGCGTGCGTGAGAAGGACCACCGAGGGGGTTTTAGTGGGTAGTACCGGATACCCGACCTTCCCCCCAGAGGGTCGGGTATCTTGTTACAGAAGATTTCCCCCCCGTGAACAAAAAAAAAAAAAAAAAAGGTTAGGTTGGGGTGGGGTGGCGTGGCCGGGGAACCTCCTCGTGTGCCGGGGCTGTCGCTGGTCTGTTTGTCCCTCTGGATACGTCCGCAGGGAACGATGGCTCAACGACAGATCCGGGACGGTGCACCCTGGGCAACAGTCAGCGACTTTTCCTTTGTTGGGAGATCTCGGTGGCTGTTGGCTAATATCCTGGCAAAAGGTGAGGAGGCGGAGGCCAATCTGGTCTGTCGCCTCCGAGGCGTTGGCGTGTCTCCGCGTGTCCCTCTAAATGAGCAGAGGGCATAGTGGAGAACAACGGGATGGCTTTGGGATCGGGATTGTTATCCTGATCCTAATTAGTGATAGGGGCGGATTAGGAATTGTATCCTAATCCGCGACAATAGGAGGCTGGGGCCACAGTCGAAAGGCTGTGGGGCGGGTGCTGTACAACCCGGCGAGCATACCGTAGCCCTTCGGGGGCGGGGGTCTTGCCTTCATCGGCAGGACCGCGAGGAGTCCACCTCTATAAAAAAATCCCTAATTCCTGGCGTTGAGGCGCCCCCCTTTTGGGGCCTTGCGCGGCGCCGGGATGCTAGATATCGAGCGGCTGAGAGGCATATCAGTCGTGAGTGGCCAACCCTGGGATACCGCCCGACCTCCCAGCGGCATTAGGGTTACCCAGGCACAGGGGGCACTGCCTGGGTGGACTATTTATGTCCCCCATACTCGTGGGATTAACATGGAAACTTCTAAAATAAACAAAACCATGACGAAGAAGGATGACGCGGCGGGACCTACCGTGGTCCCGCCACGAGGTAGGCGCGACATTCGCGGAAGATTCGCGCGCCCATACACGCCTGTTGGCGTGCGGGCAGGGAGTGACGTGGACGGGGCGGAGTCGGACTCATCATTTATGTCCGTCGTGTCCCGGACCTCAACAGGGTCCGAGCTTGACCGTTCACGGTCACGAAAGAGGGTTCGGCCAGAGAAGATGGCCGGCACTTCGGATCTGCCCAATCCGAAAAGAAGCCTGGTCGGGAGTGGGCAGTCGGGGGAGGACGATAGAGCAGCGCCACTGGACACCAAGTCGAAGCGCAGCCTCCCGCGCACGGAGGAACTCGCGAGGGAGATGCAGGCTCAGCCGACGGCTTAACTTGGCATCTGCAATTCCAAAGACCTGGCAACCATAGAGGGGACAGCGGACAGGTCCCGAAACCTGAAAGGCGGGTTCGTCCGCGATCTGCGCATGGCAGCACGGTCGGTCCAGGCCGCGACGGAGGTGCTGGCGCAGCGGTTGCCCGCCGATGCCAATGTGGTGAGGCTCGAGAGGGAGAACGCGGAGCTGCGCTCTCAAATCTCCGGCCTTACCACCGAGGTGGGCAAGCTGGCGGATGAGCTCGGTGCCCTCCGCCGAAAAGAGGAAGCCCCCAGGGCTCCGTCTACTCCCCTAATGGAGCAGATAGGAGCTCTGATCGAAAGCAAACTGGCGGCTTTCAAGGCTGACATATTCCCAGACAGGGCCTTACGACCCCCTCTAGCGAAGGCGGCGATCCAAAGGGCCGCCCCTGGCGAGCAGATTCCACCAAGGCAAAAGGGCAGGAAGGCCAATCGAGCGCAGGCACCGCCTCCGCCCGTGGCACAACCGCGGGCGGTATCACCTCAGGTCCCGGAGCCCACGACACCGGCTGCGGAGACCTGGGCGACGGTGGTGCGGAGGAAGGCGAAGAACGCGGCTTCTACCAAGCCAAAGAAGCCGGCACCGGCCAAGGAGGGAAACGGGGCGAAGATGCCTAAGGCGCAGAAGCTGCCTAGACTCCCGGCATCCGCAGCCATCGCCGTCACCGTGCCGGAGGGCAGTACGACCTCCTATGCGGAAGTGATGGCTGCAGCCAAGTGCCGAATAAAACTGTCCGAACTGGGCATTGACACAGTTCGGCAGAAAAAGGCGATAACCGGCGGTTTGGTCCTGGAGCTGTCCGGTCCCGACTGCGCCTCCAAGGCGGATAGCTTGGCCATTAGGATGAGGGAGGCTCTACAAGAGCTCAATATTAAGATTGCTCGCCCTACGAAAATGGCTGAAGTGCGGGTGATGGATCTAGATGATGCCGTCATCCCACACGAGGTGGCGTCTGCAGTCGCCGAGGCGGGGGGTTGCGCGTCGGAGGACGTGAAGGTGGGCGAAATCCGTCGTTCGCCCACTTCTCTGGGATCGGTGTGGGTCCGATGCCCGGCCGCCGCGGTGCGCAAGCTGGCAACAGCAAAACGCATCCGCGTAGGATGGGTGTCCTCGAGGGTCGAAGTGCTACCAGCACGGCCGCTGCAGTGCTACCGGTGCCTCGAAACGGGGCACGTTAGGAGGCAGTGTCCCAGCACGGTCGACCGAAGCACGAGGTGCTACACGTGCGGCGAGCCCGACCACAGGGCAAGCCAGTGCACCGCGCGGGTGCTGAGGTGTCCTCTGTGCACGGACCTCGGCCCTCCTGCCGACCACAGGCTCGGTTAGGTTAGGGGTGGAAGAGGCTCACCTACCATCTTTGGAGCCTAAGCCAACCTCACCTGCTAGTGGTGCACCCTGCTATTAACTAACGAGGCAATGGCGTTCCCTTTTTGCGGTGGGAGGGTTACTCCGTCGGCATAGCTACCACCCTTCCGTCGGAGTCCGCCGCCATAATGGTGCCCTATTAGCCGCGAGGCCCGCATCGTGATCCGGCGGTGAGCGGAAGAAGCCGTCCCGAGAGAGAGATTGTTGCGTGTGGAAAGGAGGACCAGCGGTTGCAGGGAATAACAGACGCGCATGGGCGTGGCATGGTGGCGCGGCGATCAGGGAGACCCGGTGAAACGGTTGTCCGCTGACCGCCCGCGGGTTGTTGGGGGCCCGAGCCGGGGATCTTACTTTAATCTCCACCCCAGGAGGCTGCCCCGCCGCACGCGAAAAATCTCTTGGGGTAGCAGTTGTGCCGGAGGAGACCGGAGTGGAACCCGACTGCTGCCCCCGGGGGGCCACCGGGGGCCCTTCCGTACCCCGTGCCAGCAAGTCACACAACCTTTGTGACCTGGTTTTTTCTCTGCTCCGTGCTTTGTCCTTTGATCCACATGCAACCATCTCTCTCTCCGTCCCCCCTTTTTTTTCTTCTTCTTCTTTTCCCTATTCACACACACAATGATGGCCAAGAAAAAGAAAATGCACAAGGTTTACTCAGCGGCCCATCCCATAAGTTCCACACTACAAGTGGACTTTTGCAATATCAGAGGGTATATATACATAGTAACATCGACGCCGTCCACTACCACCTTGAGACGGCAAAGCCGCCTTGCTTTTCTTGACGGAGACACAGATATCCTGCCCGGCCGATACATCATATCTGCATTACCCCGGTTACAAACTGGAGCACTGTTTTGTGCGACGTGCTGGGGTATGCATGTACGTCCGGGAGGATGTTTGTTGCCGCCGCCTCAGCCATTTTGAAGACGGGGACCTGTCGATCCTCTGGGCGCGTATTGACTACGGATGTCCCACTAAAATCTACGCTTGCCTTTACAGGTCCCACAGCGGTGATACGGAGACGACTCGGTTTTTTGAGCGTCCACAAGAGGCGACTGACAGCGTGCTCGAGCAGTTCCCTTGCGCGGAAGTGGTGATCCTCGGTGATTTCAACGCTCACCACGAAGAGTGGTTGGGATCCCGAACTACCGACCGCGCAGGGAGAGCAGCCTACAACTTTGCCCTGGCCTATGGTTTCTCGCAGTTGGTGTCCTCACCCACGAGAATACCTGATATCGAGAGCCATACTCCCCTCCTTATTGGACCTCCTGCTGACTACGCGGCCGAATGACTACAATGTTGTTGTCGATGCACCGTTAGGATCATCAGACCATTGTATCGTTCGAACTGCTGTGCCAGCTAAACAATCTGCGCCGACCTATTCTCAGGGAACGCGCAACGTCTGGCACTACAAGTCTGCAGATTGGGATGGGTTGCGCGAATTTTACGCTTCTTATCCCTGGGGGCAGCTCTGTTTCTCGTCGGGTGTTCCGGATACCTGTGCAGACTCCGTTGCCGACGTGGTGTTGCGTGGTGTCTTCCCATTAAACTACGACATGGGGTTCTTCAAGAAAGCTGTGAATAGGATTTTGCAAGGTCGGCGGCGCGCCCGCATACCCCCTGGTGTTGCAGGTGTCCATGGGCGGCGGTAACACTTACCATCACGTGAGACCGCTTGCTCGTCCGCCCTCTTCTCTATAAAAAAAAAAAAAAAATACTAACAATATCACCGCGCACACGCAAGTTTGAAAACGCATCTACTTTTCTGGGGTTACAAAGTTCAATCACTGGGTCCCATGTACGTGCCAACTTAAATCCATCCTCGCAATTGAAATTTCGACATTGTTTTAATCTCTATTGCTTCTCTGTCCAAACGCGGTATGTATTGAAATTACTTTTGGTTTTTGTAATTCAATCCATTGATTGGTTCCTACGTCTAATACGTGCTCGGCTGTTGCCCACTTGTGTGGGTTATTATATTTCACGGCGGTGTTCCTTTACTATAATAATAATTGGCTCTGGCTATAATAAATAATAATTCGTGGGTAACCCGTTTACATAACGATTATTATGTATGTGGTACGTTCTATTTAAATAAATTAAATACATTAAAAGTAGTCGTCAGTCTTTTTTCCTCAAATGTACTTAGCTGAACTCGATCTTAGCTGTAGTAAAAAGTGCTCATTAGTCTTGCCACCGCCAAAGAAGTCAAAGCATTTATTTGGCCCCGCAATAGTAAGGAAATAAATGGACAAAAGACTCATTTAATAGTAGGAATCTATAAATCAAGCTACAGAACTAAGCTTAGGAAATAAATTGCTAAGAGTCATCCAAAAGGTTCGGGTCGACTGCAACGATTTCTTCACATATTTTTCAAAAACTTCCCTAAGAAATATATTATTCTTCGGCGCGCCACTCCTCTCCTGTCAAGGCATAGAGTAAAAGTTTAATATTACAGAGGCGTCGTATATTCGACATCAAAATTGGATGCGATATCATTCAGACAAAAATTTTATTAAATTAAATTTGATACAGATGTTTTGATTATATAATACCTTTTTGTCAATTGTTACAATTTAACATTTCTCATTTAGGACAGATGTTGGCATGTATCGCGGATATCCACGGGCGAAGGTGTCTATTTACCATCAGACGAACTCGCTACTACCTTCTTTCCATAAAAAAAGAAAGACTGACGATAAACAACATATTGAGACAATCATTTTTAATAACAACATTACTAAAGATTAAACTTATTATTTTATGTTTACAATTGTTTTTCTGATATTTAATTATTATACTTAATTGTTTTAACACCTTATTTCAAGATTTTAGTACCTACGTACATAAATAATAAAAGTTTACGATTTTATATATGTAGTAAGAAATGTAGTAAATGGTGTCTATTGTCCAAATAAAATTAATTAAATTGTTAATTACGTAATGAAACTATAATTTCTTAATTAAATGACTAAATAAATTATGTGA
The DNA here is from genome assembly GCA_914767545.1 of Sesia apiformis. Taxonomy (NCBI): domain Eukaryota; kingdom Metazoa; phylum Arthropoda; class Insecta; order Lepidoptera; family Sesiidae; genus Sesia; species Sesia apiformis. The sequence continues at coordinate 20,891,227 of OU611948.1, read as the reverse complement.
TTTATTAGTAGGTAATTTCTTACAATAATTCAAATTATTAAGTCACATTACTATTAATAGTACTTCTTACTCCCTTTTTAAAGCCGTTAACTAAAATATATTTACTTTATTACAATTCGTCTATCTATAGTACATAGTCTTAGTGTTTGACGTTTCCTCGAGCATTTTAATGCGGTAAAAAGGTAGATGGGATTGGATGAGAAATTATATGACTTTGAAGTCTCGGTAACGGGGTCGGGACTATTCTCGTATATGATACCCTACAAAAGGGTCATCATAATCATTTTTGTGGGCCCCTTTGACCGTATTTGGGTTTAATATTCCAAAGTACAGAAGTATACTACCTACTAGAAAAAGAAATAAATTAAGATTGTGTTTTATTTTTTATTCAGTTACAATAAAATAATATTTACATTCCACATACATATTTTGACATATGTATGTGGACTTATTAATTTGGTTGAAAAATATCACTTCTTAATTAATATTTTATATAATTCAAATTATTCAAGTAACTTGTTTCTGGACGGATATTTAGTTTCTTTTTTTTTTAATATGAGAATTAATTATGATCAGATCGTGCATGATCATCGTGATCAGCAGATCGTGATCAGCAAAACAATGCATTTTGAACATAAATTGTCACTAGTGTTTTTAAAAATTGTCACTAGCTCGGAGGCGAGGGGAAACATCGTGAGGAAATCCGCATGCTCTAGAAATATAAAAAAAATCTGGGGTATGTGATCCACCAATCCGCACTGGATTGTGGATTGTGGCTCGAAACCCCTTAGCGATTCACTAGGGAAGGCCTGTGCCGTCAAGTGATATAAGTACAAGTTATTTTTAGAAAGATAGGTATTTTATAGTGATGTAACTATATTAACGTTTTGACTTTTATATTGATATTGTTTATATTTATACATAAAAAATATTATTTACTTCTGTTGTGTTAGTGGTCCTATTTGGTTAAAAATCGCTTAAATAGTAGGAATAATAAAAGTAGGATTACCTAACAGTCATCCTTTAATTCTGTAATGTCTGTCTGTATTGCACGTGATAACATCCCATTATTAATACTGAAGAACAACCACAGTAAATTTCGTATGTGTAAGCAGTAAGAAACGCTGGTAGTATTGTGGTTGACAGGCCATATCTCACTTGCCGGAGTGATACAATGAAAATGTATTGCGTTGACCAATACCGGGGATTTGTGATTGTTGGCCAGATGTTTGAACCAATGCAGAATTTGGTCCAACTCTGAAAACAATTTTTTTATGGACGAAGAAGGCAGACGAGCATACAGTCTACCTAATGGTAAGCGGATATTGTCGCCCATAGACATCCGCGATACATGCCAACATTAGTCCAAAATGACAAACGTTGGCACGCCCTCGGATGCGCTGCCTACCTTTGGAGACATAAGAATGGATTTGGAGAAAGGGTTGGGAAAAATGGGAAGGGGTAAGATAAGATGGGATGGGAATGGGCTCTGGCATATTCCACTACCGAAACATGTACGTAAATTGGGGAATAGGATAACGTGGGAAATTCAGTATATTTTAAGGTAGTCTTCTGAGATTTTTTCAAGTGTGATGATGCTACACATAGCATACAATGCTCTCAGCCTATGTCTCTCCATTGCTGGATACAGACCTCTACCGATGTTCGCTACCACACACGATCTTCAGCTCTTCTCATCCAACCACCAATAGCGAACTTCTTGCATCAGGACCGATAACCGTTGCGTTAGACGAGTGTTCGAACCGAGGCAACGTATCGAGAAGCGCAATGCGGAACGACCTCCGGCCACTTGGACCGATGTGACACAGTAAGTCCCAAACTGTTTTTGTGGAATGCTTAAGTCAACAATGGAGGGATCCAAGTTAGAGTATACCACCAAGTATCCAAGTAAGATACCATACCATGTCTCATCACTGCTGGATATAGGCCTCTCCCAAGGCTCGCCACCACAAGATCCTCGGCTCTTTTCATCCAACCACTACCGACGTATATTTTTAAGTCGTCGGCCCACCCGGTCCGAGTGCAGATACTTAGACAGCTTATTTGGAGCAAAATACAATTTAACAAATGTCTAAAGTTTTTTAGCCATAAAATATTTACAAATACAATACTTTTCGATTAACAAACTTCGCTTTTAACGAAATCTTTAATTCTCTTTGTCCTCGTCCAAAGTTTTGTACGAAACCGTTTGAAATAAATGAGAAACAATTTTTACTGATTTTTTTAGGAATATAAAAATTTAATAACTTCTTAGACATTTGAAATATCAAAAGAACTCATATAGATCAAAAATGATCTCATGATTTCTGCGAGTTACGAACGCAAAACACAAACTTACCGTTAAAAAAACCTTTTGTCGTAGCACCTCCCTTTCAGAGCATACCTCTTAAGATCTTCTCTTCTAACCTCTTGGCGTCGACATTTCCACCAAAATCGAATTTAGGGGTCATCTGAAAAATAAAGTCAAAATGGCCTCCAAAAAGCTCAGTGTGCTGATCAGAGTGAAGCTGTACTTCACCCCTGTGCAACTCCTAATGCTTTACAAAGCTCAGATTAGGCTCCATATGGAGTATTGCTCACATCTCTAGGCCGGCATACTGAAATATCAATTGGACACATTTTACTCCATCCAACGACGTGCTGTTCGTATTGTCGACGATCCCACTCTTACGGGCGGTTTAGAACCCCTCAGCATTCGGAGAGACGTTGCGTCTCTCTGTGTGTTCTACCCCCTGTACAATGGGGAATGCTCTGAATAATTGTTCAATATAATTCCCACCTCGGGTTTCTCCAACCGCACCTCCCGTCACAGAAGTGCGCTCCATCTGCATTTTCTCGATACGGAGGTGTCGCGCACTGTGCGCTCCAAAAATCATTTTATACCGAACCCGTAGGCTGTGGAACGAACTGCTATAAGAGGTCTTTCCATTAAGGTACAATATGAGGTTCTTTAAGAAATCTGTGAATAGGATTTTGCAAGGTCGGCTGCGCATCCGCATGCCCCCTGGTGTCCATAGGCGGGCGGGTAACACTTACGTGGGACCACTTGCTCGTCCGCCCATTTCTCTATAAAAAAAAAGTTTGTTCAAGCTTTTGTTTCAAGTACCTTTCAAGTACAGTTTCTTTTGTACCTTTTTATTTGGTTAGCATTATTGTAGTAGTACAATATGTATAGACATACAAATTTTCCGTACGCACTACACTTGCCTTTCTTTTTTGATCTACGTAGGTATATACTTCACTTTCCCAGGTCTGCTGGAAGAAATCTCCGCAGGAGATTAACTTGCCGTTTGTACATCTTTTCTTTTTCTTTCTTTCCTTTTATTTCATATTATGTACAATAACTTATTAAATAAATAAATAATATAAAATACTTTTTTAATTTTAAATAACGCTGGTCAATATATTATTTAGAATCTTGACCTCTGTGGAGTCTTTGTTTTTTGTGCCGCAGCGCACTTTAGGACTAGCCACTACGAAAATGATTGATATGTATGGTTGAAAATGGATGATCGGTGACACTAATAGTTAAATTTAATAAAAGAATTTACTTAGCAACAGATTAATACTATTGTTGTTGGCCGAAACATTGGTGCATTGGTCAAATACGAAACTATAATAGAGGATTTCGGAGTTTCGCGAGGATCGAAGCTGTAATTGCTGTTCTATTTCGTCCGAGTGTCTCGCGAGAGAAATACTTCTAATATAAAAATATAGTGTCTTATAGGGATATGACCTGGATCTAGTGGTCTTTGTTTAGATTTATTGTTAGCAATTTGTGAAACTAACTTTGGGGAGCTACACTGCGATACAGACGATGAACTGTATGTACACTCTTTAGAATTTAATAGAATAGAATTTATATAACAGTACGTAAGTCACAGATATAAAAAAAAAACTTAGCCCTCACACTAGAATTCTCTGTGTCGTGAGAACTAGTTCATTCCACTTTAACAATTTAGAACTTAATGCATATGTATGTTAACATATATATTATTATATAACGATTAAATATAATTTAATAAATAATTTAAATAAATAAAATTAAACATCACTATTAAAATTAACAATTTTAATTAGAATTTTCCACTCAAAAATGCACGGATGTTTTATGTAAAAGTATTATACTGTATATATGTATTTTGTGTATATGCATATGGGAGACTGAGAGTTTGTGCGTGTTTGTGTGTGTATGTCACTTCCTAAGTGGCACGCGCACGTGGATGAGTGACTGTATAGGGGACGATTTCTTGCTAGAGCATAGATAGGGGAACGCTCACGCATGCAAACTCGCGCTGCTGGCTACCTATTCATTGCCACGAACAAAACACTAAAAGAAAATAAGTATGCATCCCCGTACACACCTTTACACACCTCTCGCACCCCACTTCGAATACTACTACTTGAATACAAACTACTATACCTTATCTCTGCTGTTCTTAAGTATAATCGGCCAATGATAATGTTGAGCACATCAAAGTTGAGTTTCAATTTGGCATTTATAAAACATAATTTCCCCACGAATACACACAAATCTACATATATTATTAAATGTTTCACCTATTACATACCGACCGACAGTCAATTACTTACCGTTTTTAAATGTCAGTGTAATCTGTATTTGACCATTAACAATAGCAATATATTTGTTAAATAAGTTATATAAAAAGGCTGTAGATTAGGTAACTGAAAACTACTGATGATTTATCACTGTTTTATCATTATCATCGATCATTTATCATTATCATCGATCATTTATCATTATCGTCGATCATTTATCATCGATTTATCATTGTTTTGTCATTATCATCGATCATTTATCATCGATTTATCATTGTTTTGTCATTATCATCGATTATTTATCATTTATCATCATCATCATAATTTATCATTATCATCGATCTATCATTTATCATTGTTTTGTCATTACCATCGATCATTTATCATCATTACCGTCATTATCATCATGTATCATTGTCATCGATCATTTATCATCGATTTATCGTTTATCATTGTTTTGGAATGTTATCATTGTGTATTCTTTCAATCAGCTTTCAAACAGCGCATAACTGTTTAACTATCGTAAAGGGCGATTTTGTCACCACAAACTGTGTTATTTCTCATATTTTAATGCGTAGATTCTTTTTGTGTCATTTATATTTGGCCGTGTGGTGTCGATCTGCTATAGAATAGTAATGTCACATCCGCCGAGGGCGTTGTAAAAGGCGACTAAGGGAAACAGCCACTATTGCAAGCTCTGAGGAACTACACCATTGTTAAAAGAGTGTACTCACCAATCCCACTGGGCCAACGTGGTGCTTTAAGGCCAAACATGACATTGTACATGAGGGATGTCCAGCAGTAGTTAAAAGTGCTGCTCACGGTACTGCTCGTTTATTTCTGCTGCAGTACCGGTACGAAGTTCGTGCAAACTATGCAGAACACATTCCAGTTTACCATATAGTGGCGTGATGTTGTTAATAACAATGGTACAGTTTTAGGAAGTTCAGGGAGCAAATTGATAAAATTGTTTTCAGTGCGTTATCTCGCTCCTTGTTTGTGTCGTGGAGCGATGACCAGTTATGCAATTATAACGTGTCACGTGATTACGACACACTTCTGAATTTCAGGTAACTACAGGAGGACAATTATGTAGTTATTTAATATAATAAAGAGGGACTGTGAATTTATTTCTTTATATTTATACATATGTCAGTTACAATGAATATAAGTGGTTAAACTAAGCGTGATTAACTATATGTGATACGTAAACTTTTTTTTTAGAAAGATTTTTTTATAGTCAGTAGATATTGCTATCCATGGACATCCGCAATACATGTCAACATTAGTTCAGAATAACAATCGTTGCCACCCCTCCGGATGGGCTGCCTACCTCTGGAGATTTAAAATGAATTTGGAGAAAGAGTTAGCAAAATGGGGAGGGATAAGATATAATGGGAATGGGCTTTGGTTTATCTCACTCATTATCGAAACACGTACGTACATTGGGAAATGCATTATATTTTATGGTAGTGCTCTGTATGTACGGTGTAAGTTGGCCAGTCCAGGGTGCCCAGACCCTCAAAAAGATTTTGAAATTCTTCACTTTATGAATAGACAGATTTTGAAAATTGTTTCACTTTTAGAACGCTCCATATGGACATGGGTTTTCACATTTCATATGGACATGGGTTATATTTGGATTCCCTGGGAAATATTTATGCCACCTAAGTATAACGATATCATTACTAGAACGCCATTCGATGTAGTCAGATTCGAAAACCTTGATGTAAAGCGTCATTATCGCAAGACCCGTCCAGAACCCTCCTAAACGTATGCATACGATGACTCCGGACAGTTCTATTAAGCAACGTATGACAGAACATTCAAGTCAAAGTTCTGTTTCGCCAGTCACATTCAAGCACACGCCAGGGAGTGAGGGGATCACCGTCGTCGGAATCGATGTGGAGGACGTCATCGTCATCAGAAAGGTATGTCTTTATTTGCAATAATTATTTGCAAGATAGTGTCTTTATTTGCAATAATTATTTGCAAGATAGTTTCTTTATTTGCAATAATTATTTGCAAGATAGTGTCTTTATTTTCAATAATTATTTGCAAGATAGTGTCTTTATTTGAAAGTGAGTGGACTTAATAATAAACTTAACCGAATATTAATAGATATTTAACGAAACATGGTTCTCACTTTTACAAAACAACTTTCACCTCAACAATGTACTTTTTCCCATCAAATAAACTAATTCAGAGCGACATTGTACTCACTTCTTTCAAGTCACAAAAACTAGGTGGACGCTAAATCAATTCCACACCGCTCCAGTAACTGGCACTCTAAATCACGACCAACTTTATTTGCAACTCGCTCAGTTAGTTTTTGAGATTTGCATTTGAAACTTCTTGGGCGATTAAGTCACTCGTTACTTAGTGTCATTTGCACTTATACAACTTGTTGGATTTAAACTGAGAAGGTTCAATAGCGAGAATAAAGGGGTGCAAGTAAATGCATACGAGATTGGATTGGATATGTATGTCTTAACCGCGACCAGCCTTTCTTATCGTCCACTACTGAACATGGATCTCTTCATGCATGTGAATATTTTATATAATCTTGTACATGAGGAATGTATGACCGTAAAACATTCGCTGGCTAACCGAGTTGGCAAGTCTATTCTTTTAGAGATGGTGTAGTTCCTCGGGGCTTGCTGTCGCCGCTGTATTATCCCTTAGTAGCCAATTACAACACCGATGGGAAGAGTTGGAGTGGTGCTGATGGGAAGAGAAATAACCTGGAAGTTATTTCTCAAGAACTCTTAACCCTTACGCCTTTTGTATACTGTGTTAAGTTTCGTGCGTGTTCTGGGTATTGTTATCTGTTATGTGCAATGAAAAATACTGACTTACTTACTGATATGAACTGAAGAATAAAACTTCTTCACATAATTACCATTATATATTCCGTGTCGTAGTGAAAAAGAAATTGTATTTTTAACACTTCCGCACTTCCAGCTAGTACATTTTGAAACTGCAAACAAGCAGTCGTTGACATTCCATAAATTGCCACTGAAACAGACTGCTCTTTTAGCTAAAAGCCTGCAGGCAATCCTTTTAAAGGAAAAATGGTGCCAAAACTATTCTTTGCATTTAAATTGAAAGAAAACTGCTTTGTCTGTGATATATAATAATGCTAGTGAGTTTGAACGTACGTAACGTTGCTATTTTACGTAAAAAAATAAGAAAGAGTGCAATTTCGAATGAAACGTGTTATTTACTTCACACTACAGGAAGGCCCCTGCCTTCCTGTAGTGTGAATGACTGTGTAGGCATATGGGCCAAGTTATTATACGCCCTGGGTTCACACAGAGATTTTGGGCCATAATAAATAAATAGATTCTTTATTTGTCACACTGTAAATTAAATAAAGCAGTGATATACGCAAAAGGTCGCAAGCTCAGAGTTTGCTGTGAGTACTCGCCAACACAGCGCTAGTTTTCAGCTTGCCGCTGTCTCATTATTATAATGTTTCCAAAATGCTATACGTGGGTAGTCGGATTTAAAATAAAATTGTGTAACAAACTAACAATTCGAAACTAAAAGAGAGTAAACAATATAATCCATTCTAAGATAAATATAATATGGGACAAACGCGTAACCCAACACGCGGATCCATAAACTTCGGCTCTACCAATCTTGCGATAATTCGTACCAAATCGCGAGAGGAGCGCGTAATGCTTACAGTCCACTTTCTGATGTGTATTTTCTCAACTCCTTACAAAGTTCATAATCCGACACGCGGCCATCATCTACCACGCGGTGCCAGTGCGAGTTGAGTGATACTGATACGAGCCTACAACGTGCCACTGCAGGGCGCAGACCTCCCCAAGTGAATCACTAGGTGGGCCGTAATCCACCACGAGAACCCAGTACAGAGTGGTGGATACATATACTGCAGATTTTATTTGTTTCTCGAGGGTGCTGGTCTCTTCGCCACGATGTTTTCCCTCACTGTCGAGCTAATGATAATTTTTAAAAACTGTACTATTTTTTAAAAATCCGTAGTAATTCAGTGGTACCGGCCGAGGATTTGAATTCACGATCATACGAATGTGAGTTGAGTATAGATACACCTAGGCTACCACCGCTCTCGGTAGAGTGAATTTGTCGGTGGATATTAGGAAACACTTTATTCCGACATACACTAGCACACATACAATATAAATATAACAATAACGAAAAGAAAACAAAAACAACATAGGCAATAAGAAAAACGAAAGAAAATCAGAAATTAAAAAAAAATACAATAAATAACGAAAATAAACTAAAAAAAATTACACCTTGCTATTTCATACATTTCTTTACCTATACCCCAAATTTTTGTCTAGGTTTGATAATTTTACAAAAAAAAACACAAATTACGTAACAATATGTATAGACATCATCAACATGTCGTTTAAATTCAAATACATAGAACAGAACCAAATCAATTTGCCATACAAATCGTCAATAACCTAATTTCAAAACTATAGAAATGAACTATCAAATACAAACGGCCATTCCAACATAATTATTTTAACCCCAAATATCCCAGCGGAAAGGCTACAAAATGTAAATTTTATTCTAAGCCACAATAAAGGCCATCCCATCGTCACGTACAACTAGTGAGTGTTTTGACCCTTATCACATTGATTGTGGGTCAAATAGACCCCCACCTGGGACCCGCCGGGTCAGTAACGGGATTTCAGATAATCCTGTTTTGTTTTCAGTAACAAGTTACAAGAATGTCGAAAAATAGTGATTTTTTTTTATTATACACTAAAAAGCCACAAGATGGTAAGTGGTCACCGCCGCCAATGGACACCTGCAACACCAGGTGCGAGCTGAAACATACAATATGGGGAAACCTAACAATGTACGTGGTACTCAGTGGGTCATAGTATTATTTTAGAGATCATTATGATGCCGTGTGATATTGGGCGGATTTAGAATACCAGTACCGCATCTCTTCCCGCGGGTGTTGTGATAACAAAGCGGCTACCACAAGACCTGAGGATCTATATCACCTCTAGAAGAGTGAACTAGCCAACCCGATTGGCCAACGTGGCGTTTCTATACATTCCTCGTGCACTAGACAAGTATTTGGATAGCCCAGTGTCCTACGTAGACGCCAATATACGAAAAAGAGGGCTGAAGTTAGGGTATGATTTATGAGTTTTATGACTCACTAGCGACCCGCCCTCGCTTCGCTTCGGTTTATAATTTTTTCATTGTTTTTTTAACTTTCAACATATAATATAGCCTATATTAGACACGGATAATGTAGCTTGCTATTTGTGAAAGAATTTTTGAAATCGGTTCAGTAGTCCCAGAGATTACCCCCAACATACCTGCAAACACACAATTTTACCTCTTTATTATATTAGTATAGATGAGTAGCACGTGAGGTGAAATACGTTATTCTATTTTCAAACTACTCGAGGGTTATTTCTACAGCTCTACTCGTACTTTCACCACAATGCGCTTTCACTCACCCCGTTTCATCCCTTTCGCTAAAACCAAAGCTTCAAAGATATGAATCTATGTTCATATGAGCTAATTTCCATTAACTCCGACCTGCATTTGGCGGTCGGACATGCAACAAAAAGTTAAGCCCGCTAAATAAAGCTGGTGCAATATCATTTTTAATTAACCAAAGAATGTAAATTTGATTGCGAATTCTTAATTTGTTGCAAAATTATTAAACAACAAACAAAAGACAAACTATTTTTTATGGGAACAAGACGGCAGACGAGCATACAGTCCTAGTGGTAACTGGATACTGTCGTCCATGGACATCCGCGATACATGCCAACTTCAGTCCAGAATGACAAACGGTGGCACGCCCGCGGGTGTGCTTTGGAGATGTAGGAATGGATTTGGAGAACCGGGATAAACGCCAGAGCCCACTCCTATCCTATCCCTCCCCATTTTCTTTTGCCATTTTCTGGCATTTGTCCCAGGTTTTTCTTCTCCGGCAAGCGGACTCTTTCATCGATAAGCTCGATGGTAAATATAATCTCACAAATGTAAGTCGAAAATAGTAATATTAGCTTACAACCTAGGGGTTGTAATTAGCTTAATTAGCCTAGGGGCTAATTAAGCTATACCGTAGCCCTTTTGTTATCTACTACTGGACATGGGCGTCCTCATATACACTTGTGTACGTGTGTACGAAGGCTATATGGCCCTATAACGCCACGCTGTCCACTCCTGGGTGTCCACTCTTGTTAGGCGGTGTAGTTCCTCGAGGCTTGTGTAATACACCCTTTGTTATCTCTTAGTAGCCGTTTACGAGACCCGCAGGAAGAGATTAAACTATGAATCAGCTATGAAAATCAATAAAATTAAGTTTTTGCTGCAGCACATACTTAGTTGTGACCCGTTAGACGGCTGGCAATACCTTACGCAATACGCATTTGTGTTAAGTAGATTATATAGTTTAAGTTTTATTATTAATAATGTTTAGTGTTTCCACTTCTTCTTTATGATCGCTCATAAATCGTTAAAATACAAGAAAAATTCAACTCGCTTATTTCTTTCTAAGTTACGTTCTCTGTGTGGCATAAATAAAGGCTGCCGGGGTCACTGGCCGCAATTTCCTAGCGATCGGCGTTAATCCTTCTACGGGCTTACAATGATTACAGCGTTTATTACTACAGTACCTACTTCCGCACAAAACAGCGTTGTAACTAGGATTACTCAGCATTGGGACAAATGGGATTTATGTTGAGACAAAACATAGTATATTGTTTTTGTGTTTAGAAAGATGAAAATTGTGTGTCAATAGATGGATAGATAGATATACTTTATTGTGAAGCAAAACATACAGAATATAAACACAAAAATGGAAGTAATTAGAAGTGCAATTGGTGGCCTTATCGCTAAAGTGATTTCAATGTTGTAATATAAACAAGCTGTAAGATAATCCATTTCTAATTCTAGAAAGAGACATCTCGTTTATCTACTTGTTCAGTTTGTGCATGCTAATCTCAATAACTATTTGTTCGATTTTGTAACGGAATACCCTTAATATTATCTTATATTTAATAATAACATCTTATATTTTAATAATTATCTTATTTTTCATCAAAATTAAGTATCGGTAGCTTCAAAGTGAACTTGGATTTCGACAGAGATTTTAAAAACTTTTTTTTTCGGGTGAATTCGCTTTCGAGGCAAGAGAATTTGGAGGTACATACTATATTTTGTATAATTCTGCAAATTTAATTTCACATATTAAGTACGTTAACCGATTAGTTTACTGATATTGAGCAAAAGGTGCCGGTTCGCTTCTAGTGATTGTGTTCATCTGGAGGTTGGAGTTAGGATAGTTTGCATTCGTTTGTATGTGTCTCTGAACCCATGATACAAGGACAAAAAATAAATAAATTCCAATGTGGGCCATTGAGTGGCGTCCATGCGTTAGTATTTACATCTTATGTAATAATGTTTACACTTGCAGAATGCGCTAACTCAACGATCTACGCAAGGATAAAATATACAAACACGTGCACTGTAATTGTGACCCCCTTGAAACACGCATTTTGGTAGGGTCACAGTGCAAGCAAACGCGATATGAAACATTTTAAATGAAAAGAAAAATTCAACTGTTTTCCTTTATACGAGTATTGTAGGGACTGAGTGTGGACACAGCGTACGTAGAACGTGCACGGTGTTTTAGGTGATAAGTAATTATATTTGTTAAAGCCCGGTGTCAAGAAAATAAACTGTCAGATAAAATAAACTCACAAGTTTCTAAGTTTTGATGTTATACAGACACGACTCACTCACTCACTCTGTTTCCATTTGCTATAAAAAAGTTGCCATATTATCCATGTTACATTAATGTACGAAACGGAAATGACCAAACCATATGATGAAAAGTTCGAATAAATGTGGCTTGATGATTTTTAGATTTGACAACTTTTACGGATCAAAACCCCAGCGATAATTTTAATTGGGCAATTTAAAAAAAATATATTTCTTTTGGATAAAAAAAAATATTATAACCATACGTTAAAATGTGCAAATATTGAGGAATAGATAACGCAATGTATTCGTTGCGGTGTACTCCGAAATTGACGCTAAACTCCTCGCGCTGCTTGTTGTTGTTACAAAACACAAAAATAAACCTAATTGCGCTATAAGTAAAAAATTGTCAAAAGTGGTGAACCGAGTCAAGGGAGACATTTCGTTTCATCGGTTCACATTACTAAAATTCACTGGTAATGAAGTCGTTCGGTATAGTTCTTTCATCTTACGAAGGTTCAAACTACGTTACATAGTAGCTTACTACGCTTTACTCGCCACTAAGCTTAGTAGTTGATACGCTCGTACATGTACGTTGTTTTAGTGTACGTAAACATGAGAACGCTCAGTTGGGTTCTCCACTCCGCGGCGCACACTAAAACAATGTACGTGTACGAGCACAACCACGACTAAACGTAACCCGCCTTCGTGACGTGAAATAACTATACAAATAAGTGTGGATTTGAAGATGAGTGGTGTGAAGATAGCATGTAAGTGACTGAGCGAAGAGTTGACGAATGGAAGGTGACTGGTGTGAAGTGAGCGACGTGAGTCGATTGAATGAAAGGTGAATGTGCATTTAATGCTCTCTTGAGTTCTGGATGTCGTGGAGAAATGGTGTTGTTAAGACGTAACAAGGTGAAAAATAAGGTGTTGTGTTAAGGAGAAAATAAAGTAGGTGTTAAAGATTACAGTTTCATATGGCTCAATCCCCTCATAAGTGAAACGCTTGGTTTCAATACAATTTCACGAACTTACGTTGTCTAATGGTGACACGCCTCACTTGCATTGAAGCCAAATCCTCACCATGTCAAGTCTGACAAGTTGCAGGCATTACCTCCGGTATGTACAGCGTGCAAGCGCGATATTAGATGTCAGGATAGCTCTGTATAATTTTGAAAATGCAAACATTTTACTTATGTCTACGGTAATATATTACAAAATTTCTAGCTTGACATTTTTTTTCAATGGTTTGCCAGCACAAAAGAAAAACTAACCAAGAAAATGTTACCTTATTATTACAGATATGTTCGTGACTGGCAAAGACATAAGTCCAACAAATGTCATATGTCACCGTATGTCGCCGTATGTCAACAAAATCAGGAGAAACTTCAACGAATAAATCTATTGTTATAGGTCGTCATCAGACCTAATCCTATTTTGAAAATGTGAATGTGCGGGTAGACAAGAAAATGAAATATGAATATTTTAATTAAACCTATAATAAAAAGGGTTACACGTAAAGTAATCCTGAAGCACAAATTCCCGAAAGTAATATGGAAATGCAGCCCTCAGAAAATAAGGGCAAAATTTTCGTTTAAATTCTCCAAAAGGTGGAGGGGTAATGCAGGGTCGACCCTTCGATATAATTTAGCCATTCTAGAGATAATTTGAAAACGAATGGTCTGCTAGAAAATATGCCCTTATGTATGAGGATATAAATCTTGTAATTGAGGGTATAAAACAGTATATCTATAGTTTCTACAGAACTTCAAATAACTTCACGTTTGTGTTAATAAAGATCTTCATAGAATCATAGATAGTGACGTCACTAAAACAAACTAAATCTTATAGCGTATTGTAGCCTAGAAGAATAGTGTCAGGCTATTGACCAAATTAAGAACTGATAAAATGTGAAGAAAAAATATCGCACGAACGTTGGTTTTTCATAAATCACACAAGTCTCTTACAGCTCTATTTTTAGTTTAAGCCATATTTTTAAAAAAAGTAAGAAATAATAAACTCTATTGTTCGCATTGGCACGTGGCAAGGGGTTTTTATTCTTGTTCAATAAGTCAGTTACTTTTGTTTTATTCTTACTCATTTGATTAAGTCTTACGCAAAACTTCCGCATTTGAATTCCCCTCCATCTAAAAAATATATAAAAGGACGCGATTTTTTTTTTAAATCCGCAGGTTTGCTTTCGCATTTCTCTTTGTCTTTGAATGAGTTTATAACGTCCGCCAGGGAAAGCCCCTGATTGTTACGTTGCTTCCTGTCATAAACAACAGCGACGGTTATGATTTTTACTTTATAGAAGCCAATTAAGTGTAAAAACAAGAGGGCGGATTTGTACTTAATTTAATTATTCTGTTGCAAAAGTTTTGATATGATGAAACAATATGATAAAGAGGTAAATTTTATGAAGTAGATAGCTGTATAGGCGTGATTACTTTATTGTTTCTACCCTCACCAATTTAGGCGTCCATTATTGCCAGGTTACAGATTTCATTCAATTATTTCTATAGAAATATTTCAAACTAGTTAATCGAGTTTATATTTCAAACGTTGCGTGGGATACCCTACGGTCAGATGGACTGACTACTTGAAGAAAGTCGCCGGTAGTGGTTGCATGAAATGAGCTGAAGACCGTGCGTAATGACGGACCGCGGAAAAGACTTGTTCTGTGGTGTGGAGAGACACAAGCTGATGGTACGGTAATAGAGTTTCCTCTAGGAAACATGGCACAATGAAAAAATACTAAATTTAAAAAAATATATATTTTAAAAATAAATATAAAATGATTATACCTTGTAATAAAAAGAATGTTAATATCTGAATAAAATTTTTAAACAAGTTTTAAATTAGAAAATCTAAACAAAGTTAATAATTTCAAACAAATAATATGGTCCTTTTTTTCATATAACGTCGTATTATATTTCTTTTACGAGTAAGTAAGTAAAAGTCAGCTTAAGTAAGTAAGTAAGTAAAAGTGTTGTGTGGTGTCCGTCGGCTATAAAATAGCACAACCCCATCTCTTTCCATGGATGGTCGTATAAGGCAAAGAGTGGACACGCCAACTCGCTTGACCAGCGTGTTGTTTTATGGCCATACATTCGTCATGCACAGGACAATTTGCATGAGGAGGCCCATGGCTCCAGCAGCTGAATCTGAAAAGGGCTGGTTGCATCTACATCGGTTGCAAGTAAAAGACAAAAATACGTAAAACTCGACCGATGTCTTAGCTACATACCTTCTACTAATAAACACACTCAGCACATAATATTCTGTGATCATTTACTTGTATCGTACACATTCGGATATATCCGATTCCGCACATGACAAGTATATCCGACAATGAAGTCGTCGTCATTACCACAATCATAAATAACCTTTCCCGACGTCCTGTCCGCTTAACCAACATCAATTTATACACGGCTCGTTGAGCGCCGTGACAATGTTATATCGCACGGCGAACGAAACGTTTAGGTGTTGGTAGGTTAATAACCTAAGAAACATCAGTTATCTTAACGCGATGACTTGTTCTTCGAATCAGCTCAAATAAAACACAAACACTTAATAACTGCGTTAAAATGTTTTTTTTTTTAATTTTACTGGAATGTACATTGGCCAGTGGCCAGTGGCAGAGATATTTTCATGAGACGTTTCATTTGCATGCCTGTAAAACATGACATGGCAAACTGTTTCATGGTGTAGACAAAAAAAAACTAGTTTTTCTAACTTATTTATTTAACTAGGTCGCCAACGAAGAAAACACTGATATAAAATAATATAAAAATTACAAATCTAGAGATGTGTCACCTCAATTACAAGCAACGGCAACATGCAAACACAAAGCATACAGATCTAAAAGCTAAATAAATAAGTTATTTTTGTCATTTATATAATTAAGTAAACACAGTCGATTTTTTTGATCTAAAACAGTATGATAATAACTATATAAACAAAAATAAAAATAACCGGAACTTGGTCTAAGCCAATTGGTATAAGCCGCGTCGCCTGTCGCTGCCTTCGGAATCATACCTAGGTTAAGTGACACAGCATTCAGTCTCCTCTGGCTAAATGGATACAATTACATAGGATGTATCTGACAAATAATTATGTAAATAAAAATAAAACAATAATCTCATAAAAAGTACAGAAAAAAAATTATAATCGGTAGTACAAAAATAATGAAAATGAAAAATAAAACTGTATAACATTTACAAGCGTAACTAAAAATCGAGAAATAAGGCGACTATTAACAAATTATTAAAGAGATCCATTTCGAAACTTTCAGACACAGTAAAGCAATATTTAATTTTCATAAAGGTATCGTGAAGCACAAACGTAGGTAGGACCTTTTCGCCGATCGCAATACTTAAATCTTATTTTTTAAAGACTGACGTGACGGATCGTTTTTACTAAGATGGGTCACGTCAATATCCCTGCGGTAGTGAAATCTGAACAACAAATAGTTTGTTATTCCAAGATTTTTCCCGCGTATCGGAAGTATTCGTATATTGACAGCGCAATTTGGCTTATCATGAGTGATGAGTGGACCGACGATAAACTATAATGTTTCGATTGATTGCTTTCCTGACCTTCGTCTTAAGTTTATGTTTCAAGACGACTCTTGAGTAATATGGATGGTATTAAACAGCTTGTTATTGCTACAGTAATATGCAACAGATTTACAATTTCAGTGGAACAGTTAACAATTAAGCGTCATTATCAGAAATGGTCAGTCGCGCGCAAGTGTTAACACTCTTAAGAAAAGACTCAGAGAACATTACCGAATGTGGAGAACATTGCTCAGACATAATCCGATTAAAGGAGTTATTATTAAACGTATATTGAATTATGTATGTATCCATTTAAGTTTGTACATGTTTATTTATATTATAATACTTAATTAATTTGCGTCACTACTGAAAGTTTTACTTAATCTTAAATGTTATTGCACCTAACGCGCCATCTCGGAATAATCCAAAGGTTGTTTGGGAGATAATTATTCTAAGCACTAAGTCTGTCTATTATCACTTTGTGAAATAATGAATAAATAACCCAATTAACAAATAGACATTAATGTTGACGCCAGGTCGCACATTGTCACTTTATTATTTTTCTATAGCACATATACTTTTTCATATTCCGTCCGGCGAATGAAGTGTATAACTACACTATGGTCTATGACTGAACCTCGTCGAAAAACCACGAGCCCCACACAGTCCTCGGCGTGTTACTAACCTTGACTTGGGCGCTGTGTAATAAATTGGGCTCATCAAAACAAAGGAAGTGAGTCCAAACTCGAAGAGTTTACTATTAACTATTGAAGAGTTCCTCCTGACTCCATCAACAGAACAGCTCGATAGTAGGTACCTACTGCAATTTTCTATTGTCATCCTACACTTGTGAGATTTGAGCTCAATCGGGCAATGGAAGGTGGGAGAAAAATCGATTGCAAGATTTGATTGTAAGGGAGGTGGGAAACTAAATAATAATAATACTAAAATAATAATAAATAGTTTAACAATAAAATTCGTTACTTATTCAGAAACTTATTGGTACAGACGAACTCATGACCTCATAAATGTACGTCAAAAATAAATACCCCTAGGCAAGCGCTGCTCTCGATATACCCAAAACAGAACAAAAACAATCAATATGTATACCTACAATCGCTCAAACCGTATACCTACTTGCTCATGGGTACAGTTTTGACCTATTAAGTTAATCTTAGGCTCGAATGAATAGACGATTCCTGATCTTCGACATAATCCCACTTTGTACCTTAAGTAGTTTGCAAAAGGTCTAATTTCGAGCCACTCAATTTAAGTTGAGAACAATCTAAGAAACATCTACTTATCTGGCCTTAAGTTGCAAGACCATTAAAGTTCCGTTGTTCTATAATTTCTATCCCAGTTCAATATTAGTTGAAGAGTTGGCTCAATTAGTTATCTTGCTAGGACATCGGTAGTAATCACCTAAATGCCCGGCTAAAGAGGATTTCCTAGATAAAAATTCCTATTGGTTCCTAGAATCAATAAGTAATTACTAACTTGCTGGCGTTTTAAGACAAATCTTTTAATCGGGCTCATGCATCGTATCTAAGCAAATGAACATAGTTTGCCATTTAACTAATGCTCATCTACGCTAAACTCACGCTAGGAGGAAACCCACGTGAGGAAAGTCACGAGCCATCGCTAGTTCTGTTAGTGCTACTTAAATTTTCCGTAATCGTAACTAGCATTTTACTATCCAATGCTGGACATGGACCTCATCACGCACATTGTATTGCCGTAAAACAATGTATGGTCGTAAAACAGCATGCTGGTTAAGCGGATTGACGAGTCCGCCCACTCTTTTAGAGGTGGTATAGTGCCTCAAGGCTTGTGGTAGCGGCTTTGTTATCTCTTAGCCGCCTTTTACTACACCCAAGGGTGAGATGGTGCGGTGGATTCTACAACCGAGAGACACCAAAAGATCATTTTCAATATTATTATTTATTTATATAGGTACACATAAAAGATATACATGATATAAAACTTACATAGATACAAAATTGTGCCTATCCCAGCAAACCTGGGAGAGCGATAGTATAATCCTAGATTTATTTTCTTCTATAGTTATTAAATAAGCTATATTAATTTTTAGGTACAAACGAATACCGTATTTCGACTTAAGCCATCGCACAAGATAATAAATATATCAATCTCTATAAAACTTCAGTACAATAACTTCACGATTAGAAATGTCGTAGGCTCCAAATAAAGAAGCTCGTAAACACGAAATCAGTGAATGACGTCATCAAAGAAAACGAACACCCAAGTACACAGTGCGTATGCTGTGTAAACACACGTTTAGACAGAATCACGTACCTGACACACAGTGAATGAAGAGCGAATGAAGCGTGTAGTTTTCGGTCGACAAGTTTCACACAAAAGCGATGAGACGGGACTAGATTGGCCATGCTGTTTACTTTAAGTTATAAATCTAAGAAACAATAAGTGTTAGTTATAACTACATTTAAATAACTACTAATGTCTGTTATCAATCTAATAACTATGTACAAACTTACTATATATCTTTATTGTGTATGTTCTCATAAACGTTATTCAAATTTAACAGTTGTCCTTTTTTAATCAATTTTAAATTAAAGTTCTATATAAAGTTACAAATAAATTTAAACAATCGTTAAATTAAAAAAAGCGTTTTATATTTGTTAGTACATTTATCTATGGATTTATTTTCAAGAGAGAGGTTAATTTACTTTATTACGAAACTTCTTCTTTCTAACTTTATCATTTATTGATTGATATGACAAAAAGAGCAGTGAAATTAAAGTACATCGAAATCTGGGATTAATTATTTAATAACATTAATAAATAATCTTAACTCTGAAGTTCACAAATACCATTTTCCACCTGCTTCCATTGCTAGGAAATTGTCTCATCTGTATGAGCGTTTCTTAAATTCTATGTAAATGTGATTGGTGGTAGTCGGTCATGCTACTCGCACTTACATGATTAAAGTAAGAGTTAGTGAGAAAGACATACTAAGATGGCTGACGAATGACTTTAATTTACGACAATATAATTTACTTTAGTTTTTAAATACAAAATAAATGAGTCGAATACAGATTATTTGAATAAATACAATGAACTTCAAATCACTTAAATACAGTGCACATGTAAACAGTAACAACGTTATATCTCCCACGTTAAACTAAACATGTAGTATTTTGTTGATTGCAACGTTTGATGTATTATAAAACAAAGCACTTCTTCGCTCGCTTGCGCGCGATCGATTAAAGGAGTTCTAGACAATTGACCGTGACCTAATAAGCAATTTCTAGTACTGTATTGCTTGTCTAGTAGAATACATAGAAATCATTGGTCTCCATAAGTTTATTTTATCATCATGGACACCCTACCGCATGTCCTTGTCATCGCATTGACATCGTGTTTTGGTTCAAATAGTTTCGTCTCATCGTCTCTCTCAAGTATCGCCTAATAAATTTTACTGTACATGCAATGTATTTATAAATGAACAAATAATCTGTGGCATTTGGGACATTTACGAGTATGTACTTGTATCACTGCAGGCATAGGCCTCCCCTAGTAAATCATAGTAAATGGTAAACGAGGATCATTCTGCTTCGTGAGCGTAGTTCTTTGACTTTTTCCAAAACAGAACGCAAGCAGCTGTTTACATACCATTCCGCAGTTACTGTTCTTTTATTTTCTAAAGTTACAGTAACAAAGGCAATCATCGTCTATTCAATGCTCCGTCGTTTCTTCACTTTCGTCGGCAATTCTTCGAAAGAAAAGACCTGCTACGCATCGTCGTCGTCGACATTGACCATTGACCATCGTCGAATTGTCGAGACACCATTTTTTTTTTTTTTTTTATTATTATTATTAAATGAAACCTCTGACATGGAGGTCAGAGACAGTTTTTTACAAGTGATGTTATAATTACTTACTACTATGCAATATTACAAACAAGTATACTTAATAATATACTTGTATAACTTATTTCTATTCTTTATTGCTCTATTTACACAGTTTATATACTACTTATTTCTACCAATTGCTCTAGTTGCAATCTATATGCAGTATTCTACAAAGAGTTCTCTTTTCGTTTTATTTGCCATTAGTTCGCTTGCACTCTCTGCGCACAGTGTGGCATCCAACTTTTGTTCGGCTTCATGTTTTAGAAGCGAATTTGCGGGGCAATCGTACAGCAGGTGCGTGATCGTCTCCTCAATACCTTGTTCACAGATGCATGACGCGTTCTGCTTACACCCAAACCTGTGTAAATACTCGGAGAACCCGCCGTGCCCCGTCAACACCTGTGTCAGTACACCTGTTGGCTCGGTCTCTCGTACGGTCTTGTAGGCCTCCACAGCGTCCGGGAAGAAGATTCTGGTTATTGCAGCTGTTCCACCCGCCTTGTATCTTCGGTTCCATTCCTCAAGTGACTTCTCTCGGAGTTGTCGTTTGATAAACGAAACCGGGTACAGGTCGTATTTGGGCTTTGTTTTCATCTTCTGGGCTGCCTCTTTTGCCAGTTTGTCAGCTCTTTCGTTCCCTTCCAGTCCGGCGTGCGCTTTGATCCAAAACAACGATATCTCCTTGTTCTGGAGTTTACCGGCTTTGATGTTAGCTCGCGACTGTACGGCTAGGTGGTGCTTTGATGCGTTATTAACAATCGTCTCCAATGCAGATTTCGAGTCGCTGTATATGCCAAAACTTGTTTCTTGGCGTACCAGGATCATCTTCGTGGCTTCATATATGGCCAGGAGTTCCGCCTGATACACCGTGCAGTACGGCGACAGTTTCAATTTGACGACTTTGATCTCCGCTTCGCTGTTCCACAAGGACAGCGCAGCTCCAACCTTGCCATCTATTTTGCTGCCATCCGTATATATTCTAACCGCTTGAACCTTTTGCTCGTCGACTTGTTCCTGGTTTGTCAGACTCGTGAATCCCAGGCTCATATACTCTGCCGGATGGGGAGTTTTGGCATATGCAACGACTCGTTCCACCGCTCTATCCCCTAGGTCTACTCGAGGTACCTCCCTCTTAGCCTCATAGAGTGCTGCTGCCTCTCTAATTCGGAGGTCGAGTGGGAGCATCCCAGACAGTACCAGAGCTGAGTTTAGGGAGACGGTTTTGTATGCTCTCGTCATTTTCTGTGCAAAACCCCTTTGCACGTTGTTAAGTTGCTTTTGCACCCCCAACTTTTCAGTCGCCGATGCCCAAACGCTGGAGGCATACAAGATCACTGGCTCCACAGTGGCAGTGTATATTAATCGGATGACTTCCGGGTGGAGGCCCCAACTAATTCTGGCCGCTCTTGAAAGCTGGTGGTAGATGTTGATCGCTTTCTTGCTCGCCTCTGCTACATGTCTCTTAAATGTCAATTTGCTATCGATGTAGAGCCCCAGAATTTTTATTTCTTCAGACATGCCAATGTCGACCCCACCCATCCTTAGGACCGGAACGTCATACTTCAGCTTTCGAGTGAGCACCATGGCCTTGGTCTTTAACGGGCCGAAGTTAAGCATGTTTCTGACGCCCCAATCGTGGACATAGGCGAGTGCGGCATTGGCCCGTCTCTCTATTTCAAGAGCCGTATTTCCGTCAAAGATGAGAACGACGTCATCCGCGAACGCTTGGCAGTAATCACCCCGATTTTCAAGCCCTTTAATTAGAGGGTCCAGGAGAAGGTTCCATAGAATTGGACCGCCAATCGATCCCTGCACGCAACCTTTGGTCGTACTCTTAGTGAACTGCACCCCTCCATACCGGACTGTGACCTTTCTGTCTCTTAGGTAACTGTCGAGCACTCTCCGTATGTTAATGGGACATTTTTCTTCAGCCAAACGGACTCTGATTGCGGGCCACCATGCATTGTCAAAGGCTCCCTCTATATCCAGCGATATCATCGTAACCATCTTTTTTGCCTCAATTTTTTGGCGTATATGGTTCACTAGGTCATATAGAGAGTCCTCAGTGCTTCTCTGGGGCATGAATCCGTACTGGCGAGTACTAATCCTCGGGAGGATGTGCCACTTCAGTCTACCTACGATCATTTTCTCCAGTATTTTTCCCATCACTGGCAACAGACCTATTGGCCTGTAAGCCTTAGGATTGGTATAGTCATCTTTCCCAGGCTTGCGCAGAACCACAACGGTCGCTTCCTTCCAGATGGTCGGGAAGTGCCCCAGCTCCAGGCATTTGTTAGCCATTGATAGGAAAAATTCCGGATCACGGGATATTGCGTGACTGCAGATATCGGCCGTGAAACCATCTGCACCCGGGGCCTTCTTCGGGTTGAAGCTCTCTACCGCCGTTCGGAGCTCTTCCATGGTGAACGGTGGGTCTCTGTGCTCATCACGGGCCCAGTCGTTAACACGGTCGGCCTCCTCTCTAATTAGTCGGTGGTCTGGTGTGTCGAGTTCCGTCGAGTCATCCGGGTAGAAGACCTCAGTTAGAATCCTCGCTGACTCCCCTAGGTCTATCGTCCTACCATCCTTTTCCAGAGGCGAGTCCTCTTGTCGTTTGGTCGTTCTACCTATCACTCTATATATACCTTCCCATACTCCTTCCTTATCTTGCTTGCCACAGAACCCCTTCCAGCTTTCGATCTGTGCTGCCTTAGCCTTCTTTTCGTACATTTCTTTCGCTTCTACGTACTCACTGATAACCTTAGCTTTGCGAACTGCCGCTGCGCAACGAATTCGACGCTTCTTGGTGAGGACCTCTTTCTTCAGCATGTAGAGCTCCTCAGACATCCACGGCAGGGTAAGTTTTTCTTTGGATTTCTTTTTCGATAGGGATTCTTCGCACGCCTTTTTCACAATGCTCGTATATCCCACCGTCAATAAATCCAATTCCCTTTTGTTGTCAATTTTTTCCACATTCTCTTTGTTTATTGCGCCTTCTCCTTTCAACTGGTCCAGCTTCTCATGAAACCGGTTCCAACGGGCCTTTTTGGTGGCAAAAATCCGTGTCGTCCTCTGTACGCTCATACCTTTCGCCTTAGTGCTGAGATGCTGAAGGTCAGTGTATTCTGGTCTGAACTCGTAACGGTTTCGTCCACTCTCCAGTCCTCTACCAAGTTGAGCATCTCGTTCGAGCAGGCCGTGACGTCAATGTAGCTGGAGTAGCGTTTATTACCTCTAATGGTGTCAAATGTGGGGACATCTCCCTCGTTGAGTATATGAAGACCCATTTCGTCTATGACCCCAGACACTTCTTCGCCCCTCCAGTCTACTACATTTCCGCCCCACCAAGTATTTTTGGCATTTGCATCGCCGCCGAGTATGAGCAACTTTGGCTGTAACTCTTTTTGTATTTTATTGAGCTGCTCCAGGTATGGGCTCTATAGGCTGATCCGGCTCAAAGTAGTATGAGACTGCGGTGATATCCCAAGCGCGAGTTCGGATCCCCACCACAACGATGTTATTCGTGGTGAGTTTCGGGAATTGTCTAACGTCTAGGTCTTGGTCATAGACAGCAATAGCCGCCTTGACAGTCCCTTCTTCGCTATTCGCGCTCTGGAAGACCCTCGCACCTTTGTAGCTTTTCATACACCTCGAGCTGCCCACATACGGCTCCTGGAGCAGCGCAATGGCCACTTTCCTCTTTTCGGCCTCTATCATTATTTCTGTTGTGGCTAGCTCCTTTCGTTGCAGGTTGGCCTGGAGTACTTTGTACGGCTTCACACTGTGCGTGCTGGCAGCGTTGCCTGCCGTTTGGTTGCCGGAAACGCCCTTAGCAGTAGGCTGTGGTAGCGCGGGCCAAGGCATCCCACTTTCGCCTCACAGGACATTCCCGATTAAATGCGTGGTGGTTTGTCACTGTCATTTTCGCTTGGCTGCAGTTGCAGCATGTTGGGGCGTGACCAGCGGCTCGACTCCCGCATTCCGCCCATTTGTGAGGTCCTCCACAGTGACTGCACTTTTCTACGGTGTCTTTGCAGAAGCGTCGGCTGTGTCCGTATCCGAGGCAAAGGGAACACTGTACCAACGGCGACTGATCAGCGACTCTTATGCGCTGGAGGTCGACGCGCAGTGTTCCCGCGTTTGTTGCTTTTCTCCAGACAGAGGGAGATGTGCTCACAATTATGTGGTAGGTGTGGGGGTTCGTAGTCTTTTTCCTGTATTTGATTTGGAGTCGATCTTCCCCCTCGCCGAGGTTGCTGAAAACGTCCCGGTTTTGATTCCTCAGTGCTTTGAGGACGTCTTCATCGCTGTTCATCAGCAAAACGTCTTTGAGGAGCAGCAGCGGATCTCTGTTTTGAACTACCTCGACGGTGAGTTGCTCTCCACTTTTTTCGAGACGCTCCTTAATTTTCCTTCTATCCTCTTTAGTTCCGCATCCCACAATAATTTTCCTATCCTTGGCTTTTCGTACTCTTTCTACTTGTATCCATCCTTCCTTTGCGTCTACGGCCTTCCGTACTTTTTCTAACACCTCCTCTCCAGTGTCTGTCTCTTTTCTTGATGTGACCACAACTGAGTGCAGTCCGGTTCGCTCAGGAGGCTCCCGCCCACTGTTATTCCTGGCTACTACGGCTGCATATGTTGTCTTTTGCAGAACCTCGTTTTGTTTCTCCATCATTTCTTTTAATTCATCAATTTTCTTATTATTTTCTTGTATTAGTTTCCCTTGTTCTTCTAATTTTTTGACTAATTCCGTCTCTTCGCTCAATTTTTTCCCTTCTTTTCCTTTCCCTCGTTCTCTTTCTTGTTCTGCTTGACCTTTGTATGGTCTTCCCTCTTCCGCCTCTTTCACGAGATTGTAGAGTCTCTCTACTGCCTGCATAACTTCTGCCTTTATATCGGTTTTTAGATTGCGGCTGTTGTTCATCTGCAACTTTGCCTTTATCATGCACGCCTTGGCTTCACTCGTTCGATTTTTGTAATCAGTAACTGCCCCAGTCGCCTTATATGTTACAGAGGCCGAGGCTAAAGTAGGCGAATTTTTTGGACTACACTTGGCTGCCTTTTTTCTAGCCTCGATCTCCCCAACACTACGCCGAGCGATTTCTGACATCTTGTTTTGTAATTACCTTGAGTCGGCAAAGGTAAAATTATATTATGCTGCTTGGAAAGTAACACGAAATACAATACGTCAATAAAAATATACAATTTCACGTAGCGGCCTTGTGTAAAGATACGGGAAAGACGTGTAAAAACGTGTGTAAAAACTTGTACGGACTTGTAAATACGTGTAGAGACTTGTTGAGACTTGTTGAGACGTGTTGAGACGTGTAGAGACGTGTAGAGACGTGTAGAGACGTGTAGAGACGTGTAAGGACGGGAAACGTCCCGAAAGCACGTGGTTATCCTGTAATTATTTCTAAAAACCCACAAAGGTGAAATTATATTATGCTACCTGAAAAAATGACACTAAAAATACAAAAATATAATATAGATAGAATTCCCAAAATAAAAATAGTCAGTAAAAATATACAATTTCACGTAGCGGCCTTATGTAAAGATACGGGAAAGACGTGTAAAAACGTGTGTAAAAACGGGTAAGGACTTGTAAAGACGTGTAGAGACTTGTTGTGACTTGTTGAGACTTGTTGAGACTTGTTGAGACTTGTTGAGACTTGTTGAGACTTGTTGAGACTTTTTGAGACGTGTAAGGACGGGAAACGTCCCGAAATCACGTGGTGATCCTGTAATTATTTCTCAAACCCGCAAAGGTGAAATTATATTATGCTACCTGTAAAATGACACTAAAAATACAGAAATATAATATAAATAGAATTCCCAAAAATAAAAACAATCAGTAAAAATATACAATTTCACGTAGCGGCTTTGTGTAAAGACACAAGAAAGACGTGTAAAAACTTGTAAAGACGTGTAGAGCCTTGTAAAGACTTGTTGAGACGTGTAGAGACTTGTAAAGACGGAAAACGTCCCGAAAACAAGTGGTGATTTTGTAATTATTTATTAAATCTGCAAACGTAAATTTATACTACGCTACTTGGAGAATAACGTAAAATAAAATTATAACACAGAAAGTATACCAAAATAAATTTGTCAATAAAAATAAAAATATATAGCGGCCACGTGGCTCTTCCCAAAACCACGTGGTAAATTTGTAATAATTTCCTAAATCCGCAAAGGTAGAACTATATTATGCGATCTGTAAAATAACACATAAATACAATACACAGAAATAAAAATAAAATATATAGCGGCCACGTGGCTCGTCCCAAAACCACGTGGTAGTTTTGTAATTATTTCCTTAATCCGCAAAGGTAGAACTATATTATGCGATCTGTAAAATAACACATAAATACAATACACAGAATACAAAATAAAATATAGAATCTTACGTTCGTACTGCGATGTATCCCAATGTCACAGTCACAATATCACAACACAATATCACTGTAAAATAATACGGAGCTCACGGAAAACACGTCCGCTCGGGTCGACGGTCGGAGTGCGAATGTCGAGACACCATTGGAAGCGGCAGAGTTTTAGAGCTTCTGTCAAATTGAGAGGAATCCATTTAGCACAAAGCTTCCTTCCTTCCTTACTCACAGGTGATCGTGTGAAATAGTTTGAACTTGACTCATATTAATACCTAATGATGTATCTGCTGATATGTCGTTCATGTGATTGCTTCAATCATGAGCCGCACAGTTTTGAAGTTTTCCTCCATCACTGCCGTCGCAGGACTTCGTTCTCGATTCGCAGGAGGTTCTCTTACGTCGTCAATGAGGTGGGTACGACCACGTTTAAATTCACTAAACCAGTTATAAACAATGGCACTGGATGGGGCTCCGTCGTGTAATGTTAAATTAAGTCTTTCATAACCTTCTTTCTGGTTTTAGACCGCGAGGAAAATCAAAGGAATCTATTTTTCGTAAGTTTAAAAAAGTTTAGACAAAAATTGTAGAGCTTTACAAGCTTTGTTTAACGTTTTCACTGTTTGATGTTTACCGATGACACTGTTATAATTTGGGACCTACTGATCTGATTTGATTTATCTATGATATTAACCGAGATATACATACCATACACCATACCACCATATACAGCTCCGCAACCGCAAAGCAGTACGCACACTCAGTCAATAAGTAGGATTTTTTTAAAGTTGATCTCCGATGCAGGATCTTGCGGAATCTCCCTTATGAGTGTAAAAATAAAATTAAAAAGATATCTCTGATTAATATATACGGACTAGTAATACGTGTGATAACTCTGATAATATAGTATACAGAAAAATATCTCAGGCAATGCTAAATGTAGGTACTCCTAGGTACTCCATATTAACATGTTAACCATAACATATTTAAAAAAAAAATACAATGTCCTAGTCAGTTAATTCTAATTTTAAATACTATCTACACAATAAAAATAATTTCCGTCGCAAAAGACAGTAAAAATAAAAATGGCTATCCAACGCGGGGAGATGAATAGGAAACTCCTATGGGAAATCTTCGGTAGCTGGGTAATAAACTGGGAAATATTCCACCGAAACACATTGTACATGGATGAAAGTTTGCTTAGTTTCAAAGGTTGAGCAACAGAGTGGCTGTGACAACGGAATAATGTACTAACAATCAAGATTTGCTATAAATAACATAGAACGTCATCAAGCGCCCACGTTTGCCAATCAGAACGTGGCCTTCTATGAAAGTTACCAACATCGCTGAAAGGGTAATTTCATAAAAATTGGGACTTTCGATATTCAAATATTACATTATAAATTAATCATTGGAACTTTTTGGCGGGCACTCGAGAAGTGAAGTTGAGTAATTGTGTGATTATTGTAAAAATTCTGTATTAGGTGTTTTGTCTTCTAAAAGTAATAGTTTATTAAACTTCAAAGTGTTTTTCGTGCGTGGTGTTTGTGATATTGAAATCAAAGCGTGGGACTTCGTTTTTCGTGTGCTTCCAAGGAGTCCTCTTCTGTCCTCAGTAAACGTACTATTGTTCTATTGATCGACTCCTGACTTACTTCTATGATAGTTGATCGGATACGTTTTAGACGACACGATTTATTATTATTAATTATTTATTACGAAGAAAACTTGACACAGGCAGAATGTGCTATTGCACCATTGCCATATATGAAGAAAAATTGTTCACAATAAATATTTCGGCGTCTTTAAATACAAACCACTTGTAGTTGAATAAAGATACTCAAGCTCTACAAACAGACTTTTTAATGTATTTGTTTCTTTCTTTAGTTATCGGAAAACTCAAAACTTCGTATCAATTTGAAGTGCACTCAACTAAACTACAAAAAAAGAAGTAGTTGTTTACTTCTTAAATTAAACAATAAACTGCATTTTAACTGGTAAATGAAACTAAGTGAAACAGCCGCGTTTCGCCTTGCTTACTTAATTGAATATTCTCCGAGTCAACCGAAATAATACCCATCTCTCCGTCGTTTGTTTGAAAAAGACTGGCACGTAATTAAATGAATTTGGCGATCGGTTTACAAATGATTTATATTTAGGTGCCGTTTTTTTGTTGAATCAGTATTAGAGCTGAAAAGGCCTGATTGTTTTTTTAATTTAATTTCAATATTGATAACTATTATTAGTTTTAAAACTAAAAATGATTATTTTTTTCTTCTTTTTATATAATACAATAATATGGCAATGGCGCAATTAGTAAATTCTGCCAGTATCAAGTTTTCTTCCCTTCTTGGAAGAGAATCCCTTGGAAGCACACGAAAAAGTCTAATAAACTATCACTATTAAACCACAAAACGCACAATACACAATTTTTATGATAAATAATCAAACAAAAACACCACTTCACTTCACGAGTTCCCGCCAAAAAGTTCCAATGATTAATTTATAACGTGCTGTATATGGATACGCAATATCCAAAGTCCCAATTCTTGAAATTGCCTTTTCGACAATACCTATAAGTCACTTTCTTAGAAAGCCACCGTCGGTCAACATCATATTCCTTCTAAGGAAGACACTTTCTAAGTATCTACATATAGACCCATTCGCAATTGATCTCTAGTATAGTGTAGTGCAGCTATACTCTAAGTGTGTTCCGCGGAACCCTAGGGTTCCGTGATACCTCTGTCGGGGTTCCGCAAGAATTTAGAAATAAAAAAATCAAAACACCTCTCTCTGGTCGCTCCGCGGCTGTGCGGACTCCGCGGCCGCGCGGAGACAAAACGCTATGAATGTTATTTATTTATTTATTTGTATTTGTATAAGCTTGTGTTACATTAGCTGGTACAATATCTCATAAGTTTGGTCTCAACAATTTTATACTTGTACAACGCGTTCGCTCTAAGTTTGCCGGTCTGTGGAATGCGCGTACCCTCCCCCACGTGACAACAAAACTTATAATGTGTCATAGTTTTACCCAAATATCTAACGTACACAATTTTTATTGTTACAATTAAATAAAAAATTTCGAACGTCATACACTCATACCTATCGCCAGCGGCAAACTTAAAACGAGCGGGTAGTATACTTGTAAGCGCTCAGTCTCTTTGATAAAAGCCGCCTCTGAATTAGACGCTATAGTTGTCAACTAGCGACTTTCGTCTCTAACTTCAAAGGATAAAGTCGATATTGTTTACAACGCTATTTTTAAATTTCTGTTTTTATTTTTGCTTTTTGTTTATCAAAGGTGCCGACTCGAGTATTTTCGAGAATATTTGAGATCGAGTCTAGGACTAAGTATAAAAGCGGCGATCGCGCGTTGGCGTCGTCAGTTGATGATTAGCGTTCGGAGCGATAAGTTACTACCTACTTACAAGCTCGCTAGCGAGAAACTAGTGTTCATTGTTTTACTGCCTGCTGTATTCTGTTGTCTCAGTTTTATACATTTCTTCCCTGTAGGTTCTAAATTTAGTCTCTTATACGCAGTAACGATTGTGCATTATTTAAACCCCACTATTCTGACTTGTAACATTATAAATAAAGAAGAATGGAACGTTGGCTTAAAGGTGTTAAACGTGTTCCAACAACATCTTCTAATGACGCTGAATGTTCAAAAGCAATGCGCGCGGAGAATTTAGCAATCACCGATCCAGAAGATGATGCCACGAGTGCCACGACGTCAAGCTCGACGGTTTCAAAGACGAAAAAAAGGAAGTATGATGAATCTTATATCAGTTTCGGATTTGTTGATTCCAACGGCTCACCTCTCTGCATGCTCTGTAGTAAACTGCTTCCTAATAGTTCCATGGCACCTGCCAAATTGCGTCGACATTTAGAAACCGTACACCCCGAGACTAAAGACAAGAATAAAGAATTTTTTGTTCGCAAAAAAGATCAGTTATTAGAAAGTCAAAAAAATATGATGCATGTAACACAAACTACCAACGAAAAGGCCACGGAGGCATCATACTTAGTTAGCTATCGCATTGCACAAGCAGGTGAAGCGCACACTATCGCTGAGAAATTAATAAAACCATGTGTATTAGACATAACAAAATGTATGCTTGATGAAAAATCTGCAAAGCATCTTTCTACTGTTCCGCTATCAAACGATACTGTTTCACGACGAATCCATGATCTGGCAAGCTACGTCAAACAAGAACTAGTTACACGTCTACAAAATACACGATTCGCTTTGCAAATGGACGAGTCGACTGATGTCGCTGGTTTGGCTATCCTGCTGGTTATTGTGAGATATCCATATAAAAGTTCTTTTGAAGAAGACATGCTTATGTGTTCATCGCTGCTTACAAACACTACCGGGGAAGAAATTTTTAATAAAATAAATATATTTTTTGAAGAACATAATCTCAGTTGGAACAATTGCATTGACATTTGTACAGATGGGGCCAAGGCGATGACAGGTAAAACAGCAGGAGCAGTGTCACGAATGAAAAATAAAGCGCCTAATTGTAGTTCCAGTCATTGTATTCTGCATAGACAAGCACTTGCGATGAAGCAAATGCCGTCTAATCTAAAATTAGTTATGGATGAAGCGGTAAAAATAATTAATTTTATCAAATCACGACCACTACAATCCCGATTGTTCTCATTATTGTGTGAAGATTATGGCAGCAAACATAAAACACTGCTGCTCCATACAGAAGTGCGATGGCTGTCTCGGGGAAAAACTTTAACAAGGCTATTTGAACTTAGAGCCGAGTTACAAATGTTTCTTTCAGCAGATACTTCTTTTAATTTGAAGGACCGTTTGTATGATAAAACTTGGTTGTTCCGATTGTCTTTTATGGCGGATATCTTTCAAAAACTTAACGAATTAAATTTATCGTTGCAAGGTAAACAGACAACAGTGTTTCAGGCCTATAATAAAATAACTGCTTTTAAAAGAAAATTAGATTTTTGGATCATTTGCATTGGTAAGAAAGAAATAGAAAGTTTTACGTTACTCAGTGAGTTTGTTAGCGAAAACGACTCAGAAATGTTTGAAGATAATGTGTTTGAAGAATTGGTCCAATATCTCAGTTCGATGCGCGCATCTTTTGAAAAGTATTTTCCCGAAGAACACAATACAAAAATTAAAGTGAACTCCTGGATTCATAATCCTTTTTTACCCAACTTGGAAAAGCCTGAAAACATGTCAAATGAGATATATGAATCTCTTTTAGAAATGTCATCAGACACAAGTATGGAGTCATTGTTCAAAACGACGCCTCTTAATGATTTTTGGTGCAGAATCCAAGATGAATATGCAATGCTTGGCCAAATGGCTCTGGATATTCTTCTCCCGTTCCCAACTACATATTTGTGCGAAACAGGATTCTCTACCTACGCAGCCACGAAAACAAAATATCGCAATAGACTGGACGCCGAAGCTGATATGAGACTCCAACTTTCTTCCATCAAACCTGATATCAAGCAATTGATGAAAAATAAAAAACAGTTTCATACCTCCCACCAGTTAGATTTTTTCTTTTTTAATGTTTTCTATTATTGTCCTTACCAAGTGGTGAAGTAAATAATAATTAGTAACTGATACATTGTACTTTTATTATGCTGATTAATATAGAATACACTTATAAAAATAATTGTTTTATTGTAGGGTTCCATCAAGTATTTTGCTTCCCAAAAGGGTTCCGTCATTTAAAAAGTTTGAGAACCACTGGTGTAGTGTAATAGTTGTGATCATTTTTCATCTGCTGTAACATCAGAAATATATTCTGTTTTCATGAAATTACCATGAATTACGAAACTTACTATATTTTTAAGGATTCTTACTAATGCCTCTTATTTCCAAATAAAGCTTCTTTGTAAGTCCCTCGAACATTACTACTCGTACTTATATTTCTTGGTCTTTTCTCGTCACATGTCCCCTTCGAATAAACAATTAAATAATAGAATTTTCCAAGAAGAATATGCTTTCCTTCCCTTTCCCCTCGAATTACTCACGAAACCAACATGATTGCATTAGTTAACTATTCCCATATCTTTGATGATTTCCCCCGGGGATTCGCTTCGATTATCATGTTAGATATTGGAAATACACTCGCTTGATTACAGCAAATACGAATAGAACATTAACCTAGATATTTTGATTGAGATTAGGTTAAAATTAATATCACTCCCTCCACGCTATGGAACATTGCTCCAAATTTGATTTGTACCCATTAACAGTGAAATACTGTAACTAGTCCTTTTTTCCTTTTTTTGGACATAGGCTTTCTCATACAAACGGATAACAAAATGGCTGCCACAAGTGCCGAGGGTCCACGCTACCTCTAAACAGTAGATCCGCCAAATTCGCTCAGCCAGCATGACGTTTAAGGTCATACATTCCTTATGCACAAGCTAATATGCATCAGAAAGCCAATGTCTAGCAGAGGACGATATAAGAGCTATATTTTACCGTTATTTCAACATGGTGACCAGATGAATTCAAAACAACAATCAGTTGCAAAAGTGTTCAGAAATTTAAAAAATATCAACATCTATACATACAGTCGATATTACATGTTGATTTATTTCTAAAATATACGGAAAGTAATGAAATTTACCTATTTGTCTGGTGCCTGCCATTGGCGTTTCTTTTTTTTATATTTTTCCCTTTGATGTGCGTACGTCATAGAGAGGTATACCAACTTCACAGAGTATAAACTCCAACAAAAAGTTAGCTGTAAACTCGCTCCACAGTCTGAGGCACAAGGATTCTACAGGCCTAAAGTTTACAAAATCATGCAATTAAAGGACGGCAAGAGGAAATGGTCATTAATGAAATTGTCCGAATTAATACACCTTACAATATAACAAAGAAACAGCTAAAAATAATAGAATAAAAATAACAAAGAAATAGAATAGAAGAAATAGAACAAAGAATCTGCAAGTTGAAGTGGCAGTGGGCAGGCCATATATATATGCAGCAGGACCGATAATCGATGGGCTAGGTGAGTCTTCGAATGGAGACCACGTACCGGGAAAAGTAGCGTGGGACACCCTCCGAGCAGGTCGACTGGCGACGTGAAGAAAGTCGCCGATAGCGGATGGACAAGAAGAGCTGAAGACCGTGTGTGATGGCAGTCCTTGGGAGAGGCCTAAATCCAGCAGTAGAGAGACACAGGCTGATGGTAAATTAAAATAAAACAAATAACCAATACATAACCAATTTAAGTTGTGGAATGAACACGGGGCTCTTCAAGAGAACTGTGAACAGGACTCCGCGAGGTCGGCAGCACACCCGCATGTCTCGTGGTGACCAATTACCATCATGTGATTCGCCAGCTCATCTGCCATCTATTCTATAAAACATATATGAAGAATTTATTTCAGAGGATTTCATTAATTGCTATTTCATTGTCAATTGGCATAATGATCATAATATCTTGATCTCAGATATAATATTTTGACCAATATGTTTATCTTGGGCTGACCATCCAGCAAGGCAAGTCCAGCTTCAGCAATGAGGGCTATAGACGTATTCAGGTCGACTGGTTGGCATTTGAAAAGATGTGTCGGCTCTTCTCGTCACCAATACCACAATGATTGAAAACGAAAGTTTTCAATCAGTGCGTCCTGCCAGTTGTGACCTACGGTCTTGAAACGTGACCGCTAACAGTGGGCCTCAAGGTCACTCAACCAGCTATGGAAAGAGTGGTCCTTGGACTTTCTTTGCGAGATCAGATCTGAAACGAAGAAATTCGCCAAGTCACCGACATAGCTCATAGAATCAGCGTATTGAAGTGGCAAAGGACAGGTAACATTTGCCGTAAGACCGATAATCGATGAAGTAGACGAGTCCTCGAACGGAGGCGACATACCGAGTGAACCGACGACTTGAAGAAGTTCGCCTATGGTAGCTGGATGATCTTCATGACCGGTGACTTTTGAAAGGCCACTAGGGCCATAAGAATTTAGCCATTCCGAAAAAAAAAGCTGGATGATCAGAGCCGAAGATCGGTTCATTCGGTTCACGATCTTCACACACGATCTTCGGTTCTGATCTAGTTTCGGCTAGTTTTGGGAGATACAAGGCTAGTTTATTCTACAATGGAGAGACATCATAGGCTGTTAGTACGGTGCGGTTTAGTATATATTTATATGCTCATGAGAAAAGTTCCTTTGTCCAATGTACTTTGTCCACAAATAAACGTATTGTATTGTATTATCTTTCTGTCGACTTAAGGAACGAGATATTCTCCTGTGGCACTTTGATTTGACCATACGATAGGCAATACATTCTCAAGTAAATCTGGCCTCCGAATCCCGAATAAGCGAAAAGGAGTGGGATGTTTTCAATAAATAATAAAGCGTCATCAATCTACGTTCGAAGACGGATCGGAAGCTGTCTTCTTTACAAGGTCTTTCTATATACGAAACTCTAATGGGAATAAAAAACACTCTAGATAAATATGTCTCCATTTATGTTTTGTACAAAACTGTGATTACCACAGATTACCATCACTATAGCTGTGGTGTCAGTCGACTATAGAATAATACCACCTCATCTCTTCGCGTGGATGTGGTAAAAGGCGACTAAGGGATAACAAAGCCGTTCCCACAAGTTCTGAGGAACTACACCACCTCTAAAAGAGTGGACTCGCCAACCCGCTTGGCCAGCGCGGTGTTGTAAGACCATACATCCCTCATCCACAAGACAATGTACATGAGAAAATCCATGTCCAGCATTAGATACTGAAAGTACTAGCTGCATTGTGTTGCATTGCACCATCACCGCGTGTTTACGCTGCGATATATCCAAAGTAACAAAATGATTTTTATGAAGTGCACTGTATAAGGAAATAGTGATGTTAACGATGTATGTATTCGACATTTTATAGTACCTAAAGTACAGTATATACCATATTAGATCCCTATGTATATATATTATATATACATATCCTTTGTAACAATTTATTCGTCGTTACAAAGACGCAGTCATGATAAAATTGCGAGAAAAACAAAATTAAAATACTTGTATCAATGTAATTAATATGTAATTTGAACATTCAATAATTGTTATAAACGAATAAACCGGTGAAATGCAAACAGAAAAAGAAACGTCTACAAATATGAAATTTTTCATTAGCAGCGAGACGATTCGAAAACAATTCAAGCAATATTAAAACAATATTAAAACGAAACTGCAATATTTCGCGATAAAAACACGTTTGTAACCAACTATTTTCGATATTTTTTTATTTTTAAAAGCGCAAAAGGAAATAAAAACCATAGTAACGAGGCGTGCCTTATTTGAATATTCCGTCGAACGAAAGTACTCGACGCCGGCGTGGAAGTGTTATTATGAATTTCATTTCGTACTGACCGGTTATTATGGTTTCTTTGAAAGCTTTGATGTTATAAAAGAAATGTTTCTGAAATTTAGTCTTTATTAATTGTTATATATTAAGAGTAATACTCGTATAAGTATTATAATAAAATAATAGACGTGCGAGTGGGTCTATTACTTGCATGTAAAACAAGTTTCGGTAATCTTGATCAATTTCGAAAAAGCGAGAACCATATTTATAAAGGTCTCTCGTTGGTTAGGTTATAGCTGACATTTATTTTGGAAATAACTAAATCTTAGACTTTTGGCGGGAACTCGAGAAGTGAAGTTGAGTTTTTGTTTGATTAAATAGTGATAGTTTATTAAATTTCAAAGTATTTTTCGTGCTTGGTGTTTGTGATAATCAAATAAAATCGTGGGGATTGCATTTTTCGTGTGGTTCCAAGAAGTCCTCTTCTGTCCTCAGTAAACCTACTATCGCTTCACTGAGCGACTCCTGACATACTTCGACTTGACTTGAAGAAAACTTGACACTGGCTGGATGTGCTAATTGCACCATTGCCATATATGAAAAAGAAAACTTAAATCTAATAGTTCATTCAATTTATTTTTTCATCAAATATGTCTACTAACTTTGAAACCCCCTTTAATCCGGGAATTTGTAAATTATATCGTTCCATTACAAATCTCGCTTGACCGATTTTAATAATCACTAAAATCATTCAGAATACTTATTCTACACAATGCTGATAAGTACGAGAAAATTGAAGTCTTCTAACAGGCTACAACAGTTTCAAGTCCGTGGGGTGATTGCAATTAAAAAAAATGTTTATACCACATCAGAATAGCTAATAATAATGATGCAGAAAATTGTTGGCGTGGTGTCGACCGGCTTTAGGGTGGCATCACCCCAACCCCAACCCGTGGGTGTCGTAACAAGCGACTAAGGGATAACAAAGCAGCTACCCCAAGCTCTGAGGAACTAAACCACCTCTAAAAGAGTGGACTCGCCACTCTTGGCCAGCCTCATGCACAAGACAATGTGCATGGGGAAGCCCATGTCCAAGAGTGAACGGAAATGGGCTGCTTATGGTTACTTATTAAATTTGAAAGTATGTATTTATAATTCATACGCATTTCCTCGAAACGGATGTGCCGCGTACTGTTCGGTCCAAAAAACAGTTTACACCGCGTACACGTACTTAGATTGTCGAACGAACTGTCTCAAGAGGTCTTTCCATTTCGCTACGATATAGGGTTCTTCAAGAAAGCTGTGAAAAGGATTTTATGCGTAGCCGTACAGCTCCTGGTGTTGCAGGTGTCCTCGGGCGGCGGTAACACTTATCATCGCGTGGGACCGCGTGCTCGTCGGCCTATTTCCCTATAAAAAAAAATATCCCCATAAATGTGGACAACGTATATTTATAGGTACTGACCTACTAGCTAATGTACAATACTTAAAACGAATAAAAATATTCCAATCCATTCTATTCTGATGATTGGGAATTGGAATGAACGACCACCTGATAAGACAAGTATTTTCCACTCCAATCCAGTCCAGTTCGGAAACGAAATCAAATCAATGAAATATCTCAACATTTAAATCGAATACGTTTTAATGAATCAAATTATGGATATGTTAACAGTTATCCCCAGGACCCCAGGACAATGGGGGAGGCCTATGTCCAGCAGTGGACGTCTAAAGGCTGAGATGATGATGATGATGATGAACAGTTATCACCTCACTATAGGCCGTGACAGTTACCTTGGGCCACCATGTTTCGTTACATTTTATACAAATTGAATTGGAACGGACTTTAGATAAGAATTTACGAGTACGAATTTCAGTCATCCTGACAGAGTAATTGATGCAAGCAACTTTGGAAATAAACAACATCCAACCGTTTAAAATTGAAATTGGGTCGCAGTTTTCATGCAAAACATAGTTTCGGGTTCTTAAGACCGTTATTTATTGCCGGGGAGACCGTTTTTACGCAAATAAGACCTCTGTTAACGTAATACGTTTTTACGCCAGATAAATTGGTGAGTCTTAACACGACCACATTAAAAAGTTTTCTCGGTTTGTTGCGGTTTAAAAATAGTGTAGCGTGAACGTTAAGTAGCGTTATAGTATTTTTAAAAGTGAAGTCTAATGTATAACAAGATTGCACAACCAAGCGGTTTCTTATATTCTTGTATACGGCCATCCGTGTGGTATAACATTTGAGAGTTTAGCGTTTTCCACACATATTTATCTATTTAAACGGGTCTTAACGCGAATGTAGGCCTTATTTATTTTACTCGACGTTTCGGTTGGGTTGCACCAATCATGGTCACGAGCTCACTGAAAAGGCGGGTAGTCCACGTCGAGAGTTGCTAGCAGTTTCATAAACTACCCGCATTTGGTTTTAATATTCCGGAAAGTTACGGCGCACAACACTCACAATATCAGAAGTAGCGTCAGACGAAAAATCGCGGGGTTTAATTTGATTAAATTTATTAATCACTGGATTCCATGTCGAGGACAATTTGTATCCATCTTCTCTATTAAAATTTCTGTTTCTATGAGGAAAATAAATAAGGTGGTGTAAGTAAAATATGTAAGTGTGGTGTCGGCTTCAGAACAGCCGAACCCCATCCCTTCGCGTGGGTGTCGCCAAAGACGACTAAGGAATAACATCGCCGCTACCAGAAGCCCTGAAGAACTTACAACTCTAAAAGAGTGGACTACTCAAGCCGCCGTTTTAAGGCCATACATCTCTCATACACATTGTCTTGTGGCCAGCATTGGACGATAAAAAGAGCTGGTTAGGGTTACCAGTTAGTATCAGCATTGCTAACATACAATTCATTAAAAAGATTTTCTCACTTGTAAATTCTGTAATTCGAAACGATTTTAGTATAAATTTCATACCGCCTTTGTTTCGTACTATAAATACATACATTTATTCAGTCCTAAGCGTAATTCACGGACTATGAAAGACAAATAAATAACAATGGAACTGAC
The DNA here is from genome assembly GCA_914767545.1 of Sesia apiformis. Taxonomy (NCBI): domain Eukaryota; kingdom Metazoa; phylum Arthropoda; class Insecta; order Lepidoptera; family Sesiidae; genus Sesia; species Sesia apiformis. The sequence continues at coordinate 20,851,697 of OU611948.1, read as the reverse complement.
TAATAATTATTTTATCTGTATCATGAATACAAATGTGTCTGGGTAGCGTTTACTCCGCGGCGTCTCCGTGAAGATACACTTAACATTGTTTTTAGGATTCCCTTATAAATAATAATGTGAAATCAATATTTGTATTTATTGAAATAGAATAATTAACGTGAATAGAAATCTGTTTAATTATTTTTCTATAAAAATACCGTAATTTACATTTTCGATTGCCGCGTACCATAACCGTTTTTATTTTTGCAAGAATGTTTTCGAAATGTTTATATTCTGGGGTCGTGCCAACATTTGTCATTTTGGACTAATGTTGCCATGTATCACGGATATCTATGGGCGACAGCATCCACTTACCATCAGGTGGACTGTATACTCGTCTGCCGCTTTCGTCCATAAAAAAAAGCTTTCATTCACCGATATATTTGTTACTACACCAAAGTATAATTCAACTTATTTAATATGCCCCAATACATTTTGCGACAGTGAATTAAATTATAGATATATAAAAGGTAGTGGAATGGCTTTTTCTGTTTTTTTTTTTGTACTTTATTGTATTACATAGATTACAAAGATTGTATAACATAAGGCATTACATAAATGTACTTCTTGAATCATAAACATTAAAATTAAAAGGCAATTTTGTACGGGAACCCCATTTGTAGGAGGAGAGTGCACTCCTCATTCCCACAGGCGCTAAGCGCAATCGAATGGCCACGTTACCCCTCTCTCACAGAAGACTACCTTGAACTGAATCGCATTTCCTACTTTATAATATTTCTTCCATTTAGGTACGTGTTTCAGTAGTGAGTGAGATATGCCAGAGTCCATCCCATCCTATCCTATCCCTCCCCATTTTCCCAACCCCTTCTCCCAAACCATTAATTAATCTGCAAAGATAGACAGCGCATCCAGCGGCGTGTCAACATTTGTCATTCTGGACTGATGTTGGCATGTATCGCGGATGTCTATGGACGACAGTATCCATTTACCATCAGGTGTATGCGCGACTGCCACCTTTTTCTATAAAATAAAATGCAACTAATCCTACCTATATAAATTTTGATATTTTTCATAATAAATTATAATCAGTGGAAAAAATAATACATCGACTCTACGTTTTATGTTTTTTTGTTAACGACTTTATGAATTAAAGACAGTCGAAAAAGCGAAAGTCATTTTCCCCTCTTTACAATTTATAAGAACTTAGTAAAGAGTTCATTTATTTATCAGTAAGCTAAATTAAATGCATAACATGGTTTAATACAAACAGCGTGGAAAAGCGTAAACAGCAGGGCACAAGATACGACATAGGTCGGAGAGAAAGTCTTGTATTTTGTACGTTTGAAGTTGTAATCAAATCTCTTTGGTTGTACTATTTGTACCTAGCTGATTGTAATACTATTAAAAGTTGACATTTGAGAAAAACGAAATATAAAAAAAAAACTATTTTCCGCCATTTTTCCAGTCTGTGAAAATGAGTGCAAGTAACGAAGATAATCGCTACATTTTGAAATTTTATTACAAAAAGGGCAAAAATGCGACACAAGCCGTAAAAATTTGTTTTGCCGTTTATGGGTCTAATGCGGTATCGGTAAGGGTAGCACAAAGTTAGTTCAAAAGTTTTCAGTTTGGAAATTTTAACGTGAAAGATGCAGTTCGCTCTGGTCACCAGATTATAGACAAAGTCAATGCCATCTGTGAAAAAGTGAAGTAAGATCGACACATCAGTAGTTATGACATTTCTGAGGGTCTGGGTACCAGAAAAAGCTCGATATTTCGGTGCCATATGATCTTACGGAAAGAAACCTCGTGAACTATGTTTCCATCTCATCCCTTCCAATTGAGAGAGTAACGGATTGATACAAACTTTTCATCCTGTTACGAGTGTGTATTGCGTATTTCCAATCCTTTCAAATTCTGACAACTAAATCTCAAAACATACGCAGCATCATTTTTAACTAATGTTGGCATGTATCGTGGATGAAGAAATTGACTACTAGTGTTGTAAAAATGTGCGCTCCAGCGCTAAGACAGCGCCTAATAAACGTTAAGACTAGAGCGTAAACGCCCGTGACAGTATTATACTCAACCCCTTAAACTCAAGAGTTTAAGCCTTGCAAGTGTTAAAAACTTACACTATAACACTCAAAAGCAATTGACGCTCAAGTTTCAAATGTTTATTATCATTGCGCGTTGAGCTTGAGCGCTCAGCGCTACAAGTCTACAAGAATGCCTACGAGAAGAATGGCGCCACATATTATATCACGACTTGTGCTCTTGTATTTACTATTACTTTTATAAATAAAGTAAGAAGTAGTGACAAATAAAAGCTAGAGAACCGTTTGCTCGGTGTCGTCCGCTTAACAAGTTTTTACGTGGCATCTGGTTATTATTGCTTCTGTCCCTATATTTTACTCTGACAACTTTATCTCGAAGCAATGTTAGTTTAGTAAACAACCGTACCGTACGGAATATTTTTCTAGATGATTATTTCTGTTTAATATTAACATACAATACGAGTAGGTATATCTATCTATCGCAGGAATTCATGTGAAGTTGCTTCTTAATCTGTATTTATAATTTTGCATAACTACATTGTAAAATATGTTTATTTAGTGGAGATTTCTTTGGTTTTCTTTTCTATTTATTGAGTTTTGTGTAAATATAATTGTTGATACTATAAAACTGCATCCTTGGATAAATAAAAATAAAGTACCCCATCCACTAATCCGCACTGGACTTGCCTGGTTGTTTATGCCCCGAAACCACCTAATGATTTACTAAAGAAAGTCTGTGCCCTGTAGTGGGACATTAAAAGCTGATATCGAAATATACAATACCCAAACTGGTAAACAAACTGAACAAAGCTCAGGTTAGGCCCCATATGGAGTACTGCTCACATATCTGCGCCGACGGCGTACCGAAATATCAATTGGACACATTTGACTCCATCCAACGACGTGATGTTCGAATTGTCGACGATCCCACTCTCGCGGGCGGTTTAGAACCCCTTCAGCGTTCGGAGAGAAGTTACGTCTCTCTGTGTGTTCTACCGCCTGTACAATGGGGGAATGCTCTGAAGAATTGTTCAATATAATTCCCACCTCGGGTGTCTGCAACCACACCTCCCGTCACAGAAGTGTGGGTCATCCGCATTTCCTCGATACGAAGGTGTCGCGTACTGTTCGGTCCAAAAATCATTTTATACCCGTAGGCTGTGGAACTAACTGCCGCAAGAGGTCTTTCCATTACGCTACGATATGGAGTTCTTCAAGAAAGCTGTAAATACGATTTTGCGCACCCGCATACCCCCCCTGGTCTTGACACATATGAGCTATCGCCGGGCCAATCCGCACACGGCGATACGCCGGCGATATCCGTCGTGCTATAGGCGATATCGCGATAGCCATATAATTACTGTTGAAATAAGATGCACGAACGAGAATATCGCCGCGACAGACTCGCTCGTGTAGTTGGCGAATTATATTGTCAGTGCGCAGGGTTATTTATGTTGCCTTTTTAAAAATTCTCTACAGTTATTTTTTGGTATCAATCGCAGTATCTAAATGCACTTGGACGTACATTTTTCTCTCTAAACATGAATGTTTTTAACAGTTATTTGTTCACAACAAGACACCATAATACTAAAATTTAAATATTCAAGCAATAACAAAAGACAATGTTAACGACGGAATAAATGACAATGTAAAAAGCTAGGGTACTTGTATATGTATAGATAATAGTTTCGCTTGTATAGTTGTTTCTCTTTAGTGTCTTATAAATGTATGAATATCTCTTAATATCGTTAGGTTTACACTATCTGTTTAATGTCCGTTTTATGATTATGTATTGTGTAATTGATATTAAAATGATCCCTAGTGTGTCTTTTATTACCCTATTAGGATAATTGTTGGTAAATAGGGTAAGTAGGGCATGCTAGGGATAAGTTGTGGGCGCTATGGCGTTCGGGAAACAACTGAGCGCTCCGCCACCTGGCGGACGAATATAATATTTATAGTCCTGAAGCGGGGGACGGGGTTACGTAAATATGTCGCGCAAACCGCGCACCCCGTCCACTCGAAACCGAACGTTATAGCGTCATGATCTTATTAGATCCCTCTTAGGCTAGTTTACATCTAAGTTTTATCTAATAAGAATCCTATAAGAATCTTGTAAATGTATGAATATGTATAAAATGTGTGTTGTACGAATAAATGATCCCCCGCGGGTAGCGGGAGGGGTACACATGTAGACAAGTAGTGGGGGAAGCCCATTTGGAATAAAAGACGGACCATTTTGGGCTTCCCGGCATTCCGATCAGCGGCACCACTCCGAACACTACAAACGGTCAACCAAGTGACTAGGACAAGTAGTAGAACAACAAGTACCTCTGCCCCCTGCCCCCGGCTCTGCTGATATTATCGAAGACAAGAAATAAGGCGTTATTATTGTTTAACATCCTATATATACAGTCCACATCCCCCGGCGACCTATAAGGTTGTAGGACAATACTGTCCTCGATCTGTTGAAGAGATCGCAGTCGACAAAAGTGTCCTCAACAAATAATGTATGTAGTTAAATGTCGACATGTGGAGTTAGACACAGTAATACTTATAAAGTGTAAAACATTTCGCGTGGTTTAAATATTTCATTGCTTGTTAACGGCGACTATTAAAGTAAATCTTTTGTGTAGAGCTCAAATTCATTGTTATAATCGTCGAACAAAATTATGAAAGCCAACATTTTATCACTAAATTCGGGATCATTCTCGTATCTCGGAAAGTGTTTGAATTCCAAAACTCCGGATCGATAGTTTCGAAACTAATTTTCGATTCAATCGAAAGCTGTTAAAGTTTTGTATAATCTGCACTGCCATTTCGTATTTTTAAATCAACTTGAAAATGTACATCATCCAAATTTTCTATTTCACGTATATACCAAAGTACAAACTAATGTTAGAACACGTTAGTCCCTCTTAACTGACATCCTGTTTTTAGAAATAATAATAATTAATGTAATTAATATTATTTCTAAAATGTATACGACAAAGTATACCACATCAAAGTCGGGACATTAATTCCACAATTTGACCCGTTGAACGTAGTTAGAATCCGATAAAAACAGGCTAACACGTGAGCCTGACGTCTGAATCTTGTTAGCCGAGCCCGACACTCCATTACCTGTACGAATTTATGACTGAAGTGCAAGCGGTAAGCGGCAGCGGGAAGATGCCGCCCATTTGTTGCTGCTCTTAGCAATTCTTAAAAGACTCAGGGCCTTTCTCATCACCTCCTGATACTTTATCAGAAAGTATCAGACGTCAGTTAAACTTAAACAGAAAGTCAGTATCAGATAGATTTAATTGACAGATAATTTGTCTATCAGATTGTTAACTGTTAATCTTCGGAGATTTAAAAGAATGGATTGGGAGGAGGGGTTGAGAATAATGAGGAGCGATTACTTAGGATGAGAAAGGAATGCGCTCTCGAATATCTCACTCACTACTGAAACCCGTGTGTATGTTGGGGTAATAGGATAAAGTGGGGAAATGCAGTAAGTATATTTGACGACAGTGTTTTGTGAGATCGGGGTAACGTGGTCAGTAGAGTGCGCGCAGCGGCTGTAATATCGCAGCGTGCCCTTACAGTCTCCCTCCTCCCTTCTCTCTCCTACAGACCCATGTCTACACAGTCCTCCATTGTCCACAGTCTGTCCGAGAGTCTGTGAAGCTGTCATCCGATCTGGTATCAAGACGGTTGAAGCATTTAATTGATGAATTCAATAAATTCAACTGTAAACAGAATCAAGACAAGACGATAGATATATAGACTAAATTTCTGCATTGGACACTCTCCGTCTACCACTTTCAAATTATTTTCCACGCCATCAGGTTGTCACTCAGTCCAAACCCCGCAGTGAGCTACTCATAAAGATATAATAGAATATTGCCAGACACGTGACATTATTCTACGCTCGTTGCACGCGTTGCTTCTAGTGATAGTTGTCAAGATATCCTTAAGTTAATGAACAGTAACTTGTTGAAATATACACCTTTTAAAATTAATTTCGCTACTGTTTCACGTTATTGTATAACTTTTTAAGCTTTCGCGTTTTGTGTACATTTTATATTGTAAATCGAGTCTAAACGCGTAAAATTATAGGCTTTATTTACCTTTTATTTTTACTCGACGTTTTGACACGGGTTGCACCAGTCATGGTCACGAGTTAATTCAAGAAGTTTTGTTTTTATTTCTACTCAAATTATGCTCAAATTTATTATGATCAGAGTTCGGACATTCCGGGAATTGGACATTTCGAGAATTGGGCAGTTTGTAACCTTTGGACATTTTAGGAATTGGCCATTATAAACCTAGACATATTGACATTATATGTAGAGTGTTCTTCACTTGCCTGTTGAAATTGTTAAAATTCACCAGAAATTTGCACGCTTGAAATTTGGTGTAAATATTGACACGATATGAATATGCAAATTTGTACACATTTTCGATGCAGAGTCGGAGAATATTTTACATGTGGCGACATTTAATTAGTCGTAGTCGTATTTATTTTTTTATTTTATTTCAGGGATGATGATCTGTGCAACCATAAACATAAATTTTACTTGAAACACACACTATGACATTACTGATTAAGAATCCTCACAAATAGTATGAAATTCCTTTTCTTTCTATTCTTTAATGGCGATTCCACCATTCCTTTCCACAGAGAGAAAGACTTAAGTATATATCATACTCTATAATATATATATATATATAGGCTTACCATTGTATTGTGGTGCTCTCAACCTGTTGCTTACAATTTTTGTTTACTTCTCATCCAATCACAAGTAACATTTTTATATCCTTCCTTAATTCAAAGCAATATACGCTCTAAAGCTACTACTTAATAAGTAAGATTACTAACGAGACGTAATATGCTCGAAGAAATAAGTTAACCATACCAAATTAAGTGCATATACTCGTATAAACTCCACACTCAATGGCCCACCCACACAAGGATGCCGTCTGTCATTGATTGAAACAGATACATACATAAACGAGAAACATATACATCTATAAACAAATGTTTGTGCAAACCAATCGAATCCCGGGCCTTTTAGACAGCAGACAGAGACAATTATAGTTAAAGCAATCGGTCATTGAAATTGGTCTATAATAATATAAGGCGACCGATTGGCGCAGTTTGTACTGACCCAGCCTGCTGTGCAAAAGGTCCCGGGTTCAATTCGGGAACATTCATTTATTTAAAGACAAATTTTTCTTTGTGTGTTTGTCTTTGTATGTATCTCTGGACCCACGACGCAATAAATTCTAGTGTATACCATTGAGTGTGGCATTATATATTATCTAAAAAAGAAAAATGGTCTAATGTGTCTATAAATCGTATCGTCACCGTCACGAATAGCCTAAATGGACATTTTAGGTAAAAAATAATAAGCAGTTCAAATGTAAATGGATTAGAGGTTTCATCCAGGAGCCCTTTAATCCGACAAAAGGTCGTATAATAAATATGAGGCTGTTTGGTATTATTTGCAACTTGATTTTAGCTAATAGCTTTAGCTTTAGCTAGCTAATAGATTTTATTTGATTTAGCTTGATTTTGCAACTACATTGCTTCTGATTTTTATTTTTTATGACTTATTTGGCAAATAAAGAAGAAAACATATAAAAGACGGTAGATAGTGTTTGGAAAATTAAATGTAGTACGAGTACAAGATGGGCAATTTTAAGAAATCTTAGACCGTTTACAATTATATTAATATTAACTTATACAACTTCTGTCAGTCCGTCCGTCCGTCTCTCTGTGTGTTTGTCTGTCTGCCTGCCTGCCTGTCTCTTTATTTTTTCATTACCCGAGTAGGCTTCAGACAATAATTAATCAGACAGACAATTATTAAATGTAATCACTAAAGAATAGCTACTGCAGCCCTGCGAAAGGCTTGCAAGGTCCAGTGGAACAAATCCTACTCCGGGCTCCGTAATAGTAATTCTTTGAGTAGGCGCATAGTCCTTCACATATACAGAGTCTTTTTTTGAGACCGCTCAGTATAGGAAAGTCTGAAACTATTAGAAACACAGAAATTTGTTCTAAGGAATCATGGCGTCGATTTTCAAGTTATGTAACTTTAAAGTTATATATATCTTTATTTTTATAAGTTTAAATATATCTTCGTTTATACGTTACGGCATTATTCAATGGGGGTAACTCCACTGATATTGATAGATTTTTTATCATACAAAAGAAATGCATTCGAGCAATCTTTAAAATGAAGTGGAGCGAATCATATAGACCTATGTTTAAGAAACATAATGGTACCCTGTTTGTATATATACGAAAAGGCAAAATTTGTAAGACAAAATATCTCCCCTCTTTCAAAGAAAGATTAACAGTGGTAGACGTTCTTCCACTCAACTTCCTTTGGACATGCCAATATACTCTTACAAATTGCTCACATGTAAAGGTCACTATATGTTATCATTAATATACAACAGCCTTCCGAAACTGATTGTAAACTTACATTCAAACAAATTCTATAAAATTTTACGGCAACGGTTAATTGACGAATGTTTCTATTCTAACGACGATTTTTTTAAAAAAGGAAGCTGGTAATTTAATAACTACGGACGGGCGTTGTAGAACACTTCAAGAACTATAATGAATATAGTTAATTGCGATATTTTCAATAATAACATTTTGACAATTTAATATTAATTTTTGTAATAGTTTTGGGTATTTTTTTAATTTATTTGTTATTATGTTATAATTCCTTAATATCAAGTAACGCAAATAATTTACTATTTTTTCGACTAAAATGAACGAAAATCTTTGAATGCAATTTTTTTACTCTAAAATTGACGCTACGGTTCCTTGGAACAAATTACTTCATTTATAATAGTTACAGATTTTTCCACACTAGTCCATCTCAAAGAAAGACTCTGTATATTGTGCATTGATTGCTGGCAGTCTCCTCACCAGTATATCTGGTGGGAAGACCCTCAGCAATTTACAGCTTATCTAGCCTATCAAAAAAAGTTTTTTAATATATTTTTTATAATAGACCATAGAGCAGTGTAGCAATGGTAACTCATTTAGGAAATCATTCAAAATTATGGTCAACGGGTACTTTCTTGTTCATTTCCCAAAGGTAGTTGCTAGATTTTTAAATAACCACGACCAAATTTTTCGTTTTCCTTGTGTAAACAAACCACTTTCCCAATAAAAGATCGTTATCTACAATATTTCACATAACTGTAGATAAAAATAATCTCAGGAGTTGAACAGACCGTGAAAAAATCTATGAAATACAATATTACAAAAATTCAAGGAAGGATTCCTAATATCGCGACCATCCTGATGAGTCAAAGGACATGCGATCTACTCCCTGCTTCCTTTGAATATCTACATTTTGTTTATTGATGTAACAAATCTTTTCCAACAATTGATCAAAGGTAACGCCCTCGGCAACGAAACGACACATTCTGATATAGATAACAGCTATATTTTTGGCGATTTTTATCGCAAACTGTGAGTGTATACCTATCTTCTATACAGGATGTTTTCTATATCAGCCTATAACGTTAGTCTTAGTGGCTTCAGTCGATAATAAGCCCATACCATAACGTTATATTTTGTCAATATCCCGCTGCAGTGCACATGCTTCTCCTAGTAAGGTGATGTCATCGATTTTTAGTATATTTTTCAACACTATCAATTAGTTTGTATAGAACATCTAATAGATTTTTATACAAATAGAATGGTGTTGTAAATATCAGAAATAAAATTAGAACGTTAGCTATTAAAATTTGCATGCCATGACAAATTGACAAAACAACTGCAACAATTATCGGAATTTTAAAAATTGAAAAATTGATATCCGAAAAATCGGAAACGAATTTGAAAAATTGAAGAAAAACTTGAGAATCAAGGGAAAAAATTCATAATATTGAAGATTTATTGAACAGACTTAATCCGTTTTTCTCTCAATATCTCCGAAACGGTACAAAGGGGCCAAAAAGCTAAATTGTGGAATAATCCGTCCCGCCACTAACAAAATGATATATCACAGACACAGAGTATTTAGTTATGTGCAGGGAAAAACACATGGAACCCCCCCCCGTCAGGAACGAAGATCCTCACGCATTTTTTTTTAAACCCCAAATATAATTCGAAATAAAATCTGTATAGTTCATGTATTTTTTTTTAATTTGTATCATATTTTCAATGCAAATAATTTAAAATAAGGAATCAAATAAAAAATCAAAAATTTAGGTTATACAACCGGCCACGCACTAGCATGCACGTCTGTTATTCTGCTTGAGTCTCGCTCTCGATATTCGCACGCACACACAAGAGAAAGACAAAGGCGTATGGAGGGGGCAAAAATCTTACGTGACGTTACATTTCCTCTCGAATCACACCTACCGCAAGCCGCGTAAAGGAACTTCGTTCCAATTATCAATACTTTTCGTTATTAAGTACTTTTTGTTTGACACCGATACTTTTGTACTAGATACATTTTACTCGTAATTGATACTTATTATATGGCAGGTATCGTATCGAAATCTATATACATATAACAAATCTTAACAAAGCCGTGTTTGTATATGAAATATTTAAAAAAAGAATTATTCAAAACAACAAGTTTAGGTATTTTTGTCTATCAGTCTGTACGCGCATTATGCAAAATCTGCTGGACGGATTTTAATGAAATTTTTCACAGTTCTAACTTCTATGCTGGGTTAACACTTACGGTACTTTTTATGCAGATTAATTGTGAAGTTTCCACGGAAATCACAAGTTCACGCGCACGAAGTCGCTCGCCGTTTGAAAATAAATCGATACCGAAAATTTTCGTTATTGAGGAATATATATATATGTAAAGAAACCTGTAGAAAATGTAGAAATAAATATTAGTAGGAAAGTATGGGGTGTCGAGCTGTCAATGTTTTTTATTTCGCCACCTACCATCGTTACTTGTCTATCGTTATTTCAATTAAAAAGTACAAATAAATTTGTTTTAAAATTTACTTTGTTTTAATTGCACATTTGTTTTTTTTAATTAAACATGCGACGATAATTGTGTTAAATTTGATGCAAATGCTGGAGCGGTATCAGGAGCCATTCTAATAGGAATAGGCTTATCGAATCTCAACGAACTCAATGCTTCGATGGATTTACCATCTATGCCATTCCGATTATTTAGCTCTACACATGATGATATTGCTGAAATATGGCGTATAACGGCTGAAGAGTCAATGAAACAAGCTGCCAAACAAGAACAAGAAGCTGCAATATTACGTGGTGACGTCAATGATGCAGGAATGGCAATGGTGCCAGTAGAAGCTGATGCATGTTGGAGCAAACGATCTTATAAAACAAATTATTCCGCTTTATCTGGTTGTGCAGCAATAATTGGGGAACATACTGGAAAAGTCCTGCATATTGGAGTTCGTAACAAATATTGCGTTATCTGCGCTCACGCCTTTAAAAAAGGCGTGTCTGCAAGAGAGCATAATTGCACAAGAAATCACTCTGGTTCATCTACCAGTATGGAACAAGCAATTCTGGTTGAAGGTTTTAATTGCTCGATAAAGGAAAGAAATCTTATATATAATATATATTAATAGCTGACGGTGACTCGAGTACTTACAAAAGCATTCTCGAGAGTAGACCTTATCCTGATGTGCTTGTACAAAAAATAGAGTGTACCAACCATTTGTTGCGCAACTACAACGGAAGAAACATGCAATTGCAAAAAAATACTGCTATACCTCTTAATGAACGCAAACTTTTGACCGGAGATCGCCTTACTAGGCTTCGTACTGCTATCCGTACTGCAAGTAAGTTTAGAAATGAACAAAATTACTCAACCGAGACAAAATTTGCTTGTCAAATACTTAATTTGCAGAAAGACATATTAAATAATAAATGCCATATTTTTGGTGACCACACTGATTGTGAAGCTGTGTGATTGTGATTGTGATTACTGCACACCAGAAAGGAAAGCAGAACAAAATGTAGTTCCGATGGTACCAACTTTAATGCTCAAATTGCGAAAGAACGCATCTCAACTGGCATTTAATTCCAGGAGCCTTCTGCAAAATTTCACAAACAATCGCGCCGAACAATTTAATAGTGTAGTAGCCAAAGTAATGGGTGGCAAAAGAGTCAATTATTCTTTTAAAGACTCTTATAAAGCACGCTGTTACGCAGCAGTAGTGACGTTCAATAGTGGTAAACAGCAATACACATTATACAAAACACTGTGGGGCAAGAGCCCAGGAAAGACTATAAACAAACTAGAGCAAAAGCGGCATGCCAAAAATAGAAATACAATAAAGCCCAGCAGAACCAAATTGAATTTTAGTAAAACTGACGGGCACTATGGTAATGAATGTCAACGCCCAGATATGGGGCAAAATGATTTTGAAAATGCGAAGGAATTGTTTTTATATAACCTTAAACAACAGGCGTTGAAACGTTTTAAGATAGAGCGCAGCACCATATTACAAGCAGAAAGCGCATTATGGCTCGAACTTCGTCGAAACATTTTGACGGTATCAAAGTTTTGCAAAATCTGCAAGAGGCGTCCAAATCAGAATTCGGCACCATTGGTGAAGGATATTTTATATAGGTATGATTTAGGCCATGTACCTTCCATTAGACATGGAAAATAAAATGAAGCCCTTCCTTTAGAACAATTGGGTGTACAAGAAAACATTCAAATTGGACAATGTGGGTTGTTTATCGATGAACAGTACTGCTTTCTGGGGGCTTCTCCTGATGGCATCTGCGAAGAAGGACTAATAGAAATTAAATGTCCTTCTTCCGCATTCGGTATCGATCCATAAGAAGCGATTGCAAGCAAAAAAATTAAATGCTTCAAACTGAACAATTCCGGCGAATTTACCATGAATATAAAACACGACTGGTTTTACCAAGTCTAGGGCCAGCTTCATATTCATACTTCAGTATGGACTGGTCCTAATTACGCAATCAAAGTAGTGAGAGTTCACAAAGACGATGATTTTTGGGAAAACCAAATGTTACCAAAGTTGTCACATTTTTATCATGACTGTATTCTCCCAGAAATAATTGATTCTCGAAAAGCCAGATTGATGCCACTAAGAGAAATACTTTTCTAACCATGTTTAACACAGGAACCTGGCCCTACCTACCTACTCTAAGTAACCTACCTACCCTATCTACCTCTCTAACTAACTACCTACAGTTTTATAATAGTTGTAATATATTGAATTGAAGTAATGTAATATTTATTTATTGTGTATAAACCTGAAAAAAAGCTTACAAACTAAAAAGAAAAAGATCGTAAATTAATAAAGAAAGGATTATTAATGTGCATAAAACATGGTCAGTATAGGTGTTATTTAGAATTAAGTTCAATATGTTTTGCCGCAGCTTGGCATGTAAATTTATATAGTAATATATTAAATATTAAATTTAGTTCTACTATTTGTACTTTACTATTTGTTGTTTTATTTTCCTTACAATCACGGTAATAGGAGCGAAGCCACGGGCAACAGATAGTAACAAATAATAAAAAAACAATGCAATTCATTGATTTTTTAATACGATATATACTAAACTTACTTGTAGATCTATCTTTGTAAAAAATAATTCAATAATAGGAAAAAGTATCAACATTGTTTATTTTAACTATAGCAGGGCGAGTTGAACTCGTGACCTTGTGCGAAATGTCGCCGGGTTTGAATATGTCTAATCTTTCAGAACTCTATTTTGTAATACGCCTCTTAAGGCATACTGCTCAATAAATTAATTTTTGACTGATGATTTTGTGTGAAATGATATGATCGATATTGATTTATTTGACTAAGATAATTAAATAGTTCCTGATTAAATTCTTTTGAACTATGTTTCTTTTTTTTTTAATCGTGGTGAATCTTTATTTGACATATGTGTATAGTCTATATTTTTTCTCCCTCATTATTGTGATTAATTTGCATACCCTAACTTAAAAGTCGAATGTGGTAAAGGTCTATTGTGTATATTGTAATTAACATCTTATGTTCATCACATTTAGCAATTAAACGATTTAATTTGATTCTTTCATCTGTACGATACTTTTGATTCGATACCAAGTCCCTCTCCGTAGCAACAAAACTTTTGACTTTGAAACACGTTAAAAATCAATGGTCACGGCATGTTTATTCATTGGAAGATCCACAGTGGGAATCAAAGTTGTTGAACAAATATTTTGCTAAGGGAGATTGTATTAGTTAGCTTCCATGTTGCCTTGTGGATCGCACTGTTTATCTTAGCAAGTGATCGACAACCTTACTGCTAGGGTTGTCGAGATTTTCTTTTATTAGTTATATTTATTTATTAGACAATATAGAAAGTGTTAGTACTTTAAAAATATCTTATAAAATGTTAATGTTAAATTTCTACTATGTTGTTGTTTTACTGAATCAATTGAGTTCAAATGAAATGCCAATAGGGGTGTCATATCTCTAAGCTATCATCTTCAAGATACTGTTGGAGATGGCACCGAACATGCCAGTTTTTATTTTATTTAAGTTTGATTTTTGTTAGTTCCGTTTTTTGACGAATACCCTTATCCGATTATTAAGATAGTTATTCCGCTTTTAAATTATACATCCGGTAACACTACCCAAGGCATAAACTAGGGGGTGCAAGGGGTGCGGTGCACCCCGGGCGCTCACCTTTTAAAGGTAATGAAAAAATATAACGCTATAGTAAACAATTACACAATAGGATATTTGACTGTCATAGGATACACAATAGGATATTTGACTGTCATAGGATACACAATAGGATATTTGACTGTCATAGGATACACAATAGGATGTTTGACTGTCTTAGGATACACTCCCGCACCCCGGCGCAGAATAGACTTAAGACGGCCCTGCTGCTTATACTATTCTACTGAAATGTACTCAACACACATGATTTAAAGAATTTAAGAATTTAAGATTTTAAGAAGATTTAAAGAAGCTACTGGACACTATTATACTCTAAGATGCCTGCCCTGTATAACAAAAGCCTTGTATAACATATCTAGTATGTATTGTGAAATCGATGGCTCTATATCTTTTGTAAATAATAGATTCTTTTTAAGAAATATTTCATACACTCTTTTATTTTGTATTAGGACCTTTCCCATAAAATTGCCGTTTGTTCCACTTGTGACCACTTTGAACTTAGTTATAGTGCGTTTGGCTTCGAATTTCAAATTCAAATTAATTTAAGTTTAAAGCTATGACATTCTTTTTAAAGTATATGACAATTTAATAAAGCAATAAAGTATACAATTAGAGGTACGGTAATTCATAGACGTTGATGACGCGTTCGAGTGTTTCCAGATCAGCCGATGGCCAATGTTTTCGTAATGTATCCCGTACAGTGATAATAAATATGAATAAAATAATAAATAGAAATATATTAACTAAACATCGTATAGTATATGAATAAGTATTTTTCATTTTGTAGTATGAATACACAAACATAATTAAACATAAATACATAATTAAACATAAATATAAGAATTATAAATATTTATATTCATATAATACTCGTAGTAATAATAACAATATGGATTGAAAAGTAAAGCGTTGATGGTTAGTAGACTTTAGAAATAAAGGCAAAATTGGAACAGAAATGTAATAATAATTCGAATGATGGAACAGATTTTAATAATGGAACAGAACAGAAACTTATCTTTTTGTACATTTCAATAATAATTCGGTATTATTTTTATCTTCCACTATTCATTCTTTCATGAATATTCATTCATTCATTGGATATTCATCCAATTTTACGGATTTTTTACGGATCGATTAAACCATTAATAAGAAAATAAAAAAAATACAATGCAATAATATGCCCTAGGGTTATTATTGCTTATGACTTCTCAATTCAAAATGGCGGTCAGATAAATGACACCGATGAATTTGTAATGGCGCCAGAGATTGCAATTATTGATGCAGCAGTTGCGATAACTGGTATTTCCAGGTTTTTGTGTAAATCTCTGACAGAAGTTTCCATATTTACATTTTAGTAAGCAAGTTGCCTTCTAAGTTAAGAATGTCGCCGAGTGTAAAGATATACCTGTTTATTTATTTTTTATTTTATTTTTTTAAGAAAGGGATGACTATAAAAAGGAAAAGTTATTATTCGCGTTTCGTCCGATTCGCGAGCACACGCTGCTTATGCGCCCAGCCTGAGTAATAACTTAATATTACTAATAAGCGCTATAAATGTTTTAGACGGGACAACAAAACCTCATAGGTTTGTAACTCTTGATTTATTCCTTAAAATGATTTTGTTTCGCGAGAACGGTGTTATACATTTTCAATTGATTAACACGTTTCGAGTTTTGCGTTATTTCCGTGATACGTTGTATAACCCCCTGTATTCGTGAAGTAAACTGTTAAGAAAGCCCTAACTCATTATGAGATAAATTGAAAGGACGATAAATCGTTTTAACAAACGCATAATCCAATATTTACCTACTTAGATAATACGCCCTAGTTTATTATCTTACTAACATATAAAAGGTGCTCGCTAAATTTACCACAGCCATGTTCTCCAGTACCTTCCGTAGACAAATGGACGGCATACAACCACAGCATATGAGTTTACCCAGTATATGCACGTAGCGAGTGTAAACATATCGCGGGCTCCGCTAGACTCGTTGTTTATTTTCAACTACCTTATCGTGCGGGTTTTAGGGTTGGCACGCAACCATTATTTAATAAACTTATTTTTAATTATATAGAAAATTTATTAAGTACAGTTAAAATTAAACTTGCTTATATTATTTAATTGAATTAAAATTAAGTTAAAAATAAGAGTTAAAATTGCATAGATGGATAATGGTGTTAATTATCGCAAATTTTAACAAAATTGTTGGCGTGGAGTTGTAGCAAAACTTGGAAATATTTCTTCATTTCATAATGCTGTCATCACAACAAGAATAAATTACAAGATCTGATATTACAAGCAGTTCAAAGAAATGCTTAATCAAATGTTCAAAGAAATGAAAGAAAAACATTATCTATTTTATTTGTTTTCGAAGTTTGATACGTTATATTGTACTTATGTTAATTTTATTTGTACTGATAATTGTATTAATCTAATTTGTTCAAACAAATGTATTTTTTCATTTATTTATTTACTCTTTATGCACTATATTGTACAGAGGCGGACTTAATGCTTTAAGGCATTCTCTACCAGTCCACCGTTGGTTAAGATGAAAAATTAAAGCAGGTGCAGAAGAACTCAAATAGTAAATCTTAATTCACCTCTATAAATAACAATAATAATATAATTATACATTGATAAAATACTTATACGATAATATATATATACGTACTAAAAATAGATATTAAATATATAGACCATACAATACATATGAATACGATAATATAAATATAATACTTATAATACATACATACAAATAACATAAATATACGGAGGAAAAAAAGGAGAAAAATACCATTAGCTCTGTGAATTACGGAGGTAGTGTAAGTATGTGTGGTGCGATAAGTATGTATGTCTTCCTCAAATAAATATATTTCATAGTATTAACTCAATCTTCCGGGCTACTTTGGCCGAGGTCTTCTAGAATCTCTTCTCTTTTTTCCAAACGTTTCGTCTACAACTGCGGTTGACATCTTCAGTGGCGACTGCGTTTACTTTCGGAGAGATGTCATCTCTTCGACTTCTCGAGCGCAACTGACTCGACGATTGTGGCGCACCGGTATTTATAGTGGGCGAGTATTTATATATTGTAATTATATGCACCGCTATTTATATGTTTGTGTGGTGTCTATTTTTGTCCCCCCCCCCCCCCCTTCTCGTTTCTCTTCCCTGTGAACTTGATGTCTTCGAAGTGCTGGATACCAGATATTACGGAGTGTTAGATTTTCTTCTTTTTTGTTAAAATTGTTGGGATGCTTGTAGATTTCAATAGCTTCCCTATTGAGACGGGAATAATAATGATTCCCGGTTGACAAGATCTTTGTGTCGGGTTGACGAAAAGGGGGGGACAAAACAGACTCGATACACACCACACAAACATATAAATACCGGTGCATATAAATACAACATATAAATACTCGCCCGCTATAAATACCGGTGCGCCACAATCGTCGAGTCAGTTGCGCTCGAGAAGCCGAAGAGATGACATCTCTCCGAAAGTGAACGCAGTCGCCACTGAAGTTGTCAACCGCAGTTGTTGACGAAATGTTTGGAAAAAAGAGAAGAGATTCCAGAAGACCTCGGCCAAGTAGCCCGGAAGATTCAATTAATATGGACACCGGCCGAGAAAACCTACCACTATTTCATAGTATCTAACTTAATTTTTTGTTTACCCTTACTGGCAGAGAATACTGGCTTACCCTTACTAATATGATGATGTTAGCCCTTTAAACGTTCCACCGTAGGGCAATGGCCTTCCCCATTATTACTTATGTGATTTTGAGAAATTATCCACCACGCAGGCCCAATGCGGATTGGAGGACTATCCTTCACAGACCCTTTTATCATCCACTGCTGGACATGAACGTCCTAATGCACATTGTCTTCTGCATGAGGGTTGTATGACCTTGACTCTACCCTGTACCAGTGGGTTGGCGAGTCCACTCTTCTAGAGATAGTGTAGTTTTTCAGGGTTTGTGGTGCGGCTTTATTATTCCTTAGCTACCTTTCGTGACACCCATGAGAAGAAACTGGGTGGTGCTATTGCACGTAGTTAATATGTTCTTGGAAAATAAACGATTTGATAACTTTTCCATCATCGTGGTTCAATTTCGGATAAATATAATTTCGTTGATATTTAGACTGAAGTGACAACCCTCTCGTTGAATGAATACAGTTCGACCACAGGGCTGGCTGCCAGGCGTTTTCTCGCTTTTTGACATCCATTTTCGTGTTTTTTTCTCCTATTTCGTTTCACGCGCCGCGCGCCGATGTGACAATGGAATAAGGTTGAGGTTTATTTTCAGCCAGCTAGCAAAGAATAAATCTTGGAAAAATATATTTAATATCGATGAACACACTTTATACTGTGTGACACGAATGATTCAAATTCTTCTTGAACTTAAAATGAATTGTGCCGTTGTAGAGTTAATAGGTAGAAGCCGTGTGCTAATCCGACAGCGTGACGTTTCTAATAGTAAAAAAAATATTCACAGATACGAATAATTTGCCTCATTATTCACAAAAACCAATACAGATAGTTTTGTAGATAATCTAATGCACGCATTTGAAAAATTAGTAAGTATTTTTCAGTTCAATTTGAACTTAGTAAGTAGATATTATTTGCTAATCAACAGTAATATTTAATTCAATGTTAGGTTGAATTTAACGGATTTACTTGTACGCTGATTCTTAAATTATTATTTTGTTATAAACAATGTAATCCACCTGCAATTGACTTTTGCAATTCGATTTGTATTCGAATACGATTATTCGAAACATTCCTACCTCTTAGATGAAAATAAAACATATTTCTAAACTTAGTACTGTATTGAAGTAAATCGCCACTCTACTTCGGAAAATCTATTAACTTGAGACAAATACAGACGATATCCTGTATTTTTAATGGGTACGAGCTGTTAACCGAGTTGTTAAAACGAGAGCAAAATTGGATTCGGGATCGGATGCCAAAACTCATTCAGTGTGCGGAATAATGGAAAGAGCTTGAGTTATTCTATTTCGATTAGAGTTAGAAAGCCAGAGGCCGTAAAATTAAGCGTGTTGATAAAACACGGCAAATTAAAAACTTAAAAAGTAATAGATTTAAGGTTATTTCTAATCTAAAATCTATTTACCTCTCGTCTACAAAATTTGAATTGTTTACACGAAGTTTTTCCCTTCCTGAAGCGCGCGCCACGAGCAGTGAGAATTTCGGTCATTGACATGAAATCAGCCAAGACTGGACGGAAGAGAGAAATGTATGAATTCGTCGATCAACCATTTTACTAGACGCCCATATTATTGATCCTTAATATGAGGGGTCTAGTAAAGCGTCTAGTAAAGGTCTAGTAGTCGCGCTTTAGTTATGACCTTCCCTATCTACAAGTCTCCGCCAAAAATCAAAAATAATTAACCGCACTTCTACAAATAAAAGTAAAATTATTTCGAATATTTCGTTTTCAAGCGGAAGCTCGAATTTCAATGCATTCTTTTGAATTCACTTCTATTATTACGACGAATAATAATTTCCCGCTTTGTAAATTGGTAGTTTGTAAATTACTTTGAACTAAAGGGTGTCTCAGAATGTTTTTCGTTTTTAGATTTTAAATAAAAAACAACAATATCAATCAAAACTAGTTTTATTTATTGTTAAATTAAAGAGCAGTTCTTGAAGTTTATTTATGAAAAACAACCGTTTGCAAATGCGCACCATTCAGTTGTTCACACTCATTTAACCTGGAGCTAAAATTTTCAATCACTCGCTGGAGCATCGCTCTTGGAATAGAGTTGATTTCTTCAGTGATTCTTTGCTTCAAAACATTTAGGTTGGGTGGCAATGGATTGTAAACTTTACTTTTTAGGTAGCCCCATAGGAAAAAATCAGCAGGCGTTAAATCAGGGCTCCTCGGTGGCCAGTTGATGTCTCCTCGGCGACTTATCACTCTTCCAGGAAAAAAATCGTGAAGAGCAGCTAATGAGTCATTTGTAACATGAGAAGTGGCTCCATCTTGCTGGAAAAAGGTGTTGCGGTTGTAGCCATACTGGTTTTGCATTTCTGTAGCCAAAAAAGTCCGGATCATATAGCAATATCGATCAGAATTAACGGTCTGAGTTCGACCTCGGTCATCCTCAAAAAAATAAGGACCGATAATTCCTTGACTTGATATGGCAGCCCAAACAACAACTTTTGGCGAGTGCAAGGGCTTCTGATGCAGTTCTAGCGGATTCTCGGAAGCCCAGTATCTGCAATTTTGTTTATTCACGTGACCGTTGATGTGAAAATTCGATTCGTCGGAGAACCAGATGTTATTGAAACTCCTAAAACGGTTTTTCATTGTCCTGCAGAATTCGACTCGTTTTTCAGGATCATCAGGCTTCATTTCTTGAACAATAACAATTTTATAGGGGTGAAAATGTAAGTCTTTCGAAATAATGCGATGAACCGTAGATTTGTTCAAATTAAGAGAAGCTGCGCGCAATCTCAACGACTGTCGTGGGTCGTCCATAACAGACTGGCGAACGCGGTCGACGTTCATGCTCGTTCTTGATGTCCTTTTGCGCCCAGAAGATTTGTCCGGCATTGTATTCCCAGTCTCTTCAAACTTGCACACCCAATGTTTAATTAAATTGGCACTTGGCACATGTCTTAAGCTTGTTAAATTAAAATGTGTCCTGTAGAGACGACGAACAATAGTGTAGGAATCGTTGTTTTTATAAAACGCTCGCACGCAAAATGCGCGCTGCGGTCCCGTGAAACGATTCATGGCTACTAAACTTAGCAAGCCGGCCAAGCATTTGAGAGCACTCCCCTCCCCCTGCTACCTGCTGTTGGCGCGTATTGGTTAATTCAAAAACGAAAAATAATCTGAGACACCCTTTATAACAATCACGAACATTTAACGCTCGAGTCATAAGAGTTCACTAGCTCTCATACGGTACTCCAACGTCGAGCGGTCGGCGCTCATTTTTAGATTACTATATTTTGGTTTACCGAAAGTGAAGTGAAGTCTGCACTTACTGATATAACGACATGGAAAAAAAATATTTGTTCTTTGCCCTGATTGAGCAATAGAACAGGAAAAAAAGAGAGAAGGATAAAGTGTGAAAGTAAGATATAATTGAAAAAAAAAAACTAAAAGTAACTCAATTTTGAACCCGCAGCTCCTAGACTATGAACTTGTAAAACCATCTCCCGG
Source organism: Sesia apiformis (assembly GCA_914767545.1). NCBI lineage: Eukaryota > Metazoa > Arthropoda > Insecta > Lepidoptera > Sesiidae > Sesia > Sesia apiformis. Next base: position 20,829,777 of record OU611948.1, on the reverse strand, counting down.
CAAATAGGCTCTGGTGGAGTTCCATCTAGAATATTGACATAGCGGTACAGCCTGCATAGCAAACATTTTACCTAGCAGATTTCTGAAAGCTTTTAGTTACTTTTCTATTAATAGTACAGTATAGTGAAATTAATAGTACCTACAGTATAGTAAAATTGCAGTAAAAATTTTCACATAGATATAAATAAATATCAAAAAAGTGATATATACATCTGCACATATTATATATAATAATGATACAAATACGACTTGCTGTCTGTCTGCTTGTACATGTTAGTTTCGGAATATGCTCTGCAAATATACTCCGCAAACATACTCCGCAAACATACTCCGCAAACATACTCCGCAAACATACTCCGCAAACATACTCCGCAAGCATACTTCGCCAAAGAATCCACGTGCTGATGAAGTGCCAGTGGGCCAGTCATAACCGATAGGGTAGACTTCTCGAGTGGAGGCCACGTACCGGGAAGCGCAGTGTGGGACGCTCTCCAGCCAGGGGGACAGACGACTTGAAGAAGTTCACCGGCAGTTGTTGGATGAGAAGAGCCGAGGATCGTGTGTGGTGGCGAGCTGCGGGAGAGGCCTATATCCAGCAGTAAAAGACATTTAATTAATTATAAATCCAGAGTAGGTATTAATAATCGAAATAAATCATTCATTTTAACGTCTCAGTACTGGTCTACTCTGTCCACTATGTCCACTCTGACCTCATGTGGCAGGCAGACCACAAACTCGTACATAACATGTAACCATTGTAATCCTGCAACATAACCGCACTTGTAGCAATTCGCCGCGACATTCCTGCGTGCCGCAGACTGACGCCTCGCGGTGCGTGCTTGGTCGTGTTGGAATGCATTGTTACCTTGGAGTTGAGCTTTGTGGCACCTTAATCAACTCAAATTTACTACATAATATAGATAATTTGTATTTAAATTATTTGTTTCAGTAAAAACACTAGTAATATTTAAATGTTAATATTTAATTCACTAGTAATGTTAATAAATATATTCAAGAATAAAATTTACTGCTAAAAATAAAACAAAATATACGACATTTTCAGTACGTAGGTTAAAAGTTCCTACATACCGAAAATGCTGTACAAATCTGTACCTATCTAGCTGGCGGCATTACCTCGCTGAATGGCCAGACGAAAATGCTCTGCGGGGTATTTGTCAGCCTTGGGGTGGCACGTGGTGTTAAAGACGCTTCGATTAGTCCTTGTATTAATAATGTATTAGGATAATACCAATAAAAACAGTTTATACATATATGGTGGCAATCGAAGCACCACCTATAGTTCAATAATAAAAACTCTCGATATAGGGAACATTACAGACATAAATAGTCTTAGATAACACTCTCGCTTAAAGAGGTGCCTAATGTAATGTTCCACTGAAAATTAAAACTATGACTAATTGGCAAATGCTTTTATTCAGTAAAGTAATATTTAAATATAAGGGTGAAATAATATTGATAATCCCTATAATGATTGACCTCTATAATGATTATAATAAATATTAGACACAGCAAAGGAAGCAAAGACTTTTTTACAGACTTAGACATTTAATTAATTGTAATGACATTTAATTAAATGATTTATTGTGTTATTTAAATGATATTAAAGATCATAGAATAAATTATAACGTTAGCTACTGGATTTTGCCTGACGTAACAAATTGACAAAACATGTGGGACTATTATCTGAATGTATCTATTGTAACAACTATTGTATCGTGTTTATACAAATAAATATTTGAATTTGAATTTGACAATGCAAGTTTGTGAAATTGTGTGGAGCCAAGCGTGTAACTTATTTTGTAAGTCCCACAAAGGCACGAGTAAATTTTAGTGATGGGAAACCACTCACCGATGAAACTCGGTCTACATTTTGACGAAATTTTGATTTTAGAGTAATTAGAATTTTTTGTGGTTTGTAACATCGACGAACTGCGCTATTTCCTGGAGCTTAGCGCCAACTTCAATACACGCAGTGACAGACAGCTTGCGTTATCTATCCCTCCTATATATATGGAGAGCATTTTTAAAAAGTTATTACATTAGTTATTACATATAGATTACCATAAATTACTACAACCTTAAGGGAAATTGTGCTACCATCTGTCCTTGGTCAATAACGAACAAATTTTCTCTCTCGGACTTCAGTTAGGCGTTCTGTAAACTATTTATTTAACCATTAGACAATGATAATTGCAATATCTCTGTGCAAAACGTTCATTATTCTCCACGATTACTGGGAGGCGTACGCCGGCCGCACTCGCTATCTGTTGTGGTGTAAACAGCTAGATACATGCGTTTTCAGAAAAATCTTAAAAAAAATCTGAATAGACGTTACAAATACGAGCCTATCCGGGAATTGGAGGAAAAATGTGATATTATGTATAAAATAAATAATTCGTGCTTCAACATATTATACTTTTTAGAAATTGGAAAAGAAAACGAAGAATGTTTAAGAATTGACAGAGAGTTTTCTATTTACTCAAGTTACTATTTACTCAAGTTTTCGGTTTCTGGAAGCATGTCTGATGTCTGAAAGTGAACGAATCCGTGAGATCAATCTTTTCGGTTCGAAATCGAAGAATCACATGAGTAATAACTATGGAAAATAACATCATCTAATTATAAATATTCAGTGTTACTTTTCGAGCCATTTAGTCCACATGAGAGAAGCCACAGTTAGAAGCTAGTATTGAAATGTGCGATTTTAAATAAATTAATTCATTTAATAGTTATTAAATTAATTTATGATTGTAATAAATAATCCATTTAAATATAGGTATAACTAGAAATAAATGTATTTATCTACCATGGTCACGGGCTGATTCAAGGGTTGGTGCAACCCAACCGAAACGTCGAGTAAAATAAAGATGGTAAACATTCGCGTTCTTCCAAAAGGGGTCTTCCCTTTTAAATATGTGTGAAAAACGCGAAAATCTCAAATGTTATAATAGAAATAAATAAATTAAAAATATAATCTTCCCGCTAATCACTTCCGTTGCACCACGCTCGGTACAATACAGAATCGGCGGACCGTGTGTTTAATCAGCATCCTTGTGTGAAGATTTCCGAGCAATAAAACAAGCGTCGTGCCCCCGGGGGAAACGCTTAAAAAGTAAACACTGCTTTGTAACGATTCATAACGCCCACATTGTTTCTAGGTTTTGAACAAAGTTTGCTAACAGGCTACTTATTATTTGGTTTTTAAACTTTTGAATAAGTTGAAAATTCTATAAACACAATTGAACACTGTTTAAACATGCCGTGAGGTGTCTGCCGGCACTCATCTCATCATCTCTCTCTCATCTCTTCCCGCGGGTGTCGTAACAGGCGATTAAGAGATAACAAAGCCGCTACCACAAGCGCTGTGGAACTGTAGGTGGTGTACCACCTCTGAAAGAGTAAGACTCGCCAACCCGCTTGATCAGCGTGGCGTTTTGAAGGCCATACATCTCTCATCCACAAGACCACTGAAACATTTTGTGCATTGCATTTCAAACATTTTGTGTGGTATATAGTACTAGATATAAAATTATTTGTATGTAGTTTATGTAGGATATTTCTATGTATGTATTATAATAATCATAAGATATATATTTTATTATTGATTTGTATTTTAATATTTATTTACACTATTATCGGTTCGCGTTAAGAATACAATGAGTCATCGCTCAAGAGAATTCATTTTATATTCTTCTATATTATTTGTAATATAACCATTTCATAACCTGTATAGCCCAAAGGTTAACTAGGAAATAATGCTGTAAGGTATTAAGTCCACTTTTTGTAACCACTCACCAAAAAAAAAGTAAATAAGTAAATTGATAATTAATTCTTTCGTTGAAAATACTATAGACAATTCTTGTTTTACTAAATGTAATAGATATTCAATACATGTAATACATGTACGAGTAGTTCTTACAAATTACGGAACGGGCGTCACCTTTGCTTGTGGATAAATGTTCGTATAAACGAATAATAACATCGCGTCAGTGTATTTAAAGGTATAATATATGGTATATTAAAGGATATAAAATATCTTTTTACTCATACGCAAAACGATCGTGTGATAAAGAACTACATAAGATCCCTATATGTACAATACTTTCGTGTCTGATTGTGCAAGCTCTGTTGCTTAGTATGGGGCTTAACGAAGGCTCACTGTCAATTATACGATTGTGTTCGCAATTTATTAGGAGCGTCTATTATTAACGTCTTAACAGGTCCTTACAAGGTTACGAGTATTTTCTTTGTTAAGGGAGTATGCGAAATAATTATTTGTTTTACTAGATCGGAGACAATCAGAAGATTCACCGCAAGACAAATGTCCTTCAAAAATGGGCTGTGTAATTCAGAGGGTCACGTATAACGAAGTAAGCGTATGTAGGAACCTTGCCTACACTTAATTAATTACACTACACGCAATTAATTTAATCAGGCAAGCAAACCCGCCGGCCGATGCTAAAGTCGCTTTAGACCGTTATGCGCGGCCGCTTGTAGAAGGCGCCTGCGCAGAACGCAGCGAGCGGGCGCCGACAGTCACTACCGATAACCATAGGCGAATGCACGCGCAATGTCATTCATATAAAGTACGAATAAAGTATTTCATATAAAGTGTGGACTTTTAATAAAGAACAATAACAACACTTTACGTATTCAAATTGCCAATAGTTATGGAGATTTGTTTGTTTCTTATATTATAATTCATACACGTTTAACATACCTAGTACATGTACACAAATTCTATAACTAAGGCAACATAGTGAAGTCCATTGACACTCACACTAGGAGCAATCCCGTATTATGGTGTACCAATGGTTGTCTCCCTTGGCTTGGATCTGAATAATCTGCAGTGTACACAGTTTCATTAGTTACACATTTTGTGAACTCTTAAGACGTATTAACTAGGACAACATTCATGAATATGCGTATGCGGCTCTGTACGTGTGTGTGTGTGTGTGTGTGTGTATGTGCATGAGTGTGCGTTTGTGTGCGCGCGTGTTTTAGTTATTTATAGGAAGAAGGCGACAGATGAGCATACGGTCTACATGAAGATAAGTAGATACTGTCGTCCATGGACATTCGCGATCATGCCACCGTTAATCCAGAATAATAAACGTCGGTACACCGTATGCGCTGCTTACCTTTGGAGATTTAGGAATTAATTTAAAGAAAGGGTTGAGAAAATGGAGAGGGATGTTAAAGAGGCTGAGTTCATGCTGACAGAATATGGTGTAATAATTTACCCAGATGTATTAGAAAATAATAGAAAGTATTTATCGTTATGTATTTACAATTTTTATTATTAAAAAACCTTATTCGTAGCACAGTTTTATTAAGCTAATTATTATTCTTTATACAAGGTCTAGATGGAATTAGTCTCAATTATACTTAATTAGATGGTACTGGAGTTTCATTCCCTTGATTTAGTTGATAGTAAGGAACGAATCTACGACTATACTATAGGCTGAGGTTGAACGTGAAGAGATTCGACTACCATAACGGGTTGGGGTAGAGCCTCAACCACACTGACGGCTTCAGGCAGGGCCTCTACAACAGATACAGTCTCGGGAGCAACAGGCACTGCAGGAGAAGCTAAAACTGGAGTAGAAACCAGTTCACCAGCGGCATTAGCATTAATGTTGAATATAATCTGGACCAGAGGAGTGTTGGTTTCTACAGCAGCGGCGCTAGCGAGGTCAACTTCAGGAACAGTATCGACGATAACAGGGAGTACAGAAATGGGCTCGAAAGAGTCTACAATAGCAGGGCCAATAGAAATTGGTTCAAACGAGTCCACGATAGCAGGACCAACAGAAATTGGCTCGAACGAATCGACGATAGCAGGACCAACAATGACGGGGGAGATGGGGTCGACAATAGCTGGGCCAACAGCAATGGGAGCTGGGTCAACAACAGCTGGGCCAACAACGGCGGGTGAGACAGGACCGACGATAGCTGGACCAACAGCAATAGGAGCAGGGTCAACAATCGCTGGGCCAACAGCAACGGGCGTAGGGTCGACAACAGCTGGACCAACAACAACGGGAGCAGGGTCGATCACTGCTGGGCCAACAGCAATCGGTTGAGTTTCGATGATAGGAGCAGGGCCAGCGATGCCGGCGCTGACGAGACGGTGAGCGGGGCCGGCGACGGCAACCGCGACTACAGCAGCAGTGATGAGTAGGAACTTCATTTTTGCTGCAAAATTATTAAGAGTTTCAGTTACAAATAAGTATTAAATTCAATGAACATACGAAACGTAATGACATTATTTATTTGTAAATATACTTAGGTAGTAAACATAAGGATGCTAAAATACGTTTGGAATGTATCCTACGTTTTGCCATTGAAACAGTACATCTTTCCTTACATGGCGTGTATTTGCATGTCTTTTATACTGCAAATTATGAGATTTTTGTTTCAACATGCATTAATTCAGTCTTATTTTTCAGTCCTTGTCAACTTTGATTGTTACTTACAAATGAATATTGAATGCAGAAGTAAATAGGTATATATTTTTATTTATATACAATACTATAAGGTTATTTATTATTATAAGTATAATACGTTTTATACTAATTGATAAAATCGGTATACATTAAACATAATTCTATGTGTAAATTTCGCTAGCCCAAGTTTGCCTGCAATTAAATATGAAACCTATACTATGAACCCAATAACCATTTGTGAGCAATAAAGATAATTTATTATTATTATTATTGATTCAACCGATGAGAAATCAACGTCGAAAGCCATGATGCGCCAAATCCAGGAGAGATTTCAGGGTGGGACCAAGGACGCGCTGCTGAATGTGGAGTTCAAATATAGATCCAGCAATTTTAAGACCTACTACATATGTGCTCCGGGATGCTGCAGTGTACGAGAAACTGATCCTGAGTCCAGACTTTTGGTCCGAGGGAGTAGTATTCCGGCGCTATAAGGAAGCGAAACCGTACAATAAAATCCCTAATAAATTATATCAACTTTAAGTGTTACTACATATTGTTATGTATTTTCAGATTAAGGTATATAATGTCCCGCAAAAATGGCGTAAATTAACACTAAAACTATTATATCTAACTAAAAGTAACACGTGTTTCATGTTTTTTTATTACTTTAAAAAGAAATAATTGGTGATTAATTTACTCGAATAAACATAACACTAGCTACGACAACTACGTAAACAGAAGCTGCCCGCGTTCAAAAGTACAAAAATCAAAGTGAGTGAGTGTTGATGGTACGAGTATTATGCACATGCGAGTAAATTAATCACCAATTATTAAAATAAAAAGTCAAATAATACTAATGAAAATATTAATAAATTTAAATTAAGAACTCACCTGCTTGTTTGAATACAAACTATACAAACACGACAAAAATCTTCACTATTATACTAATTCTTATCATTTCGACGGTTCTAATTAGATCCAGGAGTTAAGTTTTATTGCTCTTAATCCTAACTTTATAGATTGTTTTTGACAAAATAATGAGTTATCGATTGAACTAAAGACTTCTTAATCGAATTACTGATTCGTTTTGTCAAATGACCTATCCTTTTAAACCAAAAGAAATATGAATCAATGTTATAATACCTGTTATATTTTAAATATTTATTTTAAATGAGTTTTAAATTATTTTTCATGGATAACATTTATTTCTACGTATAATACATACAATATTATATGCCCGGACCTTATTCAGAAAAGAAACTCCAAGTTTGATTCTTTCCGAAAGTCACCGACATACCTCACAGAATTAATAAGTTGAAATGCCAATGGGCAAACCATATTTACTGCAGAACCAATGACCGAACCAGTAGACGGCTCCTTGAATAGAGACAACGTACCGGGAAGCACAGCGTCGGCTGCGTGAGAAGAACGAAAGATTTTATGTAGTAGAGAGGGTGAGAGAGGGTTATATCTAACAGTAGAGAGACATAGACTGATCGTGTGGTACGGTATATATCAATGAAGTCAAAATCATGAGTAGATTGCATAGTTTCAGGCTTCGGGAAAGATTTAGTCGTACCCTGTGTTGGAGAAATGTACGAGTATAAGGTAAATAATGTACGCGCCACTAACCTGCAATCCTACGACGTTCCTAAGGGCGCCCCTCGATCTGGTCTTCTATCCATAGGTTACTGGATTCTTGAAGGTATTAGGTATTATACACTAGCTTGTAACACTGCACTCGAATTTGCTGTGATTCGGTCAATATCAAGATTTAAAATAGTGTTTTACCGTATTAAATGATTGGACGGTTCCAGTATGAATATTCGGATTTTGTGACTTGTACCTACGTTCCAGTAATAACTAAAACAAATAAAATTTGACAATTAGAAGGTTAGTGATTTGTGCTAACATTATTTATTGTAGGGGAGAGTGCATGCTGCATTCCCAAAGCCGCGTGCCGCGTCGACTGGCCACGTTACCTCTCTCTCACAGAAGATGCATGTACTGCATTTCCTACTTTATCGTATTTTCCCAACGTGTTCCGGTAGTGAGTGAGATACGCCAGAGCCAATTCCCATCCCATCCTATCTTTCCCCATTTTCCCAATTCATTCCTTAATCTGCAAAGGTAGGCAGCTCATCCGGGGGCTCGCCAACATTTGTCATTGTGGACTGATGTCGGCATGTATCGCGGATGTCTATAGACGACAGTATCCACTTACTATCAGGTGGACTGTATGCTCGTCTGCCGCCTTTTTTCTATAAAAAAATGTGAATAACATAAAAAGATAAAAAATTTACATTAAAATACAGAACATTCTGTATTTTCATACCTACAGCGCGAAATCAACCTACCAGTATTCCACGATAACAGCTCATTTGATGATATAATCAAATAATATAATCATAATATAATCTCATTGTTGATATGTAACATTTAAAATATTTATTGCATAAATTAAAATATTACGGATTGATAACGTGATTATTCCGGATTGATAGCGATTTTAATTAGAAATTATTTGAGTCCAGTTAATCCCTAATGCAGTACCATGTTATTGTCAGCGACAATAACATGGTAACTTGTACTTGTTTCAGCCTATAACGTCCCACTACAGGGCACAGGCCTTCCCTAGTAAATCACAGGGGATGTCGGGCCATACTTCACTACGCGGGCCCAGTGTGGATTGATGGATACACATACTGTAGTTTTTTTTTATTTCTCAAGCATACGAATTTCCTCACGATGTTTTCCCTCAGCGGCGAGAGTAGAAACTCAGTGGTACGAGCCGAGGATTTGAACTCACTATCAAACCAATGTGAGTGGAATGTAGATACCGCAAGGCTATTACGGTTCAGTAAATTTAACAGTAAATTATTTATTAAAATTTAAGACTTGTTTAATAGACTGCAGTGTTACCTTCTGTATTATATTTAATAACTTTATGAAAAATTATACAAGTAATAATGACATACCTAGCCACAGACCGGGACGCCCTCTGGCGGTGTATTGACGACTTAAAGTTGGTCGAATGGTGGCTGGATGAGAATAATCGAAAAAAGTGAGTGGTGGCGAGCCTTGTGAAGCCTATGTTCAGCAGTAGAGAAACATAGGTTGATGATTAGGTAGTTGATAAATCTGTTTCAATGTAGCGGCATGCGACTGTATTTTGTTTGACATTATAAAAACACTCCATTAACAAAAACACAAAAATTGAAACCAATATGAACTCAAGCGAAAGCTGACGCCAACCATTAGCCCATATTGCTTCAAACACTTAATAACACAAAGACTATGCAACGCAGAAGCGGTAAAAACGTAGTATTTTTATTAAAATTTCTTTTTAGAAATAATCGTATATATAATTAATTAATTCTAAAACAGGTAGGTAGCTACTTAAAAACATTTCTAAAATTTATATTGTTTAAAATTCCCCTTGGATAAAATTTAAACTACCTAAAAAATTCCTATATCTTTGCCGCCGTCTTTTCTTTTTCGAATGAGTTGAAGCCATTTTGAATTATTCAAAGCCATGTCTTTGAATAAAAATAAATTACTCTTTAAATCTGCAAAGGTGGCAGCGCATCCGAGGGCGTGGCAACGTGTGTCATACTGGACTGATGTTGGCCTATATCTATGTCTATGGACGACAGTATCTTGTGTATCGACCAGTATCGACAGATGGACTGTATGTGATATACTGAATAAGTATAATCAAACTCCTTATATATTTAGGTACGTACCGTGCATTAACGAAAAAACTAATTGTAAAATATGCAACATAAATAAGAAACCACTTCCAAATAGTCGATACATATTGCATTGTATAAAACATAACAATGGTTTGTTTGTTTGTCAACTAATAATTCTGCGATGATCACGAATCACGATCAAATTTGGCATGCATACGAGTATAATGAATTTATTTATTTACTCTTTATGCACTCTTTCTTTATTATATTGTCCAGAGGCGGACTTAATGCTTTAAGGCCTTGTCTACCAGTCTACCGTTGGTTAAATGTGAAAAATTTTAGCGAGTGCAAAAGAACTCAAATAATAAAGCTTAATTAACTTCTATAAATAACAATAATAATACATTGGTAATATATTTATGCGATAAAATATATAAATATACGTACTCAAAAATATATACATATAGAGAAAAAAGGAGAAAAATAACATTATCTCTGTGAATTGCGGAGGTAGGGTTCCCAAAGCTTCCTTGAATTATATGTATGCCAAATATATGGAACGAATTAATATAATATAGAATGGGATTTTTCCGGTCATTTAAATAGTTCCCTCGGGAATAAACTCAGCCTAAAGCGATATACCTACGAGTATTCTTATTCCACGCGGGCGGATAATAAATGTTTTTTTAACTGGTTACAATTATACAGCCCTATTAAAACTGTTATTATTATATAATATATTCCACGTATTACCTCCATGAGACCAACAGTAATAGACAGAAACCTAAACCAAGTTCAAGTCACGTCTTCGCATTATTCTTTGTCCGTTGTTCCATTGTTCAAACGGCAGCGCGGATTATGTCCCACGTGTACCGTGCAACAACCACTGAACTAATTGCCAAATACGCGTTACAGCTTTTCAGGTGTTAGGTTAGATTTGGATTTTGTTTCTAATTCAAAGTGGTTCAAACTCGTTTGTAAAATCTAGCTAGCTTGTACCGCGAACCCAATTAGAGAAAATTATTTATTATTATGAAGTATTTGTTTGACCGTGTGGTGTCCCGTGTCCAGCTACGGCCGATCTACGACTTTTTGGCGGGAACTCGACAAGTGAAGATGAATCTTTGTGTGATTATTGTAAAAATTGGGTATTAGGCGTTTTGTGATCTAATAGTGATACAATCTGTTTCAGATTTGCCGCAGACATTGTGACGTCACTCAATTAAACAATTGAAACTCAAAAAACTAACTGTAAAAAATATAACAAATCATTAAACGGACAGACATTAAAATACACGCGCTCACAATGACGTTGAAGATGGTACAAAGATGGCGACACAGCAGCAGTGCAGTAAGTGGTTGGTGGAGATGGCCTGCATTCCCGCGCACCGGCAAACTTAAGTGGGACGTATTATAATTTATTAAACTTCAAATTGTTCTTCGTGCGTGGTGTTTGTGATAATCAAATAAAAGCTTGGGAACTGCGTTTTTCGTGTGCTTTCATGGAGTCCTCTTCTGTCCTCAATAAATCTACTATCGCTTTATTGAGCGACTCCTGACTTACTTCGACGGAACTGAACATCGGCGGGATACGATTTGAAATTGTTTATTACTAAGAAAACTTGACACTGGCAGAATGTGCTAATTGCACCACTGAAAATGAAGAAAAAAAAACTTTGACTACTCCTTTAATTGTTTTCACATAGCGTTCAATTTATTGATTAGTTTATTTATAGAACGCCTCGCAAGAATACCCTCATGTCCTAGTTATAAGGAGTTCATCCTCATTAAAGTTAGGACAAAGTGAACTTGATACTTTACGATTTGTAAAATATATTTTCTAATTCAGTTAATGTTATAGAACAACAAAACAGTTTTAAGATTTTGCGTAACTAATTTATATTAAAACTAGGAATTTAGTACGATACAAATGTTGACAAAGTTTACGTTTAGGCATCGTAATTTAACCGAGTGCCCAAAGCAAAGGGAAATTCATAACAAAAACAAAAGACGGCGAGTTGCCGCAAACTTCCGTAAATGATGGAACTTGGCCCGGCGAGTTTGTAACTGCCCCTGGGGTAGTCGGGGGTGTTTGACGTTTTAAAAGATGAGTGAGGAACTCATTTTTCCTCAAATTCAACCAAGGTTGTTGGCATTCATAATTGAAAGTTTTATTAAATGTATTTATGAAATCATTTAATAAACTAATATTTATTTTTATATTTAAACTTAACAGCAACAATATTTACAAAGGGCGGATTTAATGTTTAGTGACATTCTCTTAGTGGCATTTTGTTATAAATGTGTTGATATAAATAGATACACACACATATATATAACCCTCGCACGTGCACACACGCACACACGGCACACACAAACAGGCACACCAATGCAAACACAAATCAACATGTATTATTAATAAGAAAAAGAAAAGTCACCTAATACTTGCGGACAATTTATTAAATACTGTATATAATGCCAGTGTAATCTGTATTTGACCAATAGCACTAGCAATAAATATATTGTTTAACTAATAAGTTGTTTAACTATTTATTTAACTAATAAGTTAAATAAGTTACACAAAATAAATGTATGTGATTTAAATAAATAAATGTGATTTGCGCGTGTATAATAATTATAGATATTTATCATTATTTTTCTGATTAACATACGTGTTGAGTTAATATATAATTGTCTTATATTAATCTTGTTGTATCGTATTTTTTTAGTAGATGTTAAGTAGTTATAATTAAACACAACTTTAATTATTCTGTTTTTGTGTTATTTGTAAATTATGCAGTTTAGTCTTCGCGGAAACGGTGCCGAAACGTGGCCTCTGACGGTGGACCTGATCCATAACTTTAAAGTCGCTCAGAGACCTATGGAGAGAGCTATGCCCGGTTGTTTTCGATACGCACACTAGGCGCATCTGCCTCACGTTTCGCAAAAGCAGCCCGAGGAATATGCACTCGAGCCCAAGCAAACCTATTCACTATTTATATTCACCAAAATGGTGGGTAAACACAATCTTAAGGACTTACTTACCAAAGGTGGTTTTGACCACGAACAAATATGGAACGTGTACCTACTCTAGTCCCTACTAGACGTGACCTACTTTAGTGTGATTGAATAAATACATACATTCCCAATAAATACTTGTATAGTAATCCAGGTCTCATGTCCTTTGGTGAGCCGGTGGCAGCTATGGTTCCGCAACTCACACACAACGGCAAATCACCTCGAGATATTACTCCAAAATAAACAATCACAATTACAACAAACACAATTACAATCAAAACACCCGCGTGGCACAAGGATATCCGCGATCAAGTCCAATTAATCAAGCGCGTTTATAATATCAACCGTCCGAGGCAGCGATGTCAACCGAACTCCCCTCGCCGCCGAGCGCGCGCGCCATCCTAAAATCTCAACCCGCCTTCAATATTCGCGGACAAAAAATGTTGGGTCTCGAAATCTTCCCGATATGCGGGTAAGCTACAAAACGCTCGCGCCAATTTCAAACACCGGTCTTTCTTTGCGGGATAAGATCCGAAATGTAACGAACTAAATTCACAGAATCAGCATGCTGAAGTGGTAGTGGGTAGGTCATACTTACCGCAGAACCGATAACCGATGGTGTAGAAGAGTTCTCGAGTGGAGGCCACGTACCGGGAACCACACTCTGGAAGCCACCTCCGGCCAGATGGGTCAACTGCTTGAAGACTTTTGCCGGTGGTGGTTGGATGAGAAGAGCCGCGGATCGTGTGTGGTGCCGAACTTTGGGAGAGGTCTATATCCAGCGGTGGTATGGTAGTCTTCATAGCTTCACCCCACACCTAGACCAGATATTCTAGATGCGATTGGACAAGTGTGTTATGTATATAGTGTGTCGTAATTTGTATGGTACCTAGTTTGCAATGTTTCGCAAGACTCCATTAACAATGTTAACTGTATTATTTGTTATAATATTTTTCATATTTTTTTAGTAAAATGACTCCATCGCTTTAGCAGTTACAATTGCTTATAGCGATTAAGGTAGATCTGAAATACATTGTCACTAATTTTATGTTTTTTGTTGGGTCGGGACGCCATCCATACATTTTTCCCACCTTTCTTAATATTTTTTTTCCGCACAAGTTTTCTTTCATTATAGAAATCAGCGCCAATTCGGAATCTACTGTGCGCCCATATGTTTATTTATGAGACATGTCACGCCAATCACGAGTCGTTTTATTTGAGATGAAGGCGTACACAAAATATGAAGTATATATGACTGGGTGGTAAGCAGCACTGTAATCTCCGAAGGGAAAAATATTATTGTATTCAAATATACACACAAAATCGGACTAGATTTTTCAGATACCCCTCAAACTAAAAGATGCTTAGACACTTACTCAAAGTTATGCATGGAGTTAAAGGATAAAATTCGGAAGGAAATAATCAAGGAAGCCCAATAACTTGTGTTGGAGAGTATAAACTCCAATGTTGTCAAACAATGGACATAGAGAACTATTCTTTATTTTGCCTATTATAGACCTTCACTTGTTAACTTAGCTTGTCCTCTGTACACAGAATATACATGTACTTAAATTTCCGATCCCTATTTTGATTTTCCTCTAACATGGTAGCAAAGCGAATACAAAATTCCTCTGGTTCCTCTGTCATAGTACCTCGGACAGAAAAATTGTCAGGGATGACGAACTATGGCATGTGGAAATCTGTAAGGAAGATGGTTCTCATCCATGGGGATTTGTATTTTTTTATAGCCTCTAACAACCTAAAAGTTTAATAAACTGAGGTAATAATAGGTTACATTTATCGAAGAACTGACAACCGTAGGAAAAACGAGTGCTCGAGTGGAAACTACGTATTTATCTTTTTTTTCAAAGAAAAGATAGTTAACGAGCGCGCGTGCCACATGATCGTAAGTGGTCACCGCCGCCCACTGGCACCTGCAACACCAAGGAGCATGCAGGTGCGCTGCTAATCTTGCAAAATCCAGTTCACAGCTCGCTTGAAGAGATCCTCTTTTAATTTACAATTTAAATTAAGCTGAAAACTTGCAATAAACTACATTTGCACTATGTTACATTGGATTGTCTCAAATGTTACATTGTGAACATTTGATGTTACATTAGTGTTACATAATGGTACATTTACACTATTTACTCGTAGATTATATCGTGGTATTTGCTATTAATGAATTTTTTCAAAAGAGAATATGAGTCACTAAGGTAATGAGGACGCCGAATGAGTAGACGTCCCAACACTGAGCTGCTGTTACAGCGCGCCGACCGAACGCCATCAATCCCTGTAACGACCAGCATTTTTAAACCTACAAGATTTTATATTTCTCGGCAATAAATAGGTGCACCTTAGATGCAACATCTGTTATAAGTTATAAATTCATTATATTGTACGCACTTCGTTCGTGTGGACTTTAGAGTATATGTGGTTAGTTAATTGTAAACCTATCCTATCCCGTCCCAAGCCATTCCATCATAATTATCACGTCCCATTTCAGCCCATCGAATAGAGTGTATAATGAGATCTCATTTCATATAACGTATTCTCAATGACAACGCTCGAGTACCTAATCTTTATAATGATTCCCGAAAGAACTCATAACGGTTTACTTACTTATAACAAGAACAGAACTTATAACAATAGAATAATTATCTTCTGAACATAAAGATAAATAAGTATATAATAATATAAGGTCGGGGAAAAAGTTTCTTCGTATTTTATATACAAATTCAAGACATTTTTTTTTAAATGTTTAATTACATTTAATTATAATATATATATATGCCGTTTTGTTCTATAATTTGTTGTCATCTTGTAGGTAGTGACATGATCCCGTTGCTGTAAAAATTTTGGGATTTTTGGTCAAAAAATTTCGACAAGTAGTTTTGACAGTCCTCTCTCGATATTAACCTTACACTACCTAAATAATTCTGAAGAGACCGAAACAAGTAGAAATCTGAGGGCGCAAGGTCAGGGCTATATGGTGGGTGCATCAATACTTCCCAACCAAGCTCTCTCAATTTTTGCTGAGTGACCAAAGATGTGTGTGGTCTGGCGTTATCATGATGAAAGACTACACCCTTTCTGTTGATCAATTCCCGGCGTTTTTTCTCAATTTCTTGCTTTAGTCTCATCAGCTGTTGGCAGTAGAGATCCGAATCGATGGTTTTACCCGGCGGTAAAAGCTCATAATGAACGACGCTCTTACAATCCTACCATACACACAACATCACCTTATTGCGCGTTAATCCGGGTTTCGCCAGTCTGTGGAGCTTGGCCGCACTTAGACCATGATTTTTTCCGCACGTTCTTGTCGTAAGTGATCCACTTCTCATCACCAGTGATCAATCTTTTCAAAAATGGTTCGGTTTCATTGCGTTTTAATAGAGAATCGCAAATGAGTGCACGGTTCATCAGATTTCTTTCAGTGAGCTCGTGTGGTACCCAAATATCGAGCTTTTTTGTGAATCCAGACTTTTTGAAATGAGTCAAAACTATTTTGTGGTCAATGCCCAGTTCATCACCAATGTCGTAACTACTTATATGCCGATCATGCTGCACTTTTTCACAAATGGCATCAACTTTATCGGTAACAGGGCGACCGGAGCCAACTGCATCTTTAACATTAAGATTTCCTGACTGAAAACGCTTAAACCAACTTTGTGCTACTCTTACTGACACTAATGCAGTGCATAGGTCCATAAACGGCATACATTTTTTTTGCGGCTTGTGTCGCATTTTTCCCTTTTTTGTAATAAAACTTTAAAATGTATCGAATTTCTTCGTTAGATTCACTCATTTTCTTGGACAGAAAAACAATTGAAAAATGGCGGGATACAGTTTTTTATTTCTTTTTTTAAATGTTACCTTTTTAATGGTATCATAACCAGCCAGGTACAAACAGTTCAAACAAAGATATTGGATCACAACTTCATACATACAAAATACGATAAGACTTTCTCCCCGACCTATTAACATATATGAAAATGCAGTTGAAATGCGTCCTCTGTTGTAAATCATCATTTATCAGAGAGTGTTATGACAGCAAACAGGTTTTTTATATAGAAAAAGGCGGCAGAAGAGCATACAGTCCACCTGATGGTAAGTGGACAGTGGTCGATACACAAGATACTGTCGTCCATAGACATCCGTGATACATGCCAACATCAGTCCAAAATGACAAACGTTGGCACGCCCCCGGTTGCGCTGCCTATCTTTACAGATTAAGGAATGGATTGGAAGAAAATAGGGAGGGATGGGATGGGAATGGGCTTTAGCATATCTCACTCACTACCGAAACACGTACGTACATTGGGGAAATACGATAAAGTAGTAAATGCAGTACATTTCAATCGCATACATACAATCTATCGCAACTAGCCAAAACTTGCCATTTAAAAATTGTCTTCATTTTCTTGCCTTCGAAGCTTCTACTGCCTCCTTGCCTATTTCCAGCTCCCTTTAGGGGTTTGTGTCGCCCACTTTGTGAAACACTTCTTCAGATAACAGTCACACCGCGACCGTGTGTATGCGTCGTGCGGTTACAAAGTTGACAATATCTGTAATATCCCGTGGTACGTCTGCGCCGCAACAACTTATAGCAAAAGAAAGTTAGTCAGTAGTTAGTGCAGTAGTTAGTTAGTGCAGAACTGGGGACTCGATCTGAGTTTCGCCATCAAACACGTAATAATTATTGCTATGTGAACGTGTTACTCACAATTTCTATTGTTAGGAAACCGACTATGTTCCTTTTCTCCCGCCTCTTTCTATTCCGCCAAACTTGGCAACACTGACAGTTCAATATCTGTCCGCGAGTGCGCTTGTTACTCTTAGACAAAAACTCAAATCATATCAAAATAGTAACCGTGTGTGTCGTGTCTGTGTAGTGAGAATATTACTGAACCAGCTCATAACCCACAACGAGGCAATTTCACCTATTGCCCCCCCCCCCCCCCCCCCCCTAAATCTGCGCCTGATTTTATCGGGTCTCAACGTGTCTGTTTACCTTATTTATTTTACTCGACGTGTCGGTTGAGTTGCACCAACCTGCAGTGAGAAATCGGCGATAGCGGTTCATATATATACTCAACGCCGGAATCAATCAGTGGCTAGAACTCCATTGTCCAAAAATACTCTCCATTGATCGCCACTGTTTCTCCAGGATTGTGCGTGAAGCAATTGCAATCAAGAAACATAAAAATTTCAATCCAGAAGATTATTACTAATCGAATGATTAGTAAATTTAATAAATAAAATATCGCGATATTTCGTCTGACGCTACTTCAGATATCGTGAGTGTTGTGTGCCGCCACTTATCGGACTCTGAAGAACAAATGCGGGTAACAAATGTCGGGTGGGGTGGGCTGCTCGCAATTCTAAACGTGGACTATCCGCCTCTTCAATCAGCTCGTGACCATGGTTGGCAGAACCTAACCACAACGTCGTGTGAAATAAATAAAGTAAACATACCCATTTAAAGAGATAAAATATATGTTTGAAAACTTGAAAATCTCAAACGTTATACATATTCCACCTCTAAAAGGGGGACTCGCTACGTACTTGGCGAGCGTGGTGAGAATGATGGTATGAATCTACTTACCACCAGCTAAACTGTTTACTCGTCTGCCACCTTCCTTCTGCAATGAAAGAACATCCTGGAGAAGACTAGCTACTATTCGTTACGGAAAGCCCCTCCCTGCCTTCTGAGCTAACGTACTAATTATTTCATATACAATAATAATATTAAATAACAAACGACTAAGTATAAATGTTTCTCGTGAAAACATGAGATAAAAAACGAGACTCATATGAAGCAGCCACTTTAGCGTTTCGTATTATTTCTATTTTCACCAACAGATTTTTCGCATTTTCATCAAAGGCCGTCACACTTTCAGCCATTTAAATTATCTTTTCATACTAGTTTCAATACTACAGTGCTCTAATTAGTATTCCGTCACTTAATTTTTTTATTTCACTCGGTAGTTGTTGGATTTTTTGATATATTTTTTGAGTTTTTAAATACCATAGTATACCATCAGCCTATGTCTCTCCAGTGTTGTTTGTATATAGGCCTTTCCCAAGGCTTGCCATCACACACAGTCTTCCTCTTGTTTCATCCAGCAATTACAACCAATTAGCCCTATTTGTGGTGCTGTGCAATAGGCTGTCTTTCTGTGTCTCTGGACCCACGACCCATGGAATCCTAGTACAACATATTTTTTATTGATTTATCTGAAAAACCATATATTTTTACGCGTTTCTACAAACAATAAAGAGATTTATTGATATTGTTTGATTTCCTGTCCGCATCCCTAAGTCACCAAATTGGTTAAACGTAATCTTGAAACAACGCTAGGAAATCTTAGCCAAAGTTAATAAGTTCACACATAATATTATTTTACCTATGTATCGTCTCAGACTTTGAAGCAATTCCCACCTTCGACAAGTTGGAGTTGTCTAAGGTTGAATATCGAATAATGTACATAGTTACATCATGTAATGATTCAACAATGTACCTACTTACGAAATAGTGTTATTCCCAACCAAAATTGACAGCTGTCTCAGCTGTTCAAGCTGATTAACTTTGAGTTTGTAACTTTGAGACACGCTGACGTAATATTACATTGACGTTCAACTGTGTCATTCCGTCGAATATTTCAGGGGAATGAGATCGTAATGCTTTCACATTGAGCAAACGAATCGACATCTTGGATGCTCGCTTTAACAAAATGGCGCACAATTGAATATCGAGTTCTAATATTTAATTAAATAACGTTGACTTCAATAAAGGCCTAAATGAGCGGTATATTAACAATATTTTGGATAAATAACGTAAATAATTTTAAATTCTAAGAATGTCATTGCTAAATCGACAGGCTACTTTATTGCCACCAGAGAACCTAAACTTGACCCATCTTTAAATTTGCTACCATCATTCGGTATTTTCTTCTGCTATTTAATTATTTCTATTTAATAAATAACAATTTTATTTTCTTTGCTGAAACGTCGACAGCACAACATAGAAAATGTGTAATGCAACGATGCTATCAGCCCTTTCAGAATCCACTGCAGGACATGGGCCTTCTCATGCACATTGTCTTGTGCATGAGGGGTATATGCCCTTAAAAACGCCACGCTGGCCAAACGGCTTAGTAAGTCCACTGTTTCAGAGCTGGTGTAGTTCCTGAGGGGGCTTGTGGTAGCGGCTTCGTTATCCCTCAGTATCTCTTACAACACTCGTGGGATGAGAAACATAAGAAAATGTAGTGATACTTTATTCAGAAACTGAACATTATTTCAAATACTCTTTGAAATTAAGTTTAGGAATGATGAACTAAGTTTATATTCAACTACAATATTAACCAGTCCAGCAGTTAATTTTACTGTTTTTAATTAGTATGAATAGAAATGTGTAGTGCCATCCAAATTACCTACACAATATGTTATTGTTACTTTGGTATATAAATAAAAAAAATGTAACCTTTTTAACAGACCGTCGTAATATTCCAACATCTTCAACTTTAGGCAAAAGTTGTTTATTCTAAATCTTTTTATTCCAAAAACTACGAAAATTAGTGAGTCCTTTCCGACTGCGCTACTACACACCACGTATTTTTTTTCTTATCGATGACAACTTTCCAACTAAAAAGGAGTTAATAGGAAAGTAATTCCATTAAATTGTACTTACCTACATTGCAAACCACTGTGCTAGTCAACAATGTTTACCCGACGTGTCAGTTGTACAGAGCCTTAGCTAATGGGATTTTCATTTTGAACGAACCCTAAAAAATACATCAGACCCCTAATTTTCATGTCATTTAGGATGGTTGGGGCCTAACGTAATTCCCGAGGGATTATATTTAATTTGGGCGGTTTTGTTTCTCATAACCTGTATGTATGGTTGGCAACACACTAACGTACCTAAAATCATCAGATTTTAGCCCTTATTAGTAACATTTTCAGTGCCCATAATGGTATGTTGAATTGTTTCCAATTGCACATATATATTTTTTTATAGAAGGAAGGTGGCGGATTGGCGGACAGTCCACCTGGTGGTAAGTGGATACTGTCTTCCTGCGACATGCGCGATACGTGCCAACATCAGTCCAGAATGACAAACGTTGGCACGCCCTTAGATGTGTTGCCTGCCTTTGAAGATTCAGGACAGGATTTGGAGAAAGGGTTGGGAAAATGGGCATACGTCACACTCAGTGGTTGTGGAATTACAGCGTGTGGAATTACATTAATTGATGAAAAAAAATTGGTAGAATTAGATGGATATATAGACTTCACTGCTGGGTATAAGTCCCGCAATGTAGAGACAGGCTGAAAGCTTTTGTATAGTATACTGTCTCGGTTACTGTCTCTACGAGTAGAATTACCTACAGCGATCCAAGTAACAATGTAGGTCGCTCTGAATGTCTGAATCCATTAGAATTCGGTCGAAATGCTCGCCAAAGATATCTTGTCGCATTGGAAAGGCTATTATTGTAACTGAGTCGTAGGTTTCTATTGTCATTGGTATCGGAAGCCGATTCCGACAGGCTTCTTGGGTAAATCTAATTGTATTAAAATATCAGTGACATCATAATAAATTCTGTTGGAAAGGGCGAGTGGTCTAATGTATTTAAATAAATTAAAATATGTTGTTGATCGATCGATTCAGCCTATATCGTTCTACTACGGGACACTGTCCTCCCATTGCAAGAGGGTTTAGGGCCATAATCCACCACGCATACCCAGCGCGAATTGGTGGATACATATGCTCCAGATTTTTTTTAATTATGGGGCACACAGTTTTCATCTCGATGTTGTCTTTCACTCCCATTGAATTGAGCTTACAGGCCGAGTTCGAACTCGGCACCTCACGGATGAGAATCCAGAATAAATACCCCTAAACTATCACCACTCCAAATTATATTATTATTACAATATACAAATTATATTATTATTACAATATACAAATTATATTATTATTACAGTATACAAATTAAATAGTCGAGAAGGGGAGAGTGCACGCTGCAATCCAACAGCCGCTGGGCGCACTCGACTGGCCACGTTACCCTCGCTCACAGAAGACTACCTTGAAATGTACTGCATTTCCCACTTAATCTTATTTCCCTAATGTACGTACGTGTTTCGGTAGTGAGTGAGATGTGCCAGAGCCCATTCCCATCCTATCCCTCTCCATTTCCCCAATCCTCTCTCCAAATCCATTCGTATATCCAAAGGTAGGCAGCGCATCCGGGGGCGTGCCAACGTTTGTCATTTTGGATTAATGTTGGCATGTATCACGGATGTCTATGGGCTACAGTACCCACTTACCATCAGGTGGACTGTATGCTCGTCTGCCACTTTCGTCCATAAAAAAAAAAAAAAATATTAACTTCATTTATTTCATTTTTATTTGGGAACCTTATAACTATTATGATTACTAGAGACCCGATTATATGCAAGTGCATATTTGCATATGTATTTTCATATTTTGGCTATTTTTACAGGTTTTAGCATATTTTACCGAAAACCAACTGATGCACTATTTTTACAGATCTTAATACATATAGGTAGGTAGGTTTACGAAGTCTCACGTTGTAGCCGACCTACACCGACTCGTATGTGCACTCTAGCGCTTCTAGCAGCTGCGCTAATGTTGTTTACGCAAATAAACACAGAACCGCGCAGGACAAGGACGGGCGGTACCCTTCCAGTTTCCACCTCATGCCTACACTCCTTCCACACGCCAATCGAATCATAATACGCGCGTTGTAGTTGACATAATAATAAGATATAGACTGCACGTTTTACGCACGTTATACCTGTGTGTGCCATTTTTAAAATATACGATGTCTCCAGAGGAAAAAAAATATCTCAACGTAAACAGTAGACTATCCTGGAATATTCACTTATGATGGAAACGTTTTAAACTGTCGAGTTTGCGAGTAAAATGTTTCGTACGCGAAAATATTTCCAATAGACATGTTAATACTCAATTAAATTCCATGTTAAGTTCCAATAGAAATGTTAAGACAAGTCTTCATATCGCAGCGTTGAACAAAAAAGGTCCGCGACAACAACTTTCAACAGTGGCAAGTAGCAGTGTCTCTACTTTAAAGGCAAACAAAAAAAAAATTGTTTTGCATGTATTTATGTGAAGCATTGCTTGCAAGTTATATTCCTGTTTACAGAGACTCAAATCCTACCTTCAACCGTTTTCTAGGAAAATATTGTTTGAATCAAAATGAATAAACATTTTGTAAAAATTACATACCAATAATTTATCAACATGTCTTGGAAGATATCATTATATGGATTTCAGCTGACGAATCTACAGACAATTGTGACCATTATATTGCAAATCTGATCATTGGGAAATTGGAAGTTGAACCTTCCTCTTCTTATTTGGTAGCCTGCAAAGAACTCGAAAAGACAAATCATTCTACCATCACGAGATTTGTGAATAAGGGTTTTAAAAAAATATTTGCTAAAGAGTATATATTTATCTCAGATATATTTATATTTATATGATCAAGGCAGCCAAACCCTTCTATATATTTTATTCTAATTTGATTCACATCACCGGCTTTGTTCGGGGAGTCCATCGACTCGCCGAAGAAGTCCGATAAACATTTGAAATTGTTACTAAATTGATTTTAATATTGATGTATTTAAAAAAAAAATCGTTCTTTTTGTTTTATTTTATGTTGTACATTTTCACACATTGTTCCTTCCATATTTTAAGTATTTTTATGCATATTGCATGCATATTTCAGCCTTTTCATGTTGCATATAATCCGGTCTCTAGTGATTACATATGCATATATTATATACTCTATAGAAATGATATGATATAAGGAGACGATAAAGGTCGATTAACATCTGCCAGCACGTAGCATGTCCAGCTTGTATCATAAGAGACACAATTATGACCGATTTTAGTAAATAATCTACACACGAAATCGATCATAACGATTGTGTAAGGTATATCCCATAATATCGTAAAAATCGTAACGTTTCCCCCTAATATTCTATTTCCACCTATAAATACGCAGCGAACACGTCCCAACTTTTGACAGATGTAAAACGCTACGGCGCGAGAAATAAAATACAAGTGAAAACACACGTTATACAATTGCAGTAGAAACGCAGCGGTTTTGTCATTTCATTACTTTAAATCAATTGTAAATCCGCTGCATGAGAAAGGAAATACGAATGATATGAGTAATACAGACCACAGACCAGACCATACTACAGACTACAGACCCATTATAATCCCGACTTTATCAAATTTTTTGAGAAAGTTATCACAAATTATACAATTTTATATTGTCTTTTAAATTGCTAAAGATGGAACAATACGGTTTCAAAAAAAAATGAATGACTCTTGCTTGCTATAATTTAATTAAAAGTATTACTGAGAGTTTGAACAGAACAATGTACCCAGTAGCGGTGCTAGTGGAAGTGAGTAAGGTCTTTGACGTCGTATGCCATAAGTTATTGTTTGATAAATTTTATGCTTATGAAATAAGGGTAGAATAGATTAAAAACTGTTTGAATGATCGACATCAATGTGTTGAAATCTTAAGAATAACAGGAAAACAACAACGTCTACCACTGTTATCCTTTCTTTGAAAAGGGTACATATTTACTTTGTGTTACAAATTTTGCCACTTCGTGTATATACAACCAAGGTACCATTAATAGCTTATGTGTTTTTAAATATAGGTCGACATGATTCGCTTCACTTCATTTTAAAGATTGCTCCAATGCTTTCTTTTCATTTTCTTATTTCTTTTTTGCGATAAAAATTCTATCGATATCAGTGGAGTTACCTAATTGAATAATGCCGTAACGTATAACCGAAGAAACATAAACATGATATACCATAATCGTAGTTAAAAAGTTTTAAAGGGTTACAAAAGTTTTACAAAGGTAGTTTTAAAGGGGTAGAGTGCACGCTTCGTTCCCACAGCCGCTGGGCGCACTCCACTGGCCATGTTACCCCTCTCTCACAGAAGACTACCTTGAAATGTACTGCATTTCCTACTTTATCCCAATCCATTCCTTAATCTACAAAGGTAGGCAGCGCATCCGGGGGGGGTACCAAGGTTTGTCATTCTGGACTGATGTTGGCATGTATCGCGGATGTCTATAGATGACAGTATCCACTTACCATCAGGTAGATTGTATGCTCGTCTACCGCCTTTTCTATAAAAAAGATAGTATTTCTGATTTTTTTAAATGTAAAAACTATTGTATTAACTTTCTTTGAAATGATGTCTATATACTCCTTCCAGTTCAAATGTTCGTCAAGATCCTTGTAGTCTTTATTTGCTCTATTCTTTTCATATTAAACGCCATGACCATCTTAACACTTTTTCGTTTAAATGTTTTTCTATGTAACCAACAGATAGTTTTATTCAAACTTATAGGGCTATTATTTCGGAAAACATTATCATTTTCCCCTTTTTTTAAAAGGGTTGTAACATCAGCAAAGAGAACATACTGACAATCAGCTTTAGAGACTTGTATTCAGTTTGTGTTCAGGAGGAAGTTATAATTAATGTTCAAGCAATTAAAAGCAGTGTTACAAAGATCGGTAAATAAAAACCAAACAGCAGCGACCGCTTACGAATTATCGTCGCGTACATTTCAAAGCAACGAGAAAATAAGCTTTAGGAAAATGAAACAGCCTCGAGAGTAGGGTTTTATGAATTCATAACGTCTAGATGACGTTTTTATTTCTTTCATTATAAAGCAAACTTGAGTTCATTATTTCTTTGACGAAGATTGAGTCGGAATTAAACGTCTTATGCTTTTGGCAGGCTGCTATTACCGTTAACTTTTTTTTAGAAAATGGGTACTAGACTAAAGAATACCATCTATTTTGATTTTCTGATTCATAAAATATGTATTAAATTTTATTTCTAAGTATAGATATTACTAAATGACAGACTTTAAACACTATATTTTGGAATATAAAGACTCCCGACTACATGGATATTTTATAATATAAAATTGTATTGTAGAAAATGTGAAGACCAACAAGAAGCCTATAAGAAATTTTTCGTCCGTGAAACAAGATATTTTCAAAAAACTCAATTTTTAAAATATGTTTATTACATAATTAAACAATATTCCCATACTGCGCCCGTCATGCTACATTTGAGCATAGTGATATCTTTAATTGACATATTTCTAACTATTCTTCCAAAAAAATAATAATTGCCTCTAGGTCTATTTATAAATACCATTTAGTTGGTGGACTGGACTACTCGTTGCACGGTGTTTGTTATGTTCTAATGACTCTTAACTTTCATATTGGTTGTTCTTGCTGAAAGAACAGTTTTATTCATTGTACTTGTAATTGGCGCCATCTCGTCGCCTATTCTATTCATGTTGAAAAATAGCGCGTGTCGCAAACCGTACCTTCCAAATATTGCTTCAACCCATGAACTGGTAGGTTAAAGAATGAATAAACTACCTCCAGAGGTTTTCCGTTATACTACGACAAGAGGTTCTTCAAAAAATCTGTGAATAGGATTCTGCACCCACCTGACGATCCCCTTAGTGTTGCAGATGTTCATGGGAAGTAGTAGCCACTTGATAATAATTGGCTACCGCTGTGGCTACATCATATGTATCGCATGTTCCTATAAAAAAATGTTAATAATGAGCTTATAAAGTATTTGCATTTTTTTGTGTATCTCTCGTTCCTATTTAAAACATGTTAATATAATTAAGCTTATAATTGGCGAATACTTAAACATATGACTTTATACCTGTATGTCTGTTACGAGTAATTGGTTCACCTCCAACCATTTTTCACCATTTTCATTCAATTTTTCAGCAAGAGCCTCCAAATTCTCCCTGCAGGTCTACCGGGGCTGATAAATCGAGACAGATGGGCGGTATTAAGCCAGCGCCGACCGACGTCACTTTGATATTAAGTTATAGGCACATAGTAGAAAAATAGTGGATTATTGGGCTTTGGCAGCTGACCCCCTTATTGGAGGTTGACTGTACGATATATTTGCACCAGTTAGATGTTTTCTTTGGAGATTCCCGGTGTGGAAACTTCTCCAGTTAATGTATTAGTTGTTTTAAAATTGGGAGTAAATAGGACATTTTTTTATAGAAAGAAGTCGGCAGATGAGCATACAGTCCATCTGATGATATGTGGATGTGGATGGAACCATGGACATCCGTGATACATGGCAACATCAATCCATAATGACAAACATTGTCGTGCCTCCAGATGCGAGATACCTGTCACGTTATAGGAATAAATTTGAAGAAAGAGTTGGGAAAATGGGGAGGGATACGATAGGATTGTAATCTCTGGCATATCTCATTCACTACCGAAACACACTAACTATAGGTCTAAATGGCGGACAATGGGGGAGGCCTATGTCCAGCAGTGGACGTCCAAGGGCTGAGATGATGATGATGATGATGACCGAAACACATACGTACATTAGGAGAAAGGATAAAAAGGAAATGCACTACATTTCACGGTAGTCTTTTGTGACATAAGGGTACCGTGGCCAGTCTAAAAATATCACTAGAATTACCCCTGACACCTGAATCATAATAAACTAACACATATCAAGCGAAATATCTGTTCGTATGCTAGTTTCTTTTTAGTATTCTTTTTTTTCGTATTCTTAGTTCTCCAATCAATGTCAGCCTTATAATGTCCAACTGCAGAGCACAAGCTTGATAAATCTCTTGGGAGTGTGATAATGCACACTCTGTCGTATTATTACTATGAAAAACTGTAATGTTATAACTATGAGCTAACTGAATAAGGAGGTAAACAACTCGTAACTAGAAAGGAAAGAGGTAACTAAATTTGTTCCAATAGCTTGTATAATTAATAATTAAAAACCTAATACAAAATTTAGAAAAATGTCCATGAAATAAAGTCTGTAAAAGTGTCTCGTTTCCTTGTTCTGGAGCACCAAAAACTCACGGTAAATCGGGAGGAGAGGCGGCGCCCAGCAAGGCGCACACTCCAAGCGATGAAGAGCGGGCACAACCGCCAGCCGGAAGCAACGGCGGTGGAGGCCCGGCACAAGAGGCAGCATCCAGCAGGAGCACCAGCACCCAAAGAGCGACGAACCAGAGCTGCGGTGACCGGCGAGAGTAGTAGGCCAACTCAACCTCGGAGTTTTGTTACTCTGGTTGCGTTTATATTATTTAAATCGCGCTCTGCAGGCCGAGATGACAGGCTTTTTTCACACCCCTCTGGTTCTCTCCGCAGCCCTCCCCATTCTTTTGTTTTTCATGGCCGCCTAGATTTTACACGGCGGCATGACCGCCTAGATTTTACACGGCGGCATGACCGCCTAGATTTTACATGATGGCATGGCCGCCTAGATTTTACATGATGGCATGGCCGCCTAGATTTCTTCTTCATCTTCTCAGAATTTATATTTTTTTACATGTAGGACTGTTACCAGCCAGTACTATATATTAATAACAGATACAAAGACAAATATAATGAAATACAGATATAAAAATACAGTGGTTATAAAGAATGAGCTATTGGAACAAATGTTACAACTCCTTGGGCCATAATACACCACGCAGGTCCAGTACTACCTAGTAGACTCCAGATATTTCTAATTTTAATTCAGGTGAAGGAAATATCGTGAGGAATCTCGATGTTTGCCTTCACTGTCAAGCTATTGATAATTTGGAAATTTTTATCCATTTATGTACTTTATTGCACACACAAATGATAAAAACAATTATAAAAGAAGTGTTTATCCCCTTAGATTTATTTATTTATTCATTCATTGCTATTGTTTTCACACAGGCAGGAACTTAGACTAAGTATATGACCATACTAGGGCATTGCAATTCTACCAGATTTCTACCAGCAAACCTGGGAGAACTATAATAGGAAATCAATGAATAGTCAAATTCGCACTTAAGAAGAAATGTAATAATAAGTCTAGACCGAATTTGATTTCAAGACCTCACGAAGAAGAGTCTATAATAATCTCTCACCGGACTTAGCTTGAAGGAATATTCATTATTGTATAAAATTACACTATAACAAAATCTTGAAACCACGTTAACAGAAGAAAATTCATTATAATGTATACATTGTAATGGGTTATAACAGTTATAAATATAGATATCATATTAAGTTTATATTTGAATACGGACTTACAGAAGTTCTTTTCTCTGTCTTAAATTTATTACATTTATTTACCATTTCATGTCTTGCATAGCCCAATGTTGTAAGCGTAAGGGGAGATAAATGTTATAAGCCAATAAATACAATCAAACGGTGTTATCACTTTGCCTAATAGTTGCCTACCTAATCTCAAAGCTTTATATGTTAATGAAAGTCAATTGGCGCCAAGTACAATCCGCTAAAATCTAATTAATTATCCTGTAACGAGCGCTGACACGCTTCATTTGAGTAATACAAGTAAATCGCCTCTTAATTAAATCGAGAATGAAGTACCTGTACCACATGGTAAATGAAGGAACCAGTGTCATAACTCATCAAAGGCAGCAAAATTGCTAGAATAAAAAACGAAACCGTGGGCATTTCGACAAGGTAAGTATTGTATTTTTCATTTTATTAATAAGTATTTTATTTTGTATTGTTTCGTATAGGTATGTCTGTGCAGAATCAGCATTCTAAACAAATCGGAGATGTTTTTTAATGCTTATAAATGAATAATTGAAAAAAGTAATAATAAATTATAATCTATTGTAACTTTGCGAAAGTCCATCATACAATACAATAATGAAAGATTAATTATTTTCCTACTCGTATATCTTTCAATTTCACTACGTATAGTCTATCTTACCTATCGGTAGACTTGTACCTGCCAGGAACAGGGACGCTTCCGTTTTTGCTTTAAGACTTCCATTTATAGGTACTCGTAAAATATATTCTCTTAAATTGAACAATTACAAATCTCTTTCCAACTCATAATCAACGGGCGGCTATGTGACGCCAATTACAAAAACTACATTGTAGTACAATTTTATTATGTCAGTTTAGAGCACCGATTAAAATCCGAGTCCGTTCAGTTAAGTTGTTGGCGAATCCAAAAACCCAGTGTGCATCTACTGAAACGGACAAACAAGTACATACCTAAAAAATATAGGAAAATAAATAGTTCCTCGCAAGAATAGGAATAGAATCCACAATATAAATATAGAAATATAATAATGGAATAGAATCCTGGCAAAGTGGACTTGGTAGTTCTTTGGTAGACTTGTAGATAGGACGGGGACAGCCTTTTGGCTCACCTTGGGAGAGGCCTATATTCAGATTGGACAAACACAGGCTGACAAAGAAGATGTGAATTGTTTTATACCGAAAGGCATTCCTATGTCCTCCCCAAAATGATGTATTAAGACCAACAGTCATGTCATGCTGTGTTTTAAACAGATATAAAACAAATCCCAACAAAAACATTTGTGTAAAAATGTTGCCAATCCTCGCGACTATTTGGGCGACAGAAGTGGTGAGAACTAAAAGTCGCGAAGATTAATTTAATGGAATTTTACTTCTTATGGTTTGGCCATTTCCATTCGTGCATCTCTACCATTGATAACCTACGGATCCCTTATGTGAAATGATCAAGCCACAGTTTTACAGAAATGATTTTGTTGGGAATACACATCTTTTCGTACATGAAGGTTTCAATTATCAGCAGCTCAACGGTGAAGCAAAACATCTTGAGGATATCCGCCTGCCCGAGAATTACAAAAATTTGCTATGTCCTGTGTGTCTAACCGTACCTCCGACCAAATAGGAGTATAACTTAAAAATGTTGAATTTTGAGTTAAATATACACAAATGTTTAAAGTTTTAAGCTCTTATATTTCTTGATTTCAATCGCTTCACGTACAATCCCGGGATATTAGTGACGTTTAGTGGAGAGAATTTTTGGAAGATGGATATGTGTTCAACACATTTCCATCTTCCATGTGTTCAGCACATTCTCAACGCTGGAATTAATTACTGGATATAACTCTGCACTCCAATAATCCTCTCCACTGAACATCACTATTATCCCAGGATTGTACGTGAAGCGAATGAAAGAAAAGAAATATAAAAAAATCAATCGAAAAATGGACATAAACTATCATCGACATGGAATCTCCAGACATGGAACAAATTTAAACCTTTTGATTTGCCTTAGAATAAGTCTGCGGACATTGTTAGTCACTACACACTTTGCGACTAAGTGCGACTTTGCGACTTTCCGAATGTGAAAATTAAATATGGGTAGTTGATAAAACTGCTCCCAGCTGCTATCCCGGACTACCCGCCTCATCAGTCAACTCAATCCGCCGCCGCGACCCGGCTCGACAATACCATAGGCGTCCCTTTTTGTTGCAGAGACAGTACGTAAAAAAGAATGGTATCAACTAATGTTTTCTGTTGTTATTTCAGCGCAATTTC
Organism: Sesia apiformis; assembly: GCA_914767545.1. Lineage (NCBI taxonomy): Eukaryota > Metazoa > Arthropoda > Insecta > Lepidoptera > Sesiidae > Sesia > Sesia apiformis. The sequence goes on along the minus strand of OU611948.1, from coordinate 20,798,143 downwards.
TGTGCCTTTAGATTTCTGTGAATAACTCTAATTGATCGGCGGAGGTACGTTATGAAGTGTAACGAGCTTAGGCTCGCTATTGATTGCAGAACGTATTGATAACGTATTGAGTGCCGCAATACGTATGAACATATTGCGGCACGAGAAGACTATTTTGTGACATTTCTCGGATTCTTGTAGTTTTTCGTCTTCATATATGTATCTTCAAAATTGGAAGTTGAAGAAATTAGAAATTTAACGGTTCAATTTAGTACCTAAACTTCCCATCGGGGTATCATTTTGAGCCGTCTATGTTTCTCCAGTGCATATTGCACTGGAGTGCAATATGACTAGTGCATAGTGCATATTGCATATTGTAGTGCATATTGCACTCCAGTGCATAATACGAGGGGGTCAAAAGTGCACCCAGTTGATTCGAGTAAAGGATAGATACAATGTTCGGTAATGCGGCAAGTCTTGGTGGGGGCACTGCCATGCCCCCTGATATTGGTAAATAAGAAAAGTATATTCTACAATCAGTATAACACCCAATGTATGTATGATCAAAGTCCAAATTGCATACAATGAAATAGATTAACTACTGTTAGGTCTTCGTAGCGTGATAAGCATTCACTATTCGACAGTTATCCGGTCAGTTCACCCGGTTTCGCAGTAGATACAATTTTATCTATACGTTTAGCTCGTGACGGTGTCATTGAGTTATGGTTGTTTAAATAATATTAATTAAATCATTAAGGTTCATAAAATTATTCCAACTGAAAATCATAATAAGAAAACATAATGACACATTTAATAAAATAACATGCAATCCGTCTAATAATTGAGTTGAATAATGGAGGTTAGTTCAGATTTTTGCCACCCGCAAATCTAATTTTGTACGGTTGTGATAAATGTTTGCCCACGCCCGATTGTTTGGAAGTCATCAGTTGTTGTTTGGAAAAACATTGTTTAGCTGAATCGGTGGAAACTTTTCATTTTCAGGCAAAGGTTTTTTTTTCTTTTACTGAAGCAGGTCGTTTATTGTTTTCGGGTTATTAGTCGCGTAGGCGTTGTTATCTTTCGTCTCTGCCAGAGGAATATAATACGAAATACTTCTTTTTTAATTTGCAATGTAGGTCCTTCCATATTTCTAATGTTAGCATACTTTTATCCTTTAACGACCTTTTCTTTTATTTAGGGTCTATTAACATTAGTCAATTAAACGCAACAAAGGATAATTGTTAAAACCTGGATGGCTCAAATGTTTAAAATTGCAACACCTATCTTATCTTATAAATTTCTTAAAAAGACAGCTTCGTAACAATATAAAACAACGTTGTAGTACAATCTTATTTTTATCCGATCACGCCAAGAAGGGTTATGATTTCAGCAGTCTATGTTAATATATGTATATGTGTTCATCTGTTCCCTCGTAACTCTTAAACCACTGATCACATTTTCACAAATGTGATGTCGTTGGATTTGTCTTGATGTTCCGCATAACTTGGGCTATATGCCGTCACTTTAAATTTAATATGGCGGATATTAAACACGAAAATACGCGTAGCAAAAAAATGCTGGTAAATGTACCGTATTTAGTATCAAATGAAAGGTTTTAGTGTGCACATTCCATAAATATATAATTTATGTACATAAAACTGTACCATTTTCCTGGAAAGAGAAACACTCGCGCGTAACGTGATTATAAACTAAAAATAAAATGGCATACGGATAAGCCCCTAAACCAGAGCTTGGTCTTAATCATTGAGACGCCCCGGGCATCGCCCTGCACAGAGCTCGCCCTTCGGCCTGGCTTAAGTTACAAAGTGGGAGCTGGAGGTACGCGGTTGGGACGCTCCGGGTTTCGCCTTCCGCCGAGCTCAACTCAGCCTTCGGCCTCGCATAGCTAACATAATGGGAGTGGGCTGGCGTTGAAAGGGTAGTAATCCGAATCGTCCTAGTGCAACACAGTTAAAAAAACGCAGTAATATAACAAACTCAGTAATTAGATAGCAGTTTTCCAGGATTAGGAGAACTAGACAGTCGCAAAATGATTTAAATAATTCAAGTTAAAAAACTAAAATCTCACTTCGACTTAAAATGCCCCGTCAAAAGTTGTAAACCAGATTGTACTGTTTTTGTTAGAATGACACTAAAAATATTCGTATGATAAAATCTACCTAATCCGCTGTCAATAGAACAAGATGAATGATGAAAGATGAATAGATGGTGAAACCAGATGATAAAGATTTATTATGATGGGGCATTAAATTGTAATATTGTGTAATTTTCAGTTACTACGAGTACATTCATTAATGAAATAAATATCGTATATTCCTATAGCTTTTGTCATACGTCCTATATCAAATAAATAAGGCAAACTAATAATGACGTGTGACTGCGGCTATATGAATGCCGATATTTATTTTAATAATGAAATATAATGAATAATGAAAGCAAAGAGAATTAGCTCTTGGAAATGAGAAAAACGTAGCCTGTGTTAGCGTCCGTGTGCGTGTCAAGCGTTTAATTCCTTTTTTTTTATAGAAAAAAGGCAGCAGATGAACATACAGTCCACCTCATGGTAAGTGGATACTGTCGTCCATAGCCATCCGCGATACATGCCGACGTCAGTCCAGAATGACAAACGTTGGCACGCCTCCGGATGCGCTGCCTACCTTTGCAGATTAAGGAATGGATTGGGAAAATGGGGAGGGATAGAATGGGATGGGAATGGGAATGGGCTCTGGCATATCTCACTCACTACCGAAACACATACGTATATTGGGGAAATACGATATAGTGGGAAATTCAGTACATTTAAAGGTAGTCTTCTGTGAGAGAGGGGTAACGTGGCCAGTCGAGTGCGCCCCGCGGCTGTGTGAATGTAGCATGCACGCTCCCCCTACTAATAGTGTTTGTGTAGAAATTCTCTTCTGTACATATCGTTACTGTGTCAGACATGTGCTCCTTCCACTTCAGAGAGACGTGCCCGGTAGTTAAATCAATAAGCTATCGAACAGATTAAACATTGGCCTGTGGAATTGGAACTACTGTTTATTTAAGGAGTTTACCTTCTTTAAAATACTTTTCACCTGGTTGTATTGGTTATTGTATAGCTATTGTGTCGTACAGTAGACCTACAATGCCGGAACATGGCCTCTGACGGTAAGCCTGATCCATAAGTTCAAAGTCGCTCAGCGAGCTGAGAGAGCCCATGCTCGGAGTTCAGCAAATGCGGGATACGATCCAAAACGATACAGAAAAGAACTAAATTCATAGAATCATAGACTCAGCTTGCAGAAGTGGCAATAGGTACGTCATAACTGCCGCTGGATCGACAACCAATGGCGTAAACGAGTCCTTGAATAGAGACAACGAACCGGAAATCGCGTCTAGTCCGGCCTGATGGACCCACGACTTGAACAAGTTCGCTAGTGTCGCTGGACGAGAAGAGCAGAAGATTGTATGTGGTGGTGATCTTCGGGAGAGACATGTATCCAACAGTGGAAAGACATTACTCCTCTCTCACAGAAAACTACCTTGTACGAACGTGTTTCGGTAGTGAGTGAGATATGCCAGAGCCCATTCCTACCCCATCCTATCCTATACCTCCCCATTTTCCCAACTATTTCTCCAAATCAATTTCTACACCTCAAATGGTAGGCAGCGCATCCGGGGGCGTGCCAGCGTATGATATTCTGGACTGATGTTGTCATGTATACAGTCGCCCATAGACATACATATCCACTTTTTTTATAAAAAAAACGCGGCAGATGAGCATACACTCCACCTGATGGTAAGTGGAAACTGTAACCCGTGGAGAATGACAAACATTTGCACGCCCGCGGATGCGCTGCCCACCTTTGCAGATTAAGGAATGGATTGGAAAAGCGGGTTGGGAAAATGGGGAGGGATAGGATAGGACGGGATGGGAATGGGCTCTGGCATATCTCGCTCACTACCGAAACACGTACATACATTGGGGAAATACGATAAAGTAGGAAATGCAGTACATTTCAAGGTAGTCTTCTGTGAGAGAGGGGTAACGTGGCCACTCGAGTGCGCCCAGCGGCTGTTGGAATGTAGCGTGCGTGTACTGTATGCTCGTCTGCCGCCTTCTTACTATAAAAAAGGACATGAAGACATACGTCGCAGGTATTGTATAGTATCCAGCCTCGAAATCAAGACTGTGAATTGAAAATCTAAATCTTATTTCCTTTCCAATTGTTTTCATTACAACAATTATTTTCTTTAGAACAACTTCCTTTCCTTTTACATTCAGAATCTCCGTATATTTCGTCTTCACTTTGAATTTTTTCGTTTCGCGTTTTAATCCTCCCTTTTATAACTTCGCCTTTCGGTTAATTAAAGTTTCTTGCAAGTCTTTTATGTTTCGAGGTATTGCAGATTATCAAGTGTCTCTACTAACTTACTTTAAGAATAAATTATAACTTTCAATCATAGTCAATCGTGGAATTGTATTATGAAATCTTATAGCTCTGCTAAGCAACTCTGTGTTGCTATGTGAATTCAAGATCTAATTTAGTTATTCGTACCTAATCCAAGAGCGAATATAAAAACATTTGGATAAGTTAATACATAAGGTACATACTTAGTTTATATATAAACTGCAACCGATAGAAGATTACACAAGTCAATACAAAATTAGTACCTAACTGTAATGTCCGTGCACACAACAATACCTATAACAGTGCGCTCAATCGCACTGTTAAGTCACACTTGATAACTTACACTAGGATTCCCCGGGTCGTGAATCACACAGACACACCTAGACTGAAGAAACATATTTTGTCTTGAAATGTCCGACCGAGAATCGAACCCGGGACATTTTCCACTTCAGGCAGGGTCACTACCAACTGCATCAATCGGTGGTCAATGTAATATCTGTGTATTTCTATCTCTATACAGGTTGTGTCTGTTTTACAAAACCTTTTTATTTTTAATTTTTTTTAGTTTGACAATTTTTCCAAAAACAAAGCCTCTATTTGAAACGTTTCTTTCTCTGTGGAAACCATTGAGAAGTTGCGAGCAAAATCTAGGCATATTCGGACATAGCCACCTATAGTAGATACCGGTCAATACAACATTCGTATGTGCAAATACGAATGCAAATCGTTTGCAGCTCATTATTAACTTATCCAATAAGCGGTTAGGTAGAGCCGACCGCAAATATAACGTTGTAGAACAAACTTATTTATTCAATTAGGACAACGAATATGAACTTTAAAGTCGCAGTAGGTAAATAATAATAACTCGCTTACGAACGCAACGTTCATAATCGTGCGAACGCTCGGCTAGCCAATGCTTAATACCTACATTTACATACCTATAGACACCTTTTACCGTGCTATTTGAAGATCTAGTTGAAAAATATAGACAATGCCTCTATGGCATTTTTGACGTTGAAAGTCTCCTAAAGTAGTATTTTTAAAACTAGCGCATATGAGATTTTTTTTTATGAAAGAGGCAAATTTTATGAAAGAGTGGTCGATCCCACCAGATGATAAGTGGTCACCGTCACCCGTGGACACCTGCAATACAAAGGAGGATGCGAGTACTCTTTTGACCTCACAGAATTATATTCACAGCTCTAAGTAACGAACTATGTGTATATTCGATGGTAGTACTGAATAATTGTAGCAGAGGCTGCCATTGGTCGCTGCAGCTCCATTAATGAAATGTCAAGATATAGTTCTACTGGAAAAACTACGTGTCTTATCGGAGAATTACAACTCAAATCATAATTACCTACAGACAGAATACATGTCTATGAAGATTATTTTCACTACTTAAGAGTATTTACGACGATAATAGACTTAAGTTGTTTTGTAGTAGCTCGTCATATATAAATTCTTCATGACTAAAGTTCTAAATTCAATTTGATTAAACGTTGACTGTGTAACCTCTTTCTGGTTCAATTAACTATACTTACTACATACTTAGATGCACATATATATGTGAACTTGCTTTTAGTTTAAGAAAATCAATATTTTGTGTTTGTTTATTATGTTTTTAGCTACAGGTTCTCCTGAAAGTAATAAGTGAATTGATGCGTCAGAATTGAGTATTTAACACTTTTTTTTAATAATCACGTGTGACATTATCCTTATTAGCAAAGGAACCTTATTTTCAAAATAGATTTAGAAACTTAAAACTGTTATTTTCTCTAAATTATTTAAATAGAAACATACTTCAACGTCTGTTTTTTTTTAAGATAAATCGATAAAAATCCCTCCGACTGGCCAATTTGTCCTACTTTCAGAAAAGTTCATAGTTTCGCCTTAAGTACTTTTCGGATTAAATAAAATTTCTACTACAGTTTCGGTTTTCGTTAGAAGTCTGTTGTTACAAGCCTACTTGTGATGACAAGTCCAGTTATATCAAAACACCATCGATTTGAGAATAAAAAACAGTGAAACGCGGCGTGGCCCAACAGGGCCACTAATACAATATAAATAGAACAATTAAAGTTCATAGATTACAAGTGTTACTGTATTATACGGACGTACTATGTATCATTTCCAGTAGAACCTTAAATCCTTGCTCCGTCACTTCCGACTGAAGTCCACGCCAATTAGCCCTTCGACGACCCGATGAAATAATCAAATTATATCGACTAGTCACAAAACCTTCTTCTGCTCCTATCGGTTGTCTTTCAGAGAAACGATTTGTGACAAAGTGGTCCTCGTGGACCCGTCAGAAGAAACTTCATTAAACAAATGTTTAATTGAAGTGTCAATTGTGGGAATTTGGGAAGGATTTATTTCAGAGAAGAGATGGCTCAAGCAGTTTATTCTATGTTAAAATACGACGAAGAAGCATATGGTTAAGGGGTGGGGGGGTGTCTACTCCATAAACACGAGAAATGAAGTTTCAGCTGATATTTTGGTAGATTCCTACCACAAAAATGTCGACTACTATATATCGACTCGAACCAAGTTCATTCATTGATCGCACGAGGCAATGATCGAAATATAAATTTTGAAACAAATGTCAAATTTCACGATAACAATATCTCACCTTTTAAATAATCAGGAATAACCTATATATGGAAACGTAGTCAGAACACTACGTTCGTTCGAGGTTCGGTCGGGCCCGAAGCGTAAAATCAGAGTAGACGCTAGTTTCGTATAACCTAGCACTACCTATCTTATTGTAAAAAACTAGTAGGTAAGTACTCATTTTAAATGAGGTAGTGAGTTTTTCTGAAAAGAGACTTCCGAGACACGGACTGCTTGTGTTCTGTATAAACAAATGTTCTGTATAGACAAATACAGAGTGTTTTCGAACATTTTCGGGAGCCTGAAGCCATGAATTCCAAAATTATGAAATCAGCCGAAACTTCGGACTAAGTAAGAAAAAAGTAAACATGCTTGTTTAAGACCCTTTTATAGATAATTAAACGCGGGATAACAAAGCCGCTACCACAAGACCTGAGGAACTATATCAATTCCTAAAAGATGAACCATCTTGGCCAGCGTGGCGTTTTAAAGCTTTGCATCCCTCAGGCACAAGATAATATACATAAGGAGGCCCAGCAGTGGACGATGAAAGGGATGATTCCAGTTACGGTAAATGCGTCAAGAGCTGATATTCGGCATTCATTTATCCAGCATTCAACATTCAGCTCGTGACTATGGTCGATAAAACCCAATCGAAACATAAGTGTTTAATACCCGTTTGATATCTCGTACTATAAATATAATAGTTCAGTTTTTAAACCACCCATAAATTAAAAAGAGAACTTAAGAGATTGAATCAACCTATGTACCTATCGATGAAATAATTTACATGATAACCCCATAATGTACACGTAGCTTTGAAGCTTTACAAGAACGTGTCCATACAATTTGTTGCTGCATTACATGCAGTTTAACCGAGTATTACGCGATAATATTTGTTTAAGTGTGATTTTATGGGCACATTTACCCTTTAAAAGTATTCACTCAAATTTATTTGAAAAGATAAGAATTTTTAGTATTTACTTGACCCGGATAGGACTTATATAGGCTGATGATTTATGGTTTTATTGTGTATATGGAGTTGAATTAGTCACACTTTTTTGTCAAATCGATTCCATATCAGTTCTATCTATGCCTACTTTCCCAATCCTACAAATCCATTCCTAAATCTCCAAAGGTAGGCCGCGCATCCGGAGGCATCTCAACGTTTGTTATTCTGGATGTAGGCATGTATCACGGATGTCCATGGGCAACAGTATCCACTTACCACCAGGTAGACTGCCAGTCTTTTGCATTCTTTCTATAAATAAATAAAAGAAACGTAGGCTATAGGGTTTGGGAAGAAAATCGTTATCTTTGTGAAACGGATAACGCATTTTTTTTTAAAAGGCAGCGGCCTTAGCTTAGCGCCACCCGAACAAAACCAGGGCGAGTCTAGGATAAATGTCTAGGAGACCTGTATTAGTTGGTTGTAATTTTGCATTGTTCATTTTCTAAATTCTATAGTACTAATAAATCATTACATTTAATTTCAAATAATAAATCATTTAGTTTCATTTCAATAAATAAATGTAAATAAATACATTTCCGAAAATTATTGAAGCATGACAAGTTTTCCTCGCTTTTCAATTTAGCTGTTTAAAAATGTTAATACATTCATTATAAAACATTCATCGTACTCATCAAGAGCTCAAACAACTTCTTAAGTAACGAAATAAAGGAAATAAACATAAAAAAGTCGTCATAAAGAGAGAATTATTCACCGGAGTCAAACAAGGCCTACTTATATATTTGGATCCGTTAATTTCTTATAGCAGGGAATAAAGTGTATTGAAGGCAGTGAAAGGAGAAAAATAAATTTCTACTTTTCGCATAAATCAAGGGAAATAGGGAGCTATAACGTAGAACTCCATTATATCTAAGTTCGTCTTCAGGGACGTAGCTACTTATTCGTATTTAAGAGGTTTTGTATATGTTTCTTTCGTATCTTACTTTAGACGTGTTTCTTCCGTCTAAGATTTAAAGTCGTCGCTTTTGCGATATTTGTAGAATTCGTTCCAGGTGCTAATTTTTAAAATCGACATAACATTTTGAGTGATAAATTTCACATGGTATACGACCCATCATTTGACACAAACGGTCCACGAGTTAAAAGATGTTCAGCGATCTATGGAATAGGCAATTCTTGAAGTTTCTTTGAGGAAACGATGAAATTCGACAAAAAACTGAAGTCACATGATATATATAGTATACAGAATTAGCAAGCTGAAGCGGCAATGTTCTCAAATAGAGACCTTGTAAAGTGAAATGTGGAACACTCTCCAGTGAGGTGGATGAAGGACTTAAAGAGGTTCGCCCTCATGAGAGACCTACAACCAGCAGTAGAGAAACGAGGCTGATGATTTGGTATGCTACGTCACCATAGAATATTGAATAATAATAGTACTTACAAGTTTCATAATTACTCTTTTGCCCTTAGATTAGATACGTAGGTATATTTCCGGGAATAATCATTGACATATTTCCTGAATTCGGAATTAGGGAAATCCATGGGAATGTGAATGAGGAATTACAATAATGAACCTATTTACCTATTCCCTTCTATACATAAAATAAAATCGTAACAAAACCGTGTCTGTACGTTAAATATATTTTAAAAAACAAAGACGTAGCTGTTAAAGTAGCGGGAGAGTGCACGCTGCATTCCCAAAGCCGCTGGGCGCACTCCACTGGCCACGTTATCCCTCTCGTGGACACGTGTAACACCAAGGATCCAGGGGGCTTGCGGGTGCGGCCGACCTTGCAGAATCCTGTCGACAGTTCTCTTGAAGAGCCCCATATCGTGGCGTGAAGGAAAACCCTCGGCTGACAGTAGCGTTTATTATTTCGTCAAATGACTGTCACTGTGTCTTCAATAGGTATACTAGATATTTACTAACATGAAGTCCCACTAATGGCACCTAATGACTAATAGCTTTGTAGGAGGATAGTGCATGCTGCATTCCCACAGCCGCTGGGCGCACTCGACTGGCCACTTTACCCCTCTCTCACAGAAGACTACCTTGAAATGTACCGCATTTCCTACTTTATCGTATTTCCCCAATGTACGTAAATGTTTCGGTAGTGAGTGAGATATGCCAGAGCCCATTCCCATCCCTCCTCATTTTCCCAATCTATCCCTTAATCTGCAAAGGTAAACAGCGCATCCGAGGGCGTGCCAGCGTTTGTCATTCCGAACTGATGTCGGCATGTATCCCGGATGTCTATGGACGACAGTATCCACTTACAATCAGGTGGACTGTATGCTCGTATGCCGCCTTTTTTTCTATAAAAGAAGTGCGACTGATACAAGGCCGAACACAACGTTTTTTGTAATTTTTGTCTGTCTGAATGCGCATCGCGCAAAAACCACTGAACGGATTTTAATGAAACTTGGCATAGTTATAACTTACGAGTACATTTAGGATAGTTTTTATTCAGATCATTTATAAAGTTCCCACGGGAATCAAGCTAAAGTCTACATGCAGGAACAGGACTGTCTTTGTTGTATTGACGTGCTTGAACACCATCTACGACTATATAAACTTAAAAGTAACCTATCTTAATCCTGAAACCGTAAAAACTTGTTACGCTGTATTTACGTTAACGTTGAACTTGCGGTGTGGAAACTGTTTAACAACTGCGCTTTAAACTACGAATACAGCAAAAACTATTATAGAAATGCAAAATTACAGCAAACTGACGGTAAGTGCAAACCAGTGGTAAGTGAACGAACGGCTGAGTGAAATAACAGGGATAGTGCAAGTAACAGTGTTGCTGTAACATGCCACAAATGGATTTACTTTGCCGGTATCGCTGCCAAAAACGGAAAGGCTGGTTGGAAAGTTTTTGTTTTGTTTTATGGCGTGTTTCGATAAAGTTAGCAAAGTACAATCAGCACTATAAATATATTAACATTTTCTTACCTTTTCCCATGATTATATTGTATACATATGTATTAAATATAGAAATGAAGTGACAAGCCCGACAGTTCCTCATTCCAAATTATTTAACGTTTTTTTTAATTATATATTTTTTTAAATCTTTATGAAATCTCAAAAAAATGGTACGTATACTTACACAAAATTCACCTAATCATTGACGATTGACTGACATTAAAACAAATCCAAAAATAAAACCAAATGAAATGTAAAATATAAAATTAGAATCAATTAAAAATTTCGAGCAATCTTTCATTCTAATAAAATCTACGTTGCAATAGATCTGCATTGGCGCCTAATAAATCTATCTGTTTGGTCGTCCGTGAGTTAGCTTCGCGGTCCAACCGCCACGGAAGTATGCGGAGAACCCCCCAATCCGGCCGGGATTGCGTTCCCAAATAAGGCTGGATCACACTGAATAACAATGCGACTGATGGGACAACTATTCTATTAACCCTGATGGGTTATGCGAGCTATATCTTTGACTATTTATTGTCTTATACTGTGATCTTATTGGACCAAGAGTCCAGACATGAATGGTTATGAACTCTGAAACTGCTGAAATAAGAGCGCTCTAGTCAGTGCCAGAGTAGTCAAATAAGAATCAGAGGTGAGCGCTCACCTCTGACTTTGAGAATCAATTTAAATCGCTCTGAACAGCGACTGCTTTTCGGAGATAATTTTTTACGGGTATTTTGATTTTTTTACTACCGAGTATTCGTTTTACTCAATTCTGCTAATCTCGGGTCTTTTTGAGAAGTGGTCATTTTACGAACTGGACATACGTGGATATGTTAAGAAGTGATCGTAATCGTGATGCGTCAAATCGATTGTACCGTATCGTTATTGCATGTGGCCACAACCTAATGTGACTTAAGCTGAAGGATATCCGGATCCGAGTGGCTGAAGCTCGTGAAGTTCGAAAATGTTATCCCCGATTACATTTATAAGCATTTTTTTATATGGAATTTCTGTTCCTCTAGTACCTCGAGCAGACAGAGTACCATAGTTTGTTCAAACTTAGTGGAAATTAATTGCCGTCACGATCTAAAGTTCATCGCGCTACCAGACACTGCACCCTTTTCTTAAAGAACTCGGGATACATTTGACGGAGTCGTAATATCGCACTGGAAAAAAATTATAAGATATAAAAATATGCTACACCTAATGTAATGGTAGACTACGTGAAAATTACGCCAAACAAACATTTCGCAATTAGTATGGACCTCTCATCCGAATCTATTCATTTTTATTGAGGAAAGAAAAATCATATTCCTGCTTGCTGTCTAAACTCATCGTGGTCGTCCAAGACTACCGTGACTATAGACAAAGAATTTATTTATTTCATTTTATTTAAGAACAAAAACCACAGCAAAACAGGAATGTAACCAAAAACGGATTCTACTAAGTGTTTGAGGCAGAAGTGACTGAACTGGGCGATTTCTCGTTAGAGAATAGATAACTGCAAATGCATAAAATATGCAACCTCGCGCTGGACATAAAGTCATCGCCAAAATAAAGAGATAAATACAGGAAAATAATAATTGTCTGTAATGCTCCGAAGGTCGCCCCGACCGGATTTGCAGTCCAATAAAATATTATAAATTAAGAACTTTCGCGGTCTCCGGAGGCGTTGTATTTCAGCACTGCATTATTCAATAGATCAGCAGCATAGCATTAAAGCCAGGCGCCTGAGGAGTGGGGTGCCACTCTCGGAGTTCTGGTGGCAGCCTCTGGATGCTGGATAAAAATATAGTAAAAGAGAATGGGCCGACTTTCGACGGCCTGAACGTGTCAACTGCAGTATAAATTATGTGTGTTTCTATTAAGTACTTAATTTATATCTTTCAGAAAACAAGCATAAAACGTCTTCTTTTATACATTTTCACTTAACAAGTGTAAGTATGTAACGCAGCATGGAAAATGTCTTCGAAAGTGGCTGGCGAATTGGGAAGTTTAGATATGACTAGTGGTTGAAGAGATAAAATTAGTCAAAAGGAGCAAACAATCCAAACAAATCTTCGTCAACATGCTACTGAAAGGACTCGAAGTTTAATTCTATTCTATTTTGTAATTAACTTAGCTATTCACCCACCGAAATTGTATACATACAAATAGTGACTATTAAATACACTTTATTTAAATCGCCGTATTATACCTACTATGTTTAACTTTGTTTTCTTTTTCTTTCAACTTAATAGATCCCTTTGCATAACACACATTCTATCACTCAAATGTGAAATTAAGAATAATACGTGTAAATATATTTGAAAATACCGTTATTCACCGAAAATTAACGGCATTTTTAGTACTAAGTCTACTTGGCAGGCATATTTTTGTAGGTATCTGCAATTTTTTCCAGCAAGTAAGCCAGTGTAAATACGTCTGTCTTCTTTTCAATTTTACAAGGTCAAGACGCGTCATAAACATGTCAAAACTAAAATAATCGTCTCAGTTATTCAGAACCTCTCCATTTTCACGATAACCTCAAAATTTGAGGGCCTTGTTTATTATTAAAATTATCCTCAGCTATAGACTCTTTGGAAGTTTCGGAGGGTCCTCGGTTAAGCCGACAAGTTATTGTTTGAACAAGTTGCCACTTTGTCTAAAGCGACGGGTCCCTATTATGGAGTTTTGCGAGGATTGTCCAAGTTTGGAGCCGTTTTAGACGGGTTTTATGTGCGTCGTAGGACATATTAACCGTCGCAGACTGTCATTCGCAGCCCCGTGGTGATGTATCCACCTAAGTAATTTTAATGAGATGCCACACCCGGTCGTATCTTAGATGCGCAAAATTACTCAAAGCCTACCTTACAACTCTGTCAGACTGTAATAGCAACTCTATAGTTACCCTACAGTCTACCTAATAAAACATTGACAATTTCTACCTAATTTCGTACTTGATTTTCACCATCATTAAGACTACTTTGAATTACAAATTACTCTCTGAAGATCTTTGCAAAAGATCTTTTCGAGTTTAAAGTATTAGAATATCTTCACAAATACCCATTGAATTAATGACAAGTATTGATAAAATACAGTGTTTGGTGATTTATTATTCACTATTTTAATCGCTCATCGAACTATGTAGAGAGCTATGGATGTTCGGAATTTCTTTGCGGTATAAGATTCGAAACAAAGAAATTCGCGAAAGAAAGAAAATAATCGTCATTGTTCATAGAATCAGCATGCTAATGTGGCAGTAAGCAGATCATATCTACTACAGGACAGACTACCGATGGGCAAGACCAGGGTTCAGAATTTTTATAGCAATGATTGTACCTACTTACTGGACAGACACCAACCTAAGTATCCGGGAAGATTACGAAACCTTATACTACCTACTTTACGAAGATCAAAACAATCGACCTTCGAAGGTCCTAATCACAGTAAACAATTCAGAAAAACAGGAAAATGCTCGAAAAATTCGCTCATCCGAAACCCGCTTCAAATTACAAGACGCCGTGAATCCTCTAACTTGGCCTAAATTTCTCTATAATTTACTTTCAAGGTCCTTCAATTTATCGTCTAAAGAAACTGTTTTTTACTTACCAAGGTTATTTTCTGATTGGTCGGAAGATATGTATATCCATAAGGTAAATATCGAAGAACTTCTTGTGGAGATCATAGCTATAGAATCTCGAAAAACATTCGCTACATTTCCACCAGCTGAACCCAGCTGCAAGTCACTAGCTGAACAGTGTTGGACTAACATAGGGCTACAGCCCCGGCCCCTGTAAAATCTTAGTCCGCCATTTCAACTCAGTTCAAAACACCAATCAGTTTCGAGGGTTACTCGTATATATATTGCGCTCTCTCTCTAGCGTTGATTCACCCCAGTCTTATATATTTTACCGCTACTTCTAGCCGTTCTTCTACTTCTTCTTCTAGCTTCTATTTCTGCCCAAAGTGTGGCTATATCAAGGTCTAATCTCACAGTCACAGTCGTACTTGCACTGGTCGTATTGGTTGAACTCGAACCTAGCCCGTGCGACCAGCTGCGTGACGTATTTTATGAATACAAGTATTCATACCCTTATGTCATTGTTTGTAATAGTCACAAGTTACTTGCAAAGTCTGTGTTGCATTAATAGAGGAGATTTTATAGGAAGTTGCAGACGAGCACTTGATAATATCACATACATGTCTATTACACCGACCCTATTGCCATACGCCAGCCTACCATATGATTGCATGCTGAGTGCTGGTTGACTCGACCCCGTTCGGAAACCTATTGTCAACAAGTCATAGTGATGACCCAGGGAGCAGAACATACGGGTGTATTATTTAGAATACACACCGAGCTAAGATGAAATTGAAGTGGTAATAAAAGATGTCGCCACCAAATACAACATATCAGAGAACAGCGGGTACACAATAGTCTGCAATGGCGTGCATTGGTTTTGAAATTTGATAAACGGTCATAGTCATATCATTTATTGTTTCATGTGGTTACAAAGATCTTATGCTTTAACTTATCTGCAATATAAGTAATCCACCCTGAAAGAGCAATGCAATATGAAAAAATATTATAACATTACAAAAATATAGAAATTAACATTTAAATCTTATATAGGTGTCTACCTTCTAGGTACTAACAATAGTAACAGTACTTTACAAATATTTCTTTTTTTATCTACTGCAGTGGTCATATGTAGGTATTTATATAAAAATTATTTTAAATCTCATCATGTGTGCTACTTGACTCAAAAAACTCAAATTTTACTCATATCTTAACGAAGAATATCTTAGCAAAGAAAGAGTCATTTTACATCTTACAGTACCTAGACAGTTCAGAGTCAACAAGGACAGACAATGATGCCATAATCATATTCTTAAAAGAGAAATTGCTTTCGAAGAAGATCACGATCTCTGGCAATGGGACCACTGAAGAAGGAGAGATAGAAAGAGACAATAGATAACCACCCAAATTGACATAATAAGTCTTGCTACATCAGTACCACTCACAATTGCATTGTACTAGTTAGATTTACACAGAATCAGGTTAACAATTTGCATCTTATCCAGTAGAAAACATTTGCCTTTGACGGCTGAAAATCTACTTGTCATGACAGTATTTTTCATCTTAATATTCTAAAGAGATATTTATTTACCCTTATTAAAGGGTAAGAAACACGCCAATCGCCAATCTTTATTTGAAAATAAAAAAAATTATGTAAATTTTTAAAAATTATTTATTGAATGATTGAATTTGGCTAATACCAATACTATGTTTAATTATTTTACTGCCCACAAGTTTCACAATTAACAAACTACTAAATATCACCTCCATAATTTCGCTGTGCGTGTAAGCGCCTAGGTATAGTCTAATAGCAATCTGTCGCAGGCTTGCTGGCATGCCTTCAAATGCAAACTAGCGTTCCGACCTAGATGCCCGACATTCCAAATATTGCACCGGTAATATGCCCTGAGGTATGAAAGCCTTTGTCCCTGACAATTCAATTAAGGGATGGCGAAGCGAAAATTTACGCTTGACAGGCGAATAGGCACCTTTAGGAGCGCGCATACTAATTCAAAGCAATAATTGCATTGCGTATTGCTTTGCAAAATAATATCAATAATGATAATAATAATTATAATACTAATAATAAACAGGTAATAATAATAATACTAATGGCACATAATATACTGACACCCTTGGATCTCTGTTATGCTGGCCCTGTAGAGACCCTGGAGTCGGAGACCCTCTTCAGACCAACTTAAACCAATGGGCTCAAAAGCCTCTCCACATTCGATTTGCCCACGAATTAAACCAAGAATATGTCGATCGAGAAGCGTCCAACAACTGGCACAGTTGGGCAGATATTTTTCCTGAGACTGAGGGATTCATGTTAGCGATCCAAAATCAAGTGATCCCAACGAGGAACTACCTATATTGTTATATTGTGAAGGCGGATGTTGAGGAAGATCGGTGACGGAGGTGCCAGCAATGCTCTGAAACAATTCAGCACATCACAGGTGCTTGTCAGGCCCTCGTCAGCTGTGAATATTCACAGAGACACAATGACGTAGCAAAAAAGCACGTAGCACGTAGCTCTGGCTCGCCATCGTGGATTGCTGAATCAAGAGGAACCTTACGGGAAGTATAACCCGAGTCCTGTACTAGAAAACGGTAGCTACCACCTATAGGTACTGGGACAGGTCTGTCTTAACAGACCGACCTGTAATACACAATAGGCCGGATATTATATTGACTCATAAGAACACAAAGTGTACATGGTTAGTGAACATTGGTGTACCCAACAGTCATAATATTCAAAAGTACACCAATGAAAAATTACAAAATATCTCCAATTGGCAGAAGAGATTCGTCAAATGTGGAAGCAGCGGGATGTATTTCTGGTTCCGCTGATAATTTCAATAACGGGGTTTGTCCCTAAACTTCTCTCCGAAAACTTGAATAAGTTAAAAATGACCGAAAACGTCCGTCACGTAATCCAGAAGGCGGCAATCTTGCGGACAACAGGCATTGTCCGGCGACACCTCTCCATTTACTAGCGATAGTCCGTGCGGTGTCTTGTCCCTTGGGACCGATACCAACACTTTATGGAGATCCAGAAAGGTGATGGGAAATGATCAAAAATAATACTAATAAATGGAAGGAGAAAGAGCTGCACAGAAGGCTTTTCAAGGGTCTACATGAGCCCCACATAGACAAAAAAGCTTCCGTGCCAATGCAGCCAGTGCTGCGCTACAATACATTACAGTACAGGACCAGGTGACCAAGACGCGGAACTACCGGGAGCACATATTGAAGGATGGCACCGAAGACGTATGTCGGGCGTGTGGCTATCCCTGCGAGTCACTCAGACATGCCACTGCCGATTGTTCGGCTCTTTCCTACACCGAGTACTCGCACAGACACAACCAAGCGGCCAGAATTATCCATCAAGAGCTCGTTCTGAAATATAATCTCTTAGAACAGAGGTTATCTTACTATAAGTACACACCGGAAACGAAAACGGTGCTCGAAAATGACTGCGTAAACCTCTACTGGGACCGTCTCATCATCACGCACAGGTCTATTCTAGCGAATAAGCCTGATGTCGTGTTGATGGACCGGACGCAGTCTCGGGTGTTTCTAGTGGACATCACCATCCCGCATGACGGAGGCCTCGTAAAAGCCGAAACCGAGAAGAGAAGGAAATATCTAGACCTGGCGCACGAGGTCAAAGACATGTGGGGGTGACGTCCACTGAAATTATCCCCGTAGTTTTATCCGTAAACAGGTTAATACCGGTTAGTCTCGAGACCAACCTGAAGCGGTTGAGTTTCGCTCGCTCCCAACGAAGATGCAGAAGGCCGGTTTCTTTCCCTAGAGTCCTGAACCCCGGCCGATTGTGCTTCCGCCGGGTTATACCGTCTTTGCTTTAAGTTGACTTATCGAGCGAGAGGCGAGAAGGTTTAATGCCATTTTTTTAAAATACGTAATAACTTAAAGAATTGTATATCAATAATGAACGTTTGAAGAAAACATAATAATATGGAAATATTAAAGATATACCTATGAACCTATGACTTTGGAGTCTAAATTACTCGTGATACCATTGGATCCTACAAATTATGACTTTGTAGTGAAACAGATACGATAGAATTAAAAAGCAGGTGCTTGAGTGAAGAAGCAAAATATATCTATCATACGAGCCTTCGTGTCGTGTATTGTTGCAGAAATAATAATAATTGTCTCCATTTCTTTGCCTCGTCCTTGATCGAAATCGAACCAATAACAAAATTTATGTTTTTAGGCGCTTTATATCTTAACGACTCTAAAACTGAATCCATAACAAAAAAAAATGATCAAATTAACAAAATTACCTAGGCCTATCAATTAAATTTTCTGAACTGTGATATCCAGATCAGTGAATACAAGACCCCAATCATCGTGAAGCGTCATAAAACTTTTTGTCTTAATAAGCGGTTCTTTACCAAAGTTTTATTACTAAGTAATACAGAGGCGAACTCAAAAGATAAAAAATAAATTAAGACCGTCATTACAAAACGCGAGTTGTCACTCTTGGGACAATTTTCAGTTTGCTACGGATCACTTACTCCCTAAATATACCACTTTACAACTATGAAACACTATTTGCTTCAAAACGCTATCAGTTCGTAGAAAAAACAGTGTCAAAAATAAGGTTTTTTTTTTTTCAAAACAACAGTAAGACAATAACTCTGTCGTGTCAAAACGCAACCAAAAAATGTTTTTTTCTTTTTCTTTGGTTTAATGGCAGTATCAGTCGTCGACTCAAGCGCGACGACTATTTTGCCAATGTCACGTGTACTTAAATGAATTTCAAGTAAATAAGGAGTCGCTCAGTAAAGTGATAGTAGGTTTCTTCTTCTTCTTCTTCTTCTTCTCAGCCCTTGGACGTCCACTGCTGGACATAGGCCTCCCCCATTGTCCGCCATTTAGACCTATCGGCAGCGGCGGCATAGTAGGTTTACTATTAATGAAAACTCAACCTTAACTTCTCGAGTATAGGTATCGTCACGTAAAAAGAGCACGCGCTGAACGTCTGTGGAAGGGATGAGACCAAGCATTGGTACAGTTGTGTACGAAATTACTTATTGTTTTATATATTATGTTTCAATACTTTAATTGGAGTCTAAAGTGTTGAAATACATATAATATATAAAACTCTTTTTTACGTGACGATACCTATGCCCAAAAAAAGTCAAAAAAATATACAACCACTCTGCGATTATTTGCTGATGGTTGCGGGCGGTCCAAACAAAAATGCGTTATACACGTCTTTTCAATGTGGCTGCCTAATGATTCTCCTGAGTCTGTTAAAGATATTTTGATAGTGTTTCCTGAGAGAGACCACTCCTACTTGCCTGCTGACAGGGTATATAGCGTGAAACAAAGTGTCATACTGATATAAGGGAAATATCTCAAAATAGACAGATTTATTCTAAAAATAACGAAGTGAGTCCTGGGTGAGCGCTGAGAAGTCAGTGTGCCTTTTTTCGTGACTCCGTGTCAATCACGGCATTGCATCAGAAGGGAATCGACGAAAATAAAGTACCTACCTCTCTCGGTATTTAGTTTTGAATGTCTGATATTTTCCTGAGTTACAATCATTTGTTTTCATAGATGATACTCAGTGTTGCCAATAACTTAGTAAAAACACTAATCAATTATTGGAAAATTAAACGATCCTTTCGGACGTTTAAATTCAAGGTGTATAAACATGTTTGTCCGCTTCTGTACCTACTTATTTGAAATATACCTCCTTTACTTACTATTTAAGTAAATAATTAATTAATAAAGTGGTAAATTTTGGGGAACATAAAATTATAATAAATTTAAGTAGGCGTGAAAATGTTGTATTATCCAAAACATCATAAGATAGAAATCATAAGATGTTACTACATAAAGATACTGTTTTTATTTGTTAAAATTTTTAATTGTGTGCCTATAATAATTTTGTTAAACTCACCTCCTCAACCGAAACGAAACTTTCAATATTCTTGTTGTTGATAATGTCACAATTTTCCTTCTAGAATTAGTACAATCTAAACGTTCCATAATAAAATATCGCAAAGGGTAACTTTCAAATCGCCAGATGTTGGAATTCTGCAGCGTGACCGAGCTCCGAACAATATCTATAATGTGAAACGTCTGGTTTAATCGCTCTGGCTGTGTGGGTCGTGCTTTTGCTTGCTTTTCAGAGTAATAACCGCCGGATGATACGAAGACGTGAAGTTCATACGGCCCTCTCATCTACCACACCAAGAGCAGATGGCCACCCGACATTAAAATATAATCAGTTTTATTGTAATTCTCATTGAAGGCGGACCATCGCCAATAAAGTTGGAAATTAAACTTTATTTTGTAATTATTTTTAGTTTCTAAAAAAGCTACCAATCTCTACCGAGATTTGATTAGGTTACAAGTTAGGTCTTAAGCATAGGAACAAATAAAAACTACGTTTACTCTGTGTTTTATTCTAAAAATAAGAGAGAGATATCAACATAAAGTAGCGAGCTAGATAGGGGTCCTCCTCCCGCCCTCTTCCCGATTCCCCTTGCTCCTCGCAGGGAGGTAATGAGGTAATAAAAGTTATAATTCATTAAAAGGGCTATCAATTCTTATCTTTCACTATGGAAATAGTAGATTGTTAACTAAGGGATGAAAGGCACCCATTTCTGACGAGAGAATAGTTCGAGTCTGAAATGGGTGCTTTTCACCCGAATTAAACACTCTACTTTTCATTTCGAATATGAGACAAGTAAACACAAGCCATATATGCAAAAAATATTACTTCAACTTCCCAAAAATTTGCATTAATCTCGCTTACCCGCCTTTTTTTTCTTTTTTACGCGCAACATTTTTCAAGCGCCATAATGCCAGCTTTTGAGTAGTACTTATTGCTAGCTTGATAAAAAAACCTTATCATTACAGATTATTTCTAATTTATGTCAATAATCTATCTAAATTCATTTTGACGCGGTTTAATCGGTGTCTTAAATAACATCACAAACAAAAATTCTACAAAGTTAAGAATTAATATAGTATTAATCGAAGTGTGGCTGTATAGGTTTCTGCCGTTGCACAGTGTAAGTACGATTTATTGACTAAATTTTTTTAACCTACTATTCGGCCCTAGAGCTTAAACGTATCACTTTCAGTCCGCTTCTTAGATAATCTATGGTCTACTTTCAGAGTATGAGAAATGAAAAAGACTTTGTGCGCAAAACCATAATTGACCAATATGTAAATGTTTCGTGACTTATAACCTAAGTAAAATAGGGATAAGCGGGGGGATTCCTCAAACAAATTCCTCAGGGAACGGCGGGTCCCAAGGCAACTCGCTCCTATAAATAGGAGAAGCTTGAACCTTCCCGGCACAGTCCGACTTGTACAATCGGTACGTAATTAATGGTCAAAAGCTCTGCTGGAAAGTGAGTTCGTTGCCGACTGTCGCTCCCCCTGTACCCCTTCAGTTTGTGTGAAATTAAACGGCCTTTTCATTTCTATACTTTTCCTCTACAGCCCCCGTTGACCCTCACCGTCAACAAGGCGAGTAGGAAATGTAGGTCGGTGATAGCGTTTGGATCCGTAACTCCCATTCCTGATGTTCGTAACTTCGAATAGTAGCTGGGCAGTGAAAGAAATTACAAGGAAACCCGCCGCATGTTCAAAAATTAAAATCTGAAGCAAGTGTAATAATAGAATAATAGTGTAAAAATAATCCACCAAACCGCATAGATCCCGCCTGTTCAACTAGTGCCCGAAAATCCCTTGTTTACTTGTACCTAACTAAATATTGTAAAACCTTTCTAACTAAATATTGTAAAACAATCCTTCCCATTTCCCAATACAAAACTCGAACATTTTTATTCGGCAATAAAATATTATAATGCAAATTCCGAATGGTTATTACCATATTTAGAATTGTAATTATTGCAATAATATTCTTGTTACGGTCGCTGGAACGCTCTAGCTCAACCCTTATAATGGAAATGCAAATACGTAGGTATAATTGGGTCAAGCAAATAACCAGGCGAAATTGGCAGATAGCGAGTTTTATTTCTGTTTTAGAGTACATTATGTCTGATATAATTGGTATAAGGGCGATGCAATGCAGCAATCGCTCAACCGCTGGGTACGGCCTACTGGCGGAGTTACCCCGGAGTTGCCATGAAATATACATATGTATTTCGGGAGTAAGTGAGAGTCGCCAGAGCCTAATTTCCATGCCATCACATCTCATCCCATCCCATTCAATCCCATCGAGAAGAAAATATAATTAGATAAAAGAAATCCCTTAATATATATTACAGCTATCTACTCTTTAATACGCATGTTTCCTCACGGTGCTTTCCTTCACCACCGAGCTAGATAAAGATAGATAATTAAAAATATAGAATAGGTCAGAGAAATAAGTTTGCAAAAAAAACTTTTAGCGAGTTTCTTCTATGAATATAGCAAAACACTGCCGTAAAACAAATCAACAAGTTGTGTATCCATTCCAAAGATAGGCATCAGCAGCAATAATGACCAATTTGCAAACAAATTGGTCATTCTTGGCGCGAGATGTCATATTATTAGGTGCTTACCTATGAAGGGACCGATTTTATTAATGGCCACTTTGAGTTTCGATATCTTCTGCTCTAATTCCAATTTCAAAATAAAACAAAATGCATCTACCTAATAGTTACGAAGAGTAACGAAGAATGGCAGGTATGAAGAATAACTGTAGTTCAGATCATTCCCTGTATAAGACGTCTGAAGGATATCTGTACGGTTTGCCGTTCATCACTTTAAGAATAATTCTTTGTGCACGTTCTAATTTTATTAAATTACTGCTGCAAGCTGATCCCCAACACACTGTACAATAGTTAATTGTACAGTTGTACACCATGTTAATAGTTGAAGAGTAAGCCACTTTTTTCAGAAGTTTCAATATGTGGTTTAACTTCCTCAGGGAATCTATATGTTTCTTCCGGGATAGTCGTTCATCCAATATCACTCCAATATATTTTAGATGTGGAACTTGATTGAGAATGAGACAAGAGCATTGAGAAGATTTCATGAAAAGCAGATGTGAGAAGATTCTGGCAAGTATGAAGCCCAATACTCAGAGGGTTTCGAGGGGAAGTTCGTTGGGAGATACTAAAACATAAGTATTTGGTTTTATTCGTGTTTAGGGTAACAAGATTATTATTCAACCAATTCACGACCAATTTGGAGCCCAGATTGCGCATACTCAGTATCTGCAACGCAGTTCTTGCCGTGAAATATTATGACAGTGTCGTCAACAAATGCAATCATTTTAGCATAAGTCATATTCGTCACACAAAGATCGTTAATGTCCGCCGGGAAAAATGTCGGTCCTGGTACGCTTTCCTGAGATATCTACTGCAAATAATATATCCGAGTATTCACTGATGTAATTGTCTATTCCTACACGCTGCCTGCGATCGGACAAGTAAGAGGGAATTTAGTGCAACACCACATCTCTTTAATTTCCTGAGGCCGTCTCTCGCACCCCCTTATAGGGAGGCGGAAGAAACAATTCCGGGATTTCTCCCTTAATGTGGTTTCGCCTCTGTCCGTTAATACGGACAGGTCCTTGGGGTGACCCTATTGGGTCTTTGGTCATTTATCCTTGATAGGGATTATTTGAGGCTTTGTTGCTAGCTCCCGCCCCTTTTTGAACGGCGGTGTCTTAAAAGGCCCCGACGTTTGACTCGTCCGCAGGCGTGATCAGGTCGCGTGGGAAGGCCTTGCCATCGGGCGGCCACGCGTGCAGCGGCGCCAGCCCTCTGATGTGAGCGAGGCGCGATGCATCAGCGCGGGCGAACATAGTTGTGGCAAGGCGGCCGATGACCACATCTCTTAGTCCGAGCAACTCCATTTTTATAAGGAGTATAGGCCGAGAAACCGTGTCAAATGCCTTAGCAAAATCTAGGAAGATGCCAAGGCACTTCTGACCTATATCAAGTTTATTTGAAATATAATTAGTCAGAGACGCAACAGCATCCTGCGGTGATTTGCCACCGCGAAAGCCATACTGATTTCCGGCCAGCAATCCCTCAGCTCCAAAAACTGCGTGGAGCTTTTTTTTATCACTTTTTCTAGAATTTTAGAAATAGAAATAAGCAGTGAGATAGGTCTGTAATTTAAGAAGCGTTGCCACATTTAAAAATGGGCCAGACGTTAGCTAGTTTACGGTTTTTAATCCAGGGTAGAAATGTTTGAAGTTTGCACTTCAGAACGTAACCTGTCTTTTTATAATTTATTTAGACACTGGTGTAGTCATTGGTCCACACACAGCAAATAACTTGGTGTAAATAACTGTTATGACTGGAATTATTACTACCAAACGTTTTGTGGTAATATCAGTCCCGAGTGCCCGAATGCGTTCCTTGCTGTTTGCGCTGTATTATTGTTGAATTTGAAGTTGAATAATCTTGTAATGGACTTGATTTTTAACTTGAATTTTTGTTTAGATAGATATGTATCGCGATTGGGTTACAAATAAAAATAAAAAAGAAAAGATACGTTTCTGTGTTTACATAAATAGCTAGAATTAAAAATCAGACCTTATACTATTTCCATTTCTTTATTTTCTCGATGACAGCTCACACATAGTGGTCGATATAACTTTGTTCTAGCGTCAACGCCTAAAACTCCGAACAAAAATTAGGCACCAAGACGTCATATTTCATTAACAAGGTCACGTCAGCCAGAAAGCAATTTTAGGGATGTAGTTAGTCGATCGACTGTGTTTTTATTATAATAACTTGGAAATGTTACAATCAAAATCGACTACTAGAACATACGATTTTTTTTAATCATTACATTACTGGCGGTTTTTATTACTATTAAATTAGTTTTCATTTATTGTAATGAAAATACAATCATCTTGTTTCATAATTCCACATAAAATCATGATATATATATATATATATGTATATCATGACCTATCGATAAACGTAACACGATAACAGATCCGATATTTTTTTACAAAATGTAAGAAACTAAACTACTGCCGGATACTTTTGTACAAATTTATTAACTAATAAATATTATATTTCATTACAAGATGTTACACGTGTTAATTCTTGATTGATAATGCCAACTTCTTTAAAATTTTCGAAGTTGTTGTAAAATAAGTAGGTATAGGTAGGTACTCGACAATGAAACGAAATAATTATAATGACAGGTAATCTTTATTTATTTATTTTAATCAAAATCTGATGAATCGTCACTATCACTCGATGAGCTCTCCCCAACATTTATTATAAGTTCCTGTACTTCTATATTATCGAATGCCACATGAATTTCCCAATCCGACGCTATAATGTTTTGGGTTCTTCTCACAATTTTTTCCCAGTTTTCGGCAGTTACTTCCGCACATGCATTTTTTAATAAATCTAACATCTTGTTTGCCGTAAAAGGGGGATGGGTATTGTTTCGAGCGGCGTGTCCTTTGATTTGTGCCCATATTAGTTCTATAGCATTGTACTGGCAATGATACGGCGGAAGTCGAAGAACCCAATGACCACATTCGGCAGCTATTTCGTCGATAACATATCTTTTAGGGAGGCTTTTTTTCGATTTTAAAATATTCACTAATTGTACTTTTAATAAAGTATTATCCACATTTTCGCCATGACGTTGGAGCCAGTCAACTATCTTTTGTTTTTTATTGGCCTGCGTCGGCATTTTATCAATTTGTCTGGAGTGATATGTAGCGTTGTCCATAATAATTATCGACGGTTCTTCCAGAGATTGCACCATTTCTTTAAACCATCCTTCGTAAATCTCCGCGTTCATTTCTTCGTGGTAGTCCACTGTTTTCTTGGATTTAAAGGCCAGTAAAGCATCTGACATGAATCCTTTCGTAGACCCTGCATGGCATATGATGAGGCGTTCACCTTTTCCCATTGGCACTGAACTAGTGGAAGCGACGGTGTCGTCAGTCCAGTTCTTAGATACTGTGTGGTTTGCATTTAACCAAGTCTCGTCAGTGAAAATAACATTTGACCAATCTGATATCTTTTTGGCTTCGCTCAAAAATTCGCAGCGAGCCATAGCAACGTCGTGACGCTCCATCAATATTTTACGTTTGTCCGATTTTTTATAACAAAATCCAATTTCTTTCAAAACCAAGCTTAATGACGATTTTTGGCCATGGAACAAACCACATTCACGTAAAGAAACAACAAGTTTTTTAAGTGTTGGAATTTCTTTGCGCAAGTAATAGTCATATATATGACGGCGAATAGCGTCAGCGTCGAAGTTGTCAACCGATGTCACACGACGTGGTTGGCGTTTTTGCTTCGGCGTACGAAGCTTATTTTCCTGCATGCCGCTTGTACCGTAAGCTTCGGTAGTAATTTTTGAAACAGTAGGTCCACTAATTCCTAATGCGGCCGCAACACGCTCTCGCACTTGCGACAGTGATAATAGCGGGCCACCATTTTGATACTCTGCTTCAAAGTAATTACGAACCTTGATCACCAGTTCTCTCGCCTGCCTTTTCAGAACAGATCCTTTCGGCATTTTGATATTTGACAGCTGGGCAGCAATTAACACGGAGGAACACAAAATACACAACGTAACGTATGGATAATGTGAAAAAACTCAGCGAACAGAAATGTAGTGACTAGCACGACCGTCTTGTTGTGAGTGACAGATTAAAACAAACACAAAATGGCGGTGGGCCATTGAGTGTTCCCACCTTGAAAAAATATATTTGAATGTTTTTGTTGTATTTGTCTTTGTTCAAAATATAATAAATATATGCGATCGATATCATTACTTATTTGGTCACAACACTACAACTATCAAATTAGAACTGTCATCGAGAAAATAAAGAAATGGAAATAGTATAACTATCGTAAAGTTGGTCAAATGGAATCGTCAATCGAGTCAACGAATAAATAAACGCTTGAAGGTGATAAACAAAAACTGTTATAGTTTGGGCGTAGTCAGGTCTTGTTTTATCTGCTAAATCATTAATAATAAACTGATAAGGCCCTAGATAAGCTCCACGACATTGTACTAGATAAAAATAGGGCTTCAAAGATAAAAAACATACAAAGTGTTATTGCAATGATGCGTCACGTATTTTTCTTACACAGTTTTCAGTGTATTTCTCATGATTTTAAACAAAATTAAAGTTTATACAACGTGTCTACGCGTTTTAAACATCGTTTTAAGTATGTTTTAATTCATCAAAGTGGTTTATTTCAACGCAATTTGACGAAAACCCATCAAGAGTATGTGATTCACGCTTGAGGTTTTCGCAAACGGACCGTAAAAAGTGTTGTAAAAATGTTTCGTAGGGCTTTTTTAACACTTTTCTTATGTGCTAGTGCTATATGTCAGTCTAACAAAGACTTGTATAACGGTCAGTTCAACAATGAGTATTCAAAACAGCATGATTCATCTCGGGAGTCGCGATTGCCCAATCCCGGTGACAGTGATTATAGGACTTATGTGTATAACAGCAGAAGATATGGAACGGACCCGGGGAGGTACAACCCGTACAATCCTAGTATAAACCAACCTGGAGGATTCCCATACAATCCAATTGTCACAAATCCTTTGGATGATCAGTACAAGTTTAATACTGTAAGTATCTTTACCTTTATTCTAGTTTTTACCAAAATATAATAGGGGTTAAAGTATGAAATTGCCGTTTTATAGTAATAGATACTTTGAATTGACATAAAACCTTCATGATGTGAGATTTTCGAGTGAAACTTTTTTCACATGATACCTATAAGGTTCTTGTTTTAAAAAATATACAACATTCGATTTTCGTGTTTCAATTTTTATTCAAGTTTTTTTATTCAGCTTAGACGGGAAAGATGGATACTTCGAAAATCCGAGTAATCTTTGAACACGAGTTCCGACGCGGAACTAACGCGGCAGAAACGACTCGCAATATCAATGCTGTATTTGGAGAGGAGACTGTTCATGAACGAACTGTGCGTTTTTGGTTTAAACGCTTTCGTAATGGAAACTTCGACTTGAAGAACGAACCACGTGGAAGACCGCCCACACAGGTGAATAATGCTGAATTGAAGGAGATGGTGGAAGCCGATCCGAGTCAAACTACCCAGGAATTAGCGGCATGGTTTAACGTTACCTTACCTACAATATTGACTCATTTGCATCAAATCAATAAGATAAAAAAATGTGAAAAATGGGTGCCTCATGATTTGACTGATCTGCAGAAAGAAACGCGTGTTGAAACTTGCGTTGCCTTGTTGAATCGGTACAGAAATGAAGGAATATTGGATCGAATTGTGACATGTGACTAAAAGTGGATTTTAACCCAAAGCGAAAAATGCAATGGCTGACCCCAGGTCAAACGCCGCAACAGTGCCCTAAGGCAAAGCTTACCAATAAAAAGGTAATGGTAACTGTTTGGTGGTCTATTCATTTTATTATTCACTATAGCTTTCTCAGGTCTGATCAAGCAATAACAGCAGATGTTTACTGTACCGAACTTCAAACAATGATGGCGAAACTAGCAATGAAATAGCCCCGACTTGTGAATCGATCTTCACCATTATTGCTCCATGATAACGCAAGACCTCACACTGCATGAGAACCCGTTGTAACTCTACAGGAGCTGCAGTTAGAAACCATACGTCATCCTCCATACTCGCCAGACCTTGCTCCAACGTACTACCATTTTTTTCGTGCTTTGGACAATTTTCTACATGGTAAAAAATTTTCTTCCCAAGAGGCAGTACAAAATGCTTTCACAGTTTGTCGAATCTACATCCCCAGAATTCTATCGCAAAGGCATAAATGAACTTCTGATTAGATGGCAACAATGTATAGATAATGAGGGTAAATATTTTGATTAAATAAATATGTTACATTTTAGAAAAAAACGAGTTTTAATTTTTCAATACAAATCGGCAATTTCATACCTTAACCCCTAATATTACCAATTTGTAAGTACTATGGTGTAAATCCAAACAAACATTTGATGTAATAAAGTCATTAAGTCCAATAGATTTTAACACTTATTCTGCAGGGTCGGCAGCCCACCTGCAAGACCCCTGGTGTTGCAGGTGTCCATGGGCTGCGGTGACCACTTACCATCATGTGGCTCCCCCACTTAACTGTCTTCTATTTAAAAAAAACAATTATATTATTGATTGAATGTTATGAAATGTTGTTGAGTGTTAATATTCAGTTGACTTGATTGCATTTAACAGAAAATTACTCTTGGAAAAAATATATCTTATAATTCGCATAAAAAGCCAGTTACCACTAGCTTTAGCCCATGGCTTCACCCTCATGCTCACTATTCAACGCAAACCTTAGTTTTGTAGCCTATGTCATTTTTGTAATCCTCAAGAAGATTCATGTATAATTTCAGCTTTTGTTTAATCTTCCATTGATGTGTCCTTTGTCCATTTTAAACAAATAAACAGGACATTATTACATTTGTATATGACTTGTATTTTAACAGACAGCAAAAAATATTGAATACACAGTAAATTATAATCAACAAAACCTATTTTTAATATCCGAAACAAATAATTTTAAATTGCTAAAGTCAGATTATTTATTCAAGTCAGGAATATGACATATAGAACTATCAAACAGAGTGAAATTTGTACGGAAATATCACTTTATTGACAGTTAGTTGTATATGTCATATCCCTGACTCCAATAAATGATTTGACTATATATAGAATGTTGTCATCAAGATGACCCGCTACACAGGACTCATATTTCTTTATTATTACTAGACATTAGAGAACCAAAACCTAACCCACCTTCAAATTTACTCCCATCAATGTGCTGCCCATTTAATTATTTCTCTTTTTATATTGATTAGGTTAGGTTATATTGGTTATATTACTCATCATAACCTCATAATGAGATCATAATAAGTTCGAGAACCCTTCTGCCCCATCGGCCATCGGTTCTTCGAGCTATGTGCCCTGCCCACTGCCACTTCAGCTTGCTAACCCGAGAGGCTATGTCGGTGACTTTAGTTCGTCTACGGATCTCCTCATTCCTGATTCGATCACGTAGGAAAACCCCGAGCATAGCCCCCTCCATAGCTCGCTGTGCGACAGTGAGCTTATTTATGAGGCCCATAGTCAGAGACCACGTCTCGGTGCCGTAGGTCATCACTGGCAACACACACTGGTCGAAGACCTTCGTCTTCAAGCACTGAGGTATTTTGGACGAGAAGACGCTGCGTAGCTTCCCGAACGCTGCCCAGCCGAGTTGGATTCGTCGATTGACCTCTTTCTCGAAGTTGGACCTACCTAGTTGGACTGTTTGGCCGATGGGGCAGAAGGGTTCTCGAATGGAGACCACGTACCGGCGGACGAAGCCGAGGACGTCCATCTGCTAGATGGACAGACGACCTCATTAAGGTTGCGGGCACCCGCTGAATGCAGGTCGCTGCCGATAGGTCTAAATGGCGGACAATGGGGGAGGCCTATGTCCAGCAGTGGACGTCCAAGGGCTGAGATGATGATGATGATGATGAATGAGTTCCTACTGAGATAAATTAAAAATGATAAAATTTTTGTATGGGCATTAGTGCCACCATATATTGGTGTAAACATGAATCAAAATAAGGTCATTTTGCTATTCATGCTTATAAAGTTTAAGCATATTGGTTTTGAAATTCATACTGATAGAAAAGCTGATACTCTAAACGAGTTTGATGTACGTGAATGAAGCCTGTAAATTCAACCTACATATATGACAGTATTGTCAACAAAATCTTAAGATTGATAAGACTAATAATCTTTAAATCATTCAGAACCGTGATCCAAATAACCCAGATGCATTATTCCCTGGGGTCCTGGGAGGATGGAGGGAAGACTTGCAAGGCAGGGAGAGGAGGGACTCAAGACAACTGAAGAGGGATATATTTGTTGTCACTAACTATGGACAAGTACAGGGCTTTAAGGTAAAGATTTCAAAACTATATTCTCTTCTATTATGATCTATTTACATTAACCAATTTAAAAATAGACTCGGCCAATATCTTAGAGCACAAAAACAGATATAGAGGCATCAGCTCAAGCTAATTGTCTATCAAATAATAATAATAATAATTCTAACTTTAACCCATTGATGCCATGGAGTGTTTTCTGTAGAAGCACAGAGTTGGGTACACAAATGTTGAGGGCATCAAATGGGTTAAAGATTGATAAATTTAATTGATCAATTGATGTCAGCCTATAATGTCCCACTGGAGGCACAGGCCTCCCCTAGTAAAACACGGGAGTTTTGGGCCATAATCCACCATGTGACTCATAGTAGTCATAGTCATGCTACAGATTTCTTTTTATTCGCAAGCAATTGGCATATCTTTAGATGTTTTCCTTCACTACCAAATGATAAAAAAAAAATGATAAATGCCTAGTGATATATTCAAAATTAGAAATAATAATTTTAGTATGATAATAAATAGTGTTAATCGCTTTTAATTAAACAAATGTAATTGGAAATTTTCTTTATTTTAGTATATTAAGTATAATTAGTAACAGGTGATTAGTACAGAAGACAAATAAGCATTCTATATATAGATGTTACTTTATAATAAAAGTTGTACTTAAGCATCAATGATGTTAAAATAATTTCATTTCATAATAGCTTCATATTATTTTTTTAAGAATCCATGTAAATTGACCTCTATATTTTATCCGACTGCTTTGTACTCAATTTTAATATGATCTGAATTAGGGCTTAAATATCGGACGCATTTTCAATTCCGGAATTGTGTTTCGATATTCAGTATTTCAATTCCGGAATTCCGGAACTCAACAATATCTTTTTCTATCTACAATGATAGTTAAGTTTTATTTACTCTAATCTAAATTTGCAAAATTTTCCCAACATTTTTATTATTTAAATATGGATTTATGGATTTACTTTCTCAGTAAGTATCCGAAATATGAATAAATAAAACAAATAAAAGCATTAAGTTTTTGAACTATAATTAAAAAAAAGAAAGAAATGATCCAGAAATTAAAGAAGTAAAGTGAAGTAATTTAAATCGCATACGAAGATTACAAAGCTCACTAACGGACGACAGCTGCAAAAGTACTATTTTTTTTCGTAATGAAATTTCAAAAATGTAAGCGCATTTAAGCTGTCGTCGTTTAGTGAACTTCGTACGCGATTACAAATGTAACTGACCGCTGAAAAAGCTCTTTCAGCTTCTACGCTCGTTGGCGGTATTGTTTTCAAATATTGAAAACATTTTTCTAAATATTGTCCTCTGACGCCACCGTTTTCAAAAACCGCCATCTCTACTCTTATCAAGCTCTCTAAATCAAAAACGTTAGTTTTCCTTTTATTTTTTGTTGTCAATTTCTTCTGTATTGTTTCTTGTAGCTTTTTTTTCATGTCTCTTTTTACAGTTTCTGTATTTGTATGTATTTCAGCAGAATCGGTATTTTCCTCCTCTTTCTCTGGGATTCTTTCCTGTGACTCTAAATGCTCTAATCTTTTAATTATTTTAATTATTTCATTAAGCATTTCTTCTCGTGTTGGTTTTTTGAAAGTTTCATGGTCAAAGTTGTCTTCATGGTAGTCTTCAGAATCGTAAAGATACGTCAGCACAGATGCCAACGGAAGACGTCTTTCCTTTATTCTGTTTCTAAGGCTCTGTGCCAACTTGTTGCTGATATTACCATTTTGGCTATCTAATGACTTTAACATAAACTTTAGGACTATGTCAGCAGTCATCAGATTAGCATCTCTGGTGCACAGTGACTCCACGGTTATTTTAACGATATGGAGAGTCTCGTGTAGCTCTTTGAGTATTGACATGGACTCTTCACTTACGGGAACCACAATATCCAAGTCTAAAAAGCCTTTGGTAATACAGGACTTCAGCTTCAAAAATCTCTCAATCATGTCGCTTAAACTGGACCATCTCGTTTTACAATCCAGTATTAGGTTTAATTCTTTGCCAAACTCTTCTATAACATATTTTTGAATAGCTTCGTTCTTTAAGCTTGACTTTCGTACAGACCTGACCAACTTTCGAATCTTCTCCACTGGTTCTTTAAAGTTAAGTTCTCTTTCTGTTTCAATTGTTGGTATATCAATATCAAAACCACTGTTAAATTCTTCATTTCCATCAGCATAATTTTCCTCTAATGTCTCCTCTTCGTTCTCATATTCAGGTTCAAACATATTTGTATCAATCGTCGGGTCCACAATATCCCCCTGCCTACTGTTCCTTTCTTCGTTTGAGTTTTTCTTGTACAAAACATCAGTCACTCCTAATTGTATGCCATGCGCCAGACATATTTGGTGATAGCCTTCATAATACTGGCCCATTTTGACCATCACTGATGCTCTGTCAGTTGTCAAACAAACTACATCTTTATCTAGATCAACAGCAAACTCTTTGAGATGTGCTTTCAGATAAGTATAGGCGGTCATTGCAGGCATACTGCCTTCAATTCTCACAAGTCCTAGGTTTTTAAAATTATCTTTAAATTTGTCAGAGTGTAAATTTACATTCACGTATCGTCTGTTACGTGTTGACGTATACTCGTCGAGAGTTACAGAATAACGTTTTGTGGTATCCTGTGCGATGTTTTGTCGAAGCTGGTTTTTAATAATTTTAAATTGGTTAAGCACAATTCCTTTTATGGCGGTACCAGATTCCGGTAATTTATATCCACATCTATGAAAAAGATCACGTAGATCTTCTGAAGTGCAAAATTTACTGAATGGTACCCCATCAAGAGCGGCCATTCTCGACACTTTTACGTCCATTTCTTTAGAAGCATTAAAGAAGTCTGTCATTTTGTGTTTTTTTGCCGATGTAGCTGTAGGCATGGACGTACTGGTGCTAGAAGTACTGGATTCTGGTTGTGACTGCAGCAGGTTCTTTTTTTCTTTTATTTAAATCAATAAAATGGGTGGACTTTAAATGAACATGGAAGCCTGTGGTAGCACCACCGTGGCATTTTAAAATTTTAGAACATAATTTACATTTGCCGGATTGTCCGTCTTCCGCTCGAAGAAAATGGTTCCAAACAGATCCCTCAGTGGACTTTCGTTTATCAAATTCCAGATATTTTGTCGGTTTTGATAACGACCTGGAAATTAAAAAACACTTTGAACTATGTTGTAATCATAAAATAATAAAACCTATCATTTTCAATATTTTTTGTTAGCCCTGAACTAAAACTTATATTTTTATGTTAGTATGTAAAAATTTCTTGCACCTTTTTTTTAATTAATATAGGCTGTTATGTTAGGTATTAAAGTTGCATATGCCCAAAGCAGTGGTTTGGTTAGAAAGTTTAAATAAGTTGTTACGTATTAACATGTGTCAAAAGTAGTTTCCAAAATTGTGTATACTAGCAGTAGCATGACAATGTGATTAAATTTACCAAAATCAAATGCTAGCTTATTATTAATATCTAACATATATTTTAACAGGTATATCTCTATGATGATCCTGATCCTAACTCAGGGTACAGACCCTGGCTGACCCCAGTGGAGAGGATCAAGGGAGAAGTGTCAGTATTTCTCGGCATACCGTATGCTAGGCCACCAGTTTTAGAAGGAAGGTTTAAAGTAAGTTCACAGTTAATATTCAAGTAATATGTGAAATACCTCAATATACAATCACTGATTATTTTTATTTAATATCTAGTTGTATTGACGCTTTTTCGAATTGAAAGATGTTAAACTAATAGCTTCATTAACTTATGAAGCTATATGCAACAAATAATATGATATTACGATGGACTCTTATCAGAAAGTCAGTATCAGCTAGATTTAATTGGCAGATAATTTATCTATTAGATTGTTAACAGTTAATTTATCTACTTGCTGCCAATTCCTTTATTACCTCTTGATACCTTATCGGAAAGTGGGAGAAAGGCCCTAAGTAATCTACTATTTTCTTTGTGACAGCCCCCTCGTCAGCACCCCGGCTGGCAGCTCCTACAAGCAGTGGACTGGGGACCAGCTTGCCCGCAACCAGTCAGATTCACCGGTGCCACCAAAGGTATCCGGGACATGGATGAAGACTGCCTTTATGTGAACATATTCTCGCCTAATGTGAGTATGAGAATTATAATTGAAAATGGAATAATATTTTTTAATTGTTTAAACTAAGTTAAGTTAACTAAGTTATATAAGAAAACCAAGCAAACAGAAACCAGTTGTAACACACTGTTGTATCGTAAACACAGAATTTGGCAGTAATGCACTGTGTTCTATAGTAAAGTCTTGTATTGAAATGAGCATAGTTCATTAGCAGCATATGTACTACTTATTTATTTACAAATAATTCACAGCTTATAATATAAACTAGGTTTCGGCGGCGCCCCTCGGGCGCCGGCCTCCCCCTCAATATAACTTCGACCTCGGTTCTTGTACATAATATCTAGGTTACAAGTCATGTATGTTTGGGTTGGTCCTCCTTTTGCACGGAGGATAAAGACTATTTTCGATGGCGAAGTATGGGTATTTATCCTTTTAATCATTTTTATTCTGTTTTCCCTTCCTCCCTTCTTGAGTAGCAAGGGGTATGGGAGGATTGAGGGTGTATGGCTGCCTAGTGGCGCCGATACCGGAACTTCGCCATCTAGCCCGCAACTTTATCCTTTAAAACTTATACCTAAATAAAACACACTGGCGGGCGGTAGTCTTTATTATGAACCTTATTCTATTACCCTGACTTATAACCTAGGTATCCTAGCACATTTGGAGAGCGAGAGTAAGACATACATAAACAAAATATAAGACGTTGTAAAAATACGTAAAGAAATAAATAATAGTACAACATAATATCAATATTTACATAATCAATATCTTATCTAACGTTTTACATAATATTAACGTCTTATTTAATAATGATAATGTACGTACTAACATCTTATGATCTCGGAGGAAAGGCACATGAATTTACTTTTTACGCCTTTATTGGCGTATGCCTAAGAGTTCCGCCGTTCAAACTTTACTGGTTGCGGAACTCTTTCTAGACGGCCCTTTTTTCCCCTAAGATGTGCGATATCAGCACGTACATGCTACGCGCCCTGATTCTACACATATGTATATAGGCACCGCACTTTCACTATTCACTATTCTGTCGTGCACAGAACTTTACAGCTTTCTTGAAGAGCCTCATGTCGTAACGTAGCGGGAACACCTCAGCAGGCAGTTCAGATGTTTTGGTGCACCGGCCCAGAGATGTGAGCAGTACTCTCTACATGGGGCCTCACCTGCGCTTTGTAATGCATTAGACGTTGCCCTAGGGCGAAATACTGCTTTGTTTTGTTCAGCACACCAAGCTTTTTGGAGGCCAATTTGGCCTTGTTTTCCAAATGACTCCTAAATTCGACTTTGCTAGAAAGGTCGACACCAAGTACCCCAATACTCTCCAATATCTTAAGGGTTATTCTCTGAAAGCGAGGTGCTACGACAAAGGGGACATAAGTTGAGTTTCAATTTGACATTTCTCAAATATAAAGGCAAATTGCAAATTGCAAAATTTTCGCTTGCAAATTGCTTGTTAATTTATATTTGGAAATTTATCATTGTCTGTTCTTGCAAACTTAACGAATGCGAAATCGCTTAACATTTTCACGGGCCTACCCATACATTTGATGGCAATATTGGCAATCCTTTGAAAGAGAAAAACTCGGCTATACTGAAATTCCACCCCTAGCGTGGGTGGGATTGCAACATGCGCCCTCCTCCTAAAAAATAAGTAATAAAAAATAACATATTTACAAATTTCATATTTACAAGTACACATCCCGGCCGAAAGTAATACACATCGACTATGATCGGTAGCTTCGATTTTGTAGAGCGTCGTCTCTGTCATAACGGCACACGACAGAGACGACGCTCTACAAAACCGAAGCTAGCCGATAGTCTTTTTCTAAAGGCCGATGTGTATTACTTTCGGCCGGGA
This sequence comes from Sesia apiformis, assembly GCA_914767545.1. NCBI lineage: Eukaryota > Metazoa > Arthropoda > Insecta > Lepidoptera > Sesiidae > Sesia > Sesia apiformis. The sequence continues at coordinate 20,760,760 of OU611948.1, read as the reverse complement.
AGTGTACCGACTCTTAATATTTTTTACAAAACCACATCTAAAAATTGCTGCAATAATGATTGCGGTCATCTGAAATATTCAAACAACAATGAACCGATAAACCGCCTGCGAATGGCATAACCAATTATATTTTAAATTGTTTGTTAGATACATCTAACGTTTTAAACATTTGCCAAACAAAAATCAACCCTCACGCCAAAATCATAAAGTTACTTATTCATAGGGATGAAGACCATTTATAACTGAACAGTCGATTAAACCACACAACCTTAGCATAGATAAAGAACAGTGGCGAAACTCGACGTTGTTTTCAAAACATTGTCTTAGATGCTATGTTATCTTAATCCCATTTCCCTTCGTGATTAACTAACTAGTTCAACTAAATTTGTTTACCTTCATTCATTCGTTAAAATTCAAGTTAATTTACGTGAAAGTTATTTTACATATTTGCAAAATACAAAGAACCAGAATTATTTTTTCCAAACAAAATAGGTAACATTGCATGTCGATTAACTTTGAATTCGATAGATTCGTGAACAGACTATGGTTTCATAATTCACGAATGGTTTTGCTTACACTGTATTTATTTAACGTGTTCTGATATTGAGACTATAATACGCTCATAACTTTCTGTGGTAATCCGTATCTGGATGGAAACTATGTAAACCCGTTTTAGCATAATTAAAATTTATATTTATGTCATACAAACAAAGCGTTGAGGTATTCATTAGAGATTCCATACTGTTCCTTATTTTGTTGTTGTCCATTGCAAGCGGCGAATTGTTTCAATTAAACTCATTCGCTTCGCTGATTAATGAATAAGTAGGTAATTGAACTCTGACATAATCATTATTTCGTTTTTCTTTTTCAATTAGCGCCTCTTTATTTATTTTTTTAATTATTAATTGAGGAGTTTGAGGTCTACTCCTGGCCATGGTTACCGTGTTTCATTATGTGATCACTTTGAATTGTGTTCATTTTTCAGAGGATAGAAAATATGTAACACTTAAATATCCAGAAAATAATTGTAAAATTTTGGTCTGGTAATTTGTGAATTTCGTCATTTCATCCCTTCTAATATTTTAAAACTAAATGTTGGTTTATTTGTAATAAATCTGTGACTAATCAACGATTAATAAAATAAATCGATCATTAATATTATACCTTAATTCCACACGAGCGGAGCCGTGGACAACAGATAGGATTTTTATGTCTCACCTGTAATAATATGCAGGATAATGCGGCGGTTGCTCAGTAAGGGTTTTTAATTAAGGATATCAACTAAGCTTCTCTTCATACTTTATCGGTCAGGCTATATCAAGGCATTTTTATATAATAGCTTATAGGTAACATCATTATACTCGTGTGTAAACAAGCGTACCAATACACTTTTTTATAAAATATACTCAATGGTCGTATATACATATATATATATATATATATACGTCATACCTACATACCTACGTCAGTACATACCTACTGATACTGACGGATATATGGTGGAAGCATACAGGCTTTCGCCGAGTGCAGTAGGCATGTCCTTACGAATCTACCGATAGATAATCCAATGAGTCAGACGGACATACATTCTGTTTGTAGCAAATTTAAAATTTATAATCCAAAAGATCATGCATTGAATTGCAGAATTGTTATTCAAGCGTTGTATTAATGGCCAGTGAGAATTCTAAGCAAGTATAAAAACAGAGTATTGTTACAACGCGCCAAAAACCCTATTGCGAAAACAAACTACACGTTTATTATTCATGACAATCATGACATTATCAGATGAACTCGATATAATGCACTGGGGACGCCGGCTGTCCCACATTTATTATGTATTTGTCAATGCCGACCTAATTTATGAAGGCCTGTGATATGGTTGCTGATAATTATAATAATTGTTATGTATTTGTAAAATCCGTTTGTCCCACAGAATACCTGAAATTCGGTTTTTGAGTACCACTTTCATTCTTATGAAAATATGTTCTCAATACCCTTATCATGTTTGTACGACTATGTCCAATTCCTTCTCCGCCCACCTTAGCAGAGAAGGAATTGATAGTTCCCCACTGTCATTAGCTCATTAGTTACATCAAAGATCTTTTTCAAAAGAGTTCACAATCTGTCATGCAACTTAGTTAATCACTACTTAATTATTTTTTCTGTACAAATCTCTTTCTTATAGTCGACATATTTTATGTCTGTGCTTTATATATTTGTATATTTGATTTATATTTATTTTATGTATGTAAGTATATTGATTTAGATATGTGTTGTATACATTTGTATTTTTGTATTCAGTCAACCAAGAACTATTATGCATCACCCTCATTATTTAATCAAAATGGACAGAAATGCCACTAGGCCTCCTATACAACTTTTGTATCCATAAGGTTTGATAAATAAATAATATATATCCACCAAATCGCACGAATGTGACCGACAAGCGAATGGGAACTGTATTACGTAGAAATGTAAGGAATACCTACGTGAGGAAAGTAATCGAATGGAAAAGACCTCGGTTAAGGTGATACGGAGTTTAAACACGATTGCAATGTAACGCAATCAGCTCTGTCGATGTCCACTTCCAGACATGGGCCTCCTCATGCACATTGTCTCGTACATGAGGGATGTATGGCCTTATACGCCACGCTGGCTAAGCGGATGCGAGTTCACTCTTTTAAAAGTGGTGTCGTTCCTCAAGGCTTGTGGTAGGCCACTGAATTATCCCCTAGACACCACATGATTAATAATAAAAGAAAAATAATAAATTGTCTATTTTAGACGGAGGCCGGAGCTACAGCGCAAAAGTACCCAGTAATGGTATACATACATGGAGGTCAATTCATGTCGGGTGCATCCAATCTCTTCCCTGCACACATGCTCGCTGCATTCTACAATGTCGTCGTCGTTTCATTCAACTACAGACTCGGAGCTCTCGGTAAGATAATGATTATTATTATACCCTATGTAGTATTATTAGAATATCCGAAGATCGTATGTAGATGAATTCTGAAATAGTCTGAAATCCCTCGACGATTTACTAGGGGAAGTTCGTGCCTTGCAGTGAGACGTTACAGGCTGATATCGAATTTTGTTTTATCTAGTTTTATTATGAATGCGACATGTATCTATGTGGGTTTAATTTCAACGTAGACCTTGTACCGGAAAATGACATTAGTCAGATGATGATCACTTGAAGAAAGTCACCAATAGGGGCTGAATGAGAAAAGCTGAAGATCGTGTATGGTTTCGGACTTAGAGGCCTATATCCAGCAGTGGATAAACACAGACTAAAGGACTTTTATGATAGGAGTTTTTTTAGCATACCAGATCAGAGACTTTTTGTGTCGAGATATTCCCGCCACATCCTATGGGGTCTGGCCTCTTGCCGATGTCTATTTGTGGCACCCATTCTGTAGCATACTTAATTCAACTAGAGATATATTATGCTTTGTCATTTAAAATTACGTTTTGTTGAAATCACGGTTTTCTTAATCCTAATTGTGTAAAAATGTAGAAACACTATGTGTCTTCTATTGATGAATGAAGTATTTACAAAAGCCCCTAATACACCACAAGAATCCGTTCACTAACGCGATTTTCAGGGACAACCACAAATCTCGCTCTTCGCCACTCACTCTTACGGTATAATACCTATTTATTCTAACAATTTCACAGGCTTCCTTTCAACTGCCGACGAGAATTCCCCCGGCAACTATGGAATCTTGGACCAAATAATGGCACTTCGCTGGGTGTATGATAACATCGAACCGTTCAATGGTGATCGATCTTCCATTACACTGTTCGGGCCCGGCGCCGGTGCTGCATCCGCAGGGTTGTTGGCTATAGCACCTCACACCAGGGATTTAGTTACGAGGGTTATAGCACAGGTGAGTAATGGTTCATTTATACAAGGAGCATTTCTCGAACGCGAGTTTTTCGAACATCAGTCAAAAGTTTGTATAAACCAGGGTTTCGTAACCTGGGGTCCCCACGAGTATGTCCGTGGGGGGCCGCAGACCCATCTCTGGACTATATAAATGAAATAAATAAATCCCACCAAAAGTCTCGTGAACGACTCAGTAACACTGCGAACGGGCGTCTATTATCTGGCACCATCGCTACCTTCATAGGGAGGCATTAGCTGCCAAGAAAATTTTCCTACACATTCTACGTTTTTTTTAATCATCTAGTGGAGCTTTGTTGCCAGTAGAAGTACACGACGAAATTATTAAACACCTCGCTTTGAGGTCTTCATTTAGAGATTATTTCCCAGAACCAGAAATAAAACTTGGATATCAGACCCTTTCAATGCAGATATTACTGGCCTGACAAGACACGGGAAAATCAATTAATAGAAATATCACGTGATTCAGCTTTGAAACGGAATTTCAAAGAATCCTCTCTGTCCAATTTTTGGGTAAATTTAAAGAAAGATTATAAGGAAATGTCAGAAGAAGCACTGAAACACTTATTGCTGTTTTCAACAACATACCTATGTGAAAAGACATTTTCTACTCTTGTATATACTAAAAACAAATACAGAAACCGATTGCAAGTAGAACCAGATTTAAGAATACAACTTAGTAGTCACTTCAATCCGAATATCACTGATTTAATTGCAAAAAAGCAACAGCAACCTTCACATTAAAAAAATATATGCTAATACATTTTTAATAATTACAAATTAATATATATTACAATTATTGTGAAACAAAATGATATAGTAATGTTTTTTTTATAAAATTTGTAGTACTAATAATTTATGCGACTTGTATTACTGTTATTTATTAAGGGGGTCCGTAACAATTATGCTTGATTTCCTAGGGGTCCGCAGCTGGAAAAGATTGGGAAACGCTGTTATCATCATCTGATCACTGTTATGCTGTGCATCCGTATTTTCGCGATAAGGTGGTGTCGCGTACTGTGCGGTACAAAAACCGTTTTATACTACGAACCCGTAGGCGGTGGAATGAACTACCTCAAGAGTACTTTCCATTACGCTACATTATGGGGTTCTTCAAGAAAGTTGTGAATAGGATTTTGCAAGGTCGGCGGCATACCTCCTGGTGTTGAAGGTGCCCACGGGCAACGGTAGCCACTTACCAACACGTGGGTCCCTCACCCATCTGCCTCTTTTCATATAAAAAAGATACATTTTTGTTTTTTTTATTGCACGTTCTACCTCTATTTGTCTTCAGACCTCTTACCACCCAAAGGTTGGCTGGAAGAAATCGCTTTAACGAAGAGACCACCGGTTATATTTTTAGTTACCAAATATAATGTATTTCTATGTTTTTGTACATTTTTGTTGTACAATAAAATGTATTTATCTATATATTTATTTTCTTTTTGTAAATCTATTTCTTTTTTATTTATTTTTGTAACTGCTAACTGGAGCCTCAGTATGACTCGGTTGAGTCGTCCCGTTCGTTTTAATTGGATTAACGACCAATTAGCCCAGTTATGGTCCGGCTATAATAGAAAGAGTTCTGACAGTTCCGTATTTAATTATTTTTATGTAATTTTCTTAAGTCATAACATAACACAATAAAATAGAAAAAACATATTCTTTAAGGACTATCCAGTTGTAAAATGATTTTTATTGCACATTAAAGATTTTGCAAAAGCACCTTTTGCGCCAAAGACCCCAGATTTGACAAACGTTTAAAGACATAATCGGGATATTTGCTTTCTAAGTTCGTGTTTGCGTGTGTGTTTGGGCCCATGCACAATACGGGAAGTCCTAATGGCGTTAATAATATATGTATTTACTTTCTATCTACCCACAGCTTGTATGGCGGAGATCACTTCTAACGATAAGACCGCCTGTTGTGTATTCTGTATTTTGTCTTATTTTTATCACGGTGTGCAATAAATCGTTTTATCTATCCATCTGTCTGCATCATTATTCAAAATGTTTTTAATAGTTTTCCTTTTAGAATGGTTTGGTGCCAGCGAACTGGCCGCTGATCCAAGATAAATTGACTAGTCCACATACGGAAGTTGCTAATTTGTCAAAGCCAAACTTTACACGTAAAATGCTAACAATAAAAAGTACAAGTTCAGGAATAAATAAAAATAGTTTATTTTTCTAACGTCTCTTTATCAATGACTGAAATTCCCGCGATTTTCAGTAAAGAATAATTCGGTAAAGAAAAGTCAAATAGCGGTGTTTGCGGACTACTCAATTATCTATCTACTGAAACGTATGCGTAGGTAACATATCTAGACAATCAAGTACAACTCTCTCTCTCTTTTTGTCGTTCCCTCACTAATGAGGATGGTGACCATATGTGATTTGTCTCCATTTGCTTCTGTCCCGCGCCAGTTCAATAGATCGTTGTAGAGTTTCTCCTGTTGCCTCTACAATACAAGTACAACTAGATAACTTATTATGTGGATATATTGCAATTAAACAACTTTTAACGGTTTAAATCGCGTATATTTGACATGATTTATATCCCGACGTTTCGAACACTTTGCAGTGGACGTGGTCATGGGGTGACTAATTGATTTTATTTGTCACTTGAGTTATTAAGAAATTATTACTACCGTCTGAAATTTTTTTAATCATAACATTCCCTATGCACGCAGTATTCGCTCACGGTGTCCAGAGGTCTTGCAGTATGGCGTTGGCCTTGTGATTTAATTAATTTAATGACTGGATCCCAAGCCGGTGGTACTTGCCAACCATCTTCTCTATTGAAATTTGGGTGTTTCTTAATTTCAATAGCCTCGCGTAACATTCTTGGCATGTACCGGGTCTCTCTAGCGAGGATTTGTGGATTATCAAATCGAATGTAATGGTTGGGTTTGTCCAGAGCATGTTCACAAACTGCAGACTTGGTCGAGCGTCTGTTCTTCATGTCAGCTATGTGTTCTTTTATCCGGATACCGATGCTCCTCTTTGTTTGCCCAATGTATGATAACCCGCATTCACAATCAAGCTTGTAAACACCTGCATCTTGTAGGGGGATATTGCTCTTGACCGGTCTTAAAAATTGGCTAATCTTCTTGTGCGGCTTGAAGTAAGTTTTAATTGAAGCTCGTCTTAAAATATTGCCAATTTTGTCAGTGATGCCCTTGATGTATGGTAAGATGGCAGATGGAGTCTGGCTAATCTGGAGACTGAAGTCTGGCTCAGACTGGAGTCTGAGGTCAATAAATCCTTAGCTTTCCTTGACATTTCAGTCATCAGAAATCCTGACAACTCTCTTGGTCATACTGTGTATAGGAAACCCACCCATACAGATAAATATCTCAATGGTAACTCCCATCACCATCCATGTCAGTCAAACTCCCACGAATGCGTCACAGAAGCCGCCCCAAGCCTCATACAGTTGAGCGACAACCTGCCATCTTACCATACATCAAGGCAAAATTGACAAAATTGGCAATATTTTAAGACGAGCTTCAATTAAAACTTACTTCAAGCCGCACAAGAAGATTAGCCAATTTTTAAGACCAGTCAAGAGCAATATCCCCCTACAAGATGCAGGTGTTTACAAGCTTGATTGTGAATGCGGGTTATCATACATTGGGCAAACAAAGAGGAGCATCGGTATCCGGATAAAAGAACACATAGCTGACATGAAGAACAGACGCTCGACCAAGTCTGCAGTTTGTGAACATGCTCTGGACAAACCCAACCATTACATTCGATTTGATAATCCACAAATCCTCGCTAGAGAGACCCGGTACATGCCAAGAATGTTACGCGAGGCTATTGAAATTAAGAAACACCCAAATTTCAATAGAGAAGATGGTTGGCAAGTACCACCGGCTTGGGATCCAGTCATTAAATTAATTAAATCACAAGGCCAACGCCATACTGCAAGACCTCTGGACACCGTGAGCGAATACTGCGTGCATAGGGAATGTTATGATTAAAAAAATTTCAGACGGTAGTTCAAAAAATTTCAGACGGTAGTAATAATTTCTTAATAACTCAAGTGACAAATAAAATCAATTAGTCACCCCGTGACCACGTCCACTGCAAAGTGTTCGAAACGTCGGGATATAAATCATGTCAAATATACGCGATTTAAACCGTTAAAAGTTGTTTAATTGCAATGTATAGTAATCGCGAAAACCTAAGAAAATATTATGTGGATATATTTATAATCTCTTGTAGGTACTAATAATATACAAGGACAGTCAAAACGCAGACTCCATACCAACAACATTTTTTAATCACAAACTCCATACCTTAACACTATATCCAAATTCAAATGTTTTGATATTATTTTTTTCTTTATTTTAGAGTGGTTCAGCGTTAGCGGACTGGGCGCTGATTGAAGATAAATTTCGTGTGCAAAACACGTCACTGGTATTCGGTAGACTACTCGGCTGTCCGATAGATTCATCGTGGAAACTCGTCAATTGTCTACGACAGGGAAGGAGTTTCTATGAACTCGGGAATGCTGAGTTTCAGGTACATTGTACTTTTTTTATATAACCTATTTGACTCCATCCGGATAAAAAGTATCCTAAATGTTAATCCGGTACATAAGTTATAACTATGACAAATTTCATTAAAATCCATGCAGTGGTTTTTGCGTAATGCGCGTTCACAGACAGACGAAAAGACAGATATGTATTATGTATAAAAATGGTTATATTTTGCTCTGTATCATTCGTACTTTACACTCTTAACGATTTTTCAAAAAAATATTTCATGTACAGACACGGCTTTGTTACGTTTTTATTATATTTATAGATAGATCTTATCCATATTATCTTACTCACTCTTAGTATGATTGTTTAAATGTGATTTTCTAGCCTCAAGTGGGATTCATCCCATGGGGACCAGTTTTGGAGAACAACTTCACATTCCCCGGGGATCAGTGGTACGAAGGCTGGCGGGAAAGGGACTGGCACTTCCTGGACGCAATGCCAGAAGACCTTGTAAACCGGAGACAGTTCAATCCAGCTCTACAGTACATGACCGGAGTCACTACGCAGGAAGCCGCTTATGTACTTTGTGAGTGATTTATTGTTATTCCTTAAATGACTAGAGAATTCTTAAATGTTAAGTCAAAGTCCCATTTTACTGCTGCAGTGCAGTTTGCTTTTGATTTTTTGATTTGATTTCACTTTATTCATTTATAACTTTGTATTATTATTTTTGAATGTATTTTATTTCATAGATAGATTATCCGACATGTGTCGGAGTGGGAAAATTAACCATTGTAACTTTATCTTTCGGTCTTCAGTCATCTCGTGACCACGACTGGTGTAGCCCGTGTCGAAACGTCGCCTAGAAACAAACGATAAACAAAAACCTTTAATTTACGAGTTCAGATCCGATTTACAACATAAAAATAAAGCATTATTCTATTCTAAATACTCACAATAAATTGCTTTCGCTTTGAAATGTTAAACCGGTCGATGCTGCACTTTACAGCTGACTGGGCTTACCCGGACTGGTCAACGAAACCCACTGACTGTTTCTGGAGCGAATGAGAGCTCATTCATATACCATCAATAAACAATTCATATCATTCATAAATGTTAAATGGGGGGATGCTACACTTCACAGCTGACTGTTTCTGGAGCGAGTGAAAGCTCATTCAAAGACCATTCATAAACATTTCATAATATTCATACCATTCACAAATGTTAAACGGATGCTGCACTTTACAGCTGACTGGGCTTGTCCGACTGGTCATTGGAACCCACTGTTTGTTTCTGGAGAGAGTGAGAGTGAGTCGCCGAAGTTCATTTCAGATACCATTTCATCAAATTGAACAAAGAAAGAAATAACATTTGGTTCCTTAATTTTTTAAAGATTAATCAATGTTTTGATAGCTATCAGACCAAATAAATACCACTAAAATAAATAAATTAATAAATAAATAGATTAAAAAAATAGACTAAAAATAAATAGACTGAAATAAATACCACAAATAGACAGGTTTTCTCACTTACTATTTATTATTTGAGGAAAATCGTTTTTTTTAATCTTAAATCTAAATTATCTCGAAAACTCAATTTTACTGCAAATCAACTGTTCTATCAATCAAATCAAGGGGTCAACCCTTTCAAGGATAGGTCGAATTACCGGTCACTTTATATAAACAAATTTATCTCCGTTGAAGCAAGAAATAGTTAATTAGAATGTAACCCGAGCATTATGGAACGACCTACCTCCTGAGGACATTTCGCTGCGTTACGACATGTATGGATTGTAACTAAATTCATCAATTTGCACAAAACTTTCAGACAACAACGAATCCCTAGCGCCGAACTTCGAGATCACCGAGCAATGGTTTAACCAGAAAGTATCAGAGCTGGTGCTACGCTACAACTACACGCTGAACCCCCGCGGAGTGTACGAGGCCATCCGATACATGTACACGTACCACCCGGAGCCGCATAACGTGAGCGCGATCAGGGACCAGTACATACACGTGAGTCATACATACACTTTCAGATGACAAACATTCCCTAGCATTCAACATCGAGATCACGGAGCAGCAGTATAGAAAATTGTAGTTTTAAGGTTTTGAATGAACATGCAGCTTTTGCTAGAATTCGGTGTAATAATCAAAAACAATGTGTGCCAGTTGTCATCATGTGGTTTACCCAGGAAATGATACAGTTATTATTTAACCACTAATGCTTTATTCTTAATTTGGCAGTATTCAACGACAACATTCAATACCACGCCGTAGTCGTACGTATCAAACACGACAGTATATATTATAACATAGCAAAATTTAGATAAAATATAGTAGCTCAACAATTATTTCTCGCGACCATGAAACTGCATCGTGAATCGTTCAGATTATAAAAATCCATACATAGGATTGATTAGATGGATAATAGAGGGTTGATAAGCCTCTCCCAAGGTTCGCCAACACACACGACATTTGGCTCTTCTCATTCAACGATCACCTGCGAACTTCCTCGAGTCGTCAGTCCACCTGGCCGGGGGGCGTCTTACACTGCGCTTCCCGATACGTGGCCTCTATTCGAGGACTCGTCTGCCACATCATTTGTCGGTCCTGTGGCAAATATGGCCTGCCCGTTGCCACGGATCGGATTTCGGATTCGTCCTGCAAAAAATCTCCGTACAATGTCTCTCCATAGCTCACTGAACGATTTTGAACTTATGATTCAGACGTACAGTTAGAGGCCACGTTTCGGGACCATACGTCGTAACACAACGCACTGATTCAAGTGAGTTATCCACAAGTGTTTTTGTATAGGCGACACGAGAACAACCGACGCTTTTTATATATTGTAATCGGGTCTAAATGCGTAATATTAAAGGCTTTTGTTTACTTTTTCTATAAATAAAGAAAATGTATAAATAAAAGCCTTTAATTTTACGCGTTTAAAAGTTAAACTGACGCATTTCCCCAAATGCTACCCAGCCGAGCTGAATGCATCTGTCGACCCGACCTCCTTACTGAAATTGGACTTGCTTAGTTATTAGTCTGCCCAAAAGATAAATAAATACAGATATTTTATTTATAATTCATAATTTCTTCACAGCTTCTCTCCGACTTTCTGTACCGAGCACCCACAGATAAAATGGTGAAACTGCTTCTAGAGCAAAGAGTACCCGTGTACATGTACGTACTAAACACTACAGTGGAGTCATACAGATGGCCAAATTGGCGACAATATGCCCACGATACAGAATACTACTTCCTTACGGGTGCTCCGTTCATGGACCAGGAGTTCTTCCCGAGGAAGCATAGGATCGAAAGACAAGCGTGGACACCAAATGATAGGAATATGAGTCATTTCTTCATGAAGGCTTATTCGGATTTCGCGAGATTCGGGTGAGTTATTTGGAATTTTATCTAATAATGTGTTTTTAATGGCATTTTTTATATAAAGAAGGCGGCATATGAGCATACAGTCCATTTGGTAGCAAGTGGATACTGTCGCCCTACGACATCCGCGATACATGCCGACATCAATCCAGAATGACTTGGTATACTTCCGTATGCTCTGCCTACTTTTGAAGAATTAGGAGTAGATTAGAGAATCCGATCCACCCCCATTTTCCAAAAAATGGGGAGGGAGAGGACAGGAATGGTCTCTGCCATATCTCAGTTACTACCGAAGCACGTACGTACATCAGGGGAATAGGATAAAGTGGGTAATGCAGATCATATTTGGAAGATTATTATATTACACATATTGACAATCAGATCGATTGTTTCTGAAAGCAAAAATAATAGTTTGTCGGAGAAGTTCGCGGCCTTTAGCGTGCTATATTTCTGGCAACACTGATCACTGGCGGGAATGTGATATACCGTTTGACAGCTGACTTTTTCGTAATAACGACTAATTGAAATTACAAGTTAAAAGTATTATCTTTAAATATTTTTAACAATTTTAAAATGGAAGTTAATAAGGAGAAAATTTGAAAAAATTTACAATCTTTTTTTCGACAAGGGCATGAATACTTCTAGAGCTCAAAAAGAGATTTGTGGTGTTTATGGAGAAGAAGCTTTATTTAAAACTACTGCAAGAAAATGCTTCAGTGGGTCTGGTAATTTTGATGTGAATGATGTTCCTTGTTGTCATCGTTAAGGTAAATGGTATTGTTAACATTTACCTTAACAGTCATCAAATTGCGGAAGAGCTTAGCATTCACCCCTCAACAGTTTTGGATCACCTGCATAACCTGAATTTTGCAAAAAAAAAGCTAGATGTTTGGGTGTCGCATGATTTAAATGACAGAAACTTGGTGAATAGAATTTTCAAATGCGAAATGTTGTTAAAACGAAATTAAATCGACCCATTTCTGAAGAGATTGGTAACAGAGATAGTAGTGATGGTAGGAGAGGGCACGCTGTAGTGTAACAACAGCCGCTGGGCGCGCTCGACTGGCCACGTTACCCCCTCTCTCACAGAAGACCACCTTGAAGTGTACTGCATTTCATGAAATGTACTTTATCGTATTTCCCCAACGTACGTACGTATTTCGGTAGTCTGTGAGATATGCCAGAGCCTATTCCCATCCCATTCTATCCCTCCCCATTTTCTTAATCCATTCATAATCTGCAAAGGTGGGCAGCGCATCGGAGGGCGTGCCAACGTTTGTCATTCTGCACTGATGTTGGCATGTATCGCGGATGTCTATGGACGACAGTATCCACTTACTACCAGGTGGACTGTATGCTCGTCTGACGCCTTTTTTTTTCAAAAAAATAAGAACAGGCCATGATATGTGGATAACAATGTTCGAAAACGATCTTGGTCTAAGTGAGGTAAGCCATCACAAATAGCCCTAAAGACAGGCCTCCCTCCGAACAAAGTCATGTTATGTGTATGGTGGGATTGGAAAGGCATTGTGTATTACGAGCTTTTGCCACATGGCCAAACGATTAATTCTGATGGCAATTAGTAAAACGTAAGTACGTAAGTTATGTTGACATACGACTATTTGTTACTTTTGACTACCTCTGTTGACATATTTTATTTTTTTCGGTAGACATAAAACAATTTATAGAGATTTATAGACATAGTTTATAGAGAAATATCAACTAATTTTATTATTTGATCCTTACAGCAATCCAACCCGTTCTCGTATCCTCGGTGTTCACTTCGAAATGGCCCAAGCAGGTCAATTACGATACCTGAACTTAAACACCACGTTCAACTCCACCATTCGGCTCAATTACAGGCAGACCGAACTAGCCTTCTGGACTATGTATCTACCCACTGTTATAGGCAGATTCGTGCCTACTTACCCGCCTATAACTGAGGTAAGTCACATTTTCACTTGTAGTAATTAATGGAAAAGTTATCCATGTTTTTATTTTTTACCTAAAAATGTATGATAAATTACAAAAAAAATCTAGTGATTTTTTTTCACGATATCTTTAAAACTAACGACGTTATAACCTTTCAAAATTGAATGTCGACCGAGCAGCTTGTGACGTCACAATACATTTACATACAAACAATATATCGTTGAACAGAGTTCATGAAACTGCAACGTTAGTCTAAATGCATGTTGAAACAAAAATATAATAATTAGTTGTAGAAATATTTGTACACCTTCCATGCCAAAACATAGAGAGTACATCCTATCCCTTCCCATTTTCCCCACTTCCTCTAAATCCATTCCTACAATCTTCAAAGGTAGGCACCGCATCCGGGGGCGTGCCGACGTTTGTCATTGTGGACTGAAGTTGGCATGGCATGTAAAGTGGAGTTTTTGTATAATTATAAAAATTCTGTATTATGCATTTTGTGGTCTAATAGTGATAGTTTATTAAGCTACAAAGTGTTTTCGTGCGTAATGTTAGTGATAATCAAATGAAAGCGTGGTACTGCATTTTTCGTGTGCTTCCAAGGAGTCCTCTTCTGTCCTCGGTGAACCTACTATCGCTTTACTAAGCCACTCTCTGACTTACGGAACTAGACATTAACAGGATACGTAAGACTTTGAAATTGTTTATTACAAAGAAAACTTGGCACTGGCAGAATGTGCTAATTACACCGTTGCCATATATAAAAAGGAAAAAAAACTCGGAATAATGGGCAGAATCCATAGTTTCTACATCCATAGAATTCATAGGTTTATGAATCAGGTTATACATATATTCCTCGACTCCTTGCTCGCCTCAGCGCTAGGCCGTGGACCTGTTTGTGACCGGGATGGATATGGCTCATTTACACAAGGAGATTTTCTCGAACGGTTCGGGCTAGAATGTTATTTACGATTCTTGTGTATGACCAAACTTCATACAATTCTCGCCTGCAACGCTCACATGATGATAAATACTCGATGATACCAGTGAAAACAATGATCACTTGATGGTAACGTGGTTATACTATATTAGCTTTTGACTTTCGTTAAATGTTACCTTTGAACGTGGTTATTCTTTCGAGACAAAGGAGTTCCTTTGACTGAATGATACTGATGACTGAGTGTAAGAGAGTGCTTGAAGCCAGAATGCGAGTAAATAATTTATTATAATATATTAAATTTATTTGCTTGTAGCGCATTGGTTTTTAACTGTTATGTTACAAATAAACATTCAAAATATGAAAAAAATCTTGTGTGCAGTACTGGTGGGAGCCTAAACAGCCTTTACAAATCGCCTTCTGGTCAGTGTCGAGCGCTTGCCTGGTTTTAATCGTGTTACTCGTCGTTTGTTGCATGCTGTGGAGGAATGCTAAAAGGTAATGATTTAATACACATACTTTATTCATACATTTCTACATACATACAATACATTATGCCCCGCGGTGTCGGTTGGCTGTAGAATAGAACCAGCCCATATCTCGCGTGGGTGTGGTAAAAGGCCATTAAAGGATAACAAAGCCGCTACCGCAAGCCTTGAAGAACTACACCACCTCTAAATGAATGGACTCGCTAACTCACTCAGTGTGGCATCTTAAGACCTTACATCCCTCATGAAGAAGAATGTCTGCGTCCAACAGTGGACACTGAAAGGGCTGGTTGGATAGTTAACATCTGTATTATATAGTAACGTGTTGCGTGTTTATTCCTGAAAATTAGCGTTTTTTTTGTGACTGGTTTTGGGACTTTTTAACAGTTTCCCAGGTGAAATTTGTCTCCCAGGTGCAAGCAAAGACTAGTATTATTTTTGTTAGAATAAAAAAGTCAAAACCCTTCCGAACCATATTATACCTAGGTTAAAACCCGTTTGCCAATTAACAAAATTATTTTAGGTATGCAACATTTTTATTTTTTGATATTTTTAACAGGGCTATACCTCCAAAATGGAAATTGATACCGGAAATGTGGGTGATTCTACAAAATTAATATTTGTTTGATTTGGCTTATTTGCGCATGTACTGAACCTTATTTGCGAAATGTTAATTGCTATTGATTTTTATATTTTTTTCGTCAGTAAACGCATGAACTTGATAATTCTTATTTTCGTTTTTAATGTTGTTTAAAAATGTTACTGTTACCTTATGCAGTCTGCATAGGTTAATTATCAACGGCGCAGTCTATGTTTAAAGCGAAAAACGGTATTAGAAACATCTACTTATATGACCCTTAGAAACTGAAACCCGGATAAATAGACGATTCTCAGTCTTAGAATTAGTCACAGTCTTGTTTTATAGCACCTTATGCAATCTGCATGCGTTGGTTTTCAACAGCGCAGTCTAAGTCTAAACGGTCTTAGAAACATCTATTTATCCGACCCACAGAAACTAAGACCCAGATAAATAGACGATTCTCGGTCTTAGAATTATTCACGGTAGTTTTATAGCACCTTATGCATTCTGTATAGAATGTAATTTCCAACCGTGCGGTCTTATTCTAAACAAAGTACGGTCTTAAAAATGTTTATTTAACCGACTCGCGTAACATTAGCATTAATGGTTTCAGTATTTTATAATAGACACATCATAAAAACACAAAGCCTAATATTTCTGCTTTAAATTTCATATTTTTCAAATGGTCACAAAAAAATATCGAAATATAAATAAATAATATTATAAATTCTAAAGTGTGTCTGTCTGTTAGTTACGTCTTCACGACTAAACTATTGAACCGATTTCAATGAAATTTGGCAGAGTGTTAGCCTGAAATTTGGAGATAGACATAGGATACAGAAAAATTAAAATCTACGCAGGCGAAATCTAGTTCACAAATATTTCCCTCCTCTTCCAGAGAAACGGATCGGTACTATAGCGGCGATATATTCATGGTCCCGGAATTAGACCAGGGCGGTATCGAGAACACGACGCGGTCCCGGGACAACATCTATGAATACCGGGACGTTCCCGTAAAACGACCGCAGACGCCTCAAACAATTAGCAGAACGGTATGTATTTGATCATTTTCGTTTCCAATCCACGGACCAACTGCAAGGCTCAACTAATTAATTGGTCCGTTAAATTAAATTTTATTACTTCGACTTATCTGATTCCCCACTCCTCGGCCGCTCATAGACTAACTTCCTTTATGTAGACCAACTATAAATACTAAACGTCATGTATCAAAGCCTCAGAGTCCTTTCTCATGACAATAATTTACATATATTTGTGTTGAAAAAATAGAAATTGTTCCCGTAATTTAATAAGAGTCAATTGTCAGTAATTTATTATGCTTGGCGTGATTCAATTTTATGCATTATTCTTATATTACAGTGTTTGGTAGATATACAACTAGTTGAATTGAAGGGAATAAAACACGTTATTAATTCAGCCTTGCAGTTGTCTGTGGGTCAGAAAGGATAATTTTGAACTATAATTCTATAGAGACCTTACAGGGTTAAATAAAATATCTGCATCCGCATAACCCAAAATTCCTCTAAATCTCCAAAGGTAGGCAGCGCTTCCGGGCGCGTGCCATCCTTTATCAGTCTGGACTAACGTCGGCATATATCACGGATGTTCATGGGAGACAGTATCCACTTACCATCAGGTGGACTTCTTTCCATAAATTAATTAAGAAAAAAAGAAACTGGAGTGCGAGTGAGTGGTGTGTGAAAAAAAAGTGTAGATTTTTAACAATTCATAGAACACAATATGTTCTTTCAATGATAGAATTCAGACTACAGGCATTTTTATTTAACCCTGTTATGTCCTGTGTTTCTTGAAACAAATACATTGTCTTAGAAGTTAGAAGGAGATGTTCGCTGCAATACCACTGTCGACCGACTGGCTGAGTTACCTCAACCTCAAAGAACACTGTCGTAAAATGTACTACGTGTGTATTTCTGTTGTGAATGAAATATTACTGGACTGATGTCGGCATATATGCGCGGATGTCACAGAGCATGTCGCTCTTCTGCCATCTTCCATAAGTGAGCACTTTTAATCAGCATGAATACAACTCACATGTAGTTTTAATATGCTGGAGCATTTTGTAAAATATATAATAAGTATAAAAACCAAAAAATGTGATAATGTACAATATGTATATGGTTTCCAAGGTCTTAATTATATTTTAAGAGAGTTTTGATTGAAATAATATGCACTATATTTTAGTTTTTTGTCACAAAATTCTTTACTATGAAAAAAAACACATTGGATCCATTCTGATTAAAGTTGGTCAACTGTAAAACTCACTCTCGAGAAATAAATAAACAATTGAAATCGTTCATAACAGACGAGTCAACGACAAATGGTGCAATCATCTCGTCCTCCATCACAGGCATCAACTGGTTCGGCGATATCCCTCAAAGAGGGCATCGTGTCTTCAACACCCGCGCCCGAACCTCTCCCGCGCGCGCGCTCGCGAACACACGTCGTACACGGCGTACCGCAGACCACCGTCTGAGACACTATCGTATACAGATTAGCTGAGAATTGTCTGCGATGCAAGCACTAGTGGATTATGGGGCGGGGGGGCTATAGCCCCGGGGCCCGAGGGCCCCAAGACCATTAGAACTAACATTTAGAAACATATCTAAAATTTATAAAATTACTCGCCTTAAAAAGGCATCTGCTCTCAAATAGCCCCCCGGGCCCTCAATAATACGACACTGGACTTTGAACGTCACATTCTGACTAGGTAGATCATTTTCTGAGTAGGTCACGCGTCAGTACAGTGATATTACAAATATATTTACTCTTTAACCAATTCGGCGGCAATAGGATTCCTGCAGCCGAGCAAACAACAGACAAAGAATATTTTTATTGTCAAACGTCATTGCTTTACATACTAATGTTTATTACATGTACACATATTTTTAAATGGCAGAATACAATAGGCGATCTCTTCCGAGCAACCATAATTGCATATACATACTTAGTTGTAGTACTTAGTGAAAGGTTGAAAAATGAACTCGGTACACACCTTACAAAGGAATCATACACCATCCAAGGTACACCATAAGGGTACACCTCAGATGTATTCCCGAAGATTGAAACAATTGATTGCGTTCATGTTTCGGGAGTGGCGAATCGAGTATATTAATGATATAAAGGGTCATTTACACGTTTCGCGCTAGGATATTGCAAAATCGTACGAAGTGTGGTCACACTTCGTACGATTTTCGCCTGCAACTGTTCACATGATGGTAAAAACCCCCATCAATCGAGCAATAGTCGACACAAGTGTTGATTGAAGACGAGAATCACTCGTTAAATTTATTTACGGTTAGATCTCGTAAATGGAACTCTGGAGTGAGTTTCGTCTTATCTAAACATTACCCGACTATCGCACGAATTAATGGTACACTCGAGTGAATCCTTTTGAACCGTACTTTGATGTGAGATTCGCCCGTCGTGAGCTATATTTTATTGAGGACATTTTTCAATTGTCGCAAAAAAATTGAAATTGAGATATATTAAATTTATTGAAATATATGAAATTATAAATGTCTCATTTTCCTGAATTCAATCGTATGAGAGAATCTTGCGGAGAGTCAACGGTTGCTTGTTTACACAACAGTGAGTCGAGAAAACTTAGGAGGCGATAGTTGCCTTTGGAGTGGCGAAACCCGTAACAGTTTATACTAGGCAAGCATATACTTGACCCGATGTTCTCTCCTGTACGCGTTCGAGAAACTACTTGTGTAAATGAGCCTTAACACAAACGAAGCCGTGGTCAATAGCTAGTACTAATTATTTTATAATTATTTTTTCTAAATGAATTTAACGTACCTATATAAAACGATCGATTTCATTATATTTATTGTAAATTTACTTAATATTTCGCTTTAATAACTTTACTGTCACGACCACCGCTAGTTAAGTACGTGATTATAATATAAGAAGTACAGTCGGCAACAATTCAACCCTTACTCAAGCGCATCGCAAATAATAAGGGCCAGATTAGAATGGTTTTGTGAACATTGGCGTGTTGCCGACTATACTTTCCATGTACAGTTAAAGGCACATTATGCGTAATATTTTTGCTCCATTTATTCTTACACGCTAACACTTTGTGTGCTGTAAAATCGTAATATGTTGCCATTTCATAGTTTTAGACTGAAATTTTATTTTTACAAATTGTTTTGCAATATCTTTTTATACAATATTTAATTTTTATTTTTTAATATCATGAGACTTTTTACTATTATTTTGTAAAAAGTATATATTTATATTTAGTTACTAAGTGTATTAACGATTAATTATTTTACTCTAATACTAATTACTTATACAGAAAATGTGACATTGTCTGAATAGAGAGATCTTTAAGTGAACCTGAGGGTAACTAGAACCAATTATTTTCACAAATAAGACTAGGAAAATATTTAAAAAAATAACGTTTTTATTAAATTATCTTGAAAATCACATGTTAGAGCATATTTAAATTTAAACAGAAATTTGATACAATGAAGTTTTAAGTTAGAAAATCTTAACCCAATTCAATAAGCTCATACCGACAATAAGATCCCTTTGCTCGGACGTCATCAATGTATCATAGACTCACTCAAAAAAAAAAAAATATTTTGAGTAGCTTGTGTAGCGACTTGAATCACTCGTAGGACTGAATTGCATTATATCTTATGATAAGGAAGGTTTCAATGGCCTACTTGACTGTTTGATTTTTATGACCGACCCTCAGGCTGAGGCCCTTTTGAACCGTAAATTAAAAAAAATAATTTTAACATTTGAGATTTTCGCATTTTTCACACATATTTATCTATTTAAACCTTAAGACTATTTTTTCGGTCTTAAGACCCGTTTAAATAGATAAATAGTGTTCAGGTCTTTTTGAAATAAATATTATCTATAGATGAGAAACATTTTGTATGAATTCTTTAACAGCCAGCTCGTGGTCATAATTAGTGAAACGTAGCGGAAAGAGTAAAATAAAAAATTTAAACATACGCCTTTAGTACATTTAACAGATATTTTTTTGAAAAATGCGAATAACTTAACAAGAAATACACCTTTATTAGTAGTAACTACTTTATTATACTCGATAGTAAGGATATCAGGATATCTTTCTTGTCACGCGTACTTATCTTTTAGCATATTCAAGTTTTTCATACATATTAATCTATTAAACTGAATCTAAACGCGTATCGAAACCTTAAAAACTTACATTTAGTATGTATTTATAATAATTAGTAAATAAGTAATGTTTGTAAACGTTTGTCCGTCCATTTGTGCAATTATGTTATTGCGCCTTGAAATTATAGGAAATTTGAACTATTTATTCATTAAAATGTATCGCGTCAACTGAAACTGAAAACTGCCTTGTTAATTATAAGTTATAATACGAAATAAAAGATATTTTTACTGACATATAATTTTGACTTTTATTTGTTTCTTTATAAGGTTAATGGTATAAATGGCCCTGCACCTCAGCCGACTGTGCTTCCGCCGGTGGTTATATTGTCTCTTCCTTATACATTTTTGAGATACTTGTAAGCCAGATATTTAATTTCACGGGCACTTTAGTGCCTTGATGCCATAATAAATAATGAAGCTTATGTTAATAGCTTTAATTTGGTAGTCATGTGGTGTTTATTGGATTATTAGGGCCGTACCTATGAAATAGCCCTTTTATATGGAAAAAATCGATTTTTTTTGTATGAAAATTATACATTTAATTAATCGAACAATTAATAAATTTAAACACTTGTGCCATTTTAATGGAAGTTGATTGATGCCTCTGTTATAGAACCCCTGGGGACGGGAATCGATGAACCCTGGAGGCATTTTTCACTGCCTCATCGGAGTTCAATATTTTTCCCTGTAAAATGTTTTCCATATTCCGAAAAAAATGGAAATCAGTGTGGGCAAGGTTTGACGAGTACGGTGGCTTATTTTCCAGTCGAAGCTCCTGTAACTTTGAAACTGTCGTGCAGTGTGTGGGCGAGCGTTATTATGGAGAAGCAGTGGATAAGAGCGATTGTTTCATAGCGAGCTTGTCCATTATCGTTTGCAGTTCTTTACAGCATTAATTGTTGTGCCAGATCTCAAGAAGCTGCAGTGGATAATACCGGCCCAGAACCACCATACAGTCACTATGAGCTTCTTTTGACTCAGTTTATGTTTGGGATATTATTTATGAATCAATATCGTTTTGTCACTTACGTCCAAGGCTGCAGCTAACTTATACGTGGTTTGAGGTGAATCCGCTAACACTATTACTTTAAATTCGTCATTATCGACTTTAGTCTCCGGTCGTCCATGGGACTTGTTCTTTAGGTCGAAATTTCAAGAATGGAGACGGTCAAACCAAAAACGCACCGTGCGTTCGTTTGCGATGTTTAGTACGTACACATCGTTGATAATGCGTGCCGTCTGTGCTGCGTTACTGCCACTACGGAACTCATTCGATAATAACACGAATTTTAACATTTCCATGGTTGCAAACGCAACGATATCTAAGCAAAAAATCATTTGACGGAAAAACAAATGAATAACTGATTTTAAAAAAGAACGTCTTAGCTTTAAATTGAAATTAATTTGAATTAGGAATTCCAAGCCAAACTGAAGGTAACTATACTCTGTTCGCGTTAAGAATGCAGTGACTCTGATTATTTTACCTCGACTACTATCTGTTCGCGTTAAGAACGCAGTGACTCGTCACTCAGTACAGTGTTAATTTTTTTAGTAGTCGAGGTAAAATAATCAGAGTCACTGCGTTCTTAACGCGAACAGATAGTAGTCGAGGTAAAATAATCAGAGTCACTGCATTCTTAACGCGAACAGAGTATAAGTTCAAAGTAGCTACTATTTTTTTAATAGGGATATTATTTTCATGTTTTCCAAGTTCCTGTTTTAATTCTTTGATTCACTGGATCGATTTAGGTGCACTCTATTAATGACGCTACCATTACTACTCTGTGGTGCGTTGCCATGTTATTGTCACAGATTATATAATTGTGCTTGTAATTTGTGTATTGTCAAATTTTGATGACATAACTGCTGTGTTACATATTAGGGTAAGGTCACCAAACCACTCGAAGCATTGGAAATTACTTTTTTTGATCTGTACAAAAGTGTTAATTTTTGCTGGACAACATATAAGATTAGGTCTAAACACAGAAAAAAAAACTAAAAAATTGTCCGGTTTGGCTAGGCGACCCCATCAAAGATTTGGCGTTTTAAGCATGTTACTTTTTTTTTTTTTTTTATAGATTAGTGGGCGGACGAGCTAGCGGTCCCACGTGGTGGTAAGTGTTACCGCCGCCCATGGGCACCTGCAACACCAGGGGGTATGCGGGCGCGCCGCCGACCTTGCAAAATCCTATTCACAGCTCTCTTGAAGAACCCCATATCGTAGCTCAATGGAAAGACCTCTTGAGGCAGTTCGTTCCACAGCCTACGGGTTCGCGGTATAAAATAATTTTTGGACCGAACAGTGCGCGACACCCCCGTATCGAGGAAATGCGGATGGACCGCACTTCTGTGACGGGAGGTGCGGTTGTAGAAACCCGAGGTGGGAATTATATTAAACAATTCTTCAGAGCATTCCCCATTGTACAGGCGGTAGAACACACAGAGAGACGCAACGTCTCTCCGAATGCTGAGGGATTCTAAACCGCCCGTGAGAGTGGGATCGTCGACAATACGAACAGCACGTCGTTGGATGGAGTCAAATGGGTCCAATTGGTATTAAAATTATTATGTTTTAGTACTTATTTTAAAGGTACTAAAACACTCAGAAAACGCAATTTTAGGCCCAGGGTCCAAAGACAAAAGTTGTTGGGGTTGCTCTAAAGTTTATTTAGGTAGAAAAAATTCTTGCTAAAAACCACTGAAAACTCGCTAAAACTACCTAAAAACGCTTAAAACCACGTTTATAAGCTTTTCCACAAATTTAATTTTTAACAAACAGTTATCAGGTTCAAGTTGAATTCTATACCTTTCCAAAACGCCTAAATTTTTGACACTAGGTTTAGATTTGAGGAAGTTATGTCTCTTCAAAGATTACAAGTTACGCGTCTTGTATTTGTATTTTCGTCAATAATATTCTGTGTTCTTTGATGGGGTCCCCTAGCCAAACCGGACAAATTTTTATTTTTTTTTTCTGTGTTTAGACCTAATCTTATATGTTGTCCAGCAAAAATTAACACTTTTGAGCGGATCAAAAAAGTAATTTCCAATGCTTCGAGTGGTTTGGTGACCTTACCCATTAGTGTTGACTAAATATAAATGTTAAATATAATGAAATAAAAATAAAACTTAAATTCTTGATAACATACCTCATATAACCTCAAAATATAACACAATAATTTGTTTATTCTCCCGTTTTATTTACAAAAAAAATGTAAAGCGTTTTGATTTAAAGTTCTTTTAAGGATCAAATTGGTGTAAAATTTATTTTTGTTCGATATACCTACTTTACATAATATTCGATTTAAGTCAAAATAACATTAGGCATTCTCCTTTCGTACCGTCGCTATCAATGCCCGCAGTGGCACACATCGGGCTGTCGGCGCGCGGTGTAGGATGCGCAAGTCGCTGGCCCGCATATAGACTGAGCTTCGTGCCCGCCTCGAGGCAACAAGCGTCCTGGACGGACCATCAGGTCTACCACGTAGTTAGCCCGCAGTAGCCCTGCTGGATACGTCTCTGGCTTCTCGGGGACGTCTTCTTCCTATGAAAAGTGATTTCACACTATAGAGCTTAATAACGCCGAGGCGGCACTGATAAGGCGATGACGATGCGTCGGCGAGGTCAATAAATGTGCGGTCTTTGCACTAGCGATAACCCAGCGAATCGCTTCTGCATCGCGTAATGGCTAGGTAACCGCTGTTACCTAAGGTAAGGTAGATGTTATAACCGCTTGGAGTTAATTAACTGTGCGCTTCTCGCGCCTCTCGAGACTCGTAGCAAGAAGTGCATCTCGTTCTAAAATCAAATGTCGTCGCTTTTCGCTGTATTAAATATATGCAATGTGGACACGTTACGTTGCTACAGAACAATTGATTATTACGAGTGACACAAACAAAAAAAATACGCACTCCTCTTAAGAAACTGTTAACAGACCACTGCTAAAAGAAGTATATTTTAGTAAATTCGCCTTCGAGTGCGGCCTCGGCCTAAGGCGTCAGGCTCACGGGGTCAGTTTTCACGAAATAAAGTCACGGTGCAGGTACGTTTTATGTAACCCTGTACTAAAACTAGTCACCTTTTTTAAATAAGTCGCCACGACCAAACAACTTTTGTTCTCCACCTTTTCAAAATTCAGCCCTTTTTTCACACACCGCTCGCTTTTTCTATACCTCACTATTTTCCTAACCCTGTCTCGCAATCCATTCCTAAACTTCCAAAGGTAGGCAGCGCATCCGGGGCGTGCAAACGTTTGTCATTCTGAACTGATGTTGGGTATGTGTCGTGGATATCCATGAGCGGCTGTATCCACTTACCACCAGGGGACTGTCTGCTGTCTTTTTTTTATGTAAAAGAAAGTAAATGTATAATGTCCCACTGGAGGGCATAGGCCTCCCCTAGTAAATCACTGGGGAGTTTCGGGCCGTAATCCACCACACGGGTGGATATACATACACCTTTTTTTTATTTCTGGAGCATGCGGATTTCCTCGCGATTTCCTCCTCCTGGAATACTCCATTCACCGCCGTGCTAGTGACAATTTTTAAAAATCCTTACATAAGTGGATACTCTGTGGTACGGGCCAAGAATTTTAACTCAAGATCACAGGAATGTGAGTTGAATACGAGTATATATATATATATATATATATATATATATACCCCTAGGCTAGGCTAAGTAGAGAGGGTGAGTATATTGGGACGTTACCGGGTCCAGTTCAGGGACAGCGACCTCGCACCAAGCGTGAGCGCTCGACGTACGGTACAACGCGCACGGCAGCCCGAGCCGGTCCGCCAGCACCTTGTACAACACCGCTCTTTCCAGCTCACCGCCACATTTCACCCAACCGAGACCCACCACGCGGGAATTCACTGCTATCTGCAAAGATATTATCACTACTAAAGAAAAAAGAAACATAGGATACCTATAAACAAATAGTGTACAAACATTTTGTTCAACTATTGTACTTTTAGGCTTCCACCACGTCTAACTCACAATCAGCGACTTACAATTTACCAGAGTTACGCCAGATATTCGATCATTTAATATCAATTAGCGTAAGGGACAAAGCAGGACATTAAACACTGAAACAATTAAAACAACGGTGTCTTGAGCTATAATTTGTTGTAAAAAAACCCTGTTTCCTTTGTGGTAAGGGATCACAAGCCGACCAACGAACGAGGCTCTGGCGACCCGCCACCACGCACTGGACCAGCGCGGCGGGTTACGGTCCACCCCCCCCCCCCCCCCCCCCCCTATGGCAGAAAAAGTAAAATGGCCCCAAGTTCCCGGAGGCTCCAGTCGCAACACCGGCGTGGACGACGGGCGCTGGTCGAGCGCTGGAGCCAGGGGTGCTAAGAATCTCCGGGCGGGATTCCACCGTCGAGCGACCAGGGCTTTTGACATGGATCACCGACGTAGGTTGTCACTGGTGACTTACAACACGCGCACTTTGAGGACAGACGAGAAGATCGCTGAGCTGGAAGAGGAGATAGGCAAGTTGCACTGGGATATATTGGGGTTATCAGAAATCCGAAGAGAGGGGGAGGACACGATAACCCTGAAATCCGGCAACTTGTTCTATTACCGGGAGGGCGACCAGCAGTCCCAAGGTGGTGTCGGGTTTATCGTCCACAAGTCCCTCGTAAATAATGTTGTAGCCATCACGAGTGTGTCGAGCAGGGTCGCGTACCTTATACTCAGAATATCCAAGAGATATTCGTTGAAGGTCATACAGGTCTACGCACCGACCTCGGCACACCCGGATAACGAAGTGGAAGCAATGTATGAGGACATTAGTAGAGCCATACATGCTTCGAAAACACACTACAATATTGTTATGGGGGATTTCAACGCGAAACTGGGCAAAAGAGGCGACGATGAGTTGAGAGTGGGGCAATTTGGATGTGGGCACCGGAACCAGAGGGGCCAGAGGCTGGCCGACTTTCTTGAGAAAGAGGGACTCTTTATGATGAACTCTTTCTTCAAGAAGCCGCCTCATAGGAAGTGGACCTGGATGAGCCCCGACGGTTCCGTTAAAAATGAGATAGACTTCATTATGGCCACAAAGAGACAAATATTCAATGATGTCTCCGTGATCCACAGGGTGAAAACCGGTAGTGATCACCGAATGGTTAGAGGCACATTGAATATAAACGTCAAGTTAGAAAGGTCCCGCCTGATGAAGTCTACGCTCCGACCTACTGCTGCCCACATACAGAATCCCGAAAGCTTTCAGCTTGAACTGTCAAATCGCTTCGATTGCCTAGAGGATTGCGTTGCAGTGGACGATATCAACAACAGGTTGGTAGAAACTGTCCATACGGTGGGGTCTAAATTCTTCAGACATCGTCGAAGAGATGGACCCCAAAAGCTCACCGACCACACCCTCGACCTCTTGGCGGAACGACGTTCGATGACACTGCAGACTCCTGATGACGCGGAAGCATATCGGCAGCTCAATAGACGGATTCACCAGTCCTTGCGACACGACATCCGTCTCTTTAATACTAATCATATTAAGGAGACGATAGAGCGGAATAAAGGCTCCAAAGTGTTCGCAAGAGACTTATCTATTGGGCAGAGCCAGTTGACGAAGCTGAAGAGGGAGGACGGCAGTGTCACTTCCGACAAACAAGAGGTACTGAGGGAGATCGAGAAGTTCTATGGACAGTTGTATACCTCGGTCGCTAAACCTGTTGGCAACTTGGCCAAAGACCCAAGAGCCAAGTTGACCCGACACTATACCGAAGACATCCCGGACATCAGCCTGTACGAGATTAGGATGGCCCTCAAACAGCTTAGAAACAACAAGGCGCCGGGTGAGGACGGAATCACTTCAGAGCTTCTGAAAGCGGGTGGAACACCGGTACTGAAAGTCCTTCAGAAGCTCTTTAATTCCGTCTTGCTCGAAGGTATTACGCCGGAGGCATGGAACAGAAGCGTGGTGGTGCTCTTCTTCAAGAAAGGTGACAATACCTTGTTGAAGAACTATAGGCCCATCTCGCTTCTGAGCCATGTTTATAAGCTGTTTTCGAGGGTTATCACGAATCGTCTCGAGCGCAGGTTTGATGACTTCCAGCCTCCCGAACAAGCCGGTTTCCGAAAAGGCTATAGTACCATAGACCACATCCATACACTGCGGCAAGTTATACAGAAGACCGAGGAGTATAACTTGCCATTATGCTTAGCGTTTGTGGACTATGAGAAAGCCTTTGATTCGATCGAGACTTGGGCAGTGCTACAGTCCCTCCAGCGGTGCCATATTGACTATCGGTATATCGAAGTGTTGAAGTGTTTGTATAACAACGCCACCATGTCAGTCCGAGTACAGGAAGGGAGCACGGAGCCGATTCCATTGCAGAGGGGTGTGAGACAAGGAGATGTTATCTCTCCGAAGCTCTTCACCAATGCGATGGAAGACGCTTTCAAGCTCCTGGAATGGAAAGGACTCGGCATCAACGTTGATGGCGAATGCATCACTCACCTTCGATTTGCCGACGATATCGTGGTCATGGCAGAATCGCTGGAGGATCTTAGCACAATGCTCGGAGACCTCAATCGAGTTTCCCAACAGGTGGGCCTTAAAATGAACATGGACAAGACGAAAATCATGTCGAATGTCCATGTCGTGCCCACCCCAGTTTCAGTTGGGAGCTCGATTCTCGAAGTTGTTGACGAGTACGTCTACCTAGGCCAAACGGTCCAACTAGGTAGGTCCAACTTCGAGAAAGAGGTCAATCGACGAATCCAACTCGGCTGGGCAGCGTTCGGGAAGCTACGCAGCGTCTTCTCGTCCAAAATACCTCAGTGCTTGAAGACGAAGGTCTTCGACCAGTGTGTGTTGCCAGTGATGACCTACGGCACCGAGACGTGGTCTCTGACTATGGGCCTCATAAATAAGCTCACTGTCGCACAGCGAGCTATGGAGAGGGCTATGCTCGGGGTTTCCCTACGTGATCGAATCAGGAATGAGGAGATCCGTAGACGAACTAAAGTCACCGACATAGCCTCTCGGGTTAGCAAGCTGAAGTGGCAGTGGGCAGGGCACATAGCTCGAAGAACCGATGGCCGATGGGGCAGAAGGGTTCTCGAATGGAGACCACGTACCGGCGGACGAAGCCGAGGACGTCCATCTGCTAGATCAGTGGTTCTCAAACTTTTTAAATGACGGAACCCTTTTGGGAAGCAAAATACTTGATGGAACCCTACAATAAAACAATTATTTTTATAAGTGTATTCTATATTAATCAGCATAATAAAAGTACAATGTATCAGTTACTAATTATTATTTACTTCACCACTTGGTAAGGACAATAATAGAAAACATTAAAAAAGAAAAAATCTAACTAGTGGGAGGTATGAAACTGTTTTTTATTTTTCATCAATTGCTTGATATCAGGTTTGATGGAAGAAAGTTGGAGTCTCATATCAGCTTCGGCGTCCAGTCTATTGCGATATTTTGTTTTCGTGGCTGCGTAGGTAGAGAATCCTGTTTCGCACAAATATGTAGTTGGGAACGGGAGAAGAATATCCAGAGCCATTTGGCCAAGCATTGCATATTCATCTTGGATTCTGCACCAAAAATCATTAAGAGGCGTCGTTTTGAACAATGACTCCATACTTGTGTCTGATGACATTTCTAAAAGAGATTCATATATCTCATTTGACATGTTTTCAGGCTTTTCCAAGTTGGGTAAAAAAGGATTATGAATCCAGGAGTTCACTTTAATTTTTGTATTGTGTTCTTCGGGAAAATACTTTTCAAAAGATGCGCGCATCGAACTGAGATATTGGACCAATTCTTCAAACACATTGTGGTGGTTCAAGCCCAGATATGTGATCGTCTATATATTTGAATCTATGTATAAGAGCTTAGTTGCTTCATTACAGGATAACTTCAGTGCTTATGAGTATGAGGATAGTCTTTGTGGCAAATGTAATTAATTCAATCGCGTCCGATTATGCAAGTGTGCAATGTAGTGATGGTATTCCCAAAATAACAAGTCATATATTCACTTCGGCTTACTTTAAATGGGCCTTTAGGTATTTACGGAAAGGGGTCGTTAAGACCTCTAGAGTAGCTTGTCTCGAATTAGTAATGTACAAAGGCAAATTAGGCCTAGTAAGTGCCCCGACGCGCGTATATGACTGTTAATTGAGTCAATGGCAAAGCCATCTTGCTGCCCAAATCACTCTGGCATTTACGGGGATTTCCTACGGCCTGGCTCAAGGCTTCCACGCATGGAATTATGGGGCTCGAATTCAACTCCTTTTCATCGCTGAGAAGCGGTTAAATCAACACGTCCTAGGACATGGATAATTATAGGCGCACAAAGCTGCCTTGCCCCGATACCATGGTAAAGTTTTATATTATATGTATATATCAGTTAGGGTTCTATTCGGCCGAATAGAGGTCGGAGTTGATTCGATAAGAGAGGAATGTGTGTGTTCTGATGCCCAGATTTGCTAGCTAGCCGCCGACAACCTTTGCACAGTTCAATTCTGACCCAGAATTGCGTCTTAAATTCAGGCCGATCTCAAGATCAGCTATGGCGATGGATACACAATGAAGATCCTTTTATCGTGTAGATGTCCATCGGAATCCACGCGAGGGAGCGTCTCTCGGTCTGCGCCTTTAGTGGTGTTAAGTTCCCACACTAATGCAAACTTAGTTCATATAAAATGTGCTATCCTTGACTATAAGCATTGAAATAACCACTATCTTGCAATTTATTAAATATACTAAATGAATTCAGTATCCAGATTTTGAGATAGGTTATGATCTCCAAATCTGTTATAGAGTAAACTAATACTTACGACAGCTCGGCCTCTCCGTCTGTCTCGTCTCTTGTGTTCAATTTAGACCATCGGCTCAAAGTCCAATTATATATGCAATGTATGCTTGATATTAATTTCAAGACTCTATGATTACCAAAAGCTACATAGTGTCCGAGTATAGCTTGAGCTATTACTTGAGTCCTAGACAGAACTGGCTTTGTTCAATTAAGATCGGATAGAAGTTTGGTTTATCCATCTTTCAAGCTCAATTATAGAATTTCTAGCTTCGTGTATAATTCGTAAAAATAGCCTAGGCGTGCACTATGGGGTTTTGTGGATGAAACTTGTACTTATGTACTTTATTTATAATGTAATTCGCGTTCTGCGTGATTTTATGAACTGAATAATTATCATACTTTAAAACTCCATTTTACCTTAGCCAAATGGGGAAGGGAATTAACTCTAGACCATTGAAATAGCAGAAATATGAAATTAAGAATTATTTATTTCATAACCAAATTATAATCGAATCTGAGTTGATTATTTAGATTAGATGTGACCGATTAAAGTCACATCTAACCGAGTCCTTCTATTCCTAGGCTTTGTATATAGGGAAAAAGAAGACCCAAACAAAAAACCCTATATGCCGTATTACTTAATTCTAACACAATTATTTACACAAGACTTAGATCTATTCGTAATAAAAGAAACATACATAGTAAATTACACGTTTATTGTGTATGCGGTGAGGTGTTATTTAATTGAAGATTGAACTCTAGTTTAATCCAGGATAACCTGCCTGAATTTATGTCTGGCAATTGGCTCAGTACATAATGATATATATATGTATATATATATATATATATGTGTGTTGGTTTTCATTAATATCATTTTAATAGTGACTCGACATACATGAGAGTGGTTTTGTTTAGAACTAGAATAACATGATTATGTACTCAATTAATCATCATTTGTTACCAAGCACATTATTTCGAGAAGACTCTTTATTGAGCTGGATTTTAGTATGATCTTTGGATATTTATACACCTCATCTCACACAGACATGATTTAAAACAGTTTATACACATTTATATACACATCTGCTCATAACTTTGTTCACATGTCCATAATTTAATGTATCTTTCATGAATCGTAAGTGCTGATCAATTCATTATATTTAATTAGGTGATTGTATGGGCTCTAATGGTATTTCTTACCATTCTCGTCTTTATTATTCGACGGCATCTGGTAAATAGGCATAATTATGGTAATTATTATAATACAAATATAAGAAATTGCCATCTCCCAATACGATCTGTGGTTAGTCAATAATTCATATTCCTTATCAGATATTATATCCATTGTCAAATAGCTTGTTTGTTTATGTTTAGCTACAAATGGCAGTTAGTTATATAACACTGTGTACAAAGTTATGAGGCACTAAAATAATTATGATAGTTTGTACTTTACCAGACAACTTTTCTGGTCCAACTTATTTTATTATTCCCGCCTATCTTACACAAATTAAATTGGAAAACTTTTATTACTATTACACACTCTATAAAGAACTATTATCTAGATCGGGCTAGCGTGAGCTAGTCAAGACTTCTATCTGGTTCCTTCAGGGAGCAAAAGCGCGCGAGCTCGACCAAGGATGAAACCGTTGTGTGTCCTCTCTCCTCATGTTCGTCTCAAGCGCAGCCAGCTCTCCAGCCACGCCCTGATGCTGCTCCTTGCCAATGGGAAAAAATCAAAGCCAGTTATTTGCTCCTGATTGGTCCGTATCTTAGCGTCACCGTGCCCCGCGTCTTGGCGCTGAAAAAATTTGGCGGCAGAATTCTCGCGATAATAATTTTTTTGTGCGTGTCGACCCATGGGCCTCTTACACGTACATGCAATCATTTTTACAAACTGTCTCCCCTTTATAAATTTACGACTTTTGTCAAGCATCAAGCATAGGCGAATTCCATAGAACTTGTGTCACTAATGGCTCTCAACAGTGTAGCACTTGCACATTTTAAGATATTAACTCCGAATTCAAGTTAATTTATCGTCGTTAACAACAACTCGATGGGTTGTCTAGACATCTTAACATTTATTTTATGCAGATGTTTTTCGGCGATGAGAGAAAAAAAGATAGGATTTGTTTTTGGCAACACAAAAACCTTCTTATTTTGAATTTTAAATAATGGCTAAATATCTCTCTAGTTGGCCATCTCAACATTATCTTCAAACATTTCTGAGTCGTTTTCGCTAACAAACTCACTGAGTAACGTAAAACTTTCTATTTCTTTCTTACCAATGCAAATGATCCAAAAATCTAATTTTCTTTTAAAAGCAGTTATTTTATTATAGGCCTGAAACACTGTTGTCTGTTTACCTTGCAACGATAAATTTAATTCGTTAAGTTTTTGAAAGATATCCGCCATAAAAGACAATCGGAACAACCAAGTTTTATCATACAAACGGTCCTTCAAATTAAAAGAAGTATCTGCTGAAAGAAACATTTGTAACTCGGCTCTAAGTTCAAATAGCCTTGTTAAAGTTTTTCCCCGAGACAGCCATCGCACTTCTGTATGGAGCAGCAGTGTTTTATGTTTGCTGCCATAATCTTCACACAATAATGAGAACAATCGGGATTGTAGTGGTCGTGATTTGATAAAATTAATTATTTTTACCGCTTCATCCATAACTAATTTTAGATTAGACGGCATTTGCTTCATCGCAAGTGCTTGTCTATGCAGAATACAATGACTGGAACTACAATTAGGCGCTTTATTTTTCATTCGTGACACTGCTCCTGCTGTTTTACCTGTCATCGCCTTGGCCCCATCTGTACAAATGTCAATGCAATTGTTCCAACTGAGATTATGTTCTTCAAAAAATATATTTATTTTATTAAAAATTTCTTCCCCGGTAGTGTTTGTAAGCAGCGATGAACACATAAGCATGTCTTCTTCAAAAGAACTTTTATATGGATATCTCACAATAACCAGCAGGATAGCCAAACCAGCGACATCAGTCGACTCGTCCATTTGCAAAGCGAATCGTGTATTTTGTAGACGTGTAACTAGTTCTTGTTTGACGTAGCTTGCCAGATCATGGATTCGTCGTGAAACAGTATCGTTTGATAGCGGAACAGTAGAAAGATGCTTTGCAGATTTTTCATCAAGCATACATTTTGTTATGTCTAATACACATGGTTTTATTAATTTCTCAGCGATAGTGTGCGCTTCACCTGCTTGTGCAATGCGATAGCTAACTAAGTATGATGCCTCCGTGGCCTTTTCGTTGGTAGTTTGTGTTACATGCATCATATTTTTTTGACTTTCTAATAACTGATCTTTTTTGCGAACAAAAAATTCTTTATTCTTGTCTTTAGTCTCGGGGTGTACGGTTTCTAAATGTCGACGCAATTTGGCAGGTGCCATGGAACTATTAGGAAGCAGTTTACTACAGAGCATGCAGAGAGGTGAGCCGTTGGAATCAACAAATCCGAAACTGATATAAGATTCATCATACTTCCTTTTTTTCGTCTTTGAAACCGTCGAGCTTGACGTCGTGGCACTCGTGGCATCATCTTCTGGATCGGTGATTGCTAAATTCTCCGCGCGCATTGCTTTTGAACATTCAGCGTCATTAGAAGATGTTGTTGGAACACGTTTAACACCTTTAAGCCAACGTTCCATTCTTCTTTATTTATAATGTTACAAGTCAGGATAGTGGGGTTTAAATAATGCACAATCGTTACTGCGTATAAGAGACTAAATTTAGAACCTACAGGGAAGAAATGTATAAAACTGAGACAACAGAATACAGCAGGCAGTAAAACAATGAACACTAGTTTCTCGCTAGCGAGCTTGTAAGTAGGTAGTAACTTATCGCTCCGAACGCTAATCATCAACTGACGACGCCAACGCGCGATCGCCGCTTTTATACTTAGTCCTAGACTCGATCTCAAATATTCTCGAAAATACTCGAGTCGGCACCTTTGATAAACAAAAAGCAAAAATAAAAACAGAAATTTAAAAATAGCGTTGTAAACAATATCGACTTTATCCTTTGAAGTTAGAGACGAAAGTCGCTAGTTGACAACTATAGCGTCTAATTCAGAGGCGGCTTTTATCAAAGAGACTGAGCGCTTACAAGTATACTACCCGCTCGTTTTAAGTTTGCCGCTGGCGATAGGTATGAGTGTATGACGTTCGAAATTTTTTATTTAATTGTAACAATAAAAATTGTGTACGTTAGATATTTGGGTAAAACTATGACACATTATAAGTTTTGTTGTCACGTGGGGGAGGGTACGCGCATTCCACAGACCGGCAAACTTAGAGCGAACGCGTTGTACAAGTATAAAATTGTTGAGACCAAACTTATGAGATATTGTACCAGCTAATGTAACACAAGCTTATACAAATACAAATAAATAAATAAATAACATTCATAGCGTTTTGTCTCCGCGCGGCCGCGGAGTCCGCACAGCCGCGGAGCGACCAGAGAGAGGTGTTTTGATTTTTTTATTTCTAAATTCTTGCGGAACCCCGACAGAGGTATCACGGAACCCTAGGGTTCCGCGGAACACACTTAGAGTATAGCTGTGCTAGATGGACAGACGACCTCATAAAGGTTGCGGGCACCCGCTGGATGCAGGTCGCTGCCGATAGGTCTAAATGGCGGACAATGGGGGAGGCCTATGTCCAGCAGTGGACGTCTAAAGGCTGAGATGATGAAGGGATCTATTTTAGAAACTATCGAAATTTTAAATATACAGACTGATAGAGGAAAAATAATGGAGTAGAACTGTATAGGATAGGTATTTTCGAAAAATGATCGTTACACGCCTATTGATTGGATCCTGAAACACATTAAGCAAGCAGTCGACCAT
This sequence comes from Sesia apiformis, assembly GCA_914767545.1. NCBI lineage: Eukaryota > Metazoa > Arthropoda > Insecta > Lepidoptera > Sesiidae > Sesia > Sesia apiformis. The sequence continues at coordinate 20,725,161 of OU611948.1, read as the reverse complement.
TACGCTATGCAAAAAGGCTCACAGTGAATGTATTCGATAGCGAACGTTACGAGAGTTGACTCAATCGAAAGGGTCTCTACCTACTCACTTTTCTGGATGTTTTCTACCTGTCCACTGCTGGATATGGATCTCCTCATGCACATTATCAGCATGAGCTACCTATGTAAGGCTTAAAATGCCGCGCTGGCTAAGCGGTGGTCTTTTAAAGGTGGTGTAGTTCTTCTGTACTTGCGGTAGCGGCTTAGTAAATCATAAGACCCAGTTAACCATAAGATTTATACCATGATATCTGTCAAATGCAGGCAAACGCTTGGCATTGAGCAGTCCTTCTCTTGCGTCAAACCGCACATTTGTTCCGCCACGAACTCCGCCAGCAACTGCGCCTTTTGCTTCAGAAATGTCGACACTTCGTTACATTTCTCCCGGTATCTGCCAAACAATCGGCTTATAGAATGTACTAGCAACCTTGTCGATGGCGTTAGAATTAAAAATTTTAGAGAAATAATTAAGTGAGCTGCAAAAAATACTGAGTGAGCAGCAAATCGATGGCATCAAAGAATGATGGGCACTATTGAATATTTTGAAGAGTTAACCATCCAGTCTGCTCCTGGTTTCATAAAGATCTCCAGATATTTATGAAACCACAGAGATATGTGGATGACGTGTACGCTATTACACGAGGAGGTGAACGGCAGGTCGGCCAGTACGTAAATTAAATTCTGTTCACAAAAAAAAGAAGTTTATGTGCGAAGTTGAGTCCAATAAGACTATGGCGTTCCTGGACGTGAAGGTCTATTTCTAGATGGGACATTGGGTCACTCAGTATACCGTAAGCCAACACACACTGATAGTTACCTACACGGAATTTCCCACCACCACCCAAGACACTTAGCGTCTGTTGTCACATCACTTACCAATCGCGTCTACTATCTATGCGAGGAGAAACATTTGTCGGGTGAGTTAAAACATGTTGATGGAGTGTTACGGAAGAATGGTCACACAAAGGCGTTCAGAACACCACGACGAAGACCTAAGTAAGGGAAACAAACTGATACGGTTGATAGATAGTCCGCATATCTTCCATAGAAGGAGTAACCGATAAGATTCGCAAAGTTTTAAGGAGTAAATACGATATAAAAACTGTATTTTCTCCTTGTCAAACAGTAGCAAGCTGCCTGCGTTCTCCTAAGGATAACTTGCCCTATCAGTGCCCTGGAGTTTACAAAGTGAACTGTAGCTGTGGAAGCTCATACATTGGGCAAACCAAGCGAACAATAGCAAGCCGTGTAAAGGAACACATAACTACCGTAAAAAATAATAACCCACGCAAGTCGGCAATAGCAGAGCATCTATTACCAGGAACTAATCATTGGATTTAATTAAACAAACCAAAAGTAATTTCAAAAAGATCATCAAGTGAAGCTAAAGATCATGAATGGCACGGGTGCCGATAAATATGCGGTCCTCAATGCGAGAGGACAGGTCGTCCGTTCCGATGAAGCCGAAGTCCGCTGCAATTATAAGAACTCTCTCCGAAATTGAAACATACCGCGAGGTACTTGTAAAGCAGATATCTCACTTCTCCGGTACCTACTTTAGGGCCTTGTTGCGATAATAAAAATTTAAACTTATGTTAAAATCTTTCGATATCATGTGATGTGTATTGGATCAGCCAAAATAAAGCTTCATTGTTTACTCTTTTTGCATTATATTGTACAGAGGCGGACTTAATGCCTTAAGCCATTCTCTACCAGTCGACCGTTGATTAAATATGAAAAATTAAAGCAGTGAAGAATAAATTAAACAGTAGAGCTTAATTCATTTATATAAATAATAATATATTACTACATTAATAATTTATTTATACGATAAAATATATAAGTATACATAATGAAAAATAGATATTAAATACCTATATAGACCATACATATGAATCTGATAATGTAATTATAATACTTATATTACATACACACATATAATATAAATATTGATAAGAAAGGAGAAAAAATCCATTAACTCTGTAGACTTCGGCTGTTTATTTCTTTACCAATGTTACCAAAACTGGCTGTTTATTTCTTTGAATTTTCTCTGTTGACAATAAAAAATAGGAATTCTCGCTCTGCCGACCTTATGGTAGTAATCTTAGTAATTTAAAGTTATTTATTTCAGTTATCCAACGATAGTGTATTTTGTTAAACATGTTTTAGATTATTTTTTTGCTGCTCGTTTAAATACAAGCCAATGTTTAATTAAATACAAGCCATTGTTTAATTAAATACAAGGCAATTGAATACAAGCCAATGTTTAATTAAATACAAGCCAGTATGTAATTAAATACAAGCTAATGCGTAATTAAATAGGCACAAGCCATTGTTTAATTAAATACGAGCCAATCTTTAATTAAATACAAGACAATGTGTAATTAAATACAATACTAGCCAATGTTTAATTAAATTATATTCTCACCTCACTTCGTAGCGTGCGTCTTCTATTTCGAAATAATGCAGTGATTTCGATCTGTAACAATGTCATATCTATCTATACTGATATTGTAAAGAGAAACTGTGAGTATTCTTTGTTTGTTTATATTTAAGAAGTATATTAAGAAGATTGATCAATCAACGCTGTACTATGCTACATTGGACGGATAACGTCACATTTTTCTTAATGTGAATAGAGTCTAATACTAACGGATCTCCGAACCAGATGCGCTGTTTGAGCAAATATGAGCGCAAATTAACATCATCCGGCAGGGTCGGGAAACGCACACGGCTCGAAGACGACAATCTTAAATCCGACAAAGGGTCTGTGAACAAAAATAATTACAGAATGACAAGGTTATAAACCATCGTTTCTCAACCTTTTTAGTCTCACGACACCCCACCAAAAAGACAAAAAATAAGAGTTGGACGCAGCCGGGATTTTTGTACTTTATTTTTATGCTTTCTTTAACCAACCATTTACGCAAGGCACATTTTTTTTTAAATAGTAAATCAGTAAATAATTCTGGTATTGAATTACATACCAAAGTGACCTACAACTCTTGTATGAAATGAAAAAAAAACTCCTCATTCTATCTCATCTCATCGAATGGGTGGAAATGAGGAATTTAAGTCTGCGGCCTGCGGTGGTAAATCATAAATAGAATGAAGGGTGTCATTTTCTATAAAAAAAAAAATACTTACAAGTCGAATTAACATCCAATCCAGAAGCATTGTGAAATGGCGGCTGCTGGAACATAGAGATCAGTACGGGTTCACAGTGAGGTGGGGGGGCGGAGATGATCTCCTTCATGGTGGGAAACAGGCCTCCTAAGCGTTTCATCACGTAGAAACCCTCCTGTTGATGGGAAGCAATCAACCAAAAGCGACACCCGAATATGAGATAGCTGTCAAAAGTTAAGATGAGGTTCATTTACACAAGAAGAGTTTCTCGAACATTAGTCAAAAGCTAGTATAAACAACTGTTATCATCGAGTTTTTATCATTAAAAAGTTGTGGGCGGGAATTGTATGTATGTAGTTCGGTCGCATACGAGAAACGTATACAATATTCTCGCCCGAACCGTTCGAGAAACTCTCCTTGTGTAAACGAGGCTTTACACTGCGATTACGATACATTATTATTTATGAGTTTTAGTTTTACTGACTGTTCGCGAGTTTGTCCTGTTAGAGTCACCACGCGAAGGTGTCGGCTTGCTTATTAAAATACAATAATACCTACAGCGGGTTTTTTTGAAGTTTAAGGGTTAGGAAGTCAAGAGGTCACGGGGTGAGGGATATTCCTCATCCCATTACACCTCTTAATTTTCCTTGGAGGGATATTATAGGATGGAGAGTTAAGAGTAGGTACAATGAAATAAGGAGCCAGTTTTATCCCACTATACTCTTCATTCGATGGTATAGGAGGAGATAGAATAGTATAGGATGGAATTGGACTCCGGGATATCTCACACACTTTCGAAACACGTAAGTATATTATGACAATAGGATAGGGTGGGAAATGTAATGTTTACAGTAAGTTTTCTATGTAAGAAGAGCGTGTGGTGGCGAGCCTTTGGGAGAGACCTACATCCAATAGTGGAAAGACGCAGTCGATTTGTATGGTACATTATTTAACCAAACAAATCAGAAACGCACAATAAAGCTTTACAATGAAATAGCTTGCCTGCGGGCCTTCTCACACACCCCTCACGGGGGTGGAGGTAACTGGTCGGGGCGAAACCACTGAAGAGGGCTCCCTCTTCAGTGGTTTCGCCTCTGTCCGCTAATACGGACAGGTCACTGAGTTGGCCCTTTGGGCATATCAAATATAAACAAAAAAAACCATACCGTTCTGTGTCGTCGTATACATTAGTAAAAGTAACTGTCCATAACCTGAGTAAAGTCGGTGATGTCCAACCGTCCAGTGTACGCAAATTTGGCAGACGGGTGGTGGCGGAAGATTGCCTCTAAAGCCGGCTCCCAAGCGCCAACCACGTAACGAGCCAAACGATTTTCCACCATACTGTAATAAAACTAAAGTTGTTTACACTCTCAAGCACTTCCGAAACAAGTTGGTTTTATAAAGGTAAGGAGGCGGACGGTCTTGCGGCCCACATGACAGTAATGCGGGTACGCCGCCAATAGCTTTCTTGAAGAATCCTATATCGTAGGGTAAAGGGAACACTTCTTGAGGTAGCTCGTCCCACACCCTACGGGTACGCGGTATAAAACGGTTATTGGACCGAACTGTACACGACACCTCCGTACCGAGAAAATGCGGAAGCACAGCACTTCGCTTACGAAAGGTATCTTAATACAAAGTACCTATTGGCCAACCAAGAGTTGTGTGCTGTGCGGTGTCGGCCGACTATAGAAGAGACTGGGGGATAACAAAGCGGGTACCACGAGCCCTGTAGAACCACACCATCTCTAAAAAAGTGGACTCGCCAACCCGCTTGGCCAGCGTGGCGTTTTAAGGCCATATATCCCTCATGCATGAGACAATGTGCTCGAGGAGGCCCATGACCAGCAGTGGATACTGAAAGGGCTGGTTATATTGCATTACAACCCAGCGTTCGTAGGATTACAAACTTATTCGCGTTCGTAAACAGATTATTAAAGTAAATTCAAGGTTAAAGTTGTAATTCTAACTGAAAGAATAACTACAATATTATATTTGCGGTTGGCACTACCTAGCATCCTATTGCTTAAGTCGATTATGAGCTGCAAAGGAATATTTGTTCAAACGCTCGAAAGGCCAAAACTGTGTAACTCACTAATGTATAGTTCCAAGTGCCAAATAATCGTCAGCCCCGTCCTCTGTAACACTGTTAGCTATCAAAGTGCAGATAGCCGTACGAAGGCCGATGTGCTCAATGTGCAGATTGTTTGACACCACCTTGACAATGTAAATACAATTTTACTCTAAACCATATTATATTATCTAATCGTATCAAGAGAGGCTTGCTTGTGTCTAAAAGACTCACAAGTCGATAATAATAATTCTCTAATAGACTCTCAAGACAACCTATAATAATAATAATAATTTCCTTATTAAAGGCATAAAAAACCACACTAGATAAAAATAAATACAATAGGTAAATAAAATAGTTATAACAATAACTTTGGCATCAAAACTTATTTCACGTTCACGCTCCGGTGGATGAACAACCAATGTTTAAAAAATCCGTTAGTCAAGTCACCACTCATGGCTTTTAGAATGGCATCTTCAGTAAGGAAGCCAAATTTTTGTTTTCAAAAACATAGATAGACATAGACACGAACACGGGCACTGGTTTGAGGTACATACGGGTGTAGAAATCAGAAAAAACAGATGGACAGAAACACACTTACATAGAGTAATTAATTATATATTTTTAAAATATAATTGGCTAATAATTTAAAATATTATATAATTTAAAATATATAAATAATTGGCAATATTTAAAAAAAAATCAAATTCATTAGACAGTAGATAAGGGGGGGGGGGGGTTATGGTGTAGGCCGAATTTAGGATAGCACCACCCCATCTCTACCCGCGGGTGTCGTAAAAGGCGACTAAGGGTTAATAAAGCCGCTAGCACAAGCCCTGAGGAACTACACCACCTGTAAAGGAGTGGACTCGCCAACCCGCCGCCCACTGTCAACATGCTTTCAAAGCCACACATCCCTCGTACACGAGACAATGTGTGTCAGGAGGCCCGTCTCCAGGCAGTGGATGAAAAAGGGCTGGTTACCATTAGTAAATATGTATGAACTTATTCAAAATATTTGATACAGGGAACTACCGCTAGCTTTAATTTTATTTTAACTTTTAAATACATTACAGAACTAATTTATTCTAATATGAAGAGAATTTTTTTTGTTCGTTTTTATATAAGACGTAAACTCAAAAACTGCAGGCCACTTTTGAATAAACTGTCACTTTTTAAAATTTAAACTAATGCAGTTGGTCATTCATAGGTTATGGGTTCCCTGGAAAATCGTGGAAAGCAAGACGAGTCGAATGAAATTCCACTAATGGTTATAATGTGAATGTTAGGTTTGTTCACGTCGAAACGGCTCGTTGGAACTGGCAAATAAGAGAATTGTAATCCCGATTACCCCAAATAGGTTTACTATTCATGCAAGGCACGCGAATGAAGTAGTAAAAGGTAGTAAATAATAATTACTAGCAAAACCTGTGTACACACAAAAGATTTCGTTAGTAGGTTCTGCTACTATATGTATATATAGTTAATTTTTATACAACAGTAAACAAAATTGATATAGTTAACAAAACTATATTTATATCTGTGTGTGTACCAACCTCTTCGCCTTTTCGTGACGTAAACAAGTCTTTCGCTTCCGGCATGAGGCCGGCGAGTACGGTACAGGTCATTATCTTCAGATTTATGTCGTTACGCTGAAAAATTTTATTAACCACTTCACTATCTACAAACGAAACAATTAGAAGGATGTTTCTTATTTTTTTTTATTAGAATATCTTATTAGATTTTTTTTTCATTTCCATTTTATTTTTATATTTTTGGTCATATATTAAAATTTGTTATTTATATTTATAACATTATCTAAATGACATCGTAATAAAATTTGATCTGGACGGATATTAGATTAAAAATTGTCATTATCCATAGTGGCTTTTCATATTAATATCTATCACCAAGATATAATACAAGTGTGTATTTCAATATTTAAGTAAATAAATAACGCCCCACTCAATTCGTCCACACTAGGATTCTGTGTCGTGGATCCAGAGACACATACAAAGACAAACACGTAAACACACAGACTCGAACATACATTTGTATTTTTTTAAACTAAAGTGTGTCCGACCGGGAATCGAACCCGGGACCTTCTGCACAGCAAGCGGGGTCACTACCAACTGCGCCAATCGGTCGGTCCAATCGGTAGTAAGTATGTGTTTATTTATTGTTTGAGGTACATACATCAATGTTACATATATATACCAGTTAAAAAAAAATATTATGTGCACAATTTAAGGTAAACAGAGATTATTTGTATTTTTTTTATAGAAAAAAGGCTGCAGACGAGCATACAGTCCACCTGATGTTAAGTGGATACTGTCGTCCATAGACATCCGCGATACATGCCGACATCAGTCTAGAATGACAAACGTTGGCACGCCCCCGGATGCGCTGCCTACCTTTGCAGATTAAGGAATGGATTGGGAAAATGGGGAGGAATAGGATGGGATGGGAATGGGCTCTGGCATATCTCACTCACTACCGAATCACGTAGGTACATTGGGGAAATACGATAAAGTAGGAAATGCAGTACATTGTACTATTACATATGTACTATTGTACCTATTGTACATTGTACATATGAACACATAGATCACCACGTATCCAATACATCACAATCTGTCATTCCTTACATCATTATATCTACATCATTACCGTCAATATATTGAGAAGTTCCTGGGTGAATTCGGCGTTGCACATAGCCTTGGTGCTGACATGATAGTTCTGAAGATTGATGTAACACTGAACTGCTAGCCGCTGCGCCTCTATTGGGTTATCTTTAACTGTGCAAATATTTATTTTTAGATAACCCCATACCATAGTATTACATCAGACTATGTCTCCCCACTGCTGTATCTCCCACGGGCTCGCCACCGCACATCCAGCCTCATAGCTCTCCTCATCCAGCCACCACCGGCCAACTTCTCCGAGCTATCGGTCTACGTGGCCAAAGAGCGTCCCACGCTGCGCTTACTCTTACGTGAACTCCCTTCGAGGACTCACAAGTATTTCATTAAAGAACGTACCTAAATAAGCGACATAATCTCAGGGATTATTAAGTTGAAGTAGCGGTGGGCCGATCACATCTGTCGTAGACGTGATAACAACCACTGTAGCAAACGAGCGCTTGAGTGGAGACCACGGACTGGCAAATGTAGAGTGGAATGTTTACGGCTAGATGAATCGAACACGTGAAAATTTGGAGGATAGCAAATGAATAGAAACAGCCAACTACTGAACATTATCATGAACAGCTTATGTCCAGTAGTGTATAGATACGCGCGGATAGTAGATAGATATATAAATAAGAAAAAGAAATTCGTAGGTACAGAGCCGGCTTTTCCTATGGTGCAGGGTGTGCGGCGCACACAGATGCAGGGTTTTAGGGGGCGCTCTCAAAGACCCTGCACCCGTGTTCGCGCGCCTACTAGAGAGCGCCAGGGTATTGATTGCACCCGGGCGCAACATGGGCTAGAGCCGGCGCTGTGTAGGTATATTGAAATAGACGTTACTTAACTGCCTTGAATGAAACACAATTTTGCCTGAGAAATCTTAATATTATCTAAACTTGTTTTATTTCTAAAAGTAGGTACTACTGTAAAGTGTTCAAAGTAGGTAGGTACCACTTTCAAAAAGCGATTTTCACAAAAAAGAACCTAAAACGTTCCGAGACCTATAATCCTTATCCACCATTACTAGTGTGATTTATACATACATTTCTTATTAATATTCCTCAGCGATGCGAAGGTCTTGGGCTCCACGAGACTGAAAGCAGCCTTCGGTATGATGCGGCACAGTTCAGCCAAAGCACGCAACGCATTCATACGGATGTAGAACCAGGTCGCTGTGTCGTCGCTAAGGATCGCTGCATTTGACAAATTAAATCGATTATAACTTATCCCAAAGAAATTTTTACTTTGGTGCAGCCAACGATATACTATGTCTTGTAACAGACTGTTAATAACAATACTTCTGCTTGCTATGCATAAAGTCGCGGTTTCTATTCAGGAACCCGAAGAATAGAAGCCAGGAAGCATTTGGCTGGTCCCAGAACAACATTTGGCTACAGACAAATGTTTATTCGGGATCTGGTAAGTTTTTGTTTGTATTAGGGCCATTCGCATCACCTCCCGATAATGTAACTGTTAACAATCTGATACGTAAATTATCTACCAATTAAATTTAGCTGATACTCACTTTCTGATAAAGTATAACTGACTTTCTGATACCTTATCAGAAGGTGGGTGACAAAGGCCCTTAGTGTGTGTTTCTGGACCATACAGGAAACCCTAATGTAGGCAATTGAGTGTGGTCCTGACTCCCAAAAGGAGGCAGCGCATTTGTGGAAGGGCCAAAGTTCGTTATTTTTAACTAATGTTTAAGTGTATTGCAAATGTCCATAAACGACAGCATCAGTGCACTCTTCTTATCTGCCACCTTTTTGTATACAAGATATCACTAAAATAATGCAAATGCCGAAGAGTATCAAAGAGTATTTAGAACCTATTCTGCTAGTTTTTACAATAGGTATTACTTTTCATAACTTATTGTTCATTTCTAGTACATATTGTAAATTCTACGCGTAGTTGCATTTTATATGCATGTCGCCCGCGCCGCGCCCTCGCCGCCGCCGGTGCGGCGGCCGGTCATTACCCCATACTGTGTAATGAGGACTATGAACGTTTTAGAGAAAACAGCAAAATTTCACTTTTTATTTATTCCCTGAAAAAATTTAATTCTTCGCTAGTGGTTTTTAAATTAGTTATGTTTCAAGTTTTGCGCGCGTCATTTTAGTGAGACGTTTAAAATATTAAAGTATATATAGTATATACTTTTGTATATACTAAATTGTATATGGTGACTTTGGTAATTATACTAAATGGTATGTATATGGTAATTGTATAAAAAGTCTTCTGTGAGTACGAAATACACTAACCACAAAGTGCTTCAATGATATTAGTATCGGACATCCTGACAGCGGCTGGGAGGAGCTTGGTCATATTAGCCACACCCATCGCAGCGTCAGCTAGCAACTCCACGTTGGAGCTCAGCAGTTGGTGACAGAAAATCAGGTCGGTACCAGTCTCAAATAAAGCCTGGGATTTAGAAGATGAAGAAAGAAGAAAAACTGTTTATTTACTATACCTACCTATACAGTGACAAGTCTTGAGAGAAATACAAAAAATATGCAAGACCATGCAAGAACAAAGAATTTATATACGAGGGCGGGATGATAAGTACCTAGCCTAGGAAAGAAATACTCAGTTTAACGTAACGAAGTAGTTTTTATTTTTCGACATAGTCTCCTGTAAGCTCTACGCACTTAGTCCATCTTCGCTCCAAAGCAGTTATGCCCTCCATAAAATGTGTTTCTTCAAGGCCGACAAAATACTCCTCTACGGCAGTTATAACGGCATCATTCGTCTCAAATTTCGGTCCGCCTAAAAAAGTTTTGAGCTTAGGGAACAGGTGGAAGTCCGACGGTGCTAGGTCACGCGAATAAGGTGGATGGGGCAACAATTCGTAGTGTAATTCGTTGATTTTTGCCATTGCCTCAACGCATTAGTGAACCCTTGCGTTGTCTTAGTGAGTTTTTTTTTTTTCTAGAGAAACCTGGTCTTTTTTGCTGAATACATTCCTGTAACTTGTGTAACAGATCAGCGTAGTAGTCGCCGGTAATAATTTGACCCAAGCAAGGTAATCTGACATCAAAATTCCCTTTGCATCCCAAAATACAGATGCCATCACTTTCCCTGCCGATTTCACAGCTTTGGCTTTCTTTGGAGCCGAACACCCAGCTTCTGTCCACTGCTTTGATTGAATTTTGGATTCAGGTGGACCCACGTTTCTTCTGTTGTTACAAATCTTCGCAAAAAATCCACTTTATTATTCTTAAAACGATTCAAACAGTGTTGGGAGTCTTGCATACGAATTCGTTTTTGATCGAGAGTAAGCAAGCGCGGCACCCAACGGGCGGATAGCTTTTTCATATGCAATTCTTCACTCAGGATGTGATGTACCCGTTCTTTCGAGATGCTTACACTTTCAGCTATTTCGGATAATTTCAATCTTCGATCGTCCAAGACCATCTCATGGACTTTGGAGATCATTTCTGGGGTGGTGACGCTTTTTGGACGTCCGGATCGGGATTCATCTTGGACGCTTGTACGGCCGCGCTTAAATTCGGCGACCCAGTTCTTGACTGTGGCATATGAAAGAGCACTTTCACCTAAAACATTTTTTAACTCGACAAAAATTGTTGATCCCTTTAAACCCTTCATATGAAGAAACTTTATCACTGCTCTTTGTTCAATTTTATTCATTTTGTGAAAAATTCCAATCAAGATTTTCTAAAATGTCAGATTATTAAAAAGTATTGGAGCCGTCGATTTCAAATTTAGAATATGGATAGCTAGAAATCTCTTTTGTAAAATGAGATATTTTTTTTAAATATATGTTCTTTTTAAATAGTTTAAGCCAGATACTTATCATCCCGCCTACGTACTTACCTAATTGCGTCACTGCAACAGGAAATGGATAACTGACTCAGCATGATGCTGCATAACACTACAGCACTGATATTCCGTTACATGACGGATGACGGACGATATGACGGACTGATACTGATATGACGGACGTGAGCACATCGGTTGAAGGGATGGAATAAATGAAATATATAGATTATTTTATTATAGTACTTAACATTTATGTTAAAATATACCTACTCGATTTAGTTTCTATATGTTATAAAGTCTTTGGAAGGTTCCTTCTTCATAGAAAGAATTGCAGACCATGGCCTAAGTAAAGCTTGTGAACTAACTATACAAATGTGGAGATAGAGCTGTTTTATGATCTACATACTTACCTCCTAAGAAATAAGAGACGAAGAAATAAAGCCAATTAAGAAGATACAAACGCATCTTTATTTAACTTATTTTACCTACTTATATCAGAGCCTTACCTATGAAATTGCAGTTTGTTCATAATGGCCGCTTTGAACTTAGTTATCTTGCGTTTGGCCTGGAATTCCAAATTCAAATTAATTTCAATTTAAAGCTATGACATTATTTTTCAAAATCAGTTATTCATTTCTTTTTCCGTCAAGCGACTTTTGTTTAGATATCGTTGCGTTTGCGACCATGGAAAAGTTAAAAAATCGCGTTTTTTTCGAATATGAGTTCCGTCGTGACAGCAACAAAGCACTGACACGCAATATCAACGACGTGTACGGACCAAACATCGCAAACGAACGCGCGGTGCATTTTTGGTTTGATCGTTTCCGTTCTGGAAATTTCGACCTCAAGAACAAGTCCCGTGGACGACCGGAGACTAAAGTCGATAATGTCGAATTGAAAGGAATAGTGGAAGTGGATTCATCTCAAACCACATCTGAGTAAGCAGCAGCCTTCGGCGTAAGTGACAGAACGATATTGATTCATTTGCGTCAAATCGGGAAAGTGAAGAAGCTCGGAAAGTGGGTACTGTATGAGCTTAGTGAAAGTCTACAAACACGCGTCGAAGCTTGCCTTACTTTGCTGAACCGGCACAAAAATGAAGAGATTCTGAATCGTATTGTCACTTGTAATGAGAAGTAAATCCCCAGGTGATACAGCCAAACAATGTCCCAAACGTAGACTGGGTCAAAAGAAGCTCATGGTGACTGTATAGTGGTCCTATGTCGGTATTATCCACTACAGCTTCTTGAGATCTGGCACAAAATTTAATGCAGCTGTGTACTGTGAAGAACTGCAAACGATGATGGACAGGCTTTAGTCAATCGTTCTAGTCCACTGCTTCTCCATGATAACGCTCGCACACACACTGCACGACAGACAGTCTCAAAATTACAGGAGCTTCGACTGGAAACTCCCCGTCACCCACCGTACTCGCCAGAGCTTGCCCCTACGGATTTCCATTTTTTAGGAATTCGGATGACTTTTTACAGGGAAAAAAAATTCAACTCCGATGAGGCAGTGAAAAACGCCTTCAGAGAATTCATCGATTCCCGTCCCCAGGGTTCTATAGCAGAGGTATCAATCAACTTCGATTAATTAAATATATAATTTTCATACAAAAAAAATATATTTTGATTTTTCCATATAAAACGACAATTTCATAGGTAAGCACCTAATATTTATCTCTACTACTGGCAGCTGCTGGATCGATTTATTTGGTTGATTTGTTAATTATTCTGGTCCATCTGGACCATCTGGTCCATCTAGCATTTTTATAAATTCGGAACAAGACAAACTAAAATTTACTCTCGTCTGCAGTTCAGATAGGCGGTTTCATGCAGTCGTCCATAAGTTAACCACGATACTAAAATATCTTTCATGAAAGCATTGCTGACTTTTATAGATAGAATGAACGAAACCGCCTGTCCGAGCTTTGGACAATCTTCTTTTTTCAAAAGTTCTGCCCTTATTTTGTCGTTTGTTTTGTCAACTTTTAACATACTGTCTGTCATACACAGTCCTTAAACAGCAAAATTCGCTGTAAATTTGCCAATGTCAATTTCAGCATGGACTCCGAGATTTTCTGGAACTGAGGATAATAAATGCCTGTCGAGCAAAAACTCATTTGTTAAACCAAATTTTTGTGAGCATTCGAAATTTCTGGGACATTTTTAGAAATTCCGGGATCCGGGACATACGCTCGCATTCCGGGACAATCCCGGTGGGCCCCGGCCGTATGGCAATCCTACTCTTATGGCACTGCAAGCTACACGACGACCCCCATTCCCCGGCGGCCCTATTATTCCTAACTACGGCAGCGGCTACAGTCAGTAGGCCGTGTGGAATCGTTATATTTGTCTCCTAAAATAATTGAATGATATAATTTGTACTAACATCCCTCCCATAAGCAGTGAAAGACATTTTAGTCAGAACAGCTAAGCAGTGCGGTTTCATTGCTGGTAATGCCATCTCGAGGTACGCCAGGAGCCTCAGTATACATCCGGCCCGATACACGTGAGCTGCGTTCTCTTCAGTTTCCACATAGTTACGGAGTACTTCTAGGACTTGAGTGTGGACGTCGCGAAACTCATATGACTGCGAAGGTTAAAAATGCTTGATTTCATGAATGAATTGGTGATATATATTGCAAAGGTACCAAGACCTGTAAAGACTGATATTTCCCAATATTAGTCTATGATGTTCCAACTGCAGGGCACAGTTCTTCCTTTCAGTAATAACAGGGCTCAAATTATTTTCCCAATTCTCGGACATGCCGGTTTTCTCGCGTACTTACCTTCATCGTCGACCTAGCAATTACTTGAAAACCTTACTATAGAAACTTCGTGGTAAAGGCTGAAGTTTGAATACCCCTAGGGTATCACCGCATTCTGCACTTGCCAAAATTTTAATTAACTTAAGTTCATTGAAGTTGGATGCTTACGAAAACTACTTACCTCCAATATATCACAAAGGTCCAGAACACCCGTCGAAGCTCTAAAAGTCTTTTGCACAATCAAGTCCTTATATCGACATATCAATTGGTCGACGGTCTTCAAAGCCGCGTGTTGGATCGCCAGGAACTTGCTCTGCATAAGGGCCAGGAGAGACGGCCAGCTGAATTGCTGATTCTTTGTCACTTCGGATGCGCACACAGGGTCGTCGAGAAGATTGCTTAGGGTCTAAGTATAATGAGATGTACAAAACAATTAGTTTATGTATTGAAGGTATCAGTTTCATCGCCAACAGCAACATTTTTAAAGGGACCAACCAGTACACGATACTTCCCTTTATCAGGCCTAATAAAAATCAGACTTGCATTATTGGGCATATGAGCATTATTCATACTTTGTATTGGCCGACCTTCAACGTCTGAGGAATCTGAGGAACGTCTATTAGGCAAAGGAAATTGAATTGGTCAGGATTTTTCTATCAACCAAATTAACTTATTTTGATTCCTACTACTTTGTTTACGTCTACGACGCACACTGATAATTACAAATAAATTAGTAATATTGGCAATATGTTTGTTCTTAATCAAATTACCTGCAAGCAATTTTTTTGAACATCAGGATCTAGGCTGTTTTTCATCCTAGAAAACAAGCTGCTCAGAATATTAGCCGACACAAGCTGCTCACAACCAAGAGGTTCTCTAGTTAGCTCCGACAAAACTAGAGACGCGAACTCTAGGACGAATACATCTTCAATCTGCGCAAATAAGGATCCCAGGTAAGTACAATAATTAATACAGACTTTTACGCAATATCTATTGATGTACAGGGGGAAGAAAATATTGTATCCCACGTAATATTGTGAAAATGAGCACTAAGTCAGCGGTAATGTACCATAACAATCTTAACCGTTTTAGATTCGAGCTTTTAGCCATCAAACGGTAAGAACACGGACTTTAAAGCTCGTCTTTACAACGCTAATGTCACAGTTAGAAACTAAACTTATAAACGACAGACCGATTCACATAAAACTGCCGTGAAAAATGCTAACCTGTTTCGACAGAGTCCGTTTCTCTTCCCTCATACTTCACATTCTCCATCCACCCTATATTCCCAAGGCTACCCCTTTACGGGCGAGTCAACGTTCATCATTTTTTAGCGATGTTAACATGTACTTATCGTACTTACCTCTTACGTACAAATAAACGGTTCGCAAACCTGCCTCAATTAAAAAAAAAAAATTGTAACCTCTACGAAAGCGCACCCCACGAGCAGAAAGAATTTCGGTCATTGACATGAGGTCAGCCAAGCCTGGACGGCAAAGAGTTTTGTATGAAATCGTCGATCAAGGACCACTTTACTAGACATCTCATATTATTTGTATACTCGTATGTATTGTATTTGTATAAGGCATCGTATAATGGTATAATGGCTCTGGGTCTGGCGGAGATTTATATTTGTATGGGATCAGCCAAGAATGGACCGAAAAGAGATTCGTATGAAATCTCTCATAAAAATCTCTTTCATGTCCAATCTTGGCTGACCTTATGTCAATGTACCAAATTCTTTCTGCTCGTGGCGCGCGCTTGAGACTTGTCATTTCTTGAATCGGATTGAATCTTTCTATTTGACAACGCTAGTATCAGTTATTATGAGTAGAGTTCTGATATCAAACGAGAGTAGGCAGAAGAAACGTTGCGTTTCGTGAACAAACAAACACGAAAAGTAAATAACCACCTTTCTGCGACACGAATAGCTCATATTCTGTCGATACACAATTAGTCAATTATTTATATTTGAAGATACTTTATTGCTATATTTGACTTACCTTAACCAGCATAAGAGCAATTTTTCTCAAGTTCTGCGGGTCGGCTAGCACTTGCTCCGGTCCACGTGGAAGCTGGCACAGCTGTGCGAGGGCCTTCAGAGCGAACCTCCGAATGTTCAACTCTGGGTGCTCCACGTGTGAAAGAATTAATTTGATGGCGTTTAAGTTGTACAGGACATGGCGATTCGCCATGTCTTGAGCGGAGAATTTAGTTAAAGCTCGTAGTGTCTGGAGATTAAACAGATTTAGTTTTTTTTATGAATAACCGGCGGTTGAGGAGCATACAATTCACCCGATGGTAAGTGGATACTGTCGCTCATAGACATCCGCATTATATGTCAACATCAGTCCAGAATGACAAACATTGGCACGCCCCTGGATCCGCACTTATCTTTGAAAATATAGGAATGGATTTAGAGAGAGGGTTCACAGAGGGGTAGGATGGGATGATAACGGGCTCTAGCATATTTCATTCACCACCTTATTGGCCACTCACTCCACATTCATTACTACCTAGGTACTTCTTAGTACTCACTGCCTTGTTCATTATTGGCGCAAAATGAATGAAGTGCGAAGAGCAACAAGTCGATCTGTTCTGAGATCACATTAATAAGCAAGAGGTCTTTCCATTAAGCTACGATATGGGGGTTCTTCAAGAAAACTGTGAATAGGATTTTGCAAGGTCGGCGGCGCGCTCGCATACCCCCTGGTGTTGCAGGTGTCCATGGGCGGCGGTAACACTTACCATCACGTGGGACCGCTTGCTCGTCCGCCCACTTGTCTATAAAAAAGCAATAAGAATAAGGGCTATAATGATTTGAATAGGTACTTAGACGTGCTAGTACGATTAAAAATAATATAGGTAGGTACCTACCAGCGATTTAATAATACTTAGATGACACGTCTTACGTTCCTGCCGAAGAAATCACGTTGGCAGTTTTTAGGAGACAAGAAGATGGTCAGGCGGGGTTCAAAACGCGACAGTGAATAACTAAAATTGTTACTTCAATGACAAGATCGTATACAGGATGTCTGTTAGTAGTGGATCAAACTGATTCTGGAGACTATGGGGGCAGGGGGGCTCACGACCTATCAGAAAATATATCAAACTAAATTTAAATAAAACTGACAGTTAAAAAGTTATGGAAATTTTTCATTTTTCTAAAAAATCCTCTAATGAGAAGACTAAATATGAAAATATTGAATAAAGTATGTAAATTTTCAAGATTGTTTTTATGTTAAGGGGTAAAACAATAATGTACCTTTCTGATGTAAATGTTTGTTTGACTTTCCTTTCGTTACATTTTATTCAAAAAATCTTAACTTCGAACAATTTCAGTGTGACGTTTGACCGGAGCCTGTGTAAAAAAAAATGTACTGCACATGTTTTGCCCATTATTTTAAAAACTTTACAATTCATGCCGATTCTAAAAATTTACAATACTATGACCTAAAATAAATACAAACGTTACTTTGTTTACTTTGAACATGAAGTTAAATGTCCATAATAAGAGGAAACGTGGCTGTAAGTACAATGTGATATGTTGGATTTGTCGAGGTTTATTATTGAAACAAATATGACTAAGTATTTTGTATTATTATATTTTTACAACAGATGTTCAAAATGTCTCCCACCAACTCTAATACATAATCGACATTGTCTTAAAAAAAATCTTATGTAGAGCTCTTAGCGCTCTTTGATTGTTTTTAACAATATCGGTGTCAGCAGTTAGTTTTTTGCCGTAGCTCCCGTTCAGTTCTATTTTCTTCTTCGTAAATCGCTTCTTTGAAGTATCCCAAAGAAAATAGTCGACTGGGTTGAGATCCGGTGAACGCGGAGGCCATGCCACTGTGCCTCCCCTACCGATCCATCGATTTGGGAATACTTCATTTTAATAATTCCCAACAATGCCCATAAGTTTTAACTGTCAGTTTGATTTAAATTTAGTTTGTATTTTCTAACAGGTCGTGACCCCCCCGTCTCCAGAATCCAATTGATCCACTACTTACGGGACAAACTGTATAGAGTCAATTAAAATTCATATTGTTTAAAAACTCAAAAAAAATACTATTACTTGACGCCAGGTGGCGCAAATGGATGGGTCTTATTTTATTCGGTTGGCAACTAAGCTCCCGCCGTTTTTTTAAATTTTAACATTTTGCATGTCATTAAATCATTAAATGTTTTTGGCATAATATTTTAAATCATTCGAAAGAGGATGTTTTGTCCTATCGGAATCTGTTTTGTTTTTTTGTTCGAGTTAATTTATGTTAATTTTCAGATCATTAAAATGGAATGTCAAGTTGAGAAAAATGAGCATTTTCGTCACCTCCTTCTTTTTGCTTTTAATCAAGGTTCTAAGACCGCAAAAGCTGCTCGCGACATTTGTGCTGTGTATGGAGAGGGTGCCATAGCTGAAAGAACCGCTCGTGATTGGTATACCAAGTTCTAAAATGGAAATTATGACCTCAAAGACGCACCTCGTTCTGGCCGTCCAGTTGAGTTCGATGAATAGCGATTAAACCAACTTTTTCACGAAAATTCGCGTCAACGACAGAGGAACTGGCAGAGAAAATGGAATGCTCCCACCAATGCATAAATGAAACTAACCTGTTAGCCCTAGAGAGAGCTCACTTATCATATCGATGGTATAACAAATATGTATAGCAAATCTAATAGTTTGATCGTAGCAATATGGAAAATGTAGTAAAATTAGGTCAGTTTATTGGGAATTCGTTACAAGTACCTGACATAGTATTTCAGGCTCCTTGGATGCCAAAAGCAGAATCGAAGTGTGGGCAATTTCAGGAGTAATATTGTAAGAGTGGAAATTAAGGTCCTGTTTTTCAGCAGATCTGTTCTCTCTCTCTTTTTGTAGTGGTTTCGCCATTGTGAAAAAAGCAGTAAAATAATAAAAATATTATTAAATTTATATTTTTACTATGTGGGAAAATAACTTCAAAGCACATAGATCTCCAAGATTTTCAAATTATCTAAAATTACATGACGTAAGCTGTCTGATGTAAATCAAAGTAAAGAGATTTCAAGCTATGGTAACTTAGGTACTGGCTGACAAGCATTTTTCAAATCGATTAAAAACTTTTTTAATTGGTTGACACTGTCTTGTTGCTCTGTCAACGACTATTGAGCTGTAAGGCTTGTATGGTATTTTTAAAATAGTTTTATTTTATGTGCATGTACAGAAAGAACATATTCTTACGCTCCGTAGGATACTTTGCCCGAAAGTTTAGAGGTTTTCAAGAAATATGGATATTACCGTGGTGGGGAAGTGGAGGGTTTTCCGAAGTTCCGCTTTGGACTTTAGATGTTTTGGTTTTAATCGTCAAATTGTGTTCGACGTGTACTATGTCAGTCGTTAGAATTCTGATTCCTCCGGTTATGAAGAGTCTACATGGAGAAACTGTATTGGTAAATTGCACATTCTTTTTAGTTGATACAAAGTAACTAATTTAGATAATTTGAGGAACGTATATTAAATGAAATTAGCAGATCAATTGAAGTTTCATGATTCCTTTAACGATTCCTTCCATCATCTTATTGTATTTTTATAAGGCAAGCTCCGTTATTAATTCCTATATATTCTTAGATTACAGGAACCGGGCATGGTATCGGTCGTGAGCTGGCCATCCAGTTCGCGGAGCTCGGAGCTACTGTCGTGTGCTGGGACAGCGACAGGAGGAGGAACGATGCACTCGTGGACGAAATACGAAGAAGAGATGGCGAGGTTTGTGATGCATTAATATATCCTAGACAAGGAACAGCTAATGAAGTTGTGACTTATCTAGAGACCAAAGCAGGACCGAGGGATGATTCAGGAAGTATCGGTGTGAGATAATCATACTCAATTAACAAAAATGGAAGGATTATTATAAAACTTATGTCAGGGGTGGCCAACGAGTCCATCGCTAAAGCCAGAGCAGTCGATGGCGAAAGGAAATTAAAAATGTTGACCGGTACCTACCTATCAACATTTTTGTTAAGGTTTGGCATTATCAAATTACACTCCTGATTTTGTTAATTTGACAAGAAATTAAAGCAAAATCGTCTAATTTTATGGTACCTATTGATATTAAATTTACCTATTAATAAATAATGTAAAAAGTTATATAATTATTTTATTCATCCTACTAAAGCACCATTAAGTTGATCGCAAGAGGTCAGAATTGTTTTAAGTAGAACACTGCTCTAAACAAGTTGATCACCCCTGACTTATGTTTTGCTAAACAATTTATTTTTCTACTATTAATTTTTTTTTTCATATTTGCCTCCAGTGTTTTGGCTTCACAATAGACATTACAGCACGGGAACAAGTAGCCGCTCTTGCTGCAAGCATGCGTCAATTCGTAGATGTCTCCATGGTGATCAGCAATGCGACTGCATTCACTTATGTACCGTTCAGTCACCTTCGGCCTGAGGGGATAGCTAAGCTACTTGAGATTAACTTGCTGGCACATTTTTGGGTAAGCTGTTTTCCCTTGTTGGGTCGAAACATTCGGATCGAGCACAGCTAAACAATAATACCAAACTAGTAACATAATCACGTTTGAAATTAAATAAAATTTATTTGATGAAGTGGCAATTTAGGAATTATAGGTAACACAAAGCCTAACAAAATATAAATTCTTTGCAGATAGTCCAAGCTTTCCTACCAAGCATGATTGAAAGACGGCATGGGCATATTGTTGCTATCAACTCCAGCGCTGCTTTGGTGCCCTTTGCAAATACGGTGCCGTATTGCGCAGCGAAATTTGGTCTGAGAGGTAGATTCTTATTGAATAGGTGTTCAAATCACAGAAAGAAATCTGTTCTCTATTTCTTCTATTCTCAGCCTACAAAATTACTAAACAATATTACAAAATTAGCATTACATTTCTTAAATCATTTTCAGGACTAATGGACTCGCTAACGGAAGAGCTTCGTCTCGACACCTGGACGAAGAACATTCACACCACATCAGTGTACTTAGCAACAGTCTCCGGGGGACTGTATCCGACCCCTTCTCACAGGTTTACTAAGTGGTATAGCGAAATTACCGCGAAGGAAGCTGCTAAAACTATAATAGAAGGTAAGGGTTTTTTAACAGGGGGTAAGCCGGCGAGACTTTTGTCTTGTTGGGGTTAAATTGGACCAAATTAAATTCACTCCAAGTCGACTGTCTAAGGAGTTCTCGATTTCGGACACAAGCCTTACGCGACTCTCGTCCAAATGGCCCTGACGGATATTCGCACGTCCCTTATACAAAGCTTTCCCACTACTGTCGTCTGCATAACAACGCATGTTACCGAGTTTTACAAGTCGTTGATATGCAGAAGAAACAGTGCAATGGAAGCACAGAGCCTTGTGGGACACCAACATTAATTGACATGGTGTCGGAGCAGCTACCGTCGTCAATGACTTTGATACTCCATCCAGCCAAAAAACCGGAAACATTCGCATAATCCCTCGGGTAATCCAAATGACGGTAACTTAGAAAGCATATTTATCTATTTAAATGGGTCTCAAGGGGTATAAATAGATTAAATAGAAAAATATGTGTAAAAAACGCGAAAATCTGAAATGTTAACTTGGAAAGCAGTGCTTTGTGCCAGACCGGTTATAAGCCTTTGCGATGTCTAAGCTGACGCCTATAGTCTCACCTCTACTCTCTATGGCGTCAGCCCATGGGTGTGTAAAGTACACCAAAAGATTGCCAGCTGAGCGATCCATACTGAATGGTATGATCCTTACGGAATCCGTACTGGAGATCGGTTATCAGCTGACGATCCTCTAGGTATATTAAAGGTAATGGTGACGAATAGGTACAAGGTTTCCTTTTACGCGTATGTAGGTACTCAACACTACAAGAAAGCAGACACGCGCTAGGAGTTGCAAGAACTGTATCCAATTAAAATTCTGGTTCAAGGTATGAAGCGTACCCATTTCATTTGAACACATTGGTCTCAAACCAATCACGACCGTCTTTAGTGCAGTCCCAGCTTATTAAACGCCTTTGTCTCTTAAACTTTAAATGCAACAAAACAAATATATTTACTACTTGTTACAGGTATCCGCAAGAACAAGACAAATATTAGTATACCCTCGTTCATGAAGTTACTATTCACACTCAACAACATTATGCCGTATAGAATATGGATCATATTTACAGACTTTTTTAATTTTAGACACAGAGGGTGGTTTTGTTTCTGCTAAAAAGTTTTTACACGAAAACTAAAGCACAGCGTAGAAAACGCATAGCGTGAGCGCTGATTTTTCCCCCAAAATTATAATTTCTCCATTATAGAAACGATCATTTTCACAAATGATTTTAGAAATTATCATATTTTTGGGACACACATTTTCAACAGCCCTGTAGAAAATGTGTAAGTATGTAGTTGGATATGTTAACCTCAATCCTCAACTTATAAAAAAAAATAAGAAAATCCAGAGTTCATTTGATATTTGTTTATTTAACTGTAGGTAAATACGAATACTTAGGAATATTTTACATAGTTTTGTAGTAAACGAATATAGTTATTATATTAATAAATTATTTCTGTTTTATTAAACTATAACAAGTATAACGCCAGGGCAGGTCACTATCAGTAATAGAAAAGGCAAAAATAAATCAGCAGCAGAAAATACTGAATGGGCAGCAGATTGATTGCAGCCAATTTATATGTGGGTTAGGTTTAGGTTCTCTAGTGACCATAAAGAAGTACCTAGGTGTCTCAGGTACTTGGTGATGTAATTTTAGTAATTTCAGTACTGCGCGCGTAGCGATCGCATGCGGTCGATCTATCGCGTATCTTATATTTACGTGTTACTAAAATTAAACCTACCTTACACCTTTAATTATTTCTATAATGGTCGCAAAAAAGTGTACTAGTTGTAAAAATAACATAACAAAGAAAAATCCGGGACTTGAATGCAGCAGATGTAACAAAACTGTTCATGCCAGTTCCATTTGTGTGAGCCTAAACAATTGCCAACCGCAGTAACGCGGATGGAATTGAGTGGAGCTGTGACGATCAGCCACCTTACAAGAAGATCATCTTTTGTGGTTTCGGATGACGAATCTGAAGAAGATGGCATAACCAATACCCGTCGAACAACTGACAGAATCGATGTAAAGAAATTGATAGAGGAACTTAGCAGTAACCTAAAAAGGTCGGTGAGAGAGGAATTAAATATTTTCAACAGTCGCTTGACATTATAAGCGACCAGTGTTCTAATATTGAATAAACGTTAAAAAATCAAAACGAAAAAATAAAGTCACTTGAGAACAAACACCTAGACCTATCTAATAAGAATAAAAACCTTGAACTACGTGTCGCGTCTTTAGAACAGCAGTTGGAAGAAACGAACCAGAAACTCTCTCGAACGCCCTTGAGATTTCCGGTATACCGCCGACTGCCAACCAGGACCCATTCGTGATCTCTGTGGCTGCTAAACTGGAGGTAGACCCAAGTGAGGTGCAGGATGTTCGTCGTTTACCATCAAAAAAAGACCGGTCCAGTGATTGTGGAGTTAAAAACAAAGAAGACCCGCGTTCACTGGATTGCCGCAGGAAAACGGACAACCCTGAAGGTAGGAGGATTACTGGACCAGGTACCCGAGGGAAAGGAGAACTAACGCG
The DNA here is from genome assembly GCA_914767545.1 of Sesia apiformis. NCBI lineage: Eukaryota > Metazoa > Arthropoda > Insecta > Lepidoptera > Sesiidae > Sesia > Sesia apiformis. Next base: position 20,701,043 of record OU611948.1, on the reverse strand, counting down.
TTTATATCCGTGAAGCCCTTGCCCATCGTACGAAAAATCTCTACTATAACGCAAGGACGCAGCTCCAAGGACCCTACAAGTCTGTGTGGTGCAAAGACGGAAAAGTTTTAGCTAGACTAAAACCTAATTCAAAAGTATTCCACATTCGCTCACTTCCAGATATTCAAAATTTATTAAATAGAATAAATCAGAAAAATTAAGGTCGGCCCTACAATTTTGTTACCCTTTGTCTTGTAGGTATATTTTATTACTTTCTCTTAGTAGGTAACTCATGAACAACGAACCAAATGTTCAGGAAACGCTCACACAATCAAACATGATTGTGTGAGTGTTAACTCGTTTATTAAACGAATTCATGAACCTATTAGTAAAATTACATTTATGTCTGCATGTCAACATAAGGTTCTTATCTAAAAAATTTCTAAATTACATCATATTATCAGTTGCGCCATAACGCCTATTGATGTTATTATTGCAACTGAAGCGGCTATATCGGATGATGTCTTAATTATTTCAGATTCTAGGATATAAAATGCACACACAGCTTCGAACTAATCGTTTATGGTGTAATTTTATATCTAAAAAATAACATTGAAGGTATCAACATTCAATCAAAACTTCCACGTTTGAAAACGTTTCTGTAACATTAAAAAAATCATATAACCAAACCATAACTGTGCGTGCTATGTGTAGACCACCCGACACAAATAAAAACTTGTTTGTTAAAGAATTACACAAATTCCTACATTCGCATAACGCATACCGCAACGATAATTTGTTACTCGCCAGTGACATTAATATTAACTTTAAAACTACCTCACAGTATAAAGAATCATACTAAATGTGCTTGCCGAGGGCGGACGGAGCTGTGGCATATCTGACTATACCCGTATTGAAACCAGAGATAATTACCTATGTAACAAAATCGTGTATTGACTTCATCTTTGCGCGTATGCCGACGCTGGTGCCGTACTCGTCAACGCTTGTCGTTGTACTGGTGGATCGCCGTGCAACAATAATTGCTTGTGTAAGTGAACAGTCAACAACAAGCATACAGAGCACTGCGAAAATTATTTAAAATATAAATTGGGGAAGTTGTTTCTTGCCCAAATTTGTTCACTGCTCACGGGTAGGTTTTTAATGTCTCCACTACTGATTTCATCAGTACTTGTATCTTAGACAAATCTATATGGTTTATTAGATACAGTTATGTTAGCTTTATACTATACAAAGCTCAGGTGAGGCCCCATATGGAGCATTGCTCTCATCTCTGGGCCGGCGGACCGAAATACCAATTGGACCCATTTGACTCCATCCAACGACGTGCTGTTCGTATTGTCAACGATCCCACTCTCACGGGCGGTTTAGAATCCCTCAGCATTCGAAGAGACGTTGCGTCTCTCTGTGTGTTCTACCACCTGTACAATGGGGAATGCTCTGAAGAATTGTTTAATATAATTCCCACCTGGTGTTTCTACAACCGCACCTCGCGTCACAGAAGTGCGGTCCTGTTTAAATACAAGCCATACAAAATACTCGTAGTATTTATAAAGGGTGTCCGGTGGCAGAATTAGGATTTAAATTTCGATTTTTTTAAAACCGTTCGGCGGAGGAGCGGGGAGAGGGTCGCGTTAGATTCGTCCTTCATGCGGGTTATTTAGTCGCGATGTCGTAGTGGATGGGTGAATAATGTGCGTTCGCAATCGAAGCGTATTTTAAGGCCAATGATTCTTGTGCGATTGCTCGTCGAAGATTATGTTCGCGTTACAATATCCAACGTTTACGTGACGCCCCAAGTGAAGATTTGATTCGGCAGCAAACAACCCGCGACCGGGGCCCAGCCGGACGTTAAGAACAGAAGAAAACATTGAACTCGTCACAAACACTTTGCGCGATTATCCGCGTCTGTCCGTGCGCAAGAGAGCGGCTGCCGTAAGGCTTCCAAAAACAATAGTACACGAAATATTGAAAAAGAATCTTCGTTTTCACCCCTTTAAAATTCAAATTGTGCAAGCGCTTAAGCCTAATGATTACAATTTGCGTAAAAACTTTTGCGAGACAATTTTATCGAGATTTCGTACGGTAAACACGATCTTTTGGAGTGATGAAGCCAACTTTCATTTGAATGGATGTGTAAATAAGCAGAATTGCCGTTATTGGTCACCTAAAGGACGGAATCCACATTTAAAACACCAAAAGCAACTTCACAGTCCCAAAGTTACAGTTTGGTGTGCATTATCAAGCAGATGAATAATCGGCCCCTATTTATTCGAAAATATTCAAGGGCAAGCAATTACTGTGGGCGGTGTTGCTTATCGACACATGCTCAACGATTATTTTCTGCCAACATTGAACGCACATCCTGCCTTCAGTTCGCACACGTGGTTTCAACAAGATGGCGACACGCCTCATAGTGCTAGGGAGACCATGACGCTTCTTCGCGATTTCTTCCCGAACAAATTGATAAGCCGCTTCGGTGATATTCCCTGGCCACCAAGGTCGCCAGATCTCACCCCCATGGATTTTTTTCTGTGGGGGTACCTCAAGAGTAAAGTTCATGAAACAAATCCAGCGATCATCTCAGCAATAAAAGAAAATATCGTTCGCAAAGTTAATGGTATCCCACCGTCACTTCTCCAACGAGTTGCTCGGAATGCTGAGGTCAGATTCCAAGAGTGTGTCCGACGTGAAGGTCAACATTTGGACGATATAATTTTTAAAAAATAAAATCTACATTTCTCTCTTTTGTAAAACTTTTTTAAATAAATGTATGTGATTTGTAGTTTTATTGTTATTTAAATTTAAAATCCTAATTCTGCCGCCGGACACCCTTTAGTACTTAGTCAAATTTCAGTTTTATTGGTTAACACAGCCTAATAGTCATTATTATGTAAAACAAAAATATAAATGAGATTTTGATTTAATATGCCTATGTATAGTGTTGGACAATAGAACGTTAAAACAAACACCTTTACATAGTTCGTAAAATATCGTATCAATAGGCAAAAATCCAGACGCCAATTGCAAATATAATGTTATAACTAACTTGTTGTATAAAGTTGTATTTTAATTCGTTAAAAACTCGTTTGCAGATGGAAAAAATCTTTGTAAACGTCAAAACGCTTGCTTGATGAATGCTTTACAGACTTTGAAGCAAAGGAAGCTAGTTAATAAATAAAGTAATAAATGACAAGTTTTATATCGCTGAAAATAAAATAAGAGTATCTATCTCAATATTTATACGGTTCATTGTATTATCGTAATATTCGCAATTAACTTCTGAGAGCTGGTCTCTAGTTTTATTACAGGCAATGACCAATGTGGTTCTTTAGGGCTCTTTCCGTAGATTAAGAATTTCTTGTCCTGTCTTCAATAACGTATTTATGTAGATATAAAGCATATAGTCAACAGCGCATTTGCATGAAACTTTTTTCGCATTTGTAAAGTAGATACAGTGATTTGAGAGTTACATTTTCACTGCTCTGAAGTGAATGAATGGGTTGGTTCTATAATATTGTATTTGCAGATGGCGCTACCTAACCGCCTATTAAATAAATTAATAATGAGCTACAAATAATGAGCTGAGAATCGATTGACCGATATTTTGCATATATTATGAAAGATACAAAAATATGTTAGCTTTATAAGCAAAAATGAGCCTCAAACTTATCACAATGGACAGTCTGGCCACACTTCTCACATATTGTCACATCTGTGTGCTCTAACAAGTGTTTATCTCTAGCCTTCTCATCTGCAAACTTCTTCTTGCAAATACTACAACTAAGGCCTCTAAGGTTATCATGCTGCAATGAATGTCGCATCAAAGTTGTTCGGGAAGCAAAACTACGACCGCAAGACTCACAGAGGTGTCGTGTTGTCTCCTGCTTTGTAACATGCCTCTGAACGTGAAGGTAGATTTCTCTATGATCTGTTGAGGTGTGACTGCATAATTTACATCTGTAAATAATTTTCAGTGTTTAAGAGGACTAGCTGATGCAGCGATTTTATCAGAGTGAGATTTTAATAATTGTTATTGTTAAACTATCAAAAATGTTACCATATCTCATACAAAAGTAGTTTTCTCCCACTATCATTTTCTCAGGTCTGATCAAGCAATAACAGCAGATGTTTACTGTGCCGAACTTCGAACAATGATGGCAAAACTAGCAGTGAAACAGCCCCGACTCGTGAATCGATCTTCACCATTATTGCTCCATGATAACGCAAGACCTCACACTGCACGAGAAACCGTTGTAACTCTACAGGAGCTGCAGTTAGAAACCATACGTCATCCTCCATACTCCGTTTCGTGATTACGATAATTTTCTAAGTGGTAAAAAATTTTCTTCCCAAGAGGCAGTAGAAAATGCTTTCACACAGTTTGTCGAATCTACATCCCCAGAGTTCTGTCGCAAAGGCATAAATGAACTTCGGATTAGATGGCAACAATGTATAGATAATGAGGGTAAATATTCTGATTAAATAAATATGTTACATTTTAGAAAAAACGAGTTTTAATTTTTCAGTACAAATTGGCAATTTCATACTTTAACCCCTAATATTTTACAATATGTATACTGAACATAACATATAATATTGTAAGTACCCATTAACTATACATGTATATGTATTTAAATAAAAAGAAATAATTATGCTATTTATCCTTAAACAAATAGTTTGGCTCAAAATAGTTGGTTAAAAAATGTCAAGATTTTAAGCTTGCATTTTGTTTAATAATTTATTGATTAAGTTTTTTAATAAAATATAATAAATATACTCAACTGTACCTGTATAAGTTTTTATCAGGATTATCATGTTCCTCTTTCCTATGTTTGGCCAACACATCTTTACCCATAAACTGCTGACCGCAAATATCACAGATCCTCTCTTCAGACTTTAAAACATGCCCTTTTGCATGTTTGTACATTTGAAGCCTATCCCTAAACATGCCCCCGCACTCGATACAACGGTAAACACAGCCATTGCTATCTACATGGCAAGTTCTATAGTGTTGCATCAATTTCTCTTTATTAGGAAACTGCTTACCACACTGGCAAGCCAAAGGAAGCATTGGATGATGTACTATCCGATGCTGGTTCATTTTAACCTTAGAATCAAACAATGTATTACAATGGATACATGTTCTAGATGCATTATCACATATACTCAAGTGTAAAGACAGCTTCTGAACACTCTCGAACTTTGCCTTACAAGCAAAACATGCACTTTTCTCAAGTTTCTGACTCTTGCCTTTTGGCTCTGTTTCTTTCATCAATATTTCCTTAACAATATCTATATCTGAGTCTAACACATCTATTTCCATCTGAATCTTCCGCGTTTTCGCTTTGATTGAATTTTCTTTCTTCTTTGGACTAAGATTTTTAGACATTTTAACATTATTTGTTATTTTAAAAACAGTTTCTACTGAGTTTTCAATGTTTTTGTCCAACATGTTAACAATTGAGGGTATGTCTTCTTTGCCTAAGTTATTCAGATACTCTTCAATATTCGCAGTATTATTTAAGAACTCTAATAGTGAATCTGAATTGTATTCGGAGTCCGGAAGAGGTTGTATATGCAGTTTGGTCTCTGTGTTTTTTTTAACTTTATCATGCACACACGACTCTAACCAATCCAGTGAACACCGAGCATTTAGTTGGAAATGGTAAAATTCACTTAGCTTTGACACGCAGGATTCACAAATGTTCTTCGGAAGGTTGTCGGTAGACGTAATAGTCATTGCCAAGCATGATTTTATGTGTAAATGAATTGTAGGGTCTTGTAATATAGAAAGGTGGACTGATCCGACGTTTAGACATATTCGGCAACAATCTTCGATGTTATCACACATTTCTCTTTATTTGAAATTAGAATATCCGACTAGGAAAAACTAAATATTTTTCTTTCAAAAGAACAACATTGAGTTAAAATCAGTTATAAATAAATAGACATCGAGAATAGTGACGTTTGAAATAGACATCGAGACTAGTGTCGTGATGAATAATATCAAACAGAAGTTCGATAGTTTCGATTGTAAGAACATTTCGAAATATTTTAAATGTTGTTTTTTCAAAAACTATTACTTTTAAATTACAATAAATATTAATTTAATTTAATTTAATCATAAATTTAAAAACCAAAAATTATAAAATAAATTTATAAATTTATGTACACCTAAAATGAGAAAAGCAATAAGTTTTAATTACTGCTCAGTATCCTAGAGTCGTAGTGCAACGTTTTATATAAAGAGACATTTCCAGAGAAGTACTATATCCAACAAAAAATACGTGAAAAACATTGGCTTTTCACCATAGATACACAAGCAGACAAACATGCGCATCAAACTTTGTTTTGAACTTTTTGGCGGGAACTTGAGAGGTTGAGTTTTAGTTTTATTATTATTGCAAAAATTGTGTATTAGGTATTTTGTGGTTTAGTAGTGATAGTGTATTAAATTTCAAAGTGTTCTTCGTGCGTCATGTTTGTATTTGATTTAATTAAATAAAAGTGTGGGGCTGTGTTTTTTATGTTTCTATAAGAAGTCCTCTTCTCTCCTCAGTATACCTACTATCACTTTACTGAGCGACTTCTGACTTAGGTACTTTTTTTATTGAAAAAAGTCGATAGACGAGTATACGGTCCACCTGATGGTAAATGTACGGATTTTTTATTTTTTGTATTAATATTGATAATTTTGTGCGCTGGGAAGGGTCAGGTTAAAAACTCTTAACGATTGCAGTTTTAAATAAATAATTATTTCATTCGAATTGTTCGAATACCTTTGAACTGCTCGATAACAATCGAAGCAATTGACCTTTCGTTAAACCAACATTTTATTCGATTATAACTTCCTTAGTCGCTCACTACTACGAGGGTCGATGGCAGTTGACGGTTGTTGGCGGTTTTGTTTTTAGTCACGTTCTGAACACAGTAAGATAACTTAGAACACAATTTATATTTTTTGTCCCATTTTTTTTTCATTTATTTTAAAGTGATTATTACTGTTTTATTTAATCTTTTGTATAAAAACATGCAAAGGTAATTAATATACTTACTGTATTTGTTTGCCTAAATATTTTTTTAGTTTATGACTACAACTAGGTCAAGGTCGACGAGCTTAGGGGTTCGCTGTGGCCTTGACTAATTCTAAATCAGTGCTGCTTGAGTCTTGAAACATGTAATTATAAATACAAAAGGCATTTCCAATTTTAACCAAAAAAATAATGTTCTTTTTATTTTCTATTCTTCATCTTCACCTCACACATATAAAAGCACCTATAAGTTTTTAACTGTATGCTTCTATAATAAAATGAAATTACGGAACCCTGAAGATCACTTCTATAATTCCGCTTCGCTAAATTTTTGACGTTTTTTTTATGACAACAAAAGCCGAGATGGCTAGATGGGTCAAAAATAGTCGAAATTATATTTAGTTACTTGAACCAATTAAAATCAGTCTTTAATTCATCAATTTCCAGCACTCACTGAATTGAAAATAATAAGATACGACAAGCAATATATTGTTTCAGTATCGATGACAGAAGCTGATTAATATAGAATTACGCAGGTTTATTTTTGCGAGGAAGGATGTCTTCCAAAGAAGACAGTCCCGGTTTAGAAGCACAGGAATCGCTGTTGTATTCAGCTAGACATGGTGAATTGTCTGTGGTTAAAGCTTTGCTAGAGGCTAAGAAAGAAGGAAAATTGACATTGGATATAAACTGCAAAGGTAAGATCATTTTAAGACCTTTATACAATGTGTTGTGTTAAATCCTTCATTATTATTAATCCTTTATTATTAGTGATGGAACTTTAATTCGGTTCCTATTGCCCAGATATTAAGACCATAATTAAATGTTAAAAAAGTTATTTTATTCCTTTAACATACAAATTAGATGTTAGAGAATAGACAGATAACACAGGTTTGTGAATTGTGAAATAAACTAACTGTGTTACTTATTTTGTACCTACAACTCTACAACACATTACTTAAATACAACCCCCACCCTTGAAAATGTGTCCTCTATGTGATATCTCCATGTGATACTTGATGAACAACTATCATGGAAACCCCATGTTGATCTTCTTATAACTTGTGTAAGGAAACTTTTACAGGTTTTTAAATTGCTTCATAAGGTGGTTAACTCACATCTACTGAAAACTATTTATGTGGTTCTCTGTCAATCAATCCTATCATACTGCCTATCAGTATGGGGAGGCATGCCAAAAACACACCTTATCTGTCTAGAAAGGACCAAAGGTTGCTTCATATATACTTTAAAAAAAAATATTACCCCACTAAAATGCTCTATGATGAATCAATTACTATTATAACTGTATGTAAACTATTCGTAAAATATTTTATTTTAAGACTACATAATATGCTAACTTTTGATCCAACCCTTCATAGGAGTGATATGGTATGTAAAATAAAACAGTATAGTACTTCTTTTATACAATGTCAACACTGCTATTTAGTACCCACCTTGTATAACATGATATGTATGATATGATAACATGTATAACATAAAGAATTAAATATCTATCAATAGATAAAGGGAGAATGCAAAATTGAAATCCAAAAGTGGCTTTTAGACAAATTGCTTAATATGTCTACTCCATAAATACATACATCCACTCTTCTCTCATCCTTATTAATCACTCTATCCCACTTACAACCTGTTGCACTCAGTCCGTGCATACACAGGTGCACATTTATATTCTCACAATTACACTTCTTCATATTCATACCAACTATCCTAGAAACCTACTATCCTCACTAATACAATTGAAGTAAGTACCTAGATTATAATTAATATAATAGTTAATACCTGTCTTAAACACTAATTATTTTTACGACTTTGTTCTACACTGGTGATAAATACTAGTATTATAATAACAATAAGTTCCAGGGGAGGCACTACTATCTTGTCATGGTGCAGATGGTAGCACACTTGTCCACATTTATGGAACTATATATACTAGTTATTATTATTATCACTATTTGTTAGTGTATACCTGCCTGTAATAGTATCTTAGTCATTAGTTAAATAAGGACAAATGTAAACAACATATAGTGACAATAAAAGAAATATTATTATTATAATGATGGGAAAGACTCACTGAAGAAAGGAAACATCTCTTTTGACTCAGTTCACCACTTTTGATAAATTGTTACAATTGTTTATAGTGGAATTAGGCAGTTTTGTTTTTTCTAATAATGACTTGCTAGCGAAATGGGTTGGAACAGACTGTACGTGCAGCATGAAGAATAAGAGCTTAACACCAACTTCGGGCATGCGAAGACGGACAGCTTGTGCTATTGTTAGAGCAAGTTTCTATTTAAACATAATATTGAAACCACAAAATTTTAAATTGGAAAATCATAACCAAAATCAATAAATCCATATGGACTATAAGGTCTCTTTGCTTAAACTGTGTGATATTTATCAGTGAATGCATATTTCACATTATTGAATACAAGTATTTTATAAACCTTTTTATTAAAATTTATTTTCAGTTACAAACATAGCTTCAGAAAGTTGTTACAAGAATTAACTTTTTCATGTTTTTTTCACATTGTCAGTTAGTTCTAAACACATACAATTAAAAGCTTATGTTTACCTGTTATTTCTACTCTACATTTTGGCCAAGCGGAAACCAAAGGTAAAGGAAAGTCATTAATTGGTAGATATTTTCTTAACAGGCAAAAGCAAAAGTAACCTAGGATGGACACCGCTCCACCTAGCTACCTACTTTGGTCATGTAGATGTTGTAGGAGCCCTTCTAGAAGCAGGTGCTGATATAGATGAGGTCAATGAGAATGGAGACACGGCTTTGCATAAAGCATCTTTCATTGGAAATGAGGTAAATTAGTTTTAGATCATAAGTTCCCATCATATGTTAATATAATTAATATATTATTGAATTGAAACTTAAAGTTTGCAGAATGGTAAAAACTTGTCCGACTTCAATCATTTTAAAATATCAACAATGTGATGATCATAATTGATGTGGGTTAGGCCCATCTGATCTGGTGTGATTCCGATCTTTGCTTTTATTGGTTGATTTGATCCAGTACAATGTCTTGCGATCCAGAACAATGTTAGCACTTTTAGTCTACATTTTATTATTATTATGATTGTGTAATAGGCTAGTAGCATTACTGCTGGTATGCCTATATCTTGTGTTAGCTGTGCTATAAATTTTGCCATATCTCTTCTCCGGGAAGCCATTTGTCAAGTCTGTTCTTGAAACTATTTATAGTTGGCTATTAAATGATTTCTTGTAGTAACGTATTTCATATATCCACAACTCTGCTGTATATTTTGGCCTGATTTTGTATTGGCCAGTGTTTTATATAATTTTTAAATTATTGCAGCACATTATAATAAATATACTTCTGACATGGGATGTTTGTGTTCACTGTTAAGATGATTGAAGATTTTATCCTTGTATCTCTTATATTATTATATTTATCCCGAAAGTACAATTGTACTTTATGGATAAATTTATCCAGTATCATTAAAAAATTCCAGGAACTAGTAATCCTACTTCTAAAATACAAGGCTGATGTCAACATAATGAATGGTGAGGGTAGGACGGCAAGTGATGTGTGTAAAACTAGGGACGTACAGAGGTTGCTAGAGGCCACACAGAAGGCAGAGAGGCATGAGCGAGAGAGACGGCTTCTTACAGCTGCTAAGGACGGACGAGTTGATGATATACAAGAGTTGGTAAGTTATCTGTCTGTCGGTGTATTAAAATCACTTTGATAGATTTAGTAAAATTACAAGATTTTCTAGAACATTATACATGAAAACATCAGAAATTAAAAATCTCACACGGATCATAGCACTCATATCACAAATGACTCAGCACAGAAATTATCACAGTACAACACATATTATATTTATTTATTATTATTAAAAGAATGGTTTTAAACCTTTTCGCCTCTCCCTGGATTAGCCAAAATGAGGGAGGGAATGGAAACAGTCAGTGGGGTTCAGGACCCTAAGGAGAGAAACCTATTATTATTTGATAGACGAGCAGCTTGTCGTCTATCAAATGCGTCTATATCTGTTTTTGTGATCTAAGATTCTTTATTAAAATTATTTCTGAAATATATTTTAGAGATTAATATCTCTTTATTAAAATTCAATTTGAAATACTGTCACAATTCAAGGAATTAGTATTGCTCATAAGTCAGTGACAGAACTTTTTTAATGCTTTAATGTCACATTTTTTTATCATTGTCTTTATTATGTTGAAATAAAACTATATTGTATTCTCATTAAGTTACTACATAGGTATGGTACTGCTTCATTTGAAATGAAATGGAACTCTTAGGAATTCCATTTTCACTGACCTGGAATTACCGAAAATGACTATAGAAGACTCGGTGAATGAAAAATTACTTAGTGCTGTCCCAAATGCAAACAACTCCCAAGACTTCTGTACTTTGATTTCATAAACGAGTTATTATTAACCTTCATATTTGTTACTTTAAGTAAAAATATAGGTTCTATAATACATATTAAATACGTTCTATTTTACCCCTATTAAAGAAAATAATAATGTTCACTTGATTGATACTATACTTTAAGCACCTGCAAGATTAAACATTATAATAAACCTTTATTTCCAGGAAAAACATTTATAATTTGTTAATAAATAATATAACTTCTTTGTTTTCCAGCTAAGCAGCCCAAACCCACCAAATATAAATTGCGTAGATGGACAAGGAAACACGTGTCTACACTGTGTCGCTTACAGAGGACACGCGCGGCTTGCCGTGTTATTGTTGCAGAATGGAGTCGACACTACGCTCAGAAATAACAGTGGTTAGTTGGAACATATTTCATATTCTACAGTGAATGTCAAACATATGTTATAAATGTTTTGAAATAATCTTATTTTGACTCTTTTTAGAAGTGTCTTAAATTTTTTATTGTGATCCATATCTCGTTCAAACGCTAAGCAACCCGTTTTGTGTTAACAGAATCTATAATATTACTCTATTAATATCTTTTGTCAAGTGTAAATATGTAATTATAGCCCGACCAAGAAAATAAAAAGCCTCGCCATGATGCGTAAAACTAATAGAACTAATATCTATCTCCTACTGACAACACTAACCATCTATGAAAAAAACAAATGTGACGCCCCCACAGCAAGTTTTTTATTTTTCTGGTCAGGTTTTATATGAAGGCATTTTATTTTTCAGGTCAACTGGCAATAGATTTGGCTAAAGACAATGAAATACGAGAAGTGTTAAGCGTTAGGCCGGTACAGCGGTTGCAGCGGACGGCGTCACGATTTGAGGGACCTTTGCTTAAGAGGTCTAGATTTTTGGGCTGGAGACCAGTTTGGGTAAGTTTCTACATAAGTATGGTAACCGACAATATAATTTTTCAATTTTTGTCAAAAGTTATTTTCGTGAATTTTTGAGGTAATCTTTAACTGTTATGCACTCCCAAGAAGTCATCAAATCGGTTTTGGAAAGAAACAAATATGAATGTTTTATGAAAAATATTGTAATTTTTAAAAAATATGTACATATTTGTAATTTTTTTTTGCATACTCAAATGAGAACTGTAATGGACAGGTGCTTGAATTAGATGAACTTATGAATGTGTGACGACACTTTTTGTTTTTTATAACGGTTTTGTATAACTATGAAGGCTATAATGAGATATGCATCTGTAATATACTGTTTCTTTTTTCCTGAATAGAACAGAATAATAGAGTAATAATAGAAAGTATATTCCAGGCGGTAATTCAACGAGGAGTTCTGCTGTACTACGGTTCTCGAGCAGAAGCGGCCAGAGAAGGTGGTCGTTGGCGCAGTAGGAAATACTTGGACGGAGCCAAGTTGACCGCTCCTGACCAAGAGCCGGCTTTACTTGTGGTGGCTTTTAGTGACGGTGACACACATAGGCTAGCTGTTCCACAAGGAGAGAAGGAACTTAAAGTTTGTAGACAGGTAAGTGTAATATAAGACTTGAGTAATCTGTAAGTGTGTAATAATTTCGCATTAGTCTGTAGTAGGGAATGCTTGGATAGAGACAGGGTGACCGCACCATATGTGACTATCGCTGGAAGAGAAGGGTCTTAAAGTTTCTTGAAGGGTAAGTGCGTAAAAGAGGAAGTTAAAGAGGACTGCAACGTAAAAAGGGTCAAGCACCCCCCTAGCATAATGGTCTGGTCGATGATTAGCAGCAAAGGCATAGGACGCCTGTATATTGTCGAAGGGACAATGAGGCAGGACCAATACATAAAGGTCTTGCAAACCAGAATGCTGCCCCAAGTTCACGAATGGTTTCCAGATGGCGATTCCATATTTATGCACGACTCTGCTCCATGCCATAAGGCCAAAAAAGTAACAATATTTTTACAGGAAAACCAGGTACAAGATCTTTTTTTTTTTTTTTTTTTTAATCATTTTGACGAGGCTTTGAACACCCTGGGTGATCATGCCAGCCTCATGGGTACTTTCTCCTTTCCCTTAGTCAAGGGAACGATCAATAAACTGGTATAAACTTACAGCTTTACTGGAAAGAGGCTCTGCTAGCCAGCAATTGATCTCTCCATTGCGCAGTGAACCTGAGCTCCCAAGAACTCTTCTTCTCATATCTGAATTCCGAACACATTCCAACACTAAATGGAAAAGGTCATCGGTCTTTTGACAGTCATCACACAGTGGTGATGGTTTAATACCCATCATGTGGTAGAACTTATTTGTTGGGATGTGTCCGGAACGCAGTCTGAAAGCTGAGACCAACATTTTTCTTGTGAGATTGGCAGAATCAAACCAAGGTGTCCACAAGGGATTTGACTGGATAGTTCTGTACCAGATTCCAACCTCCTTAGATACAGACTGTTCACCGAAGTGATACTCCCATTTTTGTAAACTTCTTCTTTTAATTCTAGGAATGAGTTCACTAGCAAAGGGTTTGGAATCAGAAACTGTACCATCCATTACAGCAGCTTTTGCAAGGTGATCTACCATCTCATTTCCAAGTAGCCCTACATGAGAGGGGATCCATTGAATCTTTATACACATATTTTTATGAGTTATTTCATGAATTAAATGGAGAGCTTCAAAGGCAACGGGCATTCCTCGCTGACTAGAGACACAATGAGTAAGATGTTGGAGGGCACTCTTCGAGTCTGACAAAATAACGACTGGAGGGCTGTTAGGCAGACTGTTTGCATAGTCTAAAGCCTCTTTTATAGCTAACAGTTCTGCTCTCATCACGCACGTCTCCCTGTGCAACTTCCATTTGTGTGAAATATTACACTGAGGATCAAAGAGAGCCGCTCCAACTCCTACAAGTTCTTGACTGACCTGGGAATTTCCGGGATCTTAACCCAATTGAAAACCTATGGGAATTAATGAAACGGGAAATTTACAGGGAACATATCACGAATAAGATACAGTTGATAGAAGCCCTTGATGCAGTGTGGCATAGAAGCAATGCAATTCTAATCAACTGTCTTAAATGTATTGAAAGTATGCCGAGGAGAGTACGAGCTGTGATTGCAGCAAAAGGCGCCGTCACTAAATATTAAGCTTTTTTTTATTATTTTGAACGTTATTAAACTACATTAAGCACATTTTAACTGTTTAACCAATACTGTTTAAAAAAAAAACATAATTTATAATAATTGGTAACATGCATATTACTTTTCCTTACCCATATACTAAAATTATGTATTTTTTCAAAGTGGCTCTAATAATTTGGCCACCCACTGTATATATACGTTCACAAATTCGTCAATATCATGAGTCTACAATGTTCCGCCATTTAATGGCTTGCAAATATTTACATGATTTTTCATAAAATATAAAAAAAGGAGAAAATCAAGAGAAATCTTAGATTAAGTATATTAATTTGAATGTCATTCATTTGAATGTGTTAAATTATATTAATTTGAATGTGTATTATGCGCCCTTCCCCTTGAAAATAATTTATCATATGATGTCATGTGTATTATGCGCCTTTCGCTTGAAAATAATTTACAAAATAAAAAGAGAAGTAATTAAATGAACAGAAAAAAACCGAATGAGCAGTAAATCTATGGAGCAGTAAAGCAAATTTGAAGGTGGGTTAGGTTTAGGTTCTCCGACTACAATAAAGAATTAGGAGCCCCACGAAGCGGGACTCTGTCGACTTTGATATGGTATTCTTAGTAAATTACAAAATCATTTCCTTCTATTATTCATAAATGCTTTGTTTTGTTGATTCGCTGCTTATTTAGATTTATTTTCTGCTCATTTTAATACAATATAATACAAAATAAAAGTTGGAAATGATAAGAAAGTATACCAACTTCCCTATTTAGTATCACATCACGCATGATTTTAACCGGTAAACGTGTCTCTAGTCATGGATAACGGCCCTGAACGAACATATCGCTTACTCGGGGCACTACCTGTGGGCGGGCGCCTCGCCGGACGCCGCTAGGGAGGCTACCGAAGATTTGGAGGACGAGTGCAAACCGCTAGGTAAGAGGGAGTATTCAGACACAAAACAGTGGTTGGGTAGTACTTGTATCAGCCTATAACATCCTAGTGCAAGACATAGGCCTCCCCTAGTAAATCACAGGGGATTTTCGGGTCATAATCAACCACGGTCACAGTGCAGATACACATTATATAAAATCTTTTCTTCAAATTTAAAAGTATCATTTTTAATAAAGTCATGTATCAAATCAAAAACTGATGTCATTACGTAATTTATATCAAACTCTCCTATTATCCCTCACGAACACATAAAGGACGGAGATTCATGCTACAGCTGATTTACTATTAAGTACTCTTATTAGATTGCATTGTCACACTTGTTGATTAAAATCATACTTGTAATTGCTCTATATAAATCAACGCAAATTCATGTTTAGGTTTAATTTAGAATATAAATTCAAATAATGTTCAATGAATGTTTAAAAACTACTTATTCACAATCAACGATAACAACAATTCCAAACTTAATTACTGTTATCATAAAGTGTTCAAACAATAATTTTAATGCGGTTTTTAAAATTTTTCATTTATTTAGTGAATAAACGTTAAAAGTGAATAAATTTGTTCGTGAATAAACGAAGAGACTGATGTCTCGTATATTCTCGAGTATTGTACATGCACATTGAAATTCAATATTCAATAAATCAGCCTATTGACAGATCTAGCGAATACAAACTCATTTACATACCATTATCAAAACATACAATAACCGACGGCAGCTAAGCAGGGCCTACAGCAAATACAACATTGTAGACTATGTTTATACGAGTATGTGTGCCTCCAAGCTAAAAGCGTCCAAACGACGGTATTGGAATTATGGGCAGATTTGGAAACTAGAATAGATTGGTTTTAGAATAGAACTTACATATTTTTCACAGAATGAAACCTTTTCACTAAACATTTCTGTGAAAAATATGTAAGCAATTTCATATAAAGATATCTGTGGCATGAAATTGTGGCCATGTGAGCGTAAATTAATAGACAATTCAAATCAAGAAGTCTCAATATTTTCTTTAGAAAAACAATATACCGGAAACTAGAAGCCGACTTTTTGCTTCGATGCCCACATATAAACAGGTTTATATGTTTAATCACATTTTATAAACGTTAAAGTTACTATAATAACTTACGAACGCAAAGAGAGTTTGTAATCATTCAAATACTTCAAATATTATTTCCACTGAATATTTCTTGTACTTTTCAGGGTCAATGCAGGATGCTTTGACCGCAGCCACGAATAGCCTGGCTCTGCTGGACACGCAGCTACGCGAGTGCGCAGCTATTGTTGCTGCTTTGGACAAGAGTGTCAATGTTGGCAATTCGCTACATCACTCCGCTTATATGGTAAAATTTAACTGCATTACTTTGGTTGACAATAAGGTTATTGACTGATTCCCTATGGGAACTCTGTAACGGATCGGGATAAAATGTACCTTAAATGTTAATCCAGGTCATAAGCTATATTATGTCAAGTTTCATTAAATTCTGTCCATGGGCTTTTGCGTTCCGACAGACAAAAATTCTAATAATAGCTGTTTCGGTTTCTGTATTTTTCCTGGAGTGCACTGCAGCTATTTTTATCAAAAAATATTTAATGTACAGACACGGCTCTGTTACGATTTTATAATATGTATGGATAGAGAAGATGGTTGGCAACTACCACCGGCTTGGGATCCAGTCATTAAATTAATTAAATCCCAAGGCCAACGCAATACTGCAAGACCTCTGGACACCGTGAGCGAATACTGCGTGCATAGGGAATGTTATGATTAAAATAATTTCAGACGGTAGTTCAAATAATTTCTTAATAACTCAAGTGACAAATAAAATCAATTAGTCACCCCGTGACCACGTCCACTGCAAAGTGTTCGAAACATCGGGATATAAATAATGTTAAATATACGCGATTTAAACCGTTCAAAGTTGTTTAATTGCTATGTATGGATAATCCCCTTAAGTCCTATTCTATATAATAAAGCTAATAAATTCTTATAATAATAATAAATTTCTTCCGCTTAGCTAGTGAAATTGTTAAAAAATAGTAGTTGACTGGCTTCATAGACTCACCTACGAACAGACGGAGGATTTCATTATGGTTATCAGATAAAAAACGCTAAGACACACATAGTCAAATTAGGTAGGTAGGTACATTAAAAAATAAATGTGTATACACACACGTAACTTATTTTGCACACTACATATTTTAGAATTTATTATTTTTTAATTATTCTCAGTGTGCTTTTCGATATATATGTTTGTAATACATTTAAACGTTTATTTTTCTCACATTAAGCCTGTGTAAGGGGTTTCAAGATACAGATTTTTAATCTAGTTTGAGAGTCAGGACTCATTCAAAATCTGGTACTTATGTAGAAAATGAGAGAACTAAAGACAAATAAAAATAAATAAAACAATACATAATGCGTGTTTATCAGCGTTTCCAACACGTGTGCGGTACGGGCTCGGAGGCGCTATCGTCGCTGCGACATTGTGCAGCCTTAGTGGCGCAAGCGAGGGACGCGGACGTGGCCAGGCTTAATAGAGAGGTGAGTTAGTCATTTACTTATTCATTGTTACTTGTACAATGAATGGTATACCACATTATACAAGGTATACTCTCTAATATAACCCTCATGGGCGTACAATATGATTTGTCATTAATAATATCACGACTTATATTGTAATAAAATTACAATTATAAAATTATGGTAAAATATTAAAATTAATTATACAATTACTAAAAAAATAATAAATATACGCAACAAATCGATCTAGAAAAAAACTAAAAATATACGCAATTATCGATCTAGAAAAAACAAAATTCCCAATAATCTAGAAAAATATCTATTCACCTTTCAGATAGAGCGTAACCGTGTGTTAGAGGAGGCGCTGGCAGCACTCGCGCGAACCCACCACGCCTTGGAGATGTCCGTCGCAGAGGAACTCACTAAGGTATTGTTATATTTTGCAAAACATTTGGGATTCAAAAAGAAACCATTAGTACCATAGACAAAGGAAAATTGACTAATATCTTCTGTTACAGAGCAAGAGAAAGAAAAAATCCTCTTCATCATCGCACAATGAATCGAAAGAGAACTTTTTTGACGTTTTTGATGGTAAATACATTTATTTAGTCAAATTATTTTATTGCCCTTACGATGGAAAATTCACATCTGTTCTGTGTTTATTATTCACAAATAGTTATTCTGTTACACATAAATTACTATTGTTTATTTACTGTTATCATGTCTTCGAAAAGTTTACGTTTTCCTCAAGTTACTAATTCCGTCTACTTTTTACGTCGTCTTTTGTCGCCGGAGTGAGTTGCGCTCTTATAGATGCTAATAATAATAATATCAATACGGCTCGAGGAAGAAGCACGTAAGAGACAAACTCACTTGGATATCGGAATATAAACTTTCCTCGTCAGAGGCGGCCGATCGACCCAATGCGACGTGTGTGAAAGGTATGAATGCATGTACTGAGTGAGTGAGATGGCAAATGGGTCAGTGAGACTAAATAATAGCGCTAGTTTATACTGCGTAGCACTTTACGGAGTGCAGCATTGTTGAGGAAACTGTGTATTTACAAGAGACATAAGAGATATTACAAACGTTTTACCAAAAAAAAAATGTAAGTCTGGAGTGGCCAACTACTTTAAAAAAATGCTTCCTCTTTCAGTAATAATGATAGATAATTAATTGTTAAATTGTGACAAAGATGAGGAACAATGTTTACAAGAAGAGAATACAAGCAGGCGGTCTTATTGCTTTGTAGCAATTTCTATCGGACAACCTTGACAAAGGGAGTTACCAATGAGGTAATAACGCGCGTAGTTTACATACTCGTGTTAAGTAACGAATTATAAATACAGGGGCGTAGTCAGGATTTCATACTTACCTACATTATTTTGCTATTACAAAATCAAAACGAGCTCTTTTTACCAAATTAGAATGGTCAACGAAATTAATAATTATGCACGCTCGTCATTACAATGTCGCACACTTATATCAGGCTATAAAATGAAATGATTTATTAATACTATAGACTAAAATCTGATTTATTAACACACTCAAAATATCTCTCATACATCCCACATACAAGGGAAGGCGCGGAAACTATTAGCAATTACAGACCTATCAATCTCCGAAGTACTAGAAAAAATACTATATTACAGGTTAACAAAACTTTTGGAACACACTAATTTTCTCACAGAAACACAGTTTGGCTTCAGAGCATAAAGATCGACTGAACTGCAGCTGCGAAGCTAATTGATCTTATTGCTGAAATTCTCGACAGTAAAAACAAATGTTTGGTCATTTTTCTTGATTTGGCAAAGTCGTTTGACACGGTTCTCGTCCCTATCCTCCACAAGAAATTGGAGTGTGTAGGTGTCAGAGGCCATTAGATATGTTAGATATGTTTAATGCGGACTGGTGGATCACATACTCCAGATTTTGTTTAATTTTTGGAGCATGTACCTTACTTCAATAAAATATTGTCAGAAACGGACGACGAGGACGATACGTTAGTGACGGCCGGTCTATCTAGTCCGTTGGGAGCCCTCAGCCCTTGGGGCAGCAGCCCCGACCTCACCAGACGGACGCCCATCGGCAGCGTTGATGGTAAGTTCTGACGACTATCTTCATGACTTTTAAATTTCATCTCTCGTTTTTGCAGTAAATTAGAAAAAATGCATTATTTTTGTGTTGAATTTCATGGTTGCTATTTTTTTAGTGTTTTATGTTAATATTTAGAAATAATTTGTTTAATTAATCAATTGTCTGTACCTTCTTTACCTCTCCAATGAGATCGATTTCATGTTTTCATAGTCACTTTGTTCACAGATATTGTCTTTTTATTAGTACATCTTTATCCGGCCGATTAAAATATTTGGATGACTGCTATTCATGGGGGAGGAAGGGGGTGTCGATTAATATTCCCTTTAAATATCCTAGAATATACTTATTCTACGAGTATATACCTTGAATAAGATATACCATAGATATACTTAGAAAATGGTGTGCGTTTTAGATTCAAACGATGTCTTAGTGGAGATTTTGTGATTTTTCCTGAAATTCGAGTTGTGATCTCAACGTTATTGTGTAAATTATCTCTTGCCATAGTTAATGATTTAATTAATAGTTTAGTTCATCGATTTTTAACCAACGGTCGACTAATAGAGAATGCCTGCAAGAATGTCTCTGTACGGTAATGTATAGTGTAAGAATATGGGCCTTTCTCACCACTTCCCGATAAAGTAACTGTGAACAAAATAAATAACTGTGTGATAAATTATCTGCCAACTGCTAGATGCTAGATAGGCTAGACATATTGTCAGCAGGTAGTGAGAAAGGCCCTAAATAAATAAATTATGTTTACGTGTAGGCGACAAAACGCCGACTAACGAACAAGAGGATCACTCTCGGCGACTATCCTTCTCATCCGGGTCGCCGTTGTCACTCCACACAGCACTGAGTCCCGCCAGCTCCCGCGGGACCCTCGTCTCGCAGGAGGGACACGTTTATAGAAACGCGCGTCCCTACAGGAAGAACAACAAACCGAGGTCAGTGGTCAATAGCTCACATCTACCCACAGGATTGTTCGCTTATGAACCTGCAAATGTTTAAGTAATATGTCAAACTTTACGTGGTCCAAACGTGTTTGATAATTTGTTTATGTGATAAACAAAGCACTTCGTAAAAAAAACAAGTTTGTAATAGGGTTTAAAGGCCTTAAAACGCTTTGCTGTATAAGATTGTAGTGGCGACCAATTAGCCCAATTGGTAGTGATAGTGCCTGCTGTGTAATAGTTCCCGGGTTGGATTGCCGGTCGGACAATTGTTTGTTTAAATTTGTTTGTTCTGGTCTGACTTGCACGTGTTGTGTTTGTCCTTGAACGTGTCTCTGGACCCACCATACAGAGAAGCCTAGTATGGGCCCATTGAGTGTGGATTAATTAATTAATTAATAATCTTGTACAGTTGCTGTACCACATTATTAATCTGGTAAGCAACTAGATTGAGTTGCTGTACCAGTCAGTGCTCTTGCCTTAGTTATTGTTAATTTTATTTTTGTTTGAACATTCATTCGAAACAGAAGGCCTGGTATTAATCATCTTTAGATGTAAAAATTTTCACAGTTTCGTCTTATGAAACGTATAAGGCAGCGACTTTTAATTATTCATTTAATCGTCATTATAAACATGATAAACGAGTTATTTATGAAGAAGCCTAGTATGAATTATTAGCGAAAATCTGTCGGCGGGATCTATTATCCACGACAAAGCAACAACACGTTACAATTTTGTTGCACATTGAGCACTACCCGAGGGACACTTACGGTGCTAACAGATCATAAAATTAAATGCTATCATATAACGAAGAAATTCGACGATGGACCAAAGTTACCGACATAGCTCAAAGAATCATCAAGCTGAAGTAGCAATTTGCAGGCCATATATGCCGCAGGACCGATGGAGGAGAAGAATCCTTGAATGGAAACCGCGTACCAGGAAATGTATTTTGGACGCCCTCTGGCCAGGTAGAATGACGACTTGAAGAAAATCGCCGGTAGTGGCTGGATAAGAAAAGCCGAAGATGGGAGAGGCCTATATGCAGCAGTGAAGAGACACAGGCTGATGGTAATCGACAGTTGGACTTCTAGTGAACGTTTTCGGTATTAAAAAGTACATTTTTCGTTTTTTAATCCAATATTCCCATCCAATAACACTAGTGCCGTTAGTCGCCCGGTGGCAGTGGTGCTTTCGTATGCGACGTGTTCACGTTACAAATGTGAAACTCTGGGGTAGCTAACAGGTTTGGTGAATTGATTTAAATTATGATTTCAAACGTATAACACGTTAGAATTTAGAAAACATCAACGTAATACAAAAAGAAAACAAAAATAGTTGAAACAGAAGAAAAGAAGCCATGAACAATAGAGAAATATGGAGTCGTTGGTTTTTTTTTTTTATAGACTAGTGGGCGGACGAGCAAGCGGTCCCACGTGATGGTAAGTGTTACCGCCGCCCATGGGCACCTGCACCTGGTTGAGTCCAATATCACGTTATATGAAATCAATGGTCATTCGACTGATTATACCAATAGGTTCCGATTGATTTTCTACGGAATCAACCAATAAAATGTATCCTAACTCTTTCTCCGAATCTCTGTCGAATCTTATTGAAATCGGTTCAATAGTTTAATCGTGAAGACATAGCAAACAGACAGGCAGACTTTTGAGTTTATAATATTAAGTGTGGATTATATATTCCGTGACATTAGGAGTACAGGATTTTTCAAAACAATTTCAAAATGCATTTTTTTTATTTTTATTTTCTAATTAATTTCTTTTCTCTTTTTGTTTCAGTTCAAATTGGTCTCTTTAGTATACGGTCAGTACAAAACTGCACAATTTAGAACGCATTTAGAATTAATACAAGCACAAGCATACGCACAAGTGCTTCATTATATTACTAAAATATATCAGTATACAATATCCATATTTAGGACAAATATATTTGACATAATGTAGCTAAAACGTAAAATTTGTTTATAACTAATATTTTTATACATACAATAATTGCATTTAATAATGTTGCATATTTTCTTTGTTTGTATCTGTTTTCTTAATTATATTTATTGTAATTAATATCGTTTTATGGTATATACTTCTCTTATGATTCCTTTTGGGACCAAAGAAAATGTTTAGAATCTCATCGCCAAATTGAACATTTGTAAATATGAATATTTAAATGTTCCTAAGCGCTAAAGTCAATACAAATTCGGCCATTCGTATTTCATATTATTATTTGGATTATTTTAATTTTATTTTATGACTTTTTATTAGTGTAATTAGTGTACATCTATCTATATATCCATGCATTACAAGTTTAATGTTTGTGTTTTCGATTTGAATTGCACGATTAGAGTTGAAATCAGCTTCTCAAAAACTACCGAGTATTGAGATTTTTTTTTTATTGTAAGTCCTAAGTGGATACACCGTGCTACAACGTTATGTTTAAAATTTTATGTATCATGATGAGTTATCAACTTATTCCTGCCATGCATGGATATTAGGGTGTCCCTTATATGGGTGAAAAAAATTTTTTTTCGGATATCGAAATGCATACCCTCTAATTCTTTTTAAACTACCCAGACTTACTCAAATACAAAATTTTATCTTCCTACGTCAACATTAACCCGTGCCGACAGGGCTCTGAAGATTTTGTAAATTGCTGTTTTTAACCCTTTCCGTTATGTAGCTAAATCAATTTAAATATTTATATTTTAGAAAAATAATAATCAAAAAGAAAGTTAGTAAATAGGTACTTATTTATTAAAAGAAGATAAAATTACAGATCAACCAGGATATTTTCTTTTGAGGGTCTCTTTTTTACAGTCTGGATACAGATTTCTATGCTCTTGCACACAGCGTAGCAAAAATTACTTTTATTCTTCCTTTGCAGTGATCAAACCATGAAAATGTTGCATAAGTTTTACAGCTCTTTCAGCTGTATCATTAACTGCCCTTAAAGAAATAACCTTTCTTTTTGCCTCTAAATAGGCAACATCTTCTTCCCACGTAGAAACGGGTTTCTGGAGGAAGTTCTCATCAATTTTTAATCGAGAAAATAAATTTATGCTCTCGACAGACACAAAATCACTTAATAATTTTCCTGCAACAATAAATAAGGCAGTATTATTATCAGTTTAGTGACAACAGTGTAAAAAATAATACTATGTATTCCCACTTACCATACAAATAATCAGACATATCTTCTTACGGTGGAATGTATCTCTTCCCAGAATCATATAAACTCTCTCTTTGTAAGTTCATTACAATGTTTCTCTTGGTTTGTTCATCAACTTCATCATCAAAGAGTGATAAAACGGCAATTTCTTCTGACAAGTACCAAAGATGTTGACTAAACTTGCTCAGAGCTGCTTTGGAAATCAATTTGTCAACAGTTTCATATTCCTTAAGCCTCTTTAAAAAGCACAAATCTTGATTTGGTGCCTTCACCGCCAGACTACATCCAAACCATGGTTTCACATAAATAACCGCAATGAATAAACAAACGTCTAGAAGTGCTCGTTTATCCTTGTCGCTAATTTTGAGCTGGGATTGCAACAAACATATTTTTAAAGAGTAAATAGCTCTAGCCATCCCCCTTGCTTGATGCATCGCTCCTGGAGGTCTGATTTTAATTTTTTTCTCATTATCTCCCTCTAAGAAAATAATAGATAGTTCAATCAGTTCCCGATAATCGTCACGTACAATGGATTTTTGCAGTTCTTGATTATAAAATGTCAACAATTCTTCTATTGTTGTAATACAAAAATGTTGTGTGACGATATCGGTGTATGTTTCAATAGCAGCAGGATTAATAGTTTTCCAGTTGTCTCTAAACTTTTTGAATATTGCGATATCAGGCCTACTTGTGATTTGGTGGATTTTTGTTTCGAACACACATTTTAAACCAGTTCGTAAACGTGATGGCGGCAAGCAAAGAGTACTAATTCCCTGTCTAATTTTTGTTCCAAAAGTATACAAGCTCCTTTCAATCGCCCTGTATTAGACGCAGTTGTATCACAGCATATTATTTGTACTTCGTCATCGAGGTTCCAGTCATAAAGTGCGTTTAACACAGCTTTAGCTTGATCTTGACCAGAAGAGCTCTCCAGTTTGGGCACAGCCAGAAGTTGTTCCTTTTCTCCAAATGAAATAAGAATTGGCAGGCGTTCTTCTTTAGAACTTCTCACGTCCAGTCCAGGTAATAATTTCCCATCCCAGTGAACGGTCACCATTTCAGGCATATTATTCTGAAAATCTGATTTTATAGATTCCGCTCTATCTTTTCTACTCTGTGTGCGAATGCGTTGAATGGACGATTTGTTTATCGAGAAATCATCACAGCTAAGATCTAGTGCTTCTACTACAGCCTGAAGTAAATAGACAGAATCCCTTATGCTTAATTGACATCTATCTAAAGCTGCAAATAACTTAGGCGTGATAAAGTCTTTCCTTCCTCTTTTTGTAGTAGTTCCAGAACTTACCGTTTGAGATGTCGATGGCAAGGGTTCCTCAAGGCTTTCATCAGAGCTGGTAGGTTGATCGCGATGTCCTTGCGTTTGTATAAAATCTTGTGTAGTAAGAGATGACGATAAACTCTGAGAACACATTTGCTCATGTCTTTTTTTCTCTTCTTTTAATTTTCTCTGTCTTGTCCTTTCTTCTTTCTCGGCTAACTTTTTGTCTACACCCGCTAAACATCCTGGACGCCCTGGTTCTCTTTGTTTTTGTAAAAAGATTTTATCTTCCTCTATTTTCATCCGTTCCAAAACATCGGCTGTACTACGAGTATATCGAATAAATTATCTAAATTGTTTTGAAAGTCCTCCTCACGGCGCTCGTAAACATCTTGTGCTTTTTTGGAATTTTTTTGCAACTCTCTCCAAGCATGGTGAAGGTCCACAAGTTTTTTTACACAGTTAGGTATAGCTCTGGTAGGGATTCTAGCTTTTTCCCAAAATATAATACACTCTCGAATGACGAGATTTGCGCTTTCACTAACAGTCAATTTAACTTCGCGAATGTTAAAAAACGTACTGCAAGAACTTGACGTTTAGACGGTAATTTTGCGCCTGTTATTTGATAATTTACCTCACCAACTAAGAAAATACTTTTTTTATTGCTTCTTAATTCTACTGCCATCTTCTAAATATAAAACAATGCGTGTTAATCACGAGAATAACTGAGAACAAATGACAAATACTGCGAGTACGAGCTGCTACTTCCGCGCAACTTGTATGAACATGATTCGATGCAAGTCGGCACGGGTTATCGTACTCCAAATAAGGTTAAATTTTATTTCCGAGTGTTTTAAGAGCAAATGAACAAAACTAAGACCTATGCGTTAGAAAATAAAAACTTTGAAAAATAAGGGACACCCTAATGGATATATGTTGTAAATTATGTTTGTATGTCATTTGTAGTACACATAAGTACTGATATCTTTCGTTCGTTCGTTTTTATTAACGATATATGACCTATTTTTAAATTCAATATCAACTTATTTAGGTTGCACCAACCGCAAATATAACGTTGTGGAACAAACCTATTCATTCAGTTGAGCAATGAATGTGAACTTTTTTTTTATGGACGATGGCAGACGAGCGTCCAACTGATGATAAGTACGTACATTAGTCTAAAATGGCAAAGAGGGCACGCCCTCGGATGCGCTGCCCTACCTTTGGAGAAATTGTTGAGAACTACCGAAACAACTGCGTACATTGGGGAAATAGGATAAAGTGGGAAATACAGTACATTTCAAGGTAGTCTTCTGTGAGAGAGGGTTAACGTGGCCAGTGGTGTGCTCCCAGCGACTGTAGGATTGCATCGTGCACTCTTCCCCTCAAAAATCACAGTAATAACTCGTTAACGAAAGCAAATATCCAATCAATCAATCCAAGTAATCAATCGAACACTCGATTGACCAATGCTTTATATTTAGTTTCACAAAAACTCTTGGACACTTCAATTATTTTTTTCCCATACTTATATAAATAAAATACTTATACCACTATATCAGTCAGATTTTTGTGATAAATATTATTTGCCATAATTAATCTTTCCGCCCTATGTTAAGGGATTATGACATTTTGGTACATTGTAATAAGAGCATGACCTGAAATGCAAAGATAGAGTTAAAAGATGTGACAATAAAGTTAGACGTTGCTAAATAATTATACAAATTCTTAATAATAATTGTACCTGATTCATTGGCAGCGTATTGTGATAATTTTATTTCTAAGTAGAATTTTATTTGTAATTTTATTTTTATAAATAAATTAGTTAAATTTATTGTTTTTTTTATCCTTTTATAATTACTATATAATAAGTATATACTATATACAGTACCTTGCCAAATTATTAGACCCAAGCAAAAAAAAGTTGTATTTCATAAACAATGTAGAATTGAATTTAATACTTGGCCCTTGAAGTTTATTTTTTGCCATTTGCTTATTATGGCAACATTTTTGAGATATTTTAACCGTAGCAACATTACTTAAAGTCATAAGCATAAGCCGTTATGTGGTCGTTAGTGTAACGACTGCCAAATAACCTAAAAAGTTATCAAAGTTTTTTGTCTTTTAAAAGTGTTTATTTTATCATTTACAGTGGTAAGTGAATGTTTTTGATGTTAATTTAGTTGAATATGTATTTTATTGTCCATTTTAATAAAATAAACAGTATTTTATTTAAATTTTGAAATGTTTTAGATGGGGAAAGGCTGCGACCTGTCACCAAAGGAAGTTGGTCAAATATCTGGCTTATTGAAAGCATCCAACTTATCACAATACGATATAGCAAAAGTAGTAGGTGTCTCAAGAAGTTCTGTAAAGAATATGAAGAAAAAAGTTGATTCCGGAATATCTTTGTCCCCAAAAAGAAAGGGTACTTGTGGCAAACACCGAATAACAACCCCTAGAACTGATAGGAAGATTCGCGATATTTGCATGCAAAGCAGAAAATTACCAGTTCAGTTGCTTACTAAACATATAACAGATGCGGGAATACGTGTTTCCCAACGAACTGTGCACCGCCGATTGGCTGAAATAGGGCTAATCGCTCGAAAACTTGCACGAAAGCCCAAGTTCACACCAGCCATGATGAAGAAGCGACTTCAATGGGCTCATAAACATAAACAATTTTCTGTTGCAGATTGGCAAAAGGTAATATAGCTTTTGACATAAATTATATTAATTATTAGTCACATTTATATTAATCTAAACTTTTTTATTTTGATGTGTTACAGGTTTGCTTTTCTGATGAGTCTGTTTTCCAAGTTTTGATGGAAAAATCACAGTTTGTCCGCCGAAAACCAGGCGAACAATACAAACCTGAATGTATTGTGCCTACAATTAAACATCCACCTTCAATCATGGTTTGGTCTGTCATATCTGGAAAGGGAACAGGCCGCCTTTACATCGTGGAGAAAACTATGCGTCAAGATCA
Organism: Sesia apiformis; assembly: GCA_914767545.1. Classification (NCBI taxonomy): domain Eukaryota; kingdom Metazoa; phylum Arthropoda; class Insecta; order Lepidoptera; family Sesiidae; genus Sesia; species Sesia apiformis. Next base: position 20,672,491 of record OU611948.1, on the reverse strand, counting down.
ATATAAAAAAGTACTAAAGACTAGATTGGTACCCCAGTTACAGGAGTGGTTTTCTGATGAGGAAGAGCCGATATTTATGCATAATGGGGCTCCTTGCCATAAAGCCAAAAGTATCATAGCCTATCTTAATACAAAAAATATCAAAGTTTTGGATTGGCCAGGCAAGTCTCCTGATATGAATCCCATCGGGAGTGCTTGGGAGTTGCTGAAGCGAGAAATCTCAAAAACTTCTATTACCACTAAGACAGAGTTAATAGAAAAAATAATTTATGAGTGGAATCATAATCCCCACTTACAAACAACCATCCAATCGTGCATAGAGAGTATGCCTCGCCGAATAAAAGCACTCATTGCAGCCAAAGGTGGCCACACAAAATATTAGATTTAAGCAACATTTTTCTTTGATTTCGCCTTATACTAAAAATAATTAAAATATCGACTTAAAACTGTGTTATTTTAATTTAATTAGTATCCAGTTATATTTTTTAAATAAAAAAAAAATATTAAATCCATTGTATTTTATACTATATAACTAATCACACATAAGAAAGGATTTTTTTTGCCTGGGTCTAATAATATGGCAAGGTACTGTATAATAAGCGTTACTTAATGCATTTCATTTCGACCCTTTTATTTTACAATTTATTATTTTAATTCTATCCAATTAAAATTTACTAAAAGGTATTCTTATAATTTTCCAGTTCATATTTACGTGAAATTAATTACAGGATTTACAACACAACCTCGATAACACCTGAAATGAATAATTGAAACACATGGGCTGTGGTGTATCATATTGGGCGCCCACATAGATATTTGTTCTACCGCATATCAAGCTATACGCGGATATCTTAATTTAAGAGCCATAAAGTCTAGAATCGAAAAGTTTATATACGTATTGTGCTGTAGACTGTACTAGGGTGAAAGGGTGGTTTCAGAGTTGGGGGTAGGCGTCGCCCAGTCTCATTGTAGCTCGTCAGTCGCCAGTTGCGCCGCAGCCGTGGCAAAGAGCGGACGTTTGTGCGGCCTCGCGTTTTAACAGACAATTTGCTAACTCATGTCATATGTATGTATAAAGAGCCGAAGTCATCGTTCGTGGGCTAAAAGGCTCTGTAATTTAATGTGATTGATGAGGTTATTAGAAAATACATTAATAATTAATTTTCGTCATGAAAATTAAATGTTAAAAAATTAATAGAGGGTACATCGTAAAGGTTTGAAAAGTACAATATTGTGTTTTTTATGATATTGATATTAATGATATTAACATTATAGGGACAGTGTTTGTACAATAACAAATATTTTAACTGTATATTGCACATTGCCGCTTCTTGATTTTGTAATGCGTACATTATACTTGAATATATAAATCATGTATCATATCAAAAAAATAACATATATACTTTAATAAATTTGATTTATAATAATATATGGTCACGTTTCTAGTATATATGTCATACAATCCTGTCTGTATGCCTTTCAAAATGCACGATGGAACTGTTAATTCGCAGTTGTTAATTTCGCAAATTAAGCAATTTTCCATTAGTTAATTACTATTTAATATCTTTAAATCATGCCAAAGCTTCATTAGCCAAAGTAGTAATTGCTTCCACCATATGCTTATGTATAAAACATGTCTTCTATTTCGATACAGTGGAGCCAGAAACAAGCGTACCATCTGTTTCATATTCTCCTATATATCAATAAGATTCAGCTGTCGCGTTTGATATGTTGTCTGCTGTACCTATACATTCTGAAGGTATAAGTCTCGTGACGTCGTTTGATAAATAAATTCCTATAAGATTTATCGCTAAGGCATTGACAAAATTGCGTAGAACTGAAAACTGATGGAATAGACGAGTTTTCGAATAGAGACCACGTACTGGGAAGCGCAGCGTAGGACTGACCAACCAAGGGAACTGACAAATTAAACAATTTCATCGGTCGTGGCTGGATGAGCAGAGCCGAAGATCGTGTGTGGTGGCGAGCCTTGGTAAAGAAAAGACATAAACTGATGGTATGTTAAGGTATGGCTCAAAAAATGCTGCTTTTTAGCTCTCTGTCCACTGGGCTCCCTTGGCATAACCCTTGAAGGATCCCAGTGAACTTTGTATAGCACTTGAATCCCTTCGCTGATGATTCTCGGTAAATATCTTACATGTAATGTCTATGCGAAGGAATTCAAGTGCACTAAAAAAATCATTAGGATCCTGCCACGGTAGGATACGGAACCTCCCTTTAAACTGGGGTTGTTTCCTTCGGCCGGTTAGTCAGCGTAGAAGCCTTTCAACACGTTCATCATAGTTTTTTCTGGCCTAGCTCCTTCTGCGCTCATCCTAATATAAACATGTCCAGTGACTTGAAAGGTCACTATGGCCACAAGAATTTGGACATTCCGAAAAAATCGAATGTGTTCAATTAACAGTTTTAAATCAAGCCTAAAATGGATATCCTTTTTTAAGGTTTATGAAAACTCAATCTTTTCTGGAACTAACTACATTTTCCCCGGAATTAATCTATATTCTAGACAAATTCTACTCCAATTCCCGGTCGGTTTCATATTGGTCGTTTGTTTTCCATTTTTATATACTTTTCTAAATCATAGACACACACATTCGTAGTACGAGTTATTAAGTCAGATATCAGCCATCCTTATCAGCCTTAGACTATAGCTCAGTATTCAACTAAATTTCAACAATCATTTCTAAATATCAACTATCATTACAAGTTGTTTTCGAAATCTCAACTGATCTCAAGTTAGCTGGAATTCTTTAAGAATAGTCTGAATGGCGTTCTTCAGAGAGCTGAAGGTTGACAGTGTGCCCATATACCACGTTCGACTTGGTATTCACGACACTGCACGTGTCCAAGTGCGGCGGTGACCACTTACCAATATTTGTGGCTTGCCAGTCTGCTCCCATTTCCTATTAAAAAAAAAAAATAACTATGTTGCCTCTACTTGACACCATTTTGATATTGATCGGTCATTTTTCCTCTTAGCACACTCGCAATCAGAATCTGATTATTGCTTAATTGTGATTCGCAATAACACGTAATAGGTAGGTAACACATACGTGTGTAAGCATACAGTCAACATCTAATCAGACTAGCCGGTCTTGTTACGTTGACATAGAGGCGATAATGGAACAAAAATTGTAAGCGTTTTGCTGTATTTTCTGTTGAACAATCGTAATTACAAAGAGGGTTATACCCAACGACGGGTTCTATAAAGGGGAGAGAATAATTAGGCTTGATTTATATTGAGACCCCAAACAGCGAATAATTTTCATGTCTGAGTTTATTTAAATAACAAGGACATTCCTTGCGACGTTTTTAATTTGTTACATAGACATGTAATTATATAGACCTAATTAATTAATGTGCTATAAGGTTGAAGGAATGAATGAATAAACTCCATAAAGAATGTATTAGGTCCTTACCTATGAAATTGCCGTTCTATATGGAAGATTTTTTTTTGTTTCTATGAATATTATATACCTACTTAATAGGTAGTCTGAAAACTTCGTGGCCTTTTTGAACGTATGACTTTAGCGTATGGCTAGCAACACTGATCACTGGCGGGAAAGTGATATACCGTTAGACAGCTGACTTTTTGTAACGACGGCAAATTGAAATTACAAGTTAAAAGTTTTATCTTTTCATATTTTATAACAATATTAAAATGGAAGTTAATAAGGAGAAAATTAGATATTGTCTTACATTTTTTTTTTCGACGAGCGTAAGATTGCTTAGGCTCGAAAGGAGAATTGTAGTGTTTACGGAGAAAATTCTTTATTTAAAACTACTCCAAAAAAAAAGGTTCATTCGATTCAAGTCTGGTAATTTTGATGTGAATGATGTTCCTCGCTGTGGTCGTCCAATTAAGGTAAATGTTTATGTTATCATTGCAAAAAATAACCATATCGACGCATAAGAAGTCTTAAAATTGTGGAAGAGCATAGCATTCACCACTCAACAGTTTTGGATCACTTGCATATACTGAATTTTGTAAAAAGCTAGATGTTTCGGTGCCGCATGATTTAAATGGCATAAAACTTGGTGGATAGAATTTCCAGATGCGAGATGTTGCTAAAACGAAATGAAATCGATCCATTTCTGAAGAGGATGACAAGTGGATCACCTACGATAACAATGTTTAAAAACGATCTTGGTCTAAGCGAGATGAGCCATCACAAATAGTATAAGGTCGGGGAAAAAGTTTCTTCGTATTTTATATACACATTATAGACATTTTTTTAAAAGTGTAATTATATTTAATTATATTTAATATATGTGTATTCTATAACTTGTTGTCATCTTGTAGGTAGTGACATGATCCCGTTGCTGTAGAAATTTTGGGATTTTTGGTCAAAAAATTGCGACAAGTAGTTTTGACAGTCCTCTCTTGATGTTAACCTTACACTTTTCTCTTGTCCTCTTAGTCTGATCAGCCGTAGGCAGTAGAGATCCGAATCGATGGTTTTGCGGTAAAAGCTCATAATGAACGATGCTTTTCCAATCCCACCATACACGCAACATCACCTTATTGCGCGTTAATCCGGGTTTCGTCACAGTCTGTCGAGCTTGACCGCACTTAGACCATGATCTTTTGCGCACGTTCTTGTCGTAAGTGATCTACTCCTCATCACCAGTGATCAATCTTTTCAAAAATGGTTCGGTTTCATTGCGTTTTAATAGAGAATCGCAAACGATTACACGGTTCATTAGGTTTCTTTCAGTGAGCTCGTGTGGTACCCAAATATCGAGCTTTTTTGTGAATCCAGACTTTTTCAAATTGACCACAAACCTGTTTTGTGGTCGATGCCCAGTTCATCAGCAATGTCGTAACTACTTATATGCCGATCTTGCTGCACTTTTTCACAAATGGCATCAACTTTATCAGTAACAGGGCGACCGGAGCGAACTGCATCTTTAACATTAAGATTTCCTGATTGAAAACGCTTAAACCAACTTTGTGCTACTCTTACTGACACTGCATTAGGTCCATAAACCGCACAAATTTTTTTTCGCGGCTTGTGTCGCAAATTTCCCTTTTTTGTAATAAAACTTTAAAATGTATCGAATTTCTTAGATAGATTCACTCATTTTCTTGGACAGAAAAACAATAGAAAAATGGCGGGAAACAGTTTTTTATTTTTTTATTTCTTTTTCTTAAATGTTACCTTTTTAATGGTATCGTAACCAGCCAGGTACAAACAGTTCAATCAAAGATATTGGATCACAACTTCATACATACGAACTTATACTTATACATATTATACATACTTTCTCCCCACCGTATTGATTATGTTGGGACTGGAAAGGCATTGTGTATTACAAGCTTTTGCCACATGGCGAAACGATAAATTCTGATGTCTACCGTCAGGAATTAGGAAAATTGAAACAAGCACTTGAAGGAAAACGCCCAGAATTAATGAATAGAAAAGGTTTAGTTTTCCATCACGACAATGCTTGACCGCATACATCTTTGATGACTAAACAATAATTGATGGACCTTGCCTGGGATGTTTTAATGCATCCTCCATACAATCCAGACAGCACCTTCAGATTATCATTTATGCCGCTCTTTATAAAATTCTCTAAATGTAGTAAAATTACATTCAAGAGAAGCCTGTATAAACCATTTAAATCAGTTTTTCTCCCAGAAACCCAAAAAAAAATTATAGCGATGGGGTAATGGCTCTGCCAGAAAAATGCCAGAACTAGCCGAATTAAATAGACAATATTCAATTCAATAAATATCTATGTAATACAAAAAAGTCTTTATTATTTTCACTATAAAAAGGCCGGCAACTTATCTAACTACCCTAATATTTCATTAATCGAAGTATTGTCCATTATTATCAATGCACTTTTGGCATTTTAATGGAAGTCGATCGATGTCTCTGTTATAGAACTGGGGACGGGAATCAATCAATTCTCTTTATGGGTTTTTACTGCCTCATCGGAATTGAATATTTTCCTCTGTAAAAAGTTATCCAAATTCGGAAAAAAAGGGAAATAAGTAGGGTCAAGGTCTGGCGAGTACGGTGGGTGAGGGAGAGTTTCCAGTCGAAGCTCCTGTAACTTGAGACTGTCTGTCCTGCAGTGTGTGCGAGCATTACCATGGAGATGTAGTGGACTAGAGCGATTGACCAGAGTCGATTGTTTGATAGCGACCTTGTCCATCATCGTTTGAAGTTCTTCACAGTACACATCTGCATTAATTATTGTGCCAGATTTCAAGAATCTGTAGTGCATAATACCGGCACAGGATCACCATACAGTCACCATGAACCTCTTTTGACTCAGTTTACGTTTGGGACATTGTTTGGCTGTATCACCTGGGTTCAAGTTTTACGATTATTATACAGGATCTACTTCTAATCACAAGTTAGAAGGGATGCGATTCAGAATCTAGGAAATTCTCCGAAGATCTTATTAGGCAGAGGTCTTGAATAGTAAAGGCTTTCTTGTCTTATTTCTCGTCACCGGTTCCCAAGGATATTAACTCTGTCATCACTCAATGTAGAAACATAAAAAATTACTTAGCATGCAAAAGAAAAAAGTACCACATTTGGATACTGATATTTCTAAAATTGTTTTTACCACCGACTCACCGTTAAAGCCGTGCCTAGAGACATCAGTTTTTTTATTTCCCTATACTAGAAATCGATCGAAATCGTATTAATTTGGGATTACAAAAACCCAGCGTTATAAGAAAATCGAAATTTCACTTGAATACTTGAAACACCTATTAAGCGTGGAAACACATTCATTCCTTTCACTAGCCGAAAATTAGTTACTCATGTATTCGCTCAAGCCCTCGCAGTGTGCAGCTTCGGTGTTTCTTCAAGGAAATTACCTACCTACGTATACAGTCATAAAACGTTATTCCCCTTGGAAGGATTTGTTCAGTAAAGCCGTAATCTTGAAGAGGAAGGATAATTTTACTGCTGAGATCTCAGGGTTGTTTACCACGCATTGCGTAAATTTTATATAAGCAGCTGTGAAGACTTAGACGTATTTAACTATGTGTACTATGTGAAAAACACGACTTACGTGTTTTTCACATAGTACCTGATAAATTGATCATGTAAAGAAACAGCATGAAGCCAGACTAACGACAAGACGTATCAAGAATTTCGTTTCGGTGAGAGTAAACAAATGAAGCGTCCCAAAAAAGATAGAAAGTTTAAATTACAGAAAGAGAAGGACCATTTATGACTTTTTCAGTCCTCTGTTTTTGGTTTTTGAATGGACTATTTTTCCAAGAGAATTTATTCTGCCTAGTGTAAGTTCGAAGGATTTCAGACGGATTGGGATCTCCGTTAATTACGTGCCTGTATCAAACGCAACATTAGTAAGTTTTTTTGCGTCCATATAAATACGAAATTGAACAAAGAATATTAACAGAATTGTGTATGGCACTCTATATTTTAATATATCCAATTTTGCCAATATCGCACGCAACTTGTCACATACGAGGCTTATATGAATTTGCCAGTTATGAACGACATAACCAACCAGCACGATTATTAAACGACGAATGAAGGCGTAACTTGCGATCTTGCCTGTATTTAACAATATTAGGTCAAATAGGGGTCCCGTACACCGCAAGGGCGGACGCGATATTTGTCATTAGTAATTCCTCGCTCTGTCAACGATAGTGTTTCACAGGACTCAGGAGCCACTCTCATTTCACGTAAAATGAAGTTTTGGAAAACTGGATAATTTCTCTCATCCCAAAACACTTCAATTACACAATGACACAAAAAATTGACAAACTATGAAACTGAAAAAATGGCAACTGAATGTTATTGATTTTATAATTATCTAATACTTTAATATTTTGTTTACATTTGAAAATATTTTTAATCAAACAAATTTCCCGTGATAGATAAACTTTGCATCTAACATTGTCTGTCAAACTGTCAAATTAACGAGGAAGTTAATTAATTATACTCAGTTTTGAAGGAAATGTGTAAGAAAGTTATAAATTTTCCAACTCTTACCTTTAGAATTACCTAATACAAATATTATGAGGTAGCGTGAGCCCCCAAACCGCTCAAATATATATTTGAGCGGTTTGGGGTAATGACGTCGAGCTCAATGTAATGAGGTTTGAAGACATTTCTCTTGCCACGCACCCAGCCAGATGTTTATTTAATTTTCTTTGAGATGTATTTGTGATGTCGAATTGAAATGTCTTATAAAGTAATTTTATGCCTTTTATTGTTATAGCACAGTAATGAGATTCTAAAAGCTCCGTAAACTGTTTGTAGAGAATTATTTTCAAATATGTATACCCATATAGGTTGATCAATATATTTTTGGAAATGTATTGAAACTTTAGGAAACGTATTATTTTTCAACGTAAACACCTTCTAAAATACAGCCTGAATAACGTTTTGAAAGTTGCTCAATTCCCTTGGAAAAAAAGGCTTGATCCTGGGTATCGAAAAAAGACTACATGACATCTCGTCATCTCCGTGAAATTTTATACCACGCAAGTGTTTTTCAAATTGGTGAAAAGGTGAAAATCACTAGGAGCTAGGTCCGGTGAATATGGCGGATGCTGCATCAACTGAAACCCAGCCTTTCGCATGGCAGCGCCTGCAACATCAGACCGATGCACAGGTCCATTGTCATGATGAAAAAGCACTCCGGCACGCAATTTTCCACGTCGTTTATTTTTTATTTCCATGCGTAGTTTTTTGATCAATGTTACGTAATACTCTCCAGTTATTGTCTGTCCTTTAGTTAAATAATCGATCATAATGATATCTTCCGCATCCTAGAAGACCGAGACCGTATCTTGCCAGCGGACACAGAGACCTTGATTTTCTTGGCTGGCAGGGAGGACGATCTTTTCTACATATTACTTTGGTTCTTCGTCTCCGGCTCAAAATAGTGAACCCACGTTTCATCAACGGTCACGAAACGTAGTCGAAAAGATTCTGGGTCTCGGTCAATAATTGCCAAATTTTGCTTTGAAATGTTTACTCTTGTTTTATTTTGTGCATCTGTTAACATTCGAGGAACCCCACGCGCGGCCATCTTTTTGAATTTTAAGGTATGAGTTAAAATGAACTGAATTGTCCCGAACGAAAGCTTCATAATCTCAGCTAAATGACGAATAGTCACACGTCGATCTGTCTTGACAATTTCTTCATTTTTTTTAACGTTGTCTTCAGTAGCACCGGTTGTTGGGCGCCCAGTGCGAGTCTATCGCTATAATTTATATTATAACAGTTTATAACTAGGTGCCTTAATAAAGTTTTCCGTCAACGCCTCCTCCCGCTTCACATTTTTCTAGTTAATTAATACTTGATCGTTCGTTAATTAAAAGTCGTTTGTTATGTCCTCACTTCCAACTTTGGCTTCCAACTTTTATTTTTGTTCGAAATAAATTTTTGATTTAATTTTTAAAACTTATATACGCCTATTAAAAATACACAGGACACAGAGTGTTTTATATTACCCACAGAGATTGTTATATTACCTACCCAGAATATCAATCGATAATAGAAAAATAAATACTCGATTAAACTCTATATTGAACTATTCATTTTGACAAGTATATTCCCAACTGACCACTTTGCATGTATTTATTACTATAATTTTACACCTATGTCAATTGTAATGAACTTTTGACAAGGGTAACAAGCTCAAAGCATAGGGTTGCGATTGACGGGCTTTAATTGTACCTAGACTGTAGGTAGGCACACACTCGTATATCATTCGATTCTGACATACGATCATTGATTTTATAGCTGTGCGTGTCACTTTAGCTTGTATAACTCCTGTATAAGCCTGTATGTATAAATTGATGAAATAGTATGACAACTTATATTTTATTACTATGTCTGCGATCATGTGACCTTTCGAGTATGTGTAGCTAATTCATAGTTCATTCGATCTGGTGTTAGCTAGTCCGACTGGGCGCGTTCGACTGACCTTTAGGTATTAAAGCTATCAGAATACAGACATTAAAGGAACATAGACTGTTGTGGAAAGTATTAATGCTACGCATAAAACAACCTGTGTTAGCATAGTGCTCATTTTTTATCCCATCTCATTCTATATTTATCTATTTAAACGGGTCTCGATGTGTATGTTTACCTTATTTATGCGTTTAATTTTCGGTTGAGTTGCACCAACCGTGGATGTGTGGAAAACGCTTAAATCTCAAATGTTATATTGTAAAGCATCTCATTCTATTCAATATTATTACTTCACAACGATTCGATTTAATATCAGCCTGTATCGTTGGGACGTTGCAGTGGGCTGCGGGCACATGCCTCTCAGAAATTATGACCATAATTATGATTATGGGTTTCGGGCCACAATTCACCACGCAAATCCAGTGCGGATTGGTATTTAATATTTTCTTAGGTTTTCGCGATTACTATACATAGCAATTAAACAACTTTGAACGGTTTAAATCGCGTATATTTAACATTATTTACTTTAGTGACTGTCACCCCGTGACCACGTCCACTGCAAAGTGTTCGAAACGTCGGGATAAAAATAATGTTAAATATACGCGATTTAAACCGTTCAAAGTTGTTTAATTGCTACGGATTGGTATTTATTTAAATTCTTTTAATATTTTGTTATTTTTTTTAATTTTTGATTCACGGGGATGCAAGTTTTCTAATGAAGTTTCTCGTCACCACCGACCTTAATGATAATTTAAAAATCCGTTATTAAATAAACATCAACGGTACGGATCAGGATTTAAACGTATGACCTAAGGCGTGAGAGCCGAGAACAGATATTCCTAGACAATATTAAAAGATAATTGGGAGGTGTATTAACGAAATTTTATTACTGCGTAAATCTGAAACGTGACCCGACTCGGTCGCTTTGGATTAAGTCCATTTATATCAGCTCAGTCATGTCCTCTGCATTAGATCCTCTCTATTCTGTCACTCCAGACATAGGTAACTGCAGACGGAAAGTGTTATCTATTATTCTTGGCAATTATTACCTACTTATAAGGTACCTACTTATTATGTAATTTTTTTTTTAAAACTTAGTTCACTGTACCGTACCGTATACTTACTGTACAATCAACCTGATCTCAAGACTTATATTTTATTCTTCGAATTCTTCGAACTTCGAATGTGTTATTGATTTCTTTTTCATTCCAGCCATTGTTATAAATTCATTCTCATTATTTAGTTACGGAAATATTTTATTGACTCTTACAATTCTGACTTTAATTGAGGCTGTTGTTTTATAAATGAAATAAAAAAAAAACTTTTTTAAAAGGTTGCTTGGAGTATGTTTTAACTTCCTGTTCCAGATTGATTGTATTCATTTGTCTGGCTATGCACCTAGTTATCAGTCTGTGATACTAATACTGAGTTTAGGGTAATCGGAAATCAACACTTGTCAAAATATGACCGACGCTGTAGTTTTATTTATTCTTGCACCGTTCATAAAATAATTAAAACATTTCCAAATACTAAGTTTCACAATTCCTTTGTGATTTGAAAAAATATATTAGCAGCCACGATCACCACTATTACTATATACCTTTGACGAATTGGGACGTTTATGAGAATTTATTTTCTGTGACAAATGGGATTAGTCAATCAATTTAAAACAGATTTAATTTCGAACAAATTCAATTAGAACAGATAAAGTCCCCCAGGGAAGGCCTATGCTGAAGGCTAAAAAATCGTTAAAGGTTTGTATCAATTTAGAACAGATTAAAAAGAATTAGCCGTATTAAAAGGGCTTAATGTGTTTTTTTTATAGAAAGACGGTCGCCAGACGAGCACGCAGTCCACCCGGTGGTAAGTGGATACTGTCGGACACCCGAGATACCTTTCGAGATACGAGACAATTTTCATCTATCAGTGATCAAACCATTAGCCTGAGCGCTTATTACACCAGACTGCGTCTATCTCCAGCAACAAGCGACGTTACTATCGATCTGTCTGTTCTGTTACGTTTGGCCGGCTGCCAGCCTCACACAAGCATCGTGGACCGTCAGCTGTTTTCCATTCCATGTCTCTTATGGAAAGTTCTGGAAAGCCTGAAATAACAAAATAGGTCTATTAGACAACTATCCTTCCACATTATTCAGAACTTTGTCGACATGAAACTGAAGAGAAGTTCGAATCCTCTTACCTTTGTGGGCGACAAAAAGTTTCATAATATCTCGAAAGAAATAGTAAAAACTTTCTTCCAACATTATTTACTGCTGCCTCTTATGTTGTATAAGGTTTATGCGTTCGTATATTTAAGAACATGTTTATTTGTTATTTGAGTAAAGAGACCTTATTGTCGGTATGAACTTATTGACTAAGATTTATACTGTATGAGCGACTGAACTAAATGTTTTTTATTATAAAAATATTTATTATATTAGTCGATGTATTTATTGACTCATATTATGTCATAGAGTACATACCCAATACTCTATGTATTATGTACACACTCGCCACCTCGCGGGCAGTTGATTGATGCCACTCGTGTAAATCTCATGGACGGGTATCAATGAATTCTTCAAAGGCCCTAATCACAGCTACTTCAGAATCGATTTTTTTCCAATTTTTTGAAATATTTCATTTACCATTATTTCGTTGTTTCAAAATTCATTTTTTTAATTAAATCATCAAAACTACAATAGATATTAAATCATATCTTATTACTAAGATGTTATTAAGTACAACTTAATTCTTAATAAACATCGTGGAAACATGTTCTAACATTCGATTATTAAAATAGAGAAGCAAAAAGGTTCTATTTTATTTCTTTAATTTTACTCAAAAGATCTGAGAAACTAGAAGTCTTTTCAAAGTTATTGTCACATTTGGTCGTTTTATTGAATTAATTGAAGCATATTTGTAACTTTCCTACGCCTTTCATTTGTTTGAAATATAGGTAATGGATGTTTTTACTGCATAATTTTGCATTATGTAGTCATAATGCACCAATAGAAGTGTTGCGTTCTCTAGGCTCTTACAGCAATAGATTCCATTGTTTACAAAGTGTACTTACTTTGTTTCGCTATTACCAATACGGCGCTCTTTTCACTTTAGTTGACTAGATACGTATTTATTTCGGATATTGCATTTTAACCACATTGTAAATTTTCCACGTGGATGCATTGATTTGTCTATAACTGTATTTCTACGGTCCCTTTGGTCTTTTCTGGTTGATTGATGTGTTGTAGGTACTCGTAGGACAAAAGCGTTTTGCTTTTGTCCTAATAATAAATTGAATACAGTTTCATTATCATAACAAATATTTTTCTGATTCCTTGTGGTCCCAAACCACGTTACAATCTAATATTTTTTATTATCAGACGATCGAAACCGTGCTTCAAACAGGCCTACTCTACTACAAACAGGTACAACAGTACAAACAGTACAAAATTACAACAGTACAACATTGAGTACAAACAGGTACTGAATGGCCTGATTGGAATGCACCAATCTGGAAGAAGTAACTTAGGAGTTATTGATGCCCTTATGTATATAATGCAAAATTATGGATATAATTCAACTTCATAAATAAGTTTATAAACTTGAAGAATAGTTTGACAATACCACTCGCCATATAAAAAAATGTGCATAGGGAAATAGAAAAGTAAGGATAAAATAATACGTTATATTTAAACATGAACTTGACTAGTGTGAACATGAACCAGTATTTCCTCTGAAATTACTACATCACCTTCTGACAATGTTAAACTCGTGTCTTCACATTTCTCACGGGTAATGTGTGAAGATACAAGTGGATAGCTACTACCTAGATCCACATAGAGAATACAATATTTCACTACGTAAAGTTAGGCTGGTGTTATCTTGAAACATACAAGTTGTTACTTAAGTAGGTACAAAAGAAATTGGATTTGTTGTAGAGATCTTTGTTTGGGTCAAACTATAGAAAGAAACTCAGTAAACGAGTTTTGAAACAATGTTCAGAACAATATTATTTTTTTCATAGTTTGGTAAAGACTTTTCTTTGAACTTAGTTATAAATTAGTTTACGGATGACCGTCGCACTGTCATCGCCCAATCGTAATTCATATAAGGTATATTCGAATCATTTCCAACGGCCACCACCACCATTAGTGACCGTTAGCACGGAATCATAATTGTATTCCCATCGACAGCCGGTGGTGGTCGATGGGAATATAAAATAATATTTTTATAATTATATCATAATTTTTTTTATAAAATATTATGTTTTTTTTTCATATTATTTATGTAGTAATAGTATAATATATTTCATGTACTTATATCATTCACATCATGAATGATAAGTTCAGATCTCTGCTTTGCTGTGGATTTTTTATTCACAAATAAAATAAAATTAATAGATACAGTCAGCATCAGGATTTTAAACCTTATTGATAGCGTCTTAAGATACCAATAGATATAGATTGACTTGTTGCCGAGACTACTTATTTGTTGATACAGCTCCTTAAAACGGTATTAATGGCTTGCGATAACATGCCGTTAGTCATCACCATCGATATGAGACAATACACCTCATACCGGTGGCCATAACAAAATCAAGAACAGGTGAATATGTTGAAAATTAATTTCCGACTTTTCCACGCAACAGTACCTAAATGAGAATTTGAAGAGGCCTAACAATGACTATTAAGGTTAATTGGATATTGGGTACTTTGTTATTGAATTATGAGATTAATTTATTCCATATTGGATATTGAACATTACTTTTATATGTATAAATCACCAGTTAGTTACACAAGAACTTTACAACACCCATCGTCCCAATACCCTCCCTTATTGTCAATCCAGACGATTATATGTTCATAACATTTAATATTACAAGGAATTCAGATAAAAACATGACGAATTTAAAATGACACAACCGTCGTCGTTTTGTTTAATGTTACAGTTTTCTTTACAGCGGACTAGGTGCGCTCGTTATCCTCCCTGTTCCCTCCATCTTTCCCCCCTCTTTTTCCTAATACACTCCTTAATTTTACAAAGGCGGCGCATCTGGGTAGTACTAACATTTTTTATTCTTGACCGATGTCGGCAAGTATCTCGGATGTCCATGGCCGACAGTATCCACTTATCACCGAGTGGACTGTGTGCTCATCTGGCGAACGTCTTTCTATAAAAAAAGACATTAAACCCTTTTAATACGGCTAATTCTTTTTAATCTGTTCTACATCGATGCAAACCTTTAACGTTTTTTAGCCTTCAGCACAGGCCTCCCCTGGGGGGTATTATCTGTTCTAATCGAATTTGTTCGAAGTTAAATCTGTCTTAAATTGATTGACTAATCCCAATTGTCACACAAAATAAATTCTCATAAACGTCCCAATTCGTCAAAGGTAGATAGATATAATAGTTTTTATTTCTGTTCTAATTCGTGAAATTTGTTTCATGAATTATTATTGACCGGCTGCCTTTCAAATAGCCTCACTCCATCTCTTTCCGTGGATACAGAAAAGGGCGACTAGGCGATTACAAAGCGGCTATCACAAGTCCTGAGAAATCACACCACCTTAGTACAATCTTAAAACGTCACGCTGGATTAGCGTGACGTTTTACATCCCTCATATATAAGACAATGAATAGGCCCATGTCCAGCAGTGGATAATAAGAGCGCTGGTGACGATGAACGGCAGTAAATATTTCAGTTGTTTGCAACTTCTTCTTTAGGCGATATGTTGCGAAGAAATTAGATTAATGGCTATTATAAATATGATTAAAGTACAGTTTTAGAACTCAACGATGTCAGTACACACTTTGTTCCTTAAAAGTATATATCTCTTATAAAAACTGAGTTGTTATTTAAAGTATAATACGTATCGTTACCCAACTTTACTCCATTTAGCTTCTCAACGATAAATATTGTTCCGAATGAGGCGCAAGGAAGCACTTTGCAACTGTCATTATTATAACTGAAACCATTATATTACTTAGGTAATATTTCTTCCTTTCACCTGAGGGATTTCATTTATTGTGTATACATAAATAACTTGCTTGCTTCTATGTATACTTCATGTATAATAGAATTTTTTGCACTTTGCTGGAATGGTACTATATACCTCAATTTTCGGTAATCATACGTAGGCGGGATGATAAGTATCTGGCCTAAACTATTTAAAAAGAACATATATTTAAAATAAATATCTCATTTTACAAAAGAGATTTCTAGCTATCCATATTCTAAATTTGAAATCGAGGGCTCCAATACTTTTTAATAATCTGACATTTTAGAAAATCTTATGTTGAATTTTTCACAAAATGAATAAAATTGAACAAAGAGCAGTGATAAAGTTTCTTCATATGAAGGGTTTAAAGGGATCAACAATTTTTGACGAGTTAAAAAATGTTTTAGGTGAAAGTGCTCTATCATATGCCACAGTCAAGAACTGGGTTGCCAAATTTAAGCGCGGCCGTACAAGCGTCCAAGATGAATGCCGATCTGGATGTCCAAAAAGCGTCACCACCCCAGAAATGATCTCCAAAGTCCATGAGATGTTCTTGGACGATCGAAGATTGAAATTATCCGAAATAGCTGACAGTGTAAGCATCTCGAAAGAACGGGTACATCACATTCTGAGTGAAGAATTGCATATGAAAAAGCTATCCGCCCGTTGGGTGTCGCGCTTGCTTAATCTCGATCAAAAACGAATTCGTATGCAAGACTTCCAACACTGTTTGAATAGTTTTAAGAGTAATAAAGTGGATTTTTTGCGAAGATTTGTAGCAACAGATGAAACGTGGGTCCATCACTATACACCTGAATCCAAAATTCAATCAAAGCAGTGGACAGTAGCTGGGTGTTCGGCTCCAAAGAAAGCCAAAGCTGCGAAATCGGCAGGGAAAGTGATGGCATCTGTATTTTGGGATGCGAAGGGAATTTTGATGACAGATTACCTTGCGACGGGTCAAACTATTACCGGCGACTACTACGCTGATCTGTTACACAAGTTACAGGAATGTATTCAGCAAAAAAGACCAGGTTTGACTCGAAAAAAAAAAATCTTTCACCAAGACAACGCCTGCGTTAAGGCAATGGCAAAAATCAACGAATTACACTACGAATTGTTGCCCCATCCACCTTATTCGCGTGACCTACCACTGTCGGACGTCCACCTTTTCCCTAAGCTCAAAACTTTTTTAGGCGGACAGAAATTTGAGACGAATGATGCCGTTATAACTGCTGTAGAGGAGTATTTTGCCGGCCTTGAAGAAACTCATTTTATGGAGGGCTTAACTGCTTTGGAGCGAAGATGGACTAAGTGCGTAGAGCTTAAAGGAGACTATGTCGAAAAATAAAAACCACTTCGTTACGTTAAACTGAGTATTTCTTTCCTAGGCCAGGTACTTATCATCCCGCCCTCGTAGTATAACATATAATCCGTAGTATAGACAAGTTTTTATGTACTATTTTTGAATGAATTTTCTACTATATTATTATGATTTTTTTATTCCCTGCTAATGTTCGTAACACTCGTAACTCTTAGGTCTTGTATCCACAAGATAAATTAAGAAAATTTTTATAAAAACCTTTAAGTTAATTAAATCAATTTTAATATAACCGCTATGGAGCTACTTATTTCTTTATATACGAGTAGAAAAATACTTGACACAAACATGGGTAGCGTTTGAAAATGAAAAAAATACACTGAAACTTACTTAAACATATTTTAGCATACTTACATATTTAAACAACAAGGTTGGCTCGGAGAAAATGCTTTACTTATAGTATTAAGTCCGCCTTTCGTTAGCGCTACAAAATGTTAATGATATAAATACCGATTTATCATTTCATGAATTCAAAATAGTATTACTGAAGGTACTATTACATAAATCGTTGGACAACCGAGCTTTCGCATAAATACAAAGTTTTTCCTTTTGTAAACTAGTGGTAACGATGATTCTAAAGTTCATTCATTCTAACTCAATGAATAAATTTGTCCTACAACGTTATATTTACGGTTGGCGCTACCTAACCATTTATTGAATAAGTTGATAATGACCTGCAAAGTTGTTTGTGTTTGTGCGAACGCTCTACTGGTCGATACTTTACACAGGTCTGGTTCACAAACAACCTCTAAACTAACGTTAACAATTCATTCTAGTTACTTAGAATACTCGCGCGTGAAACAATGGAAATCAAATAGTAATTTCAATTAAAAACTTTAACTTCAATCACGAGTGACTGCGAGCGACGTTTGTGTGAGTGACTCCAAACATTCGTGTAGTGAGTGGTCTGTGAGTGACAGTTCGGGGGCCGAGGGGTCTGCAGCGCGGGAGTGAGGCGTAAGATGGAAGAATATGCTGACGGGCATTATAAATTTAGGTAAGTCCGCTAACTAAATTAAATAGCAAATCATAATTTAATACTCTGAGTTTCCATAATTTGAGATAATAATTTGAGGCATAATAAGAGTATTAAATCATAATTTGATACTCACAACTTTGTCAGGTGTACCGACAAAGATTTTTTATCTCACTACCAGATATTTTTAACTAAGGTTTTTGTTTTACTATCGCAGGAAGGCCCCTGCATCACGAGGCCCTCGGGCCGGACCCAGCGGGCCCATGCGTAACAATGGCACTACGTACATTGAGGGAATAGGATAAAGTGGGAAATAGAGTATATTACTGGGTAGTCTACTGTGAGTGCAGGGTAAGATGGCCAGTCAAGTCTGCCTAGCAGCTGTGGGTTGCAGCGATAAGTCCAAAGGTATTGTCGGCCATTATCATCTGCGATAAATGTCAACATCAGTCAAGTATTTTAAACGTTGTCTACCTTTGGTGATTTAGAATTTGATTAAGAAAAAGGAAGTAGGTAGTGTAAATTAAGTATTTGTCGTTTGTCTGTTATTATAACCATTTATTAGTGAAGAAATACAATTATTATAATTAATTGTAGCGACCGGTAAGTCCGACAAAGTTATTGTGAGCGAGGGGAACTGAAGCTCTCTAAAACTCTTACTTCTTACCAATGATGTTCACTATTTCATAGACGTCTAAATATACCTCCTTTACAGGTAGGTACTATAACGGAGAATAATAATATAACGGGTAGATGTTTTTTGTCATTGTTTTTAATACAACTTAAAGGCCTGATGGTAACCCACCTCCACCCATGGTCCTACCAACCTTTTGGTTATACGGACCAAATCGTCGGGAGGTACGCGCCGTTCGCCTGCTAGGGCTATGTTGCGGCGCGTATCTGCTCTGCCTCCCTACAAGTATTCTCTTTTGCCTGTGTCCCATAAGCACTCTCCCCTTTCTGGGGCTGTTCTACTCCACTAGACGTTGTACTTCAGTGCCGAACAGCTCTTTCGGGCTCCTTTTCCTGTGCCATCGGTGTGCAAACTCTCTGAGCCCGCGGAAGTTCGCTTCGGAGGAGACGAGGTCGCAGTAGTATGCCGGTCCCTCCTCCCGCCGTACAATCCTCTCTAGCATGCTCCGTTGATATTCCTCGTATAGAGGACAGGACCATAGAATATGGTGCAAGTGCAACTTAAAGGCCTGTTCAGATTTAAGCGATATTCGCTGCCGCCTGCAGTAACGATAATGTTAAGCCCAAGTAAGTGATACTGTTACCACTGGGCCTAGGCCGCTATATGCGACATATCGCTACCCGAAGCAGTTAGCGTATATCGCCTATGTCTGAACGAAGGAACCATCACTTATCCACGCGAATATCGTTAACGCAGGCGGTAGCGAATATCACTTATATCTGAACAGGCATTTACTTGTATATTCAAACAAGAGTTAATTTAGAGTACTGAGCTTTGATACCAAATATAACTAACAAATATTCTATAGTCTCTTCGAAAACATTTAGGCTGAGGTAGTTGAAATATTCAAAAGCAGTTGAGCTTTGGCCTTATAGGTTTCTGAGCTTATAGAAACTAAACAAGGAATTAAAAATATATTAATTAAAGGGATTAAGAGTGAATTTAGTACAGACTTGTCCGTGAAATGCCGACAAGTGGCCGCTACGTACACAAAGCCCCGAAATTAATGTTGATTGAGAACGATTTAATTAAACTGGATTTCAATTAATACTCGCGACCTCAATGTTTGAATGCCACACGCAGCTATTTTGAAACGTAACCATTTAAGATTTAGAGCAACGCTGCTTCTCTTTCGGAAATTGAAGCTAGAAATATTGCGCTGCATTTTTTAAGCAATATGATAGTAACTATCAAGCAGAGTGTCTCTCTGAGTCTCACAGCTCTCTGCAATTCCAACACAATAATTCCGCATAGTCCAGTGAAAGAAATTTTGAAACAGTTCAAGTAATATTTTCTTAGGTTTTCGCGATTAATATACATAGCAATTAAAGAACTTTGAACGGTTTAAATCGCGTATATTTAACATTATTTATATCCCGACGTTTCGAACACTTTGCAGTGGACGTGGTCACGGGGTGACTAATTGATTTTATTTGTCACTTGAGTTATTAAGAAATTATTTGTAGCATTATTTGTAGGAGCATCGGTATCCGGATAAAAGAACACATAGCTGACATGAAGAACTATATATAAATATAGTTATATAAATATAAATATAGTCGGGATATAAATAATGTTAAATATACGCGATTTAAACAGTTCAAGTAGTTTAGTTATTTTGTAGCCCTCAAATTAAGGGGTTTCAACTGAAAATTCAAGGCGAAAGTCATTTAGTGACTTCCGGCACTATGCTGAGCTGAAAATCCTCTTAGTGTAGACATCCTCTCGCACGCGGTTGACAAGGCAACAACATCCAGCGTTCTCTTTACTTGTCTATTTCAATTTAAAGTAATGCGCTAACAACATATAATATTTAGTCTATCCAAAAAGGTTGTGACAATTTGCAATTCAGAGCACGCCAACTTTGAGCGAAAATTACGTTGAAAAACAAGTCGTAATTCATGTGGAGCGTCCGTGACGGCTATGGTTGACGTCACAACAATATGTTACGGTTTGAAATAAAATGTTTGAGCATTTCGTTTTTATGGAATAATATAAAAACTAATTAAATACATAAATACGATTTAAATGCTAGACTTATTTCATTTAACTTTAGGCAAATTATAAAAAAATGTCGTACAAAATTAATTGAAGCAACTGTTGTTAACTCTTTGTATTGAATAGTTTTTGAGTCTTTCTGATTAATAATTTGTGAACACTACACTATTCTGTCCTTGCGCTACTGGACATGGGCACAATTCGTATAAGCTGTTCCTATTGCCTTATGCGCGAGGGACATACGGCCTTAAGAACACTGTGTTTAGATAAAATGGCCTATGGTTTTCAGATACTTACGTACAATCCACTTCTGTAATATCATAAATGTAATTAGTAAATTAATTAATTAAATAAAACGCCACGCTGGCCCGCTTGGGTTGGCGAGTCCACTCTAGCGGTGGTGTAGTTCTTCGCAGCTTGTGGTAGGGACTTTGTTATCCCTTAGTTGCCTTTCACAACACCAGCGGACAACGTGATGCTATTCTAAAGCCGGCCGACTCCATATTACTCTACTCTACCTACTCTACTCTACCTACTCTACTCTACCTACTCTACTCTACCTACTCTACTCTACCTACTCTACTGTACCTACTCTACTCTACTCTACTATTATACCTACTCTTTTAATGTGTAAATAATCCCTATGAATGATGGTTAAGGTATGAACTTTAAATAAATAACGCCACACTTTATCATCGTGGATCGTATTTTAAAGTCTCAAAAAATCCTGTGACAAAAAATGACTTCTGAGTTATTACAGCAATCTACTTGAAATCCGCTGGTTATTTATATAGAAATTCACGAGAGACTCAAGTAGGAACTTGAGGGTAAAAATTCGGTACAATAGCAGAAAAAAATATTCGGAGCGAAATATTTTTGTCTTAAATATACTGCGACGTTTTATACAAAGGAAAAAAAGGTTCTGTTAAAGTCATAATTTATTCTAGAAAGGGAAATTGGTTATAATTTTAACTGGATAGAACTCTGCACTACAAAAATCCTCCCCACTGAACGTCACTATTATCCCAGGATTGTAGATAAAAAAGAAATATAAATATAATTAAAATTAAGAAATATAAAAATTTCAACTGGGAAAATGGATATAAACTACCGTCGAATATGTCCCCGGACATTGTTAGTGTAGTGTATTGCAGCCTTTCCGAATGTGGAGATCAAATGTGGGTAGTTGATAAAACTGCTTGCAGCTCCCACTCTGGACTGGGTAGTCCTCTTCAGTCAACTCGTGACCACGGCTGGTGTAACCCCGTGCCGAAACGTCAAGTAGGAATAAAAGCCCGCTCACTCACTTTTATTATTATTACATTACACTACATTATTTCATTACATATTATTACACTCACTGAGCATATTACACTCCCAGAAATGTGAAATGAAATGTACTACATTTCATACTTTATCCTGTTAGGTACTCTACACTGTACGTACATGTTTCGGCAGTGAGTGAGATATGTCAGAAGCTATTTCCACTCCATACTATCTTATCCCTCCCCATTTTCCCAATCCTTTCTTCAAATCCGTTCCCAAATCTCTAAAGGAGCATCCCGGGGCGTGCCAGGAACGTTTGTTATTCTAGACTAATGTTGATATGTATCGCGTATGTCGCAGTGCGAGAGTACTTATCTGCTTATCACCGGGTCGAACCTTTGAGTCTGTTATTTTGTCTCAATTGAAATAAATAATGACGCCTTCCAGTTCCTCCTTTATCAATGTATTTCAATTCCAATCTCCGGCACCTTTGAATCTTTCAAGGTCGGTAATGCGTATCGATCATGTTTGAACCACCCCTCGCCGGGGGGGGGGGGGGGGGTGAGAAAGCCATTCAGAGATTTTCTTAGGAGGAAACCCTCCGATCTTGTTATTGTTATTTGTGCGGAAGGTAGGCTTATTGTTTTGGTAAACCAAAGACGGTAAAACAAAAGATTAATTAACAGTGGTAAGTGGAATCGATACCGCATTATATTTTTATGTGAAAAGAGTTCTAATTTTTTGTTTACCCGCCACCAAAAATATTATGCTGAATAATATTAAGATAATACTAGGGAATAATAATAGGGACGTGAGCAACAGTTACCCCCCGGTGCAATTGGACTACGGATGAAATTCTCATTCTGAATGCCTTGTACATTTAAAGCTAGTTGCTATCCGAAATTCCCGAGCCAACAATGTGTTGCTCGATCTAACAAAATTCACTTCGGATCTAATGGAAATGGAGGTTCCCTAGCAGCCTTCGTAAACTGACGTCAGTTGCGTGGGATACTCTCGGGAGTCTGCTACAATTATCTTAGATAGTAAGGCTTTAGTGTTTATGAGTCTGTGTCTAGATGGTGCCTAGTGTGTGCTCGCGCGTCTACGTCTTTAGAAAAAAGAAAAGATTTTTCTCAGCTTCGCCAGTGTAAATGTGGAAATTTCTATTTCCGAGAACGTGAAAAGTAGATTCCTAGACCCTTATACATAGACCCTTTTGTCGAAAAACTTTTATGATGATTAGATTATGCTTACAAAGATATGGGCGTGAACTCTACTGAAACTTCTTGAATGAAAAATCCAAAGTAATCCTAAACGAAAACAAAGAATTTACTGCTTAATAATTTAGAATCCATTAATCCAGTGTCAGAAGTATACCTACCAATTTGATGAATGGAATACTGATGAATTGATAATTTTCCTTCCATTAAAAGTATGGGCCATATAAAATGCGAACTACAAACGGGACAAAAGTGAAATTGTATATGAACTTAACGACGCAGAATGATTTATGACTTTGTTTACCTTGTTTGTTCACCAGTCATATCTCGAACATTAACGTTGTTTACCAATGTAACTTTGAATAGATAATGTTTAGCTAAGCTGCCAAGCTATTTGTGATTGCCTACTCGTTTATTCATTTAGTTTGGCTGTGTCTGCTGTTACCAAGTATAGAAATGCCTTGTAATCTCTTAAATTTATCCACGTGAATTAATTATCTGAATGATATACCTACAATTATATTGTAAGACCAATATTAAATTACGTCTCTTCGGTATAAATAAATTTCTCTGTGTATTAGTGTTTATAAACATTTATAATGTCATTTAAATTCTTATTTAGATGTGTATTTATGTATTTGAACTAAAATTGCACCCGTATAGATTGATTGATCTGTTTGTTGACTGGTAGAGAATGCCGTCACGCATTAAGTCTGTCTTTTGTACATGTCAAATGCTTCTGCAATGAAGTTTAAACAAATAAAAATAATTAAACAGGATATTAATTATTTAGATGTCATTCACATATTTTCATTTTATTACATTTTGTTCAATTTACAAAAAATCATCAATAAATTACATGAAAATGATTATAATGGTACCTACATTTAAGAAATATCTGTCTAGATATTTATCTATACATAATATATGACGAATATCTTGGTCTATCAATCTAGATAGACCCTATATTATAGATTAACATATGTAGCAAAAAGACATATTAAGTAACCAAACAGCACATCAAAGGGCGTTATTCAGAAAGCAGAATTCAGAAAAAAATTCAGAATTTCTTCTCCAGGCAACCTTTTTGGGTGTAAAGGAGAAAGAAAATAATTTATTATTCATACAATAACAAAGAAAGGCTTACAATAACAGAGAATAACATACAATAACAAAGAAATAATGAAAATTAAGATCATTAAGATACAAGATTAAGGTGATTTAAATAATGACATTACAGATTAGATACGTTTAAACCAAAAGCAGTTTTTACAAGCATATTATAATATTTTAGTAGAATGATTATAATATTTTAGTAGAATCTGTACATTTTTAAACGAGCCCAGATATTTTCGCCGCCCTTTGAAGGATAAACTGATTGAAAAGTTATTTGACGAAGCGGAGAATTTATTATCACTTCGATCACAGGGTTTCAGCGTTTCCTTGAATCTGGAGCTAGAGGAAAGTATTTTAAATTGATTTTCACGTACCTGGCCTTAATAAATTCGGTCCATATCGATATCATACTACAACGTCTCGCTAGAGAGTAGCAGAGGGCCTTCTCTTTATTCTTTCTTTTGGTGTTCTTTGTAGTTTTCTATTTATTATACCTAGGTCTAATAAAATTATTTTGGGTAATAAATCAAGTTACAAATATGTAGTTTTGTTGTTATATCTAAAATGTTCGTAGCGCTCTTTCCTGTGTGCAGGGTAAGACTGCGTAATGACTGGGACGCTGGTGGCGCGGCGCGGGCGACAAGCTTACAATGCAACTGCGCGTAAAATAAAAGATATACTAGAAATGAACAATAAATTATGAAAAAAAAACTAATAAAACTTCTAGAATCGACTCAACTCTCGATAGCAACTTACAATATTTCCAGCTTATGCGCTATTTAAGTGACACGTATGTCTTTACTTTTATACCTATACAATATTCATAGTAAGCAGCAAAAACAAGAATTTGTTTCGAGACTGTGTGAAATACGAAATTAATTCTGTCAAGTGCCGGCTTGCGGTTATTAGAAATGCCAATTAAGCGCAAGCCGGTACACATCCCGGCTCAAAGTAATACACACATCGACTATGATTGGCTAGCTCGGTTTTGTAGAGCGTCGTCTGTCATAACGGCACACGACAGACGACACTACAAAACCAAAGCTAGCCGATAGTCTCTTTCCAAAGGCCGATGTGTATTACTTTCAGCCGGGAAGTGTACGTCCGTTAAGTTTTCTTTACGTCTGCGCTGTATACGAGTAAGCTGGTACCATGACTAAATGAAAACCTAAATACCAGGTGCCACATATGAGTATGCTTAGTGGGTAGCGACTCAAATCTACTCGTATGGTGGCGCTTGACACAACAATTGATGTCGTTCACTTTTACTTGTCTTTTATGTTTTTCCTGGTGTATTTGGTAGAATTATTTCAGTTCAGTACAAATTTATCTTCGTAAGAACATAAACTTTTTGTGCTATCTATTTAAAAAAAATGTAGGAGATATTTTTTGTAAAAATTTTCATGGAGTATTCATGTCAATGAACTCAGAATTTTGAACGGAATACATGGTTTTTGGCTTTGGGGATGGTTCGGACACGGACAATATATATACTGGCAAGCGTTTTACTTAGCATACATCCTAACTAATTTACGTATTTACAATAACTAAATATTGTCTCAGTTGTGCCACTACTGGCAGTGGTCGGCAAACACGTCGAAATTCTAATTAGCTCTATATGAATAATTCATTTGATTCGCCTTATCTAGGACATCTGCATTTTTATTATGATTTCCATAAGCGTAATATAAATTTGCTTGGTAATGTACAATTTGTCATGGTATATGGATGTAGACATGTATTTATAATCAAAAAGTCCGCGTAGTAGCCTAGTGAGAAAAGCAGTAATTCGTGTGTGATGGCGGGCTGCGGGAGAGGCTAATTAAAAACCTGTGGGAATAATAAGTATTAACTTTTACTTAAATACTACCTAAGAAGAATTACTTGTTGAACATTTTAGAATTTATGGGGTATTTTGTTCATATAAATTTGTATAGAAACAGATGAACTCACAGTATTTGTCCTCGAATCATTGTCACTCATATAGTTCTTAATACCTGTATACGAAGTGAAATTCTCCATTGTTAGCATTAGCAGCGTCTTCGCTGTAATACAGATATATAAGAGTATAAGACACAAATAAATTCATAAAAGTGTACTCGTAAACGTCTCGATAAACTGGTGCTGGTGTGAGTCGAGACTTGAATACGAATTCATTCGTAATTGAATTGAATTGAATGAATACGTATTAAGTCTACAATAGAGCATAATGTTATGTCAACTAGTTCACTCCGATGCAACTGGTCGTGTGAGATTAACAGGACGAGTGCTTTTTTGGTACAAGACGCTACAAAAATATGTAGAATTTTTAATAAATAAAGTTATCAATTCTATTGATAACTTTATCTATTATTAATCATAGAGTATTTATTCTCTATGATTTAATTAGTCCCTATTCAAAACATACTGACTTGACACACTTAACTTGAGAGTAAAATTGAGCGAATTTTCGTCGTCGTAACATTTGCATTTTGCACTCAATGAAAAATTAAATGTACAAAAAAAAAAAAAATAATAATAATATGTCTAGTAAAATAGTATATCTATGCATTGAGAAAAAATGACATGTTTGATCACTATTCAGTGTTTGTGCTTAGCGGAAATTCACGTCAATTGGTTCACATTGTTTGCAATGTTCGTCATTAAAATTATGCGAACGAATTCGCATCCCGCGTTCCGCATGTCGCAGACGCTTATCATTGCTCCTATTGTTTCGTAGCAATCGTAGCGGATTGTTGTATTCGTAGCGCCCGTAGCGTCTTCGTAGCGATTCATTAGAATATGTATTGTAGAACTCGCCATCGCTCCTCGTATCGTAGCAATTTAGTACCGACCGGAATTTCTGTATCCGTAGCGCCGTTCGTAAAGAAACTAAGAAATGAAATAGTGTCGAAACAAATACTAAGGTACCTACTGTTTCCACCGTACAGAACGGTTGGGTTTGGACGAGATGGGAAGAAGAATGTATAATAGGGTAATACGTTGCCTTTCTCCCGTTACAATTTCTACTAGATGCGATTGTATAGGACGGTATGAGAAGTAGATAGTATAATGGAACAATACTTCCCTAATTCCATCACACCACTTTGGATGGAAACTATATGTTGATGTATTTCAGGGGAGTCTAGGTATTCTCACTAATTGCAATGCTGATAAAATTATTTTCAGCTATTAGTTGCGAGTACTTCCATATTTCCTGTGAGTGGAGCATAAATTTAATTTCTATCAACGACATCAAGAAGAGGGGAGAAAGTCTCCCTTTCGACCCCCCAAGTTAGATGGGGCAACTCAACAGATGACTTGATGTAGTTTAGCGGAAGTTTGCAAAAGTAAACATCCGTTATTCTCAGCAAGTTTCCACATGGGGCACCATCCATCTAACCATCTATTTCCTACGAAGCTTTGAAGAATAATGAACGGTTTAGCGTAAATGGACCTTAATGGATTAGTGTTGAAGACGAAATAAGTGAAATCGTTTCGGGCTATTTAGATTTTCTCTGATTAGATTTACTTCTCTAACTGCGGAATCGCAACGTTCTATTCCCATAAACTTACTCGGAGAATCAGCTTTAGGCAACTACTAAAATATTCAGTGCGCTCTAAACCAGCTAAGCCGTCTAAGCTAAGCTAAATATTCAGCTAAGACGTCTAAACCGAGGCTTCGCAAACATTTCGCCTGTAGTGGTCTTCAAACGTCAGTTTCAAGTTTGCCAATGAAAAATAACGCCAACCGCATTCTTCTTGTCGTATGAAAATGTTTTTAAAAATACTGTTTTATAACAAAATTCATAAGCAGCAAATCATGATCAACAAAACAATTTTTGGATAACTGAAATAAATAATTTTAAATTACTAAGAATCTCGATACCTCTCCAGTTCTCATCGCTAGTGGCTCAGCCAGCTCCTTTTGCGTTATCTTTTGTCATTTTTATTTTACTTTTGTCAGCAACATGTTTTTTTTTGTTTCCCTTAACATAACTTAGGTACCTATATATTTAATTATATAATATATTCATTGATTAAATATGTATACCTATATATATATATAAATAAAAATGTATATGTTCGTTTGTTTAAAATCTGAAATCTCTGAAAGTTCTTCACCGATTGCTTGAAATTTTGACACAACGTTGTATTCAAATACGCGCGTGTTTTTATATACCCATCACAGGGTAAAAAACATGCTTTTTACCTAAAAACAGGGTAAGCGCCATCTGTTGGGCAGTCACAGCAACGCGTGGCCGGGCACAGCTAGTATATTATATTTATTCTTATGTATATATGTATGTGTGTTAGTTTGTATGTAAGTATATGTAATAATGTATTATATTTATTTTACCACACCATCTAAATTGTGTCTTCTCTGATCAACCCAAAGGTTGGCTGGTAAAGAATGCCATGCATTAAGTTCGCCTTTTGTACGATATTGTGCACTGTAAATAAATGTCATTACAAAGTCAGCGGACTCGCTGTTCCTTTTGTAACCAGAGAACTTAAACCCAACCCCACCTTTAAATTTGCTACCATCGATTTCCTGCCGACGTATTTTCAGCTACTTATTTAATTATTTTTTAATATTTAGTTCGTATCAGAAATATTTTCACTCATATTTTAATGAACGTATTTATGTTTTAAATTATTTTCTTTAGATTTTAATATATTTAAAATTTAGTACATTTAATAACAAGAGTTTGTACTTCAAAGAAAAAGTGTTTTACGACTGTGGTACTGCCAGGCAGTATACACATATTGATGTCTGATATAAGAAAGTTATACTTAAATGGTGGCAAAGCCGGGGAGATCTTCAAGGACAGCTGAAGTCTCCTGGTTTAACGGTATTGATCCCTGTTCTTAGCCTTGGGCCCTTGTCCTATATAGAGTATTGGTTCACGTTGTTCAAGCCCTTTCACATCTGGTGCCAAGGGCAATGGGACTCGAGGGTTTTGCCACCCTCATACTAAATAGCTGTATTTAAATTCTGTTGTCGTGAGTTATGCCAGGAGTTATATTCTATTATGTATATACAGGTATAGTTATAATTACTATGTATACTTAGTCTGGCCATAAATATTTTTACAAAGAAAACCTAATTGTTATTTTTATTATCCCATTATAATTTTATTAGAAGACTTTGTGTTAGGTAATTTAGAAATAAATAGGTAAGCATTTTAAAAATATAACGTTTATAAATGGTCACCATTTTCAATCTTTTAAATACAATACAGTACACTGTAATACAATCTTAATACTATCTTTTAAAGGTTGTGGTCAGTTTTTAATTTAAACACCTTTTTATCTTTATGGAATGTTTTAGGAATTCAATATCATCATGGCGTTTAGAGCATGCCATGCTCTCTAAAACAGACCATAAATCACAATCGAGAGGATTAAGATCGGTACTAGATGACGGCCAGTCTGCAGCTCTAATGAAGTCAGGAATGTCCCTTGCTGAGTCTTGCTGAAAGAACCATTCTTAGTTATGGAACAGGGTGTTGTTAAGAGGCTTGACGACCTTCTCAAGAATCGTATCTTGATACACTTGAGCAGACGTTTTAATATCTTTTTCACAAAGATATGATTCAGTCACTCCTTGATAGATAACACCCCTCCAAACCATCACTGAAGCCGGATAATGGCCACGTTGCATCCTATTGACCAATGGAGCAGCTTCTGACCAATTGACCAATTGAGTTATAAGCATAAACTCGATCATCCTGCTTGTTAAAATGTTCCTCAATGGTCCAAATTTTCTTGTCTGTGAGCTCCTTTTGCTTACCGCCTAAGAAGTTGTTTTGATTTGTCAAACTTATTTTTCGTTAATTTTTATCAGTTAAGAAATGACCAGTAGGTACGTATTTTGTAACCAGCAAGTCCTAAATCATCTTTTAAAATACGTGACATGGTTCTGGGTGCTATATTCGTCTCTCTGGATAAAATCTTTTGCTTTCGGATGGGATTTATTCGAATTCTCTTCTTCACAGCTTCAATCGTCCGTTAGTACGAATAGTGCGTGGAAGGCCGACAGATTTTTCTGGCACAAACATAGGTCGTTTCAATGTACCTACGAATAGCCCGGTACACATACATTCGGCTAATACCAAGCGAATGGAGAGTTTTACAAATTCCATTTGGCTCCGTGCCTACTTTGTGTAATGCAATTACAGCAATGCGGTTTTCGTTATCACCCCATTCCATTTTAATATTAGTACCTACCTACAATATTTATAAAATTAAACACTTGAAATATATCTCGAATGAAAGTTTTTATTTCATACATATCGATCTAGTACATTAATGTTAAGATAGTTAATGTCAAAACCGTTCATGAATAATGACAAAGCGCTTTGCTATTCTTATCTTTTTGTCATAATTTTTAGTATAAAAATCCACGTCGCTTTTAGCAGTTACAATTGCTTATAACGATTATTGTAGATCATAACAAAGAGAAATAATAAAATGGGCAGCAGAAAATACCGAATGGGCAGCAAATCTGTGGCAGTAAATTTAAAGATGGGTTAGATTCTCGGGTGGCATTAAAGATACAGCAAGCCCCCATGGTGTCCCCATCGATTTTATCATTTTAGTTATTCAAGAATAGTTTGTTTTGTTCGTAATGATTTGCTACCATTTAGTATTATTTTGCTGCCTGTTTCAATACAAATCCATAACAAATATATCGTCACTAATTTTATGTTTGTTTGTGGAATGGGACGATATATGTACATACGTTTCTTCTCATCGTGCTTTAAAATCGTATTTTGCCAATTTCCTTTCGCGTTAAGTCCATGACATTCTAACTTTTCAAATCTCAAAATTTTGAGAATAAATTATTCATCCGTGTAAATTGGCTTATTGAGAAAACTGTACTCATATTTATGACAATAGTTTAGCATATCTCATACGACATAGGTACTCGTATTTCTAAAATAATTACCAAAATTTCTTTTATTTTTACGTCACGACTTATTTTCGCATACGCTTGAACACGGAAATAGCCAGTGCCTTAGTACCAGTCGTTATTGATCGTCGCAAGCCACGACCTTGTCTGTCACCCTACACTAATCTCTTAAGAACTGCTGTAGGGATAAATGCTAGTAGATTATTTGTCACATGAACTTGAATCCAAAGGCTGCGTTTATACACACGATAACGAAGGGTGGGTGATGTTTTTCAAAACTCTACCGGCAGCTTTTTGTTTCACTTTTTAAAATTTCATGATAGATAGATAAAATATAAACAAATATATATATAAAACTCTTAATTGCCGCAATGTTACACGGCCTTTATACCTAAGATCTCCAATAATCTATAAATGTTTGTTTAATTTAATGGTAATAGGGCTATACCTCATATGTTGGCCGCAAATTGGGCCAGCGCTGGTTTTCATCATAAACCGTAACCAGCTCTTTTTTTTGTCCACATCTGGACACGAACTTCCTCGTGTACATTGTTTTGTGCATACAGTATGTAGAGCCTTAAAACGCCGCGCTGACTAAGCGAGTTGGCCAGTGCACTCTTTTGAAAGTGGTGTAGTTCCTCAGGGATTGTTGTAGTGGCACAGGAAGAAATGGGGTGATGCTATTTTAAAGCCGGGCTGACACAATAGGCCGTGTGATGTCGGCCAGCCAGGTCGTGTGGTTTTTAGTACAGCTCTTTAATCCGAAATGCGCACACACAAGACACATATGCGCACACTTAGACAGTTTAAGCACGTAGGTACTTACACTACAGCACAAATTAAATGTATAGATTGAATGAAATTAAAAATATAATGTAACGGCAGATAGAGGCTTTATTGTACACTAACATATGTACGAGTAGCAACATATGAGTGGTCCCAATGTCGAGCGGTGAAACATAAATATAACCATAAACAGTGGGGGCTAAATAATCCCGAAAAGAATGGACTTATAAAGTCGCGATGTCCACCGCGGCGTTTCAGGGTTGAATAATGACGTTAATTTATGTTTGATTTAAACAAAAAATTAGAGTAATTTATGAGACCGTATCATACTTTGCCATCAACCTGTGTTTCTCCAGTACATTAAATACTTTTTTAACAAAGTCATTGCAATGTGAAGTAGGAACGATACAATATGAACGATACAAGCCAAAAACAACAATTTGTGTTTTTTTTTGTGTCTGTCTGAAAGAGAATCACGCAAAACCACTGGAGGATTTTTTAAGAAACTTAGCATAGTTGTAGCTATTATGCCATGTTAACATTAAGGTATTTTCTATCCAGATGAATTATAAAGATTTCATGGAAATCAGGCTAATCCCACATACTACGCGTACGAAGTTGCGAGCACTGCTAGTATAATTAAAAGAGAAATGTTTCTTATATGAAATAAGTGGAAGGCTAATTATTTCAAGACAATAGTCTTCCTGTATAAACATTTATGATCATGTAAGGATTTCGCGGGGAAAATGGTAGGTAAATATATCGCCTTCCTTTTCACACCACTGACATTTGCTAATCAAAGACAGAGCTGATACGATTTGTACCTACTCTTGTACTGTACAGCGTGCAAGGACAAGGTTATTTACTAGCAACACTTAAACAGCTGATAGCATATTGACCGCGAATATCCTCTATCTCTGTCACACACATTGCTTCAACTAAGGAGTGAATAGAAAAGCTGTTTCAATACATGAACCTGGTTTTCCGGAAAACATCCGTGAATGCACGAATTAACCTATCACCTACCTGTCTTTCTCGCACGGTTCTTGCGTGGTAGTGAGAGAAAGAGACAGTTATATCACATGCCTCACGTGCCTGGTAGAAAGCCGGGAGCGTATTGATCCGTCTCCCACGTGACCTTGAATAGAGGATCCCTAACTCGCGGAGTTGCCAACTTTTGTCTCCGACAGTTTGCAACTTTATTCAGGGATCACTTTGAATGAGTGTCGGAAATAATAAATTGCTTTTACATTGAGGTAAAGTTTTGGTTTCACTCTGGTCTTGTTATTTTTTTATGGCTTCCTTCGTTTCTGAGAAAGTTTTCTGT
The DNA here is from genome assembly GCA_914767545.1 of Sesia apiformis. Taxonomy (NCBI): domain Eukaryota; kingdom Metazoa; phylum Arthropoda; class Insecta; order Lepidoptera; family Sesiidae; genus Sesia; species Sesia apiformis. The sequence continues at coordinate 20,638,883 of OU611948.1, read as the reverse complement.
AGCTATGTAGAGCTACATCACAGCATAGTTTTCTGTAGGGCTTTCGCAAAAACAGCATCTAAGAAGTAAGAACTTCTTAGATGCTGTTTTTGCAAAAGCGATTAATTCCTTTTCTCAAAAATTATAAGGGATTTCCAAATCTGTTTTTTCCTAAATTAAAGTAACGTTGTGGATATATAGAGAAAAGGTAGTTTCGTTGTAAAAACAACCGTAATTTTGTTCAAAACTAGTATTTAGAGAGTTTTAAAATTAAATTTTACTCTCGATTTCAACTCGAATTTACGGTAGATGACTGTTCCACAGATGGATATTTTTGAAACAAACTAATATTTTTTAACAAGTTTTTTTCTTCAAATTTGTCAGTAAAAGAGCTAGAGATTATTTAAGGATTTGGTGTCTCTGTCTCACCAACGACAAGAAGAATGACATCATTGATCCATACTGAATTTCTTTTCTTTACTTGTTACTTTTATCTCGGTCAATTTCCTAAATTCTAAGATTAGGTACCTAAATGATTTTCTAAAAATAGTCATATAGGTACCCAATTAATTTTTACTTTGAATATTCCTGAATACTATATTATTCATGACTCCGAAACGGCACAAGGCCTATTTTGCCATTCGTTGAAATAATCATTACTTTGAGATAAAATTTAATTTCATGAACCATCGCCTTTGAAAAAGGGCCAGACCTTTAATAATAAATTGCGATAATAATAAAGTCGGTAATATTTGCGGAGCCCTTGTGAATTAATTCGAACCTTTATTCAATCCCGAGGGGATTTTGAATGGGATTTGGAAGTGATTTGGAATTATGTTAATTTGGAGGTGCCATTTAAAATAGATTTAAATTATGAAAAAAGACAAAACAAATCCAATATGAATTGCCAATACCTACTCGACGGGCGCCACCAAAGCTGCTTACAATCGTTTTGATTTTTATTGGATTATACGGACTTTGTCACTGGTCACGTTTTGCTAAACGAGTCACAGATTTTTATAAAGATAATGTTACTCATATAAACTCTCGCGATGCCCGTAGAATGGAGATATTCTCAATTCTCATTCATGTTTCATGTCATCGTGAGTTCAAATCCTCGGCCTTCAAATCTACGGATTTCTAAATCATCTTGGCGGCGAATAAAAACATCGTGATGAAACCCGCGTGCTCGATAATTTTAAAATCTAGAGCATTTTGTGGTCGTTTATGGTTCGAAACCCCCTAGCTAGTTATTTACTAAGGTAGCTCTGTACCCTACAGTGGAATGTAGTTGTGGCTACTGAAATTATCCTGACCGGTAATAGTTAAACAGTGGATTTAAATAACTCATTATAAATGTTTTTTTTATACAATAGATGGCAGACAAGTGGGCGGGCCACATGATGGTAAGTGGTCACCGCTGTCCATGGACACCTGCAACACCAGAGGGCTTGCTGATGCGCTGCCCACCCTGCACAATCCTGTTCACAGCTCTGTTGAATCGTAGCGTAAAGGAAATACCTCAGCTGGCAGTTCAACCTTCGAGTTCGGGGTATAAAGTGTCTTTCTGACTGCACTGTACGCAGCAACTCTATGCCAAGGAAGTGCGGATGAATCGCGCGACGATGACGAGCGGTGCGATGGTAAAAACCCGAAGTTGGCTTCGAATTGAACAGCTCTTCCCAAGTGGATATGTCCAAGATCTAGTTACCCAATCGGTACTATTAAATTTTTCTGTTCCTTATTAAATTTTTCTTCTAATAGTGCCTCTCCGACTGATGGTTAGCAGAAAACCTTTCATATTTGTCTCTTGCGAGGTGCAATAGCTTTAAGACGGTACACGCGATGCCTGTCCACTCACTAATGTAATGCATCTACAACTTATTCCTACGACCAGCACTTCTCTTAACGGCAACCAAATCATCAATATCATTTGCTGGAGCTTACAATCATATCAATCATGAAAAATATTTTCTGATTGTTGACGCTGATTTTCTTATATGTAATTCAGAAAATTAGCGTCTCAAAAATTTTCAGACACTAACGCTATTCAGATGTTTCTAAAAAAATGGCACCTTATTCAAAACTCTGGGAAAATGGCACTTCCCACTTTATCGTATTTCCCCAATGTACGTACGTGTTTCGGTAGTGAGTGAGATATGCCAGAGCCCATTCCCATCCCATGCTCTCCCTCCCCATTTTCCCAATCCAGTCCTTAATCTGCAAAGGTAGGCCGCTGCGTGCCAACGTTTGTCATTGTGGACTGATGTTGGCATGTATCGCGGATGTCTATGGACGACAGTATCCATCAGGTGCTCCTCTACCGCATTTTTTCTATAAAAAAAATGATCACTTTCAACAAATACGAGTAGATATAAAGTATTGATTGATTTTGAACTTTATTGATATCCATGGCCTTGAAATGTAATTGCGAAAAACAGAATCTTGAAGCTATAATTCACTTCTGTAAACATCAACAAATCCCTTTTGCAAATCACATTTTAGGATTAAATACGAGTATATTCGTTCTAGTCACTTTCAACAAAATGATAATTGATGTTTGATATCAACAAATTTTTGATATCAAACATAAAAATATATTTTTGAATTTAAATTTTATCAATAAGATAATAATAATTTAATCAATAAAATAACAATAATTTTTAAACTAAATAATTATCATCGCAACTCTTTCCTCATTCTACATGTGCATCTCCAACCAGAAATAACTCTGCTCTATTTAAAAACTTTGTATACTTATTACTAGAAAACTGACTAAACGAGCCGTCAAGTAGGGCAGGTGAACAAAGAAGGCCTTTCATGCATGTTACATGTACAATATACGAGGGGCATTCAATGTATTCTCGGTATAGGCATGAAAGAATAAGCAGAAAATCTGAATGAAATTTATTTTTCAATGTAGTCCCCCATCACCTCAATACACTTATTTGAACGGGAAAGTAACTTTTCAATACCCTCTGAAAAATATTTTTCTTCCTTGTCTGAAAAATGTTCATTAATTGCCGCCTTCAACTCTTCATCGTCGGAAAAATGCTTACCTCGAAGATCTTTCTTAAGGTTAGGGAACAGAAAGTAATCACTAGGGGTTAGGTCCGGGCTGTAGGGTGGATGATTGATTTCTTCAAACCCGCAATCCTGCACAGCAGCCTTGGCAGCGCGCCCTTTGTGAACCGGCGCGTTGTCGTGAAGAAGCAATACACCTGCGGTCAATTTTCCGCGTCTTTTTTCTTTTATTGCCTCCTTTAAATTACGTAGGGTGTTTACGTAAGATGCGGCAGTAATACTTTGACCTTTTTTTGTGTACTCAATCAGTAAGATTCCCTTAGAATCCCAAAACTCTGTGGCCATGAGCTTTCCGGCGGATGGGCTGACTTTAAACTTCTTCGGTGGGTCTGTTCCTTTTTTATGCCACTGCATGGACTCTTGTTTGCTCTCAGGATCATAGTGATGAACCCACGTTTCATCACCGGTAACGATTCGGTCGAAAATACTATGCAGATTTTCACCACAGAGTTCCAAAAACTCCTTGCAACACTCAACTCGCACTTGTTTCTGAAGCGCCGTGAGCATTCGCGGCACCCATCTTGCACTGACCTTTGATAGATTCAGATGCTCATGAAGGATAGTGTGAATGGTACCCACGGATAGCTTAGTCCTTTCTGCTAATGTTTTCACTCTCACACGGGCATCTTCTAGTACAAGTTTCTCAACGATTTTGACATTTTCTTCAGTAGCGGCACTAACCGGCCCACCGGCACGGGGGTCGTCTTCAATACTTTCTCTACCCCGTTTGAATTCAATAGACCACTTCTGAATAGTATATAATGAAGGAGCAGAATCTTGGTAAACAGCCACCATTTCTTCGTGAATAACTTTTTGAGCCTTTCCTTGTTTTGTAAGGAATTTTATCACAGCGCGATGCTCGATTTTTTTCAACATTGACGTATCAGTCATCCTAGTTGCCTTTTCGTAATGATATCACGAATACTAATGGTGACAATTAAATTAAATTTTATATTTATACCCTCAAAGAGTGTCTTTAACTAATGAGATAATTTAATTACCCTCATCATTAGTATATCACCCCGATACCGAGAATACATTGAACGCCCCTCGTACCTACATGTATGTATGTACACGGATCATGTATGTTGCATAATATAACGTAAGAGGAAGTAACGAGTACGGGTGCACTTGGTCTAATTCCACTACTCGGGCCTCAACTCCACGACATTACAACTACGATATGGAGTACTCGTTTAATAATAGTACAGTAAACTCAACGAGACATGAACTTTACGTTTGTGTGAGTGCACAACGATAGTGTACAGTGCGAACCATTTCGACAATCAGATTGGACAATACGGCACCCACTCACACAGATGCAAAGCTCATGTCTTATTTCGACAATAGGATTGGACAATTCGGCACCCACTCAAACAGATGCAAAGCGCAAGTCTCCTTGAGTTTACTATAATTCTGTTCATGGGGTTTTACTACAGTATTCTGATTATTTAGTGTTCTATTTAAATGACACTTGACATTAACATTTTCACCGACACTTCTGCTTGTTTACGTTCAATTTTGTCTGGATGTTGTATTGATGAAACTAGTGCCTAAATTGTAACAAACCAGGATCAAGACGGGCAGGTACCGCTGTAGATTCCTAAAGACAAAACAAACAACTTTTAAATTCTGCGTACGTATTACGATTTTTAAGATTAAGAGTTTTTTTTCGGAATGGCTAACTTCTTGCGGAACTAGTTGTCTATCAAGAGTGTGTTGTAAAGAAAGTAACAAAAGTACTTTTATGGAACAGGAATTTGAAGAAAAAGAAATTTTGTTGTCACTCCGAAAGCGACGAATACCCTTTTATTAAAAAAATAGCTGAATAGCTTTTACATTAATAATAAAATAGAATACCTAATTTACTCTTCTTTAATAAAATAATCACATTTCTCAATGAGAGTAGTCGGTGACAGGATTCTGCGTAGGCTTGTTACAGCCCTGAAATAAATGAAGAGCTCTAAAACCACAATGATTAAAGAAATGTCTACCCTTGTTATAAGTCTGAAGTAAATATTTACATTTCTCTCTACAAGAGTGCCTCATCTTGTTAAATTACCGTGATGGATGTAAAGCTCGAAATTTAATTTCCGCCCGAGGCTTCTCCACTGCCCTACGATCCCTTATTCTCCGATAAGGGCAAGCCTCCAAGGTCGACAACATATTGGCATTTTTAGATGAGCAATCTACCTATTGTGAAAGAAATGATTACGTACCAAATGGTACAGTAATAGACAAGTTGTCATCACAAAACCTGAAATGTCTTTGTAAGTATTCAATCTGTCATGACACTCATGACAGATTTCTTCAGGTTTTTATGTTTCATAGGGTACTTTTTTATATTAATCGACGCATGGGTATTTCGCGAATAGAATAGAGCTCGAGGTCTTGAGAGCTTATTAAACGGTGTATCCCCGTGGCGAAACGACTAGAAATAAAAGGTAAATAAAACCCTTGAACTGTTCGCGTTTAGAACCGATTTATTTACTGTATATACAATGTGTACAAAACGAAAAAGTCTAAACAGGTATCAAAGTACGTAAAATGAATGCATTATTTCCTTGTCCTCAGGACCTCTCTCCCTGTGGCTCAGTTCAGTCGCGGCGACTTCTCTCTGTGGTCCGTGTTGAAGAACTGCGTCGGCAAGGAGCTGTCCAAGATCACAATGCCGGTCGTGTTCAACGAGCCGCTGTCCTTCCTGCAGCGCATGCTGGAATATTTAGAATATGCCCACCTTCTGCGCATGGCGTCTGAGCAAACAGATCCTGTGGCTAGGATGGAGTATATCGCTGGTATGTTTTGGACGCTTGGTATGTACTTACTTTGTAATGGGCAGTTGTTCCAGAAAATGAAGATATTTATTCTAGTCAGAATATCGACATGTATTATAATTGTCCAAGACTACCCATTTCTATAGTGTTCAACTAGCCGCTATCCTATCTGCAACGAATCACTTTCTGCGCATGACCTAAGACCGAGGTCCGGGCATATCCGGTGATTAAGGACTGTCAAAATTGAGTATATCGTTGTTTGTGTATATTATAAACAACAAAGTCACATTATGATACCATTATTGATTTTGATCACAATTATTTTATTTACCGTTCTATCTCAGCTTTTCATCAACATAAATTTATTTGCCGATTGGTCTATGGGAGGTCAAAGAAATCACAAAAATTGTTAGGTTGTCACAAATCTTTACATTGGATAAATATTCGGTAAGTATTGAATCTCATAAGGAGAATATCTGCTGCATTACAAGAATATATCTAGATCGGATAGCGATATTTTTTCTAATCAAATGCTAACGTATGTTTAATGTACCTTATGTGACATTTTAATCACCAGCGATCCATATAGCTTTTCTTGGAATAGCAGCATGGTCAGACACTTTTCTCGTTAATAGAATTTAGAAAAGTTTTTCTTATTCAGGAGTATATAGTGAATTTAGACATTATTCAATATATACAGGAATTTTAGCAAAACTATTTGCTCGATAACTTATGCCTTATATTTTTGGGGTTTGTAGTCTCTCTGAAATAAGTAAATATAATTCACCAAAAGACTAAATAAGTAATTTAAGAATAAACATTTCGCCAAACTATTTATTATCACAGGATAAATTCTCTGTGAGGGAAAAACATCAATAGTGTCAACACAATGAATTTTACAGCGTTTGCCGTGAGCGCGCTAGCATCCAATTGGGAGCGTCTCGGCAAACCCTTCAACCCACTCCTTGGCGAGACGTACGAACTGGAGAGACCCGAGTTCAGAGCAGTTTGCGAACAGGTAAGAAACTTTTTATTACAGTTTCCGGAATTGCAATATCAAGATTGAGCTGGTAGGTCGAGCCTCTTTGTGAGTAGTCGATGCTCAATAGCATGACGGAATGGATGGTATGACATTTGTCAGTCATTATTATGACAATCAGCACTTAGCATCACTATAATCTTAGTTGTTTACTGTATATAAAAAAGTATTATCTATCTCCCTAATGTTTATAAATACCACTCACATAGCACATTTTCTTTATTTACTTCACATGTCTGTATGTATTCTGTATTGTGATATAGGTATATTTTATATTGCATTATTATTATATTGTATTATTGTTTTTTAGATTATTTTGTATTACTTTATTACATAGCCCACCTCTTCCTATAATTCATTTCACTGCCCATTGGTTGCGATAAAGCTCCTATTGACTGCACGAGTATATGCTATGTTTAATACTTAATTAATTAAAACAGGAATTAAATAAAAAAAATCATACATACAACTAAATGTGTAGGTAGTACTACTAATTACTATATTACTACTCAACAGTACAAAATGATTTAATGAATTTACTAAGAGATTCTAGAAAAGATAGTAGCTCTCTAACTAGTTAAGAAAAGTTCTTGTAACAAGACTATATGAAGAAACCAACTTTTCCAATCTACCGACCCTAGCTGGTGGCACAAACGACAGCTTAACCCTAACAGAGAATATCTATCTATACGGAGTTACGAAATTCATTAGATGGGTTAGAGGTCGAACTTGCAGGTGCACTTACTTAACTGTGCAACCAAGTTAGTAAATATGGCTTGTGTAATGCCAGTATTGAAGTATTGTAGGTACACCTAAATAAAATTAAGTATTGTTATATTTATTACATTATTAGTATTACATACGAAAGTGGCTACGCGCTTAGAATTTATTTAAGATTTTTGTGATATTCATTTAAGTATTATGCATGTACATTTAAGTATAAGTCACAGTAAGGCTCGCGTACATTACAGTCGCGGCGGGCCGCAGCTCAACGCAATAATTGAAATCTGTTGACATTCAAATCTTCACCTCGTCGCACAGGCAATAACTCTCGAATTACGTTCGTTAACTGCGCTCGTTCAACGCACACTGAGGCGGGCCGCGTCTCAGCGCCACGTCGCACCACATCGGTGCGTAATACTGGCAAACGATCCGCCAGTGCGCTGCGCTGCGGCGCGATGCGGCTCGCCTCAAGTGTGCGATGGTTTATACAAAATGTATGAAAATGATTCGCAAGGATTTTTGCAATGTGATGGATGCGCTGCGGTGGGGCCTGCTTTAGCCTTTAGCGCTCACAATAGGACTATTTTGTAGGGACTAGCTAATTCCACTCTGACATTTTTAACATTACGTATAAGTATTTATACGAAAGCTGTAATGATTAATAATTATAATTAATATTAAAATTTAATAAAATCAGCTATATGATTTAATTTATTTTATTAAATATTAAACATAGTTTTCTATTCGACATTATGTTTTTGTAAAAGAATTTGCGTATGAGTCTACGAAATTGTGTGAATGATTATTTTATTACTATTTATGATACGATTATTATATATGATTTAATGTTATTATTATAAATATTTATTATTATTATTATTTTTGGCCCGCAACTTAGGACTAAAGCAATGTTGTAATCACTGTTTCATGGGAATAACATGTTGTTCTTGTGGCAAAAATATATTCAATTCCCAAGAAATAATTCTCCCGTATAATTTATTGCTTATATTTGGGTAAAGATATTCCATAATAACAGACAGACTCTGTAATAACAGATAAGAAATTGGGTCAAACGGAGGGAGAACATGTTTCGCAGTCTAACCGTAACGTGGGGAATTTTACTTGGTTTTACTCATTTTATTACGTAACTTTGTTTTGACTTCATCGCTACAAATATTTTGAACCTGATTCGTCACAGTTTGGTCTTAGTTCTGGCTAAAAGATGATAACGAAAGAAACTACGCATGAATAAATAAGAATAACGAGATATGAAGTTATTTTCTAGATTAGTCTTTACTCGCGATTTCAGCCATTTACAAGTAAAGAACTTGGTTTCATCCTTGTTTAAAATCGCGCTATATTTTCGAGACTAAAACACTCCCGGACACCTGAATCGAGCCACCCTGCATTTCAGGTTTGTGGCCCGAAGCTTAAAAAAATGATTGATCAGTCAAAAAGTTTGTATGCAAAAGTTAGCATACTATCTATCATTTCAGTATGCCAGTTTCAAACGTTAGTACGTAACTTTTATTGAAAAACAACATCCGTTAAATAAAAAATACTGCTCCAATTTAAACTTTCTACTTCCTTATTTTTTTTCAAAACAATGATTTGACTCTGCTTTTCTTTTGTAGTTCAAATTCGTGAATTCAGATTTGGAACAATAGCACACCAAAATGATGGTTAATATGCCAGCTTCAAAATTGCATAAAAACCTTCTCTTTGACCTAACATTATTTATACATACATAAAACACGTTTTACATTTTACATATGCGTAAAAATATTGATTTTATGAAGAAGGACTCTAAAACCCTTCGGAATAAACGCATTAGACTGCCATTGTTTTAGTAACTCGCTGAGGTATTAGTGCTAACAAACAAACAGAAAGACCGTCACCGAGGTACAGTCCATTTACACTTCTTTGACAGTTGTGTGTGGCTGTACTGTCCATATACCGCTTCATACCGCAGATCCCTGGGTCTCCACTGAGGTTTTTTCGCTGTTGTATGACATGGAATATTTCAAGACAGCTGTGAAGAGAACAGGTCAACAGCACACCGCGCAAGAACATTCACATCTCCCCTGGTATTGCAGGTACTCGTTATCGACGGTGACCCCTTACCATCATGTGGATTGCATGGACGTCAGCTAACTTTTCTATAAAAAAAGTCGCCATCTGTATAACTAAAAATATTGAGTAATGTTCATTAATATTCCGTTTGGCAGGTGTCCCACCACCCGCCAGTGTCCGCGTTCCACGCCGACAATCCACACTTCGTATTCCACGGCTCCGTGCACCCCAAACTCAAATTCTGCGGGAAGAGTGTCGAGATCCAGCCGAAAGGGCATGTCACTGTTGAATTACCGAGGTGAGACAACGTATATTTATTAACATATCACTGATATGGTGCAGGATGAAACATCAATGCACCAACTTTAATGTGACCTTTTGATATACAAATGCTACATATACGAGTACATATGGGTACAGATACATTACGAAAACACTGGCCATCGACTAATCCAGAAACACCCGAACGCGTCATCAATTGGAATAAAGTGTGCAATAAAGTATCTCGTAATAAAGTATGCATTTAGAGGTACGGTAATTCATTGACGCGGATGACGCGTTCTGGTGTTTCGTAATGTATCTGTATATGGGCGCTCTCCTACTAAAATCAGAAGAGGTCCAAAACTTGCTGCTAAAACTATCCTGTGACATCTGCAGGCCATAGACATTGGCAGCAAACTATAAGAAGGGTAGCGATCATACTATTATAGATCAGCAATGGTCACAGCGATAGCAGACTTATTGAGTTGCATAGCCCTTAATCCTCAATAATAATAATAATTGTTATTTAATACATTTTTGCCGATGTCTGTATACTAAAACCTTTCGGAAAAAATAACCAACACAATAGTGAAAACCCTATTAAAATCCGTCCAATAGAATGCAAGTTCTAAGCGCACAGACAGATAGAAGAACAGACAGACGTTGATATATATAAATATAGAGATTTTTAAAGTGTTCGTTGTTTTATAGGTGGGGTGAAGCCTACACCTGGACTAATGTGAACTGTTGCGTGCATAATGTGATCGTGGGCAAGCTGTGGATAGAACAATACGGTACCATGGAGGTGGTGTGCCACGGAGGTGCCGGGCTGAAAGCCAACCTCGTCTTCAAGCCGGCCGGGTTCAACAACCGCGACCTGCATAGGGTTGATGGATTTATTGTGGACGCAAGGTAAGTGTTATTATTTAATTTATATAAAATGTGAAATGGGTCTACATAAAAACTGCAACAGTAGGCTGTAGATTTTTTGAGATAATTTTTTTGAGAATTTTTTTTTATTTTCAAAGAGACCGTAAACATATGTTTGATGTAAGTACTTGGAGACAGTAGTAGGATTCGGATGGTACCATTAGTTGTTTTCTCTTCCTTTAAGTTTCCCATATTATTAACCTAACCTAACTTCTTACTGAAAAAGAGAAGTTCCTCGATCACGGGCCGTCATTCATGATGTAGACTCGTTGAATATTGGTAGATATCTAATTACCTCTTTAACTTAATTTCCCATTTTTACCCTTCTTGATTACAAGATGATGATTGACTTGATTACTTGATTACCTTTCTTACAAGAATTTTTAAATTCTTGATTATTTATTACAGCAAAAAGCGCCTACGTTTCCTGTATGGCAAATGGACGGAATACATAAAGTGCTGCAGCGCGTCAGCGCACGAAGCGTGGGCGCGCGATCGTAGTGAAGAAAGCAGTGCCCAGACTCCTGCGCATACACCTAAAAAGGTGCTAGCCAAGCTCAACAGCTTCAAAGTGGGGGCGTTACGGTCTATGTCAATTCAAGATGTAAGTAACCGTACCGTAACCAGTTCAATTATCGTACACTATATATCGTACAATATCTATTTATTTATTTAAACTTAATTACACAGACATATGTACAAAAGACGGACTTAATGCTTTATGGCATTCTCTACCAGTCAACCTTTGGGTAAACAGAAAATTAAGAAAGTTTATTCGACTATCTTTCGCCTATTTCTTGCATCGCCATAATTTTTTTGGAGTCCTGAGCGAAAAACTGATTTAAATGGTTTATACAGGCTTCTCTTGAATGTAATTTTACTACATTTAGAGAATTTTGTAAAGAGCGAAATAAATGATAATCCGAAGGTGGTATGTCTGGAATGTATGGAGGATGAATTAAAACTTCCCAGCCAAGGTCCATCAATTATTGTTTAGTCATCAAAGATGTATGCGGTCAAGTATTATCGTGATGGAAAACTACACCTTTTATATTCTTTAATTCAGAGCGTTTTTCTTCAAGTGCTTGTTTCAATTTTACTAATTGCTGACAGTAGACATCAGAATTAATCGTGTGGCCATGTGGCAAAAGTTCGTAATACACAATGCCTTTCTAGTCCCACCATACACATAACATGACTTTGTTTGGAGCGAGGTCTGGCTTGGGGTCTATTTGCGATGGCTCACTTCGCTTACACAAAGATCGTTTTCGAACATTGTTATCGTAGGTAATCCACTTGTCATCGCCTGTTACCAATCTTTTTAGAAATGGATCGATTTCATTTCATTTTTGCAATATATCGCTAATGGAAATTCTATTCACCAAGTTTCTGTCATTTAAATCATGCGACACCATGATTTTACATCTAACTTTTTTACAAAATTCAGTTTATGCAGGTGATCCAAAACTGTTGAGTGGTGAATGCTAAGCTCTTCCTCAATTTTATGACTGCTTATGTGTCGATTTGCATCATTTTTGCAATGACAACATCAATATTTACGTTAATATTACGACCACAGCGAAAAACATCATTCACATTAAAATTACCAGGCTTGAATCGATTGAACCATTTTTTTGCTATAATTTTAGATAAAGCATCTTCTCCGTAAACACCACAAATCTCTTTTCCAGCACTGGAAGCATTCATACCCTTGTCGCAAAAAAAATGTAAAACGTGTCTAATTTTCTCTTTATTAAGTAACTTCCATTTTGATATTGTTAAAAATATTTTAATATAAAACTTTTAACTTGCAATTTCAATTTGCCGCCATTAAAAAGAGTCAGCTGTCAAACGGTATATTACTTTCCCGCCAGTGATCAGTGTTGCCAGAAATACAGCACGCCAAAGTCATACATTCAAAAAGGCCGCGAACTTTTCAGACTACCTATTGTTTATAATTAAATGTTGTAATTATTGTTTATAATAATTTTAATTATTTAAGGGTGTTGTGAGGTTATTTATTTTCTGACCTTGTCAGGAAGTCGCGACCCAAAAAGATTGAGAAACAATGTCCTAGTTCAATGGTCAAAAATCCTAGATCTAATGGGCTGATGCTGCAGGGGAACGTTACAGTTAGAATGTTACAGTGTAACATACCAGGCAATGCCAGGGGACGGAGTGGTATACAGTGATTTTAACTTATTTGTTGATACTTGCATTTTATGATTAAAACATTTAATTTTGTGATTTCAGTCGGACGAACCTGAAAATTCCGAGGATGTGCCGAAACCAGATGAAACTTATAACATCGATATACCAGGCTCGGTCACTCTTTGGGAAGCCCGGCAGCGACCGAGCAATAGCGCACAGGTTTGTACTTTCATGTTTACTATTGACTGCTGTGCAGTAAGTAGGTCCTGGGTCCGATTCCCGATTGGACAAACACAAAGACAGGTGTGTGTCCGGGTCTGACACGTGCAACACGCACGTGTTGTGTTCGTCTTTGTATGTGTGTCTGGACCCACGACACAGAGAAGCCTAGTGTGGGCCACTGATAGATAGATAGATAGAAACTCTTTGTTGCACACCAAAATAAAACATGACAGAACTGACTGGTGTTACGCGCAATCACATCAGGGAAACCGCTGACGCCTCAATACCTACCGCGTGTGTCCAATAAGACATAGCAACGTGGACATTGCTGACGGTGCGACACGTGCAACTGCGGCAAGACCTCATCGTACCGAAGCATGAAAATTCCAGTCACTTATAATCAAACTTCGATTAGGGTAGCATCTTAGTTTGTAATTAGAATTAGTATAAATTGTAATATCTTTGTATCGTCTTCATAATTAAATTTAGTGTTAGTAAATTCGTTTTTTTTTTCGTTCCTCGACGGTCGTCTACATAATTCTGGCCACTGAGTGTGTTTACCATCAATTTTGTTTGTTCATATAAAATGACAGATATCTATCTCTCTAATCTCCCGAGTAGTATCAACATGAGTTTAAATATCACTTTTGAATTTTCTATTGATCTCCTTAAATTTTTCTTTCAAGATTTTAGATAAATTTATATTTTTTTATGTCTCTTTTAACCTATTATTTTTCTTCATATATAAATTGAAGTTTAATAAACTATCACTATTAAACCACAAAACGCCTAATACACAATTTTTATAATAACCAAACAAAAACTTAATTTCACTTCTCGAGTTTCCGCTAAGAAGTCCACTTTATTCTTTTTCTATGTACGATATAGAAAGAGAAAGACGAGCAGACAGTCCTGATCCACGTCTGATCACATAATATGAACTGCTTATCCCTAAGCAGTTCATTCCTAAGTAGGTTTAGGAAAACGCGGAAATAGGGAGTATCACAGATATAGCGGAATAGATAACACAAGGTGTCCGTCGCTGTGTGCACGAAAGAAGCGCTAAGCTCCTACTTTTCGCGCTAATCAACATTGTAACAAAACAAAAAAAAAGCCTATTTGCTCTATAATAATTTGTAAAAATTCGTCAAAAGTAGTGAAACGAGTCAAGGGAGATGTTTCGTTTCATCGATGTCTGGCTTTCAATCATTAAAATTTACTCGTGACTAAGTCTTAAGTACAAAATAAGTGACACGCTTGGTTGTCAACAATACAACAACAACATGCGTTGTCTACTGGGGCTGATATATTGGTACCAACATTAATGTTGTAGAATGTAAGTTTAGGGTACGATGGAACTGACATGTGCCGAGGCATAAAAGTTCCTTAAAAAGGAGAATAAAAAAAGTCGTAAAAATACGTTTAATACGTTATTGTTATTTTAAATAATAATAATAAATTCCTCACCAGTACTACCAGTTCACGGAGTTCGCGATGTCCCTCAATGAGCTGGAGCCCGATATGAAGGGTCAACTGTGTCCGACCGACAGTCGGCTGCGGCCCGACGTCAGGCTCCTGGAGCAGGGAGACATCGACGCAGCCGCCACTGAGAAGACCAGGCTTGAGGAGAAGCAGAGGACTACTAGGAAGGCGCTCAAGAAGAGTCCTGGGGGATGGCAAGCAAGGTAATTATACTCATACTTGTGTACAGAAAAGTAATAGGTCCTTACATATGAAATTGGCGTTTTGTCGAACTGGCCACTTTGATCACAAATATCTGATGTTTGGTTAGGAATTCCAAATCAAATTTATTTCAAATTTAAGCTTGTGTATTTGTGTTTCGAATTTAGTGATTCATTTGTTTTCGCGCCATTTGATTTTTCTTTGACATCGTTCTGTTCACAATATGGAAAACTTAAAATATCGCGTTATTTACGGGGGTATAAGAGGCTCACGGGGGTGTAAGAGGCTCACCTACCATCTTTGGAGCCTAAGCCAACCTCACCTGCTAGTGGTGCACCCTGCTGTTAACTGACGAGGCAATGGCGTTCCCTTTTTGCGGTGGGAGGGTTACTCCGTCGGCAATGCTACCACCCTTCCGTCGGAATCCGCCGCCATAATGGTGCCTCATATGCCGCGAGGCCCGCATCGTGTTCCGGCGGTGAGCGGAAGAAGCCGTCCCGAGAGAGAGATTGTTGCGTGCGGAAATGAGGACCGGCGGTTACGGGGAATTACAGACGCGCATGGGCGTGACATGGTGGCGCGGGGATCAGGGAGACCCGGTGAAACGGTTGTCCGCTGACCGCCCGCGGGTTGTTGGGGGCCCGATCCCGGGGATCTTACTTTAATCTCCACCCCAGGAGGCTGCCCCGCCGCACGCGAAAAATCCCTTGGGGTAGCAGTTGTGCCGGAGGAGACCGGAGTGGAACCCGACTGCTGCCCCCGGGGGGGGGGGGGGGGGACCGGGGGCCCTTCCGTACCCCGTGCCAGCAAGTCACACAACCTTTGTGACCTGGTTTTTTCTCTGCTCCGTGCTTTGTCCTTTGATCCGCATGCAACCATCTCTCTCATTTCCTCCCTATTCACACTTTACAATGGCCAAGAAAAAGAAAATGCACAAGGTTTACTCAGCGGCCCATCCCATAAGTTCCACACTACAAGTGGACTTTTGCAACATCAGAGGGATACATAGTAACATCGACGCCGTCCACTACCACCTTCAGACGGCAAAGCCGGCCTTGCTTTTCTTGACGGAGACACAGATATCCTGCCCGGCCGATACATCATATCTTCATTACCCCAGTTACAAACTGGAGCACTGTTTTGTGCGACGTGCTGGGGTATGCGTGTACGTCCGGGAGGATGTTTTTTGCCGCCGCCTCAGCCATTTTGAAGACGGGGACCTGTCGATTCTCTGGGCGCGTATTGACTACGGATGTTCCACTAAAGTCTACGCTTGCCTTTACAGGTCCCACAGCGGTGATACGGAGACGACTCGGTTCTTTGAGCGTCTACAAGAGACGACTGACAGCGTGCTCAAGCAGTTCCCTTGCGCGAAAGTGGTGATCCTCGGTGATTTCAACGCTCACCACGAAGAGTGGTTGGGATTCCGAACTACCGACCGCGCAGGGAAAGCAGCCTACAACTTTGCCCTGGCCTATAGTTTCTCGCAGTTGGTGTCCTCGAGGATACCTGATATCGAGAGCCATACTCCCTCCTTACTGGGCCTCCTGCTGACTACGCGGCCGAATGACTACAATGTTGTTGTTGATGCTCCGTTAGGATCATCAGACCATTGTATCGTTCGAACTGCTGTGCCAGCTAAACAATCCGCGCCGACCTATATTCAGGGAACGCGCAACGTCTGGCACTACAAGTCTGCAGATTGGGATGGGTTGCGCGAATTTTACGCTTCTTATCCCTGGGGGCAGCTCTGTTTCTCGTCGGGAGATCCGGATACCTGTGCAGACTCCGTTACCGACGTGGTGTTGCAGGGTATGGAATGTTATATTCCTTGTTCCGTGATACCCGTAGGCGGACGGAGCCAACCTTGGTTTAATCAGTCCTGTAGAGAGGCCCGCCGTAATAAGCGGGCTGCATACAGGGCCTGGGCCAAAGCGCAGGTGTCTGAAGATCCGAATACCACCGACTTGAGGAAGAAATTTAACGCTGCCTCGAGGTGCAGTAAGAGGATCACTGTCGGAGCAAGGAATGAGCACATCCGCAGAATTGGCGATCGACTAGCAAGCTATCCTTCTGGAAGTCGGGCTTTCTGGTCACTCGCTAAGGCTGCCGAGGGTAACTTCTGTCAGTCGTCACTTCCACCACTGCGGAAACTCGATGGCTCACTGGCCCATGAGGCGAAGGAGAAAGCCGATCTCCTGGGCAGTCTCTTCGCCTCAAACTCGACTCTGGACGATAGAGGTGCCTCACCACCGTCCACCTCGAGGTGCACAAGCTCCATGCCAGAAATCTGCTTCACCCAGCGTGAAGTCCGGCGAGCTCTAGCATCTCTTGATATCCGAAAGTCGAGTGGGCCAGATGGTATTCATGCGGTGGTGCTCAAATTTTGCGCTCCCGAGTTGTCTCCGGTGCTTACGCGACTCTTTAGGCTCTCATATTCCACAAAACGCTTCCCGTCAGCATGGAAGGTAGCTCATGTTCACCCTTTGCCTAAAAAGGGTGACCGCACCGACCCGGCCAACTACAGGCCAATAGCGATCACCTCCCTCCTCTCCAAAGTGATGGAGCGTGTTATAAACATACAGCTCCTTGGGTACCTAGAGGATCACCAGCTGATTAGCGACCGTCAATATGGATTTCGCCATAATCGCTCGGCTGGTGATCTTTTAGCGTATTTGACACATCGCTGGGCTGACGCCATTGAGAGTAGAGGCGAGGCTCTGGCTGTAAGCCTAGACATTGCGAAAGCTTTTGACCGGGTATGGCACAAATCGCTGCTTTCCAAGTTACCATCTTTCGGGATACCCGAGGGACTATGCGAATGGGTTGTCAGTTTCCTGACTGGACGGAGCATCAGAGTCGTTATCGATGGTAGCTGCTCCGACACCATGTCTATTAACGCTGGCGTCCCGCAAGGCTCCGTGCTGTCTCCAACTCTGTTCCTTCTGCATATCAACGACCTGTTACAAATTGGTGATATGCGTTGCTATGCGGATGACAGCACTGGAGACGCCTTGTACAGGGGCCGCGCCCACATCCCTCGAGTCGGAGTGGAAGAGAGTCGCGCCAGGCTTGTGTCTGAAATCGAAGACTCTCTAAATCTAGTCTCGATTTGGGGTTCCCTGAACCTAGTGGATTTCAACCCCAGTAAGACGCAAGTCTGTGCATTCACCGCTAAAAAACCCCTTTTGTCGTAGCACCTCGCTTTCAGAGCATACCACTTAAGATCTCGGAGAGTATTGGGATCCTTGGTGTCGACATTTCCAGCAAAGTCGAATTTAGGGGTCATCTGGAAAGTAAGGCCAAAATGGCCTCCAAAAAACTCGGTGTACTGAACAGAGCGAAGCGGTACTTCACCCCTGGGCAACTCCTAATGCTTTACAAAGCTCAGGTGAGACCCCATATGGAGTATTGCTCACATCTCTGGGCCGGCGCAGCGAAATACCAATTGGACCCTTTTGACTCCATCCAACGACGTGCTGTTCGTATTGTCAACGATCCCACTCTCACGGGCAGTTTAGAACCCCTCAGCGTTCGGAGAGACGTTGCATCTCTCTGTGTGTTCTACCGCCTGTACAATGGGGAATGCTCTGAAGAATTGTTCAATATAATTCCCACCTCGGGTTTCTACAACCGCACCTCCCGTCACAGAAGTGCGGTCCATCCGCATTTCCTAGATACGGAGGTGTCGCGTACTGTTCGGTCCAAAAATTATTTTATATCGCGAACCCGTAGGCTGTGGAACGAACTGCCTCAAGAGGTCTTCCCATTAAACTATGACATGGGGTTCTTCAAGAAAGCTGTGAATAGGAATTTGCAAGGTCGGCGGCGCGCCCGCATACCCCCTGGTGTTGCAGGTGTCCATGGGCGGCGGTAACACACCATCACGTGAGACCGCTTGCTCGTCCGCCCTCTTCTCTATAAAAAAAAAAAAGAGACGAGTGCTCGAATGGAGACCACATACGGAGAAATGTGGCGTAGGACGCGCTGAGGCTGTATATGGTGGTTATATACCTAATATATGGTTGTGTTCACAGCAAACTACTCCATATACTCTCATAGTTCAATCATTTTAAAGAAACTTATCCTATTAGTAAGAGAGATTACCTTTTACTTAAAACATTCCATAAACAGTTATTACCAGTAAATTATTGATGTTCGTCTGTAGATCTAGCGTCGCTGTCTGATTCATTAAATCTATCTAGGCTCCATGTAGGGATTGCATGATGTACGAAAAACCAATCTCTGATCTTCATCTAGTGTTATAGAAACGACCGCTGAGTATCGAGCGCTCCATCAGCTCTAATAGACTTAAGTCTCAGCGCTAAATGCTCGTGAACGTTATATAGTTATACTCGTATAGTCCAAGTTTTGAAACACTTTCGAGACTTAAACCCTTATTAATTTATGTTAATAATTATTTAACCTTACCTTATTTAACAAATATATTGCTAGTGCCAATAGCCAAATACAGGTTACACTGACATTTAAGAACGGTATGTCGGTTTTTAAAATAGATTGTGTATTTATTTATAGGTGGTCGGTATCAGTACTGATTTCTTTAATCATTTTTTTTATAGATGAAGGCGGCAGACGAGCGTACAGTCCACCTGATGGTAAGTGGATACTGTCGCCCATAAACATGGAATCCATGATACATGCCAACATTAGTCCAAAATGACAAATGTTGGCATGCCCCCGGATGCGCTGCCTACCTTTGGAGATATAGGAATGGATTTGGAGAAAGGGTGCGGAAAATGGGGAGGGATAGGATGGTAATGGGCTCTCGCACATCTCACTCACTACCGAAACACGTACCTACATTAGAGAAATAAGATAAAATGGGAAATTCAGTACATTTCAAGGTAGTCTTCTGTGAGAGAGGGGTAGCGCGGCCAGTCGAGCGCGCCCAAAGGTTGTTGGATTACAACGTGCACTGTCCCCCACAATTCGTGTAGATTTGTATTTGTATTGGTGTGACTTGGTGCATATGCTCCTGCGTGTGTGTGTGACACTGTGTATGGGACTGTGTGTGTGTATGACTGTGCGTGGGTGTGTGTGTTTGATTGTGTGTGTACTTATATAAGGTGAGCTTTAAAATGTTTGTGGGAAAATATGTTTTAGGAAATACATATATTGATTTTGATGCTTTTTTTATAATTTCCGTTATTAATAACTCTTTCTTCTTAATAAAACAATAGAACCCTTGAACATTAAAGGCTCAAGTCTGGAATGCTCAAGGGCGTTTAACGCTCGAGTCTTAAGTTTTGTTAGCGCTGACGAAACGCTCGACACTCGAAGTTCAGCGCTCGTTTTTACCACACTGATTTCAACTACTACGGTTCTTCTTACAGGTGGTTCAGCCAAGGTACAAACCCGTACACCAAGCAAGAAGACTGGCTCTACAACGGCGGCTACTGGGATCGTAACTACCAACATCTTAAAGATATCGACATATTTTAATACTCTCAGAACTAAGTGGTGTCCTTGACAAGTGAAGAGGAGGCATGTCAGAGGTAATACTGGAAGGTTCCTGGAAGTGACAAATTTAATCACAACGCAATGTAGTAGCTTGAAACTTAACTCGTTAGATCAATTGGAGTCCAAAATTGCTGAGAATAAGAGAAAAATGTTTTATTATGTGATTATAATAATTACACATAGGATAAAATTGTGCGAGACACCGGAACGCATGTGCACTCAGCAGCAGGTCAATCTGCACACATGGGTACCTTAATATACTACTAATAAAGATCAAAATTGAATGATTTTAGGTACATTCGCGTATTGCTGACTGTACGTACCACGTATCACCGCGTGCATACGCACCACGTCCCAATACGTACTGCCGAACCTATTGAAATGTCGCTCGAGCGGAATTGCTTTTTTTTGTTAGTTTTGTTTTTTTTTTGCGAGCGGAATTTTTTTTGTACAAAAATTATACGCGTGTCGCACAGCACTGCAGTGGTACCTACCTATTGAATTATTTGCATACAGTCTAACTTTAATTTTAAATTAAAGTTTAAACTTTAAATAACAACATTGACGTAAATGAAAAGTAAATCGTGAACTCAAGTCAATGTTGGATTGCTGCGGTGAACACAAACAGTTATACGTATACGTAAAAGTAATGTTATTATACGTAAATGTTATTTATATACGCAGATAAATATATATGTGTAAAAATAGGAACTAAAGTAATCACCCAATAAAAGAGATACAAGTAAAATTGCAAAGACCTTTAAAATTATATTGATAGCAATTATTTTGTTTAAATTGATGTTTACTCGACGACAGTGGGACGGAATCGCCGCGAGAGACTTGCTCGTGTAGGCGGCGCCTTATATTTTACAACTATCTCGCACGCGCGAATCAAACGCTTTGCTCGGACATAAAATGACAATGTGCGTTATGAAAAATTGAAAAAAAAAACAAATCACAATGTTTTACCTAGTCATATATACATTTAGTCATTTGTAATAATTACTTTCCTAAAATACGTAATTTGAATAAAAATACTTGAAATATACTTGTTGAACATTATAATTTAAATTGGTAGCTTGTATAGTTCTACTTAACATAATGAACTTGGAAAGATCTTTTATTCTATAGTGGAAAGTACTTCTGGCATACTGAGCGCAAGGGCCTAGTCAGGATTTTATACAGGGAGGGGCAAAGGTAAACAATTTTATTATAATTTATTTAAATGGAGGTAGTGTAATGCAGAAAGTCTGTTACTTATTCTTCCGTATGCCAAGGGAAGGGGGCGGGGGAGGGGGGGGGGGGGCAAGCGCCCCAACCTGCCCCACCCATGACTTATCGGATTTTCACAAAGCCCTTTCCAAATATACGCGCAACGGCGTAATTCCAGGGAATATAAAATGTAATATCGAGTATAAAGTATTAACGAGTTCCAAGCATTATCAGTTCCAATTTAAGTTGTAAGTATTTAACGCTATTCAAGTATTAAGTATTCAAACACAAATTTAATGGACAATTTTAATGTTATTTATGTAATGTTTTCATTTCATTTCTCTTGTTATAGTGCCTCTCCACTATTGGAGGTTGGCCGTCGGACTTGCAACACTTGACGTGTAAGGGAAACGAGATCCCATTACTACGTATTAAATGAAAGCAATAACTATAAACAAAACGGACGAAATGAGATTACAACTAGATTTTACGAGTATAGTAAAATAAGTTAGGTATTTAGATAATCATTTTGTGTGAAAATATTTGAATACAATTGGAAACTATTCCGCAATTTGTAAATTATCCTGTGAATAGCAAAACAACAGATATTCAACTAGAATTAAAGTTGAATGAATTTTTCATCATTTACAAGTATGTATACTAGTCGTCATTACAAGTATGTACACTAGTCGTCATTACAAGTATGTATACTAGTCGTCATTACAAGTATGTACACTAGTCGTCATTACAAGTATGTATACTAGTCATCATAACAAGTATGTACACTAGTCGTCATTACAAGTATGTATACTAGTCGTCATTACAAGTATGTACACTAGTCGTCATTACAAGTGTGTATACTAGTCGTCATTACAAGTATGTACACTAGTCGTCATTACAAGTATGTATACTAGTCGTCATTACAAGTATGTACACTAGTCGTCATTACAAGTACGTATACTAGTCATCATTACAAGTATGTATACTAGTCGTCATTACAAGTATGTACACTAGTCGTCATTACAAGTGTGTATACTAGTCGTCATTACAAGTATGTACACTAGTCGTCATTACAAGTATGTATACTAGTCGTCATTACAAGTATGTACACTAGTCGTCATTACAAGTACGTATACTAGTCATCATTACAAGTATGTATACTAGTCGTCATTACAAGTATGTACACTAGTCGTCATTACTAGTATGTATATTTCATTGTATACTATTAATGAAATAAATATGATTATTCAAATTTCTAATGTATAAACACCAAAATGAATTTATATATAATTGAGAAATAAGCGAGCTTTGTTGCCAAAATGTAGTAAAATCTCGCCCGATCTGGTACGTGTGGCTAATGTCTTTTTCATATAATAAAAAAAATGAGATATGAGATTTAGATATAGAGGGATACTTGCAAAAAATAATACCAAAATTGTAATTATACTCTTATGAATATAAATTGCAGAATTACTTCTTAATAAAACATTTTCAACTTTATTTTGAAGAGGGAGATGCTTTTAACTGTATGCAAAATTAAGAGTTCATAAAGAAATTAATGAAATCTTATCTTACACATAAAGTTGATTAATCAACCCTTTTGGTTTTAGACTTAGTTTATAGTATTCGTAGTGTATGTACGAGTATGTATAAGTTATAAAAAATGTAGACAAAGTAATGGACCATGTTTGCAGTAGCTATCAGATATTACTCGTAGAGACGACACGTGTACAGATTGAGAGAGTTAATATATATTTTGTGTTTTAAAAAGGTAGGTATGGTATGTGTCTATGTAGATACATTTAAGGAGTTCGTTTGTAGATTAACTTAGTAACTTATGTTAAAGTTTTTTAAAATCGTATCTGCCCATGTAAATCTACAATTAAATATAATGCAACGCGTCGTACACAGGCATTTTTTGTCACAATGTTACATCTATAATTACGTAAGTAGTAGTAAGTATGATTTCTTTTTTAACAATTGTACACTTAAAAACTGTATGATACAGAAATGTTTGCGGCGAGGAGGCACAGCATGCATGGACCGTACAAAACATCCATTCAATGATTATCTTTTACTCTGACAAATAAAGAAGCTAGCTTTTAAAAATTTCAATACTATGAACATAAGATATACAATACAATATTTACTGAAAAATGAAGTCAATTATTAATAAATGTTAGGCTAGATTTATTTAGCCGAGGCGCAAATGTTGTGGCAAAAAATATAGGTAGGTACATTATTTAAGATCTCACATTAAAACGTTCAGTGTTTTTATAAAGATGGAAACATCAAAACATCAAACATCAAAGGTACCTAAGGATTGGGCGTTCAATATAAAACAATATTTGTGCCTCATACTTTTATTTCAATGAAAAAATGTAAATAGATATCGTCACAGTAATAGGCATTTAAAATCCGTTATGTAGAAAGGTATCGATGTTGTAATATCATTATGTTGTAATACAACATACATATAATACTCGTAATAGTAAATATATAGATAAGCTCTAATTATTCTGCGTTTATTAACGAAAGCATATGATGCTTTGAATGTAAATTAATCGCAGTATCTAAAATGATATTCATTGCAGTTACTAGCTATATATAGTATATTCTCTGACTCTGTACGAGTATAAACCGTTGGAGGAATCAATAATCTCACTTAATAATACTTAATACATAATTATGAGTATTGTACGTATATGATGCATGATGCTAATTTATCGAATAAAAAAATCTATGTATATTATAGATTTTTTTTAAATTACAGTTGTTGCATTCGAACTTTCAACTGCACGATACAAGCATTATTTCACCATGATTTTCTACTAAGTGAAAAACGCGAGACGACGCGGCTGACGTCACGCTATAGCGGTAAATCGCACGCACCATGTATCCACCATCTATAGATATTCTAAATGTTTACATAAAATTCGCTTTATTGCCTCGTGTCATGAGACATTTTTCGAAACTTTTTGCACAATTGTAAAAGCACAGGTTTAGAAAATTTCATGATCAAATGTAAGTATAAAATATATTTATGAGAATCTATAATGCTTATAAAAATTAGAAAAACTAGGTAGTATTTAGTAGTATATTTAATAGATTATTTCACAGTGCAATATTTTAAATTGAAGAATTATAATTTAAAATATTTAGGTTTAAAGTAATAGTTTATCTTTTTGAATTAAACGCAATTCTAAAAAGGATTTAAAAAAAAATACTGAGGTGCGACGGTACACTCAATCTCATCTCAATGCTCTCTCATGAGATGTCACTTTTATCATTCGTTTTTTATTAAGTTTTTTCTCTTACATTTGTTTATTTACGGGTTAAACAATTAAATATTATAATCCTAGTATTTAATATCGTTACAATTCTAGATTCTTGTAATTTTATATTTATACAATGCCTTAGTTCAAAACTAAAATGAATATAAATATCGATGTCATAAATTGTAGTTAGCGCCAATATTTGAGTACATTTTCGGCATTGTTCCCAATGTTTTAACGTTATCATGGTGTCAGTAAAATGGCCGCCAAATTCATATATGTATGAAATTAGTACTTATGTATATTGTGTTAGAGACTGTAACAATATTTATCTAATTGAATATAAACTATAATATGAAAATAAATAAAAGGAAAAACCAGTATGTGTTTTTATTTAAAACTACTTTCGCGTTTTGTATACATTTTATATTCTAAATCGGGTCTGAACGCGTATAACAAAGATATTTGTTTACCTTTTATTCCTACTCTACGTTTCGGCGCGGGCGCACGGGTTACACCAGCCGTGGTCACGAGTTCACTGAAGAGGCGGGTAGTTGAAGATGGTAGGAGCGAGCAGTTTTATCAACTACCCAACAATTATCAAC
Organism: Sesia apiformis; assembly: GCA_914767545.1. NCBI lineage: Eukaryota > Metazoa > Arthropoda > Insecta > Lepidoptera > Sesiidae > Sesia > Sesia apiformis. The sequence goes on along the minus strand of OU611948.1, from coordinate 20,613,391 downwards.
GATCTTCACTTTCTATAAATACTGTTTATAGAAAGTCAACACACACACTGACACAATGACGGATAAAAATAATTATGCGGGCATCATAGCTGTATCCGCAACTTCATTCGGGTGACTTTAAAATGATTCCCGCGGGAATTTCGTTAAACAATCCGCGCCGACCCATTCTCAGGGAACGCGCAACGTCTGGCACTACAAGTCTGCAGATTGGGATGGGTTGCGTGAATTTTACGCTTCTTATCCCTGGGGGCAGCTCTGTTTCTCGTCGGGAGATCCGGATACCTGTGCAGACTCCGTTGCCGACGTGGTGTTGCAGGGCATGGAATGTAATATTCCTTGTTCTGCGATACCCGTAGGCGGACGGAGCCAACCTTGGTTTAATCAGTCCTGCAGAGAGGCCCGCCGTAATAAGCGGGCTGCATACAGGGCCTGGGCCAAAGCGCAGGTGTTTGAAGATCCGAATACCACCGACTTGAGGAAGAAATTTAACGCTACCTCGAGGTGCAGTAAGAGGATCACTGTCAGTGCAAGGAACGAGCACATCCGCAGAATTGGCGATCGACTAGCAAGCTATCCTTCTGGAAGTCGGGCTTTCTGGTCGTTCGCTAAGGCTGCTGAGGGTAACTTCTGTCAGACGTCACTCCCACCACTGCGGAAACTCGATGGCTCACTGGCCCATGAGGCGAAGGAGAAATCTGATCTTCTGGGCAGTCTCTTCGCCTCAAACTCGACTCTGGACGATAGAGGTGCCTCACCACCGTTTACTTCGAGGTGCACAAGCTCCATGCCGGAAATCTGTTTCACCCAGCGTGAAGTCCGGCGAGCTCTAGCATCTCTTGATATCCGAAAGTCGAGTGGGCCAGATGGTATTCCTGCAGTGGTGCTCAAATTTTGCGCTCCCGAGTTTCTCCGGTGCTCACGCGACTCTTTAGGCTCTCATATTCCACAAAAAGCTTCCCGTCAGCATGGAAGGTAGCTCATGTTCACCCTGTGCCTAAAAAGGGTGACCGCACCGACCCGGCCAACTACAGGCCAATAGCGATCACCTCCCTCCTCTCCAAAGTGATGGAGCATGTTATAAACACACAGCTCCTTGGGTACCTAGAGGATCACCAGCTGATTAGCGACCGTCAATATGGATTTCGCCATAATCGCTCGGCTGGTGACCTTTTTGCGTATTTAACACACCGCTGGGCTGACGCCATTGAGAGTAGAGGCGAGGCTCTGGCTATAAGCCTAGACATTGCGAAAGCTTTTGACCGGGTATGGCACAAATCGCTGCTTTCCAAGTTACCATCTTTCGGGATACCCGAGGGATTATGCGAATGGGTTGCCAGTTTCCTGACTGGACGGAACATCAGAGTCGTTATCGATGGTAGCTGCTCCGACACTACGTCTATTAACGCTGGCGTCCCGCAAGGCTCCGTGCTGTCTCCAACTCTGTTCCTTCTGCATATCAACGACCTGTTGCAAATTGGTGACATGCGTTGCTATGCGGATGACAGTACTGGAGACGCCTTGTACAGGGGCCGCGCCAACATCCCTCGAGTCGGAGTGGTAGAGAGTCGCGCCAGGCTTATGTCTGAAATCAAAGACTCTCTAGATCTAGTCTCGATTTGGGGTTCCCTGAACCTAGTGGATTTCAACCCCAGTAAGACGCAAGTCTGTGCATTCACCGCTAAAAAAACCCGTTTGTCGTAGCACCTCGCTTTCAGAGCATACCTCTTAAGATCTCGGAGAGTATTGGGATCCTTGGTGTCGACATTTCCAGCAAAGTCGAATTTAGGGGTCATCTGGAAAGTAAGACCAAAATGGCCTCCAAAAATCTCGGTGTGCTGAACAGAGCGAAGCGGTACTTCAAACCTGGGCAACTCCTTATGCTTTACAAAGCTCAGGTGAGGCCCCATATGGAGTACTGCTCTCATCTCTGGGCCGGCGCACCGAAATACCAATTGGACCCATTTGACTCCATCCAACGACGTACTGTTCGTATTGTCAACGATCCCACTCTCACGGGCGGTTTAGAATCCCTCAGCATTCGGAGAGACGTTGCTTCTCTCTGTGTGTTCTACCGCCTGTACAATGGGGAATGCTCTGAAGAATTGTTTAATATAATTCCCACCTCGGGTTTCTACAACCGCACCTCCCGTCACAGAAGTGCGGTCCATCCGCATTTCCTCGATACGGAGGTGTCGCGCACTGTTCGGTCCAAAAACTATTTTATACCGTGAACCCGTAGGCTGTGGAACGAACTGCCTCAAGATGTCTTCCCATTAGACTACGACATGGGGTTCTGCAAGAAAGCTGTGAATAGGATTTTGCAAGGTCGGCGGCGCGCCCGCATACCCCCTGGTGTTGCAGGTTTCCATGGGCGGCGGTAACATTTACCATCACATACATCTATGAGTCTGGACATCGAAACTTGGCATACAGAGCGTCAAATTAAAGCAAAAAAAAGAAATGGACAAAATGAATATAATATTTTAAATCGTTCGATATTTTGACTGTTGCCATTAGTATATTAGTTAATGGCAACCGATTGGCGCAGTTGGAATGACCCTACTTGCTGTGCGAAGGGTCCCGGGTTCGATTCCCACTCGGACATTTAAAGACAAATGTTTGTTCGGACCTGGATGTGCTTGTCTTTGTCTATATGCGTGTCCAGAGACACGGGGGGGACCCACAATATTGCAATATTTAATACATTTGTGTCATGTAATATTAAAACTAAATTTATAACTCATTTTGTATAGATTTTTTTATAATCATAAACTGTAACATAAAGTTAATACATACCTAATTAAGAGGATAACGCGCGATGAGAACGCCATGAGAACACTTAGGCGACCCTATACAACTCCTTTCAACTAGACATCTATCTATATGATCCATACATTTAGAATCCCACACAGTTATTAGATATGTACAATAAACAGCGAGATCGAAAGTAAAAAGATGTTTATAGTAAAAATATGTAAGCCTACACTCCACTATAAAAAGATGTTTATAGTACACTATACGAATGTAAGCTGAATAGCTTACTATACTTATTAAAAATGTTGTCATACATGTAATGAATTCTAAATATACCATATCGTGTCATGTTTCGTTGGTTTTATAAAAAAAATCCCGCGGGCATTTTGTATGGATACTGGATGAAAATATTCCAAGTCTATCTTTCTGGCCTAGTATTTCTCCCTGATGCAAAATCCCCTCATGATCCATTGCTTCATTGAAGCGTAATTAAGTGACAAACAGACTTATCTGCAAAGTACGAGGTAAATAAAAATCTATATAAATAAAAATTAATTGCTGTTCGTTGGTGCGCGCATCACTTGAGAACGGCTCTACCGATTTGGCTATATATTTTTTTTAATGTTCGTAATAGTCCGAATAAGGTTTTTAGGGAAAGAAAAATTGGAAAAGTTTCCCGGAAAATTTAAAAAAACTGAAAGTGCTTTTTTTCTATGGGATTTTTGTATGAACTTATTGAAATTATTGTATTATTGAAATTTGGACAGTACGTCTGTCGGCTCAGCTAGTAGTAAATAAAAAGTACTTCTTTATTAATTCATTCTTTATTGTACTTATATCGTATCCCGTCATATCTACAGCATAATTGCTTTTTATTATTATTATTATAAAACTAAATAATTATCATAAAACATCACAAACCTCATCACTAGTAAACCATAACAATTTCACAAGGAAAATAATTATTTTAATGAAATATAAAAATATATATGTTTCATATACACATAAAACATGTATTTACATGAATAAATAACTTTGCACATATGCAATGGCACGATACAAATTATCATTTTCTGATAACAAATTATGGAATGTTTGAAGTCTTATTTAAAAGTGTGTTTGAAATTAGAGATCATGATATACAGGGTGTAACCGAAGCTTTCGCGAAACTTTAAATAATGGATTTCGTTCATGATTCTGAGTTCGATTACACATTCATGTAGAGGGAGAGTGCACGCTGCATACCCACAGCCGCTGGGCGCACTTGACTGGCCACGTTACCCCTCTCTCATATAAGACTAATTGTATTTATTGTATTTCCCCAATGTACGCATGTGTTTCGGTAGTGAGTGAGATATGCCAGAGTCCATTCCCAACCCATCCTATCCCTCCCCATTTTTCCAATCCATTTCCTAATCTGTAAAGGTGGATAGCGCATCCGGGGGAGTGTCAACGATTGTCATTCTGGACTGATGTTGGCATGTATGGCGGATGTTTATGGACGACGGTATCCACTTACCATCAGGCGAACTGTATGCTCGTCTGCAGCCTTTTTTTCTATAAAAAAAACATACGTAGGTATATTTTTTTCTAAAATTCAATTGTACTTAATTTTTTCTTTTTAACAATTTTTTCATTCATATTTACTAAAAACGAAATGCAAAGAACCGATATTTTTACAAATAAATTCATAACAATATTACAGGCGTCAAAAAGGTTCGGTTACATCCTCGACGAGTATATATTGAATTGAAATACATTTTTACTACAATACATATGAAACACATTTTATAAGGCAAGTATACGTACATTTTAAGGCACAATATATCACGTAACTATTGATAAAAATAAAAATGTAAAAATCACGTCATGAAATAACAAAAATCACAATTAACATGCATACAAAAACCAAACTACTATATTTTCACACTATTAACACAAACACGTCCATACACACACATTTTCTTAGGTATCATTTTCTTATACACTCACACATACACTCATTATATGTTGTGATGTTGTTAGACTCGTAGAATTAAAGATAGGTAACTTTATTCCATACTATAATATGGACGGTAAGGCTTACTCAAATGACATTTTGGTCGATTTTATGTTACACAACACAAAACCTGAAAAGTGTTGACCCAATGTAAAATATATCGTTCGAGCTAAGAATAAAATTATTTGTACCTAAATCAAAAGTTATACTGAACAAGAGATTTTGCCTTATTTCAGTGACACGTTGTATGTATTACAGTTAAAACCCCTTTTCTAAAACTTAAAACTAGTTTTGGCTGAACGCCTTCGTTACAACTAGTTTATCCTAGTAAAAACTAGAATTTACTAACAGACAAATTTTAATGTTAATTAAAACTAGGGAAAACTGGGTCTAACGTAATAGTCTAACGTCTAACGTAACTAGACAAAACCAATTAAAATCAGTGCCGATGTTACAGCACATAGATATGTGCCCGGCCAAACCACGAATGCGCTTGAATTGTTTCTAGGTAGAAAGGCTGTTCGCATTGATTAAAAAAAAAGAACTATGAACGCTCCACCACTCTTCGCGATCACTTCAGAATTCTAACCTAATGAAGCCGAATTTTTCTGGGTCTTAGTCCCTAGTTAAAACTAGTTCTATCCAACATTTGTCAATAAATTCCAGTGTTTTTATAGGAAAAGCATTTGAAACGAAGCATTTAGTCAAAGCTAGTTCTCACTAGGAAAAATGATTTTTACTGAAAACGGGTTTTAACTGTAACATATCTGCTCATATATATAACGTAAAAACGGCCAAAATGACTTTTAAGTAAGCCTTTTAACCGTTCGGTATGTTTATGATCTGTTACTGTGATGGCTCCAGGCCGGAATCCAGGAAGTCTTTTATATGCAGAGGTACCGCCCGCGGCAACACCCTCAGGTACTGCAAATTGATTTTAAAATTGTTATCACATAATGAACTTTTCAAAGTATAAATATATTTAAAAACCAGATGAACCGGTGGAATTAAGGATCTATAAATACTAGAGGAACGGGTGGACTTACGAATCTATAAATAATGGCGGAACGTATGGATTTAAGGATCTATAAATATTAGGAGATCTGGTGGACTTTCGGATCCATAAATAATATATTAACGGCTGGACTTAAGGATCTGGAAATAATAGATGAACGGGTGAACTTAAGTATTGTAAATGATAAATGAACGGATGAACTTAAGTATTGTAAATGATAAATGAACGGATGAACTTAAGTATTGTAAATGATAAATGAACGGGTAAACTTAAATAGGTGTTGTAAATGATAGATGAACGGGTAAACTTAAGTAGGTGTTGTAAATGATAGATGAACGGGTGAACTTTAGTATTGTAAATTATAGATGAACAGGTGAACTTTAGTATTGTAAATTATAGATAAACAGGTGAACTTTAGTATTGTAAATTATATATGAACGGGTAAACTTACGTGGGTATTGTAGATGATAGATGAACGGGTGAAATTAAGTAATGTAAATGATAGATGAAAGGGTGACCTGTATTGTAAATGATAGATGAACGGATGAAATTAAGTACTTTAAATGATAGATGAATAAGTGAATATAAATATTTTAAATGGCAGATGAAGGGATGAATTTAAGTATTTTTAAATAATAGATAAACAGCTGGACTTAAGTATTTTAAATGATAGATCAACGATTAGACTCGTATATTTAAATGACAGATGAACTAAGTATTTATTTAAGTGACCAGTTGAAAGATATTATGAATCCTCACCGCTACGGTAACTTACGGGAACGACTTTCAATATATTTTGAATAACTTATTTATAAGATCGGTAGTAGACGAGTAGGTAAACCGCCTAATGGTTAGCGGTTACTTTTGTTCGTGGATATTTACGGTATTTAATTGCGATAACTTTAAACAAACTTTAAGAACATTGTTTTCCATCTTTCTTAATCCTGATCATAAATCAGGAACTTATGTAGCATATCTGCGGTTGTGGTGAACATTTGTCAATTTCGACTGTGTTGGCAGATGAGAAAATATCTAAATCTGTTGTTAGGTAGCAATATCTGAGGTCATTTTTGGCAGATAGTGGCAGAGGAAACATATGCAAGTTATCGTATAGATTTATAATCTTCAAATATAAATTTATCAGAAGTTGTGTCACCGTTAGTCATTTTTGACAGATGTTGGCAGACGAAATATATGCAAAATATCGTATTGGCTAATAAATCTTCAAATATACTCGTATAGTTATTTAAGGTCGTGTTAACGTTTTGGCAGATAAGAATGTGCAAGTTACTGTATTGAGTAGAGCGAGCTCGGGATGGTGAATCAGCAATATCTGAGGTTGTGACAAAATTTGTCAATTTTGACAGATGTTGGCAGGCAATGAAACGTGCAAATTACCGTATTGAGGTAGTAGAGCGAGCTCGGGATGGTGAAGCAGCAATATCTGAGGTTGTGACAAAATTTGTCAATTTTGACAGATGTTGGCAGGCAATGCAACGTGCAAATTACCGTATTGAGGTAGAAGAGCGAGCTCGGGATGGTGATCTCGCTGTAGTTCCGGCGCACAGCGTCCACGATCCTGTCGGCGGCCTCCTGCGGCGACACGATCTTCATCATGGACGGGAACTTGATCCTCGGGTTCTTGCAGAGGCCCGTGTCCACGATGTACGGACAGATTACTGTGAACTTTATCTGGGGAATAACAGAGATCTTCGGTTAGAAGAATGCCCCACAACCGGTGTGCCGTGAGACGATGCTAAGTGTGCCGCAGTGTTACCTGAATCACATAGCAGGAAGGTGTAACTAAGAGCACAAACGTGACAAACTGATACATTTTTACTCACTTTTTCACTTATTCAGTGATTTTTTATTTAATAAATTAGTAGATTTTTTTTAATCCGTATACTTTTAATAATTTTTAGTTCAGGTGTGCCACCGAATTTTGAAAAGAATAGAAGTGTGCCGCGAGTGATAAAAGTGAAAACGGAGCACCGTGTTAGAAGAGCTTTTCATTGAATTTCAGATTTATTTATTCGTGGACGACACATAGAACTTTATAAAAAATAGTGATTATAATAATAATATAAAATCAATCTTAAATTAAATAGTCTATACATATAATAAAATATTAGCAGAGCCGTGGCTGTACATGACATATTTTTGGAAAAAAAGTGATTGGAGTACAAAGTAATAATGGTCTAGAGCGCAAAACCAACAATTTTTAAAATTTTTGTCACTCTGAACGCGCATCACCCAAAATTTACTGCACGAATTTAAATGAAACTTGGTATAATTATAGCTTCTATGCCTGCCGGATTAACATTTAAGGTATCTTCTATCCAGATGGATTATAGTTCCCGCGGGAATCACAAGTCGCTAGCACCACTAGTAAAAATAATAAAAACAATGTCAAGAACAATAAAAAATATTATAGAATCACATGTAAATAAGAATATCAAACTATAGATATAACATATAAAGACACTGCAACCAACAAGATAATGAATTTACATGAATCAGTGAATTTACAAAATTTGTAGGCTTTACAGACTGTATAAAGGGCAAAATTTGTAGTAGATGCAGCTTTACAGACTGTCTAAAAGACAAAATTTGTAGTAGATGCGTCTCTACAAACTGTCTAAAAGGAAAAAATTGTAGAAGACGCAGCGTTACAGACTGTTTATAAGGCAAAATGTATAGTAGATGCGGCTTTACAGACTGTCTAAAAGACAAAATTTCTAGTAGGATGCGGCTTTACAAAATATATAATAGGCAAAATGTATAGTAGATGCGGCTTTACAGACTGTCTAAAAGACAAAATTTCTAGTAGGATGCGGCTTTACAATATATATAATAGGCAAAATGTATAGTACGAGTAGATGCGGCTTTACAAACTATCCCCCAGCTCCTCGTGCAGCACCTCCATGAGCCCCCTGACTTCCATCATAGGCTAGAAGATATAGTAACATAAACTTCAACTTACCCCATTGAAGTCCCTCGGGTCTTCCCTCAATTCCTCATGCAGCGCCTCCATGAGCCCCCTTACGGCGAACTTGGAGGCGCAGTAGGGCACGAGGTTGCGCAGCCCCACCACACCCGCCATCGACGACATCGCCACCACATGCCCGTGGTTACGCTCCATCATAGGGTGAAGAAAGCTTTGGAGGAGCTGCAAAAAGGGACAAAGATTCATCACTTAAGACAGAAAGAAAAAAAATATTCATTCAACCAGACGCACAAAAACATTATTTTGTCTATCTTACTATGGTAATCCTGGGTACAGCCTCTCGATAATCGATCCATGGACTTGTGAACGGTCCGGTGTCATCGATTGAGCGTTTGAGGCGATTACATTAATACGAGTATGAACGCTGGTGCGCTACCGATTTTGCCCTATTCACAGGTTTCATGAAGAACCCCATGTCGTAGCGTAACGGGAAGATCACAGGCCATAGTTCGTTTCACAAACTGCGGGTTCACGATAGAAAAAAGGGTAAAATACCTACCCACAAATGTGCAGTAACATTGACATCTAGCACTGTCTTTATCTCCTTCTCAGTGTGCTGCAGTAGGGGCTTGCAGGGCATGATGCCGGCGTTGTTCACCAACATGGTGACGTCACCGACTTCACGCCGCACCTTCTCCGCCAGCGCGGTCACTGCTTCGCGTTTCGTTACGTCACATCTGGAAAGACAAAGTTTTCTTTGGATGGAAAGCATATTAAACTTTGAAGACGTTATAAATCTTTATTTACGTCGCGGTGGTGAAGTACATATTCAACCCAATTAGAGGTCGCAATTTGAACTCCACTCTACTAGAGTGCGTGCTTTTTCATGTGGCCAATAACTATGTTCGGTCTCGTCGTCGGGCACTGTTTACCGTGCAGGCTTGCGGGTTCACAACCTTGCAAAATCCTGTTCACAGGTTTCTTGAAGAGCCCCATATCGTAGCGTAATGAAAAAAACCTCGGCTGGCAGTTCATTCCACAACTTTCGGGTTCGCGGTACAAAGTGTCTTTTTGACCGAACTGTACTGTACGAAGTTTTTGACTAGCGAGGAAGTGCGAATGAACCGCACGACGATGAGGACCAGTGCGATGGTAAAATCCCGAAGTTGGCATCAAATTGAACAGTTCTTCAGAATATTTCCCATTATATAGGCGGTAGAACACGCAGAGAGACGCAACATCTCCTCTAATTCGAATTACTAAACTATTACGAAATTCGGAGTTAAAATTGTTCCACTGCACCTTGCAAGCATTTCGCAGGCGGCAGTAGGTATTCTTTAGTGATTTACATTTTATGTTTGTCTGTTTTTACATTTGTAAAGAGATCCTGAATAGGCGAATTGGTGACCAATACTGTAAAACCTACTCAAGTAATAAATATATATTTTTTTGTTATTATTAATTTATTCCACACATGAGCATCTACATAATATGAGATATACTGTTCCGCCGAACTGTGAAAACAGTTTGTTGACGGATGCATACTCTCCTTTAATAATAATGACTACATGCTAAACATCAGTAAGGCAAATTCGGCTTAAATGGCAATTGGCTCGCTCAATAACGGGTCCGTAGGCGAATTTACTACTTTTTGAAATTGCTAGTGGTCGGGTCAGTTGACCAAGAAATTCAATCAAGAAATATATTGTGCAAATAGATTAATTCGTTGATTTTTCGTCGACATGTCAACGTGGAAATCCCGAAATGTTGCCTCCGGTTTTCGTAATTAGAGTAAGCTGCCGGTAGAGACCCTCTCCGTTAGAGACCGTATTAGGTAAATATATTCGTATTTGGCCGTAGCCCAAAACCCTGTTGCTAAATTTGGGTTCTAGTTTGTTAATATAAGTAATAAACGGAAGGGTTTTTCGCGTCAGTTTCACATCTTTCAGCAAAAAATTGGCAATGATTCGAGATTCCATTGGAACCAGATTTTAATTTCAGTTTCCTAATCAATGTTTAATATGATGCTGTAAGTTCCAATATCAAAGTCGATAGTAATTTTTGTCATTTTTGTTAATGCTGTTGGACATGTAACAGGAAAAACCCACTGAAGCTACAGATTGCTACTTAGATGATTCAAAATAATGATTTTTTTGAGTACATTTCAGTTTTGTATTTTGTATATTTACATGTACTACTAATTAAATAAACTTGTTTGAATTTCTGTGACTATACTTCTGTGTCTGTACATCTTAAACTTGACCTTTGAGAGTTTTATCAATCTTTGTGGTATTTTTCTTTGTTGAACCGTTCAAATGATTCCGTATTTACTTATAATGTGTATTTTTTCATACAATTTTTGTAGTTAACCTTCGGTTTTCCTTTGTTTGTGATTCAATAGAATTCATTTGCGTTTTTTGCCACGTTTCATATAACACATGTATTATGTTAGATATTTGTACAACTAATTGCCGTTTCCACTAATCGACAATCTTTGTCGCCGACACTAATTATTACGTATATTTGTCGAGGAGCCTGATCAGCGAGAACATCGTAAGAAACAAATTATCAACAATTATGACTCATCATATCTTATGAACGTTATAAAACACGTATTTTAAGTTAAATGTTTATATGTCTGTTTATATGAAATTGGTTAAGTAGGTTTAGTCGTGAAAACGTAAGAAACAGATAGATAAACACGCTTTTTTATTTATAGTACAATATAAGTGTGGATGCCGCAGTCTCCTACACCTATGGGTATACTTGTATTGTATATAGCCCGTTGGCCTCCGTTAGAAACGTTATTTGATAAATAGAAATTAAGCATGTAAATGTTCTATTCTCTGTTAAATTTAGCGGTTGTCAAAGAAACCTTATATCGAACTCATATACCCGTAAATAAAACTCTTTTAACAGTAACATATTGTAAACACATGAAATGCACAAAACTTTACATACACTTGTGCAATGTTTACATAAAAATAGTTTGACGAGGACGTCACCCTCACTACACCGGCCTTCAGCAGACTTCTCAGCCTTCTCACCGACTCGCGATCCCGCGGTACCCTTCCAAAGCAACGCCTTAAGCCGAGATCCGTTCCTTGCGCCGGTCTACCGGCGGGGGAGCCCTTAGGCTCGTTGCTGCACACACTTTTTTGCTCCTGGCCGAGCACCGTCTGCGTTCGCCCTAAACGATACATGTCCGGTGACCTTTGAAAGGTCATTAGGGCCACAATAATTTAACCATTCCGAAAAAAAAACCATAAAAATAGTAAATAAATAAAAAAGCATGTGCTCTTGAACTTACTCGTATGTATACGCTTTCCCCTTCTGTTCTTTGATCACCTCGGCGGTCTCCTGATTGCCGACTGGGTTGATGTCGACGCAGACAATTGTCGCGCCAAGTTTGGCGAACCGCAGCGCCACCTCGCGTCCCATCCCGTGTCCTGTGCCTGTGATCTGGAAACCAAAGCACTGAAGTTAGAAGATCTAATAAGACTATATATATGAAAATCTAATAATGATCTAATAAGTGAAAATAATAATTTAATACCAGCTAACCTTTGGGTTAATCAAAGAGATACATTGGTAGGTGCGATGAAACTAAACTAATTAATTAATTAAACTTGAATGTATGTATGAATGTTGGATGAATGTACATATATATATTTACATAAGAATCCTGATTTATTTTTAATTCGTAGTCGTCGACTGAAGTTTATGGAATGTAAAAGAAACAAGATGGATCTTATGTTAAGCACGACGATGGTGGTGGGTAGTATTAAATTATTGCAGATTATCAATATTGAATATTTTATATTTGAAGGTCATCGTTTGAATAAAATTTATTTCTTTTTAAAATACATATATTTATTAAATTTTCTTATTTGAGAATGGATGGTTTATATTTTTTTAATTCTATTAAACTATACAAACTTTGACGTTCAAGTGTTCTCTGTTATATTAGTGACCCTAACGGGACAAGCCGCGCTTCATTGGTCAAGCACACTTGCATACCATATTTGGGAAAACTTGGGACATAAATAACCTTGGCGTAATTAGATTTAATGACCTTAGATCTATTCATACCAAGATTTATGCAAATAATAAATACATAAAAAATAATGGAAAACAACTTACAAGTATCACCTCACCGTGGACGCTCTTCGGCTCCGGCGGCACGAAGAACTGGTACACGGCGTACAGCCAGGAGATGAACATTTTGATGAAGACGATCACGATCTCCACAGCGATCGCCACCCCCTCGTATATCTTCACACCAATGCCTTGCTCGTCCGTCCTGGAAGCAAAAAATACGAGATACAGTTTCATTTGTAATATTTATATAGATACGTAGATTCGCAGGATTCTCCAAGTTGATGGATCGTCGCAGCATACTACAGTAGTATCGGATGCTGGCTGAATTGGGAAATCTAAAAATATGTGATACGGTGGGGCGATATGAACTAATTTCCATTACAATTCCGTTCTATTCCACTAGTGGGACAGACTTAAATCTCTGTCTGCCCCACCAAGTCTGTCGCGTCTAAAATTAGGCGAGCTTGCTTGGTAACTGTTCACTAGGTAATATTTTATGTGTAGAATTTTTTAGAATGCCCGTACCGCATTATACGAGTATTTTTGTAGATTTTATTTCAGTTTCCACCCTTCACATCTTTACATCTATTGTTGCTTGCTGATTTACTCCATATATGTATTATACAGTATTTTTTAATGCTGACTTTGGATCGATTTTCAATAATAGTTAAACTTTGAATATTTTAAACATAAAATAGGTTATTTGTTCGTAGTTCCACGAATTTTTGTTAAGTTGGTACAGTTGACTAACAGATGTCTGCATGAGAGCAATACAATTTTATAACAACGATAATTCTCTTGGCGCCATGACAATTATTAAGATTGACTTGACCATCTATATTTTATTGCACCTCTTATTATTATTTTGTCGATTTTATTATATTTATGAGTATTTTGACAAGTTACATAACATTATTATCATTTCATTATTTAGATTGTCATATTTATTGGTTGTTGTTAAAAATTTTTTAGAAATTAATTATGTCAAGTTGTTAACGAATTCAGTCATATACTTGTATTTACAATTAAAGTTAGTTAGCAAAATAAATGATAAAAAAACATCAACTACTTATTTTAGTGGGGACGGTAATTGGTGGTGCGGTATTTAATTGTCCTCTATGCCAGTATCGAGCCGCTACAGCATAGATCTACATTTTGATCATATTTGGCGAAATTTTATTCAAACCGACTGAAGTGTAGATTTTTATTGTTGGTAATTACAACAAGTGAGTAGCGAAGCGTACATTCCTAATATTTGTTGTCTAATAATTATTATCAGCTGATATTTCTTTAGTAACATTGTCATTGTCCAACATATAAGTACATTAACTAAGGTTATCTAGTCATCAGAAAGCGTATTTATTAATAGTCCCTTTCATTAAACCTTATCATTTTATCACAGACATTCCGGATACATGTGTTAAACCGGACAAGCTACTGTCATTTTTACAACTGTTAACAATAAATTGAAAAATCCATTATGACGTTTGTTAATAATTATTTTTTTAATAGTATAATCTAGATCTCGCGACAAATTTAAAGAAAATTATCGTAAAACATCAAGACAAAGGTTTTAATGTTTGCCATTTTGAACAGATGTTGGCATGTAATAGGGGTTAAAGTATGAAATTGCCGTTTTATAGTAATAGATACTTTGAATTGACATAAAATCTTCATGGTGTGAAATTTTCGAGTGAATTTTTTTCACATGATACCTAATGAGGTTCTTGTTTTAAAAAATGTGCAACATTCGATTTTCGACTTTCAATTGTTTTTTTTATTCAGCTTAGACGGGAAAGATGGATACTTCGAAAATCCGAGTAATCTTTGAATACGAGTTCCGACACGGAACTAACGCGGCAGAAACGGCTCGCAATATCAATGCTGCGTTTGGAGAGGAGACTGCTAATGAACGAACCGTGCGTTTTTGGTTTAAACGCTTTTGTAATGGAAACTTCGACTTGAAGAACGAACCACGTGGAAGACCGCCCACACAGGTGAATAACGCTGAATTGAAGGAGATGGTGGAAGCCGATCTGAGTCAAACTACCCAGGAATTAGCGGTATGGTTTAACGTTACCTTACCTACAATATTGACTCATTTGCATCAAATCAATAAGATAAAAAAATATGAAAAATGGGTGCCTCATGATTTGACTGATCTGCAGAAAGAAACGCGTGTTGAAACTTGCGTTGCCTTGTTGAATCGGTACAGAAATGAAGGAATATTGGATCGAATTGTGACATGTGACGAAAAGTGGATTCTTTACTATAACCGAAAGCGAAAAATGCAATGGCTGACCCCAGGTCAAACGCCGCAACAGTGCCCTAAGGCAAAGCTTACCAATAAAAAGGTAATGGTAACTGTTTGGTGGTCTATTCATGGTGTTATTCACTATAGCTTTCTCAGGTCTGGTCAAGCAATAACAGCAGATGTTTACTGTGCCGAACTTCGAACAATGATGGCGAAACTAGCAGTGAAACAGCCCCGACTCGTGAATCGATCTTCACCATTATTGCTCCATGATAACGAAAGACCTCACACTGCACGAGAAACCGTTGTAACTCTACAGGAGCTGCAGTTAGAAACCATACGTCATCCTCCGTACTCGCAGACCTTGCTCCAACGGAATACCATTTTTTTCGTGATTTGGACAATTTTCTACGTGGTAAAAAATTTTCTTCCCAAGAGGCAGTAACAAAATGCTTTCACACAGTTTGTCGAATCTACATCCCCAGAGTTCTATCGCAAAGGCATAAATGAACTTCCGATTAGATGGCAACAATATATAGATAATGAGGGGTAAATATTTTGATTAAATAAATATGTTACATTTTAGAAAAAAACGAGTTTTAATTTTTCAGTACAAATCGGCAATTTCATACTTTAACCCCTAATATTATGGATGTATGTATGGTATATATTGCTATATTATATTGGCAACGGTATCCACTAACTACCAAGTACTATCTCGTCTTTCACTACTATCTCTATGTCTTTCTACTATGTACTATGTCTTTCAGTACTATCTCTCGCTCGTCTGTCACCTAATTTCAATAAAAATAATATAACTTATAATATATAGCACTTATTTCAGGTAATTCACGGACTACGTCATACAAGTATCTATTATGATGACAGAGTTAAAAAAATAACCTTATGCAAACAGGTACACATTGTCCAAAGAATAAACTTATATTCGTTTTTATATGAGTTTTTAGTTCTACTGGTAGGTATAATAAAAATATTAGGCCGGTCATTTAATGGCACGTAGTACCTAGTAATAAATAAAACTTGACCTTGTCCGTGAATATGCGCTTGCATCACCGTGTTATGTAACTGAACTGCCTAAGCAATGAAAATTTAGCGGGTTTTAAACGCAAGCGGTCATTCTAAATAATAAATGTAAATAAGCAATAAATATTAACAACATATAAAAAAATATTTGAAATTACTAAAGAATAATAATGGGAAAATAATATTAAACTAAAAATTATCAAAAAAATAACAGAAGTAAAATCAGTGCATCATGACATGGAACTCTTGGAACTTGGAGCTAACTATGTATACGGCAAAAGAAAAAAAAATGTGATTCCATTTTAATAAAATTAGTAACAAAACTAATAGCTCTTAACAACTCTTAGAACTTGTTAACGTATATGAATTAATACATTTAATGTTTTTTTAATGAATTTCGTTTATCAAATTGTCGATTGTTCGAATGTATCGAATGTTCTAATGTTGTTCGAACGACCTATTAGTTCGAAGAAACGAGATTCTACTGAACCATGATGGAATGAACGCTATGTCGATTTTAGTATTGTAAATTGCAGACTAACACTTCATTATGTTTATAATGATTATCATAACCATCCATACCAGCATACCCAGCAAATATTTTAAGTCAGTTATTCAAAGCTTTTGAAGATTACCTATTTAAGTCAAGAATACGTCATATGCACCTATTTTTACCACTTTCAGGAAACTTTGACCATTAGGGGAGGGGTAAATATTTTATTTCACCAGACCACCACAAGGTCTAGCGACTAAATGGTCAAAAATAAGTTGATAGATTAGGATGGATAGACGTAATTTTGTTCACCAATAGGTTCGTCGTAAATACTGTTAAGTGAATACTAAGTACCTACCTTCGACGAAATTATTTCGTGAACCGATAGGTCCTCGACTTAGTGGTCGATTTTGTGGCCATTTGCGAAGTATATTTTACCTCCATCAGATATCAGCATACAACTTTACAGTAAAAAATACTTTTTTGGCGCTTTTGTTATCCTCTTTTGTAACTTTATGGTCAGATTTACTCAGGAATACGACAAATTAGTTGCAGCAACATTGAGGGTAGCTCATTTTAGTCATAATTTAGTAGTTTTTTGGTGATCGACCACGTCTCGGCCTATAAGTCAATTTATTTATCCATTATTTTTGTCGATTTGAGTTAACGTGGTATTGTGATATAATGGGCAAAGACAAAAACTGTTCAGCCATTCCAGTACCTTTTACAGAAAGTGTAAAAACAAGATCGATGAAGAAAAGGGTGAATTTTGTGTAGGAAAATACCACAAGAAAATAGATAACATTTGCTAATGAATTCGTAACAACCGATGAACAACCAATAACCTCATCATCGACCTTGATCGACCGATTGGCGTAGTTGGTAGTGACCCCACTTGCTGTGCAAAAGGTCCCGGGTTCGATTCCCGGTAGGACATATATTATGTATTTAAAAAAAAGACAAATGTTATTTCGGGTCTTGGTGTGTTTGTGATTGTCTTTGTATAGTCTCTGGGCCCACGACACAGTGAATCCTAGTGTAGGCCATTGAGTGTGGCGTTATAAAAATATAAAAAAATCTTTTATTGACGAATCAAATTCAAGTCAAATTCCGAATGTCAATATCGATGACACTGGTGATATTTTTGAGATTCTACAGGAAAATGATTCCACGCAAAGAGAATCGGCACTGAATGAGGAGGATTTATTACATCTCGCGCCACTTGTTTTCGCCCAATCATTCAATATATTGTTATTATCACCGCTTGGTCGCCAAGCTACTCCATTGTCGGTATCATTGAAGCAATTTCATTGAATTTACTAGGTAATTTGTCATTATAAGCCGAGAAAATGAAATTGAAGCTAACTATCATAATATATTTACCAACATCTATACGTCAATTACTAGGTGATTCTAACATTGTAGATGAGTCGCCATTTTGTTTTATGAGACTGAAGAACTACGTCACAAATTGTGTTAGAAATATTGAAATTTTATTGACAAATTAACGATCACTTTATAATATTAATAATATGCTATCTATGCCCAAGTCTTAAAATAGTGTTTTCAGTTATCTTCATATTGTCAATTGCAATATTTTCTGGAATTTTGGGCTCCTTTAATTAAAAAAAATGTAGGTGTTCCTTCTTCGAAACATTTAAAAACAATAAGTATTTTTCAAGCCCATCAGCATTTTTCGGAGCAAAATCATCATTTGTACGAAACAAATTTCGTGTCATACGATTTCATCGTATAGGAGTGCAAAATTGTAGTAATCATAGTAATAAGTGTGAAGTTCGTAGTAATTGCAACCAGACAACACGTGGTAGTCACGTCGAATCAACGTCGAGAAAGTGAGCTATGCCACGACCTATTGGTTAAAGTTACTACAATGACGGCAAGTGCTTTTATTCCATTTATGTGATATCAACGTCGATTTGAGGTATGCACTTTTGGTCGAGATAAAAATGATGACCCAAAACTGGTGTTATTGACATAATTTTAGCCAATAATGTTTGCTGGATACTACATAACTAGCTCAAATAAAATTTAAATATTTAAAAATAACAGTTATAGGTTACAAATTTCAAACGGTTCATCCGTTTTGGTTTGACGCCGACGAAGTTGCAAGTCGTCAAAGCTCATCACTAGTTCTAAACAAAATTAAAAGAATAATAATATAACACAAACAAAATGAAATATGAATTAAGTGGCTAAAATAATTGCGCAACATTTGGTAGTATAAGTTGACAATTATCATAACACAACATTATTAAGAATTATGCTTCGAAATATATTATATGTAAATAATTTAAACTCTATCTATCTTTCTATATATATCTGTATAAAAATGAATGTTTGTTTGTTTGTCCTCCATGCGTTCCTAAAACTTTCATTCGATTTCGATGAAACTTTGGTGAGTTGCTATGCGCACGCCCGCGAAGGTTTCTGAATTAGTACAACCATGTTCCACGCGAACGAAGTCGCGGGCAACAGCTAGTCATTTATAAATAAGAAGAGGGTTAAAGAGCTGGTGCCTTAAATACAGGCTGTAGCAAATAAACGATTGTTACTATTATGTATGAGACAAGACGACGTAATGATAAAAGAACATAAGAGGCAACGTAGAGACTGATAAATAGGTAACTGATAACCTCAGATAACTCAGACGCTGATAATGAATGATAACTGTAAGGTGAAGACGAGTTCAGACGACATACTAAACGATAGTGTTAAACTAGACAAAACAGATAATACAATAAATAATTTTATGAGAGAACAATAAATTAATCTTGAAGATAAATAATGTTCAATTATTCGTTTCGAGTATATTTGACAGTTTAACTAATAGAGTGGTGATAACCTACAGTAGCGACACATCGAGCGTTCGCATAAACAAAAGTCGTTTGCAGCTCGCTATCAACTTATTAAATAAGCTGTTACGTTGGGTAACCGCAAAAAAAAGGTTGTAAAACAAACCTATTCATTCAATTAGAGCGACGAATATGAACTTTAAAATCACCATAATAACTAGTTTACGAACGCAAAATAGTCTGTTTTAGCTCACATACAAAATAGTTTACTCAGACTCGTAAGAAACGCTGCCCCGTACCGCTGACTTTCTATTTAAATGCGATTTTTTTATTACCACTAAACTAGTCAATGTACAAAAACATCGTGAGGAAATCTGCATGCTTAAAAAAATCCATAAATGAGTAATGGTACCTGCGTGGTATGTTATGGCCTGAAAGGGGTACAGTGTGCCATACAGTTATACTCTTCGGTCTTCTGTATAATCTGCGGCAGTTTGTGAATGTGGTCTACGGTGATGTAACCTTTTCTAAACCCAGCCTGCTCCGGCGGATGTAAATCGACAAATCAGTGAGGTGAGGCGCAGGAGAGAAATAGGTCTAGAATTCTTCAATAAGAATTATCTCCCTTCTTGAAGAACAGGACTACCACACTCCTGCTCCACTCCTCCTTTGTTATCCACAGTGTAAGATGGAATTAAAGAGGTGTTCAATCTCACGTGCGACGGGAGCTCCTCCGGCTTTCAGAATGGAATGTAAGGGGGTTCCGACCAATTTTTTCACGGTCCGTTCACGGTACATCTTCTCCTGCAAGCGACACACCCTGAGAAGGAGAGGATACGATAACCCTTGAATCTGGAAACTCTTGGATTGTCGGAAGTGATCACCGACTTTTACGTGGCACTCTCAATATCGACTATTTAGATCTGTTCTGACGAAGGCCAATATTCATCTCACACCACCTCAAACCGTGTTAGGCTCGAATAAGTTTCTGTTGGAACACCAGAATCTAGTCGATACACTGGAAACCACGGCTAATGTTGACGAGATGACGATGATGAGAGTGATCCGAGAAGTGGGCTGTAAATATTTTAAAACACAGTGCAGATGTCCAAATTCTCAAGCGAGACTCATCGAACTGAGGGGGGAGAGAGGTTCGTTTCCTTGATCGCTAGATCGCCAACTCAATAACACTGATACGACGTAATCTTCGTCGCTTCAATACAAAACGAATAGAGGTGACGATAGAGAACAATAAACGCTCAGCCTCTTGGATGCAGTCATCTGGCATTGCTTAAAAGCGATAGTAACCAAACTCTGTTTTCAAGACCACAGATCTTCGCAGAGGTTGAGAAGTTTTATGGAAAACATCACCGCACACACACCTATGCCTACAGCCCACAAAGAGAACGATATACCGGACATCGATCTGGGCGAGATTAGTATTGCCCTCGGACAGCTTAAGAATGTTAAAGCCGCCGGTGAAGGCGGTATGACGTCAGAGAATAACATACTACATATTTATAAAACAATATATCATTTTGGTGAGTAGGCGATATGACGTGTATCTGAGTGACAATGAGATTAGCCCAGTTAGCGCAGCTATTAGTGTATCTACCTGTTGTGCTAAATTCCCTAATTCCCTAACTTCCGGGTAGAAAAACATTGGTATAAAGTTTAACCCTTGTTTGGAATATGAATAGTTTGAATTTTTTATCTATGTCTCTTGATCGGTAGGTACAGATATTCTCAGTACGTGCCCGTTCAGTACGTATTGAATGTTATTTATTATAGTTATAGACTATCTGATAAATATTTGCACTGCCTATGTGAACCTTACCCTAAATTCATTTCAAGACCTGATAAAACCGGATATACGAGTAGTGTAACTGATAAGGCCGGCTAGTTGATTATTTTAAATACAATTTTATACAATAACATGTAAAGAGTTATTGACTGGCTGACTAAGTAATTCATCAATGCCGAACGGAAACCGCTGGAGCTATAAACATGAAATTTAGACAGGAATTTATTTTTATGACTAAGAAAGAATTTCTCCAAACACCTAAAGACGTTGGTCGAAGTTGGTATAGAAAAAATTACTTGATGGTTCTATTAACTTGAAATTTAGTATAAATATTCTACAATACAAACAATTAAACACGTGTTTTACCGTTTTTCAAAATTGTGTCGGGGGCTTATATACTATTATGGAGGATACAGGGTATTTTAATTTTGTATGGTTTGACTAGAATTTTCTAAGGCGGTGTGATATATTAATAATTAAATTTCAGTAAATATAGAATTTAGAAAAAAGCGACAGACGAGCATACAATCCACCTGATAGTAAGTGGATATTGTCGTTCATAGACATCTGCGATACATGCAGACATCAGTCCAGATTGACAAAAGTTAGCACGTCCCCGGATGCGTTGCCTAAGGAAGATTAAGGAATGGATTGGGAAAATGGGGAGGATAGGATGGGATGCGAATGGGCTCTGGCATATCTCACTCACTACCGAAACACGTACGTTGGAGAAATCGAAAAATGGTGTACCCCCATAACATATCCCCTGGTGTTGCAGGTGTCCATGGACGGCGGTAACACTTACCATCACGTGGGACCGCTTGCTCGCCCGCTCTATTATCTATAAAAAAATCATTATTTTTAAATAGTGTCAAAGCAACTAAATCCAAGCTAGCGAAGCCGCGGGAAACAGCTAGTCTAGCGATAATGTCATAATGTGTCATTATTTTTTTATGTAGTAAGTATACTCCGATTTTTAAGATTTTTTTTGTTTGAACATATGTTAGCACGCACAAATCACTGTAATGTCGCCTAAAAGTTGCTAATGTTAGGACAATATTAAAACGCGGCAGTTTGCATGACTAGTGCGTAAGTACAAACGCATGAGTCACATACGGTGTGTACGCGATTGAAATAAGTAAACATTCAAATTTGAATAGTACATATTTGTTAAGGATTCATACTACCGGGATCATTAGTAAACACAGCAACAACAATAAAGAAAATGATGGCACCGCTGAAGGATTGCACAAACAAAGCACTCTTGTACGTACATGTACTAGTCAAATTTAAAAATTATACGATGCAGGAAGCTATTTGTTAATTCAAGAGGAAAATACATTGTTAACTTGTCATCATTTATAAGGTTCATTATGTAAATTTATTTGCTTTTGAAAATTTCTGCTCTATTCAGTGAGATATCATAAATAACATTCTCTTAGCGGAACAGTGTGCTTGGCTGGCAGTTCATGGTAACATTAACGTTATCGACTCCGCGTGCGGTATTTATTACTTATATTTTTCTTCAATATCAAAACCCGTTCGGTGGAACAGTTCAGTAGAAGGTGTGGAGCGTCTGACGTGTTTGCGGAACACAAAGTTAATGACTTTTTATTGTCCTAAAGAGGCTAGGGGCCTCCTTCGAGAGGAAAGCTAGTTTATCTCAAAATAAGTATAATCAAAGATACTATATAGGTACAAGGAATGATATATTTATTTTTTATTGATAAGATAAGCGATGTTTCTATAAACATTCACATATATAAACATAGTTTTTTTTTATTTTTAAAATATGTACGCACCCAGAATTTTACATATGTATTCTCGTACAATAGACCCATATTAATATAATATAAAATTACATATAAATATGACGCAAAAATAAAATAAATAACAACCCGAGTTATAAGGCAACAGACAGACAAAAGGACAGACAGCCGTTCGTTTTATAGGTTAACGACTTTTAATAGAAACAAACTCGCGAATTACGTCATGACCTCTTTAATCAATTCTATATATAGAGGATAAAAATACATCTATGTATATGTATGAGAAAGATTATTTCTGTAGGCATAATTTATTAGAGCATAAAATCACACAACATTGAATTGAGCTAATATACATTCATCTATCCGGTTTTCCAATTCAAGCTATTATAGTCATAATACAAAAGACATTTCCTGCGTTTACATACACACTCACATTTCCTACATACACTTACATTTCCTGTTTTATGTGTAATGTGAAATCGGTGTTTTGTATCATGAGCTAAATCACAGAAACATCATTACCTTCAAATGTTTGCCATTGATCCCTCATTTGCATTTACCACTTGATCCTATTTATACGTAGTGCACTTCCCGGCCGAAAGTAATAGACATCGGCCTTTAGGAAGACACTATCGGCTAGCTTCGGTTTTGTATCGTTTCTGTCGTGTGCCGATACGTCGCTGACTAACTGACTGACGACAGAGACGACGCTCAACAAAACCGAAGCTAGCCGATCATAGTCGATGTGTATTACTTTCGGCCGGGATGTGTACGTACGTGTTTCGGTAGTGAATGAGATATGACAGAGCCCATTCCCATCCCATCCTATCCTTCCCCATTTTGCCAACCCTTTACCCAAATCCATACTTATATCTCCAAAGGTAGGCAGCGCATCCGGGGACGTGTCAACGTTTGTCGTTTTGGACTAATGTTGGCATTTATTGCGGATGTCCATGGGCTACAGTATCCACTTACCTTCAGATGGAATGTATTGCTTGTCTACCGCCTTCGTCCATAAAAGAAACTATGCTTTTAACCCGCCATTTATGTCTATTAAATGCAGTATACACCTCATATTGTACGGGTTCATCAATAGGTACACGTGTTAGTAATGAAGACGCAAATTTTATTCATTTTTTTTTTATTTTTCTACGTAATCCCCTTTAAGGTCGATACACTTTTCCCAACGTTTCTGTCATTTTTTTAACCCCTCCAAAAAATACGACTTGTCAAAGTCTTGAAAATACGCTTCTGTCTCGACGATAACCTCCTCGTTTGAGCTGATTTTTTTTCCCCCGAGCTGTGTTTTCATGTTGGGAAACAGAAAGAAGTCGCAGGAAGCCAGGTCCGGCGAGTACGGTGGCTGCGGCAGCAATTCGTAACGCAGTTGCAATTTGGCCGCAACAATTCCGGATGAATGAATGTCCACCGTGAGCAATCGCGGCACGTCGACCCGATGGGTGCCTTTTTCACACTTAGCTTGTCATTTAAAATATTTATTGCCGTTCCGTACGACACGCCTACGGCCTCTGTGACTTCGCGCACTTTACTTCGGCGATCAGCGAGAATCACGTCATGGACCTTTTCTACGATTTGTTCGGTAACCACGTCTGTCGGGCGGCCTGGCCTCTCCTCATCAAAAACAGATGTACGACCACGTTTGAATTTATTAAACCAATATCTCACAGTTGTCATAGATGGTGAAGGGTCCCCATAGACACCATCCAACTTCGCTTTTGTTTCTTCGCATGTTTTTCCATCCAAAAATAAAAAGCGAATTACGGATCGATATTGCTCTTTTTCCATTTTATCGAAAAACACGAAACACCTATGTTAGAATCGACTGCCAAATAAAAACTAACCTATGAATCAGTCTGAAATTTAGTATAGTGTCGTTTGACAGATACACAGTACACGTTTGACAGTACACGACGGTAATGTCAACTTCCCTCAGCAACGCCACCTGTTGTCAAACACGGGTATTTATTGATCGACCCAGGTATAGTCCCGGAACGAGTTCAATGCGCGCCGAAGGAATGTGACCGTTTCTGTCACTTATTTTTAGTGTTGTACTACAATGATCTTAGTGAAATATAGATATATCGATATTGGTAAAAGTCGATATTTTTAATTTAAATATAAATATATAGTTAATAGTTAAAGTTAAATATATAGTACGTACATGTTATGTATTAATTTAAGTGGCATTTAATTACACGTAATAGATAATAATAGAGGATTATTACGGAGCAATTATATTAGGTATATAATTACTGTATTATTATTAGAGCGACGCATTCTGAAATATTGAGTCAAAAGACATGCCTATAGACACAACTCGGACTAATTCTAAGAACGATAATCGTCGATTAATCTATTCTATGGTAATAAATTTATAGATGAAAATAGTCTGTAGTCTATCCGAGATTATTATGATAAAATTAATTGTTATTGTCGTAATTACTTAAGCTACAAAAATGGATCATAAAATTAAATATTAAAAGACACGCAATATGAATAAAATGAAAAAGTGTTCCTTGAACTTTGGCATATACAGAATGCACAGTCAGTAAATTAAATTGTGACTCGGTTAGTGAATGAATGTGATAAATATGTGTTTATTGCATACATTACTGTCAGACGATGCGGTCTATCACTACCACATCACCTTGTAAACGCAAGAAAATACAAGTCATTTGACCATGGAAACGGTCGACAGATTCTATCATATTATTATGGTAGTTTCCAATTACACCTGATATTATCTATAGGTATAATTATGTGATTAGTGTTGTAAAAGTGAGCGCTGAGCGCTCAAGTAAGTTAATGTTAATGAACCTTAACCTTAGTTGTTTTAAACTCGATCTTTTAACTACAAAGGGTCTAAGATCATTAACCATTAAAATCTTAGACTATATGGACGCTCACGAGAGTTTCATGTTCAAGTCTTAACGATTTGTTAGCATTCACGCAGCGCTCGAGCGTCAAGCGTTTAACGCTCATTATTACAACACTATGTATAATTGTGATACAACGCCAACCGTTCCGTTCTGCTGGATAT
The DNA here is from genome assembly GCA_914767545.1 of Sesia apiformis. Classification (NCBI taxonomy): domain Eukaryota; kingdom Metazoa; phylum Arthropoda; class Insecta; order Lepidoptera; family Sesiidae; genus Sesia; species Sesia apiformis. Next base: position 20,587,337 of record OU611948.1, on the reverse strand, counting down.
AAGTATTGCTACCCATTTTATGTGTCACGTGTACTCATGCAATTTGTATTCAGGGAAATAATAAGTAATCGAAAATTTCCCGCGTATAATATTTACGAGTATATAGTTAAAACACGCGCCACATCGCGACATGTGTCTTCTCTGTCATTTTTGTTGGTGTACCCAGTCATATACTCCTATAGAGGAATATAATGTAGGTAATTGATATTACCTATAAATCGATTTGTATCTAAGAAAAAATATTCCGCGATTTGTATCCAGGTAAATAAGAAGATCGCAAATAACCCGCGATTTATTAAAATGCGTCTCCACTGTCATTTTTGTTCATATACTCAATTGATATTGAACTTTCATCTATATTTCTTCGTTTAATAGAGACTGATAAAATTTGAAGAAAAAGAGAATACATTTAATTTCATAAAGTTTACAAATGGAATAGTAGCCATGCAGCATACTCGTATAGGCTATGTATATTCGTTACTAGTTAACACAACGAACACTATATTTACAACAAGATAAACGAATTATGAAATATCTTAGGCAATCGAAGATCGCTATTGCCTCTATAATTGTAAGGTAAATGTTGTGTTTTATTAAGGTCCAAGATTCATGGGAAATGTCAAATTTATCATGATATTTATTTGCTACAGGCGGCCAATCTGTTAAAGGGAGCTGAATTGCCAGATTGGTGCGACTTGCGTCAACGTAAAAGGGAGTATTTCGTTCGTGCTCAGGCCGTTTCTACTGTCGAATCGAGGCACCTAAAATTTAACGAGAGATAGTAAGTCCTCACAGTATATCTCATTTCTTATAAGTCTAGTCAGAAATACAACGTTTGTATAGAAGCGTATTGTCCTTAGACTTAAAATGGTACCGTTAGAAGCGTTTGGCGTATCCTGAAGTACGTCCAGCGTTATGCGTTCGGTCGAGGTGGTAAAGATTTTTTTTGTACCCGTTCATAACGTACATCATAGGTAGGGCTCTATACCACACTGTTGTATTCCAAAATGCTACGCACCAAGCTTTTATATATGTTAGAATACATTTAGAGCTAAGCTGAGCTAAGATTTGAGATGAATCCTAACCTTTTCGAAGCCTTTTTAGCAATACGTTCTACATGCAGATGTAATCTCATTTTATTATTTAGTATCGCCATTATATACCAATATATATTTATTATATACAAAGGTCGCGGATGGTATTCACTTTCTACAGCGGTTTAACGTCAATAGTGTATGTGACTTGTATGCCATTTTTCTTATATTAAGTGTCTTTCGGTCAATGCGGCACCACCTGCTAATTTGGTTTAAATCATGTTGTATTTGAATGCAGTGTGTGCTATTTCTAATTGATTTGAATACTTTGATGTCATCAGCAAATGCCATAAAATGTGGTTCAAATATAACAGTCGTGATGCCATATATAAACGCCAAGAAAAACAGGGGCCCCAGATGAGATCCCTGGGGAACTCCTGATGGCGTAGGAAAACGTATTGATTGGTAGCCCTACCTACTTATTTCGTCACATTATATGACAGTATTTATGTTCGCCCACTATTATATATAAGATTTATTATTCCTAGAGATCAGCTGAGTTGCAGATTTCAAAAGGTTTGGGTAATGTTTACGACACGCATTCAGATTGCCTCTACTTAGCATTGACATCGTTGTAAGCGTGTTGCATATGTTTGAACAGACCATTTTTAAAATTTTATCAACCTGTTAAACGCTTTTGCTTTTTGACAGTCAACAATGACGAAGCCAATTCGAAAATAAGATATTCGATAATAATAAATCAATATCTTATTTTCGAATTTTTCATTCGTTCTTTTTCAATTTCATTTCATTTCTTTTTCAATAATATTATCATAAGATAATATTATCATTATTAGAGCGGCGTTTGCCTAGGTGATATCTATTCTCCACTCTCATTCGCGAAGCCGTGAGCTCATTTGAGCCTCGGCCCATATCTCTGATTTTAAACTTAAATATATATATTTTTTAAATAACACCAGTTCGGCAGTGAACGAAAACATCGTGAATAAATCCGACATGTTCAAGAATTAAAAAAAATCTGGCATATGTGTGAATCCACCAATCCGCCACTAGGTCCGTGTGGTAGATTATAGTCCGAATCCCCCAATTGACAACCGTCATGTAGACTACATAATCTTTAACATTATTATATTTGATCTGTGTATAAAATTAAGGGCCTAATAAGCAAGAAGTGTTGGTAATTGCAGAACTAAGCTTCGCGCACCAGCAACCCTCATGCACGTTATCAGACTCTGATATTTGAAACCTGGCCTTCCCACTAGTTCATTTGATCAGTTCAATCATTGAACTAGTGGGAATAATTTTTCGCAGTAGTTCAATTCAAGCTATTTATGTTAACGTTTGAACTATTAGAATAGTAAGAATATTAGTAGTAGTAGTACTCTCACTAATTCAATTGAACAAAATTTAAAATATTGGTTAAACGTAAAACGCCTTTTTCTTGTACCTACTCATTGAGATAATGAAATTATTTTTGGCACATATTGTTTGCCTCTTTTTTTTTACCGCCTCCCGTCGGATATTATTGTATTTTAAAACCCATATTTATGAATGCAATATATGCCATGCCAATCATAATTTGATTATCGAATTATCGTTTTACTTATAACCGCCATTTTAAATTTTGTTTAATTGAACCAGTGAGACTACCTAATCTGGATATTACCAGTAATTCAATCGTTAACAAAAAAAACAACTTCAACTGAACTACTGAGAAAAAATATTCGCACTAGTTCAAGGATTGAACTGATCAATTGAATTAGTGGGAATGTAGGGTCTATGGGATGATGGTGGGTTATACCCCCATTAAAATCAGTCGCAAGACTCCGTACATTGTTCACCATGACATGCAACTTACAGAATAGAATGGGGTTCCAAAAGATGTCGATGAGACCTTATACACTCTATGTGATTTGTTCACAAACACACTGGAGAACGTGTTTAACTTATTGGACTGGAAATACCGTAAAATTAGTCTGAACAGCGTCTCAACTTCTCAAGCTGACGAAACTAATGGTGAATGCTGACTTTTAATTAGTAATGAGCTGATGATATTTTATTGAAAGAATATTGGTAACACTACGTCATATCTCACGTATGTGTAAATTTACCGGACACACTTGCGTACAGTCATATAGGTATGTATGTATAAGCTCTTTTTTTAGTTATAGGTAATTTTTTCTCTATTGATTTTTTAATTTAGTCTTGGCATTAAGTCTGACAAAATATGTTAATGTACAAAACAAACACATTATGTTAAACGCTAAATGATATGTGCTAAACGCTTACATAAGAGGTTCTTTTATTACACATTTGCATTCCTGATTATGGGAAACAATAATGTGAGGTGCTGTCTAGAGAGATTTTGTTCGTGATTATGTCCAAAAAACTGTTATCAAAAATTCTCCCATTTACCGAAACTATCTATCGGTTTTGATTAAAAAATAGTTTATAATGCTTTTTTTTAATTATTTTTAAATTTTATTTTGATCTATTATTATCAGTATCACTTTTTTGTTATTTAAGAAGATAACAGTACACTACTTCTATACCAATATTAATATACCTATTCTGTAATATTAATTTCAGTTAATATAATATGTATTTTATATTCATAAACGGGTCTGAGCGCGTATAATTTGTTTACCTTTTATTCCTTCTCGACGTTTCGGCGCGGGCGCACGGGTTACAACAGCCGTGGTCATGAGTTGACTGAAGAGGCGGGTAGTCCAGGATGGGAGCTGCGAGCACTTTTATTAACTACCCACATTAGGAACGGCTGCAGACACACTACACTAACTCGCAATGTTTAAATTTGTTAATCACTGGATTCCACGACAACGACAGTTTATATACATCTCCCCGATTGAAATTTCTATATTTCTTAATTTCAATCGCTCGCGTACAATCCTGGTATAATAGTGACGTTCAGCGGAGAGAATTTTTGGAGTGCAGAGTTCTATCCAGTGATTAATTCCAGCGTTGAGAATGTGTTCGGCTATTGCTGATTTACTAATTTGGCGGTTTCTTACAGAGTAGGAATAAAAGGTAAACAAATACATTTATTATACGCGTTCAGACCCGATTTAGAATATACAGTGTGTACAAAACGCGAAAGTTTAAAAAGTAATATAATATGTAGTTATAAATTTGCTACACCCTATTAGACATGTATGGTCTCAAATACTTTGAAACATCTAATGTAACACCCATGGATAGAAACAAAGCAATAATTATTATAGACAAACAAAACATAAGAACAGCACGTAAGAAATAATATGAAACTATAAAAAATACTTACTCCAAGAATAGAACATTCCTGACTCTGCCTTTGGTAACAATGAAAGATCTATTAAACCACATTTTCACCATAAAATTCTCACGAAAATACCTATTAAAAAAAAAATCCAATTCTACATATCTATATTTTCCGCCAATCAGAAACTTTTGTATTTCTACTCATCAACAAAAGGAATAAAATAGAGTAAACCTTCTATTTCATGACAAAATAAAAGGTTACGCGTAGAAATAGGCGCGTTGGCCCCGGGAGCACGGCTTTCACTAATGTAACTAATGCAGCTGTGCAGTTGCAACGCAATTGCATAATTAGCGGAAATGTTGTAAAGTTGCGTATTTGTGTGACGCCTCCTGTTTTATGGACATAATTTTATCACTTGTTAGCTGGTTTAACATATTTATTTAGACTAGAGATTTTCCGAATATTTGTATTCGTTTTGGCGATTTGTATTCGCCAATTTTCAAGTGTTTTCCATTTTCTAAACGAATACTTGAATACTAATCGAATAGTAAAGCCCAATGTAAACAGTAGATAAAATGGGTTTTCTACAAAAAGAAATACTTTTACGAGTAAACATTCACTTGAAAATCAGGTACGTGTCTGATTTTTTAGTTTAATTAATAAGGGATTTTATAGTATTTAAAGTTAAAATGTATTTACTTACTTTTAGATGAAACCAAAAAGGTACTAACTGATTGAACTAAAAAAATATTTATAGCACAAACTTTAAATTGAACTACAAATTACCTACTTACTAATTTTACAAGTGCGTTTGTGGTATGTTAGGTGCTGTCAGTAATCGTAACCGTTTTCGCGAATAGTGATTTTTGCTATTCGAAACCAAATTAGACCAATCATCAGCATTATACAGTGACACAGCCGTATTAATATTAAATTAAAGTATTAGACTATACTGAAGTCGGAAGAGAGATTTCCCAATTTTCCGTAAACGCTTTAAAAATTTAAAACGCCACGCTAACGGGTCGGCGAGCCCACTCTTTTAAAGAAGACTTGTGGTAGCGGTTTTCTTACCCGTTAGTCGAATTTTACAACACCTACAGAAAGAGATGAAGCGATGCCATTCCAAAGCTATCTACGTTTTAAAAGTGTTATTAACAAAAGTCGTGACGAACCCTATTCAAGGACATTCAATTTGTACATCTATATATATAAATATGGATGTTGGTATATCTGTCTGAGATTAATAGACTTCGACACCATTTGATCGATCACCATGAAAGTTGGCACATATATGTATTTTTTCATGTAGAAGGTTTCTATGTTATCCACTTTGTTGTAATTCGCCACTACATGGCGCTGCAGCACATCAACTTCTATGGCAGGACAACGTCTGCCGGGTTTTGCTAGTATTATATAAAAGAGGAACCGGAACCCTTTTTTTAGATTTTTTGAAAACTTTACATCGTCATAAGTTTTGAATTATTCAACTGTTCATATATGACATTCATCTTTTTGAATAATGTGACGAGAAGTTTTAGAAATTTTTAGAATCCAGATGATTCTGGACAAAGATATCGAAAGGCAGTTTCATTTGAAAGTGCAAAGTGACTAACAATAAGCTAGTTCACTCATATAACCAACAACTGAACCAATAATTCAGTGTTTTTTTTATCATAAAAAGACTGTATCAGAAGAGCAAACGGTTCACTTGGTGGTGAGTGGATACTGGTCTAAGCTTTCTAATTACAGCTTTTCTTCCACCTGACTACTGCACGTTGTTAAAAACTTGTTTTATTGGTCTTGTTGTTGTTGTTCTGTGACTCTTTCAATTGTCAATGTAGACATACTGAAAATATCTTCAGATACTTCAGATACATTACCAGTACCGTTTATTTCTGGATAACTTGAACACAAGCTATAGTCGCAACTTTAGAATAAAGAGACAGAAGAATTGGTGTAAAGATATAACATCAAAAAACCTGACAGTGAGTTTTAAAGACGGTTAGTCGTACTTTATTATACGCCGCAAGAAGTCGGCTACATGAAGTAGCCAACCATTTTATACGCTCGCTTCTAACGTGTTGGTATCTTATTTTCATAGATAAGACGTGTTCTTATCTATGACAGTTTGTGATCGTGCAACGGTTGCGGCATTCACCCGCCTTTATAACGCGATCGATCGGTCTGCCCGCTCTGATAAGTCTTTAATGTGTAGATGGGTTTACAGAATCGATATGGAAATAATCCAGATGATACATCATACGTATCATCAAAAAAACTCGATTGGCAGCTTTTACGGGGGTGAAGCAGATGAGGAGGGGTTCATTAATAACAAGTTAAATTTGCAACTTAAGTACTACGTAATAAGAATGTTCCATTTTCAAACACTTAAGAATTTGAGAGCTACTGAACTTAGAACACTATTAAACTCTAACGTACCTGCCCTAGAGTGCTTGTATAGCATATGTAGTTTGTATTCTCAAATCGATGGTTTACTGGCTTCGAAAATTAAAAAATAACAGATTTTGATACCAGAAATAATTACACGAGCAACAAAAAGTGAGTTAGGAAGGTGGGTTAAAAATCGTCCCAAGTTCGGCGGTGAGGGAAAACATCGTCGGAAAACGAAAATGCTCCTAAAATAAAAAAAAAACTGGAGTATGTGGTCCACCAATCCGCACCGGACTCGCGTGGTGGATTGCGGCCCGACACCCCCCGAGGACAGAGCCGTCTTTACCAGGGGGTGCAAGGGGTGCGGTGCACCCCGGGCGCTCACCTTTTAAAGGTAATGAAAAAATATAACGCTATAGTAAACAATTACACAATAGGATATTTGACTGTCATAAGATACACAATAGGATATTTGACTGTCATAGGATACACAATAGGATATTTAACTGTCATAGGATACACAATAGGATGTTTGACTGTCTTAGGATACACTCCCGCACCCCGGCGCAGAATAGACTTAAGACGGCCCTGCCCGAGGATTTATTGGGGGAGGCATGTGACCTGCAATGGGACGTTATAGGCGGATACAAGTACAAGTTAGGTATAGGATCTCTGGTAACAATAAAAAAACAGGAGTTTCCGTGGACTTCACGATGACATAATTATTTACTTTAGTTATTGAAAAATAGATTAATATGCTAATGATGATTTGCTGCTCCATTAGTATTTGTTAATACTCGTTTAAATACTAGCCTTTTGATAGACACACTAAATTATAATTTGCCGATGTCACTTACATCGTTGAAACATCGTTGAAATTAATACCTTGTGTTGCGTTGCCACTTTATATACGGACAATTTATTCGAGTAATTACTGTTCACCTACCTACTCGTACCTACCATGAACGGCATGACTTGCATTGCAATGTCAAAACACATTACTAGTAGTAGTATAAGTATAGAAGCGGTCTCTCAATTATATATCTCTACAATAAAAAAAATACAACTTAACAGAATATTTACTTTCCCTCTGTTGTGTGTGTCCCTTTTGATAGGTACTATAACTGTATATACATATATCTCTTATATTGGCCAACGGTTTTCATACAAACAAACATGTCGCCTTCGTTCCGCAAATTATTACAATATTTTGCTAATGATATAAGGGCATAAGGGTCTCGAGACACACATTCACACCTTTTAAAGTTAAAATAAAAGGGGTTAAAATAACCTTCACACATTAGTATCATGGGTCGTTGTGGCTTGCATAAATTACAACCCATAATTTTTTTTTTATTACCTTATATTTTTTTACTAAAAAAATCTTAACATACATCTGGCCTTGAGTATGGCCCGTGTACCCAAAAGTCAATGTCACACGTAACTAGGCACGTATAAAGGTCAACGCGGGCTAGTGATCGAGACGCGTATGCTCACTCGTGTAATAACGCATGAGCGCGAGTCTAAATTGTCGCATTTAACATGTGGATGTGTCCTTTTTCTTAGAGGTTTCCTTCCTTTGGAGGTCTTGTGCAACTTTAAATGAGCATATAAAGTGCACTTGCATTTATAGTACCGTTTTGTTTTGGTTTAAAATGTAAATGGGTAAAGATTTAGTTGATAAAATATGAATGTTTACGCACGCAAAGACTTTTAGCTAGTTTAATCTGATTTTATTACTACTGAGAAAATGTACTACTATGTTTGTAAGGGAAAAAGCTTCAAACACTTTAGAATGTGAGTATTTATAAAGTATTATTTTCATTAGGTATGATGTTGCACACGTTCTTTGATTTTTTTTGTAAAGAGCCGGACTTAGTTGAACTAAGCGACTGCTGAGTTCAAGTTCCAAATGTTGACTGACTAGTTCGATGACTGAACTGATGGTAAAACATTTTCCATGCTTACATGACATCAAACATGATCTGCCAACCAACCGCACAGCTCCCACTATAATCCGAAAGTTGAGTTTTCTTAACTAATATCATATAGATAGATAGACTCGTATATGGACGCTGTTTTGAATTGAAAGATTAAGTCGAAATAAGGAAGGAAGTCGCAATTAGGTAGCTTTGCGTTAATTTAGAATATTTTGAAAGCTGGACTTGGAAAGTAATTGGTAGGGATGGGGAATAGGAAAGATAATTTGATGTGAAAAGGAAAATGGGCAACGTTTTCCGAGATTTCGCTTTTCTTTTCAACTATTTTCGAATACGAGACGTTTAATTTGAACATCAGATAGATAATAAGAAGCAATGTGTACCATGGTGCCCTTGCTATTAAGTCAGGTGCCTGTCCATTTTTGCTCACTGTCGCTGAAGACATCTTTGCTTTTTATCTGAAAAGAAAAGGTCTTTATTAATGATAAAATAAGAATCATAATTCCCTGAATTACGAGTTCGACCTATGAAGACATGTAAGGTACATAATACATAATTATTATTATTTATATTTCTAGTTTTAATGAATATGTCGTCGTTATTTCTATAGTTATTATTAGATATAGGAACCAATTAAGTGTTCCAACAAATACAAACGCCTTTGCTACTTATTATCAACTTGTTTAATAGGCTAGATGGGGGCCAGCAGAAAAACAACGTTGTTGACCAAACCTTGTACTTCCAGTTAGAGCAACAAATATGAACCTTAAATTCACCGTAATAAAAGTTACTTTATAAACGTTTTTTCTTCGGTAACTTCTAACATCGATCGCTGGATATGGGCGTCGTCATAAACATTGTCTTGTGAACGAGGGGATGTACGATCTTAAAACGTCACGCTGGCCAAGCTGGTTGGCCACTCTTTTAAAAGTGGTGTAGTTCCCGCCATTGTTATCCTTTGTCGCCTTTTACGATACCCATGGGAAGAGAGAGGGTGGAAGAGAGAGGGAGGTGCTGTTCTAAATCCGGCCGACACCAAACAGACATTTTAATTATTTTCTTGCGGTAGTTAATTAATAAAAATGGCTGGTTATTTTTTATAATATGTACACATACATCAATAAATTAATCGATACAAATAAATTCAATAAATTTATGTCTGAATCATGTTCACACCGATTACCTATTCATGAGTTAGGACTATATTACGAATGTGTTTGCTTAGTCAACTATTTATCGATCGGGTAAAATCTAGAAGGCTTACTCTAGGTCATTGATTTTGATCAACATCAAAAAATCGTCCGTGGACTGAATATTTAAACTTAATTAAACAATACGTCCTTCACATAAAGGGAAATGACCACATTACATACATTTATTATAGACATCAAATTGTAAAAGGTGATTTAACCCCTGGGGTGCTCGTGGGTGACTTTTCACAGTCAAATAGATAGTAATCAACTAAGATGCTAACTGCAATTGTTCAAGGAATTTTTGTAGATTTTATTTTTTCTTGCTGAATAATTTGGTTGTATTTTTTTTAATTACATATTGGGTGTACCGGTTAAAAATGTCGTTATTGCAGACAACTTCATATTCATTACTCTGACAAGCATTTTGACTTTGACAGCTATCACCTCATAAACTACGTGTCAAAGCCTAATGATTTCAGTCGTAATAAACAAACATTGGTGAAAACACACAAGTTTTTGTAAAGCCGAAAAATGTCTACTTTCAAACCATCAAAGCAGCATTTGCGGGAAGTTTTAATTTGCTTCTTCCATTTGAAGAAAAAAGCAACCGAAGCGCATCAATTGCTCACCGAAGCTTATCCTGACTATAATATAAACTTGAGAATGTGTCAGCGTTGGTTTGCACGCTTTAGAGATGGTGATTTTGATGTGGAAGACAAGGAACGCCCTGGCCAACCGAAAAAGTTTGAAGATGAATAATTGGAGGCATTGCTCGATGAAGACTCGTCACAAACGCAAGAAGAACTTGCAAAAACACTTGGAGTCGCTCAGCAAACCATTTCCGATCGTTTAAAAGCAATGGGAATGATCCGAAAGGTAGGAAATTGGGTGCCGTATGAATTGAAGCCAAGAGACGTCGAACGTCGTTTTTTCACATGCGAACAACTGCTCCAACGGTATAAAAGAAAGGGTTTTTTGCATCGAATTGTGACAGGTGATGAAAAGTGGGTCCATTACGATAATCCAAAACGTCGGGCAACATATGGATACCCCGGCCATGCCTCATCATCGACGGGCAAGCCGAATATTCATGCCGAGAAGGTCATGCTGTGTATTTGGTGGGACCAGCTCGGCGTAGTGTATTATGAACTGCTGAATCCGAATGAAACGATCACGGGGGAGGTCTACCGACGACAATTGATGCGTTTGAGCCGAGCATTGCGAGAAAAAACGGCCACAATACAGCGAAAGGCACGACAAAGTTATTTTGCAACATGACAATGCTCGGCCACATGTTGCAGCGCCCGTTAAAACATACTTAGAAACGCTCAAATGGGAAGTTCTACCCCACCCGCCGTATAGCCCAGACATTGCTCCTTCCGATTACCATCTCTTCCGATCGATAACTCATGGCCTGGCTGACCAGCACTTCTCCAATTATGATGAAGTCAAAAAATGGATCGATTCGTGGATCGCATCAAAAGACGAGCAGTTTTTCCGTGGCGGTATCCGTATGTTGCCAGAAAGATGGGAAAAAGTTGTAGCTAGCGATGGGCAATACTTTGAATATTGAATTTGTAACCATTTTTTCACAATATAGCATTAATTTTTGAAAAAAAACGACATTTTTAACCGGTACACCCAATATTTTGCTCATGTTTATATATATGATACACAAGCATTATCCATATGAAATCAGTTTCAATTCCCATCTTTTTTTTCTCAACCCTTTCTCCCAAACCACTCGTTAGTCTGTAAAGGCAGGCAGCGCATCCGGCAGCGTGCCAATGATTATCATTCTGGACTGATGTTGGCATGTACCGCGGATGTCTACGACCACTTACCATTAGGTGGACTGTATGCTCGTCTGCCACCTCTTTTCCATATATTTAAAAAAATATATAATGCTTGTTTATCTAAGACAAACTGCTTTCCTGTAAAAATATATTTTTGTATATTACTTCCATTTTTACTATGTAGACGTCAATATTTATGTCATATATATTTTTTAAATCATATTTTTATAAATATTTACGATTATATTTATTACAATGCTATTCGTGGGCACTTTGTACGCTGAGTGCTTCATTACCATTCAATATTTTATTTAGTAAGTAATTTTACTAGTTAAGTACAATGCCATGAGTGTCATGACACCGTAAATGTCATGATATGACGTTGAAGCTGCTTTTTTCGTTAATATGTACTTCCTTACTTTTTATTATTTACACGAAACATTGAGGATAAATTGTGAACCCGGATTAACTATTCGGTATAATGTTTTTATCGTAAGTTTTTCTTTTTATTTCTATCATTCTCATTAATGGTATCAATAGTAAAAACACAAGTTTTTATTTACACTATCTATAAAAAATGTTATCTACACTAATGTTGCAAAGAGAAACTGTTAGTTTTTTTTTGTTTTTCTGCTTCGATGTAAGAAGTAAACTCGAAAAACCACTGGATTGAAAATTGTTTCACTTTTAGGAAGCTGAACTGGACTATGTTTGTATGTCCTAGGAAATTGCGATAAGTGAGCAGCCCGAGCTTATTATTCCACATGAGCAAAGCTAGGGCGCATCGCTATTGAACTGTAGTAAACCCTCTCAAACCCTCAATCTTAACAAATTAAGTTAACAATTATAATAAACATTAATGTTAGAACATTATAGCAAAAATTGAAATTTTTGATAGAGGTTTGCGACATCAAGCATCGTATTTGTGCCTACATAGGTTTTATAACAAAACTAACAAATGCATGTCAAGTCAAGGAAGGCAAGGGCGTCGCCAAAGGGGGGCAGGGGAGGGCAGTTGCCCTCCTCTAGAGATTCGAAAAAAATTGTATTTATACCTACAATTCATATTTCTCCCATCCTGTCTCTCTCATCTTGCCCCCCCCCCGCGCCTATTGGCTGGACGCCCTTGAGTCAAGGTATAATTCAAATAGTTCTTAATTTAAAATAGTTACTAATAGGAAAGTAATAATAATAGTGTAGTGTGTGTAGGGTAAGAACCGCATTGGCAGCAGTAATAATAAGAGTAGGTACACATGCGTTCAAGTTTAACCCGACCCGGCTTAAGAAACCGGTTGCGTGTAGGCTGGAGTCAAAAAGACGTGTTAAATGTGTGGAATCGCATACAAATCTCCAGTTATACCCGGTTAACTCGTGACCACGGCTGGTGTAACCCGTGCGCCCGCGCCGAAACGTCGAGTAGGAATAAAAGGTAAACAAATACATTTATTATACGCGTTCAGACCCGATTTAGAATATAAAATGTGAACAAAACGCGAAAGTTTAAAAATAGAACATATATACCCAGTCAGCAAGGAGACCGTATATTAACCAGAAAAACTAATTGTAAATTTTAATATTATACAATGAAGAGCAAAAATATTTCCGATACGTCTAATATTTGTACTTATGTCTTAAAAATAAACATCGTATACTTAAATAATAAAAAATCTAAAAGTAATACTAATGCAAATAATATGTAAATTACAAAAAAAAAAAAATGTAGATACCCAGTACGTATAAAAAGGCATGTCGTAATTTTTGACTAAAAATAATAATTATTTGACTAAGTCATCTATCTATATTATCCCGTATTAAAGTATCTCAAGATAGCTATCCACACTTTTCAATTATTTTCCTAAATTAGTACAAAATGTACAACAAGTATTCAGGACAACCGAAAATGAAATTATACGACTACCGTTTATCAGTGATAAATAAATTGTTGTCCGACAAATCTCACGATGTACCAACAACCCGCGAGTACCTCGTATGGCAGGTCCAATACCACATCAGATTACGAGGATCACAGACAAGGCTCCCAATGGAAGAATAAAACGGAAGCATTGCCGCCAGTGCTTTAAACGCAAGAAACGTACTGATATGACGTGGTACGGTACTGCGTGGCTTGCTATGATGTGTATCAGGCAGACCTCTAATATTCAATTTAAAATTTATTAATTTTTATTGATTTACACTAAAATTTATGTCAAATATATGAAACAAAGTTCCTATCATGTGCTATATTGTTAATTGTGCATGTAAAACTAAATAATATATAATACTACCTCAAAATTAAAGCGCCTCGCCCATAGGCGTGATTGACACCCAAGATGAAAATCTCGTCGTCGAGGCCCGTCACGCCCAGAGGCGTGATTTTTTATTGCTTTTTTTATCCTATTTATACATACTAAGTAAATAAAGTAGTGTTTATAGTAATACCTGAATATTGTAAAAGCTAATTAACACATTTAAAAAATACGGCACCCCGGTTGATTTCTTCATATGTTATGGGCAGTCAAACTGTTAAAACAATTTAATGACCGGTTGGCCATGTATGGTCGGTTTAATACACGATCCGGTTTCCGTTTTTCAGTTATAATTCATATATCAGGTTATAACATCCCACTGCAGGGCGTAGGTCTGCTATTTTGAAACCTTTTGGGCTTGAAACCCGGATATTTCTCCAAATATATTTACGATTGAAATTTCACGGAAGATAAAATTTTCTATGACAAAAAATTGGTTCGAACCCAACGTCCCCTTGGCCCGTCTCCGATGTCGGGGAGGATGGAAAAATAACATCCTCCCCGATGAAAACGCTCAGTGAGGACGATAGCACAGTACAATTCCCATCATCCCCGGTAGCAAAAGAAAATTTTATATTTAATTAATCGAAGTATTGTCCATTATTATAAATTCACTTTTGCTTCACTTTTGGCGACAGCGATGTTTCCTTGTATACAATAACTTCTTATACAGTTGCGGATTCATCACCTGACCAGATATCAAACTAAAAACAAAATCAAGAACTAACTATTAAACCATGATTATAATGACACCGAATCCTTACTTATACCAATGCGCCAAATTGTTCTTATACTTAACATTTTTAGTATCTGTAACTCTTATTCACAACCACATCCATACATAAACTCACACTCAATTACAAACATCATTTACTTACCCTATGTTAAATTTTCTAAAATCGGATATCTTAAACCACACTCCCAGAAGTGGAGAAACAGTGGACTAGAGCGATTGACCAAACTCAGCTGCTTGATAACGACCTTGTCCATCATCGTTTGCAGTTCTTACATATCTGCATTAATTGTGGTGACAGATTTCAAGAAGCTGTAGTGAATGATACGGGCACGCGACCACCATTGTCATTGTCTGGTCACCATCTGGTCACCACCATTGTCACCATTGAGACATTGTCTGGCTGTCTCCTGGGTTCAACATTTACGATTATCATACAGGATCCACTTCTCATCATAAGTGACAATGCGATTAAGAATCTCTTCAGTTTTGTGCCGGTTCAGCAAAGTAAGGCAAGCTTCGATGCGTGTTTGCAGCTGACTTTCATTAGGCTCATACGGTACCCACTTTCCGAGCTTCTTCACTTTCCCGATTTGACGCAAATGAATAAATATCGTTTTGTCGCTTACGCCGAAGACCGATACTAACTCAGACGTGGATTGAGATGAACCAGCTTTCATTATTGCTTTCAATTCGTCATTATTGACTTAAGTCTCCGGTCCTCCACGGGGCTTGTTTTTAAGGTATACATTTCCAGAACGGAAACGATTAAACCAAAAACGCACCGTGCGTTCATTTGCGGTGTTGGGTCCGTACACATCGCTGATATTGCGTGCCGTCTGTGCTTCTTTGCTGCCACGACGGAACTCATATTCGAAAATAATGCGTAATTTTAACTTTTCCATGGTCGCAAACACAACGATATCTAAGCAAAACGTCGTTTGACGGAAAAACCAATGAATATCTGACTTGAAATTAATTTTAATTTGAAATTCCAAGCAAGGTAACTAAGTTCAATGTGGCCACTAGTAATAAAATGGCAATTTCATAGGTAAGGCCCTAATATAATTAAATGGACTGTTCTTTACATCTCTTTTTCGTTACTTACCGGAAATGATGGGTATTGAACTGTGATATCGTTCCCGCTGAGTGGTCACCGGGGATGGGCCACCAATGACGATGGGATTAAACCGAAAAATGTTGTCTTAATAAAATAACAATTCAAATAGTTATAATAGCCATTCTTTATTTAAACATATTACAGCATACAGTAATAATTAATCATTTATTTATTCATTGTGATAATCTGTGACGTAACTGATTGCTTTAGTAAATCGGATTAATGGAACTAACATTCTTTACGTTATCTTTAGGATTAAATTTAATAAGCCGAACATTTTAACGCCTGGCCGTGTCGGTAGAATAGCACAACCTCATCTCTTTCCGTGAGTAAAAGGCGACTAAAGGATAACAAAGCCGCTATCACACGCCCCGAGGAGCGCGACCTGATCGCGTCCGAGGGCGCGTCAACCGATGGAGCTTCTTAAGTAGCCGCCTACGCTGGTCGCTCACTGGGTAGTCCCGGTGGGCTAGTACCGCGAGGACGGCGTGAAGTATTCTGAGGCGGTACCACGACTCAAAAAGACAGGGACTTATCCGTATTAGCGGACAGAGGAGCCACTACAGAAAGGGAGCAAATCCCGGCACTGTTACCTTCGCCCCCCGTAAGGGAGAGCGCAAGATTTTCCCGAGATTTGCCCTGAGGAACTAGTGTTTCGAATATATCAATTGTAAACGAGGGTTTACAATTGATAGTTGGGCAGGTTTATTATAACTATTTACAGATATCATTGATTAATAATATCAGTTATACAGTACACGTACACAGATATATGTACAGGAATTAATCAATAATAAAATTATTGTGAGTATATAGGACAGGGTCGGACTGGGCCGTAAGGGTCCGGGTGGCTCCGCCCGGGGCCCGAGACTGGATAATGGTAGATGGGATATAATCGGAAAATATCTATTTCATTTCTCTCTAACTGTATGAACGAACTATCTGATCTAGTTTACATTTAGGTTGCAAGAGCTGGGACCTAGCCTGCGCGGACCTCCTATCGTACCTGCCGCCTGGCTTGCGGCAAGCCCCGCAAGCCACAGCCAGGCCCGTGGGGGGCCCCGCGCAGGCTGGGGCCCGGCTGGCAAACGCCACCTCGACTGTATGGCCAGTCCGACGCTGATATAGGACGTAATCAACCGTGTGGTGCCGGTTATAGAATAGCAGCATCCTATCTCTTCCTGTGGGTGTAGTAAGAGGCGACTGAGGGACCACAAGCCCTGAGGAACTACACCAACTAAAATTAAATTCTGATTCCTCCACAATTTAACACAATAAAGAACCTCCTCTCTTGATATTTGTATGCGATATTTTTAACAACTCTAGTGCTACAGTACAATAGCCGTAGCGATATTATACATACATATTTAAATTCACTCAATATAGGTTAACTAGGTACGTTCCTAAGTTGATTGGATGTAGGTACCTACCGAGTTTATTGTGTTATCCATTATACTTAAATTACAATTATTTTAGCGTACTGAACATCGTTTTGATAACAAAACCTAATATAAATTTTGATAACAACCTAAACATAAATATATACTGTATGTGTTGACTAGAGTTCTTATACTACCATACTCTCAAAAATGTAATAAAAATAATTAATTATGACATCAAATAGTTACGTTTACGTGTGTAATAAAGAAAAATACTTACATTTTACTAAAAATCACTGTATTAAAATTATGTCAGTAATTGGCACATAAAAAGTTAACTGTCAAAATAAAAGCGGGAAAAACTATTGAGTTATTTTTAAATCGCGTTTCAATTCGCGGGCGACTGCCAGCGGGCGCGGCAAATGACTGGCGGCACGGTAGGCGAAGCATTCAGAAATTAGGTCGAACCGGCATTGTATATTGTATATACAATATATGTATCTATAGCAATTGAGATAATTAAGAAACTCATTTAAAAACAAAGAAGTGTATTTATTATTAAAAAGATGAGTAAAGGTTGAAAATAATGTAGTAATTTTTTATGATTTAGTTGCATATTTATTTTTAAGTCTAACACGTCTCTAAAACCCATGAGAACCACAAGTGTATCCTTTCTTAAATCTAGAAATCGATTACGAGTATATTGTGTTCTGATTAAAAATGGATTAAAAAGTCACATAATAAAAAAATATATAATCACGATAATTATAAAATTTACCGAATTAATCGGCGTTAAGATTAAGATCGTATGTTCGCGAGCCTTTGGAGAGGATTATGTCCAGAAGTGGAAAGATACGGGGCTGGTGGTATGGTATCTAAGTTTAAATAAATGCAAGTAAATAATTTGAAAAATAATAATTCAAGAAAATAATGTTAAATAGTGGTTGGTTGGAGTAGTTTGGACATTTCTTCGGCATTCTAAAAAAGATTTCAGTTATTACAATAATTTGTTTGGTGTTATTTAACTGAAATGTTGTTAATTAACCATTTCGAGTATCAATCACTTTATATTCCTATTGAGAACTCTTATCGATCGATTCAAAATTAGAAGTCATAGATTTAATGAATATGAAGATGACGTCGGTTTTGTGCTTAAAATAAAACCAATGTCAGTGGGTACTATATTGTAAAGGTTGTTACCTTTCCCTTTTGTCGTATACGTCAAAAATAAACAGGGAATTTGGAAAAGGAAGCGGAAGCTAATCACCACGTCAATACTATAGTTTTGTTTTAATGGAGTTTTCTCAATAAATCATACAATTTCGATTTTAAAAATGATTGTAATTAAAATCTGTCAGGTGCTTTAAAATATCTTTTGTCGTCTGCGACATACTAGGTACACAATCCGAAATATGACAAAAAAAATTGCACGCTCATTTACTGCAGAACATATAGGGCAACCCCGTATTTTAGCAAACTTGAAAATAATTTGAATTTGAACGTTCTGGCAACTTTTGACATTAACAACAACCATAAATGGTCAATAGTTAGGTTACGTAGAAAAACAATACAATCGGATCATTTCTTTAGTTTTCAAATCACTATTGATTATTTTCTTCAACATATTCTAATGAATACCTACGAGATGCTTATACCCCTTCACTCTAGATTTTCTTTACAGCAGGTACTACAAGACACTTACGAGTATACCCCGAAAGTTGTACAACTGAGATTTCTTCCACTGAGCTACGACATGGGGTTCTTCGAGAGAGCTGCGCACTCGCAACCCTTCTGGTGTCGCAGATGTCCATGGGCGGCGGTGAGCAATTACCATCATTTGATCCGCCGACCATCTGCCACCATTTCTATATAAAAAAGAAACCTAAGCACATGACAATTTTTTATCAGATCAAAATAAGGAGACTACGAAAATCTCGATCTTCATCGTATCAGTCGTATTTCGCCATACAAAATAACCTGTCGCAAACTAAACAATAAGTACTCTTAAGTTTGCCAACGGACTATCATCGTTTCTTTACAGTGCACTGACCAGCTGTGAAAGTAGTTACTACTGGATCGTATACTACCTCTCAACAGTATTGGCACTCTAACCTTGAATATTTTGTGTATTTTTTTAGAAAGTATATGGTAGACGATCAGATAATGCTCCTAGTAGTAAGCGAATATTGTTGCTCATGGATGTCTAAGACACCTGCTAACATCAGTCAAAAATGACAAACGTTGGCATAGGTATACGAAATTGCGCTGTCCACGCTTTGGGATTTAAGAACCAGAGCTCGGAAAAGAGACTATCGAGTTGGATGGGAAATGGGGAGTTTAATGCGATCTAGAACCACATTAAAGTGAAGATCCGAATACCACCGACTTGAGAAAGAAATTTAACGCTGCCTCGAGGTGTAGTAAGAGGATCACTGTCAGAGCAAGGAATGAGCACATCAGCAGAATTGGCGATCGACTAGCAAGCTATCCTTCTGGAAGCCGGGCTTTCTGGTCGCTCGCTAACGCTGCTGAGGGTAACTTCTGTCAGTCGTCACTCCCACCACTGCGGAAACTCGATGGCTCACTGGCTCATGGGGCGTAGGAGAAAGCCGATCTCCTGGGCTGTCTCTTCGCCTCAAACTCGACTCTGGACGATAGAGGTGCCTCACCACCGCCTACCTCGAGGTGCACGAGCTCCATGCCAGAAATCTGTTTCACCCAGCGTGAAGTCCGGCAAGCTCTATCATTTCTTGATATCCGAAAGTCGAGTGGGCCAGATGGTATTCCTGAGGTGGTGCTCATATTTTGCGCTCCCGAGTTATATCCGGTGCTTACGCGACTCTTTAGGCTCTCATATTCCACAAAAAGATTCCCGTCAGCATGGAAGGTAGCTCATGTTCACCCTTTGCCTAAAAAGGGCGACCGCACCGACCCGACCAACTACAGGTCAATAGCGATCACCTTCCTCCTCTTCATGGTAATGGAGCGTGTTATAAACACACAGCGCCTTGGGTACCTAGAGGATCACCAGCTGATTAGCGACCGTCAATATGGATTTCGCCATAATCGCTCGGCTGCTGATCTTTTAGCGTATTTAACACACCGCTGGGCTGACGCCATTGAGAGTAGAGGCGAGGCTCTGTCTGTAGGCCTAGACATTGCGAAAGCTTTTGATCGGGTATGGTCGAATCCCTCCCTCGGGTCGAAGTGGAAAAGAGTCGCGCCAGGCTTGTATCTGAAATCGAAGACTCTTTAGATCGATTTGGGGTTCTTCGAACCTAGTGTATTTCAACCCCAGTAGGACGCAAGTCTGTGCATTCACCGCTGAAAAAAACCCTTGTCGTAGCACCTCGCTTTCAGAGCATACCTCTTAAGATCTCGGAGAGGGATTCTTGGTGTCGACATTTCCAGCAAAGTCGAATTTAGGGGTCATCTGCAAAGTAAGGTCAAATGGCCTCCAATAAACTCGGTGTGCTGAAGAGAGCGAAGCGGTACTTCACCCCTGGACAACTCCTAATGCTTTACAAAGCTCAGGTGAGGCTCCATATGGAGTACTGCTCACATCTCTGGGCCGGCGCACCGAAATACCAATTAGACCCATTTGACTCCATCCAACGACGTGCTGTTCGTATTGTCGACGATCCCACTCTTGAAATATCAAGACAAAAAAATAATTTCACGATCAAAGCCAATGAAAACTGTCATTTTCATAAAAATAATTGTTTTAGATCTTGATCTAAGATTACGTCAAATCTCGACGACTCTGCTACATTTGTGCATACAAATTTAACCGACCTTGGACTAGAAAGCGATGTTTTTCGCTTCAAGCCGCCATACGGCACACTTTTGGCGATTGTATACATTCTCCTTCAAGGTCGAACATTAGGTAAAGTAATTCATAAAATTAATGAGCATTTGTGAATCCATTAATGAAAACGTTAGATTTTTGTAGTGGTTACATCAGTCTTCAATCGAGTTGCTGTAAACGGATAGGATTAAAGTAACCAGGTGGATTCCCGAATTTTGTAGCTGTGTCCTGTGTCCAGGAATTTAAGCTGATTGTCCGGGAAATGCTCACTATGATAAAATTATAATAATTGTCATCAATTTTATATTGCAATCACACAAAATGATTGCTTGACCAACACAGCAGATCGACCGCCCGTTTTCTAGCTTGATGGTTCAACCGCCCGCTTACCTTACCATTTGATGCCGCTCACTCATCCATCACTCAATGAATTAGTTCCTCAGCTTTAAAGACAAAGGATCTGAAAGATACTTACTTTTGTTAATACATTGGTCTTTATAGTTTGTGGTAGTTTATTTAGAATAAAAAGTAAAAAAATAATGTTACTTCAATGAGGTTTTGTCGCAATTTCGAACTAGAAAATGTCCCGCTAAAAATGTTTTATGAGGGTTCGTAAAAATCCGATATTTATAATAAATATCAAAATATCCGATATTTAATATACCTATCGGACACATTAAAGGATTATTTAATTAGATTAATTTTTAGTTAGGTATGTCAGTATAACAATTTAAA
Source organism: Sesia apiformis (assembly GCA_914767545.1). Lineage (NCBI taxonomy): Eukaryota > Metazoa > Arthropoda > Insecta > Lepidoptera > Sesiidae > Sesia > Sesia apiformis. The sequence goes on along the minus strand of OU611948.1, from coordinate 20,565,622 downwards.
ATCGTGGGATCTGCCAAAAATCTAATTTTGACGATAAATATCAATTGATATCAATTGATAAATTTAAAATATATAAATTTAAATATCAATTGATATAATATGTCATGATAGATATCTTATATGTATCAGCGAACCCTGGTTTTTATATCTGCCAACCTTAGATGGAATGGGATATATCAGCTTTTGTAATTTACGAACAATCAGGTTTTCTGAGCAACGGCATGGAAGTTTACAAAGCTGTGAAATGCTCTCACAAGGTCGTTAACGCAACTCCTGCCGGGTTACCGGTGACCACATATTGTACTTGTATCTGTGTCGGGTGCATTCCACTGTCGAAAAAGAATTCATAGTGTAAACAATACTAAGTAACCATTGCAAATTTGAAAATCATTTATTTTACTGCGGTACACAGACTTGTTAAATTTTATCACAGGTCACTAACCACGTGTTTATCATGCCTTTCAAACTGGGATTGAAGGACGAAAAGCTATTACGTACTAAAAAAAAGCGCTAGACAGCGTAAATGAAACCATTTTTTAGGTACTTTTTATGGAAAAAAGACAATAATTATAATATGACACCAACCTATGTTACCAACCGATAATTCATGGAGTCAAGAAAATGGCCGCATGCAACGCGTGACAGGGAATCAACGTGAATGTATACAAGTGTCCCGTGAAGTCGAGTGGAAAGAAAATAGTATATGAGTTGGAGATATTAGAAATAGATGATGAGTAATGTTTTCAATAAAGAACTTTAGTTTTATTCCGCCGTTGTAATAATATTAGATTTTCATTGAATAACCGCACTGATTTCATAGGAATTGAGTGTGAAATACATTGGAAATTGAGGAAAAGTAACACAATGTTTAATTCTTGAAAAGATGAAATGTCAAACTCGATTGACAAATAAACCGCTACTATTGGAGGTTACTATAACATGGAGTAAAACTTGAATTGTTTTCTTCAGACAGGCATGTCACCAATGTCCCACTGTAAGACACAGATCTACCCTGATAGTCACGAGGATTTAAAGGACACAAAATGTGGTACAATGTGAGTTGGCTAGTAGTATTTTGGCGAGGTACCTCGATGGTTTCCAATCAATTGGCCGACGCTCCTTTTTCAGAATAAAATTCAGAATAAAAGCTTCTTCTGTATTACATTATTTATGTGAACTGAGATATCGACGTCGATTCAGCATATAATGACCCAATGCACGGAACTGAACTGCCCTTAAAATTACGAGGATTCCGGTCCATAATCAGTCCATAATCCATTATCCATAATCATCGGTACCCATCGTTGATTGGTGAATGTTCCACATTCTCGAAATTATTTAATGGGTTTTCTTACGAGGCCGCCGAGTTAAATGAAAAATCCCCATGTGAAATAGAAACTCATAGTTGGAACTCACGACATGTCGAATTTGAGTCAAAAATAGGCGAACAACAGGAAGATGCTATGACATTCGAGGTTTCTAGGTTTCTCCCGGAAACAAAAGCTCGTACTATGAAAAAAGCTTCTCTGTGTCAGATGTTGACTGTGAAGGAGGCATATTAATAAAATCTAGACTAAATTAAAAGTTCAGAGACCAATAACATCAATAATAAAGAAATGTGTGTCAGCACAGGCTTACATAATTCAAATTTGGTCCACGGCGTTGGGACAAGGTGATCAACCTGCGCTCGTTTATATTAAAGACCGTGATACTGACAACGTTACATTTGCTGTGTGCTACTACATTTGCAATTAATTACATAAACATGATTCAAAATATTTTGAAAACATGTTTAACGATAATGTTAGAAAGTTATATACATCTAAGTTCGTCATTTTTACTAATATCTAAGTAGTTCACTAATATTTTAGGGGGGAGTGCATGCTGCATTCCCACCGCCGCGGCGCACTGGACGTTACCCCTCTCTCACAGAAGACTACCTTGAAATGTACTACATTTCCTACTTTATCGTATTTCCCCAATGTACGTACGTGTTTCGGTAGTGAGTGAGATATGCCAGAGCCCAGTCCCATCCCATCTTATCCCCCTCCCCATTTTCCTAATCCATTCCTTAATCTGGGGGCATCTGGGGGTATGCCAACGTTTGTCATTTAGGACTTATGTTGGCATGTATCGTAGATGTCTATGGACTACACTATCCACTTACCATCAGGTGGACTGTATGCTCGTCTGCCGCCTTTTCTCTATAAAACGAAAAGAAAAAGTAATATCTAATATTTGTCTTAGTGTTATTTGCGGAATAGCGTCACTAAGTCGTTTAGAAAAGAGAAAAATCCCTAGGGATTCCTAGGGTTTCCTTTTTGTTTTAGTCCGTTTATCCGTGCTAATTTCAAAAACAAGTAAGCGTATTTTCTTGCGGTTTAAACAATTGTATAGAGTTTTTTTAAGTTTTTTAATTTCGGAGATATCTGGTGTAGTTTTATGAAAATAGCTTCAGTAGTTATGAAAATATGGCGAATCTTGTAACACAATCATCAAAGTAGATATAATTTCATCAGTGAAATTGGATTGAATCCAAACGGGAGAAGAATCGGACAAAAATATAATATCTTAGCGGAGTTCTATAAAGGGTAAATGTTTTATTAGTTTTTTTTTAAATCGACAAAATGTCTATGAAAATCCAAACTGTCCATTCAGTAGGTTAAATAAAACATAACATCTGAACGGGTGTGTTTACTTTACTACAGCTGGAAAATTAATAGTTTGATTAAGGAGCAAATCGTCGTGGACGTTACATACTAAGGGCCGGATAAATGTTTCTTAGACCGTTCGTTGATAGATAGATAGATATTTAAACACTTTGTACACTGACACATGATGCAAAGATACAATTTTAATAAGTAACACGAATAGTACAACAGGCGGCCTTATCGCCCAAGCGATCTCTTCCGGGCATCGATATTGGGTGTATTATCTGGAAGCATTTCCAGGCAAGCTTTAGTAAGTATTGATAAGGAGAAAACAGAATATCAAATCGTTGTTTCCACTTCAACCGACTATTTGAAAACTAGCCTCTATGCAGACTGCTTAGGGTGATAGAGAACATGACTCCAACTTTTCGGGTCTAAAAGATCCTAAAACTGTGACGTCTCAGTGACGTCTTATTTCTCGAATCTAGTTTTCCGGATATTGAGACATTAATGAAATTTTAAAAATAATAACAATCTTTTTAATACCTTGTCATAAAAATTGGGTATTAAAGACAGAATGCTGAAACAACGAAATTTTAAGCTAAATAATCTTAACCAAAGTCCATACCGATAATAAGGTACCTTTGTTCAGATAACGTCACAATGGACATTTTTTTATACATTTCGATAACGCGATATACCTATACTAAAAAAAATCTGAAATAAATACACAATTGTGAAAGGAGTAATGAAATCAGAATCGTTTGAGATTGTCAGTTCCTGAGATTAACCGAAATGCGTGTATACATTAATGGTTACTAAAATAACGCAAAAGTTGAAAATAGGTTGTTCGGTATTGAGAGTAGAATTGATTCAATAGGTTTTCATTCATAACTTCATAATAGACCGGAAGCGCCTACGCCTGTACTGAATAATGAGTGCTATGAACATTTTAGACAGAACAACAAAATTACATATTTGTAACTTTTAATTAATTCCCTTCAACTGAAAGTATACAGGTTTTAACAGTAATTAGTAGGTTTTACTATAAATTGAATTTAAATATATTATTAGGAGTTAAAGTATGAAATTGCCGATTTGTATTGAAAAATTAAAACACGTTTTTTTCTAAAATTTAACATATTTATTTAATCAAAATATTTACCCTCATTATCTATATATTGTTGCCATCTAATCGGAAGTTCATTTATGCCTTTGTGATAGAACTCTGGGGATGTAGATTCGACAAACTGTGTGAAAGCATTTTGTACTGCCTCTTGGGAAGAAAATTTTCTACCACGTAGAAAATTGTCCAAATCACGAAAAAAATGGTAGTCCGTTGGAGCAAGGTCTGGCGAGTACGGAGGATGACGTATGGTTTCTAACTGCAGCTCCTGTAGAGTTACAACGGTTTCTCGTGCAGTGTGAGGTCTTGCGTTATCATGGAGCAATAATGGTGAAGATCGATTCACGAGTCGGGGCTGTTTCACTGCTAGTTTCGGCATCATTGTTCGAAGTTCGGCACAGTAAACATCTGCTGTTATTGCTTGACCAGACCTGAGAAAGCTATAGTGAATAACATAGCTGTTTGGTGGTCACCAAACAGTTACCATTACCTTTTTATTGGTAAGCTTTGCCTTAGGGCACTGTTGCGGCGTTTTACCTGGGGTCAGCCATTGCATTTTTCGCTTTCGGTTATCGTAAAGAATCCACTTTTCGTCACATGTCACAATTCGATCCTATATTCCTTCATTTCTGTACCGATTCAACAAGGCACCGCAAGTTTCAACATTTCTTTCTGCAGATCAGTCAAATCATGAGGCACCCATTTTTCATATTTTTTTATCTTATTGATTTGATGCAAATGAGTCAATATTGTAGGTAAGGTAACGTTAAACCATGCCGCTAATTCCCGGGTAGTTTGTCTCGGATCGGCTTCCACCATCTCCTTCAATTCAGCGTTATTCACCTGTGTGGGCGGTCTTCCACGTGGTTCGTTCTTCAAGTCGAAGTTTCCATTACGAAAGCGTTTAAACCAAAAACGCACGGTCCGTTCATTAGCAGTCTCCTCTCCAAACTCAGCATTGATATTGCGAGCCGTATCTGCCGCGTTAGTTCCGCGTCGGAACCCGTATTCAAAGATTACTCGGATTTTCGAAGTATCCATCTTTCCCGTCTAAGCTGAATAAAAAAAACAATTGAAAGTCGAAAATCGAATGTTGCACATTTTTTAAAACAAGAACCTCATAGGTATCACGTGAAAAAAGTTTCACTCGAAAATCTCACACCATGAAGGTTTTATGTCAATTCAAAGTATCTATTACTATAAAACGGCAATTTCATACTTTAACCCCTATTATTTATTTAATTAATGAGCAATTAATGAAAAGAAAACAGATTAAATTACAACATAATTATAACAGATTAAATGAAACAAATAAAATGATAAGTTTGTTTGTCTATTTATATTTGCATCCTCATTATGATCAAATTTGTGATAATTCTCGATAACTTTGATAATTTAACCTAATGTCTGTGTGATAGATAAATGATAGCTTCAATCACTATAATCGTATTACCTACTTCGATTACAACAATCATTTACTAAATCATCAGTGTGATTTGTGTACGGTCTCGCAAAATACGAAAATGTAAGTAAAAAACAAATTTTATTTTAAGTGCTAATGAAAATTAATTACAAAATTAACACAATATTCATTACGTTTGTTTTTACTTGAGATGGCATTGTGGTTAAGTCATTGAAAGCACACGTTTAATAGGTAATGACACCTCAAAATTGGCGTTTTCTAATAAATGTGACTTTCCTCTAATGGAAGAGTAGTAATACTAAGTACTAAGTAATAATCCCTAAGTACTAATAGTACCTAACAAAAAATAATATCAGAAGTACTATCAAAGGCAGAGAGAAAAAGAGTTAATGTTGTTCATATGCTGATTGATTTATAAATACTCTTAATACAAATACTCGTAAAAGAATATATTGTCGGCGCTAACGAATGATAAGCTAAGTCTACATAACAAACATTATTACGTCCGCCTGGCTATCAGGCGTCTTATCACGAACCGCCCTGTCCTTGACTTTGCGCCATAGAAATAGGAACTAGACTTCACTCGGATGATCTAAGTTATAATGTAACCATGGAAATGTGGATTGTAAGTCAGTGAAACCGACTGCTTACAAACAAGGTCTCGGAAGAATAGCAGAAATTGGCATTATGTTTATTAATTAGGCAGACCACGGTTATTAAATTATTATTACACATATATGTTTAATAATATTACACACATTTTCCCTCTAATTTACTGTTGTATGGCTAGACCTACAGTATAAATTTGCACTTGTGTACGATATTCCACTTTTTTTATAAATACTTTTGGTCAACTAGCGCATCCTTTCTACAATCCGCTTGTTCGCATCTTCAAAAGTAATTTGTCGAGGGATAATAAAATGATGTCATAAAATGATTACGATTTCAATTAGATCTCTTTGTAGCTAGCTATATATCTCTAACTACCGCATTATGAATAATGGTAATGATAGGTCTAGACATTCAAAAACCATTTCGCAGTCCTTTGAGGGTTACAAATGGAAACGGAAATCCAGATATCATCAAGAAGACTAAATATAGTCTGCCATCTATTCTATAAAAAAATATAACACTTAATATTTGATTCCAGGATACAAGAACCTTTCATCATACGATTCATACGAATAACAATAGAATTAATATGGAGTATTTTAAAGATGCAATTCTTCCTGGTTTACTCCATCGTCAGGTTTTTAGTCCCGCCTGAACCTAAAGATGTTTCTGGTGAAATTGTATTGGTGAGTACCTAATGGTTAATTAGAACATGTAAATGTGTTTGCACAATGTTTGTAAACGTGGTAGTGTAATTAATAAAGAATGTATACTGTGTCAAGGTGTTTCCAAGGGATCTATGATCAAAGGATGATGATATCTGTGATCTATGTTCTTCTAATCTTTATCTTCATTTTAAAAACCAAATTCCACTCGGCTCTGGCCTAGCAATTTGTCAATATATATTTCCAAACTTTCCTGAGGATTAGTTTCTTTTACTCATTAACAAAATCATCCACATTCATATTGTACTAGCAAAACCCGGCAGACGTTGTCCTGCTTGTGTACATTTATTTACCTCTGTATATAAAATTACAAATTAGTATGTTTTGCCGTCGATATGATTTTTGCGATCGATTGAACGGTATAGCAGTTGATGTGCTGCAGCGCCATCTAGTGGCGAGTTATAACTTGTTATAACTCGCCACCAATATTTTGGAGCTATCGACTTTGGTCGATAGCTCGAAAATATTCTCCGTACTCAAATATCTACTTATAGCAATTTTCATGGCGATTGGTTGAACGGTATAGAAGTTGATGTGCTGCAGCGCCATCTAGTGGCAAGTCACAACAAAGTCGATAGCATAAAAACCTTCTCCATGAAAAAATACATATATGTGCCAACTTTCATGGTGATCGGTCAAACGGTGTCGAAGTCTATTAACATCAGATATACCAACATCCTCTTTTATATACATATATATATTAAATTAAATTAGATTAAATAATAAGATCAGTGTTAAATAATAATTAAATCATTTATAGATCACTGGCGCTGGACACGGAATTGGTAGAGAGGTGGCACTCCGTTTTGGGAGACTTGGTGCGACAGTGGTGTGTGTGGACATCAACGAGAAAGGAAACAGAGAAACCGTACAAACGATATGCAAACAAAAAGGCGAGGCTGTTGGTTTCATGTAAGTCCACGTTCATCACAATCAGCTCGTTTCAGCTTTCATTATCATTTTGAGCATTAATTAGCAGTCAGATTCGGTATATTTACCCGGGGAATATCCTGTATTGTGTTTCCATATGATCAACTCAAGGAATAGTTTGCTTCAGTGTCATTTCCAGGACTGAACAGTCAGTCACAGCTGCTTTACGTTTATAATATATTCGTATAACGTATTATTAATATAAAATAAGATAATCCTTTTTCATATAATAACGTTTTACTCAGATGCGATGTAACAGACCGCGCAGCAGTTTTTAAGTTAGCGGAGAGCATCAGTGAGGAGATAGGCGACGTTACAATGTTGATCAACAACGCCGGTATCATGCCCTGCAAACCAATATTGAAGCACAGTGAAAAGGAAATTAGGTCAATTATGGAAGTCAATGTTAACGCAAATCTTTGGGTGAGACTTTGCAATTTTTAATGAGAAATATTTAAATGAGCAACAGAATATGCCGAATGGGCAGCAGATCGATGGTAGCAAAATTAAAGGTTTAGGTTCTCTGGTGACAATAAAGAAATAGCGGTTCCGCGTAGTGGGACCCCGTCATCTTGGTACTTATATCCTTCTTTCTCAGCCCTTGGACGTCCACTGCTGGACATAGGCCTCCCCCATTGTCCGCCATTTAGACCTATATTAGACATTTAGACCATTTAGACTTATATCCTTAGTAATTTAAAATTATTTACTTTAGTTGTTTTGTTGATCATGAATTGCTGCTTATTTAATATATTTTTACTGCCAATATAAATACAAGCCATTTTTAATCCTGTCTATATTTCTTAGTTTCCTTTTTGGTTTCCAAATATTTTTTTATTTATTTATTTAAGCCTTACAGCACTAAAGTTGTACAGGAGGCGAACTCACAGTCTAATGACATTCTCTGCCAGTCAACCTTTGGTTAATCATATAATTTTATAGACTATATCCTAATGTTTTATATTCCAAATCGGGTTTGAACGCGTATTATAAAGGTATTTGTTTATCTTTTATTCCAACTCGAAGTTTCAGCACGGGTTATACCAGCCGTGGTCACGTGTTTTTATACCTTTATTACACGCGTTCAAACCCGATTTAGAATATAAAATGTGTACAAAACGCAAAAGTATAAAAAGTTATATTGATAACCTAATATTCCAGACTATCCAAGCATTCCTGCCTGCTATGATAAACCAGAATTACGGGCACATAGTGGCGATGTCCTCGATGGCAGGCATTATGGGGTTAACCAACCTGGTCCCATATTGCGGTTCCAAGCACGCCGTGCGCGGGATCATGACCGCACTCGCTATGGAATTGCACGATGATCCGAGAACCACAAACAGGGTACAGTATCCATTCATATTATTAATATCACCTATGCAATCCCTATGTAAAATTTAAATTACTCTTTACAGTGATCAACTCCTGCCGGGCTAAATTACAAAATCCAACAGTTATTTAATGCCAATGTTTTAATTTTTTTATAAACTGCTCTGTGTATATAACTAAATATGTAGATATATTGCAGGCGTATTTCTTAAAACATTGGAATGAAATATGCCAGAAATATAGATCTATATCTCGGTTATGTTTGAAGATAGAGCCATAGGACTTGTAAACAACTATTAGAAAAAAATGTTTACTTAAATCGTACGAAAAATAGTGAAATCTTCCTTTCAGCTGATGCTTCCAGCGGTTTTTACAAGCTTTTATTTAAGGGTGTAGATTGTTGGCCTGAGATCTCGATTTCGAGCGACCGCAGCGCCAAAGTTTAATGTAACATCCGACGGGGCGGATGAATGACCTAGAGAGCGCGATTTTCAAAATGTTTTGCAACAAACGTTCCACGTTGAGAAATTGTTATTGAACTTGAATATTTACAGCATAACAATAACGTTGAATTTTTGGAAACTAGCTGTTGATTCTTTTTAATAGATTAATAAGAGTAGTTGAGACACAATTTTTATGTTTTTCTATCATTTGACATCTGACATTTTTGTATTCTACTTACCTAAAATTCCAACTATTTATTTATTTGTAATTTCACTACCAAAATTTATTCTAATTCGTAAAATATTCATTCAATAAAATAATTGCAAATTCAGTAGGAAGTGTGTTTATCTCTACGCAAGGAAATGTGCCTATTGCGTAAACTCAAATACTTACTTTTTGTTTACGATCACCTCGTCGATATCTAAAAAAAATCCTAGGGTTTTAAAAAAAATGTCAATAAATGAAACACAAGTATAAAAATGATTTATTTACTACACAATAACAAATATGAGTCGCCATTACTCGCTATCTCAAAAGCGTGCTAGGGTTGTACAAAAATTAGTAAATAATTCATTTATTTACTAATTTTAACAGAAGTTTGTAAATTATTAATATACTAATTAAAAGTATGTAATTAAACAATAACGAAATATGAGTTCAAAATTCTAATGGTTTTTCATTCGATTACGGATCAAGTTCTGATTTCTGCTAATTTGATGATAAAATCAATGGCTATCACAAAACCTATCAGAATGAAAACGTTACCAGCTGCCCGATTCACGTAAGTAATAAAAACCGTAGCGCAGTGACGTCACTTCGTTTTTTGCAAATTTAGCCCTTTTAACCGACTTAAAAAAAGGAGAATTCTCAATTCGCTGTATTTTTGAACCAATTTTTATGATTCTTTACACCAGGTAACTCAGAAATTGTATAGTAATTGAGCTATTGGAAGATTTATGACAATCCAAGACTAGATAAGTAAGTGCGTTTAAAACAGAAAACCAAAAGGCGATTTCTAAGTTCCTAAGTTAAAACGACTTTTGGACTGGCGTGTTTACGTGAATCGACTGGCTGGGTAGTTAAGTTACCTGTATCTTTCAAAATCATTAGGCGTTCTTCTCTTTCATAACACGTAAAGCTCTTTCTTTCCTCTCTTTCATAGCCTCTATGATACTGGGCGCGTCACGAATGGGCATGCTTCGTGACTGCCGAGGATCAACTAATTCTGGAAGTAGGCAATCGTAATAAAACCTAACTAATTTCATCTCCATTTTCTCCTCCCAAAATTTGTCGTCCTTTTCTATAATATAAATAAACTTTCATAGGTACAGTAGCACCAAACCAGATGCCAAGCATGCAAACGTTTCTTTTAGTAATATGTACCTGTCCCTGAATTTGGAAATACCAGTTATGTGTTTTATTTATGACATAACCCTTGGAAGCCTTGTCCTTAACCCAAAAGGTATGTTTGGCCATTGCTTCATCAAGAGTCATGCCAGCTAAAGAATGTGGGCACTTAATTTCAATTAAACCGTTTGCATAAATGCCATCTGGTGTAGTACCAAGAAATTCATATTGATCGTCGACGAACAAACCGCAACCTTGTATACTAATATTCTCTTGAATTTCTAACTGTTTAATTGCGGTTTCTTCGTTTTCGATACCGTACCGTACAGCAGGCAAACTGGAGATATTACTACCATAAACGATTTTACGAACAAGAACAGCACAACTTGTGCTCTCTCGTTTTTTACAAACTTCCCCGAACGATGATGAGGTTAGTAATTTTCTCCTTGTACTCATCCACTCAGAACTACTTCTTTGCAAATGGGTCGACCTTTCAAGCTCCTCTCTTTCAGCACAAGACAACTTTAAATCGGCTAAAAAAGATGACTTGGCTTTCTCATATAATTCTGGACTCAGATCAGGTTTTTCGCAGTTTGGTCCATAGTGAGCGTCTTTCGATACAGCGCTGTGGCTCTTTTTCAATCTTAATTTAGGTTTAGCAATTAAACGGATTCTACGATTACAATTTTCCACTTTCGCGATCAAAGGATTAGGACTAGATTTAAATATTACTTCATGAGTTTTACTATGAATCGATCCTGTATTAAAAGACACAACAGCAGCTGCGCATCGGCCCGCATAAGAACCACGGGAAGAATAATTTACACGCTTACCCCCTACTAATTTGGCAATCACTGCGTTAAAACTTTCAACTATATTACTTGTACAATTATGAATTAAACTTCTAGAATGATATGACAGTCTTTTACTTAAAATGTGTACCGCGTCCATTAATCCGCATCCAACAATTGCTGGAAGCAACCCAACAGGTTCTATTCGACGAGTATCAGGTCTACAGAAATACTCCTTGCAATATTGGTGATTACCAAATACGTGTTGTGGACCATTTAGGATATCTTCACTAAGATTTTTTATTTTTTCTTCGAGTGACTGATTTTGATCGCCCCAATATTTAATAGCGCATTTTACACCCGTTCTTAAACGCAAATACCTTTCTTTTAGGAATTTCCGCAATTCGCAAGGATACTTAGTGTCTTTCGACAGTTTCTCCAAGCTATTGCAGTAGTTTCGTAAAAGATGATTTTTGCATTCAATTTTCTCTACTGTTAAATTACCGTACGGTCGCGAATCTAATATTTTTTTATAAGTACTGGAATCGCCGTCTGCTACAAATTTATTATAAATTACACCGTGATCAACAATGGAACGTTTAAACCTCTCAACTATTATGGTCGATTCCATACCGGTAGATGATCCCGAATGATTCTTGAAACAACGGTGTTCCGAGGGCTGACTGTCGTTCTTTGCGGCTCGTGCACAAACTACGCAGTATTTATTTTTAACTCCAAAAAACAATACTTTATTAGTTTTAATGCCAATTATCGCAGCTGCGCCGGACAAGGCGGAAAAATTCTTACCATAAGATCTCTTGCTCCAACAACCGTCAACAGCAACAGATATTAATGGTGTACCATTTTTATCAACACTACCTATAGACACTGCGTACTCCGCTTCTTCCTTGACAGCTTCTGCCATGGAATGTGCTGCTGTCTTTTCCCACCAATCGCAAACCGTATTATTAATTTCATTGTATAATGAAGGTGACATGATTGGTAGGGCTACTGCGGCAGTTAATGTTTTTAACTGATAGTAGCTCCCACCAGATGATATGATACCAGATACAATTTGATGATTCACTTCCATTCTATCTTCTTTCCTTTCAATCAAACACACAGTAAATTTCATACTACACATACTACATTTCATGATGAGTTTTGAGTCCAGACCAACTTTTACTTCACCTATTATACTGAGGTAACTTAACTTACAATCCATTGGACCGTGGTCCCCTATGGCCTGAAGAGCTTTAAAAAAAAAAGAAACGTCTACAACTCTACGCCCAACTTCCATTTCATCCACCTTTCCCTCTTGGTCGTTTTCAATAACTAGTTCCTGTAAAGAAAGATAATGGCTTGATTTTTTTTATAAAAAATAATTAAAAATTTAAAAAAATGCAAAAGAATTAATACAATATTAGGTTCCTGATGAATAGAAATTATAATTTCTTTACGCATTAGGTATTGTTTTTTTATGACGTCACCTATTTGAACGTAAATTTTCTTTTGAGAAAGTAATTGAGAAGTATTTCGGTACTAAGGTGTTTGTCTCTCGATGAAAATAATAAATATTGCAAGAAAAATCTATAGGTAGGTATTGAGATTTTGTCTTCGCCCATCACTAACTAAGTAGTTTGTTTATTTATATAACAAGTCTACAAGAATTACGTATAACAACTTACCTCTATACAGCGCGTAGCATTGTTGCTCAGAGTCTCGGCCCCAAGGTTTTCTTTATTTTCAATACTGGAAATATTATTCATCAATATTATCCACTTTTTATTTATTTTGTACAACCCTAAGCCAGACGCTAGGCGCCTCGCGTCTGTTTGGCGGTATAGGTATGTCGACAAAGTTGCGCTGTTGCCTACCTACTTCCACAATTTGATATTTAGACAATACTAGCCGACCCGGCGAACTCCGTATCGCCTTTTTTTTTTTTAAAAATCCTATTATTTTGATATTACATACAGATACTTCAATTTTATTTATCAGTATAGATATAGATAATACAAACCAATATTTACATGTTATTGTAGGTATATGTCTGAATCGGGCGATCTAAATCATATGACATATTGTATTAGCTTTGTAATGTACCCTGTTCAAATGCGATAATAAATAAGTAGGGAGGAACTTACATTTTATTCCGAGATCTTTTGGCTTTCATATTTTTATAATGCGTACAAAACTTTCTTTTCCCTGGCATGCCACTCAAATTCAATCAGTCCTGCGAAAAAAATAGCCTATGTTACTCAGTGATAATGTAGCTTTCGAATGATAAAAGAATTATTAAAATCAGTCCAGTACTTTTTGAGTTTATTCGTTACATACAAAAATCCAAATCTTTCCTCTTTATAATACCTATTAGTGTAGATATTGTATTTTTTACGATTTATATCTAGTTCCATCATGGTTTTCTTTCAGACATTCATTATATCGATACTTTCTACTAACTGAAAATAAATTAATTATAAAAATGTTATACTTACAGTTTTTTACAAAAAACACAAATTCACAATACGTAATTCTGCTGTCTGCAGCCGACAAGCGTGGTGTCGCGTTCACTTACAGAAAGGAACTGCCGCTGCAGACCACCGAGATTGCACGAATGAAACGAACGTTTTATCCCATACATTTGTGTATGAAAAATTTACCTTAAAATATATCTAGATTTTAGGGCTTTAAAAGAGGAAGTCTTTGTTTGTAAAGGTATAAAAAGAAGTATACAGCTATACTTATTGGTTTCTTCAGTGTTCAAAAAGTGTTTCTTTTTATCAATTTGTGTTGATTTATGGGGTTAAATCTGAAAAATACGAAGTCATGTTTTTGCATTTTTACTCAATTTTGTGCGTTTGTTGACGTTTATTATATAACAACTATTAGGTTTAAGAGTTTAATATAAGCATGAACATACTTATTGGTCTTTGATTGTAATATATACAAATTATCATTGATATCAATCATATGTAAATAGGTTAAATATGAAAAATCGTAACACTCTTTTCGGTGATTTTCACGATCTACACCCTTAACTTCACCTGTTAGTTAGTATGTTTGGGACAAATCTTGCAAGCCAAATTTGAACCACTTCCTCTAAACTTACGACTTTGAAATTTTGTATGCTTGTTCAGTTCTGATGACAATACACTAAAATGATAGAAATAACCTGATGCTGCAGCCAGGATTGTCTCCTCATGAGGGCACTCCTCAACGATTAGTAGCAGAGATACGTAACTTTGCATGTAGGTTTAATTTTGATAGCTAAACATGATTTACACCATGAACTGATGCTGCAGCCAGGATTGTCTCCTCATGAGGGCACTCCTCAACGGTTAGTAGCACGCACATGAAACTTTGCAAAACAAAACATGACTTTCTATCGTAATGATGCGTTACTTGAAATGGGTAGATTGAGAAATATTTCTAACTAAAAAGGTGTAAATAAAATAATATAAAAAACGTTTTTTAAAAACAAGCTGTTATGGAATTTTTGCTTTTATTTGTTGAAAACAAATAATTCAATATAAACTTATTAAATTCGTTTTAGTACATGGCTTGCATAAAAGCTTGTTTTTAAAAAACGGTTTTTTTTTTATATTATTTCTATGTCAGTTATATTGCATTCATAATACAATGAATATTTCATAATACAATGAATATTTCACAATACAATGATACAATCATATCTCTTTGTAATATGATACAATAGAAACTTTTTACATCGTAAATCGCGTCTAAACGCGGCAAATTAAGTCAAATACTGACCATCGTCCGTGGTCACGAGTTGATTCAGTGTATCCCGTGCCCCAGCGTCGAGTATAAATAAAAGGTAACCTAAAGCCTTTAGTTTCACGCGTTTCGACCCGATTTATAATATAAAATGTATACAAAATGTGAAAGTCTAAAAAGACTTCTTGCCTTAAGCTTCTCAAATATAATGAAAACGGGTATAATTTATAAACTGGTATATCATTTAATTACTTTTTTTTAGATAAAATTAACTACGATCTTTCCCAACATGGTCGACACTGGTCTTTGTAAAAAGCCTCGAGTAAGATTCCCATCACTTATCAATATGGTTAAGGTCGACGAAGCAGCTGACGCAGTTGTGGATGCCGTCCGAAAAGAGTACATGGAAGTAACGATACCTGGATACCTTCATTACCTCTTTAGGGTATGTCATATTTTTGTTCTAATTTAAGATAATTATTAATATTTTCTGATGCCTTTATTTCGTATTTAGATACGAACAAAAACTACAAAAGATGGATATAACAACACAATAAAAGGTTGACACTAAAAAATGAGGATGGTTCCTATAAGAAAGCTATATCTAACCATTTTTATGCAATACAATGCAACCAGCCCTTTCAGTGTCCATTGTAGGACATGGGCCTCCTCATGCACAAGACATTAGGTTGTAAGGCCTTTAAATGCCACGCTGGCGAAGCTTGGCGAGAGGTGCTGAAGTTCCTCAGAACTTGCGGTAGCCGCTTAGTCGACTTTTAGAACACCCACGGGGACTGGTGGACTGGTGCTATTTTATAGCCGGCCTACACCACACGACACCACACGTATTATACGAGTATGTTTAGATAACATAACAATATTTTCACAAGTATTCATGAATTAAAAGGTCGATGTATGTCTCCTATATATTCTCATTTACAGTTAAGGAGGCGACTTTCTGAACATAATTAAATATACCTCCTTTTACAACCAGCTTAAGATAAATTTTTGGTCAGTTATAAAAATATATAATTAACATAATTAATTTATTTTCTTTCTTCCTTTACAGTATTTCATTTATTTGATTCCCTTTTCTACCGCCAAGGTTATGGACGATTTCTTTAACACAGGGGTGGATGCTGAAGACTTGTAATTGTATCAGTGGAAAAATAAATAATATAGTTTGTGTTCTTAATGATTAAAATATAATTTATCTACTTATTATATTTTTGTACACTGCCTGATTTTTTTTTCTTATTTTAATAAATATTATTTACAACCTAGTATTAAAACCCTTGGTAGGTTTATTCACACTATTTATAACTAGTCTAATCATATTTCTTCACTTACACTAAATTACATATTGCAATTAAAAATTCCTAAAATTTTGCAAAATTAGAATTTATAATTTTAATTTGAGTGTCTTTAATTAATAGCTCAACCTGCTTTAAATAATACATACCGGCTTAGAACTCACGTTTTAATAAGTATTAAGATTCTGAATAAATGGCATTCATTTTGAAACAATTTCAAAATAAATACTATAAGAAAATCAATTTTGAGATTAACGCGAGTTTTTAGAAGAGTTTTTATATGCAAAATTAGAGATTTTCGATTTCAGATGGATTTAAGATTTTCACTTTTTCACAAATACACGTATTTATTTATTAATCCAGATGCAGTTTAGTGTTTGTAAAAATAATCTCTAAGCTCTAGATGTTCTAGCGCCGAGTGAGCACTAATAAAAGTTTTTAACATTTGATGGTCTTAAAAAATTGAAGTTTAAGACCTTGAAGAACCAAACCTTAACCTCGGGTTAAGGTTTGGTTCTTGAGATTCATTAGCGCTGACTTAGCGTTCAAGCGCCCAGCACTCCATTTTGCAATACTAATACAGTCTTGGTTAGCATATATGAGGTATCGGCGTGTATTATGCCTTATTTAGTAACCAAACTCTTTAAGAAGACTGCGGCCTGTCTTCCTGATGGCAGACATTGTCCAAACGCCTCCAATAATAACGGTTCCTGTTTTACAGCTTGTCTAGAACAAACACAAATGCACAATTATAGACTGACCCAATTGGGGGCTTTATCGACGCAATAGAACCCAAAACAATGATTGTTAGAAATTTTGTCCGTTTGTCTGTTTATCTGTTTGTCTGTGCGTTTGTGCGCGCTAATCTTAGAAACGGCTCAATCGATTTAGATGCGGTTTTCACTAATGTATTGTGGTAAGCTTCACTTAAAATTTAGTGTTTGTTTTATTTCAATCAGTTCATAAATAAAAAGTTATATCAATTTAAAGACGGTGTTTATAAATTAAAGTCCACACGGACGAAGTCGCGGGCAACAGCTAGTCATAGAATAAAAATCCCTTAATTGGGTGTATTTACCTAAAATAACACCACTAATATTTTGTCGCTTATCATTATTTTATCTGTCAATTCATTTTATCAATTATTGTTTGGAGTTTACATTGTTTTACCTGAAAGATACATACTATATTATATATAATTAGAATTTATATAATTTACTATTAAGCCATTTTTCCTATGAATTTATAGGTCAAAGTTTGTCGGTTAGTTAGATTTTCCTGATTCAAAATTACTTAAAAACTTAGATTTAAAAAAATATTACACAACACTAACTCTGAAAATAACGAGATTTTAGAACAACTGTCTCTCTCAGTACTTAGAGGGCAGAACAAGCTTAACAAAACAGATAAGTAGCGAATTTATATGATTTTTTCCTCAAAAATCAAACTTTAAATTGCTTTCCTGTAAAATCGTCTAAATGTCGCTTATCCCATTTTGTCCTGTCAAGCGTCGTAAATATAATTTCATAATTACTAGTATAAGTATGACTAGCCTTTCTCGTAGGCTTGCTCGGTTCGTGTCTTCACTCGATTTCTAGCTCGGGTTAATTTTGATCACCTCGTCTATCAAAACTTTCTATATTTTCATAACTGCTTTAATGTAACTTACTAATAAATTAATACAAAATATCGTAAATGAATATTGACGTATTAATTTATAATATCGCATGGCGTCGACCACCTGTGAATTGCAAACTAACCTAATGTAAACCTGGTTTTATGCTACTGACCTATAATCATCTAACGACACTCGTCCGTCCTTATCTATGTCTAGTTTTCTTAGAACCAACTCCACCAGGTCTCTGACTCCTTCGTCAGGATCTTCATCTCCTGGCTGTTTTAGGAGAGAATTCCTGAAAACATGTCTAGTTTAAATATTTTTAATTGTATTATTAATAATGTCATTATTAGTTAATTAGGAATTAAATTAACAAGAAAATTTTGGTATTCATTATATCATATCCATACCATCAGCCTATGTCTATACACTACTGGATATAGGCCTCTTCTGAGGCTCGCCACCACACACGATCTTCGGCTCTTCTCATCCAACCACCACCGAAGAACTTTTTCAAATCGTGAATGCATCTGACCGGAGGGCGTCCCACGGGCCACTCTACATTTACCGGTACCAGATCTCCATAAAGCCTAGTACGCACTAGGAGACATGTTTAGAGACTTGTCTCGCAACACGGTCTTAGTTTGTAATACGATGTCTGAGGAAGAGGTAGGGTTGTGCACTGCTGCATATATTATGATGCATCAGATTCACAATAAAAAAAAAACGGATACGCGAATTTTTAAAGAATAGACCTTGTCATAGTGCACTAACAAATTTGCAAATTGTGGATGGCTCTTTCCTCAATTTCACTTACTTTTGTTTCAAGCTTGTTGTGACCGAGCAATTTTTTCTCACCCATCCCTTCTAGCTTGTTCATTTTTGTATTGAATATGTTTACTATCCCATAAACATGGATTGTGACGGTAGACTTGAATTAATGAAATTACGCGCTCATTCGTC
The DNA here is from genome assembly GCA_914767545.1 of Sesia apiformis. NCBI lineage: Eukaryota > Metazoa > Arthropoda > Insecta > Lepidoptera > Sesiidae > Sesia > Sesia apiformis. The sequence continues at coordinate 20,546,609 of OU611948.1, read as the reverse complement.
CAAGCGGCGGCGGCACTAGTTAGCCATTGTCTCAGGCAAGACATCCACACTGAGAACAAGTCTGCGAGACACTGACGCTCGCCTTTGATGTCTCACCAAAAACCGCTACGAGTGCGAGACCCGGAGACGTGTCTCAAGACCTATTGTTGCCGCAGATATGTCTCGAGACATCAAGAGATCTTTTGTCAAGACAATGTCTCGCGTACCTAGCTTTAGAGGTCTCGTCTATCCGATTGGTTGTCGGTCCTGCAGCAAATATAATCTGCCCACTGCTACTTCAGCATCCTGATTCTAGAGCTACAAGTATGTCTGGGACTTTAGTTCTTTGGCTAATCTCTTCATTTCATTGATAAATAAACTTATAGATAAATGATATTAATATATTATTATTATTACTAGACACTGTGTTAGAGCAGTTTAGAATTTCTTTAATGCACGAGTAAAAGGAGTCAACTTACTTCAAAAGCACGAACATCTCATCCCTAGTAATGAAGCCATCTGCGTTCAAATCGTAAACTCCGAAGCAGAACCTTTGCCTTTCTTCATCAGTACCCTTCAGCAACACGCTTAGCCCTTTAGCCCAGGCCTCAAACTTCAGGGCTCCTTCCCCACCATTCGCGCCCCGTTCCCAAGTCATCCACAGGCGTTCTAGTATTGCTTCCTCGGTGACTAGGTGGAAGTTATTGTGCATCACATCGCGGAATGTGCTTTGGTCTATCCCCTGTAAGCAACGGCTGCGATTTACTTACAGCAAATATTAAGTTACCCTACGAGTATATACTCGGTAATTAAGAGCGGGGACCGCCTGTAAGTATCTATTCTCAAATTGCATTCATAAGAACGTGAGTTCAAATGCTCGGCGCGTTATCATAATCGCAAAATGAAATCTCTTCTACTTACAGTTTTTTTATTATTATAGATTATAAGACTATAATAAGACAGAAAAAAATCTCATGCTTGAGTGTAAATAATTTGCTATAATGTGACCGCACATACTTAAGCTACTTCGTAACACACAATTTTGTCGGGGCTCTGGAGCGCATTTTGATTTGATAAATATAGCAAAGAACCTTAGGCCTATGATTTTAATCATAATACGATGTGACAGATAGTAATCAGACTTGCCTAAGGTTGTTACGAATCATCAATCACGTTTCTGCTTTCACATAGCTTATACAATTTACGAATTACGAACTTTTACAAGATTATCATACGTCTATGGAGCAGGCAGAAATATTTTATGCTACTTTATCATTCCTAGTAGGTATAATGATCACTATGACAGGGAATTTATAGTACAGACTTAGGGCGCTTATATACCTATATATATTTAAAAATACATAAAGTTTATTTATAAAATAAACAATATTCCTCCTGAAACCCATTTCCTCACAAATATTTTAAAGTTCATCTTAAACAAATACACACACACACTACACACCCTCGCACTGGGTACACACACTCACACAACACACAAACGGACACACTAACGCAAACATTATTAATAATAAGGAATCATCCTTTACTTGCCCACAATCTATTAAATACTGTACTTAATGTCAGTGTAATCTGTATTGGCCATTAGCATTCGCAACATAATTGTTAAACAACATAAAAGTTATATAAAAGGCTGTAGATTACATAAATAAATACATTAATAAATATGCTATACATTGTATCGGTACATTATACCTACATTTATAGAATATTTTATTTAGTATACGGGGGAGAGAGTTAATAACTGGACCGCATCCCAGTCGATTGGACGTGTTCGACTGAAAATATGAATATGAAAGTCTAAAGCCGGCTGTACACACTCAGCGAGGCACCCCGAGACAGGCCGAGAGCGAGTGTGTGCATGGTGCTCTCGTGTCGTCTCCCCTCTCTCGTCTCGCCTCGCCACCTCTCGGTCGCGTGTCGGTTTTTTGCGCCCGAGTCAAAGGGTCTCGTTAGCTCTCGCGAGGAAAACGAGAGCGAGCATGTACACACGCGTTCATTTAGTCGCCCGCCAGCTGCCTTTGTGTGATTATATACGTCATTATGTCGTGGACAAATGAGCTCGAGTTGGAGTTTTTGGAGTCCTATCACAGGGAATCGGTATTATGGGACCCAAAGGATTTAAAGCACAAAGATAAACAATATATCCACGATGCTTGGATGTGCATAAGCGAGGAAATTGATATCCCCGTTCCAGAATTATTGGTTCCATTGCGGTGCATAGTAACCATCCACCATCTTCGTCTTCGCCACGGCTTAGTAATTTTTTTTGTATGGTATATGCGTAAAAAATTATAATAGCTGACAGCGCAAAGACAAAAAGCAGCAGCAGTTTCCAACAGGTCCATCGTTGTGGGTATCCACAGTTCAACTGATAGAACGAGTGTGTAGATGGTGTGCTCTCGCCGAGAGTGCTCTCGCCCGAGACTCTCGGCGAGAGGCTCTCGCCGAGTATGTACAGCCGGCGTAATGACTGGAAATATTAACACATTCTCGGGAGTGAGTATCCCATATCCCATATCCCGTCGCATCTACGCTACCTCATTCCGTCTTGTTGTTGTTGAGAGGGTAATTGGAGCTTACCCCATGCTAACCCATCTTATGTTACTAGATTCTGTTAATTTCCTAAATCAAATTAAAATATGCATAATTTCATATTGCCTAATCGTAAATAGTAGTGTTGGCACATGCGTGTTCTCCGTGGCGTTCAACATATTAATAACTGCCGTTCTGGCATGTCGGGGCAACTTATCAATTATCTAATCAACAGACTTCTTGCCGGGAACCTGAGTAGGAAAGGTTGAGTTTTTGAATGAATATTGTACAAACAAAATTGTGGGATAGTTATTTTTTCTCGTTTTAATATTCATTTATTCATATAACAATAATAAAATATATTTAAATAGTATTTGTGCAATAATGTTTGTGACAATCAAATAAAAGCATTTTTTCGTGTGCTTCCAAGGAGTCCAGCTCTGTCCTCAGTAAACATAGTATCACTTTACTGACTGACTCGTAACTTGCTTGACGTGACTGGACATTGACAACATGTGTTTCAAATTGAAACTTGACACTGGCAGTATGTGCTAATTGCAGCATTGCCACACTAAAAGAAAATTATCAACAGTGATGCCGTGGAAGATAAATAAGTGCCCTCGACCATGTCCGCTCTATATAATTGAACTCTGTGGTAGAAATTGCGATAAACACGCCATTAACTAATGACTTTCTAGGAAATGTCTACCATTTATTTCGGAGTTAAATTGCTACTCCTACACGCAATTTAGTACATAGAAAGAAGATAGGGTGAAAACTTAAAAAAAATTGGCATTCGTCGCCGTGTAGCGTTGTTAATGTTGGTTTAAAACTTTATTAGTGGGATCTTTTATGCATAGTTTGTACGTTTCTTCTATTTTCTTATATCATATAGTACTACTGTCAACAACGGACAATTTGCACATTACCATACCATACTATCAGCTTATATTATATCTCTCCAACTGGATTTTGGCCTGTTCCAAGGCTCGCCATCGCACACAGTCTCCCGCTCTGCTCATTAGGTCACAGAGTCACATGCCCGTCAACCGTTGAGGTAGACGAGTCTTTGAATAGAGACCACGTACTGGGAAAGGCAGCGTCGGACGCCAGCTCCGGTTAGATGGACCGCTGACGACATGAAGAAATTTTGTAAGTTACTTATATGTGTTATAAGTAATTTTAGTCCAGTTTAATGTTAGATAAGTAACGTAACTGAATTTCAGATAAACTTTGATCCTTTTAACCAAAATATATATTTTGTGTAAATTGCAAATGTGTTGTGTGCCTAAATTTGTGTATGTCAAAGAAAGTTTTCATTCGTTCATTCATTCAAAATTAGTTCTTTCTGGGCTAACTTACCTCTATTTTGGCTGGTGGTTGTCCCATAGCCGATGGTGGTGCCGCCAGTTGAGCAGCTGTTACCAATTTCTTGTACATCGTGTACAAGGCTTCCAGTTCATTCCTAATTAAAGAGAAAGTTTTACGTCATACCTAGTAATGTTACGACTATCGTAACCGTCCATCTAGGATTTGTCCTAGTTTGGACGTTGTTCGAGGAGGGTCCCGGCGGGGTTTACGACAACTTCTGGGTTATTCAAATTTGATGACTACTCAATTAAATAAAAAAAAACCTTTGTATTTTTTATCATTAAGTAAAATTTCAATAATTTATACATAAACTATAGAAGGTCGTTATCGCGTGTCATCGCGGATAACATGATAATTTCTTTACCCGACAATGTGAATAATAGGGGTTAAAGTATGAAATTGCCGTTTTATAGTAATAGATACTTTGAATTGACATAAAAACTTCATGCTGTGAGATTTTCGAGTGAAACTTTTTTCACATGATACCTATGAGGTTCTTGTTTTAAAAAATGTGCAACATTCGATTTTCGACTTTCAATTGTTTTTTTTATTCAGCTTAGACGGGAAAGATGGATACTTCGAAAATCCGAGTAATCTTTGAATACGAGTTCCGACGCGGAACTAACGCGGCAGAAACGGCTCGCAATATCAATGCTGCGTTTGGAGAGGAGACTGCTAATGAACGAACCGTGCGTTTTTGGTTTAAACGCTTTCGTAATGAAAACTTCGATTTGAAGAACGAACCACGTGGAAGACCGCCCACACAGGTGAATAACGCTGAATTGAAGGAGATGGTGGAAGCCGATCCGAGTCAAACTACCCAGGAATTAGCGGCACGGTTTAACGTTACCTTACCTACAATATTGACTCATTTGCATCAAATCAATAAGATACAAAAATATGAAAAATGGGTGCCTCATGATTTGACTGATCTGCAGAAAGAAACGCGTGTTGAAACTTGCGTTGCCTTGTTGAATCGGTACAGAAATGAAGGAATATTGGATCGAATTGTGACATGTGACGAAAAGTGGATTCTTTACGATAACCGAAAGCGAAAAATGCAATGGCTGACCCCAGGTCAAACGCCGCAACAGTGCCCTAAGGCAAAGCTTACCAATAAAAAGGTAATGGTAACTGTTTGGTGGTCTATTCATGGTGTTATTCATTACAGCTTTCTCAGGTCTGGTCAAGCAATAACAGCAGATATTTACTGTGCCGAACTTCGAACAACGATGGCGAAACTAGCAGTGAAACAGCCCCGACTCGTGAATCGATCTTCACCATTATTGCTCCATGATAACGCAAGACCTCACACCGCACGAGAAACCGTTGTAACTCTACAGGAGCTGCAGTTAGAAACCATACGTCATCCTCCGTACTCGCCAGACCTTGCTCCAACGGACTACCATTTTTTTCGTGATTTGGACAATTTTCTACGAGGTAAAAAATTTTCTTCCCAAGAGGCAGTACAAAATGCTTTCGCACAGTTTGTCGAATCTACATCCCCAGAGTTCTATTGCAAAGGCATAAATGAACTTCCGATTAGATGGCAACAATGTATAAATAATGAGGGTAAATATTTTGATTAAATAAATATGTTACATTTTAGAAAAAAACGTGTTTTAATTTTTCAGTACAAATCGGCAATTTCATACTTTAACCCCTAATATTATGCATTGCAAATTACTTGGACTAAAACGTCTAAAAATGTCAAACATTCACTATGCTTTTACGCACATACACGCGTTTTCTTTTTACGCCACTATGTTAAACACATTATGAAATTGTTTCGAAACCGAACTAAAAACTTACTTGTTAAAACGCGTGCTTCTACACAACGACTCTAATGTTTTCTCCTTGAGTTTTCTATGAGGCATGTCTAGGGTAGGTACGCGACCGCTCACCTCCGAGCGTGTTGGCCTTATACTGTGGAGAGGGTGAAAAGGCAACGCGCTTCGTTGTTGCTACTTTTATAGTATTTTCGTTCTGAGTAAAGGTTTAGACTACGGCTGTCTACGGGAGCTAGCATAAATGTATTTATTATGAATGGCTTGTTTAAACGGGTAGCAAAAAATACTAAACGGGCAACAAATAATTATAAACAAAACAAACTATTTTTAAATAACTAAAGTAAATAATCTTAAATTACTAAGAATGTCGTCACTGCCATCGATTTGCTGTTCATTCGGTATTTTCTGCTCCTCGTTTAACAATATCTCATTATAATGCAGTTGTGCTAGTGAAATGGTACAAGAAGAAAGCAGTTCAGAAGACACTGACTTATAAGAAAAATTCGCAATACTTTCATGTCAATGAACTCAGAATCATGAAAGAAATCCGTGTTATACTGGATCAGTACGAAAACACGGGCGTTCAATTGACACCATTTATTGAATTATTTACAATAATTTGTAGATAGACTTCGACCGTTATTCCTACAGGTAGGTACATCACAGAATCCAAGGTTTCAAACTTTGGGAAAAGTTTGTGCACATCCTTTGTACACATATGGTGTGTTTACTGTATGTGCGCAGAGTATATTACACAAGCACTCATCGCAAACAAAAAGTACAGCATAATCGATGTGTAGCAGAAACATTATATGAGATATACTGTAACACTACGTAAAACTTAACAAATTCGGCGTCTTCGGAATGCCTGCAGACGACCAAACTTAAATAATATTTCAATCTGGTGCTAATACACAAAAACAACACATCCTGGTCGAAAATAATACACATCGGTAGAGCGTCGTCTCTGTCGTACAGGCACACGACAGAGACGACGCTCTACAAAACCGAAGCTAGCCGATAGTCTCTTTCTAAAGGGCGATGCGTATTACTTTCGGCCTTGAAGTGTACTTACTCACTTATCAAATCTCGTGATCTTCAACAAGTTTTCAATAAACCTATTTGTAGGCTTCTTAGTTTTTCCCTTCGTCTTGTCCTTCTGCTTCGGGGGCGAAGACTTTCGCTCCGTGGCGGCTCTGCCCGCGTTGAGGAATTTTCTGACGCCTTTCAATGCCATTATGCTCGCTGCCATGCTCAGTTGCTGCTGTTGCTGCTGCTTGTTCGATGCCATTATCTGCTATAGACAGATAAATAACAATTGTAAGAGTCTAGGTATATCTATACTCAAATAATCCAATACTCTCAGGAAAGTCTGAAGAGACTTAATGAACAGTGCGACTTATTAAATACTTATTAATGATAACAGACAATTCAACGGCAGCTAAATACAATATGGCAACTTTTAATTGGTTATTTTACGAGAGAATTACTTTTCATTTACGATAGATACTATTCGTTAACTAAAAAATAAAAAAACGACGAAATTTCAAAATAATTTAACGGCTAATTAACCTAAAATTATTTATGGATTTATTTGCAACAATGCAAAAATGTCATATTTGTAGTTTCCATACTTAGCTTCCGTTCGATTTGAGTGCATTTGGACAAGTTGAGATGTCTTATTAAGGTTATTATGTACCTACTTGTATGTAAGTATAAGAAATTTCACCTTCCAATACCTACAATAACTTAGATTTTTTTTATAGTAAGAAAGCGGCAGACGAGCATACAGTCCACCTGGTGGTAAGTGGATACCGTTGCCCGGGGACACATACATACGATACATGCCAACATCAGTCCAGAATGGCAAACGTTGGCACGCGCCCGGATGCACATCCTACCTGCCTACCTTTTGAGATGTAAGGAATTGATTTAGAAAAAGGGTTGGGAAAATGGTGAGGGATGGCAATGGGCACGTTGACATATCTCACTCACTACCGAAACATGTGCATACATTGGCGAATAGTATAGAGCAGCTATACTCTAAGTGTGTTCCGCGGAACCCTAGGGTTCCGTGATACCTCTGTCGGGGTTCCGCAAGAATTTAGAAATAAAAAAATCAAAACACCTCTCTCTGGTCGCTCCGCGGCTGTGCGGACTCCGCGGCCGCGCGGAGACAAAACGCTATGAATGTTATTTATTTATTTATTTGTATTTGTATAAGCTTGTGTTACATTAGCTGGTACAATATCTCATAAGTTTGGTCTCAACAATTTTATACTTGTACAACGCGTTCGCTCTAAGTTTGCCGGTCTGTGGAATGCGCGTACCCTCCCCCACGTGACAACAAAACTTATAATGTGTCATAGTTTTACCCAAATATCTAACGTACACAATTTTTATTGTTACAATTAAATAAAAAATTTCGAACGTCATACACTCATACCTATCGCCAGCGGCAAACTTAAAACGAGCGGGTAGTATACTTGTAAGCGCTCAGTCTCTTTGATAAAAGCCGCCTCTGAATTAGACGCTATAGTTGTCAACTAGCGACTTTCGTCTCTAACTTCAAAGGATAAAGTCGATATTGTTTACAACGCTATTTTTAAATTTCTGTTTTTATTTTTGCTTTTTGTTTATCAAAGGTGCCGACTCGAGTATTTTCGAGAATATTTGAGATCGAGTCTAGGACTAAGTATAAAAGCGGCGATCGCGCGTTGGCGTCGTCAGTTCCCCCGACAGAGTACTGCTCAGGACTGATCTCGAGTCGCTTCTCGACTTAGGTAACTCAGTCATCCTGGCAGGCGATCTCAATTGTAAGCACCCCAGCTTCAATAGTCATACCTCCACCACTAACGGTAATCGCCTTAACAGACTCATTGACCTACTCGACTTTGACGTGATAGCTCCAATGACGCCAACTCATTACCCTGGTACTGTTACCCACAGACCCGACGTCCTTGACATTGCCCTTTTCAAAAACGTTGCCCTACGTCTAAACTCGCTAGAACCCCTCTCCGAGTTAGACTCCGACCATCGCCCCGTAGTCATGAAACTAGGACGACAGACCGATCCACCTCTCCAAGACAAGACGATTATTAACTGGACCAAGCTGAAAGAAGCCCTTAAGGCTTCCAGCTCTCCCCACCTCGACTCTATCCCCGACTACCTGACCAGTGCGGATGACACAAACACGGCGGTCTCTGGCCTCGGCAGCCACCTTAAGGATTTAATCCGAAGCTCCTCCAGGCGAGTCCCAGCGGCGAACGATCGCCGCTGGGAGTTGCCTGAGGACATAAGGGAGCTGATAAGAGACAAGAACGCAGCCATCCGTGCTTATGACTCTTTCCCCTGTGACGAGAATAGGCGTAGAATGCGAGCCTTACAAAGGGAAGTAAAGCATCGCATCGCTGAATTCAAAAATCACAGTTGGGAATCCCTGTTGTCAGAGATTTCGCCATCACACACTGCCTACTGGCGGATGGCGAAGTCTATGAAAACAGACAATACAGCCTCGTTTCCCCCACTGACAAGACCAAACGGACCTCATGCATTTGACGATGCAGAGAAGGCCGAATGCCTAGCCGACAGTCTGGAGGCCCAGTGCTCCCTTAGCCGTCAGCCGGTGGACGAATCCCACGTCGACACGGTTGACGGAGAGGTGGAGCGTCGAGCCTCCATCCCCCCCTCTGACTCCCTTCTACCGGTTACGGTAACAGAAATCCAGGAGATTATCCAAAATCTCAAAATCAAAAAATCTCCTGGAATCGACGGAATACCCAACAAGGTGTTCAAAATCCTCCCGATCCATCTGATCGCTCTCCTCGTGGCCATCCTCAATGCCGCCATGAGAAATCATCTCTTTCCAGTCGCCTGGAAAGAAGCCGTCGTCATCGGCATCCCCAAACCGCGCAAACATCGCTCGGATCCCTCTAGTTACAGACCCATTAGCCTATTGAATACAATGGCTAAAATCTACGAAAAAGTCCTCCATTCTCGCCTGCTGAGTTACATTAACTCAAAAAGGCTTCTCATTGACGAGCAGTTCGGCTTTAGAGCCAAGCACTCGTGTGTCCAACAGGTGCACCGAATAACGGAGCACATACTCCCGCGTCTCAATCAAAAGAGGCCCTTCCGAACCCTAGCTGTCTTCTTCGACGTAGCGAAGGCCTTCGACAAGGTCTGGCACAACGGTTTAATTCATAAACTGTACCAACTGGAGGTGCCAGAAAGTCTCATTCTCATCATCAGAGACTTCCTTACCGATCGCACTTTTCGCTACAGAGTCGAAGGCACTCTGTCTAGCCCCCGCCCAATCAGAGCTGGAGTCCCACAAGGCTCCGTTCTAGCACCCACGCTCTATTCCCTCTACACTAACGACATCCCCCACACCCCAGGAATAGAGCTCGCCCTTTTCGCGGATGACACCGCCCTCTACGCCTCAGATAGGAACCTACGTATGGTATCTCTACGCCTCCAGCGCGCAGTCACCGCCCTAGGCGAGTGGTTTGCGAGGTGGAGGATAGAGATAAACCCGACGAAAAGTGCAGCCATGTGCTTCCCTTTTCCCAGGGCTAACGCTCGTAGGCCTAAGCTGTCCCCTCTCCCGATAACCCTTTTCGGTCAAACAATTCCTCTCGTCAGGAAGACCAAGTATCTCGGAGTCACTCTAGACCATAGACTGACCTTCCGAGAACACGTCAAAACCGTCCGCAACCGAGCCGCCTTTGTGCTCGGTCGCCTCAACCCCCTCGTAGGCGGGAGAAGTAAAATGTCGCTTAGAAATAAGTTGACATTGTACAAAACTCTCGTCCGTCCCATCATGACATATGCTAGCGTTGTGTTCGCACACGCAGCTCCCTCCATCATTGCAATCCTCCAAAAATTGCAAAATAGATTCATGCGCAAGGCCGTGGCCGCACCATGGTACATGCGCAACGTTGACCTCCACAAGGACTTGGAGCTTCCCTCCATCGTCAAATACATAACAGACACCGCCCGACGCTACTATGACGCTATCCCAAACCATCCCAACCCCCTGATTGTCTCTTCCCTCACCTACATACCGGACAGGAGTGCCCCTCCGCGCTATCGTCGCCCGCGGCACATCCTGGACGATCCCGACGACCCGATCACCGCTGCCAATGCGGTTCCCACACAAACCACAGTACACAGACACCGTCCCCGCCGGCCGAGACGTGGACGTCCCCCTCGTTACACCGTTAACACACACCGGCCCTCAGCCAACACTTTCACTAGGCATCGACACATGCCTGGGCGCTTCTCGCCGACACGCGATCCCGCGGTATCCCCCCAATGCAACGCCCTAAGCCGAGGTCCGTTCCTTCCGCCGGTTTACCGGCGGGGGAGCCCTTAGGCTGTTGCAACGCACATTTTTCTCCTGGTTGAGCGCCTTCTGCGCTCGCCCTACATCAACGCGACCGGTGACTCTTGAAAGGCCACTAGGGCCACAAGAACTATACATACACGATGTTGAGGCAATCAGGTTTTTTAGTCGGTAGGAGTCCGACACTACCTGGTACCACCTAGGCTGGCCCAGCCAGACTAGATGGTACCAGGTGTCCCATGCAGGATTTTTCCTGATTGTCTCTCCTAACAAAAAAAAAAAAAAAAAAAAAAGGCGTCGTCAGTTGATGATTAGCGTTCGGAGCGATAAGTTACTACCTACTTACAAGCTCGCTAGCGAGAAACTAGTGTTCATTGTTTTACTGCCTGCTGTATTCTGTTGTCTCAGTTTTATACATTTCTTCCCTGTAGGTTCTAAATTTAGTCTCTTATACGCAGTAACGATTGTGCATTATTTAAACCCCACTATCCTGACTTGTAACATTATAAATAAAGAAGAATGGAACGTTGGCTTAAAGGTGTTAAACGTGTTCCAACAACATCTTCTAATGACGCTGAATGTTCAAAAGCAATGCGCGCGGAGAATTTAGCAATCACCGATCCAGAAGATGATGCCACGAGTGCCACGACGTCAAGCTCGACGGTTTCAAAGACGAAAAAAAGGAAGTATGATGAATCTTATATCAGTTTCGGATTTGTTGATTCCAACGGCTCACCTCTCTGCATGCTCTGTAGTAAACTGCTTCCTAATAGTTCCATGGCACCTGCCAAATTGCGTCGACATTTAGAAACCGTACACCCCGAGACTAAAGACAAGAATAAAGAATTTTTTGTTCGCAAAAAAGATCAGTTATTAGAAAGTCAAAAAAATATGATGCATGTAACACAAACTACCAACGAAAAGGCCACGGAGGCATCATACTTAGTTAGCTATCGCATTGCACAAGCAGGTGAAGCGCACACTATCGCTGAGAAATTAATAAAACCATGTGTATTAGACATAACAAAATGTATGCTTGATGAAAAATCTGCAAAGCATCTTTCTACTGTTCCGCTATCAAACGATACTGTTTCACGACGAATCCATGATCTGGCAAGCTACGTCAAACAAGAACTAGTTACACGTCTACAAAATACACGATTCGCTTTGCAAATGGACGAGTCGACTGATGTCGCTGGTTTGGCTATCCTGCTGGTTATTGTGAGATATCCATATAAAAGTTCTTTTGAAGAAGACATGCTTATGTGTTCATCGCTGCTTACAAACACTACCGGGGAAGAAATTTTTAATAAAATAAATATATTTTTTGAAGAACATAATCTCAGTTGGAACAATTGCATTGACATTTGTACAGATGGGGCCAAGGCGATGACAGGTAAAACAGCAGGAGCAGTGTCACGAATGAAAAATAAAGCGCCTAATTGTAGTTCCAGTCATTGTATTCTGCATAGACAAGCACTTGCGATGAAGCAAATGCCGTCTAATCTAAAATTAGTTATGGATGAAGCGGTAAAAATAATTAATTTTATCAAATCACGACCACTACAATCCCGATTGTTCTCATTATTGTGTGAAGATTATGGCAGCAAACATAAAACACTGCTGCTCCATACAGAAGTGCGATGGCTGTCTCGGGGAAAAACTTTAACAAGGCTATTTGAACTTAGAGCCGAGTTACAAATGTTTCTTTCAGCAGATACTTCTTTTAATTTGAAGGACCGTTTGTATGATAAAACTTGGTTGTTCCGATTGTCTTTTATGGCGGATATCTTTCAAAAACTTAACGAATTAAATTTATCGTTGCAAGGTAAACAGACAACAGTGTTTCAGGCCTATAATAAAATAACTGCTTTTAAAAGAAAATTAGATTTTTGGATCATTTGCATTGGTAAGAAAGAAATAGAAAGTTTTACGTTACTCAGTGAGTTTGTTAGCGAAAACGACTCAGAAATGTTTGAAGATAATGTGTTTGAAGAATTGGTCCAATATCTCAGTTCGATGCGCGCATCTTTTGAAAAGTATTTTCCCGAAGAACACAATACAAAAATTAAAGTGAACTCCTGGATTCATAATCCTTTTTTACCCAACTTGGAAAAGCCTGAAAACATGTCAAATGAGATATATGAATCTCTTTTAGAAATGTCATCAGACACAAGTATGGAGTCATTGTTCAAAACGACGCCTCTTAATGATTTTTGGTGCAGAATCCAAGATGAATATGCAATGCTTGGCCAAATGGCTCTGGATATTCTTCTCCCGTTCCCAACTACATATTTGTGCGAAACAGGATTCTCTACCTACGCAGCCACGAAAACAAAATATCGCAATAGACTGGACGCCGAAGCTGATATGAGACTCCAACTTTCTTCCATCAAACCTGATATCAAGCAATTGATGAAAAATAAAAAACAGTTTCATACCTCCCACTAGTTAGATTTTTTCTTTTTTAATGTTTTCTATTATTGTCCTTACCAAGTGGTGAAGTAAATAATAATTAGTAACTGATACATTGTACTTTTATTATGCTGATTAATATAGAATACACTTATAAAAATAATTGTTTTATTGTAGGGTTCCATCAAGTATTTTGCTTCCCAAAAGGGTTCCGTCATTTAAAAAGTTTGAGAACCACTGGTATAGAGTGTAGATAGACTGTAGGTAGAAAATGTCTTGAGGCTTACATAAAAATTGGCTCTTGATCAATTTAATAAACACATAACTTCTGCAAAAAGTTCTTACGCACAATTTAAAAAAAAAAATATCTTTCAAAATTGACTTGCCTAAGTAATGAACTTAATTTGAACACCGATTTCATCATCACTTTGTAACAATGTATTAATAATAGCTAAGTTATGTTCTATGTATAAACTTTACAATTAAGTTATAAAAAGTTAGTAACACGCTTGTACGGTAGCGGTGCGCGGTACGGACCTCACAAAGTTGTGTCACAAAGACCTCACCAAAACTCACAGTGTAACGTAGATAATGTGTTTTCTTTAGTTTTGTCATAATAAAAACACGTATTTTTTGGTTGACATTGAAATATCTACATAGAAAATATACTTTTGGGCTAAATATGTGGAATTCGAAGAAACGCCTACTGCATCCAACTAGCAAAAATGTACAAAAACTAGTCAAATTAAAGTTATACACTTTTATTATGCTATATTAGTCAAATAAAGTTATGTTATAAATGTATTATAATTGTGTCGCTATAACGAACAACAAGTTGTTGCAGCGGATACTTACCTAATATATTTCAACATCACTATTTTGTGACACATTTATTTATTTATTTAAGCTGCATTGCACAAGTAACGTTACAAACGGTAGACTTATGGCATTGTTTACCAGTCAAAGTAATCAAAAGACCAAAAGAAATAAGGGCGCGGGTGCAATTTGGTTTAAGTATATGTAGTTTACTAATCTATCTATATATATATATATAAATAAAAATGCATGTTGATATATCTGATGTTAATAGACTTCGACATCGTTTGACCGATCACCATGAAAGTTGGCACATATATGTTTTTTTTTATGTAGAAGGCTTTTATGTTATCGACTTTGTTGTAACTCGCCACTAGATGGCGCTGCAGCACATCAACATCTATACCTTTCAACTGATCGCCATGAAAATTGGTACACATAGGTATTTAAGCACGGAGAATATTTTCGAGCTATCGACTCTGTTGTAACTCGCCACTAAATGGCGCTGCAGCACATTAACTTCTATGGCAGGACAAAGTCTGCAGGGTTTTGCCAGTAATATTATCCAAAAAGAAAAAAAAAATCGTACACATATGTATGCAAATTTTGCAAACATAATATTATAATAGTATATTAGCGGGGTAAGAATTAATTTCACCACAATTTGGACACGCATCAACAAAGACAAGAACTTTAAAAAAAATCCGTTATCATTATATACCTTACCATTAGCCTGGGTTTCTTCACTGCTGGATATAGGCCTCTCCCAAAGTTCGCCACCACACACGATTTTCATGTCTACTCATCTAACCACTACCGACTCCTTGAAGCCGTTATTCCATCTGATTGGATGGCCGATTGCGAAAGTCCTATATTACGCTACACGCTACGTGGCCTCCATTCAAGGACCCGTCTACCCCATCGGTATGTCCTGTGGCAGATATGTCCTGCGGCAGATATGCCCTGCGGCAGATATGTCCTGCGGCAGATATGTCCTGCCCATTGCCACTTCATTTTTTTTATGAGCTGTGTCAATAACTTTCTTTCTTTGGCGAATATCCCATTACTAAAGAGAAAAAGTTTACTACTAGTTTCAAAAACTCGACATAGTATTTCCACTCTCTCTAACTCAAAAGGCGGTCTCACAATAGATTTCACGTTATCTCTGCGGCTTCCATGCATGCCCCATGCATTTGCATGGGTATGCAAATTAGGATATTTAAATTGCATTGGTATTTGAATTGCACGCGTTTTCACATGCCACGTCTCACTATTATCTGCCATTAACCTACTTATACGCAGTGTGGGACGCCATGTGGGTGGATTGCTTTAACAAAGTCGACAGTAGTTAATTTGTTTTTATTAGAAAAAAATGACAAACGAGTAAACAGTCCATTTAAACCTACACGGCGGATATAGGCGGACTTCAAAATCGTGTAATAGCGTTGCGGTACGACATTACCTACAACAAATTTCCGTTGTGCATACAACGAGCATGAACTTTTGTTGGTAAATTTTACGATTCATAAAGACAGCAAGTCTTCATTATAGTTTTGTTGAAACCAGAGTGTCTACTCCGAAAACACGAAAAACGAAATTTCGTCCGATATTTCGGTAGATTCCTACCACGAACATTTGACATTTGAAACTGCTATTTGAAATCGAAATTTGAAATCTGCGACTGCACGAGACAACGATCGAAATATGGATTTTAACATAAGATAATTGGAGAACAAACGTCAAATTTCACGATAACAATATCTAACGAAGAAAAGTCAGTGTAGGGTTATTAACACTTCGTTCGTTCGAACTTTGTTCGGGCACGAAACTTCGAAAGCGTAAAACCAGAGTAGACCCCTGGTCACTAGGAATTATTGAATTGCTTAGTGACTACGACCACCCTCGGAATAGCTTTAAAAGCTAACATCTGTAAACAACGCTTCGGTAATGTGACAAAAGCACCAACTAGCCTAGTAACAATTTTTTTCTTAATATAATTTGTTTATTACACAAAAAGAAATACAAATAGAAAAATGGCAAAAACCTGTGATGATTTACCTAATTGTCATTTCCTTACCTGATTTAAAACCAATAGACAATTCGATAGGTAACAGTTAGGTAAATAAACAATCAATTAACAATAAGATACTTATTGAATAGTAGTCACTGATTGGACAAAGGTCCGAAAACCAATCGCCGTTTTCCATGGATAGCAGTTACCTACTCGTGCTTCAGAAGACAGTGACTTATATATAACTTCAAGACACTGTGTGCTGAACAAACTGCTGCCCGCAATTCATCCTGCTCAGACTTTATTACAGAACCAGCGACCCGCCCTCGCTTCGCTTCGGTTTAAAAGTTTTTTTTTAATTTCCAAATAAAATATAGCCTATATTAGACACGGATAATGTAGCTTCCTATTTGTGAAAGAATTTTTGCAATCGGTTCAGTAGTTCCAGAGATTACCCCCAACATACCCACAAATAAACACACAATTTTACCTCTTTATTATATTATTATAGTATATAGTATAGATTGATACTTAGTCCGTACAAAGTGAATATTGTACTCGTTTTTTCTTATTAGGTAGGTTCGAGTATTTCGTTTCCAATCGCGCGTGAAAATGTTTAAAAAATGCAGATCTGTAATGATCAATCGACCTAATTTCACTATCAGTACATACTTTACCAATTCAAAGCGAAAACACTCGCGTGTAACATACAGGAAATAGAACCCTCGTACCTCGCCTTGTGACCTGATTTTGAAATAGGACGTAAAGAAAAAGTAAATTCAAACACAAAGAAAGGAAATGTACGTATCGATTAATGGACAATGTGAGAAAGACTCTTTTCCTAATCTATACCCAATTAATATTAATCTTTATACTAATTAAGTTAATATTTTTATATTGTACATAATATTATAAATACTGGGTGGGACCTTGTGGCCAGATAACCATATTCAATTCCAATTGATTTTATTAATTAATTATGCATGTTTAGTTCACTTTCAATTATACACCCAATCGAGTTCTGAAAATGTATGAAAGTAACTTCTTCTTCTTCTTCTTCTCAGCCCTTGGACGTCCACTGCTGGACATAGGCCTCCCCCATTGTCCGCCATTTAGACCTATCGGCAGCGACCTGCATCCAGCGGGTGCCCGCAACCTTTATGAGGTCGTCTGTCCATCTAGCAGATGGACGTCCTCGGCTGGTTGCATATTTTATTTTTTATATTCTTAGCAAAGTATTAAAGGTATAAACTAATAGTTAACAGCTGTACATTGTCGTATCGATTTTAACCGATCTAACAGATACCACTAAAAAACTTTATTGGTTAAAAATCTAAAACATATAATGTTTAATGTAATGTTTTTTTCATTATTGTCGAACGAAACATAATTGCAGGCTAAAATAAAAACAGTATTAAATTCCATAATCTGCACAATGTATCTATATCTGACTAATTTGTACAAAACCCGCATTGACACAGTTTTAACCGGCAACAAAAACTGTGCGCCTCTTTTAAAAGTACAAAAAGAAAGAGATTTAGAACAACAACACGTAACTCACCCACTGTGTGATTTATGCCTGTACGTGCCCCCTTCGTCACACATACACATACATACAACATACAAAGTTAACTATGATTTATAGGTCCGCGATGCGTAGAAAGTCGTAGATCGACTGATATGCCGGTGTCGTTGCCAGGTTACAAATATTTCGTATTGAAGTTTCCAGCTATGTCACCTGCAAGGTCGCTTGCGGTTGGTTTTATGAAAATGCGAGAATCGGCGATTCTTTAAAAACGATAATGATTTATTTGATCTCAATAGATGTAGATAGAAAATAAGAAATATTGGAGTTATATACCGCACCATAGACAATGTACTAAACATAAATTAATCATACAAATTAAAATTGCATAGTTCAGAGCCACTCCTAATGTCCATAAAAAATTATAATAAACTATGTATGTACTCGAGAAACCAAAAATGAAAAAAAATCATAAAATACATATTTCTAAAAGATCAGAAAACACATTACTTATGGAAAAAATATATTATAATTTACAAGAATACATTTGTAGATTTTAAGTCTATTTGCTGTGCACCTATGTCTATATACTGTCATATGTATCTTAATTATGTTAATATCTTCGTATATAGTCGTACCTTTTTATATATCTGTATGTTCGCAATAAATGTTTATAATCTAACGCAATATCTAAGTTTGATATCACTTAAGCATTGGCGTTCATCTCATACAAACAGACCAGGAGAACTTTCAATTTAACTAATATTTATCTACGCTATACCTACGTTAACGTGGATGAACAAAGGCTGTTGCTAGTGTTGTTATTGTAAAATATGAACATACAATAATTAATTGTTTATAAGCCAAAAAAGGAGACTTAACTTGTCAAAATGGTGTCCACAATGTCAAAATGCGTTGGAATAGCATTCCATACCATCCAGCCTATTTCAAATTCTAACAAGTACACTTTGCGAAATAGCCAAAATTTTTTGCAAGGGTTAGGTAAAAATAACTAAAACAACATATAACTAAGTGGTGCGTATTCGCTCAGCTAGATGTCGCGTCCATGGACATTGAATTGAAAATAGAAATAAAATAGTTATGAGTGTAATATTTTGCATCGCTCCCGTGAAGAAAACGCGACGCCCTAAGACGCCGAGGCGCACACTTTGTGAACCACGGGCAATTAACGGTGTGACAGCCCCTAGAAAAACTAATGATGGGCAGTGCAGCAGCCCGGTGGTACGACTATATTTTTAGAATGGCAGCAAAACAGTGAATCGGGGTGGCTCAAGACCGTGTTGCATGACTTGAGAGAGTCTTCTCTCATAATGCCTCTTGGCCTATGGGTATAACAGTGGATCAATACGGCCTGAAAATTATCATAATTTTCGCCTACATATTTATTTTAATATCTAAGTTATATAGATCTAAATATTGTTATAAAGATATCGATATCAGCCTATAACGAAAGAATGTTTGGTAGGATACAAATTATAATACCACATTATTCCTCAAGATATTTTCCATTACCGAGTTTGTGATAATTTGAAAAGCAGTACTCGATTAAAACATCAACGGACCGAGATTGAACGCACAACCCGACGAATGAGATTCGATATTAAACACCTTTAGGCCATCACTGTATTTTATAACTAATCTTATACCTCCAATAAAACACACGCTTTATAACTATAAAAAAAGAAAAATTATAAACGTTTTGCATTAACTTTGTAAAAATAATAAACAATCCTAAACAAGAAGATTTATAGCAAGAAGTGGTGGATTCCTCAACAGTGGGATTAGACAAATGGATGTCGGAGCAAACTCAATGCATACATACATAAGCACAAGACATAGGCACATCAGATCTACACGCAAGTCCCAATTGATGATATCAATCAAGCCGTCTCCATTATTAATGAGGACTTAGCAACCATCGCAGACTGGAGTGATTCATACGGCTTAACCGTTAATGCATCAAAAACTCAGGCGATTATCATTGGTAGCCGCAGGTTGACCTCCAGAATTAAATAGGAACAAGTTTTGCCTGTAGTTCTAGTGTAAAACTTCCATTCAGCAGCAAAGTTAAGAACTTAGGTGTACTTTTAGACAGTGCGATGTCCTGGGACCCTCAAATAACAGAGGTTAGCAGACAGATGTTCTCAGCAGGTACGTCAAGACGGCTTCGTAATTTCTTACCGAAAGCCACCAAGGTTGTGTTAGCGCAAAGTTTACTTCCACCTATCTTGACTATGGCGATGTGTGGTACTGGGATTTGACAGAAGTACAACTTAATAAACTTGAGCGTCTTCAGAATTTAAGTATACAGTTCGTATTTGGACTGCGCTAATATGAAAATATTACTCAATTTCGCCAGCAGCTCGAGTGGTTTCCAATTCGCCGTCATCGATATGCTTATACACTCTCTGTCCTCTACAGTATACTGTAGTCGGTGTGTATTCACGGTGTAGAGTAATGTCCTCGCCTCTGCCGGCGGGGATGGTATATATGAGTAGTCTGTGAGCGTAGTGTAAGAACCACATTGGGAGTAGTAATTGGGTCGTCGGGATCGTCTAAGACGTGCCGAGGACGACGACGACGACGGCAGCGGAAAGGGTCATTCCTATCGGGGACATAGGTTAGGCTGTCAACTACTAGGGAGTTGGGATGGTAAGGGACTCTGTCATAGTAGCTTCGGGCGGAAAGTAGTGTCGGGCGGATTCATTTACAAACAAAGCGGTTCGCTTATGGAATGCATTATCTTTAACGATAAAGCTCGCTCAATCTCTGGCTAGTTTTAAAAGACTCGTGAAAGAACTCTATCTCTCAGGTCAAGAGTTCTGTTACGCCCAAATTCTTTTATATTTATCTTTCTGTACGTATATATGTATGTATTCATGCATGTATATATTAATGCCTGTAGGTACTATATATATATATATATATATATGTGTGTGTGTGTGTGTGTGTGTGTATGTGTATATATATATATATTTCCGTGTGTATGTATCTAGGAATATATATATACAGATATTATTTCCTTATTGCACCATCTATCTCTATTTTGTCTACTGACTTCTCTTCATCACCCAAAGGTTGCCTGGAAAAAGGCCGCCGCCGCCTTAATTATTTCTAATAACTTGTATGTACTTTGTATGTTTTTGGTGTACAATAAAGTGTATCTATGTATCTATCTATCTGCTGGCTACTCGCCTATTATATCATAAAATAAATAATCCCAAAATTCCACCAAAATCGGGTTAGTAAAGTCTTAAAAACTGGATTAAACATTGGCATATAATTTATTGCTTGTTTATTAATACATTAAATTGTTACAATTTATAAATTAAAACTATAAATATAATACTATTATCTTTATTGCTACTTTATATCCTTTTTATTTAGTATTAGCTAAATGGTAATGTTTTAAATTATCCTGTGTCCAAATACTGTAGTGGCGGCCGCGGCGTTGAAAATATGACATTGTTGGTTAGAGGCAGTAAGGCAAGACAAATCTTAGGGTAACACAGTGTGGTGGAAGAATACCTTTTTATCAGATATTTTACTAGGCAAAAATCCTAGATTTGTGGATATTATACAACTACGGTATCGAATTGATAGGGCGTAGCAGTCCTCTGATTAGCGATTAATTAATATCCTTAATATAGCGCTATCTATCAGGTGTCTGAGTGCTTTTTTTCATTACAATTTTAAAAATAACGCCATCTATCGATTGATCTAGAATAGTCATTAAAGTGAAGTTAGCCAGTAATCACGGACGTTTTGTTAGAATATAGTGAGTAGACTGCGTTAAAGTTAAGTTACATAAAAGATAATTATTTTATGCTATATTCTTAACCAAATGAAAGTAAATTGAACAAAAAATATACTTTTATTGAACATACAAAAATATAAAAATATTCTGTGAACATTTATATGCCAGGGATATATGGAATATCAAAACGCTCCACTGTTTTACCGACTTATTCTGACTTTTCGAAATCATCGTGAAGTTATTGCGCTCCCTTTACTGTCAGATTCAAATGTCATTTTAGCAAAGTTATGAATTCACTTGACGCAGAGAAACATTTAATATAAAGTAATGAAGGAAATATTATTGTTTACAATTATTTTGAGGTGTTTATTGTAAAAATCGAATGGATTTGAAATTTTTAATACTCGGTTTAAACAATCTAACGAATATGCGTGTATCGTGAAATAATTTATGTGTAAAACGGAAGAGTTTCTTGTGTCTCGAAATAAGTTTACGATCTTTATGTACTGGTAAGTTTTTTGGATATTTCTGTCATGTATCTTATATTTATTGAGATTTTTAAACAGACATGTATCCGATAAATGCATCAATAACATTAAGAATCTGAGAATTTTAATATTACTTTTTGTAAACAAAAATCTTGCTATATCCATCCGAACCCCCTTTCTTAGTCTTCCCTTCAGTTTTCCCTTTTATTTCCATTGTAAGGTTTTGTTCATACAGAAAATAAATAAATAAGTATAAATTCTATAAATATAAATTCTGAGTCTTCGTGTTGGACATCACATACGTATATTATGTATTGCTGACATTATTAATTCTAACACCATACCATTAGTACTTACTTGTCTCTTCAGGACTGCATATAGACGTTGAAAGATTGCGTACACTACCGCTTCCATTATCTTCAGTGCATGTTTTGTAGATATCAATTTTTTTGAACAAACAAAGAAAATGCATTGACAAATTGTAATTCTGTCCAAAAAGACAGTAGGTTTGTCTTTCAGATTCCACAGTCTACACAATTATTATATGATACAATTCTAACTATCTCTAGACATTAGGGTAGGGTAAAACTTCAACATTATTCTTAATAACATGCAGGCTAACATTTATTTAAAAGTGGGTATCTTTTAATGGCCATACATTGATACAATATAGAAATAATATAAATGCTTAGATAAAATGTGGATACAGATACATAAGAAAACCTTGGCCATCGGCTAATCTGGAAACACTGAAACATATCATCAACATCTGTGCAATAAACTAATAAAATATGCAATAAAAAGTTATGTAATAAAGTATGCATATAGAGGTACAGGAATTCATAGATGTGGATGATGTGTTTGGGTATTTCCAGATTAACTGATGGCCATTGTTTTCATAATGTATCTGTACCCATATAAAGATAGTTTTTAATTGACTGGAAAATATTAGGAGCAAAAATAATACTAGTTATCACCCATGGATTGCCCATTTAAAGTTGGTAAAGTATATCTATACTTAACTAATTTTAACTTCTGTGAGCTACAAGTACTGTAGTTACTCTAATAATGTATTCTAGCTATCTGGCTAGAGTAGGTTGAGGCAATGTTTAATGGTTAATCATAAAATCATTTATAAGGAAACCAAAGAATAATCTTTTTTTATTCATTTATAAAATTCACAGTTTCTATTTATGGAAAGAGTAGTTATTAAGTACTACTAAGTTTTAAGACAATTAGGAACTAATATTACATTGGAAAATTACGACTATAATTAAATACCCATGTGCGGTGTGTGTAGTATCAGTATTATTGTTAACCTCAACAATTAAATATACAGTAGTTACCCATATCAGGCATACAATATTTACATAGTATTCTTGTTATAAGAACATATTAAATTTTACAATGATATGTTTTAATGTCACCATATCTAATCTATTGTCATTACTTTTTATAAACAACCACTAATTTAAAAAAAACCTAAATTTTAAAGTGTATGTTCTATTAGCCATGTCTTTCGAAGTTTAAATCTGTCGTAAAATAATTAGAGAATGTTTGTTACAAATAAAGTTAATTCTAAGATATATATATTAAGTTATTATTTAAATTATATATATATTTGTTAAGTTATTCATATTCCATACTTGACATACTGTATAAATTTCTCAGACATTTCTGAAGTATAATACTATTATTTACCATATTTCCCTAGTATTGTTAGAGCAATGTGTAGTGTCAGTAGTTATGTGTATATGTGTGTGGTTAATTGCAAGCTTAAAGTCTGTTGTGTGAGTACAACTATACATCTAAATTTTACATTCTAATTCTAAATATCTTTTTCTCCTACGTAGCATGTTTTTATTCACTACTGGACACATGCCTCTCCACCATTTTTGCACTCGGAATGATCTGTGGCTTTTCTGGTCCAGGTTAAACCTGCAATGTCTTTTATTTTTTTTAGTTCTGAACATACTCATAGTTAAATGATAATCTACCAGTTAAACATAAACCTCTGCCTATCTGTTCATTTACTGTAGGTTAATTGCATGTGAGCTGCAATTTTATAGTTAACATATACTTCATAATGCAGTCTGTGTGCCCTGGTGTCTCAAACAAATCTTTAAAAAGAAATTAAAATATGACATCTTAAAAAAGACATTATTATCGACTCTATTGTAGTTTTCCAAATATTGAGATGTTAGATAAATCTTAAAAAAATTTTTACATCATTATCTTAAAAATCTGATTTTATACTCCATCCACTATGTTATTTTCTATTGACGTTTCCACGTCTATCAAGTTCCGTATTTCTTAACAGTCAAGTATACTCGAAACAATGTCGTACTTTATTGTCGAGGGTGAAGAAATAGTGACGTTCTCTGATTCATACCACAGACTATAAGCTATTACACTTAAAATAAATGGAAATTAGTTTAGAATTAGATCAGTAAATCAGTAAATTAAATATGATGAATGATGATAGGCCGTATTAACATTGTTTGCCGTCGATCGGCCGTCGGTTTGATATCGGCCGGCTTCATCGTGTAGTGTCGGTCGGCTTTGTCGTGTAGTGTCGACCGGTTTTAAAATACCACCATTCCATCTCTCCCCGCGGGTGACACAAAAGGCGACTAAAGAATAACAAAGCCGCTACCACAAGCCATGAGGAACTACACCACTTCTAAAAGAATGGAGTCGCCATCCCACTTGGTTAGCCGGTAACCTTGGTAACCCCTTGGTAACCCCATATCTTCCAGTGAGTGTTGTAAAAGTCGACTAAGAAATAATAAAGCCGCTACAAGAGGAACTACATCACCTCTATAAGAGTAAACTCAGTAACCCGCCGCCTGCCCTTTATTAAAAAAAAAATCAAAGGTACGGAATGTAGCGAAATGTTTCCGAACGGCGGCGCTGCCATCGGTATTTTACCACTTCAGGGCTGGATTCTGCCGTTAACAATAAAATAATTAATCTTGAATGAGAAACCTTAGAATTCTCATCATCAGATACTAGTAGTGTATATCACAACCTACCCAAAGAAGTTTTTTTTTTTTTACAAAGAAATACTTTTATATCAATCACATCCCGTGTGTTCATGACAAATTGACACAAAACAAATTGTTGACCACCGAAGCTCACAACAGTTACGGGAAAACACCTGTTCCTACATGCCTACTTCACAGACTAATAATTAAAGAATATCCGAGGTTCGCGGGACTCTATATCTTTATTGTCACCAGAGAACTTAAATTTAACCCATCTTTAAATTTACTGCCCGTTCAGTAATTTTTTTACCGCCTCTAATTATTTCTCAAAAAAAAAATGTATCTGCGTACTTAATGAGAGTCTGTGTTACAGTATGCCCTCAGATCGTGTAAACCCGTCGAAAGAGCTTAACCCCAGGCGCTGTGTACTAGGACTAAGAACTGGTATGGGGCCACTAGCGGTTCTTGAACTCCAGCCGGACTATCCATTTGGAATTCCAACAAGGAACCTATAATTTGCTTTACGCAAGACTTTGATTACAGTTTGATTTGGTTTTATTGCATTATTTATAAGTTCAATTATAGGAATATAGCTGTTTGTAACTTGCTAGATTTTTTAGTTTCGTACACACATTTCATAATAAACGGCCCTTACACACACTTACTTAATAACTCGTAACCGTGATCGGTGAAACCCTGACAGGAAATCGGCCTCAAATTTTTTTTCACCGACCAAAAAAATTTTTATTTTGTACGCCAAATATACGCCCTGAAACCTAGGTAATAATAGGTATTTTAATTTTCTAAAACTCCACGGCAGACGGCAATTAATCAAATCACACACACACACATACAGCAACACGGGCTTTTCGTCCCAATCTCTTATTTTTTATAGTACAATTTGGCAGTTACGTATTACATTCCATACATCGTGTGAGTACTATGAACCTTATGGTTATGATCACAAGGTGCTTTTACAAGTTTTCTATGACTTTTGTATTGCCGAACCATTTGACCTAGTTGCATCTTGCAGACTGCATAACGCAACGCGGTCACGGTCAGACTGCACTCTCAGTTTTAACTAGTTTTAATCCCCGGATGTCCATGATCTATTAGCTAGTGATAGATACATGTTGATAGTGTTTCACTTGTGAGAATAGTCGAAGTTATTATATTTTATGATTTATATTTTTGATAATGCAAAAATAATACATAAAGTTACGGGTAATGTTAGAATCGTTACCAACACCAGGTTTACCCGGGTTAATTTAACATTACCCCCCTCTCACAGAAGACGACTACCTTGAAATGTACTGCATTTCCCACTTTATCTTATTTCCCTAACGTGTTTCAGTAGTGAGTGAGATATGCCAGCGCCCAATCCCATCCTATCCCACCCCATTTTCCAAGCCTTTCTCCCAATCCATTGCTAAAGGTATGCCAAAGTGCCAACGTTTGTCATTTTATACTAATGTTGGCATGTATCGCGGATGTCTATGGGCGACAGTATCCACTCACCATCAGGTGAACTGTATGCTCGTCTGCCGCTTTCGACCATAAAAAAAATCTATACTAGATCTATACCTGGCTTTGTTCAAGTAAGTTACAAATGATAGTTTATTTCAATTGTGTTTCGGAGTTTACCCATATATCTTCGGTAATATTAAGTTGACTCGGATAAACCTAGGTCTAGTCACGATAGAATCGTAACATTGCCCGTAACATACTATTTGACCGGCTATAATCAGAATCGATCCAACCCACACATGTAGGTGGATGCTGGGCAAAATGTAAAACAAATATATAAACAAAATATTGTGATAAAGTATAATACAATATATGTTTTCCAAGGTTTAATAACTTTTAAAAGCGTTTTGATTGAAAAAATACGCACCATATTTTAGTTTTTTGTCACAAAATTATGAAGAAAAGTATGATTTTGCTTTATCTTAAAAATTAATTCTTAGAGCGTTTTAAAACAACGGGATTTTAATTTAGAAAATCTTAGTCATCACTAGTCCATATCGATAATAAAGGTCCATTTGCTCAGATAATGTTACATAATAAACCATCTTGTCCTTTTATAGGTAGTTACTTAAATTTCAGACTGAGTAAGAATTGAAAAATAATTTTAAGCTACGTTTAAGTTCAAACAGATTTTTACTGGTAAAATGAAGCACATCGAATCGTAATTTGAGTGACCTGCAACTGCTTGAAACGCGACTGATTCTAAATGATAATGACAAACCGTAATAAATAAAATACAAATAAACACTTGTCTAACGACCGATTTGCAAGAATAGAATAATTACAATATTTTTTTATGATCAGTCTTTGATGTTTTCCTAAAGTCATATAATTATTTTTAACCGACATCATTTCAATTCAGCTCACGTAATTTGCATTACAATCATCTTTTCCTTGTAAGCAATCAAATTGACATCATCTCAACTTTTTGTCTTCAAAGCCATTTTTGCTTCCTTAATGACGAGTCCTTCAAGTAAAACGACCAATTACTGCGTCCGCAATCGCGATATCAAAGAGATATTTTGTCTCGCTCTATCGGTATTAAAGTATTATCCGTCTTTGTCTAATCAAGAAACTAGTTAAGTGCTTTCTTGTAAATTGCGATCTTGTAATAAGAATTTGAACCATTCTGAGAAAAAGTTGTACTAACTTAGAATCTCTTTGTCAGTTCAATAAAAACATGCGCTAACATGTGATTTTTAAGATTTTTTTTATTGTGTAATTTCATTCATGTTAGTGTACATTTGTGTGAGTGCACACCGATAGTTTACAGTGCAAACCATTGCGACAATCGGATTGGACATTTAGGCACCCGCTCACACAAATGCAAAGCTCATGTCTCGTTGCGACAATTAGATTGGAAAATTCGGCTCCACTCACACAGATGCAAAGCTCATGTCTCGTTGATTTCACTACAACCGTAAACCGTAACCAGCCCTTCTGTCGTCCACTGCTGTACACGTACCTCTTCATGCACATTGTCTTGTGCGTAGGATTCTATGGTCTTAAAACGCTGGACAAGCGGATTGCCAAGTCCACTCTTTTAGAGGTGGTGTACTTCATCAAGGCGTGTTATTCTTTAGTCGCCCTTTACGATATATATGGGAAGAGATCTGGTGGTGCTATTCTAAAACCAGCCGACACCAGAAGGCCGTGATACCGTGTAAGTTTTATTAATTGTAAATAAAGGATAGCAGACCTCAGTCCGCTGAGAGGACTTGATAGTAAAGAAAAATGTTCACGACACAAAATATTACTCCTGATCGCAATCAAAATTAGTTAATTCTATATTTGATACAGTCGCCATAATAGAATATGACATTTTAAGTTTTGTAACAAAAGCTTCACCTACCACTAGCAAGCAGCAACAGAACACATCGATGAACATGAACAAAGAAAAGATAAACATTATGAAACAATTATAAACGTTTTGAGATCCTGTAGCAGCCGTCGTTGATTACTAGTATTGTCCACGTAACATTGAACAATGCCCCATTACAGCTACCATTACGAAAATAGCTGTAATTTGGGTAAAAAGAAGACCAGTCACTACGCAAATTACAAGACTGTCTGTGGGCTAGGGTTGTCACCTGTAATTACGCTGTCCCATATTTAAATTATAGAGACACTAGGGATACTTAGACTATATTATACAGACAATCTATTCTAATCAAAACCGGCCAATATCTTCAAGTCCTTGGTCTTTACATTATCTAAATGTAAGTATCTATTTGTTTTGTACTCACTTGGTTGAAATTGTTTAAATTCTATTGTTTCTTTAATTTCCTATATTATAATGTATGTGTGTATATATGTATGTATGTGTTATGTTTGTATGTATGTATGCATCTAAGTATTTATGTATTGTATTCATCTCTAGTAAGTGTTTATGTATAAAATATTTTTTTCAGTTATATGAAGTTAACATTATGTAAAATTGCACCATCTACCTTTATTTAATATTGTTATACAGGGTGTCCCAGAAAGAATGGATAAGCCTGAAACACCTTATAGTAGAGCTATTGGGCGCTCAAAATAAAATACAAAAAAAAATCTATCCCAAGTAGTATCTAAGATATGTCATTTAGAAAAAAAAATCATTTTTTTTTCACATTATTTTACGTATCTCTACACCACGGCTACAATTAAATGAAATCCGACGGTTTTTTGGTGTTATAATATTATTCATGGACTATACCAATAGATATGCAGTAAATAGTATGAATAGCTATTACACTTTTTTTAAAAAAAAAACTGAACTTCAATTTTCAGCATGAAATGCGGTAAATATTTTTTTTTGTAAAAGTTCAAGCGTCTTGGGTGTAAAAAAAATGTATGAGGACCTAAGTGGCCAACTATTTTAAAAAAATGCGTGTTTAATACAGATTTCAAAATGGTATCATACATCCTTTTACCTAATGTAAATACGAGGTTATTGCTATTAATGTGCAGAAGGAGTAACGTATTTTTAGTGCAGGTAAACTGTACCTGACCATAAGGGTTTAATAAAAAATAATGTTAAACATTAATAAAACTTTATTTGACGTGTACATTTACAGTAAATGCTCAAACTGTCTGCCACCGACTCTGATACACGCCCGACATCTCCGAATAAAAGCTCTTTTAAGCAGTCGCGCATAACGCCGGTAAGTAATTTTTGAAGCTGCTTCTCGGACACGGCTGCGTAACTCTTCTAAATTTCTAATCGGCTTGGAGTAAACCTCTTCTTTTAGGCAGCCCCAGTAAAAAAAATCCAGCGGATTTAAGTCCGGGGAACGTGGAGGCCACAAAATGGGCCGTCTGGCCAATCCATCTATCTGGGTATGTGGAATTCAAATACGCACGAACGTTTACTGCATAGTGCGCAGGACATCCATCATTTTGGATCATTTTGGATTCTCTCACCTCCTCGGGCACCTCTTCCATTAAATTTGGCAGATCATTTCGAAGAAAGTCCAAATAGCTTTGGCCAGATAAGTTCCCGGACAGTTCAAATGGGCCAATTATCTTTCCGTTTAATATGCCGGTCCAATAATTTATTTTGAATTGGTACTGGGATCTGTCTTCTCTCATTAGATCTCTCATTAGTCTCTCTCATAGTCTTCTCTCGGATTCGATAGTTGCCAGCTGTGGAGATTGTGCATGTTGAAGTATCCATTTCTCTTCAGTGTTGATTCATCGCTCCACAGAATATTATTAAAAAATTGCGGATCTTGTTCTATTTTCGCAAGCATCTGACGGCAAAAACGCAATCTTGCGTGGTAATCTCTGGGTTGCAGAGTTTGCAAGCGTCTAATATGGTAGGGGTGGAACTTATTTTTTTTCAATGCACGGTGCACGATCGATTTTGCGATTCCAGTGCGTCGTGCTATTGCTCTTGTAGAGGTAGACGGATCTCGTTCAATTTTCTCAAGCACCGTCTCTTCAATGTCAACATTAGCGACTCTTCCAGTGCTAGTACCACCAACACCGCTGCCAGGTATTCTTCCTTCCGAGTAACAACCGTGGACTCTGATGAATACGCGGTAATCCGAGTGACGTGCGTTAGCGAAATGGAAACGAAATAAACACATGCGATGTCGAACAAGTCGAGTGACGCACTAAAAGCTTACCTTACCAGTTATTTATTAACGGCGCTGTTTATTACATTTTACTCTTTCTCGCTCGCTCACACTCAACTAACTCAAACTCTCATTGTCTCACATGAAGAGGGGTAGTGCAGAGCACGCTCAGGTAGCAAATATCAAGGGTACACGACCTTCACGAAACTATTTTAAACATTATCAAAAAATAATTTCATTTGGTTGAACTTGAACTCGCTGTGAAAGTAGGTTAAATAAAGTATTTTCAATGTGTAACGTTGTTTTTTATGAAGCCCTTAGAATCAGGTATAGTTTAAGACAAGATGTGATCTAGTTTTTTAAATTTTGTAATTTAGTCGAATTTACTCCTTCTGCACATTAATAGCAATAACCTCGTATTTACATTAGGTAAAAGGATGTATGATACCATTTTGAAATCTGTATTAAACACGCATTTTTTTGAAATAGTTTGCCACTTAGGTCCTCATACATTTTTTTTACACCCAAGACGCTTGAACTTTTACAAAAAAAAATATTTACCGCATTTCATGCTGAAAATTGAAGTTCAGTTTTTTTTTTAAAAAAAAGTGTAATAGCTATTCATACTATTTACTGCATATCTATTGGTATAGTCCATGAATAATATTATAACACCAAAAAACCGTCGGATTTCATTTAATTGTAGCCGTGGTGTAGAGATACGTAAATTAATGTGAAAAAAAAATTATTTTTTT
Organism: Sesia apiformis; assembly: GCA_914767545.1. Classification (NCBI taxonomy): domain Eukaryota; kingdom Metazoa; phylum Arthropoda; class Insecta; order Lepidoptera; family Sesiidae; genus Sesia; species Sesia apiformis. Next base: position 20,515,206 of record OU611948.1, on the reverse strand, counting down.
TTCTAAATGACATATCTTAGATACTACTTGGGATAGATTTTTTTTTGTATTTTATTTTGAGCGCCCAATAGCTCTACTATAAGGTGTTTCAGGCTTATCCATTCTTTCTGGGACACCCTGTATGTTTTCTCCTTGCCTGGAAAGGTTGCCTGGGAAAGATAGGTAAGGCCTTACCTATCTTGTAGTGTTACTTATGTACTTAAATTGTTTATTTACAACATATTTTGGTGTACATTAAGAGTTAAAAAAAAAGTTGTATCTATCTCTATCTAAAATATAAGACCTGTTTGTTTTCTGGAGTTATAAAAAGGCTACGGCTATAAGTTTCCTAGAGACATCATGAACAGTCATGAACTGGCAAAGTAGCAATTAAATTATGTTTTTTTTATATTTTTTTGCGTTTGTGAACGTTATTTTGTCTGTATTTTTTTCTTTTGGTGTTTTTTGCTTTTGATTATATGTCTATTATTTGTGTTTTTGTGGATGTTTGAATAAAGTTTTGTCAATTGTGTACTTGCCACGGTTGTAGCATAATATTCTAATTCATATTACAAGTTACTAGTGTATTACCTAACGACTGCTTTAGACAAGTAAGGTTCTTTTTTAAAATAAAAGTATCAATTGGCATTTTGTAAAAATGTAGTTGGTAGACGAGCAGACTAAAAGTATCAATTGGCATTTTGTAAAAATGTAGTTGGTAGAAGAGCAGACAAGTAACATGTCAACATAAATAAAAAATGATATTCCACCACTCCCCACCTTTGAACCTTTTACTTTTTAAGGTTGGGGAAGTTGGTTGAAAGGAGAGCTGGGAAAGATAGAATAGAGGATTTTAATTGTTTGTTGTTCCTGTTCTGCTGTGCCATTAATTTTCATAATTTGCCAGAAATTTTTAAATGGTGCCAACCCTAACCATACCAGTTAGACGAAATTGGTGCAATACTTTGTAAGCAGTTTGTTTACAAACTAGTTTTGTATTATAAAATCTAGACGTGTTGTCATGTTAAGAGATTGTTTTAAAATATGGACGAACAAAGGCATTAGTAGAAACAAGAAAATAGATGTAGAAACCTTTCCAAAAACTTTTAAGTGATGCTCAAATTCTAAAGATATTTTTTGTTTTTTGCGGAATTTGTATTTAATTTGAACTTAACAAATAGGTAGATTGAAATTTGGGTTAATACGTAGAAACGGCTGAACTACTCGAATGAATGAATGAAAAGCTAATATTAGAAGAAAAGAAAAAAAGAAAATGTTTTATTTGACGCAATGCAACACAGACATAAAGTTAATATCAAACAAAAGAATTAATTCATAAATGCAGCCTTAGCTAGTCCTATACCTTAGCTTAGCTAATATACCTTAGCTAGGGTTCACAATACCTTAGGCTAGTCAACCCTTGACTGTGTGTCACGGCGATAAAAAGGTTAACTGGCTCAGCATGATGCTGCGGAGCAGAATGTGCATCCACAGCATTGATATTCCTCCAACGCGCCTTGTGTTGGAGTAAACATTGTAAAGTACACGCCCGAACGTCAACAGGACGATAAACTTGTATCTACTTTTTATAATACATATTAGTGATAGGTAAGTTTTATTCATTCCGATTGCAATTCCGGCGCCAATCGTGATCGTGAGTGCAATCGCGCATCGGCACTCTTGTCGGAGGCTCAAAATCTAGATCCAACGATGGCATGACCTTTTTTTTTTGCTTACGCAACAACCATTAAGAAAAGGGAATGAAACGCTCTCGGAAGGTGAATAAGTAGGTGAATCAAAAGAGTTAAGGAGTAACTAAGAGGAGTCGGATCCGCGAGCGGAGCAGGATTAAGTGAGTTAAAACACTCCGAGAAGTGTTGATTACCACCACTAATACAAATATACCTAGAATTTATTTTTTTATTTATCATAGTGAAACATCTACAGCTCAGTTTCAATACAAATTAGTTAACATAATTAATATTGAACTAAAGCCTATAAAATTTCCACAGATATGCGTCACAAGAAGAACTTATTGCTTTAACATTTTTACACAAAGAATAAGAGGTTTAATTGCGAAAGTAATATTGTAATTACCTAATAACTATGTTTACACATAGTATAAGTTTTTAATCCTAATTCGAGGCACTAACGACATCGAATTGAGTTCACGAGGAAATCGTTATGCCACCTGGCCGAGCGAAGCCAGGGCGAATAACATATTTATCTATACAAATAATAAATCAGTAAAGGGGTTGAGTCTCAACATTGACTTAATTGAAAAAATAAAATAACATATATGGTAAGCTGCAGAACAGTAGTTTTTAAAAAAATGTCTTTATGTTTGTCTGTTTGAGTATCACGTAAAAACTATTAAACGGATTTTGATCGGGTTTTTAATAATGTATCTACCTACCTATAATTTAACTACCTTGAAATGTACTGCGTTTCCCATTTTATCCTATTCTCCCAATGTCCATTCCCATCCTATCCCTCCCAATTGTCCAAATCCATTCCTAATATCTCGCAAAGGTACGCAGCGCATCTGGGACCATGCCAACATTTGTCATGTTGGACTGATGTTGGCACGTATTGCGGATGTCCATAGACGGCAGTATCCACTTATCATCAGGTGGACTGTATGCTCGTCTGCCACCTTTTTTTCAGTAATGAAAAATCAATAAAGAAAAAAAAGGAAAATAGGTATATGTGTCATCTTCATATGACACAAGGAAGTTGAGTTAGAGGAAAATAAACTACTGGATGGATTTCTCTGCGTGAAATACATAATGTGGGTGTTTTTTTAGGTGTTAAAAATCTTTTACAGCCCACGCGAGCGAAGCCGCGGGTTAAAATATGTTCTTCTTGGTCTGTCATTTGGAATTCTGCTTGGAATTCTCAGATCTATTCTGCGTTACACGGCCTATTTATCTTTAAATATATCTTTTTCTTACTTTCTGTGCTTGGAGAAGTCCCAATTGAAAATTTATTACCTGCGCCTCGCAGTACCCTAATATTTGTTACAGCGCTATGAAAAAGTCCGTTTTCTTTGGCATTTAATATTTATGGTAAACCGGAACAAGGCCGCTCAAATTGATGGCGTCTGGTGGCAAGAAACAATTTCCGATTTTGTTTTCTTTTCATAAATTCCTCTTTGTTTCAGTCAAGAAAATTATTATTTTGAAGATCGCATCTTACAAAACCTTTAATATTTTCATAACTTCACAGCCTTTTGATAAAAAATACAAAACATTTCGTGATAAATCACGAAATGTTTTGTATTTATGTATGTATATGATAAACGTCCCGATTCTACACGTTGGCGAGGAGAAACATTTTTTGTTGTGGCATGAAAGTTAACAAAATTATGAAACACAAAAATTAACAACTAATTATCTTTTGTGGTATATTTGAATATAAGTGGTCAATATATATTATGTTTAAAGTTTATCATAGCGTTTATCATGTTTAAACTCAATTTATCATAGCGCTTATACGCTATACAACAATAGCATATACAATAGTGTTTGGAACGCGATTCAAACTTTATCGATAAAAAGCAATAGTCAAGTATGAACTGTGTACTCTTAAATGTTCTTTCTAAAATATCAATAACGAGTTTAACTTTTATCAAAGAATCAACGTTAATCAAAGAATCGAAATAATGTGGTTGGGTCATTTCAGACAGAGACTGTAATGGAAATCAAATATGTGTACAGACCAGTGGAACTTTATGAATGCATCCATTCCGGTAGAAGGCTGCTAGTAGCTGACTGTTTAATCCTTTTGCATCAAGCACGTAAGAAATAGACTGCTGTCCTTACATATAAGCATTTTTTACCTGTAGTAACTGTATATGTATTGGGTGTACCGGTTAAAAATGTCGTTTTTTTTTCAAAAATCAATGCTTTATTGTGAAAAAATGGTTACAAATTCAATGTTCAAAGTATTGCCCATCGCTAGCTACAACTTCTTCCTATCTTTCTGGCAACATACGGATACCGCCACGGAAAAACTGCTCGTCTTTTGATGTGATCCACGAATCGATCCATTTTTTGACTTCATCATAATTGGAGAAGTGCTGGTCAGCCAGGCCATGAGTCATCGATCGGAAGAGATGGTAATCGGAAGGAGCAATGTCTGGGCTATACGGCGGGTGGGATAGAATTTCCCATTTGAGCGTTTCTAAGTATGTTTTAACGGGCGCTGCAACATGTGGCCGAGCATTGTCATGTTGCAAAATAACTTTGTCGTGCCTTTCGCTGTATTGTGGCCGTTTTTCTCGAAATGCTCGGCTCAAACGCATCAATTGTCGTCGGTAGACCTCCCCCGTGATCGTTTCATTCGGATTCAGCAGTTCATAATACACTACGCCGAGCTGATCCCACCAAATACACAGCATGACCTTCTCGGCATGAATATTCGGCTTGCCCGTCGATGATGAGGCATGGCCGGGGTATCCATATGTTGCCCGTCGTTTTGGATTATCGTAATGGACCCACTTTTCATCGCCTGTCACAATTCGATGCAAAAAACCCTTTCTTTTATACCGTTGGAGCAGTTGTTCGCATGTGAAAAAACGGCGTTCGACGTCTCTTGCCTTCAATTCATATGGCACCCAATTTCCTACCTTTCGGATCATTCCCATTGCTTTTAAACGATCGGAAATGGTTTGCTGAGCGACTCCAAGTGTTTTTGCAAGTTCTTCTTGCGTTTGTGACGGGTCTTCATCGAGCAATGCCTCCAATTGTTCATCTTCAAATTTTTTCGGTTGGCCAGGGCGTTCCTTGTCTTCCACATCAAAATCACCATCTCTAAAGCGTGCAAACCAGCGCTGACACATTCTCAAGTCTATATTATAGTCAGGATAAGCTTCGGTGAGCAATTGATGCGCTTCGGTTGCTTTTTTCTTCAAATGGAAGAAGCAAATTAAAACTTCCCGCAAATGCTGCTTTGATGGTTCGAAAGTAGACATTTTTCGGCTTTACAAAAACTTGTGTGTTTTCACCAATGTTTGTTTATTACGACTGAAATCATTAGGCTTTGACACGTAGTTTATGAGGTGATAGCTGTCAAAGTCAAAATGCTTGTCAGAGTAATGAATATGAAGTTGTCTGCAATAACGACATTTTTAACCGGTATACCCAATATATATATACATATACATATACTACAATATATAATTGTAGTAATTAATTGTAGTAATATATATAATTGTTATAATTGTAGTAAGTAATTTGAATCAGTATAATAAACTGCGTCAAATTGTATATCATATCCAATGAGTTATTAGCTTTGTTCGCGGTAAGGATTCAGAACTAATTCGGAACTAGTACTGAACTAATTTGGAATCGTAGTAGAGCGCATGCTCGGTTATAAACCGATTCGTGATTTTTATTTCCGCGAACGATTTCGGAACCAAACTGCGTACGATCTACTGTCATCGGCAGTGTTACCAACTCTCAAAAATATTTATCCCTAAAGCTTAAGTCAAAAACCCCCAAAATCGCCCCAATTACTTAGAAATCCCCCTAAAAAAATATATAATAAAAGAAAAAATATAAATTACAAAAATGCAATTAAATTTCTTTACCTTTTAAATCTGGATCTGTTTCCCAAATCGTACTTCTGACTGTACATTTTTTTATTTTTAGTTTCTTTAGGCATCATTAACAAATTGCTTGTCGGCACAGCAGTACAACAACAAAATCGAATTAAACAAGTAAACAATAATCAACGTACATATGTATTTCCAGTAAGCATAGGCACAATAACCACCAGTCACCACAGAGTAGTTGTAATATATTTGTACTAGATGTCGTTAAGTCGCTAGGTCAACAAATAAATATGATTAGCTATTATAGTTTGGATTGTCCCAGGGCCTATACTTTCACATAATATATGAAAAATATATATTCAAAAAAATATATGAAGAATCAAAAAATCCCTAAAAATACCCCTTAAAAAAACCCATCCCACTTATTTACCCCCTAAATTTGGGGGGAAAACCCCTAAGTTGGCAAGTATTTAAGTGGACCCACCAAAACACATTACTCTTATTAGAGTATTATATAAACTTATTTATATAAACAACAAACAAAACTAACCATATTTTATTTAACCCTTAATAAATTAATAAAATTTATATTTTATTTAACTATTTAACCAGTTTATCAGTTTCTAACCAACTGAATATAGCCGCAGCATGTATGTCAAATGTCGTTAGGTAAAAACTGCGCATGTCTGGAACTACGGGTTCTTGCCAAAGTTATAGAACTGATTCTGAACCGATCCTGAATCGAGTTCGACGGTTCCGCGAACACAGAACTGTAACTAGAAATTCTGAATTGTGTGTTCCGCGAACGGCATTATTTGAACTGCGCATGCGTATAGTTCCGAATCAGTTCTGAATCCTTACCGCGAACGAAGCTATTATATAATATATTAATTAAAATGTATAATTTTTAAATATAATATCGCATTAGAGTCAAAAGTATCAATAAAGCAGAAACAGAACCGCGTCAGCGTCACTATTAACAATGAAGTATAGTAATAATTTGTTTACAAGTCACTACCAATATTTAAGAAATTTGATAGGCGTGTAAACGTCATAGGCGCCATGATACAGTGTCGCTAGGTCAGTTGTTTTATTTGGCGTTTCTTTCACCAATCACATTTATGTTAAAATCACCCACAGAGACCCTTTATAGTCTAATTTGTTTAAACTTCGGTAACCAGAAATTTTATTTTTCTGTTTGCATGAACCAAACAAGTTCCGTAGCAATAATGCTTGTTCCCAGAAGGATATCAAAGGCCATCGGCAGATTTAACAAATAACGTAAAGATAGCACCTATACTCACACGGGTTTGTCAACGTGTGAAATCACTAAACATTGAAACACGCAGAGAACTTAATTTGCACTTCAGTGGTACGGAGCGAACGGTTTGAACTCACCACTTCACGAATGGGAGTCGAGAGTAGATACCCATAGAATATGCTCTTAGGATCGGGAAGTAAGATCCGAATTTAAAAAGGAAAGTTCAGTTTCAGTGGACTTTAAAAAAGAAAGTGTACGCAAAATATTTTCTTTCGGTAAAATGGGAGTACAATCTATCATTTAATAGAGAAGAACGTAGTCACTGGTTCCTCCTTTTTTGTTTATTCGATTAAATATTTCCAAGGGTGAGCTTTTTCTATGACTTTTCTAAGAGGGACTGGGAGGGGAGGAATGTCAGATTAGTTTGAGAACCTATTTATTGGCATATTATCTTTTTATCAAGGTGAGCCTTTTCGGTGACATTTCTGACTTTTCCAGTAAAAGGAAGGGAGAGGGTTTGAGAAACTTTAGCTTCGCACATTGCCTTCGACGACAATAGTTATTAATCATTTATCACCGCGTTGCCTCTACCCGTAACAGTTGTGAAGTGTGACCTCGTCTACGGGATTCTATCACCAAAGTTATCTCTGATATATGATTAAAATCGACATTTTTGGGTCAAGTAACCGTTGCGTGTTACGTCCTCGCGACGTCAGTACCGTTGCCGAACAAATTGATTTTGATAAATGTGATAACATTGATTTCATTAGTGACGCAACGTAATAAAAAGTCGAAAAGAAATGATGACGCTTGGGTGTGTAAAATGCCTCATCGTAACCCTACGTCATTTTATGATACTATATCAATTTCAGTTGCATTTGTGAATGTTAAAATGTTGTGCAGAATATTTCATGGGGCTACTAACCCGTCAAGCTATATGACCTTTCACCTTCCATGCCATCAGCTCCATGTGTTTACAGCAGTGGACTGCTAAATATAGACCTCTCTATGCTCACCACCGCACGCTATCTTCGATTGTTCTCATCCAACCACATAAAGATCCTATATGGTAGATAATGGTAGGAAAGCAATCCCATGGACTACCTTCCTTCAATTATAACCTCCACTCGACAAATTTTAACAAGCTATGAGAACAACGGAAGATCGTTGTGTTAGCGGCCTTTGGGAGAGACTTATCCATGGATGTATCCAGCAGTAGAGAGACAGTTTGATGGTATTGTGAGGCATATGACTAATTTATTCTAAGAAAACAATTTCCCACCAATAAACTGTATGGGATGTATGATCATACGGAAAGCCTCTACGTATTCGGATACTCCCGTCACGCGCCACATAACGATTATCGTCATACGCCGTGCGTGACCATCACGGCAGAGATGTCTTCAAATCCTGAGTTATTGCACCCATGTATTCTTATTTGGTGTCGCAGATTGCTGTTATTACTTTGGATTAGAGACTGCAGATTATAATTATTTTTTGTTAATTGTCTTTCTTATTGTGCCCGCTCGTTTCGCTCCTTTTTTCTATCTATATTAATTAAAACTCAAAATTCTTAGAACAACTTAATTTATTTTTACTTTTTTTTACACACGTTACTGCAATAATAATTTGAGAGTTCTTTACTAGACAGAAGTGAGACGGAGACGACACATCAGTAGAGATGTAGTACTACTGCTTAGTGCGATTTACTTACTATATTTTACTATATTGGATGTATATTGTTTATCCTTTGCACAGCACGCAGGGTTTCAACCAACTGCGTCAATCTTGAAAGTTGTTTGCATTGAGAAAATTAACCACCATGCCAGTTCGCAATTGAATACTATCGGTTAAAGTAGGATCCCACAATTGATATCTGCGTACTCTTGACCACTATTGAGATTAACCACGCCCGATTCGTGTCGCTGACTATCTAATGTAGCTAATTATTGAAACTTAGTTGTTATTTTGTAACAGATACTAGATTTCAATATTTTTGTATGCGTAAACTAATATTGGGCCGTATGGGACACCACACAGGCTGGCTATAGAATATCACCACCCCATTGCTTCCCGTGGCTGTCAGAAACGGCGACTAAGCTATAACAATGCGGCAATGCAATCTGCCCTTTTTACATCCACTGCTGGACATGGGCCTCTCGTGCACGTTATCTTGTGCATGAGGGATGTATGTCCTTAACACGTCGCGCTGGCTAAGTGGGTTGGCGAGTCCACCACTCTTTTAGAGGTGTAGCGGCACTGTTATCCCTTAGTCGCCTTTTACTACACCTATGGAAAGAGATGGAGTTGTGCCATTCGAAAGCAGCCCTACACCACGGGGCCACACGGTCTGGAGCTAAATATGTACCTACATACTCGTATATAGGCAAAAATTGTAAACATTTTAGTTCTAAGTGAATCTTCAAAATATATTTCAAAATTTATAATTAAAATAATTCAAATCCACCCTAATATTATAAATACGAAAGTGTGTTTGTGTATTTGTTACATCTTCACGTTAAGCTCCTGAATCTATTTTAATTAAATTTGACAGAGAGATAGTGTAACATCCTGAGAAGGACGAAGGATGCTGTATCACGGAAAATTGATTTTTCAGAGGTACCAAATTATTTGTAAAACAACATTCACGCTAACGAAACAGGGCAAAAGCTAGTTTAAAATTAAACACGCTTGGCCTGGGGTCTGGTAAGCTAGTTTTAAATAAGACGCGCCTGGCCGAAGATCACACGCAAAGCGGGTGAGCGTGGGAATCTTCACCTTCTTTATATGTGTTTGGAGACTTTAAAGTTCTTTGGATGACCAAAGACCTGCCGTGTGGTGTTGGCCGACTTTAGAGTTACTTTACACCCCGTCTCTTCCAGAGGGTATCGTAAAAGGCGACAAGTGATAAAGAGTGGACTAGCCAACTCTCTATGCACGAGGCAATGTCCACGAGGAGGCCCATGTCCACCAGAGGATACTTAAAGGGCTGGTTATATCCAAAGACCTGATAGACGACGAAGGAATTTGATTCCTTCCGTTCACCCAAACAGTCGATCCAGTTCTTTTCAATTTCTTCCCTTTCTCGTCGTAAATTGAATTAAATTGCTCTTAATAGCTTTTAAAACTTGACGTTTTTTAACATCACTGCCAGTCAATTTCGATCTAGTGATGTAATAAGACAGCCGTCATTCATTTCAGGTTTTGAGTTTCTTCTTATTCTTTTTTCTGATATTGCGTAATGGAGCATTAGTCGTCTAGATTCGACACGTTTAATATTCTGTAAAGTTTGTTTGGAGCTTTGTTAAATTGCTAATTGTAGTAGGAGAGACTTTCATCTTTCTGGCAGGAAGACAGGTAGCTTACCTAATGCTGTAAACTGTTAACTTTTAACTAATGCCGTAGCTTACCTATACTGTATGCTGTCTTAAGTCTGCTGCATATTTCTTTGTAACTACATTCACTGTGTGTATTGATAGACTAATGATAAATTTATGGGTAGGGAGATAGATAAAACTGTTGTATAATTATTACATTAAACAAACTTAAGAAACAACATTATAAGAAGAGAGTACAACCAGACGGTCTTAAGCTGTAATGTTATCAAAATGAGCGCTGATTAAATGGTAATGACTCGAGCGTCAATCGCCTTTGAGCGTTATAGTCCAAATTATTAACGTTTGATTATGTATAAGTTTTGAGATTTTTATAGATAGAAGGCGCCAGACGTGCATACAGTCCAGTCCCCCTGGTAGTAAGTGGATACTGTCGCCCGTGGACATCCGCAGTACATGTCAATATCAGTCCAGAATGACAAACGTTGCCACCCCCCCCGATACGCTGCCTATCAGAGATGTAGGAATGGCTTTGAAGAAAGGGTTGAGAAAATTAGAAGGATAGGATGAAATGGGAATGGGCTCTGGCATATCTCACTCACTACCGAAACACGTACATTGGGGTACAGGATAAAGTGGGAAATGCAGTACATTTCAAGGTAGTCTTCTGGTGAGAGAGGGGTTGAGGCCAGTAGAGTGCGCCCAGCGACTGTTGGATTACAACGTACACCCTCGAGTCTTAAAGTTCATTAGTGCTAACATACATAGTGCTCGAGCGGTCATTTTCGCTAAGTTAATTCCTCTCTTCTCTAAGTTCACTCGCTTCTACTGAAGTTACGCCTCATGATTAAATAATTTTTTACTCGTGTGGTTCAGCTTCAACTTGTTCTTTGGTCTATATCTACCACATAGACTGTCAAAAAAAAAAACAGGAGTATATTCGACTTATCAAATCCATAATTTCCATAAGTATAATTTGAATCCGCCTGGAATAGACAATGCGATGCCGCCGTATAATCCTGGAAAGCAATTATCCCTGATAAATTAAAGGCAGCAAACCTTGAATATTAAATACAGAGTCCTTCAGATTATGTAATTTACAGACATATTCTACTCGTACATCTACAGGGTGGTCGTATCGATTATTATCCGATGGCAATTTCTCAATAATAATAATAAAGATAATTAGATAATTTATTTCAGACACAGAAAATCAATATAATTGTCTTCTAGACTTAAATTTATGTTAGTAAAATATAGTCAACAGAGCATTTCATTATTATTTAGATACATATTAAATCACATTGAATTTCATTTAAATAATAATAATTACATCAATATACTAATCAAGAAAACAGTTACATATACAATACAGAAAAAAGACCGCCTTTTGTGCAGTTCATCTTAGAATGAATGTTATTGTTTTGTTTTGTTTTGGTGTGCAGTAAGAAGTTTTATCTATCTGACACAATTATAAAACTAAATTGTCACATATGGAGCCACAAATTATCACGACTATACCCCTAAATTGTAATATCCCAAATCCTGCAACATACAATCCCCAAACACAATTAGTCTGTATTCCAGTTTACTTAGGCAAGTAAATATTGGGAAGTGCCCAAGTAGGTATACCAGACGACACTGCCGAGAATTTCCTTAACCAAATATAGCCGGTTTGAGTAAACGATGGAAGGTCAATGTCAGTCAAGGTCTCTCCCGTGTCAACTTTTCGAGAATAGGTACCCCGAAAGCCTAGGGTACCTATTCACGACACATTTTTTCAGAACATGACACGATTTCTACTTAAATATGTTTTTTTTCAATTATTCACTAACTCGGCGGAGAAGGAAACCCTTGTGCCCGACAATTAAAAAGAACCCTGTCCGGGTATGTGTAACAGTGGCGCTCGGAAAATGTAAAAGGAATCTTTAATCCCATACTATCTATTTTCCCATACTATATATTTATCTATTTTCTCCATACCACCCAAAGGTTGCCTGGAAGATATCGCTTGCGCGATAAGGCCGCCTGTTATACTTTTCGTATTACTTAAGTTATCTTTTTACTACATGTTGGTGTACAATAAAAAGTTTATCTTTCTACTCCTTATTTCCCCGATTCCCTTATCCCATTGTACTTTCTACTCTCTATTATATCCCCCATGGAAGAAAGGGAAGTGTAATGCTTATACTTCCTTTTTCCCATCTTTCTTAAATATCTAAAGGTAGGCGGTGCATTCGGGGGTGTGCCAACGTCACCAAACTGACTGATGTTGGCATGTATTGCAGATATCCATAGGCGATAGAATTCACTTACCAGGTAGACTGTCTGTTCATCTATAGAGAAAAAAATGAACTCTCAAAACATTACTGATTAATTCTTGCTTGTGGTTGATAAATACTCTTAATTGCCACCACATTGACAAGTATTAAGTTCATAGAAAGCTCAAGAGTAATTCCTTGTCATAATTAAATACCGCGCACAAAATGAGAGTAATTTGAAATGTCAGAAAAATTGTATCACTTCAAAATGCCAAGAAGTTCAAACGTCCGCGTTCGACGCACGTCCTTGACTTGGCCTGGCCAGCCGTGCGCGGAAGTTAAGACTGCAACGTCTAATTACTGTCCATTTGTCATGGCTTGCCACATTTTTGTGGCGCCCAAAAAGGCTAAATGTGACAAAAAATATTTTTCATTAATCTCTTGGAGATAGCAAAATTAAATAAATTTCACTTCGTATTCCTTGGTACTGGTTTATGCACATATTATTATATTATATTGCTATAGAATCGCTATCGAGTACAAATTTTCAAAACTTGATATGACAAAAAATAATTAACTTATAATTTACCGTATTCAACAAGCATGTCTTATCGACTATGTAGTCGAAGCATTCCGCGCTGAACACGACCCATTCTCAAGAGAAGTTTGGATCGACTTGTAAATGTGTTTCATAAACTAACTATATTTTGTAATCAGTATCATCTTTATTGACTTTTGCTTCGTATTTCTGCATAAACTGCCATCTTTTCTTCAAATATCTGGTGAATAATAACTTCAATAACACTTTGTGCTGAAGAAGAAAAGCCAAGTCTGTTCATTGTTTAAAAGAAAATAAGGAAGTAGAAAGTTGGAATTGGAGCAGTATTTTTGATTTCATTGTTTTGTTTTTCAATAAAAGTTTCGTTAAATTGTATTTCCTAAGATTTGAATAGATTTTGACCTTAAAAATTATGGATACTGCGCCTGAAGTAGCCGCTCAAGCTGTGGCACTTCTTCAGTCTGGGCTTAGTTACCGAAATATGAGTGCACAACTTCATTTAAGCCGACCTTCTGTTCAAAGAGTGTACTATCGATACCTAGAGACTGGCGGCTTCGTTCGTCGTCCAGGACGACCACGATTCTGACTGACTACGGAAAGACAAGATCGGTTTATCTTCACGATCAGCTTACGTAATCGTTACCTGACAGTACAGATCCAAGGACAGTTTCGAGACTTTCATGGAGTGGCTATGGAGAACATTCCACAACACGTTATAGTGATGTTGATTAATTCCATGCCAAACCGCATGGCCTCTGTCGTAACCGCCCTTGGAGGCAATATGTTACTGAATAAACGATTTTTTTAGGTAAACCATTGTTTTCTTCAAAAATCCAATACAAGTATTCCCCATGAGAAAGACAAACACACGACTTGTTACAACTTAAACCAAATGAAGAGAATTGTGGAGAAGGTGAAGACAACGAGTAGCTCACCAAACAGAAAATTAATCAGGATTTATTTATATGCCACCTCCCACACAACTGTATACTCTTTGTACAACATTATTGAAACGAATATTCTATGACGTCAGCAACATTTATCTTAGTTTTCTGAATAATATTTCATAATTTCTACATGTTTATAAATGAAAAATGTCCGACTGTGTGTGAACTCAATTTGTTACATTTTTTTTTTCTATTTCGCTAATGTATTAATCTGTATGGGAAATTGATGTAGTTGTCATTTCCAATATTGTATTGTACCCGGTGATACCAGATTGCATTTGTTTATTGCTGAAAACGAATTTTTGCGAAGGATAATATAAATATAAAACATTGCTCTATGTACCATCTTATTGTATATTATCCGATCTCAAAGTCCATCGTGTATATTGTATAGTTATATTGTACTATATTACTAATGGGTGGGGAAAACTTATCACTTGGTTATTACATTTTTCTTTTATAATTTACCTCAGCTTCGCCAAATTACTTTGTCATTGTCAGTTTGTAGATATGTCTAAATGTTTCAATTATATCATCAATTATTATATTATTATATCATTCATTATTCAATTATACTATCATCGTGGTATCAAAACAGTCATGACTTTTGCCCGTTATATTTATCTATTAAACAGGTCTTAAACACGTATGTTTAATTATTTTATTTTTCTCGATGCTGTTAAACAGCCCTTAATTTGATAAATTGTGTGAAAAAACTCGTGAATCTTAAATATTATTCACATACTATATTATTTTAAAAGTTACTGTATGGATTTTGATAAAAAATATCCTGTTCTCAATTCTAGGGTAAACAGCAGCGGAAATTGCAACAAAATCAGACCTTTTATATGTATTCAAAATTTTAGATAAACTCAAAACTATCAAGAATATGCCAAATATAAAATGAGTTTGTTAAAACTACTGAAACTGTAGGTACAATTATAGTGTTATCGGAGTAAAGCAGGGGTGGATCACTAGTTTTTTATAAAATGTATTCTGCGGATTATAGTTCGCGTTATTTTTAGACATTTTTAACGCTCCATTGGCCAAATTGCTTTTCAACGAGGTATTGCTTCCACTTAGATTAAAAATGGATTTGTTTCGTTCGATTTTCACATTATTCGTGTGATTTTTTTATTTTCGAAATGTATATGTATAATATCTTTAGTCTTCAATATTTTCATTAATCTTTATTGTGCTTTGTATCGATCTATTATCTAGTTACAACTTCAAGTTGGATGTTGGTTGGAAATGCAGCATATATCTCTCAAAGATAATAAAGAAGTAATACCTGTTTACAAGCAAAAAGCTGTTCTGTGATACTGTTCTATTTAATTGCGGGCTAGACTCAATCTCAGGTGGCCTTAAAACCACCGGCCTTCATTGAATTGAAAATGGTGTTCTTATCATCCATATAATGACTTTAAAAACAGAGTCTGGCATAAAAGTGATAACTGAAAAAATAATCCCCATACTATTATTTACTTCTATTTAAATTTAAAATATCACAATAATACAAGAGTTTCATATTAATCATAATGTAATTTCTTCATTCAGATGCTATTTAGTAATTTTTAGGTAAATTGTGAATTACTGTAGACGTTCTTTTTTGTGTTTGCTATACTCCTATTGATATTTTTGATTCAATAAAATAAAAAATATATTTTAGAACGGTACAACCAACAAGGAAGAACATAAATTAGATAACGGAACATACAAAATTCCGTTTTAAAAGTCAAATAGGTAAACCGGTAGCTTTATTATTTATGTAAAATTTTGTCCGAGACCGACGGACGTAATTTAATAATGCAGACAATTCGAGAAAGGAACTTCAAGGACTTTTATATAATCAAGGCCGTATTAATTCGTCAACAATCATTATAAGTTATAATTGAATCGTGTTCCTTTATTTCTAAATGATTTCAAGTAACAACAGCTTGCCAGCTACAAGATTGTATTTCAATTTCTTTGTTTTTTGAAATAATGACAAATCGTTTCCCCTCAAATATATTCTTCACCTTCGTTATTAACATTAGTTGTTCACTATTCGTAACTTACAAATTTTAATGACATCTTTGATATAAGTTCAGATCTTAAATACGTCAAATATTTACTCTTTCAATAAGACACTTGATCCGTGAAGTTTTATATGGGCGTTGCCTTGACATTGGCTAATACCCTAGCGTCCCCTATTTCATCGTGTCCAGTTTAAAAAGACCTGTACTCTTCTACCACTTCGTTTTCATAGTTCTCTACTGTAACTTATAGAGGAAAACAGGGTAGATCAAATGAAAGTGGTCACTCGTCGGGTCAAATAACTAAAAGTGTAATATCCGTTCGAACTCCGTCACTTTTAGGGGATCCGTTTTTTATTCGTCTGCGGAATTGAAGATTTGAGGGAATTAAATACAAAGTTCTACACTTATCAAAACTTTGCTAATATAAACTTAGATTTGTATAATCATCGCTAAATTGAATGTTACAATATTAGCTTTAAGGAATTAAGTTAATCCAAGATTTATTCCATGCACAGATTTTACTGGTTTTCGAAGTCGTGCCCTACATTTTTAGTACTTTTCTGGCAAACGTCTCCAAAAAGTTTAATGAGATATCATAAATTACTTACAAGATGGGATTACTTTGATTTTACGTAAAACAATTTTACGTTTTTTACATTTAAAATACGTTTCACGTAGTACTAAAGCGCTAATTACTCGTATTTATCAAAAATGTTAAATTGACTTTGGAAAACAACTGTGAGTTTTCGACTGCAAATTTGAGAATTCGCAATAAAATGTACATTTTTGATATTGTTACCTGTTTTCTCCTTATCACCCAAAGGTTGCCTGGAAGAGATTGCTATGGCGATAAGGCCGCCGATTGTACTTTCGTCTTACTTAAACTGTCTTTTTGCAACATGTATTGGTGTAAAGAGTTTATCTATCTATATTTCAATGTAATAAGTAATAACAACACAGTTTTTATTGTGAAATTTATTGGGCGAAGAATGGTAGTAAACCTACAGATTTCATAATTTTATTGTGCAAAACTCACAAAATGTTCTTTCCGTTGCCGTAACATCGGAACACGCTTAAAATTGTGAACTCGTGACTTTTGGCGTTTTATAAGCGAAAGCGTGATGGTTCTTTGACATTATTGTCTGAGATTTGATCTTTGTTCGTAAAATGGTTAGAGAACATTTACAGCTACAGTTTTAAATTGCTCTTGTTATATTGCGTTGCTATCTACAAAGGTCATCTACATCATCATTGGCAATCCATTTTCACCCATTGTTATGCGTAGATCTTGTATTTATTAGATAGGTAGGAGAATTTGGTAAAACTTTTCAATTTTTAGACGTAGAACGAACCATTTAATTTGCCAGAAACAGATGAATATTCATGTGAACTGTATCTGCCGCCTTCTTTCTATAAAACTTTCTATGTCTATAGAGTCGGTCGGTCTAATTATCGGTCTAATGGGACGGTCTAATTATGTTTATTTCATGCGTTATGTACAATAATAAAATTCAACATTTGAACATTTCCACTTATCAGCACTAATCGCTACAATATGCGCACAACTCTAATTGTACCTTTAATTACCTTTAACAAGCCTCAAATGCAACAATTATATTACGTTTGACGTAATCACAAAGAACATACTACACAGTACCATCGACACGGAAAGTTTTGAGGCTGTTTTTAGTTTGGTGTCGCTTCTACTCCTACTTACATTGGCGACAATTATTTTATGATATTTGTAGATATATCTACATTATCATCTTTAAGTTGATATGCAATTTCTTAAAGCCGTTGCTGAAAATAAAGTATTTAAACGTGAACTCTATCATTTACTGTACCAATAACATCAATATAATATACAGGGTGGAAAATATGAACGGGACATGGAGGAAAAGTAGGTTAATTCGATAGGTACGAATTGTTAGATTTCATGATCTTCTTTAATTGTAAGATACAATGTTTGTTCGAGAGATTTTATCCTTATCATAGACCCTATCGATTGGTTCAATAAAATAGTGAGTCTATTTTTTGCATTTTTAGTTGGTTCGATTCCCGGCTCAGGTAAACTTTTTAAAAAATGTTTGAATGCGGTTATTCTTATTTTAAAAAACAAAAGAATGTTTCCTTTGAGTGAAATTTGATATCTTCAATATTTAATGCACTTTTCCTCCATGTCCCGTTCATATTTTCCATCCTGTATATACCAATATACATTCCTACTCATAAAACATAAAATATAAATACATCGTCGTTTGTATGTTGTGATTGTTGAATATTTCTTACGGTCTTTCTAGTTTCGTATAGTGATATACCATGGCTTCAGCTTGTGTCTCTACACTGCTGGATTTTGTCTTTTGTTCTTCACATCCAGCCACTTTCTTCACGTCATTAGTCGACACGGCCGGATGGCGTCCTACGCTACGTTTCCCGGTACGTGGATATACCTTTAATTGCAGATATCTGTGTACAACAGTTATTTATAAAATTCTGTAACTTTTGTGTCATGTAACAAATCCCTATTTACGTGGAAGCCATACCTACTGTTTATTCATCCGAAGAAAACTAAGTCACTTATTATTACGAGAAACAGTTTCCGAGAAACCTTCGGACAACGTGGAAAGTTTCTGTGAAAAATAAAACATAATACAATTTATTCTAAATATTTTGCTTAGACGTAGACTTTTCGTATATGTTTGGAAGTTCTATTGTCAAAATAGATTAAATTTGTTTACGACGTCGAAAGAGTAAGAAACACAGCTTTGGCCCATTTTTAGCGAAACAATATTTCAAAATTTTGGCGACGTGACTTTTATGCAAAATATCTGTTGATATTTGACATCTATTGATCTTTTGATATTGATTTCTTTAAATGTTTGACAATTATTAATTTTACAGTAATTTGATTTATGAAAAGTAATTATTACGTCAATTGGATTTTAAACCAATTTTAGACAAATATGTTCACCATGAGAACGTTGAGACCATAAAGTTTGTTACCTCTCTTTTAAGAGAATAATGTTTATATAGTTTCGGACACGGTACATATTATAGAGTTCCACAAAAACTAAATAAGCAGCAAATCTATAGTAAAAAAGGTAGGTTAGGTTAGACTTCGTGATATCATTCTTAGAGTAGAGTCGAGTTAAAGTCCTGTAGAGTAGAATAGAGTAATTTATTTCAGTTATTTAAAAATAGGTTGTATTGATGATAATAATTTGTTGCTCATTTAATATTTTTTGAGATCATTTCATTGATTTTAAGAAGTGCGATTAATACTGAATGAGTCACAATTTGCATTTACTAATTCACATTATTTGCTGGACGAATTAAAAAATAAGGATAGAAACATTTACATCATAGATGCCTATTATTAGTAAAATTGATCGTCTCAATCTGATGGCTCATTATAAATTCCTACATGATTTAATCTTTTAGCTGACGTGCAGAATTGGTGGCTGTCTAAAATAGTAAAATTCTACTGACATTATGAACATTGTTAGCTGATAACGATTCACTGCCAACCAGTTATTTTCGCCACCATCGGTATTTTTATTAAATTGTATCTATTGTATTTTCTTTTTCATACAGGTCTTGTAAATGTGATCAAACTTTTACTGAACTTTGTTTAATGTTTAATAATAAATTAAATCATAAAGTGTAAAAGGGTTCCTGTATAAGTATATGAGTCTATATTCTTTATACTACTTCTTTAAAGCTGTACTAAGGCAAAGGTTACTTATTTAAAACGAACAATTTGAATATTTAAGGAAACGAAACGAACCTTTCAGTCAAAGTTAATATTCATTAACTTGGAGATCCTCTTATAGCTTGTTAAAAGAATTTCAAGATTAAGAAAATGTGTTAAGCCGAGACTTTCAATCTAATTAATTATCTGAAACGTCTAAAATTTAATCTTTACGTAGATCATTTAAAGTATTTGTTTATTATAAGTAATAACATTTTAAAAGGATTATTTGTAGATGGAATGACTCCAAAAGATAGATCAAATAAAGAGTTACACAAATATTTGCAAATACTTTTAAAGAAAAAAAATACCAGCCATGTGTGAAACTGTTCAGTAAACTATTGAGTGAATACTATTTGAATATCCAAACTATTTTAGTTATTTACATTTAAACTAGACCAAAAGTAAAATTATATTTTAATTTGCACAGGAATAATTAAAGTTAAGTTTAAAGTTTTCGAGATGTTGTTTCAGGTGGACTGTATTTATTTGATTGCCATCGAACATTTTTTTATAGGTTGGATGGCAGACGAGTGGGCGGGCCACATGATGGTAAGTGGTCACCGCCGCCCATGAAACCTGCATCACCAGAGGGCTTGCGGGTGCGCTGCCGACCTTGCAGAATCCTGATTGTTGTGAAAGAGGGCTTACTTGTATATCTCCTATATTTACATAAGTTTTAACTTAATTACAATTGTTTCACCAAAATGACTGCTGGGCTAGAAGTAAGAGAGAGAAAGACAGCGAAGCCGAGAGAGAGCCACTCAAGGTCTCGCGTTAACGTTTCGATGTAGAAATATTGTATTTGGTACAGATGTTAAAATATACGTAATAGTTCGTAGTTTATCAGTGAGGTCCGAAAGTTTCTGGCCTGAGATATGTCTTGATATCCAAAAAAACAAATAATACGTACTTGTAATTGTCATTTATCCTGCTAATTCGTGTGTATTTTTAGGGTTCAACCCTGGTTAGTTTTAATTCCTCGACTCTTAGAACAACAGGGAGTCGCAAAATTTTTAATTGTTTAAAGAGGAATATCGTTTCGTGATTAAGTTCCTTACAAAGGAAGGTGTTAGCCCGACCGATATCAAACAAAGGTTGGATAATGTGTAGGTACAGGGATTCTTCTTCATCAAACCACGTTCAAAGATTTCCATTTTCATTTTGCACGGTCAAAGATTGGTGTAAGCAATTTCTTTTAGGACGAAAGTCCATCGACGACGAACCTCGCTACGGCCGACCTGATGACGCGCTCATTCCAAACAACATCAAATTAGTGGAAGAAGAAGTTCTGAGCGACCCACGGCTAAAGACGAAAGAAATAACAGCAAGGACAGGGCTTTCAAAAACCACAGTCCTTAGGATTCTTCATGAACATCTTCATATGAATAAAGTTAGTGCGAGGTGGGTGCCAAAACTTCTTTCAAGTGTGCATCGAAGTGAACGAGTAGCGTGCTCTAAAGAACTTTTGGAGGCCTTTTAGAGAAACGGAAACGATTTTTTGGAGTCAATTGTTACTGGGCATGAAGCTATAGCTCTGTACTATGATCCTTTTTCCAAAAAGGAGTCGATGGAGTGGCGTCGTTCGGGTGAAGCACCGCCTAAAAAGTCAAAGGTGAAATCATTAAAAATACTATGGCTTCGATATTCTGGGATTGTCGAGGAATATTGCTTATAGACATAATAGAATGCAACACTACGGCGATTTCAAGCTGTTATGCTAACCTTATGGAGCAATTACCAGAAGCAATCACCCAGAAATGTCATGGAAAACTTAGCAAAGGTGTGTGCGGCTTCTCCATGACAATGCACTCGTCCATGTCGCCGCAATTGCGCAAGCTGCTATTTCAAAATGTGCCTTTATGGAAATTCACCACACACCCTATAGTCCTGTCTTGGCTCCCAGTGATTACTATTTGTTTTCAAAACTCAAGACGGACTTAAGGGGTAGAAGATTTTCCACTGATCATGAAGTGACCACTGCGGTTTTCGCCCGTTTTGAACACCAAACTTTTTATACTTTTTGACTATTTTATACTGGGATAGAAATGCTAATTAAACGATCCGATAAGTGTGTTCAAATAAACGGAGACTATATTGAAAAATAAAAATAGTTTCATGACCTTGAGAATCCTTTTTCTTTGTCAGGCCGGAAACTTTTGGACCCATCCTCGTATTTAGGTTTATTAAATTATACATATATTTTTAAAAATTTTTATGTGGATATTGAAGTTAGTATCGTTACCATCTTTTGTTTTTGTGTATAACTTTACAATAAGAAGATGACCTTTAACCGTTGAAATCCCTCGACATGGCAGTTTTCGAAAGTTAATTAATCTCCGTATCATTAAATTAGGAATTCTTTTCTGCAAAAAAATGCAAAACGTCCTTGATGAAGCTTGGGAAATAATTTTCGTCAAGCGTGTTTATTTTCTCAGTGGGTATTTTTGAAAGATTGTTGATAATATTATTTTACATAATATCTATGTAATGCGCTAGTCTAGCGGCTAATTTAGTTTCAGTTTGCGAATTTATGTTAGCTAGTACGCAAAACTTACAGTTTATTATTATATTTGGTTATCTTTGTTTCGAATTATGACATTTAAAATTCTGTTGTGATATTAAAATTAAAATGAAAAAATTCCAAGATTATATTCACTAATCCAAAGCGTTAAATGGGACAAATGAATTTAGCGCCCGATTTAATCAGCTTAGTCTCAATTTGCGGCACTGTACATACTGAGTTTTAGACTGTCTGATTCCTACAAATGAATTATAGTTTAAAATAAAAGAAATACAATAAAACATGCCACTGAAATAATGTAAAACCAGAAGAATATCAACTAATTTAAAGTATATTAAACCGTTATAAAGAAAGAAGTATCTTCTGAAGAAGAAATGAAATACCTCTGTATTAGAAAAATAAAATGATGCCTGTAAGAAATATAATAGACTATTGCTGGTTCTCATAAAAAAAAAAACAAATAAAGTAGATGACGTCATATTTTCATTTTCCTGTTACCAATATTATTTGTGACCTAATTTACTCAAAATATTCTCTTTTGTTACAGAGTAACACCCCACGCCACGCCAACGTGAGTACTTACATATGACGTTTGAGCACTTAGGATGTAACCCAAAATAATTTATTCCATAAAAATATTCAAATCATAACCTTTTCGCTCTGAGTATTATTTAGCGACGAGTTTTTACACATCAAGGATCAATAAAGCTGGTTTTACAATAAAAAAAGAAAACATGATTTTGTGTCGATTCTTTCGACGTCGTTTCTTTCCAATATTTCATACAATTATTCTATTCTCTACTTCTTAATAGGAACCGACTGTAGGAAAATAGTTTTGCGAGAAACAGAAAAATGTGAGACAAAAAAGAGAAGCTCCCAATTAAAATCATGGAGTTCTTATCATACGTGTGATAGAAATAAAAAGTTTTATCTATCTTATTTATCACTTCTCGGCCTATCGGCTAAGATCAAAGTGTAGTATCAAAGTGTGGATAAAACTTTTTATTTCTATCACTTGTTTTTATATCTATCAAAAAGAAAACATTAACAATCATTGTAGACACAAAATGCACGAACGGCGGTGTTATCGCTAAAAGCGATTTCTGCCAGATAATGAGATAACATTGGAGAGGCGCTTAATATTTTGATCACAGGTAGACGGTATACCGTATACATATTTAAATTGCGTACAGTGTGCATAATCTGATTTCATTTGAATTTGGTATACTTTTCCCCATCATCTGTGTAGACTTGATTTTGTTCAAAATCGATTCGATACCTAGTACGCTAGATTGTGCCAGGAATGGAGCCAACAAAAACCCATATCACTTTTTCCTCCGATGTCACAATGGCGTGACGTCACGAATATAACACAACAAACAAACGACCCAATTCACACCGAACACTTTCCATTACGATTTCAATTCGGATTGAAGCAATTAAAAACACATTAACGGCAGAAATGGTTGATGTGCACACGAGTACGATGAAAGTGTGATAAGATTTCAGGGTAATTGTTGTTTACTTTTACCATACATACATATATTATGGCAGATTTAGTTACGGTGAGAGATGCTGACGGGTCTGTAGCCGCGGACGCAACGAGTGCACAACTGACAGTTGTCGGGTGTACAGTGTACAACGCCCATGCATTCACAGCAAATTGTTCAACATTTTTTGTCCTATGATGATCCTAAACTTGTACAATCCTTTGAGACTCGAGCCTTAAACGCTCGTGAGCGTTGTAGTACAAGTTTTCAATGTTTGATGATAATTATGTAAATGTGTGGTGGCTGTCCTTGGAGAGGCCTATCTATATCCAGCAATGGAGAGACACAGGCTGATGGTATGGTAAGTAAGTAAGAACACTTTATTGCACACAAAAAAATACTGTGAAAATAACACAAAAGTTCAAATAAATAGGTATTATCGCTGAAGCGATCTCTTCCAAGCAACCTTAAGACGGGAAGAGATGCATACGAGCACAAGAATAATAGGTAGATGGTGCACATATTATTTATTTATGTAATCTACAGCCTTTTATGTAACTTGTTTAACAAATATGTTGCCAGTGCTAATGACCAATACAGATTACACTGACATTAAATACAGTATTTAATAGATTGTGGGCAAGTAAAGGTGATTCTTTATTAATAAAGCGTGCTGATTTATGTTTGCATTCGTATGTCCGTTTGTGTGTGTTGTGCGTCAGTGGGTACCCAGTGTGAGGCTGTGTATGTGTGTGTGTATTTGTTTAAGATGAGCTTTAAAATATTTGTCAGGAAATGGGTTTCAGGAGATATTATAATGATTTTGATGCTTTTTTATGATTTCCGTTTTTAATTTTTTCTTACTTAATAAAAATATTACTATTACTAAAAATATTATTATTAAAAAATATTACTTAATAAAATAAAAATAAATAATTATAATCTAGTTAATACTAATAAGACACAATATGACTTATGATCAGTATGAATTATAATAAGACACTTTATACCGCGAACCCGAATGTTTTGGAATGAACTGCCAGCTGAGGTATTTCCGTTGCGCTACGATATAGGGCTCTTCAAGAGAGCTGTTCTGCAAGGTCGGCAGCGCACCCGCAAGCCCCCTGGCGTTGCAAGTGTCCATGGGCGGCGGTGATCACTTACCTTAATGTGACCTGCCCGCTCGTTGGGGTATATTAGACCCCACCAGGCATGACTTGTATCAATTTTTGATCAGTTGACCAGCCATGCGAAGGGTTAAATCCTCCAGTCTAAAATAGTTATGATTAAGCTTATTATGTTTCATTAGCGCTGGCTCAGTACCTAGCGCTCAGCGCTTATTTTTACAGCACTAGAAGCCAAAATTAAGAAGTTTGTTTAATCATCACTTTCTGAAGAAAAAAATGACTTCTCTGAAAATTCGTCATCATTTCCGACTCCTGTCGCAGAACAAACATCAGTGACAGCCACTAACAATTAGGTTTTTAAGTCATCTCGTCGAAGTGAATGGAGGTTCGCACAAAAAATACAACATAATAAAGTGCATTGAACCAAACTGTGTCAAAGTGTCAAATGTTATGCAAAACGAATCAGGAAACGGACACAATGTATGTTAACTGGTGTTAACACTGAAAAGAAATACGTTACGCGACATTGCGTAACTGTAGCGCACCGGTACACTAGATCCGCACAACCGGATCGTTGTCCTCACATTTGCATATAACACAAAACTGGACCCCGAAGCAACGAATTAATTAAGCTTAAAATGCTTCCTAATTAGAATTCTGATTCGTTTGTAGACAGCTATTGTGCCAGTGTCAATAACCATCCTACTTTGAGGTTTGACAATTCAGTAAGCCTTAATTTTAAATTGTACCCCGATTTCTGATTGATTAGAGAAATCTAATCGAGATATCTAATTTTAGAAGTCTGTTAACTTTGATTGATTTCTAAAAAGTTGATTAAAATGTAATTGACTAATTAGAATGAAACATCCAATAATGTAGTTGTTATTTTCGATGATCAAAAACTTAGCGTGGATCGTTACGGAAATTTCGACTTTGTGTTGAAGATTTTCAGAACAGAATTCCTTGCAATATAACTACTTATTAAGTACCTTGTTACTTATCAGTTACTTAACTAGCATTTACCAAAATATTTTTCATTTTCTCCCCAATTATTCTGGAACACTCGGAAGTCGTTGCTGCGAAATTGGAATGGAGTTCAGCTCATATATTCGATGACCATGTATTAGTCCAATTGGGGTCAGTTTTTGCTGATTTTCCATATAGCGAGCGACAACGTCGCCCCCCCCCCCCCCCCCCCCCCCACAATCACCACCCCACGGTACTCGTATCTTCCATTTGTACAAACTGATTTTGTTTACATTTGCTTTGATGAACAAAAAGTTTATAAAATAACATAATAAACAACGCTCCAGTTTCACGTACATACGTTCGGTTCACGTTCTTTTAAAAGTTCTGAATAATATTTTTTCATTATTTTCCTTTGAGACACAAAAGCGATTTCCTATAAATACATTCAGCTCCAGCAATTCTCAAATTTAATTCAAGTTAACTTCCTCGAATGATTTTCTGTAATAAGATTTAGTGGAATTCTGAAAATAAAGACAGTTTGTCTAACCTGACATAATTGACTTACCGATGTTTCAAATGGCCTTATATAGGATTTTGGAGAAGTCCTAAGAACAAATACAGTTTATCCGAAGACTCATACGTAATACATTTATCGAAGTGTGCTCAGTTGCTACCCCTTCTAAGCTTCAGTACTGTTATTTTTAGAATACATCTACTTTATCTCACAAAGTTTCTAACATCGTTTCTAGTTCCTTCGCAAAGTTTATATACCCCCCAACGTTCTGTGAGTTACAATAGTAATACGAATACTTCTGAGAACATTCGATTCTAACGGTCCACTAAACCGAGGCATTTCTTCGACTGCACATCGAAGCACTTAAATTTAAGACGGCTTTACGCTTCGAAGCCGGTAGCGAAATGCGCATAAATGTGAACGTCGTCGTAGAAAACAATCAGAGTGATCTTCGACGGTTTTCTATATAGTAACTGCTACAAACACCTGTAACCAATAGGATCGTATATTAATAAAATAAATGTAAAGTTCTTTTGGTGTTTCCAAAACGTGTTTTGGGAAGATTCAAGGATAATATTTTCTT
Organism: Sesia apiformis; assembly: GCA_914767545.1. Taxonomy (NCBI): domain Eukaryota; kingdom Metazoa; phylum Arthropoda; class Insecta; order Lepidoptera; family Sesiidae; genus Sesia; species Sesia apiformis. Next base: position 20,488,331 of record OU611948.1, on the reverse strand, counting down.
AGGTTTTCGCGATTACTATACATAGCAATTAAACAACTTTGAACGGTTTAAATCGCGTATATTTAACATTATTTATATCCCGACGTTTCGAACACTTTGCAGTGGACGTCACCCCGTGACCACTTAAACCGTTTTAACCGAAGCGATTTAAACCGTTCAAAGTTGTTTAATTGCTAAGATTCAAGGATGTTTCAAGATTCAATGTTACGTCCTCGCTTTTCGTCTCTAAAAATTTTGTATTTGCCAAAATGTATAACACTGGTATAATTAGTACCTACCTATCTACCAATTAACCCTTTCAAATATTTTTCTTTAACAAACTTTCTTGGCTTCTACTTCTACCCTTATTTGGCTGGTGGTTCATTGTTTACTTAACAATCTCCTGAATCAGAGTTCGTAAAAGCAGTTTAATTTTCCTTCGTTCTTAATTACAGTCGTCAGGTAAACCAATTGTCTTAAGTTATGACAAGAAAAGTAACGTAGAAAGTACTTTTAAAACAGAATTGGATTTCGCACCACAGTTGACTAATCATGTTCTCACATTATCACGCCGATTTGCAACATCATCGCGCATAAGCACGTGTGTATCGATTGTTTTTAATCGATTGCAGCAACTATCGATATCAGTTAATGCGTTCATCGATGTAGGTCACTAGTGTGTTAATTTGCACTATATTTTTTTTACTTTCGCCTTTCTCCGCTGGAACTTAGTTCGAAGCAGATTTTAGATTTTATTTCTTCTTCACAGCAAACTTTTCTTTTAATCGTTCATTGGTTTCACTTGAAACTAAACGCACAGGTTTAACACGATACTTCCTGTAAACTCGAGTTTAACTCGATAACGAGTTTCATTTTGGTTTCGGAATTAATGAAATGTACAATCACAAAAATTTGTTTTTTTTTCTGTCTCAAATATGTACTTCCTTTCGCGTTCCTTGATCCAAGAAGTAGTGACCTTCCACGTATTACCTTCTTTCCAATATTGTTTTGCTATCTAATCTCGTTAGTGTACGGTCGCAATAAATAACTGTAGATCCACTTATTTATTATTCTTATTTTTTAATAATACATATTGTCATATTTGATACGTATGACTGTGACGTGATACCATTTAATTAATATATTATGTTGTCAATATTTGTTTAATAATACTTAATTAAAAATAAATGATAGAGTGGCTCAACAATTAAATATTAGTGTTATTAATTATTATTTAATTATTGATACTTCCAAATACAATATTCTCATTTTTATAATTATAAAAAGAAGGGAAGGTCTTTATAGCACAGTTTCCAAGCAAAAAGCTTGTAGTTTCAATTGACACCTCATTCGTTGTCTCGGCAATCTCGGCACGCGACCGTGTCATGTAAACAATTCAACAGATACAATCGGCCTACTTCATATTCTGCGGTGTAAGTTTCAGGAGCGAAACATTTTTATAAACATTCTATAGAGATTAAACGAGAATACAGTAAATGTCTGTCCTGACAATTCCATCGTCCGCATGCCACTGCAAATGATATTCCTCCAGCATACCTACTATGTACTTTAAAATTTTCATATCCAACGCCAGGAAAGCAGTTAAATTCTTTTTTTTTTACCTAAAGTTAAAATATCTTTCACCTCTAAAAGAGTAAACTCGCCAATCAATTTGACCAGCGTGGCGTTTTAAAGCCATATATTCTTCACGCACAAGATAATGTACTGGAAGAGACTGATATCCAGTAGTGGACGAATAAAAAGATTGGTTACAGATATCCTTCAAATATTTAAATAGGTCGTTTCATTCACAACAAAGCAATTTCTTGAGACTTAACATTTATAATACGTCAAACTCTAAAGGTCAAACTCTCATCATTGATGTCACCTTTGTGTTATTAATTTTCATTGGCGCATTGTCTTTAACATGTTTGTTTTTCTTTTATTCTGCTTTGAATGTGTCTCTTATTAAATCCCTTTAATTCCAATAGATCTTTAGTAAATCAATTCGTCCATTCCATTAGCCAGTGTCTTTCCACTGATGGACATAGACATCTCTGTTTTTTTATTTGTGGAATGAAGGCGACAGACGAGCATACAGTCCACTTGATAGTAAGTGGAAACTATCTCCATGGACATCCGCGATGCATGCCAACATCATTTCAGAATGACAAACGTTGACACGCCCCCGGATGCGCTGCCTACCTTTGGAGATATAGGAATGGATTTGAAGAAAGGGTTAGGGAAATAGGATAGGGGATCTCTATATCCACCAGTCGATATGGACCTGCTTTTTTCGTCTTCGTAGGTTCAACGTTATGTGTTGTTCGTTTATCAGTTTATTGTTCATCGGTTCATCGCTTATGCCTTAAACCACACACTGACTAATTCTGTATACATTTATGCGGATGCGATTCGCTCCTCCATAAGGACCGTTATATTAAGCTGGTGTCTTGCGAAGTCTTTTAAATTGATTGTATGGTTTGACTGTTATATATTGTTTCTTTAATGGATTTGCCACAGTTATGCTCGGCATATTTTAATTTAAATATTTGTATATTTAAGCTTTACTACACTGAAATTGCACAGGAGGCGGACTTAGTGCCTAGTGACGTTCTCTGCCATTCAATCTTTGGTTAAACAGACATGCAATAAGGTGGTACAAATTAAAATCCTTGTAAAGTGCACAGTAAGACTGATTACAAAATATGCGTAAGTACATATAAATACATAATATAAAATCCTTATACGTACATGAAATACATACCATATAAATATGTAATAATAAATAACTTATAAATACATGAAGTACATGCATATTGATTAAAGTTGCTGATGATTAAAGAAAATTTGTATAAAATAAAGTATGATAAAAATAATAATTAAGTAGTAATAGACATAGCGATCCCGAAGCATCCTTTGAAAGACGTTCCGAAATAAGCAATTCGATTTTTAAATTTATTAAAAAAAAGACCTTTATTGATTGATAGAAGACTTTTCCACAAAATATAATTCTTTTTATATCACATTCACGCCCTTGTCTACGCTAATATTATTATTAATAGTTGTATAATGACCAGCGATAAAGAACTAATGTGAACTAATGAGGCATTCTACTGTTTCTCCTCACTCACAATAATTGAAGGAAATGTGTCGAATTAATAATACTTTCGACACTTTTATTCCGTAATAAGTAATAATAGAGGCAATTACTCGCAGTTTCTAAAGCGCAGTTAAATTGCAATATAAGTTTCAGTGCAAGTAGTTGACGCTTTCTGGTTTTCGTATGTGTTGCTTTCGACAACAATTCAATTACTGTTTACCCAAAAGAACAAACAACAAAAGAGTTGTATGTTTCGGTTATTTTTTAAAAATTGCAACTTTGGGGTTATAAATAAGTCGCAGAGGCTCTTTCACTTGCTTAAATGTGCAGTAGCAAACAGTAGATTCAATCAAAAATACACACATCATTTATCAGTATTGCAACTAATAGCAATTGTTAATAGCTATCATAGACTATATGAAAAGTAGCGCTTGTACACACGGCAAAATAGATAAGTTTGCAGACAACTGAGCTTACTTACTCACTACTCACTTACTATATATATCGACAGTTATGTACTGAGACCTCTAACTACAAGTTGATCAATTTTACAGGAGATGGAGAACGTTTAAAAATCTGTTACAAAGATAAACTTTAAATATTGTTCAAGAAATGCTTACCATAGGTATATCTTTTTGTTTTTTTTTTTTATAGGGAATAGGCGGATGAGCAAGCGGTCCCACGTGATGGTACGTGTTACCGCCACCCATGGACACCTGCAACACCAGGGGGTATGCGGGTGCGTCGCCGACCTTGCAAAATCCTATTCACAGCTTTCTTGAAGAACTCCATATTGTAGCGTAATGGAAAATTCGCGGTATAAAATGATTTTTGGACCGAACAGTAAGCGACACCTCCGTATCAAGGAAATGCGGATGGACCGCACTTCTGTGATGGGAAGTGCGGTTGTAGAAACTTTTAAGCAGAAACGTAATTAACCGTCGCCTACGGATACATTTTAAGTGTATAGACAAAAAAAAACAAAATTCAGTAATATGTATGTATGTTAGTAGGTCTCAGAACGTAACCATCGATATATAGATACGACGTTAACTGATTCACTGATTGTGTAAGAAAATTTTACTGACGGCTCTTCCATAGCCCAGCTGGTTGAGCGTCTAGCCAGACTGTGAACAAAATCTATACAAATTCAAATATTGCACGCAAACTTATCTATTTAGCCGTGTGTACGTTTTACAGTCACGTACGGGGTACCATAATTGGCCATTCATAAAACTTAGAATCGAATGATTACTTTATGATTACGAAAGGGTACCTACTTTAATATGTTGCTGACTTTGCAATCCCTTGAGTCGATCATTATCCTTGCTGAAACAAGCCGTAAATACAAACCTATAATTAAAAACCCATAAAACAATGTATGTAAATAACCAATAAAAATATTAATTATAGTTCATCAAGCATCAAGCAATCAATCTTGAAAGGGGAAACATGGAAAAACACGTTACGTGAATTATGATTTAGTAACAATTATAATTATTATACTGAACTAGCAGGAAGGCGTAAAAGCCGTAACTTTCGCCCGATTCAGTAAATACACAGCTATTGCCAACGTCGGGATTCAGTGAAGCGATAATTGGTATATCGTCCATATATGAAATATAGTTGGGCCTTTCTTATGCCTTTATAATGGTATCCTATAACTGTATTTAACAAATGAATAAACTACATCGAGACAATTACTTACTACAAAGTATGTATTTATTATTATATCAACGTCAGTATTGAGATTGGAGATTAAAAACAAAATATTGAAATGTGGCAGAAAAGCCCGCCCTGCAGAACAGAATTCAGCTCGGTTTCCATGTATAGTCGTCTTCTCGCATTTCAGCGTCCTTGTATTGTAATTAAAAGGCTTCGCCTAGCGATTGTGATTTGGCGAGTCTACTTTTTAGGGGTCATATATGCGGTTTGTGGTGGCCGCCCCGGTAACCTTAGAAGTCAGGTTATAGCCATCCATATAGGACTTTGTGTTTATTTATTTATTATGTTGTTAGACTTTAGGCTAATGGGCATTTAACACAACGCGGTGAACTCATATAAAGTAAATGTATAGCTAGTCCATCATTTTTGCTTCACTGCTTTCACTCATTCCCTTCACATTGTCTTGTGCATGAGGGATACCACGCTGTTAGGAGACCACTCTTTTAAAAGTGGGTGTAGTGTCGCGGCCACGTACGATGCTGAGATGTGATTCCTACAAACGTGGGCAACACTTACCCCCTCATAATTTAGTCTCTCAGAAAGCTATGAAGAGCGTTATGCTCGGAGTTTCTTTGCGGGATAAAATCCGAAACGTACTAGAAATTCGACAAAGAGATGTCTCAATTCGACAAAGAGATGTCTCAATTCGACAAAGAGATGTCTCAATTCGACAAACAGATGTCTCACCGACATAGCAAGCGTAATTACATGACACGAATCCATAAATGGAGACCACGTACCGGGAAGTGCGATGTTTTACGCCTTCGGCTAGGTGGACTGAAGTCGGCTGAAAGAAGTTTGTCTAGAGTGACTGAATAAGAAGAGTGAAAGAAAATATTATAACGAGCCTTTGGAGAAGCCTATATCTAGCAATGTAGACATGATTCATTCGCTTGAAAGTGTCCTTATTATCTTTCATTATTTTACTTCTCGCACTTGGTAAATGATTGATTACTAATTATAAAGATACTAAAATATTATTAAAAACTAACCATTTTTATTTAGTGATCCCGTTATTTCCTACCAGGCTAGCATGAAACTCCGGAGGCTGTCCAAACGGGTCAGGGACACCGCATAACGCTGACGCCAACTGACATTGTACGTAGCCTTTCATTGCTTTAAACTAGTTCATTGACGCTTTATTCAAACTGTTTTGAATACAAAATCACAATATAATAAGTGTAAAATGTTTGGTTGTACATATAAATCATAAAAACTATTCAAGTGTGATGATATGATAGTGTTGTGGATCAACATAGTCTTCTCTCATAAAAGACTACAGTGAATGTAAGCATATGTTTCGGTAGTGACTGAGATATTCCAGAGCCCATTCCCATTCCTCTTCCTCCCCATTTTCCCAACCCTTCCACCAAATCTATTCCTTTCAATCTCTAAAGATACGTCGCGCATCCAGTGGCGTGCCAACGTTTGTCATTCTGGACTGATGTTGGCATGTATCGTGAATGACCATGGGTGACAGTATCCACTTACCACCAGGTGATCTGTCTGCTCGTCTGCCGCCTTCTTTCCATAAAAAATAGCCAGTGTGATGTGATTATAGTCAACTTGATAGATAATTAGGTATCTCAACTCACACGCCTTATTTAAATGAGGTCGTGTTAAAAATCGACCCTTGCCACCGAGTGACCACCTATGTACGCGTTTATCACTTATTAACTTATCACTAACTTTCGTTACCGTGAAGGAGAAAATCAGAAGATCGTAAGAAAACCTGCATACTCAAAAAAAAATGCGTTTCACCAAATTCACCATTAATTGATAATAATGGTTCCAAAGTCCTGTGTCTTGAAGTAGGTCTTTAGAGGTTGATACAATACAGTATTTTTGTATACAAAGGACATCATTTAGTTTTCATACATTGTTGAACTAAGAACTGAAAGTGCCGGCCAAACAAAAGTAATGCCGTATTCTATTAGAACTTATTCGTCTAAGCATTTCCATGTAAAGTGTGAATTATAAAAATAAAATAGGCTTGTTCTGTCAGTACATACAACTTTGAACACCGTTTGTTGGGACACCAAAGTTCTAAGATCACTTTTATTTTCATAGAAAATGTCTGAAAATTCAGATTTGTTTAACTCAAATAACATCACAGAAAATTACCCTGCAGCTTTGGTGCCACAGTAATAAATGCTTAGATTAATAAGTCTTAAATACCGACCAAACAAAAGTAATATATCATTACTAAATAATGTCCTTTAACACTAGACCAGTGATAATCTGGTTAAACTTAATGAGAATTATGACGAGATAATCAATTGTAAGGGATTATGATAAAGAAATAATCATAAAGGAACCATTGAGAATCTTGGAAGGAAAATATGTCTATTTAAGAATAAATTCAAGGAACCCCAAACGAAAAGGTGCTAGGGAGGCGTATTTTATTTAAACAGGGACCGTCTCAAGGACTTGGCAGCTTTAGTTACCGACACGTGCCGTTCCTTTGGAACTTCTGCAATTAATCTTCTCGGTTGTCATAAAACCCTAGTACAAATTGTTTACTATAAAGAAATATCTAGTTACTTTTGACGTCCGACCTATTTTATTGAAACCTTTAATACCAGTTTCTTGTTTGAAAATCCTTGAATTTTTTTTTATAGAATGAAGGCGGCATACGAGCATATAGTCTACCTGGTGATAAGTGGATACTGTCGCCCATGGACACCCGTGGTACATGCTAACATCAGTCCAGAATGAGAACCATTGGCACGCCACAGAATGCGCTGCCTACCTTTAGAGATGTAGTAATCGATTTGGAGAAAGGATTGGGAGAATGAGGGGATGGAAATGGGCTCTGTCACTCACTACCGAAAAACGTATGTACATTGGGAAATAGGATAAAGTGGGAAATGCATTTCAAGGTAGTCTTATATGAGAGAGAGGTAACGAGGACAATCGAGTGCACCCAGCGCACGGTGGGGTATTTGAATGATCTGAACGGCCAAAAGTCTATTTTGTAAAAATGAACGCAATTAAAAAAAAGAAGCCACGCAGCAAAGATGACTTATAAGGAAACAATGCACTAACATTCGTTCCGTCGTCCGCGTAACAACAGGCTCGCACGGGCCAGTCGGAACTTGATTGTCATTTTGAATGTTCGTGTATTTCTCGGCGCGGGGCGCGTCGTTCTATGCGAAACAATATTTTCTTAAATTAATAATATAGCCTTGGGTTTTTGATAACAATGAAGTGTTATGGATTTTAACAGAATGGGTAAGTGTGTATACTTTTTAGATATTTTCGTTGAAATAAGAAGTACTATGACTACTGTAGAAAAAAATAAAAATAATTTTGATTACAATTATTTTTTTGTCCCTTTTTTATACTAATCGGGGATTATTAGTTGTACTTCCCGAGGTTTCTCGGCAATTCTTTTTTCTGCATCAACTACCTTGATCTTTCTACTAGATCTTTCTACTTTCTACTACTACTACTATCATTCTCTACTATGGAACGTCAATAGGTCTTAACTGCATTTATTTCCTACGTGTAACTTTGTTTTATTTTTTGTTTTAGGGTCAGCAAATGTTAAAATAATGACTCGAAGGGAGTTGTTTAAGATGATGCAGCGACAAAATTTACCAAACATAAACCAAAAACTGGATTTTGTGGAAAGTTACCTACTAAATTATGATGACCATACAGAAGATGAAATAATGAATATCAAGCATATTTTTTCCCGTTTTAAGTCTGAAATGAAATGTCGATAGACTGCGGCACGCGGTAAGGAAGAAACATTCATCATGAATAATACAGATTGGCTGGAAAATACATTTAGGATCCCCAAATCGAATCGACCAGGGCGGCCAATCAAAACATTTGGTGAATCAAGTGAGAGATCAAAAAGAAGAAAAACGGAAGAATTAAGGAGCTCTACAGATGTAGAAGCACTTGCTCATGCTGCTCAGGTGAAGTTGGCAACTTCTGGAAAGAGAGACGCTCTCTCAAATCGGGCTAGAAAGTATAAGCAAGTATTTGCTATGTATCATCAGAAAGACAAATCAAACACTCAAATGTCACCATTACAAGCACTTTCGATATTTGTCGAAGCTAGTCTTTCCAGAGACCAATACGAAATCATAAGAAGGGCTAGCAAGAAACTTTATCTCGCATACAGTATTATACAGCGGATAAAATCGGACTGTTATCCAGATAAGGAATCAATTAATGTGACTGAAACTTGCGCCGAAGTTAATATTCAAGCTTTACTGGACGGTCACACGACTGTTAATGCACTTGAATGAAGGTTTAGAAACTTTGAGTGAGGAAGAAAGAAAGGCACTGCTAATAAGGTGCAAATGAGGCTGTGATGGATATAAACAGAAGTTCCGGACTGTTAAGCTCAGATCCATTATTAACTGGCATGAGGCCCTTTCCAGGGAAGAAAACACAACCTTTTTTTAAAAGAAACCAGTTCCCCATGTAGCACAAGATACCGAAGAGTCTGATGATGGGGAAAATGGAGGTAAATCTGAATTGTCCTCTGACGAAGAAATCTCATCTTCTGACTGATTTGTTTTGTACGTATTTCATTTTTCTTGTCACGTAATTAAATGTAGTGAAAATTTAAAAAATAGAATTTTATTCAATGTTAAAGTAGTATCTATCACTAAAATTGCTACAAATTACCTGGATAGTACACTTACAACCGATTAAACTACAAAAATAATTTTGGCCGCCCAGATCATTCAAATAGCCCACCGTGCAGCGACTCATGGATTGCAGTGTTGTACACCCCCATTGCAGTGTACTCGTACATTACAGTTTGACAGGACTCTAAGTCAGAACTCCTAACTTTTTCGAACTACCGTCACCTATTACAAAAAAAAAGTTACTCTGTGTACCCGGGAGAATGCGAGTAGGTAAACACTAGGATTTATGTTGCGCTAAAAATGTACGACCAGTTTTCCAAAAAATTCTCTTGCCTTTAAATGTCTACCGCTTCTTTATATTCAATGAAGGCAGGAGGCCTGCGCGTTAGGATACTATTGTCCTCTTAGGATTTTCCACATCCCCTGGAATGGTAATATGGGGATATTACCATTCCAGGATACTTTGGGAAATATTGATTAAATTATTGATTATATATTGATAATATTTAAATTATTATCGAAAGAAGGAATTAAGGCGGTCACCTTGAATTGTCTGTATATTGACAGATGATTTACAAATCTACTTGTAGATATGTGTTGGCGTGTACAAATTTCTAAATGTCTGTTCGGTACATATACATATTGTACAGGTCAATTCGGTACAATTTCGTATTTGTAGAGCTCTGTGTGTCGACAGTAACATTTCTACTTTTAACATTTTCATCTCACTCAATCACAAGTTTCGTGTTCATTGTACACTTCTAATAGTACTCATTATTTCCATGTAACATTTATTACCGCTAAAATCGATCGCTTTATTTCACGCCAGAACAAAATAACAGGATTGTAAACACATAAAATGCACAAAAGCCGGTCTTATCGCTATAAAGCCATTCTGCCAGACAACCGTTGCGTAGAGGGTTAATAAATTTAAAATCACACGTACAATATACAGAATATATAATACATAGTTATATAAAATATACATGAAGTGCTATATCGGAAGCAGTAATAACATAATAAGACCAGTGATAATAAAAATGACAACAGTTATGACAATTATTTACACTTTTTTAGTTAGAAATATTTCTCAATCTATCCATTTCAAGTAACGCATCATTACGGTAGAAAGTCATGTTTTGTTTTACAAAGTTTCATGTGCATGCTACTAACCGTTGAGTAGTGCCCTCATGAGGAGACAATCCTGTCTGTAGCATCAGTTCATGGTGTAAATCATGTTTAGCTATGAAAATTAAACCTACATGCAAAATTACGTATCTCTGCTACTAATCGTTGAGGAGTGCCCTCATGAGGAGACAATCCTGGCTGCAGCATCAGTTCATGGTAAAGATCATGTTTAGCTATCAAAATTAAACGTATATGCAAAGTTTCGTGTCCGTGCTACTAACCGTTGAGGAGTGCCCTCGTGAGGAGACAGTCCTGGCTGCAGCATCAGATTATTTCTATCATTTTAGTGTATTGTCGTTAGAACTGAACAAGCATGCAAAATTTCAAAGTCGTAAGTTTAGAGGAAGTGGTTCAAATTTGGCTTGCAAGATTTATCCCAAACATACTAACAGGTGAAGTTAAATAAAAGCTTGTAAAAAGAAAATATTAAAGATATAACTAGAAATGAATAATAGAAACGTATTTGCTAAAAGTAACAGCAGAGAAATTTTTAACTATTTATATTAAAGATATACATATATATATAACTTTGGTTTAATTGTTAACCCTTACACGTCCTTACGTACATTAACTTGGCGGATTGTACGATGCTAAAACCATGCATAATTTTAGTATTACAGTTATCAAGCTAAGGTTTGTTCCGGTAAAAAAAAAATAATGGAAGAGTTCTTAGTCTGATCTATATTGTAACACGATTTAAATAACGGTATCCCCTTACTCCATTATTGAATTATCGCATGAACCTGTAATAAAAATCCGTGTGTAGCGAATTAATATCATGATCGCGTGCTTCCTGCGGCCATTAAAAAGTTTGCCAATCGACAGTTAATTAAGTATAATTTTGCTTTCCGTCGCCGCCATACGCACAAAATCCCGAAGTTCCACTTCAGCTCCAAATCTAACGCATATTTGACTAGATAGCGCCTTTTCTACATAGCAGATAAACAGCAATGAACGACTGCGAATGGAAACGATCGCTTGCTGATAGGTGAAGGTAAATCTGCCGGCGAACCTGCCTGTCGTAGTCCCCAGTAGCTGTTTGCCGCGCAAACCTCTCGGTCGTCTTATACCACAGTTATAGCGCCCTAGTTCTTTCAATCGTGAAATTCACAAGATTTTGACAATTTTGTGTTATTGTTTGATTCAAGACTTTTGGATTGTGTGATTTGTGTGTGCAGTTTGTGAACTGATTTAATTTCTCAGTGTTTTTAATTGCAGTTTCGTGTTCAAGTTTAAAGGTAAATGCGTGTTTTAGAGGCTTTATTTCTGTTTTCCCTCCATTCATTTGTTTGTAACCTTCACTGCCTTCTTTATTTATGGTTGCTGTGTTTGTGTCGTGCCTTCTATGTGTTTATTTTAGCGGAATAATATTTTGTACTTCAGATTTTTTTTTTTTTAATTATTATCGCGAAGGTCAAGCTCATTGCTTTGATCTGTTTAAGAATCGTGCAAATATAACATCGCATAATGTAGTTTTTTTTATATTGGGTGTTGTTTAATTTTATATTTTATTTAATTTTGTTATATGATTATTTTCCTAAACATTATCACGTTTTTCTTTATCCGCTTTAATCATAATTTAATTATTTACTCCACAACGTTATCTTTTTATTGCTTAACCAATGATGCTGGACCAACTTCCAGGGAAACACTGATGACTAATATTAAATGGTTTACCTTGTCATACGTCTATTACCGGTAACTGTGTCACTTGCGTTTTGGATTTAAAATTAGTTTATAGAAAACTTATCCTATAAGTTCCTTATAGGATAAGTTTTTTTTTTATAATACGCTTGCTTTATAACATGCCATCAGCCTGTGTTTCTGCATAGCAAGATATAGCCCTCTTGTAAGATTGGCCGTCATATGGATTTCTTCTTATATAAATTCTCATCCAACCTCATCCGTATCCTATGCCTCAAGAGATCTTTTCATTACGCCACGATATGAGGTTTTTCAAGCAGGCTGTCCAAAATACAAAATTTCTTTATTGGCCAAAATTAACTTAAGATAGGTACGGTACACAAAGTTTCTGTTGGGTCCCGTACTAAGATATGCCTGCATCGAGGGAATCCAAGTTACGAATGATCTAAGTGGAGTTACAATTCAAGATCTAGGGTTACAATTGAAGGCTGTGAATAGGATTTTGTAAAGTCGGCGGCTCCTGGTGGCCACATGCCATTGCAACGTTTGCTCAGTCGTTAGAGGGGTTCTTAGTAAGTAAATGACACCCAGTCTTCACTCGAGCAATTTATTTAACAGTAATCAGTATTTAAATAGTAAAAAAAACACCTCATATGGTGTTTATTTTTACAAATGTATTGTTACACAGCAGGATAACAGTAGCATGCGCAATTACGAGTATAAGCGTTTTATGTTATATTCACAAACATACAGATACACAAGGCTTTACCGAAGTAGGTATAATAGGCACCGTTTTTACAGATCGAACATTAGACAGCATAGTGAATCAAAAAGCAATCGAGTCAAAGAGTTTGATATAAATTTGAATTTAAGGGTGTAGATTGTTGGCCTGAGATCTCGATTTCGAGCGACCGCAGCGCCAAAGTTTAATGTAACATCCGACGGGGCGGATGAATGACCTAGAGAGCGCGATTTTCAAAATGTTTTGCAACAAACGTTCCACGTTGAGAAATTGTTATTGAACTTGAATATTTACAGCATAACAATAACGTTGAATTTTTGGAAACTAGCTGTTGATTCTTTTTAATAGATTAATAAGAGTAGTTGAGACACAATTTTTATGTTTTTCTATCATTTGACATCTGACATTTTTGTATTCTACTTACCTAAAATTCCAACTATTTATTTATTTGTAATTTCACTACCAAAATTTATTCTAATTCGTAAAATATTCATTCAATAAAATAATTGCAAATTCAGTAGGAAGTGTGTTTATCTCTACGCAAGGAAATGTGCCTATTGCGTAAACTCAAATACTTACTTTTTGTTTACGATCACCTCGTCGATATCTAAAAAAAATCCTAGGGTTTTAAAAAAAATGTCAATAAATGAAACACAAGTATAAAAATGATTTATTTACTACACAATAACAAATATGAGTCGCCATTACTCGCTATCTCAAAAGCGTGCTAGGGTTGTACAAAAATTAGTAAATAAATGAATTATTTACTAATTTTAACAGAAGTTTGTAAATTATTAATATACTAATTAAAAGTATGTAATTAAACAATAACGAAATATGAGTTCAAAATTCTAATGGTTTTTCATTCGATTACGGATCAAGTTCTGATTTCTGCTAATTTGATGATAAAATCAATGGCTATCACAAAACCTATCAGAATGAAAACGTTACCAGCTGCCCGATTCACGTAAGTAATAAAAACCGTAGCGCAGTGACGTCACTTCGTTTTTTGCAAATTTAGCCCTTTTAACCGACTTAAAAAAAGGAGAATTCTCAATTCGCTGTATTTTTGAACCAATTTTTATGATTCTTTACACCAGGTAACTCAGAAATTGTATAGTAATTGAGCTATTGGAAGATTTATGACAATCCAAGACTAGATAAGTAAGTGCGTTTAAAACAGAAAACCAAAAGGCGATTTCTAAGTTCCTAAGTTAAAACGACTTTTGGACTGGCGTGTTTACGTGAATCGACTGGCTGGGTAGTTAAGTTACCTGTATCTTTCAAAATCATTAGGCGTTCTTCTCTTTCATAACACGTAAAGCTCTTTCTTTCCTCTCTTTCATAGCCTCTATGATACTGGGCGCGTCACGAATGGGCATGCTTCGTGACTGCCGAGGATCAACTAATTCTGGAAGTAGGCAATCGTAATAAAACCTAACTAATTTCATGTCCATTTTCTCCTCCCAAAATTTGTCGTCCTTTTCTATAATATAAACTTTCATAGGTACAGTAGCACCAAACCAGATGCCAAGCATGCAAACGTTTCTTTTAGTAATATGTACCTGTCCCTGAATTTGGAAATACCAGTTATGATTTTTATTTATGACATAACCCTTGGAAGCCTTGTCCTTAACCCAAAAGGTATGTTTGGCCATTGCTTCATCAAGAGTCATGCCAGCTAAAGAATGTGGGCACTTAATTTCAATTAAACCGTTTGCATAAATGCCATCTGGTGTAGTACCAAGAAATTCATATTGATCGTCGACGAACAAACCGCAACCTTGTATACTAATATTCTCTTGAATTTCTAACTGTTTAATTGCGGTTTCTTCGTTTTCGATACCGTACCGTACAGCAGGCAAACTGGAGATATTACTACCATAAACGATTTTACGAACAAGAACAGCACAACTTGTGCTCTCTCGTTTTTTACAAACTTCCCCGAACGATGATGAGGTTAGTAATTTTCTCCTTGTACTCATCCACTCAGAACTACTTCTTTGCAAATGGGTCGACCTTTCAAGCTCCTCTCTTTCAGCACAAGACAACTTTAAATCGGCTAAAAAAGATGACTTGGCTTTCTCATATAATTCTGGACTCAGATCAGGTTTTTCGCAGTTTGGTCCATAGTGAGCGTCTTTCGATACAGCGCTGTGGCTCTTTTTCAATCTTAATTTAGGTTTAGCAATTAAACGGATTCTACGATTACAATTTTCCACTTTCGCGATCAAAGGATTAGGACTAGATTTAAATATTACTTCATGAGTTTTACTATGAATCGATCCTGTATTAAAAGACACAACAGCAGCTGCGCATCGGCCCGCATAAGAACCACGGGAAGAATAATTTACACGCTTACCCCCTACTAATTTGGCAATCACTGCGTTAAAACTTTCAACTATATTACTTGTACAATTATGAATTAAACTTCTAGAATGATATTACAGTCTTTTACTTAAAATGTGTACCGCGTCCATTAATCCGCATCCAACAATTGCTGGAAGCAACCCAACAGGTTCTATTCGACGAGTATCAGGTCTACAGAAATACTCCTTGCAATATTGGTGATTACCAAATACGTGTTGTGGACCATTTAGGATATCTTCACTAAGATTTTTTATTTTTTCTTCGAGTGACTGATTTTGATCGCCCCAATATTTAATAGCGCATTTTACACCCGTTCTTAAACGCAAATACCTTTCTTTTAGGAATTTCCGCAATTCGCAAGGATACTTAGTGTCTTTCGACAGTTTCTCCAAGCTATTGCAGTAGTTTCGTAAAAGATGATTTTTGCATTCAATTTTCTCTACTGTTAAATTACCGTACGGTCGCGAATCTAATATTTTTTTATAAGTACTGGAATCGCCGTCTGCTACAAATTTATTATAAATTACACCGTGATCAACAATGGAACGTTTAAACCCCTCAACTATTATGGTCGATTCCATACCGGTAGATGATCCCGAATAATTCTTGAAACAACGGTGTTCCGAGGGCTGACTGTCGTTCTTTGCGGCTCGTGCACAAACTACGCAGTATTTATTTTTAACTCCAAAAAACAATACTTTATTAGTTTTAATGCCAATTATCGCAGCTGCGCCGGACAAGGCGGAAAAATTCTTACCATAAGATCTCTTGCTCCAACAACCGTCAACAGCAACAGATATTAATGGTGTACCATTTTTATCAACACTACCTATAGACACTGCGTACTCCGCTTCTTCCTTGACAGCTTCTGCCATGGAATGTGCTGCTGTCTTTTCCCACCAATCGCAAACCGTATTATTAATTTCATTGTATAATAAGGTGACATGATTGGTAGGGCTACTGCGGCAGTTAATGTTTTTAACTGATAGTAGCTCCCACCAGATGATATGATACCAGATACAATTTGATGATTCACTTCCATTCTATCTTCTTTCTTTTCAATCAAACACACAGTAAATTTCATACTACACATACTACATTTCATGATGAGTTTTGAGTCCAGACCAACTTTTACTTCACCTATTATACTGAGGTAACTTAACTTACAATCCATTGGACCGTGGTCCCCTATGGCCTGAAGAGCTTTAAAAAAAAAAGAAACGTCTACAACTCTACGCCCAACTTCCATTTCATCCACCTTTCCCTCTTGGTCGTTTTCAATAACTAGTTCCTGTAAAGAAAGATAATGGCTTGATTTTTTTTATAAAAAATAATTAAAAATTTAAAAAAATGCAAAAGAATTAATACAATATTAGGTTCCTGATGAATAGAAATTATAATTTCTTTACGCATTAGGTATTGTTTTTTTATGACGTCACCTATTTGAACGTAAATTTTCTTTTGAGAAAGTAATTGAGAAGTATTTCGGTACTAAGGTGTTTGTCTCTCGATGAAAATAATAAATATTGCAAGAAAAATCTATAGGTAGGTATTGAGATTTTGTCTTCGCCCATCACTAACTAAGTAGTTTGTTTATTTATGTAACAAGTCTACAAGAATTACGTATAACAACTTACCTCTATACAGCGCGTAGCATTGTTGCTCAGAGTCTCGGCCCCAAGGTTTTCTATATTTTCAATACTGGAAATATTATTCATCAATATTATCCACTTTTTATTTATTTTGTACAACCCTAAGCCAGACGCTAGGCGCCTCGCGTCTGTTTGGCGGTATAGGTATGTCGACAAAGTTGCGCTGTCGCCTACCTACTTCCACAATTTGATATTTAGACAATACTAGCCGACCCGGCGAACTCCGTATCGCCTTTTTTTTTTTAAAAATCCTATTATTTTGATATTACATACAGATACTTCAATTTTATTTATCAGTATAGATATAGATAATACAAACCAATATTTACATGTTATTGTAGGTATATGTCTGAATCGGGCGATCTAAATCATATGACATATTGTATTAGCTTTGTAATGTACCCTGTTCAAATGCGATAATAAATAAGTAGGGAGGAACTTACATTTTATTCCGAGATCTTTTGGCTTTCATATTTTTATAATGCGTACAAAACTTTCTTTTCCCTGGCATGCCACTCAAATTCAATCAGTCCTGCGAAAAAAATAGCCTATGTTACTCAGTGATAATGTAGCTTTCGAATGATAAAAGAATTATTAAAATCAGTCCAGTACTTTTTGAGTTTATTCGTTACATACAAAAATCCAAATCTTTCCTCTTTATAATACCTATTAGTGTAGATATTGTATTTTTTACGATTTATATCTAGTTCCATCATGGTTTTCTTTCAGACATTCATTATATCGATACTTTCTACTAACTGAAAATAAATTAATTATAAAAATGTTATACTTACAGTTTTTTACAAAAAACACAAATTCACAATACGTAATTCTGCTGTCTGCAGCCGACAAGCGTGGTGTCGCGTTCACTTACAGAAAGGAACTGCCGCTGCAGACCACCGAGATTGCACGAATGAAACGAACGTTTTATCCCATACATTTGTGTATGAAAAATTTACCTTAAAATATATCTAGATTTTAGGGCTTTAAAAGAGGAAGTCTTTGTTTGTAAAGGTATAAAAAGAAGTATACAGCTATACTTATTGGTTTCTTCAGTGTTCAAAAAGTGTTTCTTTTTATCAATTTGTGTTGATTTATGGGGTTAAATCTGAAAAATACGAAGTCATGTTTTTGCATTTTTACTCAATTTTGTGCGTTTGTTGACGTTTATTATATAACAACTATTAGGTTTAAGAGTTTAATATAAGCATGAACATACTTATTGGTCTTTGATTGTAATATATACAAATTATCATTGATATCAATCATATGTAAATAGGTTAAATATGAAAAATCGTAACACTCTTTTCGGTGATTTTCACGATCTACACCCTTAAGTTTTCCATTAGCGGCCGGTGGTTCGGATTTAGCAGTAAGAAAGTCGGTAAAGGACAATATGGTACACGAAGGAGTATTGTTACACCATCACACGGGCCCGTCCGCCTCCTTTCATCAAAAGAAAAACCTCTATCGGAAATGTCTGAAGCCCGCGCATATATCGGGCGACTGGAGCGGGTCCCATTTATTTTGTAATATTCTTGAATTTGTCTACATGAAGGGGAGAGTGCACGCTGCAATCCAACAGCCGCTGGGCGCACTCGACTGGCCACGTTACCCCTCTCTCACAGAAGACTACCTTGAAATGTACTGCATTTCCCACTTAATCTTATTTCCCTAATGTACGTACGTGTTTCGGTAGTGAGTGAGATGTGCCAGAGCCCATTCCCATTATATCCCTACCCATTTCCCCAACCCTTTCTCCAAATCCAGTCCTATATCTAAAGGTAGGCAGCGCATCCGGGGGCGTGCCAACGTTTGTCATTTTGGACTAATGTTGGCATGTATCACGGGTGTCTATGGGCTACAGTATCCACTTACCATCAGGTGGACTGTATGCTCGTCTGCCGCCTTCGTCCATAAAAAAAAAAAAAACATATCGGTATTGAAAAACTTCGACGTTACGATCATATCCTTAAGCCTAAAATAACGATAACAGTTAATATCACGCAATAACGCCCACGACTCTTACACACACAAGAAACAATTCAATACAATCACAGTGTTGTAATAGTTTGGGACTACACCGGGTAGGCTAAAATTTCTAATTATACACTCGTATATCACCATAATTGACCTGGAAATACCAGGAGGAAGGAAGAATCACATAATTCACTTGCAAACGGTTGAAGGTCATAAGAAATGTCAAAATGTCTCTTATATTTGCGAATAAAACATCTACTTTGGGATGGCACACAGATTTCAATTACCGTTATCTTTTCAAATCATCTCAAATTATACTTTTCCCTCGTAAACAGAAATTCGCATGAGATTCAGAGTATACTGATTTAAATAGCAGGATGAATAATTTTCAAGGGAAGCCTGGCCGTTTGTGAAATTTATGTTTAGCCTACTCAAATATATTTTCCGAGAATCGTGAATACGTCAAGTCTTAGCGGTCTTTAAATATTAATACCTCATTGTCTGGTGTTTCAGGGGCTTTTATAGCCTCTTTGGTAGATTTATACAATGCTGTTCAATACTCTATTCTAATCTCGAACTCAACTTGTATGGTAACATTCTTCAATAGAGAAAATTAAATTTTAAGTTATAGTTAAATGCGTTTGCCTTTGGACAATATTTGGATATACCATTCATTTGGTCCTTCTGACAGGTTATTGAAATGTATCCGTTTGTAAGACTAAATGTTCGATAAATAGGTTTCCAAAATCGCCAGGAGGAAATGGACTGAAGAGAAGTATTCAATATGCAATAAGTAGCATTACCAATAACTAAAGTCGGTAAATAGAAAAAATACCGGTAAACCGGAAAATTCGCAGTAATTGTCAAAATCTTAGATAAGGTATGCTGAATAGAGAAATAGTGTAGCTGACCACATGTACAGAACTAGCGAATAATAGATGAATAAATATAGAATTGTTTTTTTTTTTATGTAGCCACTTTCGCAAATCCAAGTTTATAAAGACTGCTGTTTTCGAATAGCTACATTATATCAGTAGATATTGTGAAAAACGTCAAGTCGTCCACATCAGTCATTCGAGAATAGTGATATTCATCTCAGGTTTAATTTTTAGAGTGAAATAGTCCGTAAAATAAGTGGTTCTGGAAGGCTAAACTTTCTTGAATTAGAATTGGTGCAGGAACTAGATTGAGAACAGCAAACAACACAGGACCGATTACGATGGCATAAACGACTTGAGGCTTATACTCAGCAGGGAGTGGAAACAAGCTGTAGATGAAGATGAGATGATGGACGAACTGGAGAGCTGTTTATCAACTTTCTTGTCTACTAATGTCAGATGGTATAGACCTGATGACCGCCGACGCGCGTCAACAGAGACGTTTAGGGAGTGTCATAAAAAAAAAGAAAGATTTTCTTTGAAATGTATTAGTGAATTTTGCTAGCTTGAAAAGGCTTCAAACATAGCCATCTGTCTTCTCATCATATGTTCCGTTCCTTGCAATAAATTGTCGTTTTTAGTAAGAGACAACCGCATACATAAATATAAATAGTAAATCGGTCAAGAGAAAGCAATTTATTTCCAAAAGATTACATTTTATATTCGACAAATTTTCTTTCATTTGTGATGGAACGGAAGTGTGACGGAGTTGTATCACTAGTGCTGGACCACATCCTGTTTTTTCGATTAAACTAGAGATGAGAATTCGATCACAACTTTCGGATATGATCGAAATCTTGTTATTCTTTTCCTCTGCCACTCAATCACTTCAGTCGAATTATGCCCCGTCAGGCAGACGGACAAAGGAACATCGCTAATAGGTTTCCGTTTTGAACTAATGACCACAAAACAATGACCGATAGTTTCTCGCACTAAATCTGTCAGTGTCACCTGGTATCCGTTCTTTTTTGTTCATTAATAATAGAAAGAGACGATGATAGAGTACATATGTCACTTTAACGTGTAGAGCGTGTCATTGTACGATTATGGTACTATTGGGTACATTTTAAGTAATGCCATTTGTTATATTATGTGTAATAGTGTCTTATTTATTTTCTAAATATACAGTATGAGAAATGCAAGTGTTCACTTTTTAATAATTACAGGTTGATTTTGTTTAATGAAAATCCAGTGGTTTTTTAGATAGGTGTGGTGTACGAATGAAACACTACATTTCTTCTCGTTTTTTATTGTTACTACAAATTTACATTGGCATGGTCTAAGTAAAGAAAGAAAAATCTCAATAGCGTGTTACAGGATTTTACATATGAGTGAGGAGCGACATCTAGTTTAGAATAGGTAAATTAATTTTACATATTGAATTGTTAATCATTATACGTGGACATGGCGAGCCTTCTATGACCGTTCAACATCAATACATCATGGTTGTACATGTACATGTGGCAAACGAAAGGGCAGTCCATTTAGTAGTAAGTGGATTCTGTCTACCATAGACATCTGCGATACACTGCTTGCTTTTGAATAACTAGGAGTATACTTGCAAAAATAAGCGCTGACCGCTTTACCTTCGAGCACTGCGTGAACGCTAATTAACCTTTGACTCGAGCGTTTGATGATCTTTAGGTTTAAAGCTGAAGGTCAATTAGCTCTGATTCACCGCTCAAGCGCTCGGCGCTTATTTTTAAAATACTAATTAAGAGTCAGGATTTGAAAAAAAAAATTGGGAAGAATGGGATTTCAATATGTTTAGTCAAATTGGTAGAATAACGGGATGATAGAGTTTCCTCCACCCATTCTAAGGGACGGAATACGATATAATATAATCTAAGGAATGTAGTAGGTAGATTATAACGGAAATGATATGATGAGAGATAATGGGAAAAAACGAAGCTAACATTGAGTAACACGTGTAAAAATTGTAAAATTTTCGAGTAACACTAATAGAGAAGAGGACATTTTACGAAGGGACAGTTTGCCGCTGTCTGACAAAGGCCTACCTTTTGTCAGCACTAAGTCACAGTCCCAGGTTAAATAAATGAGAAAAGGTAACAAATACGTATATGTAACGCCGAAATACATCCCTATACTATTATAATTATATCCGTATATAGAATGTAGACGTACAATGTATTGACTTTTAAACTAATCAAATACCAAACGATTTCATACTTTATGACATTGTAATAAGGTTTGTTAGAATGGAGAGATGCAAATGGAAGATTTGTACAGATGGTACGAATATATCGAAATTCGTGTTGAAATAGAAATTCACACGTGAATTAAGTGCCAATATGTTAGCTGGAGGCGGTTTTAATTGTTTCAATGAAAATCTATATGGGTAAGTTGTGTAACTTCATATGTATACTCGTATAATACGTTATAACCTGTTTTGAAGGAAGTATTTCAGTTTCAATTGTTTGGAAGGTAAGCAATTATGAATGTGTTTGTAACTTCATATATACTTTCATATATTTTGCAGTTTAATTGAATAACAAATCAACTTAAGTTGGAACAATTAGTGACTTACGAAATATATGGAAAATTCTAATGAAACTGGTCAAGGTGTAAAGGAAGAAATACATATTAATCTAACCGAACAGAAGGGGGAGGGTGCACGCTGCAAACCCACAGCCCCTGGGCGCACTTTCTAGCTACCTTAACCCTGTCTCCCAATGTAATTCCACCAATGTACGTACGAATTTCGATAGTGAATGAGATATGCCAGAGTCCATTCCTTTCGCATCCTATGCTATCACTTTCTCACCCCATTTTCTCAACGCATTCTACAAATCCATTCCTAAATCTTCAAAGAGAGGCATAAAATCCTGGGGCGTGCCAACGTTTGTCATTTTCGACTGATGTTGGTGCGTATCGCGGATGTCTATAGGCTCTAATATATCTCACTCGCTACCCAAACACGTACGTACATCGGGGAAATGGGAAAAAGTGGGAAATGTCATCAATCAATGTCACTCACAAATCGCTAGTTTTACCACAAAGCGCATGGTACGCACACGACTTATAGCATGTCTCACAAATAATTACTCAGCTCTACGCCATAACGAACTTTACCCACTGACATGATTACACTACCGTGTCTGAAATTGAAGAAAAGTATAAAGAAACACGACATGTGCCGTGTTGAAAGACCACTCTGTAGGAAAACCATATTTTACTGTCTCTCAAAGATATACGAAAGTAGCCATATCCATACTACATTGGTCGTAGGTCATTGTTGGAAAGCCATAAATGATAGTGTTACTCAAAGTTGTACATCATATTTACATTGTGTCGAAACTCCATTGTTGGAAAGTAAACGTGTCCGTAAAGACGAAGGAAATACCATATGGTACTGTGTCGAAACCATTATTGTTGGAAAACCATATACAACAATGGCCGCGGAGATTCACGAAACCAAGCAATTAAACAATGGAACAAAATTAATGGTTGAGTCCATTTTTATATCACGTAATATATATTCATATGTATAACGCAATTTGATTTTAAAATCAAATTTATTATTCGATTTATTGCAATGCAATGCAATCAGCCCTTGCAGTACCCACTGCTGGACGTGGGCCTCCTCATGCACATTGTCTACTGTATGAGGGATGTATGTCATTGAAAAGCCACACTGCCCTAGAGGGTTGACAAGTCCACTCTTTTAGAGGCGATGTAGTTCTTCAACGCTTACTCGATTTAATGTATCAAATTCGCACCTTTATTTGTCATCAAAATTTTCTTCTGACTACCCAAAGGTTGTCTGGAATAAATCGCTTTAGTGATAAGGCCACCTGTTATGCTGTTTAGTTATAGTTCTTTCATCTCACGAAGGCGGGTTACGCTTAGTAATAGTTAGTAGGTAAAAACATGTACATTGTTTTAGTGTGCGTAAACTTGAGAACGTTCAGTTCGGTTCCACAAACTAAAACTACTAAAGCGCTACTTAAGATACTACTTAATTTATTAATTACTTAATTTATCGTTTTGCTACGTGTTGTTGTAGGATAAAGTGTTTTATCTATCAATCTATATTTACAACATTAATAAACCTTGATTTTAAATTTACAATAAAATTGGTGAATGTTTCAACAAAATTGATCTCCTAACCGACTAAATAGACTTGACAAAGTAATTAATTAAACTCAACTTGTAATCATATTTGATTAGATTTAATTCTATTAATGATTGGTTTTGATTACCATCAATAAGAGTACAAAGCCGAAGAGAGCTCGTTGTTCGAATGGAGAGCGCCCCAAATTCTTTGTTTTTCAAAGATAATTTATAACAATTATTTGTCCATCCAAAAAAATGAAAGTGAGTTTCGAATTACCTTGAGTAAACATCTTTTTGTCTGTCAGGGAAAGTCGACCACGGTAGGTCCCGAAAAAGCAACTAATTTCTCTTTCTCGCTTATATTGAACCGTTGGAATATCGCTCACATCCCTGTATTTAATTTTTGTGGTCAGCAAAAATTATTCTAAATCTAACGCACGATTACAATCTTTTATGCGTTCGTAAAAGAGATATACCATAAAGATTACTTATGAGTGACTTGAAGTTCATATTTATTGCTGTAACTGAAAACAAGTTTTGAATACAACCTAGTATTTGCGGCTGGCGATATCTAGCCCTCTATTGATTAGTTGTTAATGAGCTGCAAAAGAGTTTGTATTCGAACACTCGATTGAAAAACTCGTAGATATCGAGTATCCGAATGACCCACAATGACGGGAATGAGTTAGTTCCTGTGTCGTACCCTCTGACAGGATGTAATCGTACGTGTTTATACATGTCGTTGCTGGAGAATAATTTGCAATAAATAATCTACATATTATTCGGTAATACCATTGATAGCACTGGTGTTATCTTGGCAAAATGGAACAAGGCTTTCTTCGTGGGTTGCTTACATAACCTATTGGTAGAGCGTTCGACCAAATACAAGCTCCTTTACAGATCATCAACATATTTAATAGGCTAGGCGGCAGCTATGAGGCACAAAGTTGTACTTTCTTTTTGGTACATAAAACTAATTATATAAATTAATAATGAAATACATAATATATAAGGTGTTTCATTTAATCTGTTTAATTTATATATACGAGTACCTATATTATATGTAGGTATAAATATATACATAAAATAATACTATTATGTATTAATTTTATATATTTTCTAGTTCTTACGAGTATAATCCTAACTTTAAAATACACCCCTCTTGAATTTCCGTTTGCCCAAATGTTGACTGGTAGATAATGCTACAAGCCCTCAAGTCCTCCTATTGTACATTATGTCTGTGTAATAAAGTTTAAATAAATAAATAATAATAATAAAAGTGACATAAAAATACAATAAGCAAGGAATATGAACATCAAAATCGCTTTAGTAAAACGTTAGCGATCGCAAAAAATAATTGTAACCGTGGGAATGCACACTTGGCAAATAGATATTTTACGAATATACACAAAACACTTGACAGACGGTTAAATCAGAAATTTTGTGACAAACGTTATATTATAACCGATAATATTATCATGAATGGCTACATCACGTATTTCAATAGAAGAAGACTTGTGACTATGTGAGATGATATGATACTCGTATTTATTAGCTATGTCATTGACACTGCGAAATGTACGAATGAAAGTGCGTTGAACCATCGCCAAATGTGAGTGTTGATTCACCGGCCAGATGATATATTATAGTAATGACTTACACACCTCTCCAGGCGGGTTATCTTCCATATATAGTTTTATTTATTCTTTGCTTATACATGAAATATTTATATGTGGGCGTTCAAGCAAAAAGAGTCGAGCATAGATAGACTCATAGACATAGGCTGATAAAATAGTATGGGTATATAGCTTTAATGCTCGGAAACACCGATAGTGGAATTAAGTGCATATTTAACAATTATTACAAATAATTCTGCAGCTTGAGATATTCCTACTGTCCTAATTAAAAAAAAAAAATAAGTCGCTTGTGGATAAATTACCGTAAATCAGAAAAGTAAGTTTCGCCTCAATGTATTTAAAGGTTTTTCCAAACGTACGGACACACAACTACAAGTAAGGCAGACACGCGCTCCTGGTACTTGGACTTTATTTTTTTAAAGTATTTGTGTCACATCATAAATATTGTTTTTTCTTTAAAAATTAATAGTTAAGGACGGTGCAATACCACAAGTATTACATCCTTAAAAAAATTCTCCGTGATCGTTGCCTTCATCATACGAATGTAATTTTAATTCTAGTTTCATATAAAAATATTTCATAAGGTCTTAATTAGATAATTGATAGTTACCAGCTTAAGAAAGGGTTTTCTCTTTTCGCACTTTCTTACCTTTAGCTATTGTTGGCATTATGATAAACTTGAGTAATTGTCTAGTGAATATATAATCTGAATATATTAGAATATATTAACGGGCAATGACCATATATTTATATACTAAACGGGTCTTAAGTATATTGTATATTTACTTATTTTATTTTACTCGACGTTGTGACTCAGTTACACCGGTCGTGCGGGTATTGACTAAGTCAGTCAATGCCGCTGTCATAGTAAAAAAAGAAAAGTAAGTTATCTTCATACAAATGCATGAGTCACGGCTTGCATGCATGTCGTTTTCATGTACACACACACTACACAGAATCAATTAATCGGAACGAACACGACACACTAATATCGTGAGGTCTTCTGTAAGAGTTGGTTCTCAGTTTTGTCCCGACAACAAAATTGTTGGAAGCCATAGTTGCTGTACAATTTGTATGATTACTATTCACATAAAAGCCGACAGGATAGTTTTATCATATCGGCACTTTGACAGTTTTGTCGTGAAAAATACTGTCATTTGAATATACGATATATATGTTATAATTCAGTTACATATAATTCTTATAGCCCCATTTATGTATGTCGACACTCGCCCACCACCCTGCTATCGTTTTCACTACAGCCGCTAATCTATAACACAGCAGCTCATATATAGAGAGGACAATTTTATTGATTGAATTCCGTACTAATTCTAATTGATTATACCGTAATTGTACCTACTTGATTGTTTTGTCGGAACGACAAATTATTACCTCAATTTGTTGGAACGTCATAGTTTTAACCAGCCTAATATTATGTGTACGAATACGATACGCTTACGTGACTCGAACACCTATATAAATTAGTTACTTGTCTTTTTTTACTATGGTAAAGTCAACAAAGACTCCCATCCGCGACCTTCAAAGGTAAACGGGAGTTAAAAATAAAACCAAACTGCCGATGGTTCGGACACACCGTAATTGTTCAATCGCGGTTTTTGTTGGTTATGAAGTCGAAAAGAAAGGCTCGTTTTTTATTGCACGGGGAAGGTTTACAATACCGCGGCTAAGGTAATGATTTTGTTAATGACGAGTTAGCTGTTTCGGTTAGACGAGATAAACGTTCCGTTATAATTAATGGGTAAGCATTTTAAAAAAACGATGGCATGCCAGTTGGAAGTAGATTTTCCTATTATTCGTACATTAAAACATACCTAAATAAATATCGTAGGGCTTCGTGACGAAGTGAAGGGATAGAATGGGATATCTCACTATAGCATATCTCACTCGTTAACGAAACACATGCCTATGTATAAAGATGTGTGTGCAAAATTTTAAGTTACATCGCATTTTATCTCCATGATGACAACGTTACGCTAAAATATGTACACTATGATCACAGCTTAATTTAGTTTCAAACAAGTTACAATTTTATTTTTTAACAAAACAGTCTTCTAAAAGCTGAAGATATCTGAAGAAAACGTTACTCAACTAACACCGTGAAGTTGATGATAACGAAGCGGTGATGCTATAATTTCAATTTGCATAATCGTTTTGTTGCGTGGTTCGTCACGCACCGCCGAACTGGGTCAGTTTGATATTGAAATAATTAATTATTCTGTGACGTTTGTCACCACCATGTCAAATGTCACAGTCTATTAAATAGGCTGATAATTGTGGCGAATTTTACCTGTCAACTGTGGGCTTCCACAAAAATATTGCGCTATCGGTACCGATAATGTTCACACCTAAAGATGAATCTTAGTTTCGGAGAAATCTAATTATAACAGACTGTATTTCAGAAATATTTTTTATGGCGAAGGTGGCAGACGAAGGTGGCGAAGGGCGCATGCCCATGCGACCCACGTGATGGTAAGTGACTAACGCCTTCCGTGGAAACCTGCAACACCAGGGATGCGGGTGCGCTACCGGCCAAATCTATATCTCGACCAAGACTAACAATTCTCGAAAACCACATTTGTAACTAAATGGGGGACACAAAAGCTATTGAAATTAAATTTGGCATTTAAACAGTTTGTGTTTATATCTCGGTTAGACCTGTAGATGAGTGAAATAGATTCACTAGTTCCAAAGATACGACGATAACTTTTAGAAATACCCAATTCAACCAGCCCTCTCAGTATCCACTGTTGAACATGGGCCTCCACATGCACATTGGCTTGTGTATGAGCGATGTAAGGCCTTAAAACACCAGGCTGGCCAAGCGGATTGGCGAGTCCACTCTTTTAGAGGTGGTTTAGTTCCTCAGGGCTTGTGGTAGTCGCTTTGTTATCCCTTAATCGCCTTTTACGATACACCGAAATATCAATTGGACCCATTTGACTCCATCCAACAATGTGCTGTTCGAATTGTCGACGATCGTACTCTCACGGGCCGGCTTAGAACCCCTCAGCTTCGGAGAGACGTTGCGTCTCTCTGTGTATTCTACCGCCTGTACAATGACAAATGGTCTGTAGAATTGTTCAATGTAATTCCCACCTCGGGTTTCTACAACCGCATCTCCCGTCACAGAAGTGCGGTCCATCCGCAATTTCCTCGATACGGAGGTGTCGCGTACTGTTCGGTACAAGAATAATGTTATACCGCGAATCTGTACGTTGTGGAACGAACTGCCTCAAGAGGTCTTTCCATTACACTACGATATGGGGTTCTTCAAGAAAGCTGTGAATAGGCTTTTGCAAGGTCGGCGGCGTACCCGCATACCCCCTGGTGTTGCAGGTGTCCATGGGCGGCGATTTTATAGAGCGTCGTCGTCTCTGTCGTAACGGCACACGACAGAGACGACGCTCTACAAAACCAAAGCTAGCCAGTAATCTCTTTCTAAAGGCCGATGTGTATTACTTTCGGCCGGAAAGTGTACGAATGTCTATAGAAATATCTACTAGTAGATATCTATTACAATAGATATCTCTAGTAATCATTGTAGTAAATTAATCATGGACCTGTATCCCGCACAATGATTTTGGATGCTTCTCGCTTAATCATATCCAAATCTTTTAGTTAGATGAATGACCGATGACCACCCAAGCCTGACGGCTCGTCTGACCATCTGTGCTTTATTTCTTAATCTACAAACACGTAAAATACTTCTATTGAACACTGTTCACTTCGACTATTTCAACAATTACACTACGTCAATACCTGTCTATATATTGAGTTGTATACATTCTTCAGAACTTAGACAAATGTTATTTATTTATTCTGACACATTGTAATGTCTGAGGTGTGTTCATTGCTCACCTGTTAATTAAATATTAGGCGTTGTTAAATATACTAAAGCCTCATATATTATCGCAGCTATGACTAACATAATATTGCGTTTCAAGGGTGTAACAAACGCGTTGTTTCCGTCGATAACGTCTACCGTCTTTTTGCTTGGTCAATGTCAGCCGTTGTACGAGTTGGGTAAAAGTTGGCGCAACCTTGGTCTTATTTGAAGTTTTTAACGTAAAAACGCACAGACCGCTTGCGGTGCGGTCACAGGTTACGGTTTTTTAACAGTAGCCGATTGGAAAGGTAGTAAGAAATTAGCTGGTCCGATTCACCTATCGCGTGTTTTAACGTGTTGTATGAAAATCAAAGATTGAGATCATCAGGTCTTTTTCCACTCATCCCTATGGCGATATTAGAGTACTGCAAACTTCTTTATTGCACGATTTAAAAACGACTTGGTCCAACTAACAACCGCAAAATGATTCACTTTTAACGTTTTAGCACGTTATGAAGTACTAAGGTACCTAGTTATAAAATTTTAAAATATATATTTTTTTTACCTTCTATCCTTACTTTTTCGACTGTCGAACTCAAAATAGCGTTTTCTTCTGGTACAAACAAAAAAAAAACACATCGGGTGCAAGTACAACCAGGTGTCTCTAGTGAACGAGTCATTCAGCATAATATAGCCATTGGGCTTCAGTCGCCATTGTTCTCGCTTTTGATTTGGGCCAATGCATTTTTGATGTCGGTCTAACTTTTCTAAATTCTTAAAGCACACCAAGGACACAACCTCAATTATGTAACCGCACGTTATTATGAATAAATTATTTAGCTGAAAATTAAATATCTATTTAACAAACAGCGAGCGGCCGTGCTGTATCGGCCGGCTTTAGAATAGGACCACTCCATGGCATCCCGTGGATGTCGTATAAAGCGACTAGGGGATATTCAATTCGCTAGCCCAAACCTTGAGGAACTACGCCACCTCTAAACACAGTGGACTCGCCAACCGGCGTTGCCAATGCTAACGAAAGCGCGCTGGCGTTGCCGTTAAAAAAGAGCTAGATTGACATGTTTTTCAGAAAAACGCCCTAAATGAAAGAAAACATTAAAAAGTGAAAGGAAATTATCAGTGCTGATATGAGAAACAAAGTACCTATTTGACGAACATGTCAAAAAGGTAAGGATTTTTTAGATTGGTTTTAGGGCTCTGGTTTCTTGTCCTTTAGTCTATATTTAATTTAAACAATTACATTTCGTTACACGTAGATAGAACTCACCCATTTCAATGAAGAGGAACATTATTTTAAAAAAGCGTTAGAATAGGTGTCAGACGTTAAGTTTGTTGGGCGCTAGTAAAGGCAGATCTAGCGCCGAAAGCGCTAAGTTGGCGTCACTGTCGCCAACCCGTTTAGCTAGCGTTTTAAGGCCATACGTCCCCCACGCACGAGACAATGTGCACGAGGAGGCCCAAGTCAAGCAGGGGACGATAAGAGGGTTACGGTTATAATTCAGTTAAAGATAACTTCTCCAACAGATACTCTTCTCCATTTTCACCTATAAATTTGTCTCTGTCGCAGATCGTATAAAAATAATTCTACAAATGAACCCCCATTATTTTTATTGCGACAATTTAACGGCTATAAGTTCACATTATCATTATCCTTGTATCGTAATGCACATTTGATGCGACGAACGTTACCCATTCGCGTCTGAAACGAACTCATTAAGAAACACATTAACGTTAATAACGTAACGTGTTTTTTTAAATAGCATCCGTCGGTCGTTAACGTAACTGCTGTCGATTTAGGAAACCTATGTCGTACATACTCATCGATTTGAGAATACATACTAGATATGTTATACAAGCACTGTAGGGCCGACACGTTACACTCTAATATTGTTCTATGTTCACCAGCTCTCGAACTCTTTAATTCATATGTGCTTGGAATTTGACTTTTGTAATGGACCTCTCATCATCTGGAAACCCCCCCCCCCCCCCCCCGCCCCCCCCCAGAAATTGCTAATCAGGTTCCTTTGATAAAAACGTGTGTCATCCAGTCTATTCCCAGACTGTAATAGCACTTTCGACCTTTAATTTCGCGATTTTATCGTCCACAAATGTCTAAATATATTTTGGGAAATTTCTGCTATCGTAACGTAGTTATCTTAATTATATCCATTATTGTAACTCGATCGTATGTTAAAAATATAACCTAACTGGCTAGTCCCCGTAGAATCTATATCTATACATATATTGTAGAGTAATATCTAAGTATATTCTATACATTTGTTATATGTATGGATATAATAAAACCGTAACAAAGCCGTGAACTGTAGGTAGGTATAAACTGACACGCTTCCGGATGCGCTGCCTACCTTTGAACATTTAGGAATGGATTTATAGAAAGGATTAGGAAAATAAGGAGGGATAGGAATGGGCTCTGACATATCTCACTCGCTACTGAAACACGTGCACAATGTTGGAATGTACATCGGATGTCGCAGGGCGACAATATCCTGCACACATCACCAGGTGTAACTGCATGCACGTATGCTGCCCTCTTCCTATATAAAAAAAAATCTTATTCGTCTACTGAAAATGTATAAAATTGATATGACGAATATCAAATTCTAAGAAAATTATTATTATTAATCATTATTAATAATTTTCGTATAAAACACACCATTTTTAAAAATACTAAAAAACTTGTTGAGTTAGAGAAGAAATAGAAATCTTCTTACTAAATACGCAATAAAATTGCCACAAAGTTTCGTAAAGAATTCCTCGTTTCACCGAATAAAAGGAAACATGACACTCGCAACCAATTAACGTCTTTTGTCTACCCTCGTTTTCTTGTCAAGTGTAATCCATTTTGTGTTGCTACGCAATTCCCACTCGACCTTGGCAAAAAAAATCCCGACGTCTTCTGTGTATCAAGACGGTTATTTGAACCTAAAAATGGATGGAACATATCTAAGCATTTAAAGACAGAAAGAAAACTTCCACTTAATACAAAAAAAAAACGCAGATATCAGCCTATAACTTACCAATGTATAATATCCACCAGTCTTCACTAGGCCCGCGTGGTGGCTTGCGGGCCGAAATTCCTTCGAAAATTTATTGAAATAAAAGAAGCGGTTTTCTCTTATGCCTTGTGTCTTGTCACCCAGTGGTTAGGGTCGGTTTCCAATGAATGTTACGAATGAGAGTCAGGAATAATTAATTACCCAAACTATCATATCTACCACCGTTATCATGCTGTCATCTATCCATAATCTACCACTGCTCTTTATCAAGTATAATATTCATTAAGAGGAAAACACCGCAAAAATTTGCCTTTATGTTGGAAAGTCACTTTAATAAAAGTCTGAAATTATAAAAAAATATATGAATTCCCAGAGATCTTCCTGGAATAAAGTGTAATTATTTACTTTTTAGCTGTTTGAAAAGCTTTTTAAGTGAAAATGAAATATTTTGATTTAGGAATATTTTTAATTAAAATAGCCATTAGAATTCCAATTAGTTCTTTTGTTTATAATTGTACGTGGAACGGCGGCAACATAAAATGTAAGCCTGTTATAAAATGTTTCTCAACAAAAAAAAAATTCGAAACCTTTCCCAACCTTGAACGTTTCCACGTTGTCTCGAGGCAAACAGGACATCCCGTTTTTAGGGGTCTGAATGAGGCGTCACGCATAATATGCATGCACAACACCAATTTCCCGTTAAACGAGATTTTGTACGTTGAATTTCAATTTGTGAGGCAAATAGCGACTAGTAACTATTAAACTATGTATCATCAGCCCACTCATTACCATATTAAACTACCACCAAGTCTTGCATCACAGCGGTGTCATCGCTTACGTTCGACACCTCTCCGCAAGTTATATTGCAGTTGTGTGATACTTGAAAACCTCATTTTGATAAAACCGATTCTCATCGAAGCTAGCAGGTTACCGATATCACCTCTACTCAATTAGTAAACATTAGTCCTGTAAATAGTGTATACAGGCAGGAACAACAGCAGTTAATAGTGATTTAGGGACATACAGAGTATATTCGAACCTTTGCCGGATCGCGGATGTATGCATGTATCGCAAGTTGTTGCATTAATACGAGGGTGGATTGAAAAGTTCGTGGCCTCACATAAAAATAATTTAAATATATTTTTTTAAAACTACGCTTATTAAGTTCTTCCTTTTTTTAATTGACACAGTGTAGAATTTTATTACTGTAGACTTTGCGGTTTTTAAGTGAGATCCAAGTACAGCGTTTTTGTAAAGTGGACGAAATTGAACAACGTGCGGTAATCAAGTACTTGTTTAAAAAAAAATTAACACCAAAAGAGATCCAGTATGACATGTAAACAACATTAGGGGAATCTTCCCCGTCGTATTCCACTGTGAAAAAATGGGTTGCAGCATTTAAACGTGGACGAGAGAGCATCGAAGATAAGCCTCGCCCCGCCCGGCCTACGATGTCTACGACTGAAGAAAACATCGCCAAAGTGTGTGATCTCATATTGGAAGACCGTAGACTGACTATCAGGGAGATTACTGACACTATTGGCATCTCGTATGAACGAACGCAAAACATCGTTGTAAACGAACTCGGATTTTCTAAGGCTTCCGCTAGGTGGGTCCCCAGATTGCTTTCAGTTGAGCAAAAACGAATTCGACTCGCAATTTCTAGCGACTGTTTGGAGATGTTTGAGGCTGGTCCGCAAGATTTTCTTAACAGGTTTGTGACAACGGATGAAACCTGGGTTCACCACTATACTCCAGAGTCAAAACAACAATCCAAGCACTGGAATAAATCTGGTGAACCGACCCCAAAGGAAACTAAGGCAATTCTGTCGGCTGGCAAGGTGATGGCGTTTATTTTTTTGGGATGTTAAGGGTTAAAGATCATCATGGTGGACTACTTTCCGAAGGGCGGAACAATAAACTCGGCATATTACTGCACCCTTTTGCGTCGTTTACGTCAGGAAATTAAAGAGAAACGCCCAGGATTACTGAGAAATAAAGTGTTGTTCCATCAGGACAACGCTTGCGTTCACACGTATGTTGAGTGCATGGCTCAAATTCG
The DNA here is from genome assembly GCA_914767545.1 of Sesia apiformis. Taxonomy (NCBI): domain Eukaryota; kingdom Metazoa; phylum Arthropoda; class Insecta; order Lepidoptera; family Sesiidae; genus Sesia; species Sesia apiformis. The sequence continues at coordinate 20,453,736 of OU611948.1, read as the reverse complement.
TGATTGTGGATTCGAACTGCTGCCCCACCCGGCTTATTCTCTTCATTTGGCGCCGTTAAAAAACCTCGGTGGCCAGAAATTTTCATCAAATGAAGAGGTCGAAGCCGTAGTGAACCACTATTTTGGAGGCCTTGAGGAATCTTTTTTAAAATCGGCATGGAAGCTTTGGAAAGCAGATAGAAGAAGTGCATAGAGTTAAATGGAGCTTACGTCGAAAAATAAAAATATTTTTGTACGTATTTAATTTTGTTTACTTGACTAGGCCGGGAACTTTTCAATCTACCCTCGTATATCTTTAATCATTTTTGTGATATAGTACAATATTTGTAACATAGCATTTTTTCTCAACATTTTGCTAGTTGAGAAAAGTGCCAACTGGTTTTCGATGTGATCTCGGCCTTAGGCGTTATTTCTCAAAATAAAAATATCACCAATGTTTTCTGTTGTAATTTTGGTATTGCTTTGCCATTCACACTGTATCAAGAGAATATTTTCATTCATGTCACGATGACGGCACCCATATCATGACCGTACTTCATACACAATACACAAAGACCCACAAACCGCTCCTTTGGACGGACCACTAACTTCACATACCACATACAATTACATACTAAAAAGATACGTAAAACCATTATTAGTTGTGAAATAAGGCTGAGATTCGCAGGGGTTTAACAAATGCGTATTATTATGTGAACCGGTTATGGCGGTTCAACTATTGAGAGTGAGTTTTGTTGTCATGCGATAGTTTGTGGCAATATAAGATAGCAACCACAACCCTATAGAAAGTATACGGTTCTTTTCCAAGCTGACCATATTTTGTTTAATAACAAACCGGGTGAAGACTATTTCTGCCTGGGGAAATAGTTATTCAAGAATGAACCAATCCAATTTTGATGACGCAGCGCATCTCAATGCACTGTTACTCGTGACCCACTGCCCGTAGCAGACTTGAAACTTAATGTGCTGAGATGATGAAGATTCAAAAATATGTAAACATATTTTAATGCTTTGACAAGTTCCGCCCTCCTAAGAAGAAAAGACATAGTAACATTATTAATGAAAGCATTAGTAACATTATATTTCGAAATTAAAAATAAACAACATAATGGTAATAACTTTTTGTTTTATCCAAAATTTCCAAGTTTCTAACGTGATTTTCAATGAATGAAAATTTCACCATTTTTTGCATTTTTCTCCAATGTCATCAAAAAGCACTTCTGCCTCGTTTCCTTAAGAAGGCAAAATCATACATAAAAGGAGCAATATATTAAATAAATACCTAACACATTTAATTAAATATGAGAACATTGTGTGTTGATACGGACTCGAACAATTTATGAATAGAGATGAAAATTTTTAAAAGCATATTTAAATCACTACAAGCTCACAAAATACCACAATAAAAATAATTCTGAAAAAAGCGGTAACTTGAATAAAACTTTCAAAAAATTATGATAAAGCGGTGTAATAAAATGTGCTTACGCTGTTCATAAGGTCAATAAAACAGTATGTCACTAAATAACAAAAGGATATTGCCAAAATCGACAATCTCTCAATCTTTCAATTGTTAAGAGCAGCATTGAAGAGTCTCCGGAAAACCATTAAGGACGAAGGTAACAAAGGATCTTTTGTATGAAAGAGCTACGGCGTGAAGGGTCCAAAGATTTTTTCGGAAATTTGGCGAACTGCCGGAGAGAATAAAAGAGTCAATAAGTCCCCGATGGTTTACTGTATCTTGCTGGACCCACACGACCGAAATTCAAATCGAATATTCCAAAGTTATATACCGATTTATTTGATTATAACTAGGGTGTCGTAAAATATAATTACAAGTTAATATTCTCAAGGGAATTGAAATATTCTCAGACGTGTATAATAAATACTCACCTGTGACATCCACATTGAATCAGAGTGATAGATTACTATCCGATAACTTTTGAGATTATAAAGGGCCGCCTGAATCCTGAATCCAGCAAAATGGACGTATGACGGCGAAAGGTAATGGAATTAGGTATTATTTTAGGCAGAAAATCCGCTTTAACAATTTGTCAGTTCCATGAGATCTATGAAAATCGTGATAACTACATATTCCACGATACGCGTGATCGACCTTAAGCCTTAAATCGTGAGAATTAATTTTGGTTTAGGTCGTTGTTTCTTTCATTGCACATGCAAATATTGCTCATCTTTTATTAGGTATAGAATATTAGTGTTTGTCCGTGACTCAGAACACAATCCATAAAAATTGCCAGCTCTGCTTCGTGTAAAATTCTTATTTTAGTTTTCTATTACGTAAAAACAGTTACCCATTTCTGCTTGCGATTTATGATTATGAGCATTCGCATGTTCAGAAGAAGTTCCTCGCAAGAAGTTATAGCTTTTAAATACAAATTCCAACAACAAAATACTAAAGTTAGAAGACCTCTCCAAAGTTACGGTTCCGGCTATCTTATCCATGTGCCTCGCGACATTTCTTTAGTTATATTTTTCAAGTTTAAAGTAACTCCAAAACCAGCAGTATTTATTGCTACCAATAGCTTCCTTAACATTCGTTTCAACATCTATTTGCATATACAATATGTGCAGTCCCAGTCACACTATCTTCCGGTCTTCTCATCTAGCTACAATCGGTACCTGCATGCCGGTGGCAGGCATCAAGAGAGATTCATTATTTGGGTGGAAAGATACAAATGGTATAGATATGGCAATGACTTCACATTCTAAATATTATTAAAAAAAATATTTTCGCGCGGTAAAATTTTGCTCGTTTGTACGGCGTGGTTGACAATCTGTAAGTTCTTGATGACTCATGCCTCCACTTGATTGATTATGTCTGAGAAAATTTTCATAAAGCCCGCTTCCTTTGTTGAACTAAACGTAGAGTCATTCTGTATCACGGAGAATTTTATTTTCTTTTAAAATCAACATAACAATGACATTGTGGACCGTATTAATCGGCAAGATTATCTGCTATCATGTTCAAAATTTCAAAATAAAATATAGCCTATATTAGACCTATATTAGAAATCGGTTCAGTAGTTCCAGAGATTACCCCCAACATACTCACAAACACATAATTCTACCTCTTTATACGAGTATATTAATAAGTATAGATAAGCATAATGTGTTTAAACTGGGAGTTATCAGCCGTATTCGATCCATCGCATTGCGATTTAATCTGGATTGCTCTACAGAAGCTCTTTCGATACTCTCGACTCGTCCATACATTGCACATACATGCACCTCAACGCAAACGTCCCAACCTTGATGGCGTTTGGTTCTTTGTGCAGTTTATATTATATCGACGTCGTTCCTTTATGCTACGACATGAATTCCTTAATGTGCATATATTTCTGCAATATGACAACGCACCCGCATTCCTCCTATGTGCGGCGATAAGATAGATAAATTGATAAGACGTTTATTCTTACACAGTTACAGGATACTACAATTACAAAGGAAAATACAAAGATACATATTTAAACACACAAAGATTTAAACATATTTACATAACATGTATTACATTACATATTACATTACAAATTATCTGTTTAAATATGTATGTCTTAACATACATATTTAAACAGATAATTTTTTAGAAAGTGAATAGAAAAACAGATAGCGTGGTCCGATGTCCGTGTGTCCTGTGACTGCCCTGAATGGGCGTCCAGCTTAGCTTCAGCTGTGTCTGTGATGACAGCATACATGTACCAGCATAAAAAATAAAATCTGGACGTTATCGACCGTCGTTCAGTACCACGGCTCATATATCTCTAAGGGTATAAAAATAAGCTTCAACCATAAATTCCGTTTGCCAATTTCCATCCTCCGTCCTTTATATATTTCACATAATATGTATATCTGCGGGTGATTCTCGCGTCATTTTTTCCGTGGGTGAACGTTTCACACACGAGCATGAAGCACGATGTCGGCAATAAATATTCTCCAGAGAAATACGAAATGAGTCAGCATCATTATGGACCCAAACAGATCTCATATCCTATTTACTGATTTTTATAAAGAATATAGCAAATAGTTTGCATTGTCATATTTTATATCTTGAGCTTCTCTAAGTGGAAAATGTACTTATGGCAAATATATGTATACAATGCTAGGTATACAAGTTACAGTATGTGATATGTATGACACATCGTGAATTCAAATTTTATTGCTCAGTATTGCATAATACAGTTTTTATATACTACATACTTAACTTAGAGAGCACTTGTAAAATTTATGCATCGAAAAGCTTTCATGCTTATTAGAAAGACATGATCGATTCGTCGTTTACGACGTGCCATGTTCATCTCCGGGTACTATACTTACGTAGATAAATGATGAAAACGTGATGATTAATACCCCGCGGCCACAAGCTCGTGATATAATCAATACTAACGAAGTGAATCATTATTTATTTACACGTAGTTATGTCTGGGAACCAATGATTACGATGATCGTTATCTAAGTAGCTACCCCACTCTTACGCTTCCAGTTGACTGGGTAAAGTTGCATCCCAATGTTTTATAATTAATTGCAGTTGAAACCATTATAAACAGTCTTGTGGAAATAAGGTTGAAAACAGAGGTTGCTGTAATTTTAATAAATTTCGCTATTGTCAGAATTTTTCATAAAGTAATGATAATAATCATAACTAGTATTATAAATGCAGTCAAATGAGACTTTCCGCGCAGCCTCGATTGTTACAATAAATATTTTTCATAGATTAATATTTTTGAAAAAAAAAAAAGGATTATGTAGATAATTCAAGTCTTACGTAAACAACTTTAATAATTAATTAGATTACTACCTTGCAATTGTATCGCTCCTCTTTCGCTATTAGTTATAACTATCGGTTATAATCATAACAATAACACTATAATTATAACGCTATCAGTTATAATTATAACATAAGATAGTTGGTTTAATTTCAAATATAGGAAATAAATAATAATCTTTATTGCTAAGAGATTTTTGTTGACTTAACATTCGAATCCCCTAACTCCTGAAGTAGGTAAACCTGTATCACAGGAGCTAGTGCCTTCCCCAATAGTATTACAATACCAGTAATTTGCGCTTGTCCTATAATTACAGCTTATTTATTTAAAGTACAAAGAAAACAAGCTTATAAACAAAGTTTAAATTATAAAAAAGAAAAAATATATAATTACTTGCTGTGCATGCGTATGTATCTACGTACAAATTTTTAAATTATAATTTTACCTTGTACTGATCGTTATTTCCAAAATAAAGAGAGAAAAAATGCGAATGTTGATTTGTTTGTAACCCGATGGAATCTACTAAATTTGCCATATATGACGGATTATTATGGAGTATTAGGGAATCTCTAATTTTTTTATATACAATCTAAATCACTCCTAAATCTCTAAAGGCAATAAGTCCGGGGGCGTGCCAACGTGTGTCATTCTGGACTGATGTTGGTATGTATCACGAAAGTCCATGTGAGACAGTATCCACTTACCACCAGATGGACTGTCTGCTCGATTGACACCTTCCTTCCATAAAAAAATTAACAACACTGATGTTTCAAAACCATTGACCTCCGCTGCATGTTGACAGTTCATTTAAATGTTTACATTCAACAAACAAATTACACGAAGGAGATGAGTGACGAATTGACAGAATCAATATTGGTGTTTACTTTAAATGTCCTCGAATAAGGTTGAACACACAGTTTACCTCATCAATATCAGCCTATAATGTCCCACTGCAAGGCACAGGCCTCCCATAGTAGGAAAATCAGAAGTTTCAAGGCATATTCCACCGTGCGGGGCCCACTGCGGATCGGTGGACAGGATACATGCAGTAGATTTTTTAAATTCTGGAGCATGCAGGTTCTCTCACGGTGTTTTCTTTCACCACCGAGCTAGTAATATTTTTTTTTAAATCCGTACTTAAGTAGAAACTCAGTGGTAGGTACAGGCCGAGAATTTGAACTCACGAATGAGAGTCGGGACTAAAATTAAGCACCCCCCCCCCCCCAGCCCCTATAGGATATCACCGCACTATGTCATGCTGTTTTATAGATTATCTCATACCATACGATCAGCCTGTGTCTGTCTCTCTGCTGCTGTATATGGGCCTCTCCCAAGGACCGCCACCACACAAGGTCTTCAGCTCTTCTCATCCAACCGCTACCGGCGACTTTCTTCAAGTCGGCTAGTCCATCTGGCCGGCCAGATGGACTAGCCGAGCGCAGCGGGCTACGTTTCTCGTCACGTGGTCTCCATTCGAGGACTAGTCTCGCCTTTCGGTTATTCGGCATATATACTCGTATATATAGCCTTCCACTTCATCTTGCTGATAAGTATCATAGTTCAAAGTGACCTATGTCGGCAAATGTTTTCGTCGAATTTCTGTTACTAATTCTGTCCGGCAAATAGACACCGAGCTTGCCTTAATCTATCTATATAAATAAAAATGTAAACGTTCGTTTGTTCAAAATCTTAAATCTCCGAAAGCTCTTCACCGATTGCTTTGAAATTTTGACACAACGTTGCCATTCGAATAGGCGCGTGTTTTTTATATACAGGGTATATAAGGGTAAAAACATGCTTTTTACCCAAAAACAGGTAAAAACAGGGTAAGCGTCATCTGTTGGGCAGCCACAGTAACGCGTGGCTGGGCACAACTAGTAGGTTATAAAGGAAAACAATTGAAGGTCAAAAGTCATAGATTTTATAACATTAACAAATGATGAATCTCTTTCTTAAAGCGGTAGATAAATAATCGGTGACTTTCTTGGACAAATTTGGCACCATTTTGATTTTTTTTATTTACTTTATTGGGGTCTGGAGCATAAAAACTAAATCTCAAGATTGTCATCAAAAAGTCGTCCAGGTCGCATATTGACTAGATATCAAGAAGACTGAGTATCATAACGACTAGATCGCTTAACGACGAAATCATACTGGATTGCAAAATTGTTTTGCCTTTCGTGTTATGTGCTACTGGAACAAATTGCATGTTTTCAGTTGACGGGCTTCATAGTACTGGACATTGTTTTTCAACCTGCCTTAAGAGAAGAAAAATTTTACTTTTTCAGTTACCTTTTGGCACTAATACTAATTTTACTAATACTTATAATATTTTTTTTACATAAGGTACAAATGTATATATGATATTTTTCTCCTGTTTATACTATAAATATGACGCTCTATGTATTTATAGAGGTACGCTTATATACTATCGCTTCAGCTTACCATATATGTAGTTCATCACTCGCGTTATTGACATACTTTGCTGCATATGTGACAAGGGCAACTATGATTGAAACGGTAGGCTATACATCCGATTAGTAATATTTAATATATGATATTTTAAGATCGGCGTTTTTCGAAAATCTATCCTTATTTTATTGAACGTTTATTTATTTAATTTGGATAACCGACAGAGGTAACAATAAACAAATATACATATAAAAAGTAGTGGCTACATTATAACATTATTCCCCCCCCCCCCCCTACTTACAGGTTATCACAACATGCTATTCATAGTGGGCCACAACAAAATCAGTACATTTTATATTTGAAAAGAATGAGTTAATTTAGAAAAACTAAAAATATTATATTATATTTTTAAAAAAATATAAAAAGGAAAGTTATAAGAGGTACGTCAGAAATTTTAAAAAGTTTTTTCTTTAAATTTATACAATTTCTCATGAAATATATCAAGGTCAGCGGGGCTGATCGAAAATTTATTAAAGGTCCGTGATATCCGAGATACAGCGGAATGTTTTTCTAGATTAGTTGTGTGATTAGCGGAATGTTCCGGTAGGTATTTTTAAAGTAAATTTACTCAACAGATTCGGGCAATCAGCAGCATTATTAAATAATTTGAATAATAATGTCATATCCAACATATTTCTTCTTGATTGAACAGAATGTATATGGAATTTTTTGAGACTGTCATCATATTATAATGTTTTGGATTTAATTCCACGTCGATAGGCTAAGTATCTTATTTTATTACACGTGTTTGTACTTTTTCTATTCTATTTATATGAGTTTTGTAAGACGGAGCCTAGACTACTTGCAGTATTCCAGTTTGCTTCTGACATAACTGTTATACAACTTTATAATAGTGTTAAGCTTTTTGAAATCCCTGCCACAGCTAATCACAAAACCGAGAGATTTAGTAGCAGAGTTTACAGTATTGTTAGTAGCATACACGTGCTGATGCTCGTCATTTCATTATGACTGATTTATAGACATCATTGCTTTAACACTGCAGCTCTTTGACACAATATGGAGTACGGGCATCGGACTGTGGCCATCGAGAGAATCAATGAGAGAAATACTGCGACTTAACAGTGGTAATTATTGTATTTACCATTTTTATTTAATAATATTATTAATATTGTTCATCGTTTAATTTATATACCTTTCATCGCACTCGCCGATGTACCCTTCACTTAACCTAAAGGTTAGCTGGTAGAGAATGCCTGTAGTAATAATGCATTATCTACAATAATGTACAGTATATTTTTTTAAATAATCACTCACCTCCCAAAGTGATATCTATTCATTAAGAATGTTATGGAATCGCCTATACGGTCATGGTCTAAAAGTGTAATCTCATATCGATGCATCGGACACCGAATAATTTATTTCAGAATATTCCGAATTACACAAATATGACCTATATCCAAATACTGTAATCCATGCCATTTTCACTGTTACGATGTTAAATCTGAACTCCTCAAGGACAAGTGCCGGATATCCAATCAGCGGTGAAGCGTAATCGTGTTTCTCACTCGTCGTCTTGTGATTTGCGAAACTATGTCCAATTGGTGTATTCAGAATGTACCATGTCGGAATCGTTCTGTTCTAATCTTCATTACTAGCTCTTTAATGTATATGTCGCAGTAAGATAACGTAAACCGGGAATTAGCTAAGTCTCTAGTGATTTTACACTAACGAAGTCACGTCACGAACTAACTCATGCATGATGACATTACGAAACTGTTACTTTATTTCCGGATTTAGCTAAAAATAAAACTCGATTTAGTAACACATATGTGACATTTTCTGATAAAAGAACCTTATTGACTGTCGTGTGTATACTAGACATTGAGACTAATAATACCATTCCACTGACATCACTCATTAACTAACATTGTTAATTTTAATGACGAAGAACTAAGATACTTACTAAGAAGCCATTTCCTGAAATTTAAACCCTTAAAGGAGTGAAACGAGGCGTCAAAGTTTGTATAGAAAAACAGCGTGCTTAGCCACGGGTAACAGCTAATAGGTAATGGACATACGTGCATTAGATATAAATTTATACAATAATAAAAAATTAAGTGATTACATCAATAATAATGGATTGATGTATAATCAAATATTATAATAGACATAAATAGAACATATTGAAAATAAACAGCTTAGACTTAGCAGAGAGAAAAAGTGCAGAGTATAGAGTGATGTGAAAGAAATGGGATGGAACAGTAGGGATACTCTCAAATAATAAATACATGAAAACATTTACTGTATGGCTCATGAGATCGAACATTTATTATTACTGATATACTACTTATATCATTAAGAAGTAGTATTCGCAATTTTTTTTTAATTTATAAATAACGTCTGAAGTTTTTGAAAATCTATAGTGAATTGTAAAGAACTATTTGATTGTAAAAATTCAAGCAATTCATATTAACAGTTAGCTAACGGTTAACCAGTAATCAGTACTATAAACAGGCAGACAATTACCGTAACTATGTGTAATATTGATCAATTTAGTATCGAATTTCAGTCTATTGTTAAACGGAGTAGCGTCATCGCGGTGTTTGTATTATTGTTCTTGAAGTTACCTCGCTCGAGTTTCGGAGACACAGGATTGACGCAACAGATCAGTATTTAAGCAAAATTGTATAATTATCTATGCAAAAATTAATGTTTAATGTACCTGAATTTGACCGTATGCTGTCGACCGGCTTAGGAATAGCTCCACACCATCTCTTACCGTGAGTGTTGTAAAAGATGACTAAGGAACAACAAATCTACTACCACAAACCTTGAAGAACTACAAAGCCTCTAAAGAAGTGGACTCGTTAACCCGTTTGGTCAGCGTGGTGTTTTAAAACCATGCATCTCTCATCCACAAGACAATGTTTATGAAGAGATCTATGATCTATGAGGATCAGTGCACGATATAAGTGTTGTGTGGGTTGCGGTACCTAAAATAAAGTTAATATTAAAACTAACTGAATTTCTTCTTTTCAGGTATTCCCGTATATTAGAAAAGTTGACTCCATGATCGGAAGGTGAGCCCACAGGCCGAGCACATCGGTGAGTTTTTATATTTTTTCGAAATTATAGATTAACTATTCGTAATCGTTATTATATAAAAAAAAAGGTGACAGACGAGCTAACAGTTCCCCCGCTGGTAAGTGAATACTGTTCTGTGATATCCACTATCAGTCCAGAAGATCAAACGTTAACTATTTTCAGTAATGTACATGTAATGTAAATGTAACATAACGTCTCACGGCAGAACTGAGGCCTTGCAGTCAGTAAAGAGATTCCGAGAGAGAGAGGTGGAAAGGCTATGGTATGTTAATGTTCTTATTGAAACAACGAAATTTTAAGTTGAAAAATCCTAACAAAACTCAATATGTCCGTTTGCTCAGAGCATTTCACATATTATAACAGAGCAAATCATACGACAGGGTTGTATAAATACTCACATCCCGCAGAATCAAAGCCCTCCCGAGGATTAATCAATCGTTTGTAACAGCACGCCTCCGCATTGGGTGCTTACTGTATTCATCATTCTTGAAATAGGACCGCCTACTCCCCTCTCCATTCACCACATACTCTATTTATTATCTCGTAGGCGTTGCATTTTCTACGAGTTTGTTTTGATCTACACAATAATATATCGCCCATTCTATTTTTGAATAATAATAGAATTCTGATTTACATAGACCTTTTTATTTGAACACTAGAAATATCCCATCGACACCAGTTCAGTTAAAACTCACTCTAATGAGATTAGAACTTTTATAAATATATTAAAAAAGTACAAACTGGCAGAATACGAATTTTACCGAATTACGAAGTTCTAATCTCACTGGATTTAGTCTAAACTGAACTGGTTTCATTGAGATAAATGCGAATGAGTTAAGTACCACAAGAACAACTCATTTCAGTCATTTCAACAGAAATACACGCACAAGAAAAGCTCACGCTGAAGCTACACAAGTCGAACCTAAACCCTTAGTAGAAACCTATACACAATCTGTGCAATAGCGAATTTTATATTTCTAATAATTTTACATTTAGATTTTACTGTTTCTTGATTGTTGATTCTTTTCTTGTTCATTTTTAAAAAATAAATTTTGCTGAAAATATAAAAGCCAATAAACGACGCATGTGTTACACTTTTATATAATTATTTAATGTCATTCTATAAAAATGTTAATGAGATTTTGAAGACAATACCTACACAACATCCTTGACTAAACGTGACTAGAGCATACCCCAAAAAAGTTAGTAAATGGGGCAAATCAGTCAGTAGTCCTAAATCAATAAATAACGCCACACTCATTAGCCCACACTAGGATTCCCTGTGTTGTGGGTTCACAGTCACACACCACTTGCAACTCCCATATCCGAAACACCTATCCCTAAACAAATGATTGTCCGACCGGGAATCGAACCGGGACAGCAGACAGGGGCACTACCAACTGGCCTAATTGGTTGTCAAAATGAATAAACTGCATATAGTTCTAAATTTATAAACTGCATTTTTCTGCTAGAGCCTGCGACAAATAGCGAAATCTATCTTTTCGACCGGTTTGAATCACCAACGTCCTTTTTAATATTAATACATATAATATTAATCATTGTTAAAAAATTTTTCCTCATATTTTATTATGAAAGTAGTGCCTAGTATACAGTGGGAGTATATAGTACAGTATACGATCTCAATATTTACATCTGCTGGCTATCCAGGCGTGGTTGCGCTATCTCGCGCCACTGGCTGCTAACGAAACTCCTGTGACTACATATAATCGTTTTTGTTTGCGTATATCTTTTTACATCCTTGTTATTTTTAATTTTATTTATTTATTTATTTACCTAAAATATATACTATATGGGTGGTATGGTACGGTAGATGGTGATCTACCTGTGATCTTCTCAAAGCCCGGCACCACGTACGTTCTTCCGCTCTCCTTGTACTTAATACATTCCTAAAACATAACATAAATTTCAAAATCAATTTGCACGATACGTTACGCCATTAGTAGTATATATTATGTGCCTTGAAAGTTTTCGCGCGGAAACTTCAGAAGACTATTCCGTGCGGCTCGAACTCTACTCTATCCAGGTCATGCGGAAACTTATGTAAATATATTATGTGAACTATACAATTTAAAGCGTTAACTGATCAATCGAGGAACACTCCCTCTCGTAATTGATTAATGTATGAGATCACGTGACTCATAGTGAAAATATTTTTTTTTTCTTAACTTGAACAGAGTTTAGGTCTGTGCGACCTAAGAGATCTGTTGTTGGTCTTTATGGCTCTTTTAATATAAGTCCCATAGATAAAACAGATTAAGTAGTAGATTAAGTACTATTGTCACAGAAAACATCTTTTTCTATTTTCAACTAAGGTAATTAATATTATTTTCGAAAATATTCATAATTATTATGAAGAAATTCCTAGAAGAATTTCATTCACAATACAATTATTTAGTTCTGAGTACGAAATTAAGTTACAGCCAAGATGTTCAGTTTCCAAGAGGAATATGACCATACTAGACCTGCGTTATAAAACTAACTGAATCGTTTCTCCTTAACAACTATTCTAATAATAGTAAAAATGTCGTGTAACGACTCAATGTCCTCATTAAATTCCGTTCATTATCCGACTTCATTTTAACACTAAGCTTGACTCAGCTCCCTGGCTTCAGTCCAAGTTCAAGGAGGCAACGAACTATCAGCATCTGTAACTTGGCTTACATCTCGTTAATTTATGAATGATTTAAACTTTCCTCAACCTAAATGCTAAAATAAACTAAAATTATTCTAATTGTTGAAGACCGTGTGTGGTGGCGGTCCTTCGAAGAGTCCTGTATTCAGCAGTGGAGATACAGGCTGATGGTATAGTATGGAGAATATATACTTATACTGAATATAAAAATCTTGACATTGAGAACTTTATTTACCGATATTTTTTATTTCATGGACTTACGGAGCAGCAAGTCAAGGTACAGTCGATTCAACGAGACATGAGCATTGCAATTGCTTCTGTGGGAGTGGGTGCCGAATTGTCCAATCCGATTGTCGAAATAGTTGGCACTGTATACTATGAGTGTGCACCCACACAAACGCAAAGCTCATGTCTCGTTGATTTCACTGTACTGACAACCCGAAGTCGGTACCGTCCTCTGAGCATTTGGTCATTGAAATATTTGACGCTGCAAATTGACCCGAATAATTAGTGTATTAAAATAATACACTAATAAAATTTCTATGTATTTATTCAGAGTACACTATAATGCAGATATTTCCTTATGTTCACTTATAAAAACCTGTTTATTTATTTCTTTGTTATACAAAACTGTCGATTGAAAGTTTTGAAAGTTCCTAAATATCTTTCATTCCGAATTTAAACTTTATTCTGAACCGATGTGTTAACCTGTATTAACCGGCATTTTATCCGCTTTTAAAGCTTTAGAAATTGCGAAATACTATTCGATTGATTGCAGTCGTTTAAAACAGTTAATCCGCCATATGGTGCAGTTTATGAGACCGCAGGCCTAGTTCAAACGAGGAAGACATAAATATAATTAGATCGTGTTCATTTGCAGCGGAATGCTCGTGTGTGTATAAGTTTAATAAATAATATTGAAAAAGCAGAAAGTGCATTGTGTTTTGTCTTATTGCCAGTTACCATCTTTATTCATGTTTAACTACATAATAAGTGATTGACAAACTGTACTTGCATTGTGGTAGTTACAATTTATAATGGTTCATTGTATGTTTTGGATATAAATAAAGAAAAAAAAGAATATATGTAAATTGAAGGTAATATTTAAAGAAGGTCAAAGCCATGTATTTCGATTTTAGGTAGATTTTAAAAAACCATTACGACTACCAAATACTTCAATCAGAAATGAAAAAAAAAAGTACTACATCGTCTGTCAAGCAGTGTAACTAATAAATATCAAAATTATTATCAATTTAAAAGTTGAGTTCAAATTCGTTCTGTAGTTTATCAACATTTCGAACAGTTGTAATAAACCTAAAGTCAAATAACATTTATACCAAAAATTCTTACAAACTTTTATTTAAATGTTTTTTTTTTTTGTACGACATATAGTGAAATGATTTATTGTCAACTGTCGCTTATTTTTCTCGCACATTTCCCAATCACGACCCCTATCTGTATTATCTATTTAAACGGGTCTTAACGTGAACGTTTACCTTATTCATTTTACTCGACGTTTCGGTTGAGTTGCACCGTATGTTTTAAATTGTTTTATTGTTTTGAAATACCCCATCTCTTCCCGTGGGTATCGTAAAAGGCGACTAAGGGATAACAAAGCCGCTCCCACGAGCGCTGAGGAACTACACCACTTCTAAAAGAGTGGATTCGCCAACCAGCTTGGCCAGCGTGACGTTTTAAGGCCTTTCATTCCTCATGCACAAGACAATTTGCACGAGGAGGCCCATGTCGGGCAGCAGTGGACGCTGAAAGGGCTGGTGGTTACATTGCGTTTGTTGCTCTACTGAAATTAGAGTTTGTTGCACAACGTTGTAATTGCGAATAGCGCCAACAAGCCACCAATTGAAAATGTCTGTAGTGAACTGCAAAGAAGTTTGCACTTTTTCGAACACGTTTCGATTAGTCAATATTATAAGTATGATTTCCATACTTTATCTACAACGAACTATATTTTCTATGTTTATATGAGGTCGTTCATTTTGTAGGTACGAATAAATACTATGTCCTAGAGAACTGTTACTGTAACATAGTTTCATCTTCTTGAGACATCTCATTATCAAGAGCACACCACACGAACGCTTATAGCAAACAATGACAATCCCCTACTCACGGTTTCTGGTGAATTGATCTTGTTATCTATCTATCTCTAATTGTTTTCAGATTCCTTACCACATAACATTGACTGGAAGAAATTGCTTTAGTGATAAGTCCTCCGGTTATATTTTGTACAACAAAGTACAACTGTCTATCTGACTTGAAAGATTAATAAAACCGCTTATTGCTAATCACGCTATTTGTACTTGCATTGTATTGTACTATTATGTATTTTCTGGTATTTATAGCTTTTATGTAGTGTAACCGTAACTATATCTGTTCCAGAACTTTATTTTCTCGATGACAGCTGACACACAGCGGTCGATATAACTTTGTTCTAGCGTCAACGCCTAAAACTCCGAACAAAAATTAGGCACCAAGACGTCATATTTCATTAACAAGGTCACGTCAGACAGAAAGCAATTTTAGGGATGTAGTTATCGATAAACGTAACACGATAACAGATCCGATATTTTTTTACAAAATGTAAGAAACTAAACTACTGCCGGATACTTTTGTACAAATTTATTAACTAATATTATATTTCATTACAAGATGTTACACGTGTTAATTCTTGATTGATAATGCCAACTTCTTTAAAATTTTCGAAGCTGTTGTAAAATAAGTAGGTATAGGTAGGTACTCGACAATGAAACGAAATAATTATAATGACAGGTAATCTTTATTTATTTATTTTAATCAAAATCTGATGAATCGTCACTGTCACTCGATGAGCTCTCCCCAACATTTATTATAAGTTCCTGTACTTCTATATTATCGAATGCCACATGAATTTCCCAATCCGACGCTATAATGTTTTGGGTTCTTCTCACAATTTTTTCCCAGTTTTCGGCAGTTACTTCCGCACATGCATTTTTTAATAAATCTAACATCTTGTTTGCCGTAAAAGGGGGATGGGTATTGTTTCGAGCGGCGTGTCCTTTGATTTGTGCCCATATTAGTTCTATAGCATTGTACTGGCAATGATACGGCGGAAGTCGAAGAACCCAATGACCACATTCGGCAGCTATTTCGTCGATAACATATCTTTTAGGGAGGCTTTTTTTCGATTTTAAAATATTCACTAATTGTACTTTTAATAAAGTATTATCCACATTTTCGCCATGACGTTGGAGCCATCTCTTGTTTTTTATTGGCCTGCGTCGGCATTTTATCAATTTGTCTGGAGTTATATGTAGCGTTGTCCATAATAATTATCGACGGTTCTTCCAGAGATTGCACCATTTCTTTAAACCATCCTTCGTAAATCTCCGCGTTCATTTCTTCGTGGTAGTCCACTGTTTTCTTGGATTTAAAGGCCAGTAAAGCATCTGACATGAATCCTTTCGTAGACCCTGCATGGCATATGATGAGGCGTTCACCTTTTCCCATTGGCACTGAACTAGTGGAAGCGACGGTGTCGTCAGTCCAGTTCTTAGATACTGTGTGGTTTGCATTTAACCAAGTCTCGTCAGTGAAAATAACATTTGACCAATCTGATATCTTTTTGGCTTCGCTCAAAAATTCGCAGCGAGCCATAGCAACGTCGCGATGCTCCATCAATATTTTACGTTTGTCCGATTTTTTATAACAAAATCCAATTTCTTTCAAAACCAAGCTTAATGACGATTTTTGGCCATGGAACAAACCACATTCACGTAAAGAAACAACAAGTTTTTTAAGTGTTGGAATTTCTTTGCGCAAGTAATAGTCATATATATGACGGCGAATAGCGTCAGCGTCGAAGTTGTCAACCGATGTCACACGACGTGGTTGGCGTTTTTTCTTCGGCGTACGAAGCTTATTTTCCTGCATGCCGCTTGTACCGTAAGCTTCGGTAGTAATTTTTGAAACAGTAGGTCCACTAATTCCTAATGCGGCCGCAACACGCTCTCGCACTTGCGACAGTGGTAATAGCGGGCCACCATTTTGATGCTCTGCTTCAAAGTAATTATGAACCTTGATCACCAGTTCTCTCGCCTGCCTTTTCAGAACAGATCCTTTCGGCATTTTGATATTTGACAGCTGGGCAGCAATCAACACGGAGGAACACAAAATACACAACGTAACGTATGGATAATGTGAAAAAACTCAGCGAACAGAAATGTAGTGACTAGCACGACCGTCTTGTTGCGAGTGACAGATTAAAACAAACACAAAATGGCGGTGGGCCATTGAGTGTTCCCACCTTGAAAAAATATATTTGAATGTTTTTGTTGTATTTGTCTTTGTTCAAAATATAATAAATATATGCGATCGATATCATTACTTATTTGGTCACAACACTACAACTATCAAATTAGAACTGTCATCGAGAAAATAAAGTTCTGGAACAGATATAGCCGTTTTTATGTAGTGTAACCGTAACTAGCCCCTTATCGTCTACTGCCGGACATGGGCCTTCTCATTGGTCTCGGGCATGAGGGATGTATTGCTTTAAAACGCTACGCTGACCAAGCAGTTTGGCGAGTCCACTATTTTAGAAGTAGTGTAGTTCCTCAAGGCTTAGTTAGGGTAGCTGCCTTTTTATCCCTTAGTCGCCTTTTACGATGACCACGGGACAATATGGAGTGGGCACTACTCTAAAACCAGCCGACACTACACGGCCCAATGCTTCTTGATACGGTAATGCCATTTATTTATTTTAATTTAATTATTTGCACGAATAAACATATTCAGTATTGTATAATTTCAAACAACTTCTGTGCAATGAATTTGCCCGTTGTTAATAACTCCAAAAAAGGTAAGCGGGCGGCTCATGCTCATTCATCATCACACATAAGTGAATACATATCGAAAATCCATAGTAGGACCCTAGCTCAAGATTGTCTCGTATATTGTCTATGTCGGTATGTCAAAGGAACGGAAGACGAAAGATCTACGGTCTTGATGGATATCTACTATCAAATGACAGTATTAAAGGAACAAACAAAGGCGGTATTTACGAGTATATTCCTTTGATGTATAGGTTACGTAAAATAAATATCCCTTTTTATACACGAATACTTCTGTCCGCGTATTTGTAATATCTATTCACAATAATTACAAATTATGGACATGTATTTTACTTTTTGTTTTCCTCCTCGTATCCTTTGTCGTTCACAAATTGCTAAACAATTTGTAACAATACACGATAACCCTTGTCTATTATCTCAGAGCAAGAAAAAATACTTGGTTGTCTAATTGTTTGGCATATATGTGACCTAAGTGGCATACCTACTTTCCGCCATTTTGAAAAATTCTCCTTATTGCAGTCGCCAATCGAACCTATATAAATCCATAGAAGACATCAAATAAACAAAACATGTCCTTAAGTAAAAAATCCTACAACATCTCTGAACTGATACAGTCACTATAACTTTTGATATCAATTATATCATTTTTGATTTACTCCGTTTAAAGAAGTTTCGTATATCTCAAAATATTTCGTTCCAAGATATATATACATATATATCTGCCCATATATCTATATATATATATATATAGTGCAATACCTCTAATCTTATTAGGAATTGGAAACTAATAAACAATTGTGTTGCTCTGAAAACAAAGAAACGACATTTAAAGTTTATTATTTAAATTGCCAATTCCCTTTTATTCACTTTTTACACTTAAATCTAACATTATAATGAATGATGAGTGACTTCTGTCAAAACTAAACATCAGCTGCTCTTCCAACCGCGAGGGCCGCCATTACTCACAGCGCCCTCTACAGAGTACCGTACATGGTCACTGTTTACAGATAGAAGAGCGCTGTACGAATTAAAGAAATATAAATTTCTTTACATATATGTATATAAATACGGAAAAGAGTCAAAAATTACCTACACTGTCATCAAAACACCTCTAAGGTTATATTTTCTTAGGTTTTCGCGATTACTATACATAGCAATTAAACAACTTTTAACGGTTTAAATCGCGTATATTTGACATTATTTATATCCCGACGTTTCGAACACTTTGCAGTGGACGTGGTCACGGGGTGACTAATTGATTTTATTTGTCACTTGAGTTATTAAGAAATTATTACTACCATCTGAAATTTTTTGAACTACCGTCTGAAATTTTTTAATCATAACATTCCCTATGCACGCAATATTCGCTCACGGTGTCCAGAGGTCTTGCAGTATTGCGTTGGCCTTGTGATTTAATTCATTTAATGACTGGATCCCAAGCCGGTGGTACTTGCCAACCATCTTCTCTATTGAAATTGAGTACTTGCCATCTCTATTTAAGACCTGTCAAGAGCAATATCCCCCTACAAGATGCAGGTGTTTACAAGCTTGATTGTGAATTCGGGTTATCATACATTGGACAAACAAAGAGGAGAATCGGTATCCGGATAAAAGAACACATAGCTGACATGAAGAACAGACGCTCGACCAAGTCTGCAGTTTGTGAACATATTCTGGACAAACCCAACCATTACATTCGAATTGATAATCCACAAATCCTCGCTAGAGAGACCCGGTTCATGCCAAGAATGTTACGCGAGGCTATTGAAATCAAGAAACACCCAAATTTCAATAGAGAAGATGGTTGGCAAGTACCACCGGCTTGGGATCCAGTCATTAAATTAATTAAATCACAAGGCCAACGCAATGCTGCAAGACCTCTGGACACCGTGAGCGAATACTGCGTGCATAGGGAATGTTATGATTAAAAAATTTCAGACGGTAGTTCAAAAAATTTCAGATGGTAGTAATAATTTCTTAATAACTCAAGTGACAAATAAAATCAATTAGTCACCCCGTGACCACGTCCACTGCAAAGTGTTCGAAACGTCGGGATATAAATAATGTCAAATATACGCGATTTAAACCGTTAAAAGTTGTTTAATTGCTACCTCTAAGGTTGTCATACTGCCTTCTAAATATGCATGCTTAGAATTGGTACGACTGTAGTCATGTTTGCTCTATGTAATCCCGATCGCGTTAGTTGTCTTCCGGTGGTTTCAGTGTAAACATGTCCACTCCGCTAGCAGTTTGCACCAAGGAGGAATAACAAGCAGTGATCCGATTTCTCTGGTGTGAAGTGTGAAAGGGGCTGGAGTTCATAGTAGACTTTTATCGCCTTGTCACGTAAAAGTGTTTTTTCGCGGATCAATAAGTTTAAAAGTGAGCGGACAAGTGTGACGCACGCAGAGGGAGCAGAACGCCCATCAACTTCCCACCACGGACGACAAGATTCAGCAAGCTCCGAGAGATAGTTCTGACGGATAGGCGTGGTAACATCGATGTGGCAGCGTCTTCTTTGAAATTCAGTCATGGTTCTGCCCATCAAAACATCCACGACGAGCTCGGTTTCCGTAAAGTCTCTGCACGATGGGTGCCAAGACAGCTTACTGCAGAACACAAGCTCAAACGTGTTGACATTCATTCAAATCATCAACAAGTTGGGTTTTGAGGTGCTCGAACACCCTCCCTACAGTCCAAATCTTCCTCCCTCCGACTGTCATCTGTTTGGGCCGCTCAAGGATGCTTTCCGAGGTCGTCGATTTTCCACAGACGTACACGTGCAGGAAGCGGTGTAAAAGTGTCGTCGCAACCAACCGAAAACCTTCTTCTTGAAAGGAATACGTAAGCTTGTGGACTAAGTGTATTGACAAGAGAGAGATGTTGAAAAATTATGTACATATTGAACCCTTATTCTATTTTTGTAAATAAGTTGTAGAACGAAAAGTGTAGATAATTTTTGACTCACCCTCGTATTTATGCCGAAATCAGATGTGATAGATCGACAAAAGACATCAAAATAAACAAAATATGTTCTAAAGTAAAAATTTCTAAAATGTCTAGAAATAAAATAAATATTAAATAAAAAATAAGACGACTAATAAATAACTAAATAATAATTAATTAGAAAACAATACAAAATGTATCGTGTGATTTAATAATGTAATAGTATAATTCCAATTTAATGGAATTTATACTGTATGGTTTTTAAAAATATAATATATATATATATTTGAATTGCTTTACCTTTGCATGGTATTGTATGTCTTTAGATATAAGTTTCATGTTACGTACACCATGCAATAAATAAAATTTAGTACGCTTTCTACATTATCGTTCCTACATTTAGACACTCGTACATGTATGATTTTATATTTTTTTTATATAAAGAAAATTTACGTCTAGGAAACCCCGTGTGAAGCATGTAAGCGAATATATGTATATGCTTTTGCTTTTAAAATTTTAATCAGTTTACTTTGTAGGAGTTTACTTTGTACTCCTAAATATGCCGAGCACATACATGCTTATGAATTTATATGGGTCATTACGACTTTCCATAAAGGTTTGTCCTGCTAACCTTTTAGATTTTTTCAAATTATCCACTGCGCCCGCGTAGTGTATGACCCAAAACCTTGTACCGATTATAAGGGCCACTGCACTGCATTGTGCGTTCCACTGGACGTTCTAGGCTGATATAGTGAAAATGAAATTATGATCGCTTAAATCCACGTTTAAAGCGCCTATATATTCGGTAGGTATCTACACTGAACTAATTTCGTAGAAAAATGAACGGATATCTTATTTTTTTGGAAAGAAGCAGAATTGCAGACAGTCAATCTAGCTGGTGACAAGTCTCCCGTGTCCACGGATACTGTCTTCCGTGGACATCTGTGATACTAACATGAATGATAAACATTGCCACGTCTCCGGGTGCGCCGCACGCCTTTGGAGATTTAGTGGGTTAGTGTCTGGGAATTATTGTACATATATGTATTTATTTATATGTTTATTACACTGCGGCACTCAGGCAATCACTTTTATATTATTAAATTAATGATCACTTGCCTTTTATCTTGAGTTTTATAATTAAAACTGCAGAACCACTTCAAACACGTCTTTATTATATAGTAACCATACAGAGACAGAGAGAGAATGAAACAGATAATACAATTTAGAATGAAATACTAAACAGGTTAGGAAAAAGGGTTTCGAAGTTAGGGAATATGAAATATTCCTGTTGCTCCTTTGGGGAGGATTGAGAGAGATGTGGAGTAGTGTATAATGGTAGAAGGCTATTATTTTATCTTATTCTACTATTGTATAAAAAAGAATTACAGAAATCATGTCCGGAACAATAAAACCCCACATAAATCTCAATTAAGCGTCTGTTCTTCATCATTATATTCATTATGCACATACGAGAGTGGATGCCGTTTATGTTGTTACTCCACTCTGTCGGGCGTAAAGTTCGTGAGTTTGCATACAATGGTAGCACTACATCTCATGTGAATCGAGGCGCGCAGTGCGCTCCCAAAAGTCTTTAATAACGTCATGGTATATTACTTCAGCTCATAAAACTTAGTATGAAAAGACCACCAGACAAATTTAACGCGTTGCTAATACACATATATATTCTATATATTCATATATATTCAAAGTATCATTATATATTCTGAAATTTGAAAGAAAACATTCTTTTACGCTTATGGAGAACGTGCTACAATTTGAATTCTCATTCGCGCGATTTATAGATAATTGCAATTAGCAAAAAAATTCTAGCACAGATTAAAAACCAAAGCATAGAAATCAATAGAAACCAAATAAAAAGCATATAAAAAAGTAATATAAGTAAGTATAGATTCGTCTCTCTCTATATCGAATATAAAAAAATACCGCCTCGCAAACTGTTGCTAAAGTTCGACGTTAGATTGTGACGTATTGCGTGCGTAATTTATAACGCTTCACCTAATTCGAGTTTTAGACATCTCAATCCCAATAGATCAATATTTCAGGTTTTAGGGATTTGAAAGATTTCGTGCGCCGGAAAATAAATCAGCAACCCATTAATACTGGCATTCTCGAAGAAAATTTACTTTAGAACAAAATTATCGTGGAAAGTGACTAGTCATTACTAATATTGTAAAAAGCGAAAGTTGGTCAGGTTTATTAATTAATAACTACATCAAATTAAACAATCTCTACTAAAAACATATGTCTACTTGTAAGAGGTATTGCCACAGGATATAATCTACGCGGGAAAAGCTGCCAGATATAGCTAGTAGAGAATAAAAACACCATGTTAATAAAGAAGCTCTTCGTCACCTAAGGGTGGTTCACCCGTACATCCTCAACAAAGAGTTCAGTGCGGTCTTCAACACACTTTATGTCGGGAACCTGAAAATTGTGGAACGAACTGTCTACTGAGGCTTTATCAGTTAGTTACGACATGGGGTTCCTCAAAAGGGCTGTGAATAGGATTCTGCAAGGTCGTCAGTACACCGGCATCTCCCCTGATGTTGCAGGTGTCCATTGAC
The DNA here is from genome assembly GCA_914767545.1 of Sesia apiformis. Taxonomy (NCBI): domain Eukaryota; kingdom Metazoa; phylum Arthropoda; class Insecta; order Lepidoptera; family Sesiidae; genus Sesia; species Sesia apiformis. Next base: position 20,430,386 of record OU611948.1, on the reverse strand, counting down.
AACGGTGACTACTACCATCTCGTGGATCGCCCGCTCGTCTGCTACATATTCTATAAAAAAAAACGTAGGAGATTTCTTTATTAACGTGGTGTTTTCATTCTTTACCAGCCGGCGGAGGGCTGGCGCGGTTGATTTCTCTCAATACTTCCGTTAGTACCTTAGGTGTGAAGCGCCACCAATTTACCTTCCTAAATAGGTACAAAATAAGAGGCGAAGTGCCTCTGCGTGTTCTATCATCTTTAAAACGATTTAAATAGAATTCTACAAGGTTCGCAGCACAGCCATATCCAACCAGGCGTTGCAGGTGTCCACGGACGTCGGTAGGCACTTATCACCACGTGGACTACATGTCCATCTGTTTCCTTCCCTATAAAAGAGGAACTAAAGCCCCAAGATACCATAAATTATACCAGTACATCACAACGCCTTATTTTGGTCCCATTAGTTCCAGTAGAGAAGGCATTATACGCAAAAAAGGCTTCCTCGAGTGTGACCGAGTCTAACGTGTATGCGCAAAGAAAGTAAACAGCAATTATATTGGATTCCATGAAATGTGTTTTGGTCTCTTAAGTAGAGTGTAAAACAGTTTTCAAGTCAATGAACTTGTATTTTAGAACTAAAGAATTTGATATATACGTTATATACTCGTGTAACCATAGTGATCAGACAATGTCAGGTTTCGTATTACGAAGTTCGCCAGTTATTCTCAGCCCGCAGTTTTCTGGTTTCTAAATCCTTTCTAATGCGACATTAAGCTTTGACATTGTCTTAATTTCTTTGTACCTTCCTTCTAAAGAAGGTTTACTTACTTTACATTTTCTGCATGTTAATGAATATATTTCTTTTCTTAATTTAATCTTAATTTCCGAGATAACATTCTAAACGAAGAGATTTGTAGAAGAACCAAAATCATCGACTTACTTCTAAAGATCCATAAACAGAAGTGGCAATGGACAGTCAGAAGTGGTTGTGGTTACGGTTGCTGCACAGAAACCGCAGTACCCACGATAGACGCGTACCAACCGATAGACGAGTCTTTGAAGGGAGAAGTGCAGTGTGGGATGCCCTCCAACTATGTGAACCAACAACTTGATGAAGTTCGCCGGTAGTTGCTGTATGAGAAGGAAGGTCATGGTGTGGTGGGAGCCTTGGGAGACGTCTATATCCTGCAGTGGAGAGACATAAGCTGATTGTATGTATGGTAATGAAAACGCACATAACATGGTATTTGACTGTCCTCAAAAAGACATGTTTAACATATTTTATGACGATGAGAAAAACAAGCAGGTTCTGAAAATTATGTAGGATATGAGCATAAGATTATTTGAGATGGAACGTGGTAGGGAATTATCATTGTCTCTGTCACTCACTCACGATTGTAATTATTGTACTAAGAGTGATGTCATTCTTCTATACTGCTTTTCTTAACTTCTAACTTGTCGTAATAACATTTCAAGATATTCCATCTTAAATTATCTAATTTTGTAACTGTCTAAAAACATTTAAAAGTTTTGTTTTAGTGTTTATTTATTTATTTAAACTTCATTGCACATGTATTTGGCGGTTGGCACATGCAAGGTCGGCGGCGCGCCCGCATATCCCATGGTGTTGCAGGTGTCCATGGGCGGCGGTAACACTTACCATCACGTGGCACCGCTTGCTCGTCCGCCCTATTCTCTATAAAAAAAATGACGTGCACAAAAGGCGGACTTAATGCCTGACGGCATTCCCTACCAGTCCACCACCAGATCAAACTGGAAAACAAAACGCGGGTGCAGTTTTAGTTTTACATACATAATAAATTTAACGTGGTCTCTGACTATGGGCCTCATAAATAAGCTCACTGTCGCACAGCGAGCTATGGAGAGGGCTATGCTCGGGGTTTCCCTACGTGATCGAATCAGGAATGAGGAGATCCATAGACGAACTAAAGTCACCGACATAGCCTCTCGGGTTAGCAAGCTGAAGTGGCAGTGGGCAGGGCACATAGCTCGAAGAACCGATGGCCGATGGGGCAAAAGGGTTCTCGAATGGAGACCACGTACCGGTGGACGAAGCCGAGGACGTCCATCTGCTAGATGGACAGACGACCTCATAAAGGTTGCGGGCACCCGCTGGATGCAGGTCGCTGCCGATAGGTCTAAATGGCGGACAATGGGGGAGGCCTATGTCCAGCAGTGGACGTACAAGGGCTGAAAAGAAGAATAAACTTAAATAAAAATATATATATGAACTAGTAAATACAGACATTGTGTTTTGGCTTGGCTCCCATCATTTTTATATAATTTTCCGCCATTTTTCCACAATTGAAGCGAGCTCAGTTCGTGCTCACTATGTTATATAATCCACTACATAACACTCCTAATGATTGCTTTTGGAAAGGGGAGCACTAGACGCTCTACTCGATGAGATGAAGATTCCCATCATACCCACCATGAGACTAGTCTCATCCCAATTACTTTCTCTCTCGGTCCGATGGATGGATTCTGATAAATGTCCTTTACTCCCGTAACACGTTAGACATTATTATTATTATCGGGAATTAGGGGCTGTGCGAGTCAATAAGATCTGTCATCACTGCGACCATAGCTGATCTATTGTGATCGCCACCTTTTTCTTATAGTTTGCAGCCAATGCCTATGGCATGCAGATATAGCAGGACAGTTTTACCAGAGTTGTAGAACCTCTTCCGGTTTTAGGAGGTGAGCGCCCATATACATGTATGTGTCTTTTGTACATCACAGGGCAAACCATGCGCATTGGTTTTTCATCCTGCTCTGAAGAACATCTACAGGTTAACAAACACGCTAGTACATTTCACAACAGTTTTCTACGAGATTCAGTTAATCCAGTCCTTAATAGAAACATATTTTCCTCTAACAGTAACATGTTGTTACTGTACTCTAACATGTTGTTGAAATAAGAATTTGGATAAATTCGTCAGAGGATTGAGATGTCTTATTTGAGTCAATTAAAACTCACATACAAACGTGAGGCGTATATGTTAATTAAAATTAATTAATTTTATAGGTATCTTGCTAAAATTGAACACAAGTTGTAAACAAATTATAATGACAAGATTACTAACAGACATTAATTATGTAACATAATTAAACCATTTAATTAAAAAAATAATTACGATAATGTTATAATGTACCATATTCCATTACCGAACATAGAGTCTCATAATTGTATAGAGGGATGTATACAATTATGTATCATTGTATACGTAAGCTAAGAGGGCGTAGAGAAACTCGTTAAACTACTATGTTTCTTCTTATAAAGTGGTCATTTAATGTTATATAGCTTTATTTGATAGTAGCATGAATTCATTGAGGAGAAAGTAACAGTTTAATGTAACGTAATCAGCCCTTTAACATCCACTGCTGGATACGAGCCTCATCGTGCTCAGTCTTGTGCACGAAGGATGTATGGCCTTAAAACGTCACGCCTGGCTAAATGGGTTGACGAGTCCACTCTTTTAGACGTGGTGTAGTTTCTCGGGGCCTTGGGGTAGCGGCTTTGTTATCAAGGCAGACGGCACCAGCTGGCGGCACATGCCGTCGGATGTCCTACTATCAATTCTAATATCTGGAATAAGACGTACATTAAAACATTGATTTTATCAAGGAACAATAGTCAAATATTTTGTATGTTTTTTTTTTTAATTTAGAATTCATCTCCTACCTTTATGTACTGTTTTGCAAAGCGGCACATCGAACGCACCAAAATGCGATGCCGATGCCGCTGATTATAAATCGATATCGATCTTGATTAAGCGCTGTCTCTAAAACGGTTCCAAGCCTTTTAAGCCACATTAAGCTTAACTGTTCTTTCGTATATTTATTCTAGAAGTAGAAAACATAGTCACTGCATACTTACAGAAGCTATTTTTAAATACATATATTTATGAAAAAAAAATACTAAATGACCAGCAAATCATGATCAACATACCAACTTATTTTTGAATATAACTAAATAATTTTAAATTTCTAAGAATGTCGTTAATTATCAAGCTCCTCATAAAATTATTATTTTTTAAATCACTCGTTTTTCTCAGATAATCGGTAACCTAAATATCGGTTTGAAGGAAACCTTACACTGAAGTATTGGAAAGTTTACTGAAAAAATAATTGAAAGTGGTCCCCATATACCTAGACTACAATTTTTAATACTGACGTACGAGTATGTCGCGCTCGTTAGCGTGTCTCTCGCGTCGCTCATTACCCATTCTCTGTGAAAACTCGGGAGATTGTCTTACATTTTGTTGTGTTGTCATATTGTCCTTTACAATGGGGCTTGTATGCCGTCTCGTTGTCTTCGGAGATGACATGAAGACTCGTACCAACTAAACATAGTGAGACCGGCTTTTCTGTAATGTTGTTTTATTCTTTCTTAATCATTTACTGATTTGTTGGGTTATTTTTCATTTATTTTTGTTCTTTCTTAAATTGTTATTACTGAAATAATTACCTAGCTATTTTCACTTTTCACTTTTTCACTGCTAGCAACTTCCATGTCTCTACTCACATCTACTACTAGAGTTTGCTGTTGGGAAATAAGTCAATCGCTTTCGAGTTATGGACTTCCATATGTCATATTCCTTTCCATATTTGAGAAGAAATAGAGAAAAGGGACAGAGGAAAGACACTACACACCAACCAGCCGTTTCCCGATTTAAGGGAAGCCGCAATGTCGCCAATACAGGTGCACTTCGATTAAGTTCCAGATTGACATTTAGGGAACAATTCTTGCATACACTTAAATTTGTAAAAAATCACAATTTTTTCTGTGATTGGTGTAAATATTTATACTATATCCACAGAACAAATCCTACGTACTTCACGGAACACTTGCAGTCCAAGTGAAGTATTAAATGTCGTAATATCTGTCATATTAGTAATTAATTTATGTTTAATAATATAGCAACATTATGTCAATGTATGAAACTTAAGAAAATAAAAGTTCATTCTCGTCTGGACTATGGTGGCTCTCAATATACGCTCCCATAATAAATCCCCAAACCACGACAATACCACTTACCATCACTTACCATCTGGTCAAACAAGTTTAATCGTCCGTCTTCTTTCCCTCTAAATAATATGCTTCTAAATAAAATAACATCATACTTATAGAAATTTATTTGTCTCCAGGTCCGTGGTTTTAGTGACCTCTGTGAAGCTGCCATCATGACGCTGCACTGGTGGATGCATTGGTTCTGGGTGACGACGCTGCTGGCCATACTTGGTGAGTACTCCGTTTTTTCCATTGAGTACTCTCTGGAGAGTGGTTTAATGCTACGCCACTATATTCCACGGCGATTATTCGCCACTTCCGAAAATATCGAATGATATAGTTTTTAAGTGTTATTTACAAGCTTTGAGCGTTTAACGGGTATGAACTTTGATGCTTTGGGCTTTGTATCTAAAAGGCATCTTCTTGGACTTTTGACGATTTTTGACTTTGGAGACTTCTTTAATACACTAGAGATCTTTCAAAAGCCTAATTTTCCAAGCTAATCCGATTAGGCAATTTTTATTCACTTCAGTTTCAATTTTTCTCTTGGTTACTTGTCCATAATCTTGGAACGTCTATGGGAAATTTCGAATACTGTAAATGTTTCGATAACGAATACTGTAAATGGCATATTCTCATTTTCGTTTAAAATGTTGTCCTTGAAGTTCTATAGTATTAAATAAGCTATTTAAGGAAAATGTTATATCCAAGTGGATCCTATTTTGTGCTATATCTTTAAAGTGCTAGAATGAACGTTTGCAAAAAGCACAGCGTTTTTGACATATATACTTAATACAAATTCACTCCTCAGGCTGTCACACGAGAATCTTTTGTTGATTTAGGATCTTTGCGAGATTTTTGTTAATTACAAATAAATTTAAAGCAAATAAATTTTGTTACATCAAAAATCGGTGCTCGAAGACGAGAATGACCCAAATATTTAAACACACAATGCTGCGCGACCTATAAATTAGTTTCACAAAATTGGGGTAAAATCATCTAACGTAAGTAGAGAATATTTTGTATACCATTTTTCATTATTAGGAAATGTCCTTTGAATTCGATAAGGAAAGCAAAAATATTTAAGTTATATACCTATGGCCAGCTATTTTTTTTAGGAAATTTGTGTTCGGAAATTATTTAATGACCTTTCTTATTTGCAGCCCTCGAGAAAAATTGTTGAAAATAGAGAGCATCACTTCACTTGAAAATAGAGAGCAGAGCAATATTCACGGCCCTATTGGGCTAAGACGCGCTTGACTGACCAAAATCTAATTTATTAGAATCTCATTCACATCTATTACAGTTTTATTGACTTTAACTAGGGTTTAGTACTGACTAACTTTATTTTATAGACATTTATATTTAAAACATGTGCCTTACTATAAGTATGATATTTATTTATTATATGTTTATTTATAACAGATTATCGCTATAACTGTGTATACAGAGGTATATACCATTATATTCCTATTTATCTTATTTTTTTTCCTTTCAACGGAAAAGTTATCTTTCACAGATCTCTCAAATTAAAAAAAACATCTTTTGCGTATTAACTTAAAGATATTTTTCTGATGTTGTAATAAAATATGTCTATCATGACGGTGATGTTGATCTATAAAAATTAAATAAGTGAACATTTGTTGAGGTCACCTTCACACGGTTTACAACAGACCGTTTATCGATGTGCATAGTTCAGCATTCACGTGCTAATGCTAAATAAAACCACCTGCAGCTATATTTATTAGAATCATTAGGGAATTGGTTATAGTTGTACTTAATGCAGTTTAAAAATACAAACTGCATATGTATTTCCTAGTATTTTCTGTAGAAAATTCAGTCATGACTATCCTTCGTACAGGCTACAAATTATACAAGGTGATTTTGGAATAACGTAAATTTTATTAAAATATATACATTTTTCACATAAAATTTTCAGGGAGAAAGAGAAACAGGCAAATATTTTGTAGATGAAATGTACTTGTTGATTTTATAAGTTAAAGTCTGATACTTCAACATAACGATACTTATCAGTATGCTATTACATACAGATAAGTATCGTCACAATCTAAACTATCTAAACTGATAGGAACGTCACAATCTAAACTGCCATTTGAAGTCCTGTCAATTCTTTCGATATCAGCTTGTAACGTCCCACTGCCTTCCCTCGCGAGCGAGCGAGTTTTGGATCATAATCTACCGATCCACCAATGATATTTTAATCGAATCTGATCTCGGTCACACGAATTTCCTTACGATGTTTTGTTTCGCCGCCTAGAGCCAGTAATCATTTAAAAATCAGTCATTAATTAGGAACTAAGTAGTATGGCTAGGGTGTGACCTCCGGCCTCACTAAATCTAAGTCGAGAATAGACATCGCTGGACTCTGGACTATGTCTAGGTCTCCCCTACACGCATATATATCCAATCTACTTATTTATGACTGCAATAATCAAATTCAATCATTTATTTTCAAATAAATGACAACATAATTATACAATACAATATTTTTGTTAACTATAAAATCAACGTATCTTAAGAGGGAAATTACATTCTTTTGAAAATGGGCTTTGAGCATTTGTAGCGGCTTAAATATTCTGTAAAAACATGCATAATTTTTTTGTCTCTATTCAAATAATAATAATTAATGATACCTAAATAAATTTGCAAATAGTTTTTCTTAACGAGGACTTGTAATTTATAATTATAAATCGAATAGAATAGAAAATAGAATCTGTACAATAGAATTTCGTCACTATCTATTTATTCTGAAATGTTAGGAATTTCTATTGTAACTGAATTTCCCGTAAACTACAACTTCTTATGCAAATTGTCACCGCCGTAATTCCTTAAGTATCAACTGCTAACAAACGTGTGAGGCATTTGCATCGCTATCAACTAACCATGTTGAAACTCGGGTCGTGACGAAGGTGACGTTGGATCGTATATTGAGTCCTGGGATTGCGGCATTTCGAATATCTAGGCTTCGGTAAGGTTCTATCTTACGAAAGCATATTGCCCTTTCGTTTCAAATCGCGATGAACTTTGTAGTTCTCAAATTAGACAGATTTTGAGCCAAGACTTGGAAATTCATAGACTCATATTGCTTCATAGCCAAGGCTCATATTGATCAAATTAATTTCATGGTTAAAAAAAAGAAACTCCTTATTCCATTATACACTTAACTAAAATCACTCCCAATTATTCCCAATTCCCCACTCATTCTTATCCGATTGGCTCCTTATTCTTATCCGTTTCTGACGACCGATTAGCCCAGTTGGTAGAGTCTGCCGTGTAAAGCGTCCCAGGCTCGCTTCCCGGTCGGATATTCATCTGTTTAAAAAGCAAACTTTGTTCGGGTCCGAGTGGTGTGTTTTCTTCATACGTGTCTATGGACCCACGATACAGGGAATCCTAGTGCCAACTATTTCATTTGGCATTATTATTATTATTACCTATTTATCCATTTCCTTATCCTCTCCTGGGGACTTTGATGAACTTTCGATAAAAACTCTAAAATGTTTTGTTTCCTATTATGATATTCAATTACCTCCGCGACTTCTGCTTAGTTAATTGTCTTTGGTTAATAATCAAGAGTAAAAATCTAGTATGTTATTAGGCTGGCGCTCTACAAAGATCGTTTGTATGTTTGTATGTTATGTGTTCTACGAAATAGCAAGGCAGTTTAATTCACGGCGTAAAGCAAGAGCTCGTAATACGCCCCCTGAATTTCTAAATATAGGCTTATTGGATTTTTTTAAGGAAAAAAGGCGGCAGACCAGCATACAGTCCACCCGATCGTAAGTGGATACCGTAGCCCATGGACATTCGCGATACATGCCAACTTCAGTCCAGAATGACAAACGTTAGAACGTCCCCGGATGCGCTGCGTACCTTTGCGGATTAGGGAATGGTTGGGAAAATGGGGAGGGATAGGATGGGATAGGAATGGGCTGTGGTATATCTCACTCACTACCAAAACACGTACGTACATTGGGAAAATACGATAAAGGAGTATATTTCAAGGTAGTCTTCTCTGAGAGAGGGGTAACGTGGCTAGACGAGTACGCCCAGCGGCTGTGGGAATGCAGCGTGCACTCTCCCCCTACAAGAGTAGATATATTCGAGTATATTGCAGATAGTCATTTGTCAAAAATGTAATACCATTAACCTTGACTTATTTACGCATACTGGCATGATGTTACACAAAATACGTGAACGAGGTGTGTCACCGCTAAATGAAAGTGGGAACTTGTGATCAATAGACAGTTTGGTTTTGCATTAAATTGGAGGCGCGAACCATAGACTAAAGAGAAAACCACCTTATCTATGAAATCATGCAACGCGAGCTAATAAAGTAGCAGCAAATCGTGAAATTGCTAGATGCGACAAGGAATAACCTATAGGGACTGCATGCGACATTGTTTGTTGTGCCAGGGTGCAGGACTGCATCGGCGGGACACGCTTCTCTACCGCGAGGTCTGCGCCTGCTCAATGATCTCTAACTGCGAAACCTAGAGTTGGACTTGTTTCACTGCATGCACTTCGCAAGCATTTAGGTACTCATTGGTGATGTAGTTTAATTGATTTTTACAATTGTAAGGGGTTCAGAATGAACGATTTAATGAGCAACACTGTAAATCATATTCAGATGAACTTAAATAAATAAATTTGAAATACACCAATTGACATCCGATTTTCCTTCCCGTGGCGTATAATATGACGAGCAAACTGTAAGTCAACCTCTGCCACCTCTTGAATTAAATCATTACACCTTTGACCTTAAATTGTTCTCTTTTGTATTAGTGTCCCTATTGGTCCAAGCCGCGCTTAACTAGTCAAATCAGATGTCTTATCAATGAACAAACGCAATTATATGTCTTGTGAAGTACACATTCTGTTTTTGAAATTAGTGAGTTTGATGAAAATTCAACTTGAAAGATATAATTTGTAACTTGTACAACTTACAAATGCCCTCGTAAAGTCCTTGTAGCGCAAACATCTTAGTGTGGGCGTCGGGTTATTTTATTACTCGTAAAACTGAACTGGAATTTATTTATTGCAAGTGTGAGCAAAGCTACAATAAATGTATTCAAATTTATTTTATGCGTCATCTCTTTAAAATTATAGTTTGTATTCACATATTACGTGACATTCTGCCCCCACGCCACGATGAGGAATCTCTCTCGTCCATTCAAGTAAGTTAGAAAAATCTATTTTTTTTATGATCTTTATAGAATATAACCTTATAATAAACGAATTTTATAAGACCTTATGACTTTACTGAAGCGATGGACCACTAATTCAATTTAGTAAAATAAATTATTTTAAATCTTAGGTTTGTTATGCTCTATGTCCTTTGCATCAGACATGTTATAGCGCGCTGTCGATATCAATTTATGAAGTCTTTCTTCAAGGCAGGAGGTATTTCTGCTCAGAATCCACCACACGAATCCAATGCAGATTAGTGGGTGATACAATTAACATCTTTACTAACACGAAATTTCATTCCGTTCCTCCTCCCCTCTTTCCTCTCTCCTCCCTGAAAGGAGTGTCCACTCACCACCAGGTACACTGTCTGCTCGTCTGCTACCTAATTTTTATAAAAAAGGAAATTGTACTTTACTATGAATGTATGTAGGAAACTTACTAATAATAATATATAATTTTGCTTTTTAACTCCGTTACGCCATAGAAAAAGTTGTACTAAATTGGGTAACCTTCAACGTGTGAAGCTTCTGATGCTTGTCACATTAACAGGGATGATGGGTATTAACGATGTCACGGCGATATTAATCTTCTCGCAAGAGTTATGTACTGTCGACACTACCCACATAAAGACTAATGTTTGTATCTAATTTTCATCTTTATATCGATCTAACAGGACTTACCACTGTTACGTCTGATATTCACGCGATGATACAAGACTTGGCGAATGACACGCTGATTAGAACTGACAACTGTGAAACTGTTCAACGCCGAATATAGAATTATATCCATGTTCACGGTGCGAGATGTAGTTTTTAGTTTTTGGGAATTTGAGAATCCTGTATCATTAAAATCATAGAAGAATCAAAGTTATTTTGTGACATACTGAATACTTTCTACAACATACCATCAGCGTATGTCTCTCCACTGCTGGTTGAAGACCTCATACTAGCGCCATCGTACATCGGTTTGTTTTGTGCGACCCGTATCTATCCATCTAGCAGTTTGTCTATAAACTTTACCGACGATTCGTTCGGGGGTTTGTTTGTATTTAATCACTGTCACCGTACATCTGTCATTTGTAACTCGGCTCAGGTGTCCTGTGCATTACCATTGCAAGCATTGCTTACGCTATTGCTCTTTGAGTGATTCTGTTACTTTATCTGTCTTTTCTATTACTGCATTTACTAAGTCCTAAAAATAGAGTATCGAAGAAGTTTGCGAAAGATCTAAATGTTATAGCGGGACTTCCCACTAGAACCACGCACTGATTGAAAGGTCAGAAGTCAAAGACTATATTCAAAATTTATGAAACCTTTGAATATCGTCTTTGACTTAAGCCCATCAGCGAATTTTACAGTAATTTTACTTATAAACTACAACTATATCTATAGTGAGGACTAAACCTATAGTCCAAATGGCGGCAACAAAACCCTTTGTTACTCTCGAGTGGGCGTTGGATTAAACCCTCTCACACATTAAAGCACATGTCGTAAAAAGGGCATTGTTTTCTTTGGCGAAGGAATTTAAATGGATTTGTTTTTAGGATTTAAAATGTTTGGGAATGTTGTCGTGGAGTATCTAACTGCACGGTCAGTTTTTTAAGCTTTAATCCTAAAGAAATTTAAAAATGTAACACCGATAATAAGAAATTGCATGTATGTACTGCATTACTGTCATGCTTACAACGCTGTCGCTGGCACTGACTGTCTTGATTCTAGTCTGATTAGTTCGTGACCATGGTTGGTCTCATAACTACGTGACCCAGCCAAAACGCTGATATTGACTGCCTTGATTCCAGTCGAATCCAACTCCTGATCACGGTTAGTGCAACCCATTCAAAACGCTGACATTGACTGTCTTAATTCTACTCCAACTGAGTACATGATCGTAATTAATGCAACCCAGCCAAAACGTTGATAAAAATATAACAAATGAACATATACGTTTTACAACCTTTTTATAAATATCTTAATTCATAATTCTGTTTTCTGTTCAGCGAAAGAACATCCAGGACTACATCCTACTCTGGATACTGGATCTACTCGTATATACAACATTTTTGTTCCCCTACAAGTATTTCACTTTTTTAATTGTTAAAGTACAGATTGATTCAATTACACACGTAAGTTACCACTATTGTGAATCGGTGCACAGAAGGGTTTATCTTATTAATCCCTCAGAAGGGTATCAATCGCTTTCTGGGGTAGAGAGGAGGGACATTTGTAGATTTTAATTAAATTCCAAACTACCCTCTGTGGCCGGTCGTTTGATAGTCACGTTATATACTTATATTACGTAGGCAGTATATTCGGAGGTCTTAAAGGATAAACTTAAGCTGATTTATCAGCATGTATAAGGCTACCACACCTAAGGCTAAGACTCGCTACCACACCAATGAGTGTAATGGCATGTTAGTTAGGTATATGATGTATTCATCCTTGACAAGAATAAGTGATGTAGTTCACAATGCTGCTTATTGATAACGCCATTGCCGAAGTGGTCATTATGGTTTCCTATGTTTGAAACCTTCGGGATAAAAAATGTCTACCGGATGAGTATATCATGTAAATAATCGTGATACCAATCCATTAATTAGTAATTTGATCGGCAAATATTTGGCAGAGTACGTGCTTGCTTTCAATGAGAGCTATCAACTGGGCTTCTTCTTTATACACCACCATGTAATTTGAAAGTTTATTAAGCAGGTAAATATTGGGTCCTTACCTATGAAATTGCCGTTTTATATGGAAAAATTCAAGCGTATATTTGTATGAAAATTGTATATTTAATCGAAGTATTGTTCATTATTATCAATGCACTTTTGCCATTTTAATGGAAGTTGATTGATGCCTCTGCTATAGAACTCGTGGGGACGGGAATAGATGAATTCTTTGAAGGCGTTTTTTACTGCCTCATCGGAGTTGAGTTTTTTTCCCTGTAAAAAGTTAAGAAAATTAAAAAAAAAATGGAAATCATTAGAGGCAAGGTCTGGCGACTACGGTAGGTGACGGGGAGTTTCCAGTCGAAGCTCCTGTAACTTTGAGACTGCCTGTCGTGTAGTGTGTGGGCGAGCATTATCATTGAGAAATAGTGAACTAGAGCGATTGACCAGAATTGGTTGTTTGATAGCAAGCTTGTTCATCATCGTTTGTAGTTCTTCACAGTACACATCTGCATTAATTGTTTTGCCAGATCTCAACAAGCGGTAGTGAATAATACCGCCACAGGACCACCATACTACACCATAAGCTTCTTTTGACTCAGTTTACGTTTGGGACATTGTCTGTCTGTCTCCTGGGTTTAACCATTGGAACCAACGTTTACGATTATCATACAGGATCCACTTCTCATCACAAGTGTCAATACGATTCGGAATCCCTTCATTTTTGTGTCGGCTCAGCAAAGCAAGGCAAGCTTCGACGCGTGTTTTTGCAGCTGACTTTCATTAAGCTCATACGATATCCACTTTCCGAGCTTCTTCACTTTTCCGATTTGACGCAAATGAATCAATATCGTTTTGTCACGTACGCTAAAGGCTGCTGCTAACTCAGACGTGGTTCGAAATGAATCCGCTTCCACTGTTGCTTTCAATTCGTCATTATCAACTTTAGGCTCCGGTCGTCCATCGGTCGGCTTAATCTTGAGGTCGAAATTTACAGAACGGAAACGATCTAACCAAAAACGCACCGCGCGTTCGTTTGCGATGTTTGGTCCGTACACATCGTTGATATTGCGTGCCGTCTGTGCTTCGTTGCACGTTTCCATGGTAGCAAACACAATGATATACTTATCTAAGTGAAAACTGATTTAACGGAAAAACAAATGAGTAACTGACAAACTTTTGACAAAGAATGTTATAGTTTTAAATTAAAATTAATTTGAATTTGTAATTCCAAGCCAAACGCAAGATCACTAAGTTCAAAGTGGCTGTTTGTTCAAACTATGAACAAACAGCAATTTAATAGGTAAGCTGGTATCATGACGCTTTGTAGCCGGTAATGGGAGAAGAGCCTTAATTAAACAATTCATGTTCGGCGAAGTTTGTGTCCATTATGCTTATGGTGATTTAGTAGGTTACTCAATGAAAGTGTAAATGTTGGTGTCACACATTTTGCACCGACTGTTAAGTGACAATTTAATTTTGGACACATTTTTTATCGTGGTTGAATATAATTGTTGTGTAAACTGGTTACTCACGATTTATTATTTTCGGTCCAGTTACATGTACAGCTGTCGCAGCGAGACTGCAGTGGCGGGTGAAGGTATAGTTACCATTGACAGACAAATCTGTCTACCCTCCGTCACGTAACTACCATTTCATATAACGTCATTTGACGTCTGTCTACGTTAATGTAACTAAACATATGTATCGACGATACAAAATAAATAATAAATCGTGAGTAACCCATTCACATAATAATTATGACTATATGTCCTAATACTTTCGTAAATGTGAGTAAACACATACAACATTTTTACCCAAATATTATACTAAGTTTTTTTGATCCGTTTCCCGTAGCATAACTGCTGTGTCCAAACTAGTTGTACCACGGGGGCATATTTTTTCCCCGTGGTACAACTGATCTAAAAAACTACCAGAAATGATTTTAATATACCTACAAACTGAGTGAATTTATACAAGGTTAGTACAGATACATTACGAAAACCTTGGCCATCTGCTAATCCGGTAACAACCGAACGCGTCATCCACGTCTATGGATTACTGTACCTCTAATTGCATACTTTATTACGAGATACTTTATTGCATAGACGTGGATAATGCATTCGAATGTTTACAGATTAGCCGATGGTCAATGTTTTCGTAATGTGGATAATAACTAATAACAGAAACATGTTTATATCCTGAAAATATAACTTACCTGAAAAATTGTACTTTTCCTTGAAAAGCTGGTGTCGTTTATTGACGAAATAAACCTCTCAACTAAGCTATTATTAAGCAAATAGTTGTACTAATTGGCATAGACATAGCCATAGTACCACTGGAAAGTTCTACCGCGGGAAAAGAACCCCCCCCCCCGCGCCATGGTACAACTAGTTGGACATAGCACTTATACCCCGGCAGTTACTTTATTGCCCCAGTGCCACCCAAGGCCACCGTACTGTTCATGGAACACGTAGTGCTTGCAGTGAGCAGTATTAAAGAGGGGTCACAGTGATATTTCTTGTGAGTTTTTTTGGCTCAAGCATTCTTCACTTAATATAATAACCAGCTCTTTTGTCGTGCAATGCTGGACATGCGCCACCTCGTGGACAAGTCGTCAAAATTAACGTTATTATTACTCGCAAAGTATTCTAACTCCTATTCAGAAAAGACGCAAATATGGCGCAGGTTTTTATTTTCTCCCCTGAATAAGAACTGTTTAGAGAATACAATGAATCGGCAGTTATCGCCAACAAGGAAAACTCTAATAGAACATTTTATACTTAGCATAATAAATAGAGTACATACCTACTTACAGTAAAAATTTTTCTTTTACTTTTTTAAGTTTATAGCAAATATAATTCTATAAATTTGAAAAGTACAGATAATACGCTATTCAAAAGTATATAACATTGGTATAGTTGCCAAAGAAAGACTTTTAAAAAAGAACATCTATCACTACCCGCTCTCACGAAATAATGTCCTAGGCAATGACTAAAGTTTGATGGTCATTTTACATATTATATAAAAATTGAAAAAAAAAAAATCTAAAACGAAAAATCTGTTTGGTGAATTGTATAAAATCACTATTTGTATCCCCTAATGACTTACGAATAAACCATTTTTGAGTCGGCTTTTTGTGAAGGTTTCCCATAGTGCGCTGGCCAAATGGATTGGCGAGTCCACTCCTATACAGGTGTAGTTCCTCGGGGCTTATGGTAGCGGTTTCATTATACATCAGTTGTTTACGACACATTCGTGAAGATATATGATGCTGCTATTCTAACGTACGTACGACAAAACCTGTATCGTGAGGACCATTTTAATGAATCAATTACCTTTCACACCAGGTGAACGCATTAGTGAGCGAACAGGCTTACAAACACAAATGTTTATTATGGCTAACAAAAAAAAGTCTAAATCTGTAGTATTTACCTTCTACTGCATAAACACAGTCATACTTGTAGGCCTTGTATACTTGTAGTCATACACACTCATTAGTTGTAGAACTTGTAGGTCGGTTTGATATTCAAATGATGAAAACAATAGTGTTCCAAACGATCGGTAAATGATTATGTATTGTTTGTAGGCGGTCGATGACCTGACGAATCTCCGCTCCAGTGGGCACAGTCTCTTAAACAATGTTTTGGTTGAGTTTACCTGTGATTGTTTAGTGAACACTTAATGGAACAACACATTACATACTTAATGTGACCCAAGTTACTGCAACGTAATCCATAATATGTACATATAAATGTTCATATGTTTCACCCGTTTAAAATCCATTTCTAATCGACATCTTTATTGACCGGTGATAGCCTAGAATAAATAAATGAACAAGTTTCTACCGAAGAATAGATTTCTAATTTACCGAAGAATAGATTGTTAAGGAAAATATTCTGAAGATACTAAAAACTGTATGTATGGAATATATGCATCTATATAAATACATTTCTATTATATTTTATTAATTATACATATTTTATAATAAATAATAATACTTGCATTATTCGTTTTATTTATTTTTTTGAAAATTACTCCTTAGTGAAAATCTCGATTCTTTTTACAGTTCGTTTTTGTTGTAAATATGACGATGGTCGAATTGGGTATTTCTTGAACAAAACAATTAAACACTTTTTATCGAATAGATGTTAACAAAAAAACGAACTTTTTATGGAACTGGTGTTGTCTGCTGCCTGTGTGGTGTCGACGAACTAGAACAGCACCAACCCAACTCTTCCTGTGAGTGTCGCAATAGGCGACTAAGGGATCACAAAGCGCTACATGCGATAGAAACTGTAACACCTCTAAAACAGTGGATTCCCCAAAACCGCTTAGTCAACATGGCGTTTTAAGGCCATTACATCCTTCATGAATGAGACATTTGTGCATGGGGAGACCCATATCCAGCAGTGAATTTAAAAAGGGCTGATTACGGTACGGTTATTTTCCAATCTGTTAAATCTAATGTAAACCCTGTTCCTCTAGGATCTATGTATATTGCAGAGAACCAATTATACCTACTAAATATTCAACATGCCTAGGCTGGCAAAGCATTTGAATAGAAACACATTGGGTTGCCATAATAACAATTTACAGGGATTCCTAAAATAATAATTAACTAGTCGGACAATATACTGAAGACCCGTGCTTAGTTTACCGTAAAGATAATTGAATTAGACCCTAATTAAGGACCCATACACGCCCTTTGCTTCGTAAATTAAGAAAATGAAGGTCTATTTTATTAAATAAGAAACTAAATTTACAGTTTCTCTTTGTCACAACTTTACAGTAAACTTAAACACACCTTATATTTTCCATTGCTCGGCACGGGCCACCTCATGCACAAGTCTTGTGCATGGGGGATGTATGTATGGTCTTAAATTAAGCCATTTAGGACGCTTTTCCTGTCATGCAGGTTTAGCCCCCCGTACGGATCTGTTCAGCATGCGTGCCGAACGCATTTAAAGTTTTCCGTATATATTTTTGTTGTCACGCGTGGTATCGGCATGAGGGGCGGACTATACTGAATCGCTTTTCCTGACACTTTGGTTTAATCCCGCGTGCGAAGCAGATCCGCACACGGGACTAAACACCCTTAGAGGTGGTGTAGTTCCCCAGGGCCTATGGTAGCGGCTTCGTCATCCCTTATTCGCCTTTTACAACACTCACGGGAAGAGATAGGGTTATGTTGTTCTAAAGCCAGCCGACACCGCGGGGCCACAATATTATAGTACAGATTAAAAATGTTTCGAATAGCAAACAATCACTATTCGCGAACACATATACGTATAATATGCCCCAGTATTCGTGAATACGATTACAAATAGTATTACAATCAGCTACTCGCGTTCTTGTAAAATTAGTGAGTAAGTAACTTGTAGTTCAATTTAAAGTTAGTGCTATAAATATTATTTTTAGTTCAATCAGTAAGTTTCGTTTTGGTTTAATCTAAAGTTAAGTATCTACCTAAAATTAAACTATAAAAAGACTTACTTAAAAAACTTAACTAATTAAACTAAAAAATCTACGTAACTACGTAACCGATTTTCAAATTAATGTTTACTCTTATTATATTTTTTGTTGTAGAAAACATATTTTATCTACTATTTACCATTTACTATTTCGGCTTTTACTATTCGATTAATATTCGAGTGTTCGTTTAGGAAACGGTGAATACGAGTACTTGTAAATTGGTGAGTATTCGTAACATCTCTAGTACAAACAGGTACACCAGACACACTTGTGTATGCGCAAAAAGAGATAAAACAATTCATAAACCTTTTACGGAACGGAAACCTGTCACAGCCTCTGAAAGAAAACCTAGATGAAAAGGCAAACTACGTTAACCCAATCAGTTCGCGTCCACTTCTTTTACTTTTCTGTCGCGAGGGTAATCAAATTCCGTCTGTGACGGTCCAAAACCTAGGGTTGCCACATATCAGCTACATAAAATTATATTATTATCAGCAACAACACGCTGATAATAATATAATTTTTCTGGAGTTTAAACATTATCGGTATTATTATTATAATATATCATTTAATGTGGACGAGCAGACCTCAAAACTTGATCGTCTTATTTTATTTGAGGACGCAATTCTTAAACAAATGGAATAAATAGAATTTGTCACAAAAATAGGTTATCTTGGTTAAGATTGTAGCTTTTTCGAAATTTAAATTCAAGCACCAATTCACATTTTAAATTCTAGCGAAAACCTTCTCGTGATTGCAGAGGAATGCCATTTTTAACGTCCCACGTGTTAAAAAAGCTGATATAGAAACCTTCCGAAAGTCTAAAAAATACAAGGCCGATATGTTTTGCATTTTGTTCAAGCATTTTTGTCTATAATGTATCTATCTACGAAAAACTGCGATTTCTACCTTTCTGGCAAGAGTGTGCGCAATCCACATGTTTAATGCTTAAATCTAAAGTTTGAATATTATAGTTTGACAAAATATAATTTATAAAGGATATGTAAGTTTTCAATTATTATGACAAAAATTGTTTTGATCTCCTAGTATAAGCAGCGCACCTAAGCAAACAAACAGATCTTACCATTAACTACAATTTATCTACGCTAAACTACGCTGTGGACGAACCACGCTGCTATTGTAATGCTCCGTTATTGAAAATGTCAATTCCAGCGTTATTGATATTTTCCAGTCGCTTAAAACAAACTTTATTCACGTATTGCCTATTGCTACCACTTCTTACTTAGTATTTTGCGATTACAATAATTATAATTACAGATCAGCAATGGTCACGGTGACATGAGACTATTGACTCGCAGTCTACACCTAGTTTTAAACCCAATACACGACACTGTTTAGAAGGGATTTTGCAAGTCTATCTGACAACCTTATCGCGGCTATTTTCCCAAAGATTGGTGGTCAACACAACACGACAATCCACTTTTGACGCCTGTACAAATTCGTGGACCCAAGCGAGTGACAAATGACCTCGTGAAAATAATTCCTCTCTAACGTTACGTTTAAAGTTAGAAAGGTTAGAAAGGTTGGTTAGAAAGAAACGGACCGAATGAGAGAAATTGAATTTTATAAAAACTACCTATTCAATAAAAATTCGTTTTTTTTCTTTCTTAATAAATGTTTTTTCCGACTGTAACTGTACTGTACTGTTTCCTAAAATAAAAACGAGGATATCGCGTGAGATCTGCACTGCGCGCGCGCCGGTGTATCGTTGCATCCTTCTTTGTTATAGACAACATTGTGTTCGTAATTACTGAGTATACAGTCGTCTGTAATATATATATATATATACGCGTATGAATATCTAGACTTAAGGGAATAATTACAAAATTTCCAAAAACACTTGAGGAATAAATTTTATAACTGATCGGAAATAACCAAATTATCGAAATTGAAAGAATACATTTTATATTGATGCCTTTATTCATTTAAAACATAGATCTATATTAATTTGAATACGAATATTAATATTTTACAACAAATAATTGCGACTTCGCTTCGCAATAAAGGATTAATAAGTGTCTTATTATAGCATAAATAAACACCCGAATTAAACTATTATAAATTCAACGCAGTTATACAGTTTGTTCATAGTTAATTCTAGCCCTTCCCAGTCTAAAATTAACTGTCTGTTCTTACTTTGTGTAATATTAAGAATACAATACAATATACTAATTATGTTATCGTCTTTGATTTAGGGAAAAGGATTACATACAAAAAATATTTCTGTTTTTGTTTAAAATTACTACAAGATTTCTTTTATCTAGATTTCATTAAAAATATTTTGTCACGTTTATTACTTTCATCCTCACGGAGCCTAAACAATTATATTTTCTTTATTTACCGATTTGTAATAAAAATTTCCTTCAAAGCGTTGTTGTTAATTGTTTTTAGAAAGACCTTTTCTTCATTTTGATGAAAGAACCAATTTTAATTAGTGCTAATTTTAATCTAAAATTCCTCTTCATAAAGAATATATTGTTAATGTGAATTAAACTGAGACGCCTACACTTGTTCAAATAGCACGCGCGGGCGTCGTTCATTGTAATATCTTTGCCGTTTCTACTAACTGAACTAAACTCAATCCTCGCTATTATGAACCTTTGAAAACTACCCTCTTTTCTATTGTTCTTTGTACTTTTCTCATGCCAGTGAAAAGTCCAATACGAAAATGAGTGCGCATTTTCATAGGCGTCGCGTCTGCTTTGTTTATCCTTTGTTTCTGTAGGCTTCTATTGAAAAATATTAAGCATCTTTACAATAAAAGATACTTTTCTAAAACCACTGTCGATGTCTTGTTTATGAATCTGAACAAAATTAGGAATCAGTCTCATTTCTTGAATACCTACATTAACATAAATTGAATTCAGTGAAAACTAGAATATGCAAAGATTCGAATCACATTGATTAACTTTTTCATTTAACATGACCTATACAATATCTACAATCATTTGCGAGACCTGTGAACAATAAAATTGAACTCCACATTTAATCATATTTAAACGATTAACAATAAAAACGGTGGTTTTAATGAATTTCATTTTCGTCTATTTCAGCATGCAGCGGTTCCAGCTTACCTATGCCCCAGTCAGAAGAAGTTCAACATATAACCACCGAGATAGGACAGCACCGACACACCGACCGGCAAGGACGAGCCATGTACTACACGAAAACTTCTCAATCACCAACTACAAAAGTACCAACCATATCCAACACTACAGAAAAGAACCAAACGATTAAAGAGCCTGACACACAAACAAATATAACAAATACAAATGTAACAGAAATAGTCCACCCATCGGTACAGTGGACAGCCGTCAACACAACAGAGGTGAACACGACAATAGACGTCACAAAAAACGTAACGAACGGTACAACAAATGTAACAACGTATACGAACCTGACTGAAACACAAAACGTTACAAAAAAACGAAACCTGACAAGGCCAGACTTCATAAAGGGAGACATCGGATTAGAAGGAGCGTCAGAAAGTAGAATTGTGACGGAGAAACCCCTTTCACTTGAGACGACGTTCTTACAGACACGGATACCGCCCAATATAGAATCTTCCAGAAGGGTTATAGATCCTGGTGACGGTGGGATGGACACAGGAGCTATAGCTGGGATATCATTTGCAGCTTTAGTATTGGCCGCTTTAGGTGGGAGTACAGCATTCGTGCTGTATAGAAGAAGGTACTTAAATAAGCCACAGACGTTGAACGATAAGTGTTCTAATCCGGACTCGAGTGGATATCTTGATGACAGTACTATAAGGGTGAGTTTCCTAATCTAATTGAATTTCATACCATATTCTCTTAATAACTATAACTCTACCTTATCGTCTTATCAAACATGAAACAGTAGTTTTAAAATATTCATTTTCTTACAATGTCATCTTCCAAACAACTTTGACAATCTGTATTGCTATTTATTTCGAAACGCAGCATGGAATAATAAGCTATTGCTTTTACCGCAACACTGGCCCCAAGGTTGTAGCCACAATATATTTTGCCGTCCCGGCCTCCCTCTTACCCAGAATCTTATATTGCATAAGGATTATATTTAAAATACGTTATTATACTCTGTGATAACTACTTAAGAGTAATGGTTCATTTACACAAAGAGAGTTATCGAACATCGATTAAACGCTAGTTATAACTGTTATCAATTATCACCATCTGATCACTGTTATCCCTGTTATCATCATATGAACAGTTGTGGGCGAGAACTGTATGCAGTTTGGTCGTATACGAGACTCGTATACAATATTCTCGCGCGAACTTTGTGTAAACGAGCTTTAAGTCTGTAAGAGAGAGTTATATATGGGAATAGTTCCTATTTATAAGGACCGTATGGTGTCGTCGGCCGGCTTTAGAATACCACCACCCATCTCTTTCCGTGGGTGTCTAAGGGACTACACCATCTCGGTTATAAGGCCATACATTCCTCGTGTACGAGACAATGTGCATGAGGAGACCCGATTATGAGGATAAGAAGACCACTGCCCAACAATAGGCGATAAAATGGCTGATTACGGTTACTCTCTGTAATCTGCAAATACAACCTACTATTATAAAATCCAGTGAGTTGGATAAATCTTATTTACAGTGTGTCTTTGCCAAATTTCAGGATAACTCCGAGGAGATGTACAGCCTGGACAATGACTCATTCCTGAACTCTCTAGAAGCCATGACCATACAGAACTATTGGACAGACACCGTGAAACACACCAAGTTGTAAGATTGACAACGAACTATTTTAGCAGTGTAGTTAACTTGATTTTGATTGACATAGTGAAAATAAAGCCGACAATCTATATTTTAATATACCTAATTGTAATGCTGAAATCCAAAGAAAGATTTATTTTCATAAAAAGAAAATAGATCATGCTGACAAAATGATTTATCAGGAAGGATAGTCGTCGTATCCGTGGCGGTGAGGACTATTTAAAACAAGTCAATTTTTGTTAAAGACCACATCAGTCAAGTACTTAAGTACATAGTATGAAACAATACTTGCCTAACCTAAATTCTTAGTTTACTGGAAAAAAACTATAAACATTTTAGGTTTTCTCAGAGCTGCTTCACAAAAATTGCGTGGAGTTTCGGGCCTCCACGCAGGCCCAATGTGAATTTTTGACCCATTGAGAAGGTAGTATAGTAATCGGATAAGGGAAGTCTCTTATAACCCCTATTCGACCATCCTCCCAACAATGGGGATAGAGTGTATTATAATGATTTCAAGAAACATTCGCATCCTTTTTTACTCCCTATCCCCAACTTTCCCAAACATATTACAACACGTCGGTACTAACCTTCAACATTGACTGATATAGGCATATATATCGCAGATAGTTACGATAACAGAATCCACTTATAAACAAATGCAGTTTATGCTCGTCTATCGCTATTTTTCTATATAAAAAAATTGCAACCATCTCCTAGACTATGAAGACTTATTTTTGCCATCGTGTCCCGGGCTATTAGACTAATACAAACTATTCATACTATGGTATGATTATATGTGACATTATCTGGGAAAGGGGAACTTATTGTCGATTCTAATTTCTCGTTTTTACTTATATAATGGGAATTTATACTTATATATCCAGGGATATGCCAACGTTTGCCATTTTGAATTGATGATGGCATGTCATACGGATATCGCAGGGCGACAGTATCATATCCACTGACAATATCCAAGTGGACTGTCTACCCGTCTGCCGCCATCTTTTAATACAAAAAAAAATATTCTTAAAAAAATAACATTTTATTTTGTTGCTTTATGTTAAAAATCATATGATAGAAAATGTTCTATTTAAACAGAATCATGAAACAACGAAATTTTGAGTAATAAAATCGTCATCAAAATCGATACTGACAATATGGTTACTTTGCCCAGGTGACGTCATTTAAAGGGTTAAATAAAAAAAGTACCTTCATTCTTAATAGTGAATTTCTTTCTATCATTAAAACTAACGACTTTTTTTTTAATCCAACCGCTACTATTATATACCTACATCTATGTAAGTCGGTGCGAGTGTACGTACGCGGTGCTACTGAGTGGTTTCTCTGAAAAAAGTGCTGAATTTTAAAAAGTCGTACAACTAAAGTGTTAGTTTTCACGAAAGAAATTCAATTGTAAGAGGGTGCAGCTATTTCATCCTGTATAACATCAAGTCAGGTTCAAGAACTATTATTCAAAGTGATTAGAAACGTATAAGTACTTAGCCCAATGGGCTTCTAGTATATAAGTTTTGACTTTATAATAAAGTGAATAAATATAAATAGTTATTTTATTAGTCTGTGTGAACATTTTAAAATGATTATTGATTAATTA
This sequence comes from Sesia apiformis, assembly GCA_914767545.1. Lineage (NCBI taxonomy): Eukaryota > Metazoa > Arthropoda > Insecta > Lepidoptera > Sesiidae > Sesia > Sesia apiformis. The sequence continues at coordinate 20,405,665 of OU611948.1, read as the reverse complement.
ACTTATAATAGGTATGCAGTAATATTTTTTTTTAATAATGAACTAATTTGTAAATACATTTCGTTGTGATAATTTTATTTTTTTAATTGTTTTTGCACACACATGAACCCCAGTGTACTTGCACGGTTTAAGTAAATGTACCTATAGTTGTCAGTTTTAGTATTATCCACCAAATGAATTCCTGGGTTTTTCTACATATTCTGTGGCACTGTGCTTTACCGTGGCATATACATTCCAGTGCTAGAAATCAGTGCATTCCGGCTATATAATGAAAAAATTATATCTTCTGTTCTATCTAAAAATCTTGCTTTTAGATAAAATACAACGGATTTTATCTATGATGATTACACTGATTCTATCAATGAATTTAAATGCAATTATCCCGTTTCTTATTACCCTGATCACACTGTCAATTATAGAGACATGTACCTGATTGCCTCTATTTTAGTTTATAATTTTATTTTCAAATGTATTACCTATATTAATTTTTTTTAGCTTGACTTTTAAACACTCCAAATTGTAATTGGTAGAATTTTACAATTGTCATATAAAACTGAAATATGAAAACTAGTTAAGTTTGTTTGCTTGTTTGAATGCTCTGTGTCGGGCCACAGAGTGCTATTTTCCATACATTGCTACTTACATTAAATAGTCTTGTATATGTTTAAAAGTTTAGAGTACTATTAACCTTCCACATACAGGTTATATTAACGTAGCCAACCCACTTCTGGTCCCCTGCTGGACATGGCCCTCCTCATGCACATTGTATTGTCTTGTCTTAAAACGCCACGCCCACCAAACGGTTGGCGAATCTGCTCTTTTAGAGGTGGTGTAGTCCCCAAGGGCTTGTGGTAGCGGCATTGTTTTACAGGTTATGTTAATATACATTACATTACTGTTAATGTACGCTTTGTATACTTATCCGTATATTTATAATTTCAAGATTAATTATTCAGTTTTATATTTCAATCGTAACCATCCGCAAATAAATATTAATAATATAATTTACCATACTAAGCTTAATCACTAAATAAGTATAATAATTATATTTGGTTAATTATATCCAGTACATTTATTTTACCGTTAAACATTGTGTTTATCTAATAATAATTTATGCTATTATTCATAAACGCTGTTTAAACCTAGTCATTGCTTAAAAAAAATGTCACTTTCTACCCAGTTCAAAGTAATTGCTTTCTAATTGCAAGAAAAGGACAAGAAAATTTAAACAATCGTTAGATTTTAAAGCGTTTATAAATAAGGTGGTTAGTATAATATCATTAACTTAGTGATAAGAACGTGATCTCAATATATCAATTTAAATGTTATTAGCTGTGGAAAATATATGTTAGCTTTAAATAGTTATTCCTTCTTCCAAGGTCCGTTTAGTTCCGCCATCTTTTTACGCAGAGTGTATAGAATATTCGAAAAATAATTACAATTTATTGCTGAAATACCCATGGAAATTCAATTGAGAACTCCATTTAAATTCCTCCATGGATATAGCATGTGGAGCATGGCTTCCCTGGTTTCAGATATATAAGTTTGTTTTGTTACTTTCACCTAAAATTTCCTAAAACTTTAAGTGAAAACAAGAAAATAGATTTCTATTCCTGTTTTCACAGGTTTTTCCTACTTTTAGGCACCAACTACATGAGGGATATCGCCGTGTGTAGATTGCCTCGTCGATTGCTCATATGGTTACTATTGAAATTAGTGGAATTAGAGAGATTCGCTCGTGTAGTTGGCGCCTTACTAAAGGGGTATTGGCTGTAAATAAAACATTAATATAATCGGCGCCAACTCGACTCTGCAAATAATTAAAAACCTAGCAAGCGCCAGTTACGGGAAAAATCTGATCTTTTTAGATTTTGAGCCATGTGGTATGTTGTAAAAATACGTGAGATACTGGATACGATATGTACCATGTTTTTGTAATTACTTGACATGACTAATTAGCGCAAAGAGAGCAAAATATTTTTGTGTCTCCTGTAAAATTTGCTTTAGTGCATTTATTAGATTTTAATTATTATTTTTAGGCAAATTACTTGAAAGTTGATAACCTATGTTCTTTACGTTAGCTCTCTATAGCATAATAATATCACAGAGATAAAATTGTCTGAAGGCTATAAAAATGCCATCTATATTAAGTATATAAAGTCTTGTACGCACTTACAAGATATTGTTGTTAAAGTGTTTCTCGAATCGGTCAGTATAAACAATCGAATTTTTATTATCATGTGAACAGTTGTAGGCAAGAATTGTATATAATATTCTCGCCCAAATTATTCGAAAAACTATTTATGTAAATCGATGTATTAACTATGCCTTATAATTCGCGGTGTCTCTCAAATTGTGGAGCTAAGCGGACCTTTATAACATACAACGGACAATGTTCATTTTACGTATGCAATTAAGGAAATAATGCATAATGAAATTATTAACATATTTTCCATTAATCTCATCCGTTGTCGGTTTTGTGATTTCGACGTCCGTCCACGACTTTGTTTTCAATTTGTTGCATTTATCAGTCGCTTGATATTTTGTTTTGTGAAGTTGTTCTAATGTACTTTTTATAGTTTGGAAATTAAGTAGGTATTATGTTAAGACTTCAGTCAATGTGAAATGGACGAACTTTGGTGTAGGAGCATGGTGTAATAGCTTAATAGGCAGTTGTCCACAATGAGACATTTTGAGACTTTGATGCATATAAACGTACTAATTTCCCCGCCCGACCCACAACACTATCGAGCCGCAGAAACGGTACTGTCGTGGGGAATTTCTTTTACCTTCTGCACTACTTAGGGGGAAATTCTCCACGACACTAGTGCGACTTGGTAATGTCGAGTGGGTCAGGGTGGCTAATTTCCAGTCGTCTCTTGAGGGTATGAATCTTCTGATGCCTTCTCGTTTTGCCTGTCGAATTATCCAGTGCTTCCAGTCTCTTGCACCACATTGCGTTTAGAGGCCCCATAGATAATCAATTTGCATTGTACAATTTTACGGATTTTTTGTTTTTTTTTTTATCATTGAGGAAGGGTATTGAAACTCGGATACGATAATATTGAGCAGAAACATTATTGTACATTATTTTGTAGCTGTGGGGGTCGCCTTACACGCACCAAAGGCATCATATCTTTAGAAATAAGTCCTGTGTCGCGCAGACAAAATTAATTGGAACAGTTATTTGCACATCTGTGAGAGCTCATATGCACCTCAATTCATAACTATAATTCGTTACAATATTTAATTTAATTCACTTTTTTCTTTCTGTAATACCTAAGTATATATGTGTTTTTAACGTTTATACAATTGTCATATCAGAGTTATAAGAAAATGGAACATTGTATTATGTAATGTACTTATTCTAAGTGTAGATTTCAAAGTATATTTTGCGTGAAGATATTAATAATAATCATTATTAATAATTACCTACTGATTATACGGCATGACGATAATTCCAGAACTATGTTATTATTCCCATGAGGACTTTGAATCTGACTGGAATATGTAGTTTCATTATATTTTTGTAGTTTGATTAAAAAAATGCCATTAACTGTCATTAAGATGTTTAGTATGAAGTCATAGTTATTTTTGTTATTATTATGTATTTCAAAGTACTCTTTGTCAGAAAGTATTCCCAGGTGCTAGGAAAATATTTTTATGTAGTCAAAATGATAAACCCCTTATATAAAATATGTATTTGATTTGTGAAACATTAATGTTGTAATAAACATTAGAATTTTAAATTAAATCTATTTTTACTTGCAACCAGTATTTTATTTGCTGTTGTGATGTCAAAAATTAAAGCAAATTGCATAAAAAACTACACCTGTAAAAGAATCGTCTCGCTTGGTCTGTCACGGGTTATATAAGTGAAGATACAACTGACGCTTTGACTTCTCCCATTATTTTTGGGAGGGTTTCGACGACAACCACTAAGGGGGTAACCAGCAAAACGAATCAATTTCACATAGGATTCATATCAATCAATTCATATACCTAAAGAAATTTGAGGACTCACTAGGATGCGCATATCTTAACCGATTGAAAAGTATATCCGCACAAAAATATGCGAGTCTATATCTTAAATTCGAATATTTTTTATATATATGCGGGTGCACCGCACTATGGAAAATTTCGATCTGTTTCGATTAAAAATCAATAACTTTTTTGTTTCTAAAGATAAACTTGAAATTTTGCACAGTATAAATGAATATATTATGCTTTAAATACATATATTTTAATTTAATTATGTTAAAACGTTTTTATAAGTAAAATTATAAAAAATCAAATACGTAAAAATAGTTTTAAAAACATATTGAATGTTTATTTTTTATTTAATTTCAAAATACAATGTATAATTTGATTAATAAATAAATTTAATTAATAAACCCAAAAAATTAACGTAAGTACCTATTAAATAACTACAGATTTCGATGATATGTATATGTATTTTGTCAATTTTTTTCATGAATATTTCAGTGGTCTTAATATTTATCGTGTGAAAATAAGCATCTCGAACAATAATTCACTCGACATATATATATACTTAGGTATATATATATTTAATCATTTTTACATCCATGGTAATAAATTTATTCTAAAAAAAAACAAAGCGGTAATTGGACAAACATTTAATTGTTTTAATTAAATAATTCTTCTATAGCGAAAAAGTTAAATAGGTGAGTTAGTTAATCTTAGTACACAGAGGCAAATTCATGTTAATCACAAGTAAGTGTATCTACTATATTTCTATGATTTCAGGATCTGAAATAAGTTCGTTTACTTTCAACAAGTGTAGGGTGTCTACGTCAAGTTCCTTCACATTTTTCACATAAGGTTTTCTTAAACTTGTTATGTATGGATGTATGAAACACATCCTCATTAGTAGCACTTTCTGAGGATCATGCAAATGAATTTTTTTATAATTCTTGTTTCGGGCTTCTTGTGCATCTTACGAAAGCTGCCCGATAGGTAGCACGCCAAAATGTTTTATAACACTCTCCGTGTATTAATATTTTGTGAACTGAATATTAATGAATAATTGATAAACAATCGGCAAAATGTTGATAGAAAACGACAAATGTTGAAACCGCAAGAGATAGCGGTTTTCCGTGTCCAGACTCTCATCATATTCTTACGAATAATTTCCGAATAGGCAGCTTTTGGCACCTAATTTTTTTTAATGTTTCTAATGAACATCTAAGCTACATTTACACACAAAAATTAAAGCGTGGGGAAGCGTGGGTAACTGTCAAAAGTCTCGACAAAGTTGAAGACTGAATTTTTCTTCATTTAGTTGTTTTAATTTCTATATAATAGACTAAATAATGAAGTTATGGTTAAAATTTATGGTTGTAATAATAAAATCTCCATAAAATGAGCTTTCTATAAATATATAATCCTACACTACATATAATGTTTTACAAGAAAAAAGACTGAAATCTTAGAATAAACGGGCGCAAATTGGCTGTCTGTAGAATACCAAACTATGTATTAGCGTAGAAAAAAAGTTTTTTATAAATATAATTAAAAATATCCATACTATATCAAACTTTGACTCTTAAACTCTTAAAAAAAATTAAGAAAGTGTGATAGTTCGGAAATTGCTAAAAAGCATTTTTGATCTGCCTTTGTTCTATAGCATTTTCCATGGTGCGCCGCCGACCTTGCAAAATCCTATTCACAGCTTTACAATATAGTTCGGTAGTTTTGCTCTATATGGATCAATATTTCGTATGCTTCCAAGGAGTCGTCTTCTGTTGTCAGTAAAACTACTATCATTTTGCTAAGCGATTTCTGAATTACTCCAACAGGACTGAACTGTTTTGGATTTTCAAAATGTTTATTACGAAAAAAATTTTACAATGGCAGAATGTGCTAATTTCACCATTGCCATATATGAAGAAAAAAAGTAAAATTCAGTTTAGGATTAATGTAAAAATTGTGTATTGTGGTAGGTAGGTATTTGTAAAAGATAGTTTATTAAACTTCAAAGTCCATACTTTTAGTGCATAATGTTTGTGATCTACTTAAAATCTAACACTAACTGACTGACAGACAACGCACAGCCTAAACCGGTGGGTTAAGAAGCATGAAATTTTGCAGAGGAGTTCCTTATTTACGGTAGGTGAGCATCTAAGAAAGGATTTTTGTAAATTCATATCCTAAGGGTGTAAAAGTTCCTGAGATGTTGCCGATGAGATTTCTTATCGGGCACACGGTTAGTAATTACATAAAAGCGTACCTAAGACTGCATTTTTCATGTTTTTCCAAGGAGTCCGACTGCGTCTTAAATAAACCTATTATTACTTTACTGAGTCGCTCCTACTACTACGGCACTGAATAATGACGTGATAAATATGATTCTAGTGTTTGCTGTGTGTGGACCAATAGATAGCCAGTGTTCAAATAAATTATAAGAGTAAAATTAACAACTGTCACTTTCGATACTGTTGCCATAAATCATTTTGTTTTGCTCCCTATTTGATCCCACGTATCATATTTGATTAATTCAAACACCATGTACGAAAAATACTTTGAAGTTTGAACTTAACTGTCACTATTAAACACCTAATAGACAATTTTTACAATTATAATCAAACAAAAACTCAACTTCACTTCTCGAGTTCCCGCCAAAAAGCTTCGGTTTTTCAGCCAAAGTCCTGACAGTTTTATTTTTGTTTCAAATATGGCAATTTGCACATTCTGCTAGTGTCAAGATTTATGGTAATAAATAATTTCAAAGTCTAAAACATATCCTGTCAATATCCAATCCCGTCGAAGTAAGTCCTGACTTACACCTGACTCCTGAATCACTTAATAAGATGATAGTAGGTTTACGGAGGACAGAAGAGGACTTCTTGGAAGCCCACGAAAACGAAGTCCTATGCTTTTAATTGATCAAACGTTGCGCACAAAAATCACTTTAATAAACTATCACTATTAAACCACACAACGCACAAATACATAATTTTTCTAATAAATCAAACTGAACTTTACTTCTGGAGTTACCGCCAAAAAGTCCAACAGTTGTTAAACGACAACGACAGTGTCAAATGATTAGAATGTTTTGTAGAGATGGCTATTCTTTCTGATTAAAAATATATCTTACAACCGATTAAATCGATGTCCCAAAGATCGATCTTCGATTAGTTCGCCATATGCAATTTTCTTAATATGGCCTTGAAAAGCCGTAAGAAATAAGTGAATATAAATATATTTTGGTCAGATATACAACTAAAATACAACTATATACAATTAAATTAAAATAATATACAACTGAAATACGTCATTTTAATGAACACATTCTTGTTTGAAGTGTTATCACCATCGATGGTTTCATTACTATGGTTTTAAATAGGTTAGATTTTGTAGTATACTACTTATCAAAATTAATTTACATGATATATATATAATATATACTCATTGAAGGAAACCAGATGAACCTTTTGTTAAAATTAGTTCAATATAGTAATATATAGAGAATAAGAGCAAAAAATTCATTTTGTATGTGAAAAATGGTTTATGTTACATCTCTAATCATATTATATCCAATCAATAGTGTATAAGGGGGTTCAGTCTTTGAATAATAATAAAAAGACCTTCTTTATTACAGCTGAATTCTTCGATTCGCCATATTACTAAAAATGCGAAGAACTTCATTCAGATCAACTGACTTCGTTTTTCTTCTTTTCGAAGGCCAGAAATACCATGTCTGCCATTTTTTCCTGACCCATTGACAGCCTCTGATGCCGATTGATTGCGGTCAACGTTGAAAACCTAGATTCGCATACAGCAGTGCTACATCCCATGGTTGTCACAGACGCAAAAAGTTCATACGTATCTTTAAATGCCTCTCGTTGCCTGTACTTATCATATTATACCTTACTTGATGGTATTTTTTAAGCTAGGGTATTGCCCCACAATGCCCCCCCCCCCCCCGTCCCCCCAGCTACGGCCGTGGTTGCTCAATGCAATGTAGAGATAGAATCAGACAATCAAAGTAAATAGAAACGTCATTTGTAGCTCATCGAAAAATTCCTAATTTAACAACTGTCACTGTCTCTCCTTTCAAGATCATCGAATACGAACAATTTTCTGCGTTCAATTCAATTTAAAATAATACAATGATTATCTATGATTATTATGATGAAAAATGATTCTATTTTTGGGCTTCTAGGATCCATTCACAGCTAGAGATCGATCTTAAAAGTCGATTTTCAGCCAACATAATCGATTCTCCGATTAATCGATCTCGATCGGCATCCCTAATATTTTGTCAGAACTGTCTACCTAGTCCCTTCCCTTCAGACTTGTTATGTTATCTTGTTTGATTCCTTCTGTTGATTCCTTCTGTTGATTCGTTCTGTATTTTTTATTTATTTTTTAATATTATAAACTGACATAATGGTCAAAGCTTGGTATATGGATAAGGAACCGACCGATCAACGATTGGAGCATCACCAAAACCCGCCACGGTACCTTTCATTAGAGGAATTGTTCAACAAAACCGGAGTTGAATATTTCCCAGTAAGTTGCGACATTACCGACGTTCTAGAATCTTTTCTCGATAACCTGTTATCAAGCTCTTGCCCTAATGAAGCATTGATATGACACATTTGTGAACTTGAAAATAATTATGATAATAATATTTGGCGCTTATAACCCCAACTACAATGCATTATAAAGAGATTTTTACTGGTTTATCATCATGATAAGTATGATCTTGCAATATTTAATTTTAGTTTTATGTAGTATTTTCATTTTAAACCAATTTGTTAAAAAAAATGTAATCTCCTTATATGTGTTAAGAGCTGGTACATTCAATATTTAAAGTATATCTTATACAGCATGTTATAAATTTATCTATCTCGCTCATTGTTGATTGTCCTGCCCATACTTAAACCTCTTGTAAAGTTAATGTCACAATATACCAGAGGTGGTCAACTTGATTAGAACAGTTTCTACTTAAAATAATTCTGTCCTCTTGTGATCAACTTAATTGTGCTTTAGTGGGATGAATAAAACAATAATTAGATAGCTTTTTATAATAATAATAATTTATTACAGATAAAATAAGCGCATAGGTAAAATTAATGTAAACATAGCCATAGGTAACCCATAGGTAACAAAAAATTAATCAGAAGTTTGTGCTTTCATTTCTTCTGTCAAATTAACAAAATCAAGAGTATAATTTGGTAATGTCAACGTTAACAAAAATTTTCATACTGGTCAAAAATTTAAATTTCCTTTGTGATTGATTGCTCTGTCTTTGGCAATTGACCGGTCCATCACGATCAACTTGTTGGCCACCCATGCAATATACTAACAATATCACCATATACATGCAAATTTGACATAAGTCATCCCGCAGGCTTACTGTCACATAGATAATTCCACTCTTCTCATCCTGTCATTACTGGTAATAATTAAATATAACCATTAAATATACAGTACTACTAATTACATAATGCTGGAACTGCCATCTACATGTTTCCGACTGTGTCTGAATGCTGCGAGACTGTATATAAAATAAAATGGTTACAACATAACATGACAAATTCTAAAAATATGCTTGCATGTTTGTTTCTTTTTCACTCAATCATACTAAAGTGATTGTAAAATATGAAGATCACCTACCATATTCTCTTATTACTAATGCTGTACTTGGAAGTAATTTATCTTCAGCATACCCTTTAAAAAAATTGTAAAACTTGAAGCTGCATTATTAACTCAAATTTCTGAGATAAACTCGAATCACCGCAGTCAACTTTGATAGGCACTTAAGCTAGATAGCTTAGTGTAGCTTAGTTGCTTAGCTTAGATAGCTAGATAGCTAGCTGTAGTGGGCCATTAACTATTTATTTGACTCATTATTAGTTGATAATACCACACTCCCTTCCTAATATCTATTAACGAGTTGTGTCAATTAAACTTGGATCATGGTAACACAGACCTCTGCTGATGATATGGCTATAATATTTCAAGGAGACACATGAGAAAAAATTGACTGCTACTCCAAATGGGGACTCCTTATAGTCATGAGCTGGCTACAAAACAAAGTGTTATCTTTAAATGTCAGTAAAACTAAGTATGTATATGTTACATAATATCTGTGAAAACCCAAAACCACCAATGCACCTTACTCTAAAAGCTCATACTTGCAATACAACTTTTAGCTTCCTAGAAGCGAAATAATTTTCAAAATTGGTCCAGTCCAGTTACTACTGCTTACCTCTTTATATTTATAAAAAAAAATATAAAACATTAATGCTCAAGAAACATTGTAAAAATACATTGTACATTAAGTCACCCGACTTGATACCCTACCATAGTATTGTCTACCAATCAACCTTTGGTTAAACACGAATACTCCTACATAAATCTAAACAAAAAACTAGTCCATTTCTCTGTATAATATTGGTATGACATACTATGAATTGTTGTTGTTTTCAGCTCAATGTCAAAACATACACATCAGACGGTCTGCTTGACAAGATAAAGCAGGAGAGAGGATACACATATGAGGATGAGATGACCTGCTCCAAGGATTGCCTGGCCAACTATGAAGAGAAACTCAAGTCTTTCTACACTGAACACTTGCATACTGACGAGGAAATCAGGTACTAGTTGTATTATAAACAGGAAGTCCATGCACCAAATTTCATGTATCTAACTTAAAAAGTTTCAGTTTTCAAGAAATTTGGTGTTTATTGAGTGCAGGTAACAAAAAAATGTTTACTGAACATAATCTTATTATAATATTATAAATGCGAAAGTTTGTGAGGATGGATGTATGGATGTTTGTTACTCTTTCACGCAAAAACTACTCAATGGATTTTAATGAAACTTTACAATAATATAGCTCATACATCAGAATAACACATAGGCTATAATTTATAAAGATATTGTGTAAATTGGCCAAAATATAACGATAAGTGTCAAGTAAGTCGGAAAAAACTGCCATCTGCGAGCTATTTTGGCGTGCGCTGCAAAAACCGTAAGAGTTACACGAATATAATGTATGGTGGAAATGTTTCTATTAAATAATTCCACAAAACAGTCTGCGACAACATATATCTATCTTTTATGTGTAAGCCATTATTGCCAAAATAGTGAATCATATAAATACAACAATAAAATTATTTTTGCAGTAACAAATTGATTCTTATCAAAATAAATACTTTTATCGCTTCTGATATTTAAAGTAGATATACTTTGTCTTTCACACTACGTAATTTGGAGAAATATTTTAAAAGTTACGACGATGAGAAAGTGAGTGCGCGCTACTAAAATGATGCGGTCCGGCGCGCGCAGGGCGGTCGGGCGCACTGCGGGCAGTGCGTGGGTGAAAAATTCGCTCATCGCCGAGTGCGCGACCCGAACGCGGCCAGACGCATGAGGGCAGACGTCGTCCACGATTGTGTTGGTTTTGCGAATTTTCAAGACCCTCATTTTAAGGATATATACGCAGACGAAGTCGCGGGTAGTCGCTAGTTCCACTATAACTTAAAGTAATTTTTAAATTTTAAGGCAGTTGTAACCATAACTCATTACAGATCCACCTGTAACAGTTATTCCTGGATTTAAAATCATAACTGTAAAATTGATCAATCATAAAGGTGGGGCAGGTTGGGGCGCTTACTGCCCCACCCTGGATAAAATCCTGACTACGCCCTTATTTCGTACCATAGCGTAAAAATAATAGCATTTTGGTATTTAGAATTTTATTTTAAAACCAATACAGTCCTAGGATAAAGATGGATGGATATATCAAATTTTCAGGTTTGTACTAGATGGTTCTGGTTACTTTGACGTGCGCGACGGTGATGACCAATGGATCAGAATTGCAGTGTTTGCGGGTGACATGATCGTCATCCCCAGTGGCATTTACCATAGATTCACACTTGACACTAATGTAAGTATCAGTATGACAGTCAAAACATTGATAAATTTATCAATAACAATTAACTACACTGGTTATGGGGGTATCTATTCTCGAATCTCATTCGTGAAGTTGTGAGTTCAAATCCTTAGCCTGTCCTACCGCTGAGTTTCTACTTAAGTATGGATTTTTAAAAATTGTCACTAGCTCGGTGGTGGGGCAAAACATTGTTAGGAAACCTGCATGCTCGAGAATTAAAAATATCTGGATCATGTGTATCCACTTATTTGCACTGGGTCTGTGTGGTGGATTATTTGATCTGAATATTTATATTTATATTTATATGATCTGATTATTTATTTTTAAACCCGCGTCACTTTTCTCCATTAAAATGCTTTGATTATCTACAAATTTAGTCAACAAAAAAAAATTGTCATCTTTTAGTATCTAGTATCTAGAAATACCAGTGGCTTCAATTACACATTCTTGAACCTTATTAAAATGGGTTCTATGTTTAGTTTTGAACTTATTAGCCTCAAGACAGAAATATAAGTATAATTTATAAATAACTATAGCCAAGCTTGTGAATGACTAATTTTCCCTCTTTTAAAATGAGATGATATAACTGTTTGTAATTTATATTGTAACTGCTCTATATAAATATTCGAATTGAATGCGAGCTACTCCTATGCAATCTCAAAGGAGACTATATAATTACGACTCGTGTAAGTGCTAAAATGGGATTACGAAACGAACGTAGACCGATCATGCATGTAGGCTTTTTCATATTCTCCTTTAGTGTATCAAGGGCATACTGATAACTCCCTAATTTTGGAATTTTTGCTTATACACATAAAAATTATCCGTAGTCTACGGTTAATTACGTTTCTATTTAAAAATTTACTTGCTATGGTAAGCATTTCTTAAACAATATTTAAAGTTTATCTTTGTAACAGATTTTTAAACGTTTTTTTTATCTCTTGTATACATGTAATTGTCATAATTAACTCTTATAATTGATAAACCTGTAGTTAGGAGGTGTCAATACGTAACCGTCTGTATGTGCCGTGCAGTGGAACTTTATAGGGTATTGAGTGATTGATAATAATTCCAGAACTACATAAAAGCGAAACGCTTTTTCATTGGTGAACCAGTATGGCTGCCAATCAACCGTCCCGCCGACGACATGCCCTGCCGTAAAGAATATGTAGAAAAACTGCAAAAGGGTTTCGTTGCAGCCGCTTGTTAATACAGAATATACTGTATTTTAAGCTGTAGGTGACGACTACATATTAATATGAAAGGACGATGGGTAAAAGTGTTCCAAAAAATCACCATGCACCAACACTAAATATATACTCAAATGAAAGCTTTTATTTCATACATCTTTTAATGTTAAGGCAGTTAAGGTCAAAACTGTGGCTGAACCGTAGTGTTTAAGGTTTTCTATTCTTATTTTTAATTTGATAAAACCTTATTAAAATTTAAAAAAAAAACATCCCTTTAGCACTTGCAATTGCTTATAATATAACGCATGGTAGATCATAATAAAATATACTTTTACTAATTTTATTTATTTAGTTATCTGAGCCCCTTACAATTGTACTTATGCTAACAGAATAAGTAATAAAACTACTTCCATACAAACCTAATCAACATTAACTATCCACTGCCGCCCTGCAAAACGCTTGCAAAGTGCAATGAAACCAAGACCAAATAACCAGCATAAGATCATTGAGCAGACGCAGGGCCCGCGGGAGAGGGACGTGTTCCGCCGCCTTAGTCTTACATCCAGGCACATCAAACAGTGCTCGATGTTGCTGGTGACAACATCCATACATTTTTTCCCATCGTCCTTTATCAAAAATAGAAATTATTTTGCTTCAAATCAACAAACTGAAAGTTGTAACAATATACAGGGTAACCGATTGATTCCCGGAAACATGAAACGGTGGATTCCATTCATGATCCTGACATGAAAATTCTACCGATCTTTTTTTTTTAGCAAAAATTCACCTTTTTTCAGTTTTTGTTTATTTTTCACATATATATTTGCTACAAAGCCTGTAACATTTGTGTCAATTCAGAATTATGAGCAATATCAAGGAATTCACTTCGAAAATTGATCGGTTAGCCATTCAAGCGATTCTTGGTCCAATGAGCCCAATTCTCGCCCTCTAATATCTACTATTTTGTATATTATACAATACATATTTCAGTTTATCTAAATATGAAAACACATTATTTATTAAGCGCTGTTATAATGATATTGTTGTTATTTTATTTTTAAAATTCTGATCATTTTATTTAATGTTTTTCTTATCGTAATAATATGTATCTCGTAGAATTGTGATAGTTATTCACATATACCCATAGCAATAAATACATATATGTACACTGTTAATGTTTTTGTTAAATTGTACATATGTACAGTCAGAAACACGCCATTGTACCCAAATAGTCCTAATTACAAGCGCTTTAATTCCTTATTTATTACCGATGGGTATACATTACCTTGTTGTTGACTTACATTGTACGTTAAGAAAATTGATACATATTTTGTATACTGTCCCGTTGTAAACATCCACTGGCGGAATTCTATCTTAAAAACTATATTTCCGCCGTATGGCAGCTCGTGTAGTGAAATTCACAAGATTCCGTCATAAATATGAGTAATTTGCACATACACAAAATGTATAAAAACAAAATGCAAATGCATAAACGTCCAAAATGGGGTTGTATACTCTCCATTGTAATACAAATATGATAATAATTTCAAAGTAATGACAGTGAAAAAGGTATACAACATAAAACTTAAATAATTCACTGTGACCAATTTATCGGTAACGTGTGGTCAGACGTGTAGCCTGTGTGCCGATGCTGTTTAGCCACACTCACTCAACGCCACACTTAAGGCCACACGCCATGGCCCACACTATATAGGATTCCCTATATCGTAGGTCCAGACACTCGCACAGTGAACACAACACCCAGCCCCGAACAAACATTCATTTGTAAACAAACGAATGGCCGATCAGGCATCTAACCCCGGGACCTTTTATACTCTTTTTACATTGTATTTACGTTGCATTTCTGTCGTGAGTGCGGCGCCGTTTGTATTAAAATTTATAATTATCCACCTAGTTATTCAAAAATGCTTTACTAGTTTCCACTGAAATCATAATTCATACGATGTAATTCTGCTGGTGGACATTTAGACAATTTTTTATAAATATACAAATATATATATTTATATTAAGTATATGGAGTTTAATAAAATTGCAGTAAGAAGGGCACTACTATATCTGGTTACGTATAACACAATGTAAAGTCACTCAGCGAGCTATGGAGAGGGCTATGCTAGGAATTTATTTGCGGGATAGGATCCAAAAGGAAAACATTCGCCAAAGAATTAATGTCACCCATATAGCTCGTAGAATCGGCATGTTGAAGTGGCAGTGGCATATTTGCCGCGGTACCAATAGCCGATGGGGTAGATGAGTCCGCAGACCATGTACCGGGAACCGACGAGTTAAAGAAATTCGCCGATGAGAAGAGCCGAGGATCGTGTGGTGGCGAGCCCTGGGAGGGGCTCATATCCAGCACTGGATAGACATGGGCTGATGTTAGGAAAGTATATGCGACCGATATCTCAGTTAAAGTAACCTGTTGTCAGCATGGAATATTTTAACTTCGTTAGTTCAAGATGTTATTTTAATAAAAACATTGCTCTAAAATCTGTGTTTTATGATATAAAAAATATGTTATTATTTTTTTTAAATATGTTATTATATTTCATTGAAGTTTATATCTTAGGGTCAACAAGGTCTTTTCTGAGATAATGTCGCATATATATATATACACACTTCAAAAACATACAAAACAGTAAACACACTTTGAATAATGTAGTTTGCTCAACTGTATGAGATTTCTTATATTTGTACAATAAAGATATTTTACATCTAAATATGTTTGCCTTTTCTCAAGCATGTATTTAAATATGTCTTTTAGTCTTTGTGCGCTCGACTGGCCACGTTACCCCTCTGTCACAGAAGAATACCTTGAAATGTACTGCATTCCCCACTGTATCGTATTTCCCCAATGGTACGTACGTGTTTCGGTAGTGAGTGAGATATGCCAGAGCCCATTCCCATCCTCTCCTCATTTTCTCTAGCAAAGGTACGCAGCGCATCCGGGGGCATACCAACGTTTGTCATTTTGGACTGATGTTGGCATGTATCGCGGATGTCTATGGACGACAGTATCCACTTACAATCAGGTGGACTGTATGCTCGTCTGTCGCCTTTTTTTTTAATAAAAAAAAAAGCAAAAATCAACAATCACAATGATATCTTCTTGAAGTACTAATGAGTCCTTTTTTTTATTTGGCCCATTTTGTAGAGTGTAAAGGGAGTATTTTCCTACCCAGAACATAAAACGATTTATAGTTTCATAATGTCTTTTTTTTAGGTTTAATCGATTTTTCCCGGTTTCGTTTACGCTTGCCTTTACAGGTTCCACAGCGGTGATGCGGAGATGACTCGCTTTTTTGAGCGTCTATAAGAGACGACTGATAACGTGATCGAGCAGTTCCCGTGCGCGGAAGTGATAGTCCTCGGTGATTTCCAAAGAGTGGCTGGGATCCCAAACTACCGACCGCGCACGGCTGCTCTAGCCTATAATTTTGCCTTGGTCTATGGTTTCTCGCAGTTGGTGTCCTCACCCACGAGGATACCTGATATCAAAACTACGCGGCCGAATGACTACAATGTTGTTGTTGATGCTCCGTTGGTATCATCCGACCATTGTATCGTTCGTGCAGCTAAGAAATCCGTGCTGACCCATTCACATGGAACGCGCAATGTCTGGCATTACAAGTCTGCAGATTGGGATGGGATGCGTGAACTTTACGCTTCTTATCCCTCGGGGCAACTCTGTTTCTCGTCGGGTGATCCAGATACCTGTGCAGACTCCGTTGCCGACGTGGTATTGCAGGGCATGGAAGATTGTGTTGATTCCTTGTTCCGTGATACCCGTAAGTGGATGGAGCCAACCTTGGTTTAATCAGTCCTGCGGTGGCCCGCATTTGTAAAACAATAATAAAATACAAATGAAAATTGTTTCTAGGCTTTTTAAGGCCTATTCAGATATAAGCGTCTGATAATGACAAAAATGTCTAGAAGCGATGTCCCGCCGTGTATTTTGTATGAGCATCGCCTAGACACGCGGTGTACCGCTTGGGTAAGCGATACTGTTAACACTGGGCCTATGATAGACCTATAGGGTTATATCGCTGTACGAAGCGGTTAGGGGATATCTCCTATGTCTGAACAAAGGAATTGTTGCGTACACACGCGAATACGCCTTAATTGGAACTCGTATTGTGTTATAAAACAGTTAGACCATGACCCAATAGATGTTTAATTATAAAAATGACTTCTAATTCGCTATGTCCAGATTTGTCAACTGCCATTTCAACTGATTTTTTTTCATTTTATAAATAATTTAATTGCACCATTTGAAAGGTTAGTACCTATTATTATAATTCATATCTGCTTCTCAATAGCTATTGTAGGTATCGACGAACAAAGGACTTCAGGTTTAAGATACTTTTATTTATTTTAAGATACTTTTCAGGTTTAAGAATTACATTCACTTATTTGAGAAAATTATACTAAAAATATAACAAACCGTTTACAATAGTTATATCTAAAGGTAGGTCTATCATCCAAAGTATTAGACCGCTTTGCATAGTGTAGCAGAGGTACTGCCACTGAGCTCTAGAGTGGATTATGAAAGTGCGTGCATTATGCGGCCAGTTAAATCGCCGTATAATACGCAACTCTGGCTGTAACTGCAATTTAGGCTACAACACCGGCCGTAGGTGTGGCTGCAGCTCTTATCGACTGACATTTTTGTTGCTATCATCTTGATGCCGGAATAGATACATCACTTTTTTTGGTTTTGACAGAAATTTTGTTTTGACAGCACATGCTATCTCCGAAACTAGAAGGTTATCAGAGAAATCTAAGAAACGGCTATAGACGTCGTTTTAATAGCTTAAGAAACAAAAAAGTTATTCAACATGTTCGAAAAAGAAATCTGTGTTTTGGCTCTCCTGATAAGCTGCAATTTGTCCCTTACATTATTTCTTATTTATAGTATCGATATGTTTATTTTAACCTCGATAAGTCACTGGACTTTTATAAAAAGAAATTCATTGAAATCGTATTTAACCTTTATCTATGAATACTATAAAAAAGGGGTATGTCAATTTTGACGTTATCAAAAATGTAAACAATTTGAATTTTGTAACTAAATTTTGTAGCGCAAATATAGAAATGTAGTATTTATTAGGTGGTTATAAAAATTCAAAAATAAAAAGTATCTAAACCACCTAAAATGTCCACAGTAATGACAGGTATATATGATTACTTACATATTTTTGACATTCTTAGCCAAAATATTACGTACCACGGAAGTCCATGGACGGACATTAATGGAGAATTGGAGAGTAGCGGTTGATAATACCGAGCCCATCGTATCCAAAAAGTCAATAGCGTTACAGGACATTTGAGTGCGTAATATCACAGTCCAATAGTCAATAATCTCCCTGCACCGGCGATCCGTCTATTGCGAACAACCATGTGAGGTATAAGTTGTAAGTCAAAATGTTTGCCGCGCTTTCGTTGTAATTTTTGATGTATGTAAGTTATTTATGCAAATCTTTATTGTTTGAATGTTTTTCATTGTCAAAAATATTAAAGAATGCTGTGCAAATACTTTCTTAGTATACAGCAAGTACTTTTTTAATATTCACATTCTTTGACGATTTTTTCTCAAGTATTAATACTCAACTTTGAAGTATTAATGGAGTTTGACAATTACGCGCGGTATATTTTTTTTTTCTAGAGAAAAACAAGTGAATAATGATCTATGGGAGCATGTTGCTCTATTGACTAAAGCATTTTATGCCTACAAATTGCCTATAAATGCATGTTATTTTTATATTACCCAACAACACTTACAAAAACTGGCGTATGGCTTTGCGGGTGCAAAGGTTGCATCTCAGGACTTTTATTTTTACCATTTTTTATCTTAAAATTTCATATCTAATTTAATTTCAAATTATTTGTATTATTTTTATACAAATAATTTTAAATTAAATTGGAAGCAATACCATTATTGTCGACCGCAGAGTGCCTCCACACATGTTGACACGGTAGGTATATACAGGTCTGATAATTTCGCGTTTTGCCAAGCTTGCATTTTTGTTCCTAATATTTTTTAATTTATATTTCCATAATTTCGACAATTAAAGCTTGTAGCCAAATATCTTTTTAACGATGCTGGTTTTGTTTTTTATATTTCAAACATTTATTAAATTATATAGGCATATTTCCTTATGGGCTCGCCTAAATCCAACTCTCCCCTATCCACTTATTCTGGTTGATCGTCTGCTACAGATTTATGTCTGCTACAGTCTTTCTATAAATAGAACATTTTACAGGATAGACGCCCACCACAAAATTCCTAACACCATGGCGGAATCTTCGGGAATAGTAGTCTTCACGCTTTGGTACATAGTCATTGCATACAATTACGCAATGTGAGTATATTATTATAATTATTTTACATACCACTTTGCTATCTGACGCAAGCTAAGACAAACTGCTAATTTTCAGGACTATAGTCCTTATAGAAATATAATGATAAAATATTTTTCTATAGAAGCTCCTCTGTGACTTTACAGGGGGCTTTTCTTTTTTCTTTTTAAACGAAACAATAGCACAGACCCAAATATATAATTACCCAGTAAATAATCTCTAAACACACATGTTGTTTCAACGAATGATAATGTTGCACGCAAGGGGGGATATGTTTTTATACTACATTTTTTCATAACACTATATGTAAAATATCTTCTACAATTCTACGAAGAGAAGGCCAACTGTATTCATACGTGGGTGACACTGAAAGTTTTTAGAATCTCAAGAATGAAATGAGATATAAAGATGAAAGTTGTTGTATTGCTTTTCGATGTATTCTCCGCGACAATCGATACACTTTTTCATGCAATGAAAGAAAGCATTGTGTGAAGCATTCAGCCCAACCTCTTCAACAGCCGTTTGGAAGGCCGTTACTACCTCTTCTGCATTCAACGTATTCCTCTGAGTTTATTCTTAATTCTAAGGAATAAATAAAAATCACAATGCGCAAGGTTGGGACTGTATGGCGCATGACCCATAGTACTCAAAAATTGCTTCGTTTGTCTGGCGGAGTGAGCTGGGGCATTGTCGTGATGGAGGATCATTCTGCTTCACGGGCGTCGTTCTTTGATTTTTTCCAAAACAAAAGGCAAACAGCTGTTCACATACCAGTTATAGTAGCAAAGTGGCCTGATCTGCCAAAGAAAGTTACAATTATCTTCTTTTCAGCACTCCGCCCTTTATTCACTTTCGTCGGCACCTCTTCGAGGGGAAAGATTCACTGCGCAGATTGCCTCTTAGTTTTAGGCTTATAGCAGTAGTTCCAGCTTTCATCACCTGTTACTATATCAAAAACAGCATTTGATAGACCATTGTCGAGTTTTTCAAGCTTTTGGAAGCATTTGAGCTTCGATTAAATTGTAAGAAATCGATTTATCACAAAGCTTCCTTACCCGTAGGTGATCGTGTAAAATAGTTTGAATTTGACTCGTACCAATCAATACTTCTATACTAATATAATAAAGAGGTAAAATTGTGTGTTTGTTTGTAAGTATGTTGGGGGTAATCTCTGGAACTACTGAACCGATTTCAAAAATTCTTTCACAAATAGGAAGCTACATTATCCGTGTATTATTTTGAAATTTTGAAAAAAATAAAACTTATAAACCTTAGCGAAGCGAGGGCCGTCTCTAGTACCTAATAATGCCAGTATCTGCAGATATGTCGTTCGTTTGTCTGCCAATCATAAGCCGCAGTTTTGATGTGGTCCTCCGTCGCCGCCGTCACAGGACTAACACCATCACCGAGGTGGTTACGACCACGTTTAAATTCACTGAACCAGTTATAAACGGTGGCACTGATGGGGCTTCATCACTAAATGCAAACTTAAGTCTATCATAACTTTGTTTCTGGTTTAGACCACAACGACAGTCATAAAAAGTCATGGAAATTTCTCTTGTTAAATTATTCTTTCTACAAACACTTAATTTTCAAATTGCCGCCAGTAATAAAAAATAAAATGCAGCTTTGAAAATTTCATGACGTTTGACAAGAAGAGTTCCAGTTTCAAAAATAGAATTTGTTTTTTTTTCTATCGTATTGTACAGTAGCCACTTGTAAGAACTTTTAGTTTGACCTATCGTAAGTTCTGGTAAACCCTATAACCGAAACTTTTTCGAGGATTGAAACCATTAATCCTGCTCATAATTCTGAGTTTATTCACATAACAATATATAATATTTACTTTTAGCTTAATTTTCATCATTTGTAACCTCATTCTATAAAAGAAAAAAAAAATATTTTTGTAAAGCAAAAATTGCAAAAAGCCAACATCACGCGGTGTTCCCAGGCGGTCACCCATCCAAGTACTGAACGCGCCCGACGTTGCTTAACTTCGGTGATCGGACGAGAACCGGTGTTTTCAACGTAGTATGGACGTTGGCGAAACTATTTAAATATTTCATCGTCACTAACGGATTAGGGACGTCACACAATGTATCAAAAAGAGATAAAAAAATCCAACATCACGCGGTGTTTCTTCTGTTCTCAGGCGGTCATCCATCCAAATAATGATCACGCGCAATATTCATTAACTTTAGTGATAGGAGGGAGACCCTGTATGCCTCAATTAATGTTATCTGTTAAATAACTGTAGTGTTCATTGGTGGTTGATCGTTTTCGAAATATGTGATCAGAATAGTTTCATTTAAGAACTAGATAGATAGTTAGATAGAAAATTTTATTTCATACACACAAGTGAGTGATCGCAATAACGTGACAATGTCTTATTCTAAAAATTAATTAAACATAGTTATGCAAACAAAAAAATGAAATTAAAAACAAGGCGATAAAAACTGCGCGGTCCCATGTGTATGCGTCTCAGCACAAGCTGTATATCGTAACAATAGCATACAGCGCTGACTTTCAGACGGAACCAAGACACGTGAAACGGGTGTAACAGTGGTGTGCGCCGTTGAACATAATTCTTGGGCCTATAGGGTGTGTAGATAAATGTAAATTATATTATAATTATGAGAGTGAGTGGTCAAATATGTACATATTACATTACAATATTTAAAATAGAGAAAACAAACACCTATACATGTGGAGTGTAGGCTTTCTCAGCCGGTGTCCATATTAATTGAATCTTCCGGGCTACTTGGCCGAGGTCTTCTGGAATCTTTTCTCTTTCTTCCAAATGATTCGTCAACAACTGCGGTTGACATCTTCAATGGCGACTGCGTTCACTTTCGGAGAGATGTTATCTCTTCGGCTTCTCGAGCGCAACTGACTCGATGACTTTTTTTCCTGAGGCCGTCTCTCGCACCCCCTTATAGGGAGGCGGAGGAAACAATTCCGGGATTTCTCCCTTAATGTGGTTTCGCCTCTGTCCGTTAATACGGACAGGTCCTTGGAGTGACCCTATTGGGTCATTATCCGGTGCAGCATACGTGAGGCGGGGTCTCAGGTATGTTTTGTAGACCCCGTGCTTCACATTTAGAGGGAGTCGTGAGGAGAGCACTGGGCGGAGATGGTACCGCGCGACTCTTTGCCAGGCGATCGTCTTCTGTACGTGGGGTTTCATAGTGAGGGAGCGGTCGATGTTCACGCCCAGGTATTTCACTGTGGGCGACCAGTCGACGTCCTCTCCGTGGAGGCGTAGCAGTGGCGGAAAACGCGATTTACCGGTGATGATGGCCTGCGTTTTCCCAATGTTCACTGAGAGACGCCATTTGGCTAACCATGGCGGGAGGGTATCGAGCGCGCGCTGCATTTTTCGTGCGGCGTGGGCGGCTTTGAAAGAACTGGTATAGTACGCCGCGTCGTCGGCGTACAGGGCTAGTGACACCCCCTCCACCATGGGGATGTCGTCTGTGAACCAGGAATAGCAGGCTGGCCAGAGGCAGCTGCCCTGGGGAACACCAGCCTCCAAAGGATGTTCTGTTGAGATCGCATCCTCAACCACCACCTGGAAGCGGCAGCTCTCCAAGAAGGAGGCCACCACTCGGATGATGCGACGGGGCGCCGTGGACTTGAAGAGTTTGTACAACAGACCGCTATGCCAGACGCGGTCGAACGCCTTCTCCATGTCGAGGAATACTGCCACTGTGAATTCCTTCTTGTTTCTGGCTGTTGCCAAGTGGTGCAGTACCCTCGACAGCTGGAGGGTCGTGCTGTGTTCCGAGCGGAACCCGAACTGCTCCGCGCATGGGTTGATGTGCGGAGCGAGGTGTCGCAGCAGGAGTTTTTCGAACACCTTCGAAATCGTTGATAGCAATGTGATTGGCCGATAGCTTTCGGGTCTCATAGAGTTCTTCCCGGGTTTAGGCATCATGATGACGTGGCCTAGTTTCCAGGCAGCCGGGTAGTGGCCCGTGCGCAGAATACCGTTGAAGAGGAGCGTCAGCGCCACGATGGTGCGTGGCGGTAGGTGACGCAGCACTGCATTCGTGATGCGGTCTGCGCCCGGTGCTTTCCTTGGTTTTGTTTTTAGGATCATCCGGCTGACTTGGCCCGGAGAGAGGACAATGGGTGTCTCTTCCGTGGTTATCGGCTCGGCGAAGTAATCGCGAAGGTGTTGCTCGACTGCTGCGACGTGGACTACGTCGTCTGTCGGATTCAGCTTGCACTGGCGTTCGTGGCATCCGGCGAATATCCGCGCGGTCTGCTGCGTGGTATCTCGGTGTTCCGTCGCTGCCGGGTCGGGGCTGGGGAGTTGCTGAGCTGGCGGCACAATCGGTGGATTCTGTTCCAGTCGTCGCCAGTCGCGTCTAGGTGTCTCTCCTAGCACTCGGCCCGGTAGGATGTCAGATCGGCCTTTACCTCCTCAGTGAGTCGGTTAAGCCTTGTCTTCACTCGTGGGCATCTCGTTCGCTGCCATTGTTTGCGGGTACGCCGTTTTTCGGCGGTCTTGCACATTATCCAATGTGGGGCGGGAGAGTTGGCATTCTCTCTCGAGCGCTGGTCGTCGTGGAAGATGCCTCAGTTCCGTCATTAATGGCAGCGATGATCTCACGGGTTAGAGTCTCCACGTCCCCCGAGGAGGCAACAGGCCGGCTCGGTGTCTGACGCACCATCATCTCCGAGAAGGTCTTCCATCGGATCAGTCGGCGCGGTGGAGGCGGCGCTGCTCTCGTCGGATGTGTCGCCAGGGCGGCAATGACCGGCAAGTGGTCCGATTTCATGTCATCCAACAGCACTTCTAGTGTAAGATGACATGTGAGGCGTGGTGCACCACAACGTCCAACACGTCGCCATGTGACGTATTGTACGGGTAGTGCGTCGGCGCCTCCGGGTCAGTGACACAGTATTCGTGTGCCTCGGCGTCATCGAAGAGTCGCCTACCGTTTGGGCAGCTGGTGGTCAATTTCCACGCTCTGTGCCTACAGTTGAGGTCGCCAGCAATCAGTGTGGGTATTGTGGAATCCAGTACGCCACGGATGTCGGGCGTGTAAATTCGTTGCCGCGGCGGCTTGTATGTTGCATAAAGGCGCAGCGGGTTGCCGGCAATGCACAACTCCACGCAGGATGGGGCACGGCTGGTGGACGACTCTTCGCTTGACGAGCACCGCTAAGCCGCGGTATGCTCGGCCAAGGTCGGACATTTCTTCCTGGCGGTAGATATGGAATCCGGGGAACTGGGGCCTGTCTCGGGCCGCGAGAGGCGTTTCTGAGACAAGTACCACGTCGATGTTGTACTCGGCGATGATGGCACGTAGGGGAACGACCTTCTCGCGAAGGCCATTGGCATTCCAATAAAGAATCCTTAGGGGAGGCGTGCTAACCATCCCGCTGAATTAATTTCATGAGCCCTGCCAGGAGGATTGGCAGGGGGTCGGCGCCCGACTGGATTGCTATAAAGACTTCTTGGAGGATCTCGACGGCCAATAGGTTTGAAGCCTGTCGAGCTTCCTTCGCTTCCTCCGTCTGTGTGGGTCTTGCTTTCTTCATCTTCATCTGACTCGACGACTGTGGCGCACCGGTATTTACAGTGGGCGAGGGTAGTTGTGATTGTATGTGTACCGACACACCGATATTTATAGTGGGCAAGGGTAGTTGTGATTGTGTGTGTCCCGAGTCTGTTTTTGTCCCCCCCCTCTCGTCTCTCTTCCCCGTGAGCTTGATGTCTTCGGAATGCTGGATACCAGATATTACGGAGTTTTATGTTCTCTTCTTTTTTGTTAAAATTGTTGGGATACTTGTAGATTTCAATAGCTTCCCTATTGACAATAGCTTCCTATATCTATTGAGAGGGGGGGACAAAAACAGACTCGGTACACACACAATCACACTACCCTCGCCCACTATAAATATCGGTGCGTCGGTACACATACAATCACAACTACCCTCGCCCACTATAAATACCGGTGCGCCACAGTCGTCGAGTCAGTTGCGCTCGAGAAGCCGAAGAGATAACATCTCTCCGAAAGTGAACGCAGTCGACACTGAAGATGTCAACCGCAGTTGTTGACGAAACGTTTAGAAGAAAAAGAAGAGATTCGAGAAGACCTCGGCCAAGTAGCGCGAAAGATTCAATTAATAATACCTTCTTCTTTCTTCTTCTTTTCAGCCCTTGGACGTCCACTGCTGGACATAGGCCTCCCCCATTGTCCGCCATTTAGACCTGTCGGCAGCGACCTGCATCCAGCGGGTGCCCGCAACCTTTATGAGGTCGTCTGTCCATCTAGCAGATGGATGTCCTCGGCTTCGTCCGCCGGTACGTGGTCTCCATTCGAGAACCCTTCTGCCCCATCGGCCATCGGTTCTTCGAGCTATGTGCCCTGCCCACTGCCACTTCAGCTTGCTAACCCGAGAGGCTATGTCGGTGACTTTAGTTCGTCTACGGATCTCCTCATTCCTGATTCGATCACGTAGGGAAACCCCGAACATAGCCCTCTCCATAGCTCGCTGTGCGACAGTGAGCTTATTTATGAGGCCCATAGTCAGAGACCACGTCTCGGTGCCGTAGGTCATCACTGGCAACACACACTGGTCGAAGACCTTCGTCTTCAAGCACTGAGGTATTTTGGACGAGAAGACGCTGCGTAGCTTCCCGAACGCTGCCCAGCCGAGTTGGATTCGTCGATTGACCTCTTTCTCGAAGTTGGACCTACCTAGTTGGACCGTTTGGCCTAGGTAGACGTACTCGTCAACAACTTCGAGAATCGAGCTCCCAACTGAAACTGGGGTGGGCACGACATGGACATTCGACATGATTTTCGTCTTATCCATGTTCATTTTAAGGCCCACCTGTTGGGAAACTCGATTGAGGTCTCCGAGCATTGTGCTAAGATCCTCCAGCGATTCTGCCATGATCACGATATCGTCGGCAAATCGAAGGTGAGTGATGCATTCGCCATCAACGTTGATGCCGAGTCCTTTCCATTCCAGGAGCTTGAAAGCGTCTTCCATCGCATTGGTGAAGAGCTTCGGAGAGATGACATCTCCTTGTCTCACACCCCTCTGCAATGGAATCGGCTCCGTGCTCCCTTCCTGTACTCGGACTGACATGGTGGCGTTGTTATACAAACACTTCAACACTTCGATATACCGATAGTCAATATGGCACCGCTGGAGGGACTGTAGCACTACCCAAGTCTCGATCGAATCAAAGGCTTTCTCATAGTCCACAAACGCTAAGCATAATGGCAAGTTATACTCCTCGGTCTTCTGTATAACTTGCCGCAGCGTATGGATGTGGTCTATGGTACTATAGCCTTTTCGGAAACCGGCTTGTTCGTGCTTATAATAATACCTATACGTGTGTTTTTTTTAACTGAGACAGTATGGGGAAATCTGAAAGCAAAAGAGATACAGGGAAACTGTCTTAGGAACCATTAGGTCTTTTTTTGTGAAAACAATTTTGGCATAGTCAATTTTTTGGTCAAGCGTGAGTTATCCATAGAAACGAATAAAATTTACTATTTTTTTTTTAATTCTGATCGACTCAGTTTTTTACAAGGATCATTTCATTGTATTGGAAGAAGAAAATCGGGACAGCGCAGAAGTTGGTCAAATTTAATAAAATATTTTGTTCATACAATTTGTTACCTTAACAGAACTAATGCTTCAATAAATGTTCAATATGACCTCCATCTTGCTGTATGAAACGGTTCGGGCGCGTTTCAGAACAGCTCTAATGGCTTTAGACAACTTTCTGATGACTCTGACCCAACGGGCATCAGTTTCATTAGAGGCCCCAACAGAATATCAGCGCTTCTCCTCGATTGGGGAAGTAATATGCTGAGTTGGGGACCTATTTGTTGCCGCAGCATGTATATTGTACGTACTTTGTTGTGTACCACATTGCCATTTTATATCTGTGTGCCGTCTGTGGTGACAAATAGATGTTTCTTAATGCATTTGTTTTTTTTTATAATATGACTTTGTTTTACTTTCTAGTTGTCGATTAAGCCATTAAACTAGTTTTAAAATCGTTGTAATCTTTTAGAAGCTTGTTTAACCTACTTTAAATTTTATTTTTCAATACAAACAAAATATTTCTTGCATTTTTCTCACGTCCGTGGAACCGGCTTGAGCTATTTTTGTCGTGCTCCCCTTTGGAGCTCGTAAATTATTTTTTGGCGTTGTTACGCAAAGATGAATTTTGGCATCAGCGAAATTGCTAACGAGCTGTTTCATTGTAGCGATTGGTATTGTTTGGCAGACTGAAAATTATCTTTTAGGCACCTACTCATTCTTGCATTAAATATTTATATAACCAGGGCCGTCTTAAGTCTATTCTGCGCCGGGGTGCGGGAGTGTATCCTAAGACAGTCAAACATCCTATTGTGTATCCTATGACAGTCAAATATCCTATTATGTATCCTATGACAGTCAAATATCTTATTGTGTATCCTATGACAGTCAAATATCCTATTGTGTAATTGTTTACTATAGCGTTATATTTTTTCATTACCTTTAAAAGGTGAGCGCCCGGGGTGCACCGCACCCCTTGCACCCCCTGGTAAAGACGGCCCTGTATATAACTTACAACAACAATTTATGAAAGGCTGAACTAACAACCATGTGAAGTAGCAGTGTTTCTGCTGGTCGATGGAGGGTTCCTTGGTTGAAAGAAGAATTGGACAAAACAAATTGATAGGGCAACGTTTGCTGCTACTATATGTACAAAGTTCAGTTTAGGCATCTTATGGAGTATGGAGTAAAACATAATATGTTATTATAAAACATAATACAGGCGCGGTCGCAGCCAATGACTTGGGGGGCGGGCATATTAACAGTAAAATAAGTTGAGCCAATTAGAATTTATTGCACAAAAAAATTACGAGAAATTAAATATAATATTATAAACGAAAAACCGAAATCTTAAAACAAATGGAAGTCTTCTATTCTTATTGGCAAATCGTATGATAATATTTGAGACGTCTGGGGTTATCTCGGCATAAATATTTAGAAGAGGTAAACCTGTCAGCCTCTCTTCCCAAGTTTTTACGCGTCTTAACGTAGAATTAACGATTTTATGTCAGGAGATAACTAAATATTAGATAAAATTTATTTTTTTCGGGGCCCACCCAATATTCTCTCGCGACCCACACTTTGGGAAACACTGCGTTATGGCGTTCTCTATTAGTAAAATGTTGGGTCTATAAATCTATCAGTAAAATATCCGATGTGTCGATTTTTCTGACTGTATTTCAGTCATTTTCGACCATATCAATGTTGATATTTTGTAATAGTTGCAACAAATATCGAAAAACGAATTTGAGATTTTAATCCATGATTTAAAATTTATTTTTGTTCACTAAAAGTTAGTTATTTTTATTATCTTTCAAGAATACAAATTATTAGGTTCGTGATTGGATCCTTTGCATATTTATAGATAAATTGGACAATAGCTACGAATAGCCACAGTACGGAATTAGTCTTTTACGTAATCAACATCACGCATGACCTCGTCAACGTGTTCCTTCTCGTAAATCCGATCATTAATCATGAGATAGTTACAACTAAAATCATATACAAATAATCCTAGCAAAAGCGACCTATATTTCGCTTTAAAAAAGCTTACTCAATCTTTTCAAAGTTTGAAACCATCAGGGCTAATTAATGTTAGGCACAACACGCTCAAACCTAAAACCTTAAATAGTCTCTCTGAGGGCCCTCCTTTAATGCTGAGGCTCATTTTAATCTAGGTCATGCGGTTATGTAACGGGGAGGCGGTGGGTGGAAACGTACCTCATCCCAACGGTATGAGGTGGCTGACGGTAGACAAGAGAAACATGCATGTGGTTTATATGTATGTATTTTTAATGCATTTTTATTCATTTGGGTTTTAGATGAGAACTTTTATTACGGCAGAAGTATGTGACCTATCTGACAACTTAATTTGACTTAAACCAATTTTGCCATTCTAATAATTTAAAAAAAATATAGACCATAGATTCCCTACCAAATAAGGTTATAATACCAAATAATGGTACAATACCAATAAGGTTCTTATTTGGCCTATTGCCTACTTTAACATAAAATATATCTACTCAGTGGCCCCTGGATATGCAGTCTAGGGGCCACTGATATATTTAAGTGAATGAAGACAAAAGATCAGAGTAAAACGTGTATTAAAAGTTTCTTGGGTCATCTCAACGCCCTGACGGGGGGCGGTACCACCCTCTTTGGAAACTACCAATATAGACCCAAACTATTTTTGTGCCGAATTCTAATTCAATCAGTAAATTCCCTAGACATCTCGTTAAAAAGTGCAAAAAAAAGACATTTTCGTCGTCCTTTTTTGCTGAAGCATAGAAACAAATCACATAACGACCGGGTGGTAATAATAATAAGTAGGTACATAATAATAAAAGACATAATAAGTAGGTATCTACTACGACTAGATCATGTTCCCATGCCGTGAATTACATATCCACATGAATGAATTATATATCAATGAACGTATCCAGCGGTGCCAATTCCGTGTGAGTTATGCAATCGGCGCTTGGCGATCGATAAGACCTTCCGCAACATCTATACTATGCACCCAGCTATATAACCGTTTACGTAATAACACTCCATTGCGGACATTCAGTAATAGCTGTTTTAAAGTAAAACATAATAGGGGTTAAAGTATGAAATTGCCGTTTTATAGTAATAGATACTTTGAATTGACATAAAACCTTCATGGTGTGAGATTTTCGAGTGAAACTTTTTTCACATGATACCTATGAGGTTCTTGTTTTAAAAAATGTGCAATATTCGATTTTCGACTTTCAATTGTTTTTTTTATTCAGCTTAGACGGGAAAGATGGATACTTCGAAAATCCGAGTAATCTTTGAATACGAGTTCCGACGCGGAACTAACGCGGCAGAAACGGCTCGCAATATCAATGCTGCGTTTGGAGAGGAGACTGCTAATGAACGAACCGTGCGTTTTTGGTTTAAACGCTTTCCTAATGGAAACTTCAACTTGAAGAACGAACCACGTGGAAGACCGCCCACACAGGTGAATAACGCTGAATTGAAGGAGATGGTGGAAGCCGATCCGAGTCAAACTACCCAGGAATTAGCGGCATGGTTTAACGTTACCTTACCCACAATATTGACTCATTTGCATCAAATCAATAAGATAAAAAAATATGAAAAATGAGTGTCTCATGATTTGACTGATCTGCAGAAAGAAACGCGTGTTGAAACTTGCGTTGCCTTGTTGAATCGGTACAGAAATGAAGGAATATTGGATCGAATTGTGACATGTGACGAAAAGTGGATTCTTTACGATAACCGAAAGCGAAAAATGCAATGGCTGACCCCAGGTCAAACGCCGCAACAGTGCCCTAAGGCAAAGCTTACCAATAAAAAGGTAATGGTAACTGTTTGGTGGTCTATTCATGGTGTTATTCACTATAGCTTTCTCAGGTCTGGTCAAGCAATAACAGCAGATGTTTACTGTGCCGAACTTCAAACAATGATGGCGAAACTAGCAGTGAAACAGCCCCGACTCGTGAATCGATCTTCACCATTATTGCTCCATGATAACGCAAGACCTCACACTGCACGAGAAACCGTTGTAACTCTACAGGAGCTGCAGTTAGAAACCATACGTCATCCTCCGTACTCGCCAAGACCTTGCTCAAACGGACTACCATTTTTTTCGTGATTTGGACAATTTTCTATGTGGTAAAAAATTTACTTCCCAAGAGGCATTACAAAATGCTTTCACACAGTTTGTCGAATCTACATCCCCAGAGTTCTATCGCAAAGGCATAAATGAACTTCCGATTAGATGGCAACAATGTATAGATAATGAGGGTAAATATTCTGATTAAATAAATATGTTACATTTTAGAAGAAAACGAGTTTTAATTTTTCAGTACTAATCGGCAATTTCATACTTTAACCCCTAATATAATAGCCAAAGAGAATCCCAAAGGCTATCAACTAATATCATCGATTTGAGAACACATACCCACTAGATACTTGTATGTTATACAAGCACTCCAGGGCAGGCACGTTAGATGTTAGACGTTAGTGTTCTATGTCCAGTAGCTCTCGAATACTTTAATTCATACCTGTTTTAAAACCGAACATTCCTTTTTTTAGTACGTAAGTTTCTATTTTTGTAGGGGGAAAGTGCACGTTGCATTCCCACAGCCGCTGGGCGCACTCGACTGGCCACGGTACCCCCCTCTCACAGAAGACTACCTTGAAATATACTGCTTTCCTACTTTAACGTACTTGTATTTCCCCAATCTACGTACGTGTTTCGGTAGTGACTGAGATATGCCAGAGCCCATTCCCATCCCATCCTATCCCGCCTCATTTTCCCAATCCATTCCTTAATCTGCAAAGGTAGGCAGCACATCCGGGGGCGCGCTAACGTTTGTCATTCTGGACTGATGTTAGCATCACGGATGTCTATGGACGACAGTGGACCATCAGGTGGACTAAATGCTCGTCTGCCACCTATTCTCAATAAACAAAAAATAATAATTCCCACTTTATCATGTTCTCGTGAGGCACGCTGCAATCTCACAACCGCTGGGCGCGCTCGACTGGCCACGTTGCCCCTTTCACAGAAGACTGCCTTGAAATGTACTGCATTTCCCACTTTATCCTATTTCCCCAATGTACGTACGTGTTACGTACCATCCCATACTATCCCTCCTCACTTTCTCAACCCCTTCTCCAAATCCATTCATTGCTAAATATCCAAATGTAAACAGCGCATCCTGACTCGTGCCAGCGCTTGTCATTCTGGACTGATGTTGGCATGTATCTCGGGTGTCCATGGACGACAGTATCCACTTACTTACCACCAGGTGGACTGTCTGCTTGTTTGCTGCAGCGCCTAGTAAACCACCATAAGCCAGTTCATACCATACATGTTTGTCGGGACTCTACTCTCTGACTAGGTAGTTGAAATCGATTGACTGTTATTTCTGACTATTTCTCGCTTATGGTGAACGTGCTATCTTTTGAGGTCTCACTCGTTTCGCCTTTTTTGCTTACCAAAAATATTTGTCTATGGAATTAACTGAATTCCATTTGACTATGATGATTGCCATTAATCGAGCGCTCTTGTTTATTTCTATTACAAGCTATTTGTTTATAACAACTAGAAATACAAAAATAACGTACAAAATATACCTGGTGTTTGCCAGAGTATAATGAAATAAGTACCATGTTGGCTCCGGTCCAATAGCGCTATCGCTGTTTAACGTGCCTCGGCCAATGTTGAAAGTAATTCTGAATCGATAGCTCAGAAATGCGCGCGCGCTGAAATTATTACGCTTGGTGCATGGGCCCAAGTCATAAGAAAGATACCAAACGTTACTTTTGAAAACTTGACGAACTTTTCTGATTACCTCGACAGCTTGGCTGACCTGTGTACTTGTATCAGCCTATAACGTCCCACTGCAAGGCACAGGTCTTCCTTAGTAAATCACTGGGGCTTTCAGGTCATAATCCACCACGCAGGCCCAGCGCGAATTGGTGGATACGCATATTCTATATTATATTTAAATCTCGAGCATGTGGGTTTCCTCGTGATGTTTTCCCTCACCGCAGAGCTAGTGACATTTTTTGAAAATACTTAAGAGGCTGGCAGCATCCAATGACATGGAGCGTTGGAGTACTTTTCTATAGATGCTGTAAAGATAAGAAGATTCTAGAATATTTGTCATTCTGTTTTTAGTGATATGAGCCGAAGATTTCAACTCACGATCACACGAATGTGAGTAGAGTATAGGCTATCACCGCTCTATCTCATGCCGTTTTACAGAACAATGACAGTAAAGTAAATTGACTGTTAGTGTGTCGAATTGCTCCAGCTATTGTCATGGTACAAGTGTTCAGTAGAAGAATCATTTGTGCATAATACAGCGTGCAGTTCGTAACTTGCACCACATAATTTTATTACTTTTCATTGACAGGTTAGGTAGCTTGTTAATTGGTTAGCAAGAATTTCTCTTAGAAACATCAATCGATTACCTGAATCTAAATTTATTACATCGATGTTGGTCATTGACGCTTTTATTAACATCTTGAACTACGTAGCTACTTTTTATTTTGACTTTAATTTGTTTATGAAACGCTGAGTATGTTGTAGCACTGTTTGTGCATATTCTAAATACAGAGAATTCATGTACGAGAAAACTCGATAGCAGACGCCCGATAAAAAAGGGGAATTTCGTTGTTGTTTTTTTTCAAACTTTTTCAAAATCATTAGGTTTCGAAATTAGTATATACAAAAGTTATAATATAAAAGTTATATAGAAATTTAGCTTGGTTTGTAAAATATTTATTAAATTTAACAATATCCCCCACAAAATCTGACTCTAATTGCTCTAAGGGAGCGAAGCCGAAAGCTAAAGCTAGTATCTTCGGCAGTTGAAACTAAAACGTTATTTGTGCGGAAGCTACAGTGTCATCTAAATCGTCAAATACCTTCACCCTTCAGTGGCGGTGATCTTTTCCCATTTTCATACAAAAACGTTGCCTTGACGTTTCCACTCGTTATCATCACCGATTAATTAGTACAGTTAACAACCGTTTAATTACTGACAAGTAAAAAGGGAAGCAAACAAACAATACATAAATCGTTACCTACTTTATATTTTTTCTCCGACATTCTTATCGTGTTGTTCACATTCGGCGAAACAAAGAGAAATAAAGGCGAAGCATCCTTGTTTCGCCGATACGATAACCATCATGGCAGAATCGCTGGAAGATCAAAACTGGGTGCTGAACGGCCTTAATTTTTTTTTTCTGTGGGCGAAGGCGGCAGACGAGCATACAGTCCACCTGATGGTAAGTGGATACTGTCGCCCATAGACATCCGCGATACATACCAACTGTAGTCCAGGAATAGAATTAGTCCAGAATAACAAATGTTGGCACGACCCCAGATGCGCTGCCTACCTTTGGAGATATAGGAATGGATTTGGGGAAAGTGTTGGGAAAATGGGGGGAATGGACTCTGGTACATCTCACTCACTACCGAAACACGTACGTACATTAGGGAAATATGGTAAAGTGGGAAATGCAGTACATTTCAAGGTAGTCTTCTGTGAGAGAGGGGTAACGTGGCCAGTCGAACGCGCCCAGCGGCTGTTGGATTGCAGCGTACACTCTCCCCCTCCGATATTGCAACATACTTAGACAAGAATAAAAGTCATACTCTACCCTACAATGCGGCGTTAGAGGCTGGTATCAACTGTATTACAACTCTTATAAAGCTACATTGTTATATGTATTACGTTTGTTTATTTTCTAATTACAAGTACCTACTTATAATACCGACTTTACAAATCCCCCCCCCCCCCCCTTAATTCACCCCTCTTAATTCTCTGTTTACCTAAAGGTTGACTGGTAGAGAATGCCATAAAACATTAGGTCCGCCTATTATACTCGTACATTTTGTCTGTGCAATTAAGTTTTAATAAATAAATAAACTTTCCATAACATATACCTACCTTATACCTATAATTAATATTTTCTAACGTGCACATTACCTACAGCTGCCACAAAATCTTACAAAATGGGTGGTCGAATGATGGCGACCGAAATACTAGTACCACCCTATCCTCCCGTGGGTGTCGTAAAAGGTCACAAAGCCGCTACCACATGTCCAGAGGAACTACACGACCTCTAAAATAGTGGACTCGCCAACCTGCTTGGCCTGCATGGCGCTTTTCTCATGCATGAGACAATGTGTATGGGGTGTCCCATGTCCAGCAATTGACGATAATGTAAAAGAGCTGGTTATGGTTACAAAATCTTATATATTGGACATAGGCCATGCCTTTTTATAAAGGATTTTTTGCCGTAATCGACATACCTATACGCTGAAAAGAGTCCTTTTCTATCTATATTCTACTAACCATTGAGATTGAGTGTGCCGTATAGTTTTGTCTGGCACTGCACAAGTGTGAAGGTGCGTTTGTTATGCGGGTTGCAATAAACCAAGAATAGATGTTCATATTAATTAGCTAATTAGTGCAATTATATTGTCCCATATTTCTATAGGGGTTAAACATTATCTAGACCTACTTCAAACTTATCTAAGGGGTTATGCATTATCTAGACTTCAAACTTATCTATATGCATCGTGTTATTTGCAGTTTAATGAAACTATAATATTGGCAAGTCTGCTAGCAAATAGCAGAAGTTCCACGGTGGGCGAAATAAATCTTATAGGCACCGTTGTAGAGACAGCATTCGGTCGCTGCCAAAGTTCTCAGATACATAGTTTATTGCCTAGTCTCTCTCCACCAACACACGTCACCACAAAAGTCTAGTCGTTAGTACATTCAATGTTGTTTAGGCGTCGTACACAGGGACGTAACTAGGCTAAATATCACCCGGGGCAATACCTCACTTTGGCGCCCCCCCCCCCCCCCCCTTTCACCCACTTAAACGAAGAATGTCCAACCATGACCAATGGAACGAAAACTCTCCTAAACAACACTCCTGAGATTGTTACCAAACATTTACTATACTTTTCATAATTAACTTGGGTAGGTGGTAAGTAAATGCTCGATTTCAAAGGTAAAAAGTTAATTTAATAGTTATTGAAATCACGCAATCAATACATATACAGAAATTACTAGTTACATAGTGTATTAGGCCTATACAGTTTACACGTATATTTATGTATATCTAAAAGATTCTGCAAAATAGTGAAAAACTTTGGTGAAACTTAAAAGCTGAATATGAACTAAAATTTTACTTTACGACTTTTTGTAGCGCAAAAATCCTTACAATTTCGTCAAAAGATAGTTTAGAAGCTATTTGGCTCTATAGAAATGATCCCAAGGTTGGTAAGTCGTTGCTGTCCTGTCAAGTCCTGATAACCGAAAGCGAAAAATGCAATGGCTGACCCCAGGTCAAACGCCGCAACAGTGCCGTAAGGCAAAGCTTACCAATAAAAAGGTAATGGTAACTGTTTGGTGGTCTATTCATGGTGTTATTCACTATAGCTTTCTCAGGTCTGGTCAAGCAATAACAGCAGATGTTTTGATTAAATAAATATGTTACATTTTAGAAAAAAACAAGTTTTAATTTTTCAGTACAAATCGGCAATTTCATACTTTAACCCCTATTATAAGAAATAAATCACATTTAAATTATCGCCAACTTCCACGATCTCTATAGACTATAGACCAATCAAAATCGAGTACCTTCCCGCTAGCCGGCGCGCACCGCGCTCTAAACCTTTCTTCCCATTTCCAGACTTTTCTGGACTCTGGAGATATCCTTATGACGCAATAACTCAAATCTTTGGAGCGCCAGTTTAAAATTTTATTAATATTATTTATTTATTTTATTATTTTTATCTTCCACTTGTATTTTTTGGAAAACAACAATTGCTATTTTGGCGCCCCTGAAAACCCGGCGCCCGGGGCACAAGCCCCGTCCGCCCCCCCCCCTAGTTACGTCCCTGGTCGTACATTTCATTCTGAACGAACTGCCTTCCCCACACTGATCTAACAACTTTTTATTAATTTCAAATCTTAATAATTCGCGAACTAATTAATTTGACAAACAATGGATACATCGCGACAGTAATTCCGATTACAACGAATGAAACACATGAAATTAATCTAAAAACGTTATTATGATATCTACTAACGAATTCTTATTATAGAAAAATAATTTATAACACTAATAATCAATGTTAATACTTAATAATATTTAATAATTACCAATAAAAATATTAATTTACTGATTCAAATAAATTAAAACTTAAAAATAAAATTAAATATATTATTTACCTACTTACATTAAATATACTTTAAACATCGGCCTGTCTCCATTCAATTGCCACGCCTTTTAGGAGGGCTCATATGTGATACATTTAGTTATGTAAAATATCTTTGTTTTAAACATATGAAAGCAACAAATGTATTGAGTATTGAAATATACGATTGTATACATTCTATGACTGATACTTCGATCTCGATACAAACAAAGTAAATGAATCTGAAAGCACGGTGTTGCGGGAGAGGGCCAGATGAATCACTTTCTACCATTGAACTATCAAATTATATCTAATTTTAATGTTTACAAATAAGTGTTCGCTTTTGTACCATAAAAGTAATTCTCAACGATATAACCCCTCCCATCCCCGATGCGCAGGGTCCGGGCCAGCGCCAACGGTATCCTGGAAATGTTTTCGAGCAGGTTCCACTGTCAGTACATGAAGCGTTGTTGTATGCTACATGTGCTGACAAATAAATCAGCATAATTCTAATTTATATTTTATTTATATTCTGTGTGTACTAACTATAGGATAAGAAATTTTTAAAGTAAGTTCTTATTAACAATAGATTATGTAAAAGTGTTATGATCCTGAGTTGGTCGAAATAAATAAATAAAAAATATAACTCTGCCGACAACAGCGGCGGTGTTGTGCCAACATTCGTCGTTGTGGACTGATGTTGGCATTTATCGCAAATGTACTAAACGACAGTAGCTATTCTCCATAAGGCAGACCTTCTGGTCGTTTGCTACTTTATTTCTATAAAATAAAACTTGATACAAAGAAAACGATCAATACAAATAAAACTTGCTATATTATTTTTAAACCTAAAAAAATCCATCCCACACGCCTTTGTCAATAAATAACATCCCCATTCAAGAAGAAAGGGAAGGAGAATATCTTGACCTAAGACTTGATAGCTTTGTAACATGGAATGCCCACATAGAATACATTAAGACCAAGCTCACATGTCTACTGGGTTCGCTTCGAGGCATTGTGCGCTGTCTTCCTCGTCGAGTATGAACGGTGAACAATGAACGGAGTGAGTATGAACAATTATGAACGGTTAAGCGTAACCGTTCATAATTGTTTGGTAAAATCACACCTGTTATATCTAATTGCATTTTAAACTATTTCATTATCCTTATTTGACATCCACCGACCGATTTTTTTTTAACAAAGAAACGAAATTTATGAACGTCAAACAATTGTATAACTATTATACGTGCTTACTCATTCGTAAAATATTATGATAAAACAATACATTCAGAAATTTCATACAAACATACAACTGCGTAACTCGACGCGCAAGCCATCTTACTTTTCCAAAGACTCGTATTAATTATGGTAAGAAAATTATTACATTTGAGGGAACACGACCCTCAAATACCAAAAAGTTCAAAGGATTTGGTGTCTTCACGTCTCGACCATCCAAACGTATTATTTGAGACTACTGTCATCTAAAATGAATCAGATCTCCAACAATATTAACATTATTAATAGCAGCATTATTTTATTATACCTACTTACTTCTTAATATACAGAAAACAAAAAGGACACGCAGCATAATTAATTAAATATCTCACTATTTAACTTCTCCTGTACCTGTTCCAATCTATTTCATTTAACCAACGGTCGACTGGTAGAGAATGCCTTAAGACATTAAGTCCGTCTTTATATAATGTAGTGCAAAAAGGGTAAAAAAATAAATAATTTTAATTGTCAAAGAACGGTAATCGTACGTTACGAAACACAACCTTAATGTACACAAAAGGTAAATTTTCAATCGCTGAAAATATATTAAGCCAAAAGTGACCAATCGTTAACTAATCGTGTCGTATAAATAAACGAGAACGCGCTAACAATGTTTACAAGAGCTAATTGTTTTGGACGATATCTCAACAACGAAAGATTTATTCCCGACCTCGCCTACAACAACCCAATGTAATAATCACAAGATCTATTAAGAATTACTGTACAGACACATTAATTAATTTTATAATTTCTCGCATAGTACGTGTGAACAAGCATTTCGATAGGTAGTAACGAAGTGAACCTTAGAAACGTAACAGGAAC
Source organism: Sesia apiformis (assembly GCA_914767545.1). Lineage (NCBI taxonomy): Eukaryota > Metazoa > Arthropoda > Insecta > Lepidoptera > Sesiidae > Sesia > Sesia apiformis. The sequence goes on along the minus strand of OU611948.1, from coordinate 20,366,271 downwards.
GTAACTGATAATTTTCTCCAAAGCATTTCATCAGATATGTTGTGTTGTAAAAATACGTTTGCTTTAGGTACATTTTACTAAAATAACAACAAAAATCATAGATATAAATGTTTTCTACTCTAAAGACTGCATAATGGTTATTTATTATTGTTATCGTTCCATTAGATTAGCTAATTACAATTTATGTTAATAATATTAAGCATGTATATAGTTATTAGTTTGTAATAGGTGTTGTAGTCTGACAAACATGTTCCTTGTTATGTTAGTTTAGCCTAGGCGTTGACACTGGGTTTTAAACTTATGTATATTATTATATTAATAAAGACATTTTAAAAACAAAACAACTAAAATAACATATATTTTCCTCGTTTACTTTAAAAATCAGATGTTTCTATTTATACAGAATCTTAAAACAACGGTAATAAAATCTTAACAAAGGCTTAGCCTAAAAAAAATCTAAGGGCAATAAATCCATACCTAATAATACCTAATAAAAATGAAAAAATCGTTTTATTCCTTAATCAATATATAAGACAAAATAAAATTAAAAGAGAAACAAAAAGAGTGAAAAAATATTGAATCAAGGTAAAACGTGGAGGAGGCCTTAACCAACACGGGGGTGTTGGTTAAGGCCTCCTCAACGTTTTGCTAGTTTGTTCTATCCTAGGTCATGCTCACCCAATCTTTCCCAGCTAGTGCTTCAATTTCGTCCATAGGTAAGTACTGATATAAAATGGCTTTGCTCAGAGCACGTAATACATTTAATACTTACGTTTTAGTCGTACAATATTGTGTATTACAAGAGGAAAATAATGGCAAATTTTGATGTTACAAACAAAAATTCAAAAATATTTACGTTATAATATTATATTACGTTAAACATTTTTGCTAAAATGTACACGAAAGACGTTATATGCAAAGGTGACCCATCCGTCATGTAAGAATGGGTTTGTTGTGACGGGGAAACTGTGTACTTACTGTGAACCCACTTTGATTCCAGAATTATGTGTTTAGTCCCGAAACCTCAATTTTTCAATATTCGACCTCGGTCTCGCTCGTTTTCCCTAAGTCGTCGGTCCACACTGCGCTTCGATTGCTCTATGGATTGTCGGCCTTTCTATAGTTATGACCTGGTCATTGTTACCTCAGCATGTTAATTCTATTAGTTTATCTTGGCGAAACTACGTTTCAGAGGCTATCCCACAAAAAATCAGCATAGTTCTCTCCATAGCTCGTGCCTATGACGTTTCTCCTCGCTTCGCCATCGTACGTCATAACTGGCAAAATGGCATTTTATTAAATGCCGGCGAACGATTTTTATAAGTGGATAACCTACATCTGGAAACACTATCAAATATACCATCTGTAGTTTTCCGCTTCAGTCGTCGCATGTACCAAACAAATGAGAACCGCAAATTGCTTGATGATAACCACACAATTAGTAATCATACTTATCGTACACAGGCGGTCTCTAATTTATACACTTATTTGTATAGTTACTCTTTTGATTTTGACCCTTCGCTTTTTACGTTCTCTTAAAAGTGAAAACTAAAAGAGAATATTTTGTGTTGAGACAAAACTGTCTTGCTTGATATGGGGTCTCGGGGAACTAATTGTATGTATTCTTTTCTGTATACACACAAAAGTCCGACTCTGTATCTGTATAAAAATATCGAGCCTGTTGCTATAAAGAAGAACATAATTGCAAATACAGAAGGACGTGTTTTTTTAATAAACTGTCTTCAACTCTACGGTATTATATTGCTAACAGTGTTGTTACACATCAAAAGATTACTTTGATGTGTAACTGTTACAGTAACAGTAATAAATACTAACAAGTCTTGGGGCCTCAATTAAAAAGCGACAATCAAATACAAACTTTATGTTCGTATTCGCAGAATTCTAGGCGCATAACTCTTACAAAATTCTTGCAAGTACCTATATAATAATTTGTAATACATTTCAAGTACCCAATACTCGCACTAATAAGCCTCTATAATCCCTTGATAAATAAAATTAATACGTTTATTTAACACTACAAAGTCCTCAGTTGTCCACGTAACACAGTGACCCCAAATTCAAGCGCCGGAAGCCATATAATTACTCGTACTCCTGTCACAATAACAGTGGGGGCAGTGAGTATCCTAACATAGTTACTAAGTAGCATACTTTATGGTAAATTACAACCAAACACGATGTGCCTAAAGCTCATTTACACAAGGAGATATTTCTTCTAATAATTGTCTAAATAAACAACTGTTATCATCATGCGTTCGCTGTCATTATCAAGTTTTTGTCATCGTGTAAACAGTTGCAGGTGAGAATCTCATGAAGTTTAGTCGCATACGAGAATCGTCTGAATTCTCTCGTCTGAACAGTTACAGAAACACTCATTGTGTAAATGAGCTTTATTGAATACAGACTTCACAGAATTTCTCTCGGTTTCTGTAAATTTATGCAACTGTATGCGTGAGTTGCGTTTTAAGCGTTTACATAAAGTTAGCTTACCAATGTACCATGGTACTTGTGACCGTGACTCACGCCGGACGTGACATTAAGAAGCTAATCCCCGGTTCACTGGTCACACAGCCGCCACGAGCCCTTTCCCCTACCGATTGACCTATCAACGGCAACGAGAATTGAAGTAATCTATCAAGCAATATTAACCAATAAAATCTCATTATTTTGTCTCCTTTCGTGAAGATGATGACGACTCTGATGACAAACTACTTATGGCTCTTTAATGGATAATTTTTACTACTTATACTTTCTTACTGACAGTACACATGGGCCGTTTGTTCACATACCTTTAAAATAGTCTTGCATTATCAACTTCAAAATAAGGCTCTTTAAAATATGTGTAACTTCAACAAACCAGCTTCGCCACAAATCATTCGGGTGCGTACCACACCAATATCAGTCCAAAGTGGCAATCCTTCATTCCGGTCTGATTGTAACGCGGACGTCGGTGTGTAAAAGTTTAGGTACTATTGCAACATTGCAATAGTAAAAACTGCTTCTGCCTCAAGAGGTCTTCCCATTAAACTACGACATGGGGTTCTTCAAGAAAGCTGTGAATAGGATTTTGCAAGGTCGGCGGCGCGCTTGCATACCCACTGGTGTTGCAGGTGTCCATGGGCGGCGGTAACACTTACCATCACGTGAGACCGCTTGCTCGTCCGCCCTCTTCTCTATAAGAAAGAAAAAAAAAAAAAGGTAGGGGAACCTCATAATCAATTATGGACGGACACTCGTAATGATGGGACGAAAATGGTTTGGGAGGGGTAGGGTGCACGTTAGTTACCTCTCTCTCACAGAAAACTACAACAAATGTAAAATGCAATTCACTTCCCTTCCCTATTATATTCCTTTCACTGTAATAGTTTGTGTTTGGTAGTGGTTCGTGTTTAGTGGTGAGTGAGATGTGTCAGAGCTCTTTTTTCTTCTTCATATATAGCAATGGTGCAATGAGCTCATTCTCCCAGCGCGTTACATGAGCTAAATAATTTCAAAGATTAAAACGTATCCTGTCAATGTCCAGAGTCCAGTCGCGTCTAAATAAGTCAGGAGTCGCTCAGTAAAGCGATAGTAGGTTTACTGATGACAGAAGAGGACTCCTTGGAAGCACACGAAAAATGCAGTCCCCACGCTTTTATTTCATTATCACAAACACCACGCACGAAAAACACTGTGAAGTTTAAAATAAACTGTCACTATTAAACTACAAAACGCCTCATACACAATTTTTATAATAAATAATCAAAGAAAAACTCAACTTTCTCGAGTTCCCGATAAAAAGTCCAAGATCTCATTTTCATGAAGATTCCTTTCTCTCATCCTGTCGAATGGAGAGTATAATGGATTAGAATAGACTCCTTATTCCATTATATTCTTGTTTTCTCATCAAGATAACAGAGATGAGGATAACAGCTCGTTACGTTATACTTCCTCCTCCCCATTTTCCTAATTTCATTCCCACATCTGTCTAATTCACTCCTAATCTGCAGAGAATCCGGAGGAGTGCCAACGTTTGTTATTATGTCGGCATGTACCGTGGGTGTCCACGGGCGACAGTTACCACTCACCATCGGGTGTATGCTCGTCTGCCACCTTCAATCGATAAAAAAAAGTAGAAAAAACTCGTTATTTTATACGACTTAACATGTTATAGGATAATAGTATTGTACTTGCATAAATGCTGTCATATTATGTTAGTGAGAAACTTATGAAGCAACATGCATGAATCACGAACACAAGGTCAACTCTATTGTATGATTAGTTTGTACGGAATAGTTTACAGCGTCGTATATTCAACAGCTTGAATAGTATGAGGAAATACTAATGTCTAATGACTAATGAGTCTAATGTTAACTTGCTAATGTCGGTGGCTTTCGTTCTTTCGCGAATCTCTCTCTCTCTCTCAATCTCTCCATTGAGATTGAGATTTCCATCGATCTCTCCATTTTCTTTGGATAGGTCATATTTGCTGCACTACCAAAATTGGTAGTGCAGCAAATATGACCTATCCAAAGAAATTGGTAGTGGTAGAAATTGGTAGTGGTAGTGGTACCAAAATTGGTAGTGCAGCAAATATGACCTATCCAAAGAAAATGGAGAGATCGATGGAAATCTCAATCTCGCGCCATCCCACATCGCGCTTTTCAATACGCGGCCTCCATTTGATGACTCTTCTATGGCTAAATTAGCCATAGAAGAGTCATCAAATGGAGGCCGCGTATTGAAAAGCGCGATGTGGGACGTCCTACGATCAGATGACGTCGTGGGGGAAATCTTGAGGGACCCAAGGAGAGATGAAAGGGGTTGAGTACGCTTTTGGACCTAACAACTGAAATATCGTACTCGTCGAGACGATGAGTTGCAGAGATAAGCAGCAAGGGATTTTGGTGTGAAGCTATTTACACCAAAACCCCTCTCTGAAGATAGGGCTTTTCCTTATTAGTGATTTTAATCGGATCACGTGGCGCCGGGCTAATACCAAAGGTCAGCAGAACATTCATTTATTTATTTAATCTGCAAGTTGTAGTACATAATTAATGTGTAACAACATCCTCCTAGGACCTAGGGCATTGCAAATGTTAGAAACATTACATATAATGTAAGCAAATGTTACATTTGAAATTTCCTGCAGTTGTCTCTCTTCAAAAGAGATATAATCGGAATTTTGCAAGGACAGCGGCACGTCCACGTCGCCCTTTGTGGTGCTGATCTTCCGTTCTCGTTCAATTTGTTTATTTTGTTTCAATAATTTTTAGACAGTTTTGTCACATCACTCATTAATAATCCTTATTTATTACCTTCGTTGTATTCGTTTGTCCTTAGCAATAATATTTTGACAGTCACGGATTTCAACCAATTGTCTCAATTAACCCGCAAGCCGGTTTGTTGCGGATAATTTAATTTACCCCCTGCAAAAAAAATTGAATGATTGGGAAGATCAGAGAGCGATTGAATTGTCGGGAGGTTAACGACTGTAAGCATGTTAATTGAATTATGGTCAATTTTACTTAGCGTTTTAACCGGATTACGTATGTATAGAGAATATAATTATGAAACGTTATTTGAGCAAAGATATGTATGTTATTGTCGTTGTGGACTTTAAGTTTCTCTACTTTAAATTCTCGTTGTTTCAAGGTTTTGTCTTTTATATAGTCTCTTGATTTTTAAGATAAAGTAATAAGGGATTATAGAAAGGGAATGCAGAGCATTGTCTGTCCGGGATAATATGATTGATTGCACGAAGGTTAATAGAACAGAGTAGTACCTGGTGATGGTGTCGCAAGGTTTGACTGCCCTATTGTGTGGGGAAATGTTAAAATAGTCATAACTAACTTTAAATTTGAGCTTTGACGTAATTTTACTATTTGTATCTTGTAATTTGTATGTTTTACTAATATAGTTTTAATTCTTTCACTAACCCAAATAGACCACTTGTTTTTTTTTTTAATTTGAAATATATTTTAGTTAAGTTAATATTTTATTCAGTAAAATCTTAATATCTGGAAAACTAGAATCGGAATAGTATCCGTTTTCTTAAATAATATCATATAATATACCTACCAATTTCATTGTGTTCGCAATTGAATGTGTTAAATTAATAACACCCAATATTTTGTAGCAATACCACCAATTGCTTTATGGAAAAATCAATAAAGACTTACAAACGTGGTTGTGTTACAATGCTATTTTTATTAATGGATCGTTTTTCAGTGCTTTATTGTTTAATTGTTTTGGCCAGTTGCACGTTAACATTAATAATTAAGTCTATATAGACTTCATTGTTGGCTTAAACATAATTATCTTCGATGTTTGCTACGGCTTCACAAGTCTCGTTTCTTATATTCAACATACAGGGCTTAAAACCCTTTTCTCAGAGACTAAAAGGGACTGGTCATTTAGCAAGTAATCCTTAAACAAACTGCGTGAATTAACAAACAAACTTAAACACCGTATTGGTATCATCAGCCTGTCGTTTCACTGCTAGATATCGTTAAAGAGTAGAGATCTATTTATGGCTTTGGGAGAGCCTAAGGGTGGACAGTGGACGCCACATTCGGTTTCCCGCACTACTCAACCAGTCATTACCAACTTTCTTTAAGTCACCCAATATACTTGATTCCACTTTGTATGAACTCGTTTTTATGTAGTTATAATTGCAATGCTATATGATTGCTATATGCATATATATATATGCGTTATATAATATAGCGGTATTAAGATTCATTCTGAAGATTTTTGCGATCATTCACTGATTCATTTCCCTTTTTGAACATTTACTTCTAATTTTACCATCACAAATCATACTAATGAATTGACCTCAGATGGACTGTTATCCGTACGAAATTTTAATACCATTCAATTTAGTAGGAAAATCGTCAAGTGAAGTACATTAAATTACTTCCTGAATTAGCCGATACCATGCCCTATTATTGTGAGCTAAATAGTCATCAACTTGCGTCGTTATGATGTGAAAGAGTGCACACGCCCAAACCTTGGCGCCGTGGGAATGAGCATCAGGCGTGACGAGTCCTTTGTTAGCGTAGAGTCAACAGAACATCGAACCACATAAAACCGTCAATACATCAGTTAATTCCTAGAACTTCGTTCTCCTCTTAACTCGACTTTGACTCGTACACTGACAGAAGTATGGAAGCAATGTTTGCTACCGCAATTGCTACCATGATGTCTTTCCAGTAATTGATAGAACTCTTTGTTGTATCACCGTGATGGCAAGTTGTAATCTGTTCACCTCCTCGCACCAAAATCACCACTCCTAAACCTCCATAAGGAAACAACGCATCCAGAAGCTTATCGTTCTTAACTAAGGCCCCAAAATTTGAAGTCGAAATTCTAAATTTTGCGTTGATCCTCCCCAAAAATGTTTAGTGTTAAAATCTATGGCAGACTACAGAAATTTGTTAACTATTGTGTTATATGGCCTGTTTGAATTCATATGGCTATTTTAACAAAACAACTTTTAGAAGTTGTATAATTGTTAATCTTCGTATTTGCCTGACAATTTGAGGAAACCGTCTTGTCATTAAAACTTAACCGAAAACATCTAATGTTGTCTTTGCGTGCTCGCGCAACCTCGTGTGCAGAATATATTTTTCACAGGGTTTCACGTCAATCATTATTGCATGGGACACACCACATGTGAATTGTTAAGCTATTTCCGTACGGATCGATTGTAATTTCTTTCAGAAAGTTTGATTGCAGGTTAAGGAAATGTCTTCCATTTGATTTTTGTATTCGCCCTATTAGTTTTGTGCTCATTGACATCATTCTGCTGTAAATGGAAAAGAGAAATCGTGGGAATTTGCTTATAGGCTGACAAGGACAAATTTATGCACTGTGTAGTGTATAAGACCCTAAACGTGATATGACGTGCAACATCTCATCTACAAGAGAGTATAAGGAGTATGTGATATAAAATAAAGGGAAAGAATTTCACATATGAAGGAAGAATGAGATGAGAAAAACTCTTCCCTTTACAGACCTTATTCCTAATTCTTTTTTTTCTAAATCGGCTCCTAAATCTACAAAGGTAGGGGCGGCATATCTGAAGACGTGCCAACGTTTGTCATTCTTGACTGATGTTAACTTGTATCGCGGACATCTATGGGCGATAGTATCCATTCACCACCAGGTGGACTTTCTGCTCATCTGGCACTTACTTTCTATACCTACTAAAAACTGTAAATTAAATAAATCTATATAAATTGTATCTATCGCATCTGGATGATCATGTAAAACAAGTACGTTGACAACCTTGCATGGCAACTGGCAAATAGTAACCGACAGCAAATAGACACCGGTTCCAGCTAATTTTGAGACGGCGAGTTCTAAATGTGTAACGTGCAGTGGCCATCTTTCACGCGTTATTTTCATTACTTGCAGTTAACCGCAGGGTTGGCGATTGGAGAAAGTGAAACTCCCGTAATATTTGAATAATTTATTTGTTTATTCTTTATTGCACAAAGTGACAAAGGGCGGACTTAATACTTAGAAGCAGAATGCCTCCTTTAATTGGCTTATGTCTGAGCAGTATTCTCCACTTTGACTAAATGTTCCCTATGTTTTTTTGGTAAAACTTGCACACGTCTGAGCGTTTCTACTACTGACGGAAATTGTTGTGTCTTTCTCTCTACATGTATCTTATTCTTGTTTTTGGGCAACAAGCTATTGCTGTGACTCATATAAAAGCCACCAAGCAAAACTTACTATTTAACTTATATACTCGTATACTAAACATAGGTTTAACACGTTAGCTATCTTAGGTTAGCTATCATGGGCTGGCCTAAGCCGCGGGCGATGGCTATCATTAAGGCTCATTTACACAAGGAGAGTTTCTCGAGCGGTTCGGGCGAAAATATTGTATAAGATTCTCATAAGCTACTGAACTACATACAATTCTCGCCTACAACTGTTTACTACAACAGTGATCAGATGATGATAATAATTGTTTATACCAGCTTTTGACCGATGTTCGAGAAACTCGCGTTCAAGAATCTCTCCTTGTGTAAATGAATCATTATTGTTGCTTCTAACATTTTCCAGTCTGTTACAAATGACCTTTATTATACTACTAGCTGTGCCCATAATATGCACAATTTTTTTTGCACATAATATATAGCCTATGTCCATCTGGAATAATGTACCTTTCAAATGGTGTAAGAATTTTTCAAATAGATGCAGTGGTTCCGGAGATTACCGTCCACATGCACACAAACTCACAAAATTTGCACTCTCTCTTTATTATATTAGTATAGATGTACCTACAATACTGTTATTGCGTACATTACCTCCCAAAGTTGTTTATTTCTCGATACCAAAGCACGTCACTGACCTAATGAAATAAAAACCATTACCTACACGTAAAGGTACCTACACACGCAAACAACTGAAAATAACAGATGGCGAGCAGAAAATATTTCACCTCTGATGTTGCCAAGGTTTTTGCAATATTCAAGATTTGTAAGATACTTGAAACCTGTTACATTTATTGATTATATATGACAAGTGTTTAATGGATTCAGTTTACATACTTACAATTATTTTTTGCACGTCTGTTGGGGCAGAACATAATGGGTCATGTTTGTAATTAACACAATATAATTTTTTTGCAAAATAAATGACTTGATTTATAAAATGTTCAACTAAGCTTACAGAATCTTTAGTTGAAGCAAAACCTAAACGATGTCAAATACTTTTTAAACATTTTTGAAATAGTTTTTATTCTTTCTCCAAAAATTACTATCCATTTTACTAAACATTTCACTGTAGGGTTATAAAGCTTTTTAATATAAAATAGCTTATCTTCTTTTGATGCCGTTGTCATCGCAGGTTGGCAACCATTCTGATAATTTTAACTTTGGACACAGCATTTCTAAACAATGAACGAGTGTTTGTTTTTTTAAACAGTTGGTGGGTTTTTCAGTCACGATGTTCTTGTTCTCACAGTTTTTATCTGAAACATCTCATATTTCTGGTTGCGTAAAATATGTTTTAAATATTCAAGCTAGTAACTTTCCCCAACCCTGTGTAAGTACATCGACTATTCCGGGACCTGGCGTTCTCCCGCAGCGCTCCTTAAATGAACACAACTGCTGGGTGAGGTGTCGTTGTCACCAAGCCGGTTTTAGTCTAATTTAACTTGACAGGATAGTAAATAGACTACAATGTTGACTGTGTTACACTTGACGGTATTTGTAATACGGTATTAAAGTAGGATTTGTAATGAGTTAAATGGGTACCCTATTTACTTGCTCTTTTGAGGGAACAATAAAAGCAATGCGAGCGAGATTATTCCAATTGATTGATTTAGAAGATAATAAATATTTAAACTTTATTGATTCTTCATACTTACATGTAGATATAAATATGCATTGCATGTTCACAGATATGTGCACATTGTTCTGCGACTTTACTTGTCCTTTTTCCACTAAAGTGACTTATTGGAAGTTTTTTGTACACAATCTTCTTTGTATCTGGATAAGAATTTGGATAGGCAATAACCTATTGAAGAGATCTTGAAATATGAACCCTGAAGAAAATGCTTAGTAGTTACGATGGAGAATAATATCGCTGAGTCTACATATCGCTTACTGCATGAGATGTCGATCCTTTTAACTGGCGGTTTAAATAGCCAATTACCATGTTACGAGTAGTTGTAGTGGCTTGTGATAGCATAATATCATTATGTAATTAAATGTTGAGATATTCATGGTCACAAATAAATTAATCAAATGCAATGCAACTATTACATCTATTATTAATTAACAATGGGCAGTATCCGCTGTCGGTGAACCATTAGTCGCGATGGCAAACATTCAGGATAAGTTGCTAATCTTTGATAAGTAAGATGCAGATGAAAATCGGGACACCCGATAACATTAAGTCACTTGTGTTGCTAATAATAGTTCTCCTTTTGCTGATATCTCAGAGTTACGAGATGAAATATGTAGAACAAGTAAATCCTCAGTCCGTAGACCTTCCTTGCCTTCATATGGCGATGTTAGCCGTTCTGCAGTTACTGAAATATTTACACAGAAATACTTCTTAGTTCCAAAAAACAACAACGTTACTGCATCCATATTATTTTTACATTAATTTTTTTCCGCAATTTTTCAACTATCAAAATCTAAAGTCAACATTGTCAAACGTATCAGCATATTAGTATCTATTAGCGCTAGTCGCACCTCCAATTCTAAATCACGGTCAATGACGTGATTGCTCCCGTGATCTAAATCGACGTTATTGAAAAAAACATGTCCATCAAATGTTGCGAAAATGTTACCTATCAGTTTGTTTCTATATCGTTATCTAATTCATGTGTCATATTGCGGATTTTTCCGAAGACACTTATTTCCTACTTATCTTTTATCTTCTATTATCTCCTATTGATCAACCGACTTGTTCTACTCCTTATCTTGCAAAGTCCAAGGTTAAGAGAACGTTAACATTACTCAGTTGCAAGTATTTTCAACAATAACCGCTTATTTATCAATTTACATATTACCAACTTATTTCGTACAAGAATCAAAGTCATCGACATATCCCAAAAGACCAGTATGCTGAAGTGGAAATTAGACCGACAACCAATATGAAAGATGAGTCTTCGAATGGAGACCACGTATCGTGGAGTGTTACGCAAGATGCTCACTGATCAAGTGGACCGATGACTTGAGAGATGTCGCAGGTAGTGGCTGAAACAGAAGATCAGAAGACTGAGTATGGAGAGACTTACAACTACTATTATAACTCTTTTGATTAAATTAATAACAATTCTATTATATTATAATTTACAAAACTAAAATTTTAAGATCAGTTAAGTATGTGTGCGAAACGAGAAAATCTAAAGGATTACAATCGTAAAAAATCATTGAAAGATCGTTATTATCAATAGGCTAAATTAATGCTCAAGGTTTACCATGAGCACCGCGCTCATTGTGAACCCATCCTACCTATAAAGACTCCCAAATTAATATCAAAATTGAGAAGAATAAGTGTCCGATAAACAAAATTCGAAATTATTCTGCAAGGCATCATAGCCAATCAAGGTCAGTTTAAACGGGAAACCAAGCTGGTTACGTCACTTCCTCTAACATTACACCGCAGCAGTCTCGCCGGGGGACCATTCGCCATTTCCGAGCACTCCATTATTTCTTGTGCTAATATAATGGATGTACGGGTTATTCTTAGTCCGACTTATTTTGATTTTTTTTTAATGAGAATAATGTTCGCTTTGCAAAAACTAACGCGCAGTCACTTTCAGTCTCATCAACGCTGACTCATGTTGACACAATTTGTTAGAATACTGATACGGGTATACTGATACAAAAAATACAAACTGAATGTAAACCGCAATAAAGATTAAAAAGCAACGGGAGAGTAAAGCAAATGGCCATACATGAGATGAAGTCGGAAGACAAACAAACGAAACAATTAAATACAGACAGAGAACTAAGTACCTACTAAGAGAAGTAAAAAAGACATAAGTCTTCAGACATAACTGTAGTACTTACGTGAAGAATTTTTTACATACAGCCTTTTGTTGATGGTTGTTTTGGATATGTCAATTGAATTACAGTAAAATTAATTAGCTAATAGAAGATTACACCAGAAATATGAGGTGACATTTAAAATTTTAATTAGTCTTTAATTTTTACTTATACAGCTGTATTCATTCTTCGCCAGCCTGTCTGCCACTTCTAATGTTTGCAGAATGATTCCACAGCATTGTCCCGCAGTGGGCGGATGTCGCAGGGACGTGTAATGCGCTCGTTAGTCCAGCCTCGGGCGTCTGCTACTCTGATTTACTGAACGCCTGCAGACGTCGTGTGGGCGGGACACAGGCCATCTGCAAGACAAATACCACGAGATTAGAAAGAATGGTTTGACACTAAGCTGTCACAGAGATAATATGCAAGACTGACACGCTAGACGTCATCCATCCATAGCAATTTTAAAATAGCAAGCACAGCTGGACATGACAATAAAACCTAAGAATACTTTGCTAGTAAACACCTGTTCTTTTGCTGTTGACTGTATTCTGTATAATACAGTCATGTTCTCGATGTCAATTTCAAAAATCTTCTTCGAAATCTATTTGTTTTATGACGGCGACGTTGATAATGTTAATTACTCTCAAATCGCGAGCCGTCGCGTTCCCAAACGGATTGTTGGCTTAGCTCTACATACCATTGTAGGCGATCATACTTACTAGTAGTGAACTTGTAGTAAATGTGTCTAGTGTCATGGATGCGGGGTCGATGCACCGGCGTCCGTCGTCGGCCGTGTGCGGCTCACGTAAATAGAATCGTCGCTGGATGCGCTCGCGCAGAATGCAACGTTTGGGGGACTAGATAGAATGCTTTTCGCATTTGCGTGTGGGTTCTTAAACCGCAATCGGGAATACGAAAATCGAAAATATTAAATCTCAAAGCTCGTATTATAAATGGTTGTATGGGTGAAAACTATGGCGGAACGAAACAAAAAGAGAAAAATGGATAAAATTCGTAGTTTACAAAAAAAGGAGCATTACAGTAAATTTTATAATTAGTAGTACTTCGATATCTTTATAAACAATTTCATGTAAAAATTAATTTGTATGTGTCACTGCCTTGTCGGTAGTCTAGCCTCCATAAAAAAAGAATTCTAACATAGAGAGCTAGATATTGTAACAATGTTATCGACAATAATTGGGTCCAAGTAAAAATTTTACTTTGGTACTTATTTTATTTGCTTTGCCATAGTTTATTTTCAAGTTCCAAGTCAACAGAATACTCTTTTTAAAGATATATTCACCTCATTTCTCTGTATCACAAATCTAAACGGTTCACATAAAAAAAAATGTTCAACTGCTTCAGGAGCGATGGAAAACAATGGAACTGTGTGTTTAGGTAAATTATAACGAAAGATATCAAATCTCTTCAAAGCATTCGTATTGCCAGTCGATTTTAGACCTGACATCAAAAGATGTTACGCTAAAACGGTTTGGAACTGGCCAAGAGCCAAAACACGCACAATATTACCGGACAAACGTTGTAAGAAGATTTCGACTGCAATGATGAGCAGATGAGTGAAGGTATTTTGATGAGAAGTTTGGATGTAGTCCGTCTCTTATAAAACTATTCACTCACTTTCATCAGCAAAACTACAGACACTACATTGAGTTCAAAGAAGCCTTCTTTAAAAGACTAATGAGCTAATGACCTACACTCTAGTTCTATCAAAATGTTGTTATTATACTACACACTAGATTATATTATACTAGGCTGACTATAGTATAGTATGTTATATATTATAGTAAGTTTCTGTGCTAAGACGCTCCTTTCTTCGCCTCACAAAGGAATCTTGGAAGCAATTTCTTCATAAGTCTCAGTGAAATTAAGAAGAATTAATTTTAACATAAGAATAACTTCAATTTTAAAATAAATTCATTTGAGATACCTATTTTTTTTTTTTATTATATAATTATCAATGAGGATTCTTGATTAACTCCTTCCTACGTTACACATCCGATGGTGTAGAGTTAGTTACTTGATTTATTGGAGAATAACACATCCAACACATAATAAATCCAACACTATTTCATTTATAACTTACTTACTACCTAGCATTTTTCTCCGCCAGCTTATTGTGCATTAAAATGAGGATAATTCTAATATACGCCTACATCTGCGCTTATAAATAGTGGGCTTTGTAATATCGTGATATCAACAATGGAAGTGTTACAAATTGTGAAGACGTTTTACATGCGACGTCTTAGCATTATGTAAAACCATTCTTTGGGTGAAATATCTGAAAGCATTCACAGATATGCCCGTGACACTGTAATAAAGATTTATTTTAAAGCTGTAACTATATGCGATATCTATAAATTTTAATCCGAATATATTTCTAACAACATTAAAGACAATATATATATAAGGCAGTTTCTGAAGTTGTATGATACTAACGCATCGCGCACCGTATTCTCAGAGAAACGTGTACACTGTACACGCTGATGATTTTTGGTACAGGATTCGTGATGAATATCCACAACTTGCCACAAAGGCTCTGACTGTTCTTCTCCCGTTCCCAACAACGTAGGTACTTCTGTGAAACGGGATTCTCAGCATATGCAACTACAAAGACAAAATACCACAATAGACTGGATGCTGAACCTGACATGCGTCTTCAACTCTCTTCTATCAAGCCTGACATTAAACAGTTGGTCAAAAATAAAAAAACAACTTCATACCTCCCATTAAATGGAAACAATTTCATCAATTTACGTAATGTACCTATTTTAGTATGATTTTCATTAGTTTTGCTTATTTTAGGGCTCCGTATTTAATGTGTTATATTTAATGAGTCAAAAGGGTTCCGTCGCCAAAAAAGTTGAGAACCGCTGGTGTACAGAATGCCCAATAGTATCTATTTTTTGGTGGGAATTCGAGAAGTGAAGTTGAGTTTTTGTTTAATCAATATAAAAAAATTGTATTGTGCGTTAGTGATAGTTTATCAAAGTGTTTTTTGTTCTTAATGTTTGTGATAATCAAATAAAAGCATAGGACTGCGTTTATAATGTCGGAAGGACACGACAAACTGAGGACAGAAGAGAACTTCTGTCTTCAGTAAACCTACTATCAATTTACTGGGCGACTCCTGACTTACTACGGGACTGGACATTGACAGGATATATTTTAGACTTTGTAATTGTTTATTACGAAGAAACCTTGAAATGGGCAGAATGTGCTAATTGCACCTATACCATATATGAAATGAAAAAAAAAATATTTTCCATTAATTGATTTACAACGGCTCCAACCAGTCTTGGCAATTGTGCGGATTTCGACCGGAGAGTCCGGTTTAGGCGCAATTTGTTGGTGTCCGATTTTCCTACATGCGACTGGACCCAAATTATCCGCGCTTTATTCAGACATTTTAAACCCAATTTAAAAAAGTAAAATTTGTGCAACACTTATATGCTGTCCCAGCTTCAAATGCGTTTGTGGAACGTGTTTTCAGCATTATGGTGAATTTTGTGATTTTATAAAAAATCTAGGTAAATAAAATAAATATGTTTTTATTATACATGTGTAAAATTTCAATGAAAATGGGTTAACATCGACTTGCAAGATTTGACCTAAACAAACACGTGAAGTTGAATAAAGCCTCGTAAAAAGGTCCTAACTAGCATACAGTCAGATTGTTCTTTACAGTTTACTTTATAACCTAAACAATCCCCCCCTCACCCGCTCCCCAGCATCGGCTTGTATGGTCGTGGGAAATTTAAAAATTGGCTTGCCTGACCGCAATTCATACCTGGCCTATAGCTCCGATATCCTCAATGACGGCCCTGATCACTATATTTCACATTCATATAAAATTCTGGGTCAACTATTCGCTGAAATGTTTTCTTGACCTTTTTCACGACAACGCTTTCTCGTATTTAATGGATATGTTGCTTGATAAATTGTAACCTGTTTCGGTAAAGACAGATATTATGTATTGTTCAATCAATAGCTGGAACATTGAGTTATCTTTAGATTTGTGTCCCTAACAATCAACAAATCGCTTTTATCACAGCAAGAAGAATCGCAGGCAGCTTAGAGAAAGTGCATTTGAATACCCACACAGTCGCCTTCAATCTGAACAAAGATAGGCATCCCAAATTACTCATGCAAGTAGGTGTTAGCCGTAAGATAAAAGCTAGTCTTAGTCGTAGGAACTAGTCTAGCCTGTAATCTACCGGCGTGCCGAGCCCACGCTACGAAGGCAGGATACATGCAGATTAACAGATTTGTGGTCGGATGAACTCATAAACAAAACAAGTAAATATATTTCCAGTATCTGTATACTGGAAATATATTTACTTGTTATGTTACTGTTACTGTTATACAGTATACTGTATACTGTTATAATGTTACAATTTAGTTCATACTAGTTTTCATACTATACTAGTTCATACGGACAAATTGATAATCTTGTAGATATGGGTATTTGATAGAGAAAGACTTACACAATACACAATGGGCGAGGACTGGATCCTAAAACCACATTCCAATGACACACAGCACAAAATTAGTTTGGGTCTATATTTCGGTACAAAATAAAATATGATTAGTTGGGTCAAAAATAGTTCGAAGTGGGGGCCCAAACCGTTTGAACGATTTCAGCATTTCTAAAATTTCTTAGAAATTTCTAATTTCTAAACCGTCGTTATAAATCCCACACCTTTACGAAATCAATAAATACTAACGATGTGTTGTGGTATAGGACTATATAGTTTTACGAACGACATTTTTTTATCTAAAACGTTTAGGTAGGATTTAGACATAGGACCTAAAATCTAAAATCTATGTCTAAAATCTACGAAATATGGCGAAATACAATTTTCACAATACCTTATGCTATCGACCTTATTTTTTTTATGGTCTCATTATAAACAAAGCTCACGCGCGTCCCATTTTATATTATTGAACCTTAATATGATTTTTGTAAAGTGATCGGTGTACCGTCCAGTCTTGGCTGACCATGAGATCAGAATTTTGATCATTGACATGAGTCAATGACCGAAATTCTTCCTGCTCGTGGCGCGCGCTTCACCTACCAAAAACGTCTATATGAATTATACATACGAGTACATTGCATGATATAACAAGTACTGAAATCGAGTGATTTTGAGGCTTTGGCACGTCATCGACCAACGCTTGCTCCTATTTTAAAATAAAATGAAAATGAGAAAAAAGAAGTTGAAACGGGAGAAGCTCTAAATATTTTTAATTATGTTTTATATTTTTTATATCTACTTTATTAACAGCCAGCAGTTTCTAAGATATTGTTATAATATATTTGTCATAATGTTGATTTTTGGACGAAATCCAATGGTGTCGAATCAACTGATTGTTGTTACTAAGCCAATCGCCTTCTAATGACCGTGAATTCATAATAATGTACCATTTCTTCAGCCAATGCCGTGGCTATTTGGCATCGAATTATACTTACCGTTTCACAAGATAAACAAGATATTTTTATAATTTCCCAATCTCCGTGTAAACTAGAGGAAAAATTTGTTAACATCGTTTTCTTAATAATTTTGTTTACGGTATGTTATTTTTTATTTTTTATGGCTTTCATTGATATTTTACAAATTTTGTAAATTATCAAATCAAAATATTTAATAAACGGTACGACTTTTTAACTTTTACAAGTATTCCTTGAAATTATAATGAATACTTAACTTTAATTTTTTTCACAGAGAAAGATATTGCAATCGAAAGGTTGATGTCGAGGAAATACCAGAGAATATGTCAGAAGTTGAGGAATGCCCAGAGGCAACACTAGAGAAACTTGATGAAGAGGCCACTGTCACAGAAGAGAAGTGTTCAGAGGAACCTGAACCAGAACCAGAACCTGTAAAAGACTTGGTTATTGAAATACAAAGTATAAGGGAACCGGTACAAGACGTTCTTGAAGAATTTTTACAGGAATCAGCAGCAGTTAGTGTGGTGGCGTCGGAAGTATATGAAGATTTGGAAGATTAAAATTAAACAAATTTTCCTTATTCCAAAATTTTACATGAAATTATATTATGAATTATTTCTAGCTTGTATACTACTTTTTTTTATATATTTTAATATCTGTATTAATTATACATTGTATTTAATAACAGTTTATGTTAAAAAAAAAACAAGATCGTAAGTTCTGTGTTTATGTTCTTTCTTCAATACCCGCGGCAAGATGGAGATGGTATATGCGTTTGATATAAGAGAATGCGTTTCTGTGTTTGTTTGTCATAGATCATATAGATGATGTGTCAATGTACAAGAAACTGAGGCAAACTTGCGTAAGAATGTATGTGTTTAATTTGCTGTTCGTCGTGATGGAGCTATCGGCATAATATGACTACATAATCTGTGTGTAACGTGAACTGACGACACTCTGCAATTCAGTCTGCAAAGTTTTTTTACATCACTACAGGCGAATTGTGACATTGTCAGAGGAAATAGACCTTCTCGTTTCTGGTTTCCCAGATCTTTTAAACTGTATCTTAATTTTTTATTGCTTTGTGTTAAAAATCAATTTTTTTTTTCGGACTGGGTTAATTGTTGTGGCCCTAATGGCCTTTCAAGTCACCGGACATGTATGGTTTAGGGCGAGCGCAGAAAGATCTCAACAGGAGCAAAAAGCATGTGCAGCAACGAGCCTAAGGGCTCCCCCGCCAGTAGACCGGCGGAAGGAACGGATCTCGGCTTAAGGCGTTGCTTTGGAAGGCTACCGCGGGATCGCGAGTCGGTGAGAAAGCTGAGAAGTCTGCTGAAGGCCGGTGTAGCGCGGGTGACGTCCTCGTATTTGCCGGCGGAGACAGTGTACTTGTGTAGAGTATAATGTAGGAACCGTATTGGCAGCGGCTGGGTCTTCGGGGTCGTTTAGGACATGCCGAGAGCAACGGTAGCGGGGAGGGGCATTCCTGTCGAGGACTTAAGTCAGGCTGGCAACTACTAGGGGCTTGGGATGGTCGTAGTAGCGTCGAGCGGAGTTTCGATGGAGGGAATTTCCAAGTCCTTGTGGAGGTCGTCATTGCGAGAGTACCACGGGGCAGCCACGGCCTTACGCACGAATCTATTTTGGATGTTACAGCATACTTCTATTTAAACAGAATCTTGAAACAATTAAATTTTAAGTTACAAAATCTTAACTAAAGTCTAAAGTCTTAATATACCGACAATAAGGCCCATATGCTCAGAGAACATTACATTGGTACAAAAAAAACATTAAAATGTATTAGTTTAAAAATTCCCTTCTACAATAATTATGTTTCAATTCGACTCGAGATCGGCCTATAATTTCCCGTTAGAGTCCACACAACACACCTCCCCTAATAAGTCGCTACTTCACATTTTCATAGGTACCTACACTACTACATAAGTATTTGCATTCTGTGTAGACACCACTGTTCTCTAATCGCGTAACACACTATTACAATACTCTCTTATTAAACGTCTAAAATTATTCACATTGTGCATACAATGTCCATAGTTTCACTATGCATACAGTTTTGCAAACAAGAAATATAGGTACATATTACTTGCGATAATAAATTAGAAAGAAACGGTGTCACATTGTTTATGAAATGTGAAAATATAAACATAAAACACAGTCATACACTAGTGAAAATCAACCTTCGCGCTAAATATTAGGAATCATTTTCCTAAACACAGTATAGAACATAGAACCTTATTGAATATCATCTTGGTTGAGCCTGAAAATATTGTACCGGAAAATATACCGCGTGTTTATCATTAAGGTTTAAATAGAAGCATTTACTACTTGGAATTTCCAAGTAAATATATATTATTACTTGGAACGAACATATACTAGTTTACACACACGCATATACATGGTTTACACACACACACACGCATATACATGGTTTACACACACGCACGCATATACATGGTTTACACACACACATACATGGACCGCAACCAGCCCTTTTTGTTTCATCAATTGCTGGACATGGGCATGAGGGATATATATCCTTAAAAGTGCACGCTGGCCCAGCGGGTTGGCAAGTCCACTCTTTTAGAGGTGGTGTAGTTCCTCAAGGCTTGTGCTAGTGGCTTTGTTACAGCCGCTGGACATACATACATAACGGTGAAAAACACATCCTTGCGATAGCGAGGATGTGTAAAAGTCGGATGTGTAGGAGTCGGGTAAAAATACCTATTGTAAAAATTGGTAAGGACAGCACAATGGAGAGTATTTTGAAGAGATGTAATACAAATAATACAATTCTATAGCTTAATTTATGTTCGTTCAGGTTCTGGGTTTCAGGTATTGCGATATATATCGGTGACACGTTGTATATATCTACAATGTATGCATATACTAAGATCGTAACAATCGTAAGACTGTACATTAAATATTTTTTTGAAAAAATCATTACAGTGTACATTTATGAATGATATAGACTAATATAGAGCCCACATCAATATTTTTTTTAATTTTTTTGTCTATCTGTTTGAACGAGCATCACGCAACCACTGAACGAATTTAATGAAACGTAACATGGTTTAAGGAGTTAGTACCTACCTACCGTGGTAATGGTCATCAAGGTCGTAAGTGCAATATCAGACCTTACATAAAAACCTATTAATACAATGATAGTTTATGTCCTGGATCAACAGCTTACAAAACACTTTTTATCTCGAACCGTTATAAGTTTCCGCGGGAATCACTGTAAACTTAGCATGGGAAATATGACAAATGAAGTGTTGTGTTACTCTCACACTACATATTTTATACTCTGTTGGGAATATATATTCGATGGGGTTGGGAATGTGTAGAATTGAATGGGATTGGGTCGAATATGGTGAGATTGAATCGAGTTAGATGGTATGTGGGAGAAGAAATGTACGGGGATGGGCACATCCATACATACATGGGCTGGCAAATTCATAATCCTTTCTAGTTGGCTTGGCCGTAGTCGGGTACAAATGCAATTGCATCACACTGTGCGACTGTAACAATCTTTAAACATGCACGTTACGAACGATTAACACATGTATGTATGTTTATTAACGTGTCTGCAATCGTCAAGGTCCGCCGGAGGTGATAATTCACTTACATTACATATGTTTGCGTCGGTGTGGCCTTCGCGCATTATCATACTCTTCGGTCAAGTTCAATGTCGCGATGTTTTTATTTTAGCAAATTTTTGTTCAAGATTATGTAAGTCGGAACCTAACGTCTTGTTCTTTTATACATATTTTAATGTACATATTTATCTCTGAGTATCTAAAAGGTATCTATCTGCCTTGTAATAGTGAAATTAGACGTTGGATCCTGAAGAATCTCTCGTCAAAATCGCTTGGATCGCTCGTCAAAGTCAAAATTGGATCGCTGTCTAGTGCTATCGGACTGGAGTAGAGTTTAGACGCAATTGAACTTCGTTCGGAATGATATATCGCAATGAATATTTTAGTTGTAGGAATCGCCCGAAATATCCGCCGAAACTCTATTTGTGTGATTTCGGAGTATATTTCCAGGTCTCGGGAAAAGCTCGGACTCATCCTATATACCAGTAGACATACAAACTTCAAAGTTGATTGGGATTTCGGACTCAGCTGATGACCCTTAGTCGAGATGTAGTGAAATCTTTCAGACATTTGATATACGTGATCTCCACAGTAATAGGTAGATTTCTCCGAAATCTCTCTAAAAATTAAACAAAGTATTATTACAGTATAGTTTTTGTATTTGATCAAAATATCGTTTTCTTAGGACCATAAAACTATACATGAATAAAATTGAGTTATTAATTAATAAATATGTTTATACTTATTAATAAATATATTTATACTTATTAGTACTTATTGGCTTACGAGTATTTCGATAACACGTCACTTGAGATAACGAATAAATTATGAATTAGCTTCTAAATATTTGTTTTATTTTTACAAACGAGTATAAAAGTAAGTAAAAATAGTTATTTCATAACAATTTATTTAGTAGAAGCAGTGATAAATGCATTAATAATTATTTAGTTAATTGCTACCTACATGTTCTATTATTATTAATTATAATTTTATATTAATTTTCACGCCAATTCTGGCCAATGTGACGAGCTGTTTTGTACCTATGTACTTAATTACTATCTATTTCTACTCAAATTGTAAACTAAGACTATTTATTACATTAAGGTAAGAATTGCTAAGATCATACGTTTATATAGCGACGTTTTAATCTATTTCGGTAATGTGACACTTTATGACATATTATTACTATTTATTACTTAAACATTTTTTTTCGTCTTTGTGTAATACCGTTGTTTGCAGGTCCCATCGAGTTCGCGGATCTGAAATAAAGATCAAAATAAAACAAGACAGTAGTAACAGACATAGAAACATGTTAATTGCACAAAAGGCGGTGTTAAAGATCTCTGCCAAAATTAAAAATGCGTACCTAACGAAAGGTCTTGTTTCTTTTACTTTCGAGAAACCTTCGTTACGCGCGACGACAGTGATAGGTTGTATATAAACTATTGCACATTGTCAACAAGACCGCTGACTGGTTTATGTTTTCAAAGATAATTCGAGTTGTTTAACCGTCGGGATTTTATCAAAAGTTTTAATAAAACCTTTTTATTTTAGTTTATAATATACGAGTATACTACATACATAATAAGTATGTACATACCAACTTGTAAATGTTACAAAATGCTCTTTATATTAATTGACATTATTAACGACGCCAATCTGCTGTACCTAAACATATAGTATCGTTCTCTTCTTTGTACCTACTAGAACTGTTCATCGAACTAACCATCGCCAAAAAAATTAGTCCAAACGCGATAGTGCTACTTTCAAATTTCAAGGAGTTCCCTTAATCACCTTAGGCTCCAGTTATACCTATGTAAAGTATACATCTTTAATTAATATTAACAACATAAATACGCATTCGAATAAATGTATTCATTTATAAATTATAATCAGGTTCAGTCTTCTGTTGGAAGAAATAAAACTACCGGTCAGATGCACCCAGACGGCTTTGGGATTCAGTATCATTCTCCTCAATGTATTAGAACTGTCATTGAACTAAACCAACTCCAGGAAATTGGTCCGAATACCATCATTATACCGCCTAATTTTAAGGAGTTCCCTTGCCGACCTTCCGCTTCGGCATCAGATGCTGACGGTTATGGGTAAAGTATAAGTCTGTTTAACTATATAATCGCATTCAAAGACGCATTCGAATAAGTGTATTCCTTTAGAAATTATAAACCATTACAAATTAATACAGCAGCGCCCCCTGGAAACTTAGAATCATAACACCCATTTTCAAACATCCATGGTACAATTAAACGTTTACCAAAAATCGCTTTCAAATCGGTCCAACCGTTTCAGACAAAAGTGGTCACAAGGGGATACACAAACATACATACATTCTCTTACCCCTAATGCATATATATCCGTTCCGTCGTGGGTATAAAAATCATTACCTATGGCGGCTAGGCACTATGGTAACCTATGAAGTAAAATGTTTGAACATCTTTAACTCACAACGGTTTGACAGGGGTTGGCTGCCAGCTGAGATGCCACAGTCAGAATCACCGCCGGCTCCATCACCACCACCACCGACTCCGTCGGCACCACCACCGCCACAATGAAAGTAAGAAGAAAAACGACACATCCGTTGTGGATTTACCTATTGCAGGTGATTTACACAATAGAATATTTTTGTCAGCTGAACTAAGAACGTTAATCAAGAGTAACTAAGACCGGACTCATCATGGGTCGAGATAAAGTTTCGGTAGTGAGTGGGATATCCCAGAACCCATTCCCATCCCATCCCATTATATCGGCTCGGATGGGATAGAATAGGAATAAGATGAAGTGGGAAATGCAGTGTATATTTTACGATAATCTTCTGTGAGACAGGGGTAATTTAGGGCTGGCGCAGACCTGGCGAAGCGTAACGCAGCGCGATTTTCATTAACAAACAACAAACAAAAATTCACCAGTCTTCGAGCGCGTTAATGCGACTGCATGAGGGTGTGCGAGCCGCCGGTTTCTGTCGCCGGCATGCGCGGTAGACACTTTGTTATACACGCAAGAAAGCGCAAAAAGTCGCGCAACCTGATTCGTCGCCTAGTGTGCGAGGCGCCTAGAAGACTGCGCGAGCATGCTCTACGCTGCGCTTCGCCTGGTCTGCGCCAGCCTATATTCCAACGACTGCGTATCTGAAGAAATGTTCATTTTGTCTAGTATGACAATTGAAACAATCGCAGAAAAACAACAACAAGACAAATAAAATAAGTTTTTAACGTTTTGCAGTAGTCAGGTATTCAAAGAGAATGTATAACAGTAATCTTCTGTCGCCAACGTCCATACCACGTTGACAACACCGGTTTTCGTCCGATCACCGAAGATTAACAACGTCGGGCACAGTCAATACTTGGATGGAATACCGCGTGATGTTGGCTGTTTGGAGTTTTTATTTTACAAAAATAGTGTTATTTTTATATGGGTTATTTTTTAGTGAATTTTGATAAATGGTTGGGAAGGATGAGGAATAATGGAATCAATAGGCGGCAGTATTTCACTTACCACCGGGTGGACTGTCTGCTCATCTGCCATCTTCTTTCTATCCACAAATAAAATTAAAGACCCACCATCCCCTATTTTTATAAATAAAGCTGGCTTTTTTCGCAGGAACAGTTTGGCAATTCGACAATTTAAGCATTCAAGCGATTCTTGGCTCAAAAGGGATCACCGATACATAAGAAGACCATGATAACGTTTAATACAGGGACCTGATTCGATTTAAATTCCAATTTATGTGAATAAATCGAAGCTACAAAGACACTGACGAAGTCCAGTATTTCATTATCATTGCTGATTAACATAAGTAGGTAGATACTTACATAATAAAATATAGTTATTATCCAAAATGCCGTTTGACTATGCTACTCGTATATTTTCAACGCAGAAATTATCATAATAGTTAAGTTTACGAGATACATCAACCGAGATCTTTATGGCGTTATTTATGTCTACATAGCTTCAGGGCGTATTTATGGAAAAAATATTTTAGCATGGCGGAGAAATTATGACCTACGCGGAGAATATAACGTTTTATGACAGCTTTTAAGATAGCTACAAAGGTTTAAGATATCTTTAAAATTGAGCAAGGATTGTTTCACTGCATTAAAAAGTGATTGCTAACTTATCAATATCATTCATAAATTAAATACATGCCAACATCTGTTAAAAATGACGAAAGATGGTATTACCGCAAATGCGCTGCTTACATTTGGAGATTTTGCAATCAGGATGTGAACAATCTTCTTTTACGTAGAATAGAGAACTTATTCGTCATCAAACCGTACATAAAGTTTGGTGAAAATATGTAATATTGAAATAAAAGTATGCAATTACAGATAAATAAATGAAATAAAATTTACAATCCATCAAAATATCGCGTTTAAAACCACTTTACTTATCTCAAGTCGTTCCACTATCTCTTGGTAAATCCATTCGCGGTCTATCTTTATCTATCACCAGCAAGTAACATGCGGTGGGTGTGATAGACGCTATCATAGATTATGGATCTGTCGAGATACAAATGGTGTATATCAGTTAGAAATGTTTACAACATAGACAATTTCTAAACATAGTAACGAACGCCCCCGACTTAAGGCAACTTTCCTGTTGACAGCTTGAAATTAGAGTAGATAAAAGCTTATACGTTCGGGGAGAATTTAGTAGGTAACAGTTTCATCAATATTAGTGTAGCTTCTGCGATTACTTTGAACGATCAAAGATATCTCATTTATAATGTTACATCCGCTGACCTCGTTCAGAAGCTGCGAGCAAATGCTGCAATTCGCCACATCTGAAGTGGTCCTGTGATGTCGATCGGCTTGAGAATAGCACCACCCCATCTCTACCTGTGATTGTCTCTTAAAATGCGACTACAGGATGACAAAGCCGCTACCACAGGCCCTGAGGAATTACACCACAACTGAAAGAGTAGACTCGCCAACCCGCTTGGCCAGTGACAGCGTGGCGTTTTAAGCCCATACATCCCTCATGCACATGTGTTTTAGGAGACCCATATCCAGCATTGGATGGGAAAAGGGCTGGTAACTTTTACGGGAAGGGACTAATTCAGTACGTTGTTGTGCTTATAAAATACTTGAAATTTAATGATTTTATTCAACTTTGTAAGGAAATGTTTTTTTCGCAAGTGCATCGTGAAAAAAATTGGAAAATTTAAAAAGAAATTAAAGTGTTTTTAGAGCTCTTAAAGAAAGATAAACACCTAAAGATGCATTTGCATGCCAACAATACTCACAAAATTTCAAAAATAATGTGGTAGGGTAAACAAAAAAGAATAGGCACGTGTTCGCACAGGGTCTGTGACGCACGAGCACTGGATCGCCACCAAGAGAGGCGCGGCTGCTTGTTACTAAGAAAACAAACTATAATTTATTTGACCAAAATACACACATTGTGTAACTCCATCGAACGATAACGCTAGTTTGTTATGTGAAAAAGTTTACAGAGCCAATTTTAGGAAAAATTGCTTTTCAATACTTAATCTATACTAATAAAGAGGTAAAATTGTGTTTGTAGATATGTTGGGGGTAATCTCTGGAACTACTGAACCGATTTCAAAAATTCTTTCACCAATAGGAAGCTACATTATCCGTGTCTAATATAGGCTATATTTTATTTTGAAATTTTGAATAAAAAATAATAAACCGAAGCGAAGCGAGGGCGGGTCGGGGAGAAAGCCTTTTCGTATTTTGTATGTATGAAGTTGTGATCCAATATCTTTGATTGAACTGTTTGTACCTGGCTGCTTATGATACCATTAAAAAGGTAACATTTAAAAAAAACTGTTTCCCTCCATTTTTCAATTGCTTTTTGTCCAAGAAAATGAGTGAATCTAACGAAGAATTTGATACATTTTAAAATTTTATTATAAAAAAGGGCATACCGCAGGGCAAAACCATCGATTCGGATCTCTACTGCCAACAGCTGATGAGACTAGAGCAATAAATTGAGAAAAAACGCCCGGAATTGATCAACAGAAAGGTTGTAGTCTTTCATCATGATAACGCCAGACCACACACATCTTTGGCCACTCAGCAAAAATTGAAAGAGCTTGGTTGGGAAGTGTTGTTGCACCCACCATATAGCCCTGACTTTGCGCCCTCAGATTTCCACTTGCTTCGGTCTCTTTTTTTGGTAGTGTAAGGTTAACATCAAGAGAGGACTGTCAAAACTACTTGTCGCAATTTTTTGACCAAAGATCCAAAAATTTCTACAGCAACGGGATCTTGTCACTACCTACAAGATGGCAACAAGTTATAGAACAAAACGGCATATATATATTATAATTAAATGTAATTAAACTTTTAAAAAAATGTCTTGAATTTGTATATAAAATACGAAGAAACTTTTTCCCCGACCTTATATATAAAGAGAAATGTCCTGACTGAAAACCCGCCCGGACGCTCCCCGTACTAAAACAAAGCCGGATTAAGCCTCTAAGGATGGCGAGCCTAAGCATAATCTACCATGCCATCAGTCTGTGACATTCCAAGGCCTCTCCCAACTAAGTTGTGTTCGCAAACTTCCTGTATTTTTAATCATATTTTTAATGTCATGTCTTAAGATTCGTAGTCGGATGGGTCACATATCATTTCACCAAAGACGGAGATTCCGAAATATGGTATTTTCTCGAGTGAAAAAACTAAAATTTATTAAGAAATTGTGAAAAACTTTGAGAGGCAACTGAATGTTATTGACCAATATAATTAACATATTCATAATTCGTAGATATTTATATACAATATTTTGATGAAATAACAGCTTCAATTATATTCGAAATGACATATTTTGTTTTCCAGTACAAAATGTAAACACCGAGTATAAAAATATTTTACGAACATTAATTATTATTCACATTTATTATATTAATTATTTACATTTCGACTTCATTCACTTCATTCATTTCTGCTCAAATGTCGATCAAATTCATCTGTTCAATTACTTGAACATAAACGAATTTAAATATTCATTAGATTTAAATAATCAGATCAATTAATCACTTTAATTTAATACTACACTTGTACATGTTCATCGATTTGTAAAAAGTAACGAAGAAATCCATTTTAAACTTAGGTAACTAGAGGAATCAAAATCTAAGTTATTCGCAAATTATCTTAATTATTAAATACTATATAACGCAGGAAGGTAGTTTCATTACTGTCGAAAGATTCCACCTACTCGTACACATTGTCTGACTATAACAACAAATTAATCAATTAATAATATTTCTCCTAAAGGAAAACGTCTGCGGTCCGACACGTGAGTCATTCTCCAAATCACATGATCGGACTCGCTGCAATTTGTTTTGTTACAAATTGATTTTTGTAAACTTAACCATGTAATTTGACACCTAGTTTCAAAAGAAATGGGCCTATTGTTGTTTGAAGTTAGAAATTTTCCGTGAGTAAAATTAATTGAAAATGCATAAAAAGAGGTTATTGAGCGAGTACTTTCACTTCGGCGGTTTAGAATGCGGTTTGTGAGACCGCAGCTCTCTATTGAAACTTAGTAGGTGACTGACTAGCTTTGTTACTAAACCATACCAAGGTTTAGTTTATAAATATTAGAATATAAATAACTTCATTTTTATTGTTCATTCATATATTATATTATTCATTAATCCATGGAATTTATTTTATTACACATTGTTACACATAACGTTTCACTATTAATTACAAATTCCATGTCACTTTTCTATTTATATAATCCATTGTAAATTGTATATTATACATTGTAAAAAGAGTTGTTTAGAAGCCAGCGTGTTATTTTTGTCTTTAAATATTTCTCGGCGAGTATTTTAAATCATTTGGTAGCTCTTAAAAACATGGAACAGAACAGAGCAGTGCAGAACAGAACAGAAGAGGGAAGGGAGGGCAGGGGAGAGAAGGGGAGAAGATAGGAGAGGAGAAGGGACGGAGGGGAAGAGAAGAGAAGACACGGAAGGGGAGGGGGAGAAGAGAAGAGTCAGTATGCACCGTCCACGTACTTAACCTACAAGCATATTATTATATTATAAATGTCAGATTTTTTTTTATCTACATAAACTTATTTGTGCATCATGAATAATTTTGTTTTAAATGATCTTAATGAAGCCTCTTTTATGTCGTTGGGAATTTTGTTGATTATTTTTACGCACATAGCATATCAACCTTTTAAGTAAAATTTAGTTTTGGGTACTTTAGGTAGTCTCTAATCTATTCTAATCTAATCTACTCTAGTCCCGTCTGCTGCGTGGGCAAATATTCAGGGATTGCTAAAAAAAATGTGGATGTTTTTTAACAAAGTGACACAATTCATAGATATACATACACGATAGCAGCAATATACCCAGTTTTTTAAGTGAAGCCTACTAGTGTTATAGGAAGTTAAACCCATTATTACTCGGATATATTTTTTTTGCGCAACAAATGCTCTGTTTATTTGAGACGAGTTTCCCTAGAGAATTAACCCATAGAGCACTACAGAGGCGACATAGCCCGTGGTAGACGGTAACGGCAGTTTGTGGTAATGCTGCTTTTCTTAGTCTATTCTGTATTTCGTACAAATTTATTGAATTTTGTGCATACTATATCAATGTGCGCTTTCCATTCTAATTTTTTCTCTAGTCAAGCCAAAAAAATTAGCTTGACTTTTTTCACAAACAGTTCACATTATAATTGAAATTTAGATTAGCTAATTTATTTTCGTGTGTTTTAGTAAACAGAATGAAATAAGGTTTGGGGTTCTTCGAGAAAGTTATGCATAGGATTTTGCAAGGTCGGCGGCGTACCCGCATACCTACCTCCTGGTATTGCAGATGTCCATGGGCGGCGGTAACACTTACCATCACGTGCGACTGCTTGCTTGTCCGCCTACTTCCCCATAAAATAAAAATAATCACATAGATAGATATAGATTATACATACATACATATACGCATAGGTACATATTTAAGTATACGCATACATATACGTATACTATATGAGGGGGAGAGTGCACGCTGCAATCCAACAGCCGCTGGGCGCACTCGACTGGCCACGTTACCCCTCGCTCACAGAAGACTACCTTGAAATGTACTGCATTTCTCACTTAATCTTATTTCCCTAATGTACGTACGTGTTTCGGTAGTGAGTGAGATGTGCCAGAGCCCATTCCCATCCTATCCCTCTCCATTTCCCCAATCCTTTCTCCAAATCCAGTCCTATATCCAAAGGTAGGCAGCGCATCCGGGGACGTGCCAACGTTTGTCATTTTGGATTAATGTTGGCATGTATCCCGGATGTCTATGGGTTACAGTACCCACTTACCATCAGGTGGACTGTATGCTCGTCTGCCACCTTCGTCCATAAAAAAAAAAAAAAACATATTTAAGTACAATCTTATATTGAAGCCTCGTAGTAGCTAAATAGCGACGAGAATCATTTTCTAGAAATTATCGTTAGGTAAAACTTTATTGGAAAAAACTACATTAATAGTTTTCTTTCCAAATATAAATCGATAGAACGTAATAAGTAGGTATTGTACGTCATTTAACAAAAATTTGTAATAAAATAGTTTTTCCTCTATACTTATTTATACCGTTACTATCCTTCAAAAACTGATAGCGAATTATTTTTTGCGACTTTCTAAATTGCCTATAGACACTAAAAAAAGAAATGCTCCATTTTTGTCAACGGTCGCGGTCGCCATCTTGAATGCACCAGGGTCAATGTCCTTCGCGGCGCGCTTGTAAAATGACTCACCAGAATCGCTGACTATCGCAACGGTGTAATTTATTACGAGGTAGGAAGTATAATATTAAGGCCTAAAGATAGGTAGTATTTAACAATTAGCATTAATTAATGTTAGATAGGTACCAATATTTATTTATTTTTACTCTAAAGGCGTTCCATATCGAACAAAAGGGAGACGAGGAGATATTCGCACTGCGAAAGCATGTCTATGTCTTCTATTTTCCAAAATAAACCCTCTTCGTTTTACGAAAAATTATGTATAAACATTTAAAAAAATATCCTCCTCTATTTTACTACATCCTGCTTCTGAAGTTGACACCATTTACCTATGAGTCAACGATTGATTCAAAGTTACCATTTAGGTACCTACCTAATAATAATTTTCTCACTTAGTTGGAACATTCATCAAGTTACGTTTTGATCTGGTGGAAATCCTCTTTTTTAATTAAATTGCCATGAAGGCTCTCTGAAAATGATAAGATATCCTTCATATTTGGAAATGCAACCACGAATATTATGATTCACCTAATAAATGTCTAAATTAATATGATTAATATATTCTTAATACTTCAGAATAATTTAAATCAATCTGCGCATGAGTCAGCCCCACGCCACCATATCGCTCAACCAATTTGTTTTGAAGAACCGTTCGGTTTTCTACCGGTGAATGCAATGGTATAGAAAGTTAACAATTAACCGGGGAAAGCTGGTATTTGTATCGGTTAATAGGAGTCGTATAATGTAGATTACATGATAGGTAGCTGTGTTGAATGCCCTTAGAGCCATTTCAAAGTTCTAAAATAAGAAAATTATTCTTCCACAAAAAGCATACTACGCCAAACGTAGACAAAATCTATCGCCAGAATCTCTAAATTAGATATGAAATGGCGGGTTTTATTACTGGTCTCTTTACATTTCGATATCTTCTGTTCTAAATCGAATTTCAAAATTAAACAATATGCATCTAATAGCTACGATGTTCATATTTCAAAATCAGTACTTATTTCATTTGGGTTTTTGTACCTAAATTTTGTTTATATGATTATCTTGAAAATAAAATGGATAAATTGAATATGTTTCGTCGCAGCGCCAACGCAACAAGTCGGACAGCTCACAATATCAATAGTGTATACGGGCCAAACACTACAAACGATCGCACCGTGCGTCGATGGTTTGAACGCTTCTGTTCTGGAAATTTCGATCTTAAGAATAAGTCCCATGGACGACCCACGACCAAGGTTAAAACGATGAATGAAAGACTATAGTGGAAGCTGATCTATCGCAAAGTACAGTTGAGTCAGCAGCAGGGTTTGATGTTAGTGATAAAACAATGTTGGTTCATCTGCGTCAAATCGACAAAATAAAGAAGTTAGAAAGTTGGGTACCGTATGAACTGAACGACCATCAGCGACAACAACGCGTCGAAGTGTACACTGTGTTATTAAACTGTCAAAAAACGAAGGAATTTTGAATCGCATCGTGGCTTGTGATGAGAAATGGATCCTGTATGATAACCGTAAACGTTCGTATCAGTGGCTGGATCTAGTGAGGAGTTGCAGCCCAACATGTCCAAAACTCAAGATAACTGAGAAAAAAGCTACTGGTATCAGTTTGATAGTCGGGTGCCGGTATATTGTCCACTACAGCTTCTTGCGAGCCGATCAAACGATTGATGTAGATGTGTACTGTAAGGAGCTGCAGATGATGATGGAAAAGCTGGCAACAAAGCAACCAAGTTCGGTCAATCGCTCATCTCCATTTCTTCATGACAATGTCCGCCCTCACAGTTCTCATACGACAGTTTTAAAACTCAAGAGCTGGACCCGGAGACTCTCCCTCACCCACCATACTCACCGGACCTTGCCCCGACAGATTTCCATTTCTTTCGAAATTTGGAGAACTTTTTGCAAGGAAAAAAATTGGATTCTGAAGTAGCTGCGATTAGTGCTTTTGGTGAATTCATTAACTTTTACAGACTGTACACGAGACCTTCACAGGAGTGGCATCAATCACCCGCCCGTGGGGTGGCTAAAGGGTGTAGATAATATGGGTCAACATTTCGACTAACATAAATATTTTTATAACAAATTTGTTTTCATTTTCTCATACAAGTCGGTCATTTTATAGGTAAGCACCTAATATATAGAGCGCAACATTTTATTTTTGCATCTAACCCCAAGGAATTGTGAGTTTGTTGCCATTGTCACTGCTGTAAGATGTTGTTGACTTCGGAAACTTCGCTTACACATCTTGTTAATGAATCTTTCACTTTACTTAGGTACTTGACCAGTCAAACGCAGCGCGACCCAATATCGCCACTAATTGAAAAAAGTACAATTAAAGGTCAAAGGTCGGTTAATAATATAAGCATTATGTTTTTTTTCTGAAACGGTGATGATAAACCAAATAAGTTTGGTAATCAGTGGTCTAAGTAAACAAAAACGTTTACATACTTAAGAAACATATGGACTGTTAACGATGTTACCGTGTTACTGACCAACGCAACATAACCTTCAAACTATGTAACATCTGAATAAACAAATTTACATTTTAATAGAGAAACTATTATCAACATTGATGAAGAATCGTTCGCAAACGATACGCAAATTGCAACCAAACTACAAACACTACATGCTGAAATCATTTAGATACGACAAGAGATTTTAACTCTTATTCCATTCAAAATAAGAACCATGATTTCAATAAACTGTCTGCTGTGTGAGAGTTAGTAGGAGTTCGGGCGAGGCAGGAAATTGCCGTTCATCATTGCGTCCCTCCTCTGCATTTGAGAATGCTACGTTCAACTCGTTGAACCGGTTTGGACCGGTTAACGTATACATATAATATTTTTTTGAATTTACTGGTAGATGGTTATTGTATTATTTAATATTGTAATTACTAGAAGCAAATAATTAATAAATTTATTTATATGCATACTATATACCTACCAACGAACTAAAGTCACCGACATAGCCTCTCGGGTTAGCAAGCTGAAGTGGCAGTGGGCAGGGCACATAGCTCGAAGAACCGATGGCCGATGGGGCAGAGGGGTTCTCGAATGGAGACCACGTACCGGCGGACGAAGCCGAGGACGTCCATCTGCTAGATGGACAGACGACCTCATAAAGGTTGCGGGCACCCGCTGGATGCAGGTCGCTGCCGATAGGTCTAAATGGCGGACAATGGGGGAGGCCTATGTCCAGCAGTGGACGTCCAAGGGCTGAGATGATGATGATGATGATATACCTACCAATAAACCAAGAAAAAAATCCAAATATGTATTATATGGTACCATATATCACTTTATTTTATATCGATTGCATCATCTAAAGTGATATAACGTAATCGGATTAGATTTACTTCATTTTGATAAGTTTATCATAAGAATACGTAGGCGAGTACTTGATAAATATTGTGTCTCTCTAACTGCTAACTGCATAGTTAATGGGTAACAAACATGTTGCCAACTTTTTATTCCCACTAGTTTAGTAATCCAGTTCAATTCACTGAACTTGTGGGATTTTTTTTCCACTAGTTCGGTTAAAAATATAACTAGCTTACACAATTCGTGGGTGATGAACTGATGGATTGATGGTCGATTATTCATCGAAACGAACTAATATTTTAAATAGTGTAGGAATACGTTTCCTATCAAACGATATTTTATTTATTTATTTACGTATCTTTATTGGTAGCCCTAAAGGGGTACAACATAGTATAAAATATAGTATAGCTATAGACATAAATTAAAGGAAATAAATTTGAGGCCAATACAGGATTACACTAAAAGTTATCAAACATAATATCTAATAATAAACATATTGTGGTAACAGCAAATTACGGTCGGTCATATCTACTTATTACAATACAATACTATAATATATAATACATATGTTACTATATCTTATATTCTATGAGTGCATGTATACTTATGTGCGTATATTATAATACGTGTATTACTATATTAGTAATTCTGATACAACGCATTTCATAATAAATGTCATTTTGCTAGATGTTTATATCCATCAGTGGATATAACATCTAGCATCTAACATCTAGTGGCGACAGGTATGCGACAGGTATACAGTATGGTACTAAGTATAAATAAGTTTAATAATAGGGGTTAAAGTATGAAATTGCCGTTTTATAGTAATAGATACTTTGAATTGACATAAAACCTTCATGGCGTGAGATTTTCGAGTGAAACTTTTTTCACATGATACCTATGAGGTTCCTGTTTTAAAAAATGTGCAACATTCGATTTTCGACTTTCAATTGTTTTTTTTATTCAGCTTAGACGGGAAAGATGGATACTTCGAAAATCCGAGTAATCTTTGAATACGAGTTCCGACGCGGAACTCACGCGGCAGAAACGGCTCGCAATATCAATGCTGCGTTTGGAGAGGAGACTGCTAATGAACGAACCGTGCGTTTTTGGTTTAAACGCTTTCATAATGGAAACTTCGACTTGAAGAACGAACCACGGGGAAGACCGCCCACACAGGTGAATAACGCTGAATTGAAGGAGATGGTGGAAGCCGATCCGAGTCAAACTACCCAGTAATTAGCGGCATGGTTTAACGTTACCTTACCTACAATATTGACTCATTTGCATCAAATCAATAAGATAAAAAAATATGAAAAATGGGTGCCTCATGATTTGACTGATCTGCAAAAAGAAACGCGTGTTGAAACTTGCGTTGCCTTGTTGAATCGGTACAGAAATGAAGGAATATTGGATCGAATTGTGACATGTAACGAAAAGTGGATTCTTTACGATAACCGAAAGCGAAAAATGCAATGGCTGACCCCAGGTCAAACGCCGCAACAGTACCCTAAAGCAAAGCTTACCAATAAAAAGGTAATGGTAACTGTTTGGTGGTCTATTCATGGTGTTATTCACTATAGCTTTCTCAGGTCTGGTCAAGCAATAACAGCAGATGTTTACTGTACCGAACTTCGAACAATGATGGCGAAACTAGCAGTGAAACAGCCCCGACTCGTGAATCGATCTTCACCATTATTGCTCCATGATAACGCAAGACCTCACACTGCACGAGAAACCGTTGTAACTCTACAGGAGCTGCAGTTAGAAACCATACGTCATCCCCCGTACTCGCCAGACCTTGCTCCAATGGACTACCATTTTTTTCGTGATTTGGACAATTTTCTACGTGGTAAAAAATTTTCTTCCCAAGAGGCAGTACAAAATGCTTTCACACAGTTTGTCGAATCAACATCCCCAGAGTTCTATCGCAAAGGCATAAATGAACTTCCGATTAGATGGCAACAATGTATAGATAATGAGGGTAAATATTTTGATTAAATAAATATGTTACATTTTAGAAAAAAAACGAGTTAAAAAATTTTTCAATACAAATCGGCAATTTCATACTTTAACCCCTAATAAAACCCTACCACTTACACTTGATTTAAAACAAATATGTATAATATAATTTTACAACAGAAACAAACTACAAAGTATCTACTCGTAATAAATGTAAAATGACTCGTTGCACGATGCAACCATCAAATATAATAGTTACTAAAGTTTACGCAATAATAGCCCTAGTAATTGTGTTATTGGGATTCAACAGCCTTACGTTATCACATCAGTATAATTCTCTAACAAAAGTACTTCACTTTATCAAAACGATAGCATATATCGCTTACCCACTTGGTTTGAAACACTTCTAGAATTTTCTATAATGTTAATATCGGTATTAAGAGTGATCGCAAAGAATTGGATACGAGTGTATATTTTTTTCTGTCTCCTTGCTTCAATCTTATTCCTTATAAGACTGGAAGACGACAGGTGAGTATTTTCTTTCTGTGTTGTTATCTTTTATAGAAATAGTGTGGCAGACGAGCAATCGGTCCACCTGGCGGTAAATGGATATTATCGCACATAGATATCCGCGGTACGTGACGACATCATTGCAGAACGATAAGTGTAGCCACGCCCCCGGTTGCGCTGATTAATTTTGGAGATTTAGGAATGGATTTGGAAAAATGGTTGAGGAAATGTCGAATAGGAAGTGTTACGTTAATGTGTTGTAGTGTTGATTTGATAATAATTGTAAATATGCCTATACGTTAAATAAATATATTGTACCTTTCTGAAAATAATAAACTCAAGTTTTATTCATATTTATTTATTTAAATGAAATACAACAGTAACATAGTATCAAACTAGGTTTTGAGCAATGCAATTTAGCTAAATTAAATGCTATTATTTGGCAACAAAAACAAAACCATAAGAAAATTAAACGGCTAAATTAGTAGTAATAAATAGCGATAATATAATTTTTTCCACACGCCAGGAAACTAACATTTGTCATAGTTTTAATCAATTTTATTGTTAATGATATTAATACAGATATTCCTGTGTCATTTCATTATTCACTATAGACACCTTTACTAAATACGTCTTGCCAAAATACATTCAATCCCTTAACGCTATTGCGCGGTAAAAGCTATTAAAAAGGCCGTATCCCTCTTTGGTGTCCTCAAAATAGTCATAGCCGATTAAGGTGGCTGCTATATCAGTTCAGATTTTAGGCAGTTCTGCAACGAACACAACATTGAACTTCACCTAATCGCGACGGGCTCTTCCAGAGCTAACGGGCAGGTTGAAAGCGATAGGCGCACTATTAAAAATAAATAATTGAATGCGATACAAACGCTAATTGATTGATCGACGCTTGATCGCTAATCGCTAATTGATCGCTAATTTTCGGCGGCTGGATTGATAATTGATATTTAATTGATAGTAACACAATATTATTTATTTTAAATAAATAAATTGGCAACACTGGTATTTTTAACCAAAACTATCACTTAATCACGGACTTGATTTCCAGTGAACAATCGGAATCATTCCCACTCTAAAATATTTTTAGTGGGACACCTTAGTAAAGCGGGACCAATTATTAATAAGTGAAAAAAATCTGCGGAGCAGGCAATTTTACATTTGGAGCAGTTGAACAAGCAAGTTCCAAAAGTAAAGGGATTTGAAGTGGAATTTGTTAATAGAATAATATTGTTACCTTAAAATTACCTTACCTTACCAGTATAATTGTATAATATAGATTGAAATAATAAAAAAAGTTTCAAAGTTACGTCGTATTTTCTGTACTTCATTATATAAAAAAAATATTTTCACCA
The DNA here is from genome assembly GCA_914767545.1 of Sesia apiformis. Lineage (NCBI taxonomy): Eukaryota > Metazoa > Arthropoda > Insecta > Lepidoptera > Sesiidae > Sesia > Sesia apiformis. Next base: position 20,327,756 of record OU611948.1, on the reverse strand, counting down.
AGTTATTGGGCAATCTGAGATCTGTCAAACTTTTACAAGTTGCTCTTTCCACATTTAAATAGCCTTTTCTCACTTTATATAGCAAATCTTACTTTTAATAAAATGAAAGAACGTCTTCCGCGTTTAGGCTGCAACTGATAAAATAATTTTCGTAGATTTGAGGAATCGGTTCGACGTTCAAACAAACCTCTTTCTCTTTCTTACAATTGTCTGTGAACGCAGCGACGCCGTTTCTAGTCATGTCAGGAGCACAATAATAGTTGATCTTACTATTACAATAATAATAATGTCGATTAATAGACAATTTAGTAATGATACTGATTATTTATTAATTATTTTAATAATATAATATGACGAATTATTGTGTGATGTTATGATTACATAATTATAGCTTGCCATCTTTACTTTTTATAAATTTCAAATCCCCTTCACCACTAGGACCGGGCATACCCATTTTGTATTTTAATATGATTTAATACGTTTGTTAGCCGCAATAATAATGACAACCAGGAAATTGTCAATAATGACATTGTGATTTATCTTACAAGTGGTCAATATTGTTTATAAAACTAACAAATAGATTTCTTGCGGAGTGGACCCTTAGTACATAAATGCATAGTCACATTGAAAATTCCTAAACGGTCATTGCGTCAGTGACTGTACAATTTCTGTCGTTACAAGAATCTGTCGAAAAAATAATCTGCCATAACCAGAATCTGCCGAAACAAGAATCTGTCCTAAACCGAATTAACGCCAATTTTGAAAACATTTTTTCTACTCTTCCTCGGGTACCTCTTTCACAGCCTCTTCGAACGTAGCGAGCGCGTCTTCCAGCAACGAAAACTGCTTCTCTTTTAAAGTCACAAGGTGCTAAGTCGGGACTGAATTAATGCATAAATTCCTACACGAAAAGTCATTGCATAATCTAGCGAACCATTGTTACATTCGGAATCGTGCTTACGTCAATCACATGACGACAACGACACGTGACATACAGATTACGGTAAACAGTGGCATTTCAATAGTCATCAGTAGATACAGGATAATATGCACTATCAAAGTGCCAAAATATGCATGCAAATATGCACGAAAAAAGTCTAAATATGCATTATACATATATGCATTATCAGAAAAGAAACAACTTGGAATGAGATCAATTTTTAATTGCACAAAATAAAAGCTCTGACATAAATTTACATAATCAATTATAGTTTTATGACAATACTACAGGTACACTTCTCTAAATTATCAATTACAAACTTGTGACGTTTGTCAGTTAGAATTAACTTGTTGACCGAAAACGACCGCTCTGAAACGACTGACGTGACAGGGCAAAATTTGAAATTTGGTCCCATGTCCGCAGAAATAAAACCAGGCAAGCTTTGACCTGTGGCATTTATGTTCCCATTTATTTGTTTAATTACGTCAAGCCCCGATTTTTAACAAGAACGGCGTGTAACTGGTTTCGGATCTTATCCGAAAATGAGTTTTTATGTGAAATTATGCACTATAAACGAAAAATGATAGAAATACGCAATAGAGCGTGAAAACCGAGAAATATACATTTTGCATATGCAAATGCATAATCCTATGTCTAATGTCTAGTCATCAGACGCAAATGTAAATGTATATACTGTACCCCTGACTTGCATCACACACATAACGCAAAACAAGATCAATACAATCAATATTGACCATTTTCGGCTTCACATCGGTTTTATTGGACGAAAACAAGGATAGTGTTGAAAATTGAGTAGACCGATGTCATTGATCTAACACGGTTGAATCACAACCCTTGATAATATCTTGTTAAGATGTTCGCGTTATCTATTAAACGAAGTTTAATCGGTTCGGGTTTACCATATAACCCAGTTGAAACGTCAATTTAAATATTGTACAACAACGAAGACCTGATCATAGTCGACAATTTCTATTCATTAATTATGGGCGATTTTTCTTTAAGTGCTTGTTTCAATTTTACTAATTGCTTACAGTAGACATCAGAATTAGTCGTTTGGCCATGTGGCAAAAATTCGTAATACACAATGCCTTTCCAGTCCCACCATACACATAACATGACTGCTCGTAGTGAGGCCTGACTTTGGGACTATTTGTGATGGCTCACCTTGCTTAGACCAAGATCGTTTTCGAACATTGTTACGTAGGTGATCCACTTCTCATTGCTTGTTACCAATCTCTTTAGAAATGCATCGATTTCATTTCGTTTTAGCAACATCTCGCATATGGAAATTCTATTCACTAAGTTTCTGTCATTTAAATCATGCGGCACCCAAACAGCTAGTTTTTTACAAAATTCAGTTTATGCAGGTGATCCAAAACTGTTGAGTGGTGAATGTTAAGCTCTTCCGCAATTGTGTCGATGGTTGTGTCGATCTGCTTCAATTTTTTTCAATTATAACATCAACATTTACCTTAATAGGGCGACCACAGCGAGGAATATCAATCACATCAAAATTACCAGACCTCAATCGACTGAACCATTTTTTTGCAGTAGTTTTAGATAAAGCACCTTCTCCGTAAACACCACAAATATCTTTTTGAACACTAGATACCCTTGTCGAAAAAAATTGTAAAACATATCTAATTTTCTCCATATTAACTTCCATTTTAAAATTGTTAAAATGTGAAAAGATTAAACTTTTATCTTGCAATTTCATTTTGCCGCCATTACAGTAAAGTCAGCTGCCAAACGGTATATCACTTTCCCGCCAGTGATCGGTGTTGCCAGAAATATAGTACGCTAAAGTGATACGTTCAAGAAGGCCGCGAACTTTTCCGACTAACTATTATTTGCCCCAGATTGTTCTTTTTTTCAATTTCACAAATACATAGAATTACTCTTCACCGCCTAGCTAGTGATAATTAAAAAGTCCATAATTACGAGTAAATATAAACTCAATGGGTACAATCGGTGTCAAAGGTACAAACATACATACTTACAAAATGTTAGTCGAGATAGGGAGCGAGCTTGATAGTGAGCATCAAAAAATCTCTGACAAAATCTTTATTTTTTTCAGAAAAGTTTATGCCGCTGACTTCACCTCGAACGCGAGAATAGTTATCGGCGGCTTATACACCTCGCTGTTTACTCCACTCAGATATACAATCATAATAACATTACTAACAAAAATACTCCCTCCGCTGACATTGATCGTCCTCCAAATTGTTTTTATGTAAAATTCCTGGCCAAGGTTTGGGCTGACACTGACATTGCCCGCGTGACCGCGACAGAAATAGGGCAAGGCCACAGGATGGATACGACAACGGCTATCAGTGACAGATGTTTCAATCCACAGCTTCAGTTTCTACCTTCGAATATGAACAACTGAAAAAATACTTGTAACGTCTTTTTTATAATGCACCTAAAGTCAGACAGAGAGGCGGCACAGTTAGTGACAAATGACTACGAAAGAATCGTTGTGTAATATTCAATTTGTACCAGCTTTAGAATAGGACAAACCCATCTCTACCTGTGGGTGCCTAAGGGAGAAAGAGATAACAAAACCGCTACCACAGTGTTGAGTAACTACACCACCTCTAAAAAAGTGAATTCGCCAAACCGCTTGGGCAGTGTGCCGTTTTAAGACCAAACATCCCTTGTGGGTAAGACAATATCCAGTAGACAATGAGGACGCTCATGTCCAGCAGATTTCCGGGCCTAAAAGGCCTGGTTACGATTAGGTACTAATTGAACTACAAGTATTTGTTGTCCAGTAGCTTCGTGCTCCTATAAACTCGCACCCCATTCCCCCACGAGATGAGATTCAATCATAAAAAATGCTAAAAATACCCCTTCAATATAGTTTTTAGGGTATTCAAATAATGTCCTGGATTATATTCAAATAATATTTTGCATTCTTATGTAGGTAAGTTAGATACCTATGTGACTTACTGTATTCTAAGGAATCCATGGTAAAATTCTTCATGATCATGTACCTGTTTCATAATATCTAGGTTAGTTGAAGAAAAAGTAAATGAGAACAATGAGAAAAAAATAACCACAGAATATTTAAAAGTGTGTCCGAACTATTTCCGAAATTTTAAACCACTGATTTCATTCATGATTCTGAGTTCATTGAGGTGAAAATTTTACGAATCTCATTTGCAAAAATTTTGAGCTCTTATCAAGTTTTCCTAATAAATTTGATGAATACTAAGCATAAAGTTTTTACAAAAAAATTCATTATTTTCACAAAATAAATAAGTAAATTATCTTATACTTTAATTAGCTTAGTCCCTTTTCCTTCAGTTTAATTAGGTTAATAATGACACAGAGTTTCAGATTTATATTAAGTGAATATGGGTATTTACAGTACCTAGGTACAAATATAAACAGGAAAACCACGTCCAATTCATTAAAATCATCAAACGCGAAAGTCATTAAAATGAAAGACTTCATCAAATCATTTAAAAAATTCTGAACTCTTGCAGCTGATTTAGAGGGAAATCACATTTTCAGTAATCGATATTGATATATAAGATATATATTGATTACGTAACGTATGACTTGTAAGTAGAAGAATGTGAACACATCTCCCATTAAACTGTGATTTGCCTCAGATTCAATGCAATCAGCCCTTTCAATATCCACCGCTGGTCATGGACCTCATTACGCACATTGTCTTGTGTACGAGGGAATGGCATTTAAACGTCACGCTATGTGATTTGCCTAAGAGTTTTTAATTTCAAACGCATGCAATTCTAGCATAATTAATTAACGAAATATAGGAAATCTATTGATTTCCTCTCAAACGCATTTTCGAATGGTTTTCCTCTCACATTACGTCATAGTTACAGAAAATTACGAAAAAGTTATCTAAGTAAGATTTTTTCTTTAGTTATTTTTTAATTTTTCGGGAAAATGTGGATGAACCCAACCGGATCCCATCTTTTCCCCTTTCATAGCAATCTCACAAAAAGAACACAAACAACGATTATCGCAATTCATGTGTGCAACGAACCGTAAATGTTGCACCATAATAATTGCAAGTGTGTGATGACAACAAAACTAGTATATAGGTTGAGATCTCGCGATCATATAGGTATGGGTGGTCGCAGTTGGTCAGAAAGAAATAAGCTACTTATGTACGAAAACACATTATATTAATTAATTAATGATTTATAATCAAATGTTAAACGGTCAACGCCATAAGGTAAGATACGGTTTATTTCCTTCATTTTTGGGATTTTTAGGGGATCACGACACCCAAAAGGTTAGAAACGAACTTGTGTGTTTTGTCTGTAATTTGCAGTAGGTAGTATGGCTTTATTAGTCAAACGGCATCTCGTTGTATTAAGTTATTGATATTTCCTAAATCTGTATAAAATTTTCTATGGGAATATGTATTATATTTATTTGCTATAGGTACTGGTATTGGAAAAATACCAGAAACCTTGTTTAACAAAAATACGCCCATGACACGTGCCAGACGGAAATGTAGATTTCGTTAATTTTCGTGGATTATAGAAAATAATGTTTGGACGATAGTTGAAGAGCTTTAACGAACTTTATTCAACAACATCTTTAGTTCAGGACATTAGTTTCATTAAGACCCAATGCGCCCTTCAGTTTGTCAAAGAAAACAACAAAATTCATTGATTGATCAGGAACCAGGATGTATGTATAAGGATATAGCTAATATAATAAGTTAACGTTTCATAATTCGACGAAACTGTAAAACTGTTGTAATACTTAATGTTTACGATGCGCACACTAGGCGCGCACCTGCCTCGCGTTACGCGAAAGCAGCCCGAGGAATGTGCACTCGGACCCAAATGTAGTAAACTTACACAATATCTCTCCACCAAGATGGTGGGTAAGCACAATAAACAATAAATTTACACAATTTAGAGGTCTCACTTACCCCAGGTGGTTTTGCCCACGCACAAATCTGGAAAGTGTTCCTACGCTAGTCCCTACTAGACGTGACCTATCTTAGTGTGATTGAATAAATACATACATTCCCAATAGATACTTGTGTAGTAATCAAGTCTCGTTCTGTGGTGAGCCGGTGGCCGCTACAGTTCGGCAAATCACACACGGCAGCAAAATCACCTCGAGATATCACTTCCAATACAAGCACAATCACAATAAGCAAATCCAACCAAAACACTCGCGTGGCACAAGGATATCCGCGTGCAAATCCAATCAATAGGCGCGAATCACAAAATCAACTGTCCGAGCCCGCGGTGTGAATTTATCTCAATTTTACTCTGCTCGCCGCCGAGCGCGTGTTACTACTCAAAAATTTCAAACCGCCTGCAATATGGCGGGGACAAAAAAAATGTTGCTTCAAATAATCAATGTATGCGGGTATGCAAAGATGCTCGCGCCAATTCCAAACAATCCCCCGTCCCGAGCCGAAGTATTCGGGTCGTTAATCAATGGGTAAGCGGGATAATGTCGCGACGGCCCGCTTCAAAATAGAATCGCCCACCAAGACCTCGGCTAACCTGGGAACACCATCAGAGCCCGGAAAAAGGTTAACAATGCGCCCCCGGCGCCAACACAAGGGCGGTAGGTTAGCATCTTTAACCAACACGAGGTCCCCAACCTTCGGCGGATTCGTTTTGTCCGTCCACTTGACGCGCTGCTGCAGAGTGTGCAAATATTCAAGGTGCCAGCGTTTCCAGAAACTCTGAGTGAGCTGCTGGAGCAATTGAAAACGCGACAAACGAGAACTGGGCACATCAGTCCAAGGGTACTCTGGCAGAGCGACGAGTGGCTGACCAATCAAAAAATGGCCCGGCGTTAGGGCTTCCAAATCATTCGGATCCGACGAAAGTGGGCATAGCGGTCGAGAGTTGAGGACGGCCTCAACTTTCGCAAACACGGTCGCGAGTTCCTCAAATGTGAGAATCGTCTCACCAATAACGCGCCTCAAATGGCTCTTTGCCGATTTAACTACGGCCTCAAAAATTCCACCCCAGTGCGGACAAACTGGCGGATCGAAGCGCCAGGTTATCCCACGGAGGGCCATCTCATGACCCAAATTCATTTTCTGCTCTTCAAGAAACTCATACACATCCCTTAAGTAGTTATTGCCCCCCTGAAAATTAGTTCCGTTGTCGGACCTAATCAAGGTAGGAAGTCCCCTACGAGATACAAATCGGCTGAGGGCCGCTACGAAGGCTTCTGTGGAGAGAGCAGACACAACTTCCAAGTGTGTGGCCTTAGTAGACAGGCACACAAACACACACAAATATGCCTTTACGGATTTGGCATTACGAAGCTGAGATGACTTCACCAAAAAAGGACCAGCAAAATCCGTACCAACTGTGGCAAAGGGTCTAGACTCAGAGACTCGGTCCGCGGGCAAATCGTCCATCTGGGGTTGCATGGTAGAAGCTTTAGTTCGGTAACAAGACATGCAACGAAAAATGACTCCCCGGACGAGTCGTCTAGCCGACAAAATCCAAAATTCGCGTTGCAAAATCGCCAACAGTGCGTTACAGCCTGCATGGGAGTTCTTGATGTGTCGATCAATCGCCAGCAACCGCACCAAATGTCCATCTTTCGGCAAGAGAAGAGGATGGCGGACACCATGAGGCAAATTGGCATGTCTAAGCCGACCTCCCACGCGCAGTAGACCCGAAGGATCCACAAAGGGATTCAATCGCACAATAGCGCCTTTCAATTTAGCGGGACCTTCCTTCATAGTTTTTAACTCTGAAGCGAAGCTAACAGACTGGACTACGCGAATCCAACTCAATAGCGCTTCATGTCGTTCCTCAGACGAGATGAAGGCTGACAACAATTTATTCTGTGGGTTTTTAACATTGTGACGCCAACGTCTAACCCAAGCTGTCACATTCAAAAGTTTATCCAGTGAGCTGTACCTGGCCAGCAAAACATCGGGATCACATGATGATTCCGCTGCTTGGCCGCTCCCGGCACCATCGGCCACTGGTAAACTTACAAAGCCTATCGCAGGCTGAACTAGAGTGATCCGTGAGGCCGGCCAAATTGACACTGGTCCCTTCAACCAGTCCGGACCCCACCACAACGGATGTCCAATAATCTCTAGGGCTGAGCATCCACGTGATGCACAATCAGCTGGGTTAATATCGCCAGGGACATGTCGCCAAATCAATCGAGCTTGCGACGCCTGGATCTGGGAGACACGGTTCGCCACAAACACCTCCAAGGTGTGAACAGAAGCTCGCAACCAACAAAGCACAATTTGACTGTCTGTCCATGCAAAGACGTCTACTAACTCTACGGAACGCCCTAGAGTAGCGACGACATGATTCAAGAGACGAGTCAAGAGAGTGGCGCCTGACAATTCTAGCTTCGGTATTGTCATACGCGAGCGAATAGGCGCAACCTTGCTCTTTGCTAGAACCGGCGAGACCAAAACATGTCCAGCAGCATCCACTGTGCGTAGATAAACAACCGCTGCATACCCTCGCTCGGAAGCATCACAAAAGCCATGAAGGCTAGCTCTATATTTTCCAGACGGAAGGAAACGTCTGGGCAAGGAAACCCGATTAAGAGCTGGGAGGGATGACACAAACTCTAGCCATTCCAACAATAACTCTCCATGAAGAGGCTCATCCCACGACAATTCAGCAGCCCATAATTTCTGTAAGAAACATTTCGCCCAAAAAATAACTGGACTGATCCAACCATTCGGATCATAAGTCCGAGCGACAGTGGACAACACTGATCGCTTCGACCAAGACTTCGGGGACTGTAGGTCCACATGATAAGTGAAGACATCCTGGACTGGTCTATACTGGACACCAAGGACAGCCAACATGTCAGGATTGTCTGCATTCTGGAAGATGTGGGGATTCTGCTGGTGCTCCTCCGGCAAATCGGCAAGGAGCCGAGATGAATTCGACAGCCACTTTCGCAATTCATAGCCACCAGCTTTCATGAGGTCAATCAATTCGTCCCGCAAGACGAGAGCCTCTTCTACAGTTGCTGCCCCACTACAGCAGTCGTCAACATAAATATCCTCCTTCAAAATGGCAGCCGCGCGAGGAAACCTTATCCGCTCTCTTTCAGCTAGCTCCAAGAGCGAGCGGATCGCAATGAAGGGACTAGAACGCAAACCATAGGTGTTGACACGAAGTTCATAGACAACCATGGGATCGTCAGGATGCTCTCGCCACAAAATCAGCTGGAATCGCCGGTCATCGCGATGAATTACCGTCTGTCTAAACATCTGACGTATGTCAGCGACGAACACAATTGCATGACGACGAAACCCAGTGAGGATATCTCCAATGTCTCGATGTAGTTTAGGTCCGGCATGGAGACACTGATTCAAAGATACACCAGAAGTAGTAGGCGCTGACCCATCAAAAACTACACGTATCTTGCCACCTGGCGTCTTCAAAACGGCATGATGAGGAAGGAAGTAATGCTCCACTGAGCGCCAATCAATATTAGACACAGACATGTGTCCCAAATCCTCATATTCTCGCATGAACTCAATATATTTCCGGCGAAGCTCCGGATCCCGCTTCATGCGACGTTCCATGGAGACCAATCTTCGTTCAGCCAACTGCCGAGACTCGCCAAGCGGAGGCCTATTCGCTAAAAAGGGGAGACGGGTGACAAGCTGACCAGAGACGAGACGACCTGTGTTGCTCTGGTAGAAGCTTTCACACTCTTCGTCCTCTGGACACAATCTAGGCATAGAGGGAGGTTCCTCCACTTCCCAAAACTTCTAAACGGCGTCAGAAAGCGTGGATCCCACACGTAGCCCATCCTCAGCAAAAAACACGGCCGAAACCGGAAGGATAGGGCCCAACAATGCCGAACCAAAAATCGTGGGGACCACTACCAAACCACCAGGCTGCAAAGCTCTCCAACTCCCCGAACAAACCTGTCCCAAAATATTACTCCCCAACAATAGGTCAACAGGACCTGGAGTATGAAACATGGGGTCAGCTAAAGCTAAACCCTTTGTCAAAGCTATGACAGGTGGAGGAAGCTTTATGCGCGGGTGGTTACTCAAAATATTCTCCAGCACAATAACCGGAATCTTGGTTTTCCTGGTTCCAAGTGGTACTGGAGAAAATTCCACAAAGGTGTGACCAACTCTATTGGTCACCTTAACGTTTCCTACTCCGTAGACTGGGAAAGGAGAAGGACCGACACAGAGGTCCAATTGGCTCACCAACCAAGCTGAGACTATACAACCCTGGGCACCCGAGTCCAAAAGGGCACGAACAACAATCGAGTTGCCCTTCGGGTCCCATACCCGCACAGAGACCGTAGGCAAGAGGATGGTCTCTGGGTTCTCAGCGTGGTGAGCTGCGAGTCCCTAGCGGGAGAAGTTACGGAGTGAGGGCTCCCTCCCCGAGTGCGGCAGGGGACGATAACTGTCTACCCTGCCCTCACCGCGACGACCCTGCACAACATGTGCGGATGAGAGGGGGGCTGCAGCCTGCCTTCCTAGGCGGGGTGGACGCTGTTCCAACCTCGGTCGCTCCAACAGCGGGGGGGACAATCTCCGGTTGCGGTAGACTGGTGTGTACTCCGCAAACCCAACAGCGCCTCTAGGGGGTGGCGAACGCCTACCCCCGCCCGTAAGGGCTCGATCCTGGGCGCTGGACCTGGCAGGACTGTCACCACCAGCGCGAGCAGCCAAATGTCGCTCAGCATCGCGAACACCAGCACCCTCCTGGTTGCGGTTCGCACACAAAAGAACGTGGTGAGCACCACCACATTGTCCACATGGACGAGGCTGAGGACACTCTCGCTGGAAGTGACCCTCCAGGCAATGGTAACACAATCGCCTCTCCTTGGCGATGTGTCGGCGCGCTGCTACGCGCAAGGCCACAAATTTGTGGCAAGCAGTCATCCGGTGGCCGGAGCGCTTGCAGTATCTGCAAGCCACGGCCTCCTCTTGGAAGACCCCATATCTCGGCCGTGACTGCTTAGTCACCGGCGGACCCTGCGGTCGGGCCAGTGGTCGCTCTCGGCGAACGCTAGGCTGCGGCATCAAGGGAGTGGAACCCTCCACGGTATCCACCCTGCGACACTCGTCTTCGAGGAACCTTTCGAGGTCCTCATAGGAAGGCAGGTGAGTAGAGCTATCCCCACCATACTGTCGCTCAAAACGCAGCCGCATCTCCAAAGGCAGTTTCGCCAACACAATATGGAGCAACAAAAAGGACCACTGGTCCACAGGTAAATCCAATCGCCTTAAGGCGTTAACAGCCACCAAAACCGGGTTTACAATGTCAGTCCGTAAGGCTGACGCACGGGCAACCTTAGGCAGATTCAAAATTTGCCCCACATGGGTGTCAGCCAAAAGGCGCACGTTGTGGTAACGGCGCTTCAACAAGTCCATGGCTGTCGAGTAGGTGCTGTCATCGACCTTCAGGTGCTGTACCAGGCCTAGAGCCTCTCCCTGTAAGGAGGCCAACAGGTACGCCATTTTTTGAGCAGCTGACAGGTCTGTATGGGAGTCCACCAAACTGTTGAACATCCCATAGTAGCTCAACCACTGGTCCAAATCACCGTCAAAGGTGGGAAGGTTGAGCGTGGGGAGACTACCCAACAAGGCATGGGGTGCAACAAGTGAATCCCCACCAGAGGGAGCTGAGATGTGGGAGACCGCCTCGTTAATGGTGTCCACAAACTCGTATATTTGGCCAAAGTCCGCTTCATATCGCTGCTTCTGCTCGTCCGGTACAGGCGTTTCCAAATTCGCCACAAACGTCAAGCCGTCAGCAAAACTCCTATCTAACGCCACCAAACGGGCCGGCATTTCACTCGACCGGGCGAGTAAGGCTTGCTTCCGGTCCGGCCGGTTGACCATTGCAACCGCAGATGCAAACCATCTCAACTGTGCAGTCATTGCGGACTGATGTGTGGAAAAGGTCACCTTAACAGACATCACCTCAGGACGCACGCAATACAAAACAAAAACCAAAAATAAAAAACAAAAATAAAAGTAAAAAAAAAAAACAACAATAACAAAAAAAATAACAAAATAAAAAAAAACAAAAAATGCAGTGGAGGCACAATAAAAAACAAAAGGGGCGCGTATGTGTCTTCAAGAAGGTATAACCGTCCAAAAAATTAATTAAAACTACCTGACAAAATAACAACAAAAAAAAAACAAATTAAATTATCAAATTATCAAATTAAATAAACGCACCCAAAAATGTACACGAGCGTGGACTCAATAAAATCGCAATGTCCAGCTATCAAAACAAACGTGAAGCGTTATATCCAAAATAAATTATTAACGCGTGTGGGTAACTAGCCAGCTACTAAACGTCGCACGCGTGAATTCAAAATATCTTCAGAATACGAAATATACGTAGGGCCTAGCCGTCAAACCGTGAACGTAAAATAAAAAATCAAAAGCAAATATTTACCAAATTACCAATATACAAACAAGACAAAAGGTCATCAATATTAACTACCTAACGGTATTATCAATGTCATCAATATCAAGTAACGGTATCAAACCACGCTCTGCTACCAGATGTTTACGATGTAGCAGGAGCGTGGACCCAATATACGCAAGGCCCTTAACACGTGAAGTTACAATTATCACGAAAAAATATTGAATAATGACAAAACAAAAAAACAAAAAAAAAGAATGGTTGATAACGGTATCAACCACGCTCTGCTACCAGATGTTTACGATGCGCACACTAGGCGCGCACCTGCCTCGCGTTACGCGAAAGCAGCCCGAGGAATGTGCACTCGGACCCAAATGTAGTAAACTTACACAATATCTCTCCACCAAGATGGTGGGTAAGCACAATAAACAATAAATTTACACAATTTAGAGGTCTCACTTACCCCAGGTGGTTTTGCCCACGCACAAATCTGGAAAGTGTTCCTACGCTAGTCCCTACTAGACGTGACCTATCTTAGTGTGATTGAATAAATACATACATTCCCAATAGATACTTGTGTAGTAATCAAGTCTCGTTCTGTGGTGAGCCGGTGGCCGCTACAGTTCGGCAAATCACACACGGCAGCAAAATCACCTCGAGATATCACTTCCAATACAAGCACAATCACAATAAGCAAATCCAACCAAACCAAAATTTCAAACCGCCTGCAATATGGCGGGGACAAAAAAAATGTTGCTTCAAATAATCAATGTATGCGGGTATGCAAAGATGCTCGCACCAATTCCAAACACTTAATATTATTATTGCATAACTGATTAAAATATAATATTGAATCTGAAATTGACTAATCTAAAAATATTTTAGTACAATAATTACGTTATTTACCTAAGTTGTGAGATTAATGGTATCGTAAACTCTCCTGTAAATTAATCAATTAGGTACCAGTTGGATATTTTGCATAAAGTGGCTGTTGAATTATCTCAACCAAACAAACACTATAGTAGGGCTCTAACTTCCCCTGTCCCAGATCGTGTGAAGAACACTTCATCCAAGGCCAGACATTGTCAAGTCAAGGGCCTCAACTCTTCCCACGACATTTTTTTCAATCGCACCTTGGCATAACGATGTTCTCCTAAGTAAGTTTAAATACCTACAACGATGAGAGATACGAGTTGTGAATGAAAACATGTGGAACGAGTTGTAATTTACAAGCGCTAGTATAATTATAATATCTGTTCTACAGTTTTGAAACATCTCTTTTTTTTTTAATTTTTATAAATGGTTAATTGTCATTAATCCTTTGAACGGCAAACAATTACTGGAAACTATTTTATATTTCAGGCATTGAAATGTAATGTTTCAAAAATATTATTTATTCCAACTATTATTCTAAATGCAAAAAGATCTTGCTCGGGATACATCTGGAAAATATAATAAGAATATACAATGATGGCATGCAATAAAACAGCTTAATGTTTTAAAAATATGTAAACAAGTTTTTATCTCATAAAAACTGAACCTCGGAACTACTCTTCAAAATAAATTTAGAAACAGGCCCTAAATATAAACCATAGACAAACAAGATGCAGAATATGAAATTGACGTTCGAGAATGTGTGTGACCGAAACACCATACCGAACGTCGGGATTAAATTTGACAAATTGGATCAGTCCAACAGGGTCAGTCCTTTCTCGCCTATAGTAAACGTGTTCAAATTCAAATTCTCCCTCGCACGCTGTTTTGATCTTTGCAGTTAACAAAGAAAATCCTACATCTATGATATAATTTTTTCCTAATATTCCCATATTGTCTCAACAACGTTTGCGTTACATAGCAACACAAACATTGCATGAAACTTTATCGTTAACTACAAACCACCTGTTTTACCATGTACAAAGTAGCACAGTTCAAACGGGGTCGTTTTATGGCTTCTCTTAAATGTGGACTACTGAGTGCCACGTACCTGTACAAGTAGGTATACGGTAACTCTTTGTTACGCGGGTCAAGGTACCAAGGACGCAGCCGGGGTCACGGCCAGTTACTTAAATACTCTCAAGGCTACTTGCCTGTTGTCTATGGTTGCATTATTTATTATTTTCCAATAGTTATAGTGACCACCATTGTAATAAGATTAATTGTGAATTCTAAAATTTTGTTCCGATTTTACTAATATGTTAATTTATATTGACTTAGCTCTACGTACTAAATACCCATGTATCGGTTCAAAGGGTTGAATTCAACCCTTTGAACAGATATCAGGTACTTAAACCACTATAGTTTAAACATCCGTCGGAAATCATTGGTCAGTCATTTTTGACTACCCTTTTCGTTATCTTTTAATCAATTTATAATTACTGAACAACGAGCCATCGAACGTTCGACTTCTACGTAGGTATATACTATGAAAGTGAAAAACAACAAACTTGACATTGGCATCGTCGTGATATAACGTGTTGGAGCAAAGATTGGAGCTCATCCAGGCGGCCACAAGTTAGAACTAGCAACATTCTAATTTTAATTTTCCCACCTAAACTTTGATTGACAACATAGTGCGTAACAAACCAAATTAACTTTTCTAAGTCGATTGATTGTTTTTTTTTTTACTCTTTTTTCTTTATTTCTATTAATTTAAAAGTCGAAGCTAACCATAATTTTTTACCCTTTTGTTGATAATTTAAATTAAAATATTAATATTGCAAAATGGGAAGGTTTTTATTTAGTTCTGTTTATAATTCGGACAATAAAAATATTGGAAGCAAATAAATAAATAAAGCTGCAATTGCAAACAGGTAGGGTCTTAATCAAGGGCGTCGCCAAAGGGGGGCAGGGAAGGGCAGTAGAGATTCAAACAAATTGTATTTGTACCTACAATTCATATCTCTTCCATCCTCTCTCATTTTGCCCCCCCCCCCCCCCCCCCCCGGGCCATTGGCTGGCGTTGGCTGGCGACGCCCTTGGTCTTAATCTTAACTTAACAATTAATTAGTAAGTACTCTAATCTTAAAAATAATCTTTGTACAATATTGTATTATCTTATAAGTTATATTGCTACCAATATACCTACTCAAATAATTGATTAAATATTCCAAAGATGTTGAATTCGTTATTGAATTTGAATGAAAATAACAGTGATTTAGGTGGGACTAGGTATTTGGACCCGATTATTGTTTGTAACTGTTGTTGAATAGTCTGCTAGCGTTCAGTGCTGCGGGCGGCTAGGCCAGGCACCGCAGCAAGGCCAAGGTTGATGGAGGAAGGGCTGCGGTGCGGGCGCGGGGCGTCGCGGGCTATACGCTCCGCGCGCTCCCGCACCGACCATTCTGCACCCAGCAGTCGACTCTAACGCTTGTTCAAGCTAAAGGTAAGCGGTGGTTACTTTTAACTTTAATCTACCGCCCATCCGTTCCTCTTCAATCGCCCGCCGCCGTCGTGATTCATCTGAGCGTTTTATCAAATTGTGTGACAACGTAAACCATTTTGAAATGTGTAAAGATAACGTCAAGTGCGATTCCATCAGTAAAATTTTATCGCGCCGCAAGTATACAGAGATGCTGTATTCGAATAAAACCTGTGAAGGTAACCAACCGCGCTAGTCGGCCGAAGGAAAGTTTATCCCTCGCAAAAGTTTCAAAGCGGTTCCCGAAGGGCGGGAAGCGTAAGCCCGCGTGCGTGCTGCGTGCCGCGTGTCGTGCATCGATCGAGCCACCCCTTGCCCTCGCCACTCCCGCCTCCAACACGGTCCTTTGGATAAAATATCATTCCATCATTGCATTTAGTATCCTGCGTTCCTTTTATTTATTTAGTTTTTTGTGATTTAGTGCATGTTTTAGCAGCTAGTTTCATAATTTATATTTGTGAAAATGGGTGGCTGTGCAACAAAAGACAACAAGGAAAACAAACCGGCGGATGAAGCCGACGGGTGCGTATCTCCGACCGGCAATTACTTCATCTTTCGATGACAAGACACACTTAAGTCATATTTTAGTCACTAAAATCATAACACGTAATCGAATAACCATATTTTTTTATTATGTTCTTGTTCTCGTGTAACCCATTATTGTGATTCAATCTTAAATACTTTTATTATGATGGCCATTGAACGTAATGTTATGCTAATGATATTTCCGGATAAAGTTCAAAATAAGTAGATGTCGAAAAAATGTTCAAAAAAAGATGTCGAATTAACAATTTATCAAACTATTCTGATGTTAATATGTAATCAGTCTACATTTTATTTTTAAAAATGTCACTTATAATTTAATAAATATAGCTATATATATGTACCCACGTTACCCATACCCACATATATATGTTTCGAAGCATGTTTTCATATTTAAAAAGAAGAAAAAACAATAAATTTGAAACTATTATAATAATTTGTTCTAAATTAGCAGGAAAAGGGAATATGTTTTTTGTGACTCCCATAGCTTTGCAAAAAAACTACTTGTCTATGCATTTGCTACAAATGCTTCGGTATGTTGAATTTGTGATGCGTTGAACATTCGTAGAATTTTCGATAAGTTGATACCGTAATCCGATGATTAGTGCCTGAGCGAAAAGAAATTGATGCAATGAGGTAACAAGAAACTCGCGATAACAAGCTCGTTTGCGTTGCCGCCGAGTGGGAGGTACGGTTGCGCGCGGCAAGCAAACGCCGGTGCGCAGTGAGCTGACACATCCGTACGACTTGCGCGTGTCGGTCAAGGCGACCTCTGGCAAAATTACGTAATTCCAACACAAAATCAAGTGAATTCTTGGGTGTGTTCGAAAAAATAGATTCAAAGTCGCACATTCGCGGTACACCTCCCTTAGTCGTAGTTGCTAGACTCTTTCCAATCATAAAGTGGCTTAACTATAATCCATCGTCATGAATTGTAAACTTAAAGTCACCATCCCAGTGGTTGTTTGCGGTGGCGCCGTTCTTGCGTATTACCTCATCAGGCGGTTCGTATAACAAAAATAACTTCCTAAATTTTTTTTTTCTTATATTGAAATTATTTGTTATAACCAAAATATTTTATATTTCGCTTTATATTTACTTAAAAAGTATAAGGGAGACCGCTTAAACATAATTAAATCATAATCTAAATTTTACTAGGTTTTGTCTTCATTCACTCGATTCAAGAAATGATAGGTACGTCCTTATTTTTTCAAATTAAAAAACAACGAAACGTCATGTGAAAAAAAGCTTAGAACAGATTTGTTCTAAATTTTTTTTGTTCTAAATTTTACGTTGATCAAGTGAAATTATTGCAAAAATGTGCAGTCGAGCTACTTGTGCGGCTTTGAAAGCGTTAGATTTTGCAATTAGCTATTAATTCTTTTGTAAAAATTGTGATAAAAAATACAGTGACCCCGTGTACGTTTTTTTTTTTCAGAAAAGCCGCAGCTATGGTGGACGCATCAACCATCGAGAAATTGGAGGCTGGCTTCAGCAAGCTCCAGGCCTCTGACTCTAAGTCACTGCTGAAGAAGTACCTCACCAAGGACGTGTTTGATGCCCTCAAAAACAAGAAGACCTCCTTTGGATCTACCCTGCTGGATTGCATCCAGTCTGGTAAGTGCCTACCTAAGGCATTTAATAGCAACATTAGGACTACTCACTAATGAAAATTTCTTACCTATTTGAAAAAAGTTCATATTTTTTATATTATGCCCTATAGGTACTCAATTTTCATCGGGCAGTGTGAAGTTAAAATGTTAAGAAGTCCAATGAGTTATTATAATAACACATAATATTGATGATCTTAAAATAATTTTAATATAATGGTATTGCATAATCAGTTTTACTCTACATTAATGATTGATATAATCTTAAATATATTTACTATAAAATTCGTATTTTTCACATTAATATTTGAGAGATAATGATGTAACATAGGTACCTATGTTAGTCAATAGTATGATGTGTACATACATTTTAAAATTTTTAACTTGAAAATATATAAATACTTGTTTAGTCTGAAATTTAGCAGGTACTGATAACACAAATCTGATGATAAGTAAATGATATCAATTATTGATAATGTTATCTGTGCCATTTTATTTATTACAATTTAATGTTCAAGATAACTTTAATATTACATTCACAAAGTTCATTTGGTTTAATTTGAATTTAAATATATAACTTGATAACCCTAAAACAACAAGAATAGTTAAATAGGTGTGGATTTCTTGCCGCTACCTTTTTATAGCTGTTTAATATTATATAATTCTTTTTGTTTTTATAAAAATCTGTTGTTGTCATCTAAAAAAACCTGTCATCCTGAATTTGTGCTATAGATCGTGAATAGATCATCTCCCGCCCGCTCAAAGCATTTCTATCCACCTTCCACCCTCAATAATAGATATACATAATAATCTGTAATATATACCTTTTTATTAGAGATTTAATAGATAATAAGAGTTATTTTCTATTTGAAAAAAAATAGTTTAAATAGAAATGTAAGGTCGCAGGGAAAAATTCTTCACCTGAACTAACTCATACTCTGTCCACCAACAAATTGTCTACACAGCCAATTTAAATATTCAATTGTATTTTGTGCTTGAAATATATTATCACATCATGCATTATAATTGGCTTGCCTTTAAACAGGCAAAAACGACAAATGGACTATTTTTAATGTCAATAATTCATTCATTACCAAGTCGACGTTCTGGTACTCCTTTTTTGTCACTAAAGAACCTAAACCACCTTTAAATTTGCTTCCATCAATTTGCTGCTCATTTATATTTCTCTCACAAATTATTACATGCATAAAGTTCTAGCGAGTAGATACTGCTCGAGTAAACACTGCTCGTAAAATGATTTGCTAATTTTCTCAACATTATTTCCAGGTGTTGAAAACTTAGACTCTGGTGTTGGAATCTACGCCCCAGATGCTGAGGCGTACGTTGTGTTTGCCGACCTATTCGACCCCATCATCGAGGACTACCACAATGGCTTTAAGAAGACCGACAAACACCCTGCGAAGAACTGGGGCGATGTAGAGACTCTCGGTAACTTGGACCCTGCTGGAGAGTTCGTCGTTTCCACCCGCGTACGCTGCGGTCGCTCCATGGAAGGATACCCCTTCAACCCCTGCCTAACTGAGGCCCAGTATAAAGAAATGGAAGACAAAGTCTCCTCAACCCTTTCTGGCCTTGAGGGTGAGCTCAAGGGCACCTTCTACCCTCTCACTGGCATGTCCAAAGAAACCCAGCAGCAGCTCATCGATGACCACTTCCTCTTCAAGGAAGGTGACCGTTTCCTCCAGGCTGCTAACGCATGCCGATTCTGGCCTTCCGGCCGCGGTATCTACCATAATGAGAACAAGACTTTCCTGGTCTGGTGCAATGAAGAGGACCACCTCCGCCTAATCTCTATGCAAATGGGCGGTGATTTGAAGCAAGTGTACAAGAGGCTTGTAACGGCAGTCAACGACATCGAAAAGAGAGTTCCTTTCTCGCACAATGACCGCCTTGGCTTCCTGACCTTCTGCCCGACCAACTTGGGCACGACGGTGCGCGCGTCCGTCCACATCAAGTTGCCGAAACTGGCCGCTGACAAGGCTAAGTTGGAGGAAGTCGCATCTAAGTACCACTTGCAGGTGCGCGGCACCCGCGGCGAGCACACCGAGGCCGAGGGCGGCGTCTACGACATTTCCAACAAGAGGCGCATGGGCCTTACCGAGTACGAAGCCGTCAAGGAGATGTACGACGGTATCGCTGAACTGATCAAGATCGAGAAGTCCCTGTAAGAAGTTTCGATCTCGCTATAACAGTATTTCCTTTGTATTATTTATCGTTTTCATAAGTATTGGATGTTGAATGATGCGGGCTATACGTCTAGTCAGCGGCGCCCCGAGCGGGCGTCCGGGCGCGCGGGCGGCCCGGTAGGTAACTGGTACTACTATTACCGTGTACTGTTTTTTCGTAAAAGTATTTTCTATAAGGAAATGGAAAATAAAGACAGCTAGCGTTAAGACCAATACTGTATTTTAATTTAATATACCCAACAAACATAATTTTCATCAGAATGTTCATTTTAACCAATTAAAATTATCATGAAAATTATTCTTATTAGATCGTATATTTAAATTAATATACGATTAAGATAGTGTTACTAAAAAATACTCCTTGGACTGGTTCCTTCCTGTTATATCATGACAATTAACACGATTCTATAACAATTATCGATTTTTAGGAGTCATATTCATGGGTAATAATAACTAAAATGACAACTTCGGTTATGAATGTAATGATTTAAAATAAACATCAAAACACTACATTAAATTAATTTTAGAATTTACCACTTTTTTACCTTTTTATTAATATAACGACTGTGCAAACAGAATTCAAGCCTCGAATCCACAACATTGCTGGTCGCATTACTGTTGGCTAAGACATTATGACTATATAGTCTACAGCAATCAGTTACAATCAGAAAAGGAATCAATGGTACATTTAAATAAAGCTCCCGTGTAACATAGCTAGAGGCGAAACTATCTGCAGCAGTGTGCGGTTGACCGTTCTGTTGTGTATTAGCAGCCAAGTCGCGCGACAACACGAAGCAGTGTGAATATTTTTAGGCGACTCCATACAACTCTAACCACATGTCGTAGCGTTACAGTGTGTCCGAACGTCTTTCTCGGACATATATTGACGAACTCTAGTGTAAGAACTAAAGACCGACCGAAGCTTCGGCTTCGGCCAAAAAGGCACCTTCGGCCGCACAGATGTCGAAGCCGAAGTTTTGTATCCAGCCGCCCAAAATGAAAGAACTATTATGAATGACGTCGGCGTACCGCCCGCACATGGAGTGGTGGTGGGGGAGTTAGATTGGCCAACAGGAAAGATATACCTAATGTATTTATTCAAAGTATATATTTACAAGATATTTTCTTAGGTTTTCGCGATTACTATACATACGGGGTGACTGTGCACAGTCACCCTGTGACCACGTCCACTGCAAAGTGTTCGAAACGTCGGGATATAAATAATGTTAAATATACGCTAAACCGTTGAAAGTTGTTTAATTGCTATATATTTACAAGTATTATTATCAACACTATAATACATACAAGAAAATAACAGTACAGAATTTGCATTGTCTACTTTTTAGTCAGTGTTCTAAGATTTCTCAGTATGATTCAACCTTCGGCTTTGGCCGAAGGTTATTATGACAAAACCCTAATATTCGGCTTCAGCCAAAAACATTAAGCCACGAATTTAAAAAATAAGTCACTAGTTTTGCACAATTGGACGCTATTCTTGTAGCTAGTGATGCCCAGCGCATTTCATTCTAAACGCACTCAATGTCATTTTGGTGGCAATTTGACATTTTGTCAATACCGATCCTGGTTTTTAAAAACAAAACGCATTCAAAATTTTAAAGCTGTTATTAAAATGACGACACCAAAAAATGAAAAAGATTTACATTTACCTTTATCTCGAGTAAAAACTATTATGAAAAGTTCTCCAGACGTCGAAGCAGTTGGACCAGAACCATTATATTTAGTAACGAAAGTCACAGTAAGAAACTTTTATTTCCCCATTTTTCTAACCTACATCTTTAGTAATTACTATTGAAATTGCAATAAAGTAATAAAATTACATTTACAATTTTACTTTTACTCGATTGTATTAAGCTAAATTAAAAAAAAGTTACTTACATATCATTTTCGCGCCAATTTTCAGGAAATGTTCGTCATTGATTTAGCAAAGCGGGCCTTCAAAAATAGCAAAAATAACTTGTTAGAATACAAACATATTGCAGAAGTGGTACAACAGGACGATACGTTGGATTTTCTACGTGAAATAATGCCGCGTAAGATTACTGTAAGACAGTTTAAAGAGCTCATGGCTAAAAAAGCATCAAGAGCCAACCGGTCGGATGATGAGTCGAGCGATCAATCAAGCGAAGAGGAGAGTAGTGAAGACAGCACCAGCAGCAATGATCAAGACTGACATAGGGTATAATTACTAAGATTTAGTTTAATTTTTATATTTACCACAGTGCTTTGCACTGGATGCAAATTTGAGAATAGATTATTTTTTCACTAGAGAATGGAATCACCAGGAAGTCACCGGAGATTTTAGTAATTTAGTACTGTATGTATATAACATGTATTACATATACAAAGCTAGGCTTAAGTCACGCTAAAAAAAGGTAAAAAAAAGGTCACCAATGTCTCAATATGACTTAAAGTGGAAAATGATTGGGCTTATTACATATCACAGAATGCTCTACAATAATGTTGGAGCTTATTTTGCTCCATTGTATTTTATTTGAAGATTTAAAGTAAATCACTGGTTTCCATGTTCATCAGGCTTTCTCTGGTAATTCAAAAACTAGTGTAAAACCCTAACCTATGGATATAGCAGATATCTGTACCATGATGTAAATGTCATCTATCATTTGTGCAGAGGAGCCTCGTGTCCAGCAATGGACAAAAAAAGTTATGGAAATAAAAACTCAATTGTACAAGTTGGATTGAACACACATCCTCATTTATGTGTGAGTTGTGACTAGGCTAGGCTTTCACAGCTCTTACCCCTTGGAAAGGGAATGAAACGTAATACCTATTAGATATTTAGATATGATGTAGTGATTTGTGTATTTTTCAATATTCACATTCACAAAAAATAATGTGAATATATTTCCACCAAATTTTCGATTAACATAAATTTAAATAGAAAAAAATATTTATTGTAAGATGCATAATTTTTTTTTTTATTTTGTAACAATATAATCAATCCTTAAATTATTTAAGGTTACTGTTCATTTGTCATGTTAGGTTAGGAATCCTAACTAGCAGGGCACAATATTTTAAATTAAATTAAAGGAAATAAATTGTCCATATGCTGTAATGTAAATATGTGCAGCATGCATGGTTGTCAATTTTTAACCATCAACCCAGATCACAGGTGCCACCATAGTTGCCAAATTATAAAAGTTGATATTTACATTGTATTCGCGAATATTGGTAATAGGTATCCGAATGCACATTTGTGAATGATAAATCTACATTTATTAAAATACTGATATGATGTACCTAACTCAATATGTGTTATTTAATCAAAAATGTTTTAGTTAATTATGTATTTGTGAGTCCCATCTTTAATATTTTTAGTCCAGGTTATGTATGATGACTTGATAACTAATTCATTCCAAGATAACTTAATACTCTTACACCGTGATTGTTTGTTGTTTTATTATAATATATATGTTTTGAATTTTTGTTGTTTTTTTACCTATTTATAAGAAATCTAAAAACAGTGCCTATTAATTCTGTCAAATAACGACCGCACTTCTGCCTTGATTGTAGTGATGTCTGTATATTTTTTATGTTGAAGGTGGCAGACAGTCCACGTGATGGTAAAAGGCTACCACCACCCACGGACACCTGCAACACTGGGATCTATGCGGGTGCACTGCCGGCTTTGTGAATTCCTATTCACAGCTTGAAGAACCCCATGTCGTAGCGTAGCGAGAAAACGTCAGCAGGCAGTTCATTCCACAACATTCGCGTTCGCGGTATAAAGTGTCTTGACGACCACAGTCTGCGCACCGACTCTATTTATTAGTCTAGGAAGAATGGATTAACCATACGACAATGACTGGAGGTGGTATGATAAAAAACCGAAATAGGTATCAAATTGAATAATTGTCTATGTGTAAAAAAGAAACCTTTATACTTCATAATATACAGATACATTACGAAAACATTGGCTATCGGCCATACCCATACCTTTAAATATAATGAAGATAATTTTCATAACTTTACCAGGGCGAGAGTGCACACTGCAATCCACACCCGCTGGGTGTTGGATTGCAGTGTGCACCCACACTCGACTGGCCTGCTTATCACTCACAGAATTTCCCACTATCCTATTGCCCAATGTACGTACGTGTTTCACTATTGAGAGATATGCCAGAACCCATTCCCATAATATCCCTCCCCATTTTCCCAACCCTTCCTCTAAATCTATTACTAAATCTCCAAAGATAGGCAGCGCATCCAAGGGCGTGCCAACGTTTGTCTATTTGGACTGATTGGCATGTATCGCGAGTGTCCATGTGTGACTTATCACCAAGTGGACTGTATGCTCGTCTGCCGCCTTCTTTCTATAAAAACAAAGACCAAAGATGACAACAACTATACCACCGATTCGGAAGAAAATTATTTTATGAAATATTTTTAATATTAATTAATTTGCCATCTAGTTGCATATTATTGAACACTTTGTTACTGTGTATAAGAAAATGTACTATAATAAATTGTCAGATGGCACCAGTAGTTAAGTGATTCGGTTACAAAGTCGCAAATACATAGTTCTCCACATGTACTTACTAGATGTCGCTGTACCGTCACTACATCATGCTATTAAGATTCGCCAGCAAATCGTACTGAATTTTCGTACACATATGTATTTTTACTCTGGTTTCCCTTCAAAACGTATAAATCTTTCGCCTTTTACTAAAGATTTCCGTGGAGGGGAACACTCAAATGAGTCTTCATTATTTTTTGAGACCTTGTTTTTAATAACAAGGTTTATAAATTATACAAATATTAAAACACTCTGTTTTACATATTCTCTTCCTTACAACAAACTTCGAATGTTCAAAATGTTTCTTGTTATTATCGTAACAATCAAAAAATGTTGTCCCGCAGCCGGTAAAGGATACGACGTATTATTATTATATCCAACAATTCGCACAGGATCGTGTATGATCATGCGCGAGAGAAGATGCTGAAGGCGATAGAGGATAAGGAACAGGAGGCGGCGAACATCAAGCCGCTAAGAGAGTGCATACCATTCACATAAAGACAAGCAGGTGGCAGTAAGGTCGGCGGCGCGCCCGCATACCCCCTGGTGTTACAGGTGTCCATGGGCGGCGGTAACACTTACCATCACGTGAGACCCCTTGCTCGTCCGCCTTCTTCTCTATAAAAAAAAAAGGAGCTGCTCGACACCGGAGTCATAGATGTGTCGTCTAGTCCCAGAAAGGGGAGAGTAGAATAAAAGAAAAGGGTTAGTAGTTATAGGAATATGTAGGGAGCATTTGCAAATGCGGCGCGTTCTTCCTTCTAGAATTCAGTCTGAAAAACCGGAAGGTTAGTAGGACAGTGGGAGCTAGAGGGATTGGGTCCTTTTGGTAAATTGTGACTCGAAGCCCTCTTCTGATTGCAAGGCGACGCCTGTGTTCTGCAGTGGGACTCTACGAGATTCAGGTCTCACATAATAACGGACTTCTAATAACTTAATAATATAGAACCATCCATCATGAGGGTGCAATACTGATTAATGAATGCTACACACGCTTCTACTTTTTTTGATTTCTTGGGTTCGCATTAATGCACATTCCTGATTTTTTTTTCTCTTATGGCGCAGATTTCCTCACCATGTTTTCTTCGCGAGCGAAGTAGTTGTGATAGAAAAAAGTCAATACCTAAAATGTAGATACTTACATGTGAAATTTGCGGTACTGACTAAGGAATCCAACTCACGTCTTCAGGAATGGTAGTCAAAAATACCCATAGGCTCCACTCTACAATGCCGATTGCCTGTACCTTTCGGAAATGTAGTAATTCATACACACAAATTATCATATGCATGATAGATAATCTCTGAATCTAAGAACCACTATATAACAATTAAGACAGTAAATGATTAAAAATTAAACAAAACAATAGAACTGCCCGGTTCCATGTATGACGAAAGGGCATATGTATCAGCACGAAAGTAATTGAACTCAACATTATGCTAACTGATGTTCAATAATAAATAGGTGAAACTACGTAATGTGTACATACGGCCTCGACAATTTTACGATGTTTTAGTTGATTCACATCTCTTGACACTGGGTCAAGGTGGCTGTCAAAGACATGATTATCGTAAGGAACTATGTATGACTATGCTCTTAACTTAATCATCTTACTTTAAATAGAATTGTCAATATCATACCTACGTGTTGTCATTACGTACACATAAGGATCTATGTATGTTACTTAATGCATATAGAGAGGTTAACTTTTGTTGCATCTTGTTTCATTTTACTGTCGTGTGGTGTTTGCCGCCTTTAGTGTAACTGCTACACTAAAGGCTTCATTACACTACACTAAAGAGATTGGGTAGTGCTACACTGTAGCACTACCCAATCTCTTTCCGTAGGTGTCGTAAATAACGGCTAACGGATTACAAAGCCACCACCATAAGCCCTGAGGACCTATACCAACTCTAATATAGTGGACTCGCGCGACGACAGCGCTTACCGTTTTACGGACATACATCCCTCATGCACGGGACAATGTACGTGACGAAGCCCGTGTCCATGTTAAGTAATTAATCTTCGGCAGGGTTGCTTTACGTTACAGGGCCTACCCAAAGAAGGTTAGATTTGGCGTCGGACGCTAGAGGCTACAGAAATCCTTTTGCAGGATTTCTTATACTGCGCATAACACCCTTAAAGGCCCCTCAAGTTATCTGTTGTGTACACAGACATTATGTATTTCATTATTCATTTTAGATTTTATTTTGACCCAACCGAACAAAGCGAGGAAGATGAAAATAATTTTGATTTTTTTTTTCTTGAAACAACATAAGTGTTATGCTTGACACGGAGATAGCCAGGTCAAATGAGGGAAAATAATGAGTATCTTTTTTTCAAAACAAATTCAAAGTAGAATTTGTGGCTATAAAATGTTTTATTCTACTTTCTGAGACTCGTATACCTTCATTAGGTACTTATGTAAACTTACCAACTATAACATAACCACCGTAACATTATTGCAATAGTAATGTGTTATATTTATTCTTCAAAACTTACCTAATGAGCATAATGTGTTTTGTTTCTGGAGTTTCATCAGCGCAAAACGTACAGTATATTTAGGATTGTCACATAAACGTGTGGCCACACTCGCTTCATTTTTGCTAATTTGATTAAATTACGACATTTAACTGTCGTCACTTGGAATTAATAAATAGGTACAATAGATTACTTTTCTTTAAAATTTTCACGTGTTGAACACATCTACAGTTACATTAAACGGGTCTTCAACTTAACGGTTCTTCTGACTCAATCAGTTCGTGGACCATGGTTGACGCAACCCAATCATATCAAAATAATAATATTAGAAACTATAATAAGTTTTATACCTCGTAGTTTTGTTGAGAAGATAAAAATGTCCTTAATGGGTTTTTTTTTTATAGGAAAAATGCGGCAGACGAGCGTAGAGTCCTCCTGGTGGTAACTGGATACTGTCGCTCATGGACATCCGCGGTATATGCCAACTTCAGTCAAGAATGACAAACGTTGGTAGACCCCCTGGTGTGCTACCTACATTTCGAGATGAAATAATGTTTTTGGAGAAAGGGTTGGGAAATTGGGGAGGGATGGGACAGAATGTGATGGGAATGGGTTCTGGCATATCTCACTCACGACTGAAACACGTACGTATATTACCACTTTACCGTATTCCCTGTAAAGTCGGAAATGCAATACATTTCAAGGTAGTCTTCTGTGAGTGAGGGGTAACGAGCCCAGTGGGGTGAGACCAGTGACTGTTAGATTACAGCGTGCACCCTCCCCTTCAACAGTACTTTGCTCTTAATAATAAAATATAAAGCAGCATTTTTAACTATTTTTTAAATGTATTAAGGTTTCCCGGGTGAAATAGGGGTTTTAAGCGAGTAAAGTAATACTTTTAGCCTAAGCATGTAAACCATACATACAAACTTTTAACTCATCTGAGTGATGGATAAAAGAGTTCGTTGAATTTACTTCGTTAATCCGCTGTGTACGAGTAAGATGATAATATCAATTTGTACTTACTGGGAGAAGACTAAGGTCGCTTGGTTCGCGTCATCGCGGCAAGTTGTAATTACGGAGGTAATTTACTCTGTCATGTAGGCAAGCCATGTCCCTCACACGATTGAACTTTGCCACATACTTTGAAGCATTTTTCAATATCGTATGAGAATTAAATATTCCGAGTATTTCTGTTTAGTATCCTATCTTTAATAAAGATATTTATATTATGTAAGGGCGTGTGAACTTGTAATATAACTAGGTAGTCCATTTGGATGACTTTAAACCAATTGCCTCCTGCTCTCGAAATGTAAAAACCGATGATAGTCGGCAGTCAGCCCCAGTCTGAAGGGAGATTTTCCTATTTTTCGTACATTTAAGATATACAATTATATACAAAAGTTATAGAACTTGATGAGCCCTATCCAATGACATAGTTTGTAAAAGTAAAGGATTATTGTTTTAATATTGAAAGGAGTGTTGAAAAGTTAATCTAACTGAGAATCTAACTTTTAACCGAGAGAGAAACTATTTTTTACGAAATTTAATTTCGATGAGGTAAAAATGTTCCATGCAATAGATATTTTGCTCTTGATCCCGCCCCAAACATTATATTGTCTCTCATCCTACCCTTCCCTAAGGAGAAATGGGAGGTTTAATGGGATGAAGACAACTCTTCGTCCCTTTATACTTGCTGTTTCCACTTACTGGTTTATCACCTTCTCACCATAAAAAAAATCTAGTGTTCTAAGGCAGGGGCCAAAATATGGCCCGCGAGCACTTGCAATCCGGCCCGCAGCAGCGAGCTGGACATGGCTGACATCCGGCCCGCCACACCTAACATCATTATAAAATCATAATTAAATAAAATAATAATCAGATGTTTTTATTCAGTAAAAACCGGAATCCTAAAACATATCTATGGCAATCCATAACATACCTACATGTATATGCATATTAATAAGTTTTCTATAACTACGTCGGTCTGAAAGAAATCACCAACAAATCATCCACTATAATATTCCTTTTAGGTCGAGTCTATTTGGATGTAAGCATTTTACTGCCATTGCACCAAGATTGTTTAGTTTGTTACCTGGAATCGTCAACTCGCCTCTTTGAAGATCTTTATGAAGAGAAATTTCATTTAAGCACTTTAGTGCTACTAAAGAAAAAGACCAGGCAATTCTTTATAATACAGAGTACACTGACCTCGATACATTGGGTATATGATAATATTTTAAACAACAAACAATAGATTAAAGATCATAAATTCAAAAGTACTTTTAAAGTACTGGCTCGCTGTTCACCGGAGCGCAAATAAGAAGTAAATTTTTATTTTACTTTCTTTATTTTATTTTACTTTACTATTTTACTATTTTACTTTTTTATTTTATTTTTTTATTTTACTTTATTTTATTTTTACTATTACAAATATAAGCATAATATATATATAATACAATTATATACAAAAGTTATAGAACTTGATGATGAGGTGTACTCGTACATATCTACACTTTATATTTATTTATTATGCATACCTACCTATATATGTATTATCCATATACTTGTTACATGACTGCTGCGACTACGTTCAACTGACCCGCCTTAAATTCATTTGACTTTTCAAATATAGTCCCAATAAATAAGCCTTTGCACAGACCGCGGTCTATAAGGGCTGCTATCGCAAAACACTGATTTACCTACGTCTATTGACGTGTGCTCTGCTTTAAGTTCTTGGTGTTTAAACAACAGTTAACGGTGTTTTATATCAATTAAAAATAATAAAAAAAGGGTTTGCGGAAAAATGAATTTAACAAGAGAACATTTTCGTTCAATGACTTTTTATGACTTTCGTTGCGATCCAAACTAGAAACGAAGTTATGAAACACTTAGTGCCACTGTTTATAACTAGTTCAGTGAAATTAAACGTGATCGTACCCACCTCAGTGACGATGTTAGAGAAGGTCCTGCGACGGCGGTGACTGAGGAAAACATCAAAACTATGCGGCTCAAGATTGAAGCAGACAAACGAACAACATATCAGCAGATCAGTATCGGCATCATTATGTATTGGTATGAGTCAAGTTCAAACTATTTTAAACGATTAACAACGGGTAAGGAAGCTTTGTGCTAGATGGATTACTCACAATATGAGCGAAGCTCAAAAACACTGCTGCGTGGAATGGTGTCTCTATTTGGAAAGGACGGAGTGCTGAAAAGACGATGATTGCCTCTTTCTTTGGCAGATCGAGCCACTTTAGAAAGAACGGTATAACTTTAGAAAATAAAAGAACAGTAATTGCGGACTGGTATGTGAACAGTTTTATTTATTCCCTAAAATTAAGTATAAACTCACAGGAATACGTTTTATAAATGCAGAAGAGGCAGAGCGGCCTTCCGAACGGCTGTTGAAGAGGTGCCTAAGAAGAGTGGGCTGAATGCTTCACACAATGGTTTCATCACATGAAAAAGTGTATCGATTGTCGCGGAGAATACTTCGAAAAGCAATAAAACAACTTCCACCTTTATGTCTGACTAGCTGTGCCCGTCATGCGTTGCATACCCGTCAATTTTTTTGCACATAATATATAGCCTATGTCCATCTGGAATAATGTACCTTTCAAAAATTACAACTTCCTACATCCAAACTTACAAACTTTACCTCTTTATAATATTAGTATAGATTTCATTTTGGACATTCTAAAAACTTTCCGTGTCATCCACGTATAGTGAATACAGATGAGCTTCTTTTCGTATTTTAAATGAACTTAGACATTTACTAAAACTGTGTATACAGGCTAAGAATCATAAGAAAAACTTAAAATCAATGCTCTCGCGACTTTATTTAAACAAATATCTCCGAAGTATTGTCCTCAGCGGAAGGCTGTGTTGTATTTGTCATTGTCGTGTCAGTACTAACATCCGAACAAACTCATTTATTTGATTTGTTTATTACCATATGTACAATGGGGTCAAGATAACTTTTGGCAAGCGCTGGTTAATATTTGAAACTGTTCATATAGTTGTTTTCATAGCCTACATCTAGATGTTACTATGTACTTGTGTCGCCCTATATATATTTTTTTTTTACAGATTAGTGGGCGGACGAGCAAGCGGTCCCACGTGATGGTAAGTGTTACCGCCGCCCATGGACACCTGCAACACCAGGGTGTATGCGGGCGCGCCGCCGCGCCGACCTTGCACCACTGCAGTGCACAGGCCTCCACTAGTAAATCATTTGGGGGTTTCGAGTCGTAATCTAACACGCGAATCCAGTACGAATCGGTGTAAACACACACTCCAGATTTTTCTATATCTGGAGCAGGTTTTCCTCACGATGTTTTCCTCTTAGCTAGTGACATTTAAAAAAATATATAAACTCGGTAGAACGGGCCGAGGATTTGAACTTACGATCACACGAATGTTAGTCCAGTATAGATACCTCTAGGTATCACCGCTCTTGAGGATACTATATGATTAGAAGGTAGAAAGAAGTAGAAAGATGAAGAAAGAAAAACAGAAGGTCAGAAATAGAAAGAAGGTTTTTATAGAAAGAAGTTGGAAGACGAGAAAGCAGTTCACCTGCTGCTCAATCCATACTGTCGCCACCTGACATCCGCGGTACACGCCATCATCAGTCCAGAATGATAAGCATTGGCACTCCTCCGGGATGTGATGCCCACTTTTAGAGATTTTGGAATGGATTTGGAGAAAGATTGGGAAAATGGGGACGTATAGGACAGGATGGAATGGGTTTGGGCTCTGGAGTATCTCACTCACTATCGATACATTGTAGTCCTCTGTGAGAGGTGGGTAACTAGGTCAGTCGAGTGCACCCAAAATCCCACGGAGAATGCATGTTGCAATCCCACAGTCTTGTTAACGTGTTTATAGTTGTGAACAGATCTCTTCAACTCGCTTCAATTCAGTTGTAGTTTTTAAGTTATGCCAAAGAAAGACGTACAATCTGGCAAGTACGTCCATCGCTAATAAGATTTCCGTTTTTACGGAATTCTTGGACGGTAATTAAAATCATTTCCGTTCATTTGTGCAACGGTGCAAGACCGTTTCCATTGCAGTTTCGAATGCGTTTTCTGCAATCTGCATTCAAGTGCAACGTATAATTTAGGTACGTAGACATTCATTCAATGTAGTAATAGCAAATAGAAGCATGCTAGTAGATGAGTTATAGGATAGTTACCATCATTTATAAATAAATGGTCTTTGGTAACCTGTGAGCCCGTAGTTCTTGGGTTAGTGGGAGGAGGACTATAGTTAGTGATGATTAAAGTGATGATTTAGAGTGTAGAATTGAATTAGACAGTGGAGCTCCACGTGCAGCTTGCACGAAAGTGCACATGACAAAAAGGCACGGATAAATCGACGATTCTCAGTTATTAATTTGTCTGTCATATTTATAGGCACCTCATGCTGTCTTCACATTTTCAACTTTTAGTTTCCAAAGACTAGAAGTAATTACTCTAAGCGAAGTAGGATGAGGGAAGGGGAATACAAAGACGATGCAAGTTATGCAAAATATGTATTGCCTTACCCAACATACCATAGTGAAACATTGGCGATGTTTGCTTGTTGTGTTCCGATAGGGGAAAAAGTAACTCCTACAATTCCTGTTAGGTATAAAAGTATCACTGGTCTTTTCTAACCTCCATCGTATACTCCTCACTAGCGCCCCGTCTCGATTTCACTAAGGTGGCATCTGCTCATATGTTCATATGGCATATGTTCATCTGCGTTAGTAGGTATTGCTTTCCGAAAAATGAATATTTTTTAAACTAATTGCAAGTTCAGTAATTTTAAAGTGTACCTCTTACATACCAGGCTACTCTGAAAGTTCGGTTTTGATGTCAAAAACTATGACTATCTATAACTAACTATATATAAACATAAAATTAAAACATTCCAAATTAAAATTTCGCTCCATATTTTTTACGAGCTGAATCAAAATATCGTGTCTCATTCAAAAATGGATATTCGACGGAAACATTTCCGCTCTATGATTTTGAATGTCCTTTAAAACCTGAAGATTATTTTAATAGACTTCAAATGGCGTTTGCAGTCAAGTGCCCTTCTAAGGCAACTGTGTATCGTTGGTGCAATGAATTTAAGCGTGGTCGACTAAGTTTGGCTGACAAAGAAAGAAGTGGTTGCCCTTTAACGGCTGTTACGGTAGGAAACGTGGTGACAGTGAAAATTTTAATTTGTGAAAACAAGCGAGGAGATTCAGGAGAGATTGCAGATTGGATCGGGGTGTATGAAATATTACACTGGTATCTATGAGACAGGAAGATGTCGCTGGGTGCCGCACAACCTCACCGAGGCTAAAAACAAGTTCGTGTCGAATGCTGTCGTGATATTATAACAAAATTTGAAGCAGGGTCGTCTCGGCGCGTTTGTAACGTCACAGGTAACAAATCTTGGATCTACCAGTATGATTTAGAAACTGAGCTGGAAAACTTTTAATCCCAAGTTTTTTCACTTTATCTGGCTACCTGATATCTGTACATTTATGATACTAAAGCAGTATTAACACATAATGGTACGTAGCCACGTGTTTGCCAAACATTTTTACTGCAGTAAGTAACAACCGTCCAAACACAGTTAAACTCATTGTAAACACAGGTCTGTTCGGACTGCTGCTGCACCACGTCAACGCGCCCGCTCACTCAGCGCTTAAAACAAGGGACTTTTTGGACAGTACTTTAACCGGGGTTAAAGATTTATGCCATCCTCCCATTACGTTCCCGACTTGGCAGCTTGTGACATTTTATTTCCCAAAATTAAATTCCAACTAAAAGGGGGGCAGTTCTCGTCACCAGAAGACGCAATGGCTACGTTCGAAGAGGCTGTGAAAAAGGTACCCGAGGAAGAGTGGACTTTGTTTTCATAATTGGTTCAGACGCATGAAACTATGTATAGATACAAACGGAGAGTATCTACTTTGAATAAATGTAATAAACAAAATTGGAACCCGTAGAACATTTTATTTTCTTTTTCACAAAACTTTCTGTGTTCCCCGCGTATAACCTAACAACGAAATCAGTATTTTAATAATGTTAGTATATTGATGTAGCTGCCTCCGTTGCAATATTTAATACAAACATTTCGACATTGTTATTTTGATGTTATGTATTTAATATGGATCTGTGATAATAGTACTGAATTCCTCGATTATGAATCAGCTAAGATCAAAAGGTATCCCTTTTAAGGATACCTATGTTCGAACCTTAGTATTCTTTAATTTTTATTAGTTGCTATCAGTGGACAGGATTTTTAGGCTATGGTGTTCTATCCAATGATCGATTTCGGCCTTGAGTATATGGTTAACTGATCGCCACTATTTATCCGGGATCAGTTATCAAAACATATTTGTAGCAAAGGAATCTTGATAAATTTAACATATTGCGAACGCACAAATATTACAAGAATTCATGCAAATCGTGTATCAATTAAAACAAGTTTCCTCAGGTGGTTACACTGGCCACTTTCCTACCCTTTACGTAACAACCTCCATAATAGTATTTCCCGTTTATAACGTAACAGTTGGTGTAACATGAATGCAATAAACGTTTAACGCAATCTTATATTTTTTTAATACGTTTTCTTGGTAATATTTTAATGCAACACTGGTGTTCTTCATATAACTGGTTGATTAATTAAAAATATAATAACATTGGCGTAAACTGAAACGGCATTTGCTTTTTATTTTCGCAATGTATTATAGCCAACAGTAAATTTAAAGGAAAATAATTATTTGATCTGTGAATTAATTTCTTTGATAAGTCTTATAAATCAGCTTAATCAATACTTAACGGACTTAACATTATTCTACCAGAATTAAAATTATTCTGTTAACGAAATTTGAACGGCACTTTATCACCATTTAATAGATTTAATTAAATGTTTTACAGCTAAATAAACTGGGTTGATTATTGGAGAATCTAATCTGTATACAATTTTATTATTGTACCGAACAAATGATTGATTACTCAGATGCATTTAAACAGCGAATAGAAGTAATTTTATTTCACTGATTATTATGTTCCTCCTATCGTATTAAATGGTACACCTCTAAAACGAATGACCAGCTTCAAATACTTGGGTCATAAACTAGGTGATGACCTCAGGGACGACCTAGACATTGAATGGGAGCGAAGGGCGCTGTCGGTAAAGTAAGGTAATATGCTGACTTGTAGGTTTGCTCGATGTTGTAAAAAGTAAAATAACACTTTTTAAAGCCAATTACCAATCATTTTATTGGAGCAACCTATGGATCAGGTATACTCAATGGTCCTGCAGCGCCCTTCGCATTCAATATAACAACGCCTTCAGAATGTTGCTGCGGCTCCTCCGCATATTATTATTATTATTATACGACTGGTTATTTGACAATTCGACTATCTCAAAAAACTTCTGATAGGTCGGTTTATCGAAAATACAAGTGAATTTCGATTGACGTAGGTGGAGATTAAGCCGCGAAAAGCCAATTAATGTACCAATCTAATGTATTGAGAATTTTATTTTCTCTATCATTGGGACTCGATTAAATTTCATTTTCAGTTACAAATGCATTTTATTTCACCTTTGCATAAAAGAAAGCATATGAAATACTATACAGTAAAGAAAAATTAGATTATAATAAAGTTTTCGGACATGTTCCGTTAAAAATGAACATTGTCTGAGATATTTTTCTTTTTGTATCGCATAATTACTCTTCGAATTGATCAAAAAAGTATTATATGCAATTCACGGTATACCTATCAAAAGTATCTTAAGGTTTAAGACTGTATATTTTGTTAATCGTTTCAGTTTAGGGGTCATCCATAAATTATTACGTCACACGTTAAGGGGGAGGGAGGGGGTCAACAAAGTGTGACATCGTGTGACTGGTGGGGCGGGGGGGGCGGACAAGTCATAAGCTTCGTGACGACACATGTATAAATCTAAAGTATTAAAATTAAACTTCAACTCTAACGAAAAACTTTAAAATATTACCAACTCTATCAATATTATTGTAAGGTTGTTTTAATTTAATAATTTATAAATTTAAAATTGCAAAATATGTGACGTCACACTAGGGGAGGGGGGGGTCACATGTGACAAGGACGGGGGGGGGGGGGGCGGACTCCAAAAATCATGAAAGTCATGTGACGTAATTTATGGATGGCCCCTTAAAACAGTTCATAACAAAAATTACAGCTTTTTCGCTTTGTCCGCTGGTCACACATCTCTTATCAGTCAATCATTGTCGCTTATTAATTTATAATTACGCTAATCAAAAATCAATTAAAACACGAAGTTAAATCATAGCCAAATTTAAATCTGTGCTATTTTATGTATTCTGTGTTTAAATCTCGAATATATACAATATACATCAAATGACTGTAATAAAAAAAGAAATGTATGTGTACGATAAAAGACCTTAAATTGATCTAAATATAAACGTTAGATGAGTGTTACGTTTGTGAGGACTGTTTCCGCTCTGCTTTATTTTTTTTTTACGTAATAAACTCGTTGCGCGCTATGAAACAATATTGCGTGCATTCGTGAACCGGCAGCGTTTCTGAACGCACCCGCGGACAATAGTTCTTTCGAAATACTCGCGCCATAATAAGATAACATTGCCCTTTGTGAAAGAAAAGCATTTTATAATAAATGCATCAAGTGTTGTGATATTTTTGAATTTCAGAAGATTATTTCAGCAATAATGACTATCTACAGCAAAATTGTTCAAATTATATTAGTCAGTGTATAATTTTTTTGGCGAAAACGTGACGAAGAAAACCGGATTTGAGGTTTGTGTCACCTTTTATTTAAAACTATTTTATAATTAAAATAGCGAGTCTAGATTTGTAATCAAGATTATAACTAAAATTAATGACTTAGTTAAAACATTAGTCAGCATAAACTGATCAAAAATTGATAGTTTCAAAGATTAATAGGAACAAACAAACCTACACTACATACATTATACTACACATGATCTTACCGCGTCACTTAAAACTACACTAATGTTTAGTAACTGATTTTTTTTATATTTCACCTAACTCACCTTTCATAAATTTTTATATTAACTTATTTATATAGATTTTGGCCTTTAGTACCGGCATTAAGCGTAAATTGTTGGATTTTGGACTTTTGGCGGGAACTAGAGAAGTGAATTTTTGTTTGATTACTATAAAAATTGTGTATTATATTTACATTTTGTGATTTAATAGTAATAGTTTATTAAACTCCAAAGTGGTTTTTGTGTATAATGTTTGTGATACTCAAATGAAACCATAGGACTACGCTTTTCGTGTGCTTTCAACGAGTCCTCTTCTGTCTTCAGTAAACCTACCATCGCTTTACTGTGCGACTCCTGACTTACTTCGACGGGACTGGACATTGACAGGATACGCTTTACACAGTACACTTTAAAATTGTTTACTGCGAAAAAAACATGACAACTTCAGAATGTACAAATTACACCATTGATATAAAAAAAAGAAAAAAATTGACAAGGGCAGAATGTATAGTACAAATTATACCATAAAAAGAAAAAATCTTTACCTATTGTCTTCTCCTTATTGCTTTATTAGAAATAAAAAGTAAAAATAAAAAATAAATAACGTCCCAATACAACCTTATATAACGTCGGCAGGCAGGGCCGGCAAGTTTTGTTAGGCCCGAGTGGGTAGTTGGCCGGGAGGGGGACAGTTCCTCAAGAAATTGTATATAGAGGAATGACTCATAAACAAGAGAATTTTATAGGAATAAAAACTACAAAATAAAATCTGGAAAACGGTTGACCATGTGGGCTATCCCCAAAACTCCCGCTATTTTAGAGCTCGAACCGCTCGAAAATGTAATTGTTCATACGTTATTGAGTTTGAACTCAAAAATATATATGCCTATATTTTTCAAAAATATGTGTTCATACGCTTTCAAGCTCGAAAGCAAAGTGATCCTAATATTTTAGAGCTCGGAGAGCTCAAAAACATTTTTGTTACAGTATTAATATATCTGAGCTCTTCGAGCTCAAACTTATTGTCCATTGGGACTCGATAGATATCCCTAACAATAGGTACCGTACATTAGCTTATATTAGACAATGGCTCTAAATAACGATGAGGTCGGGATATAATTTTAAGTAAAATAAGATACAAAGAAATAAAATGCGTCTAAACGTGGATTTTCGAGCGACCAGGAAATCTCCATGTCTAGTGAAGTTTACCCATTCGGAAAATTCCGAGTGGGTAGAGCTACCCACTAGACCCACATTATCCGCCGGCCCTGGGCATAGGCCTCCCCTAGTAAATCACTTAGGTGTTTCGTGCAATGTTTTTTTTTTTTAATTTTCGGGCACGCCGGATTTCTTGCGATGTTTTCCTTCACCGCCGAGCTAGTAATAATTTAAAAATCCATACATTTATAGAAAGTCAGTGGTACGGGCCGGGAATTTAAACTCACGACCACATGAATGCGAGTCGTGATAGTCCGAGAGATACTGCTAGGTTGTCACTGCTCAATTTATCTACCATACTCGTCGTTCATTATCCCGCCGCGCTACCGTTGCCCGCGTATTATCAAGCACTATTATTATTTATCCTTATGGCACTAAAAGGTTTTAGTGCAATACCTTTAAGTGCGAGGTAAACTTAATGCATTGTGACAAGTTAAACCAGAAAACATAAGCGTATGCAGAAGAAATTAGTGATATTAATATCAATACAGTTATAAATAAATAATAATAGTATCATTAAAATAAACATTAATGTAATATAAAAATACATCACTACAAAATAATTAATAATAATAATTATTATTAATTAATACTCATATTAATCAACGTAAGTAGATGGAACTTTAACCTTAATAAGAGACAATATGTAAGTTCTTTGAACCTAAATAAATAAATAAATCTTAAAGCGAACAAGCGAGAAAATACTAGTATTTATATAGATTGTAGTAGTTTTACATTCAACAGATAAGTTAAGTCCTTATTATCGTGTAAAGATCGCAGCCACGGAACAGCCTTATAAAACTTGTCAAAAACTTGTAAAATCTTATACTTACAAATCAGGTTTAGCGCTACCTATACTTGTTGTAAACACAGAAAAAAATAACGAATTAATTATAAACCAGCAGCGCACATTAGAGTATAATTTTCGATTTTAAGATTTGTTTAGGTATTACGTATTATAAAATACCTTTCTGCATTTATCTGGTTATAAATCCTTGCCTTCTGCGAAGTCAAACACCTGTTTCTGTCGAGGCGAACCGGTCTCTCGGTTTATCTAAAAGGGCAGTAAGTGTCGACTTCGTGACATAATAGGTAGGTATAGGAAATTATACACTTCCTTAGTTCATTATTATTAAATCTTATATTTTTAAAAAATAAATGTTAATAACGAAGCAGAATCGAATCAAGGTGGAGGCGAGTTTAAACACATGCAGCGGCAAGCCTCAAAGTTGTTAAAATAATCCTCCATTCATTACTATATTTTTTTGCCATTTGCAACCAATAAAGTGACTAAAGTATTGGCATTACAAACTGAAAAATAAAATACAATTGGACAGTAACATTATTCTTGCGGTCAAGTTGGCGTCCCCATTCCATTACACTTCCCGTATTCCTCAATCCCATTCCTTTCCAATTGTTTTTACTACAATAATCCATTTCAAAATGTCCAAATGCAGACTACGTATCCGGGGACGCGCTAACATTTTATGTTTTATGCGTGTTATTCTTGCACGTATCGCGGATGTCCATGGGTGGACAATATCCATTTACCACCAGGTGGACTCTCTGTTCATCTACCGTCTCTTATTCTATAAAACAACATACACGTCAAACCCACAACCCCACACTTTTTGTATTTTGGACGCACAAATCAATTTTATTTTGTACGAGTAGAGTTGCAAATGAAGTTGTTATATAATCCTTACGTGATTAGTACCCACTTGATACATAAATTACATTGTACGGGTACGGGTATTACAGGTTTACAGGTATAGTGAATAGGTATAATTGAAACGATTGTCATCTATTACACTGTTGCGCGAAGGTCGGCTAATTACATAGGAAGCTACTTGTCATTAAAAATAATTTACATGTTCTGAGATAATCATACAATTATACCTGGCCATAACCTGATAGGTGTAGAACATGCATATCCGATATTGTATTCCGATATAGCATAATCTTACGATATTCTAAAAGCTGTGTAGAAAGCTTTGAGAAAGCTGAACTGATTTTGATAAAGTTTCAAAAACACAAATGATGCCCATTATATGTACAGAAACAATAAGAAGTTGCAGGTGAAGTGGCATGTTTGCTTATCCTTGTTATTACATTATAAATGACCTTTACAATCATATAAATAAACTAGGAAAGACTTAGATCCCCAATGAATTATAAGTGCGATTCAAAATCGCTTCAGCTTGTGTATTCGCTTTAATTCTATCCTCAAAGCAAACACATAATTTAGAAATCGCAGTATTTTACCTTGAACTAACAGATATTCCAATTAATTTAACACACAAAGAAGTAGGTTTCTACAATCTCCGAAAGCAAGTTGCACAAACATGGTGTATATTGCAAATGGGTTGTTGGTAACATCAACATCAATTCTATTTTAATATTACAACCTTATGAAATATTTTTAAAATCTGTTTATATGTTTCCTATCGTGTTCATTAAATAATAGGTACAATTTTCATGTGCATGCGGTGCGCGGCGTTAAGTTACAATTAAGTTACCACCGCGCGCCGCGCCCTTGTGGTTGTGAAGTCATGGACTGTAATTATTTATTCTTTTCAAGACTAATTCCTTGAAGTTGTCAAAATAATGAAATTAAAATCAACTTGCAGACTGATTGATGAGTCTCTCTTAATTCAAGTAAACATCTCTTTGTGACAGTGTTTTACTATCTATGGCTCAAAATATATTTTGTCGGTTGCCTATGGCAACACTTTCTATTTTATAGAAGAGATGGCAGACGAGCGGGCGGGCCACATGATGGTATGTGGTCACCGTTTCCCATGGACATTTGCAACATCAAGGGATATGCGGATGCACTGCCGACCTTGCATAGTCCTGTTCAGAACACTACT
This sequence comes from Sesia apiformis, assembly GCA_914767545.1. NCBI lineage: Eukaryota > Metazoa > Arthropoda > Insecta > Lepidoptera > Sesiidae > Sesia > Sesia apiformis. The sequence continues at coordinate 20,286,487 of OU611948.1, read as the reverse complement.
TTATTTTTGAATATGTATCGATTAAGGAAACCTTAAAATTGTTGTAAGGTTAAAAATACAGTAATTTGCTACAGTAATTTACAGTAATCAATTTGCTTTAGTAGTTTTCATATACTTAACTGCATACGTCACAGCCAGTAGACTAACATTGTAGCACAGAAAACGCATCTTTACAGTTTTATGACGTTTTATGACAGTAACAATTAACTTTAGAGTTAGCAATTAAATTACGTGATTAGAAGATTTTTTTGTTATACTCTCAGTTTGTTATAGCCAAATCCTGACTCAAAACTTTAAAACTTATTTTTTCTTTTTTTTTAATTGTTAATTTCTAAATATTTACTTTTTAGTTCATTGTATTAACGCGAGGTGTTAATCAGACATTTTTTTAATTACATAAGTTAAAGTGTGAATAAATATAATTCATATTTATTTAAATATTTTTATTTTCACGCATCAAACTATATTTACATCATGTTATTACTCGTATTTCAGACACATTAACAACCTACCACTGTAATTGTGCACAAATGCCAAATTTGACACAAATTATGTAAAATTATCTGTCGCAAAAAATGTTGTCACGACACTCCATTGTTTGTTACAACATAAACATCTTATTCAAGACTTGACATTGTAAATACGAATTAAGTGGATACTCGAGGCATTCTAAGAAACATTGCAATGATTGCGAATTTCATTTATAAAAATAAAATTAAATTCTTATTATCTCTTTAAAACTCATAGATCTGTAAGCTCCTTTGGAATGCTTTGGAATGGTCCAACAGGTAGAGACCCTTTGGAATGAGTTTACTATAAATGTGTAGTGGAGTACACCTATCGGAACTTATTAAGTCCCTATCCTCTATTGAAGTATAAAAACAAATCCTACTTGGTGCAAAAGTATTGCAATAAAAATAAATAAACGAAATTGGGTTACAGCTACAAATAATAATGAAAAAATAATTTGCTTAGTTTATTTAACTGGGCTATTGACTACGGCACCTTCCATGATCAAAGTCCCATAATTAATTTAGTATTAGGCATATGGTAAATTGCTAAACACTAAATGGACGCTTGTCGCTAGAATGAAATCTCCTAAGAAGATAAGTTCCCCTGTTGTATATACATACATCATTTTGTTAATCTCTTTTTATGTAATAGCTTCGCTCGCGTGCTCACATATCTGTAGAAACAATCCCACGTGAACCTTAGTTCTGAAGCCTATGTCCTTTTCGTGGTCCCCCTAAATAATTCCGTGCAAAATTTCAACTCCATTCGTCGATCACGTGATGTGTGAAAGTATTTCAAGCACACAAAGAGACTCGTTTCAGTTTTATCTATACGAGTATTTGTTATAATTTCCATGTGCTAAAGTATTTAAAATCTGAATATCGATCATAAAATGAAATAGGTTTTGCAAATTGTTGCTACTTTTACTATAAAACTAACTCAGTTTACTCAGTTAGACCAACTGCCCTTGGGAAATAGGCCAGCTAGCATTGTGTTATGGTAAACATTAGCTAAGTTAGTGTAATGTCAATAAACAATTATGGGAATTCTCTGCCATTGTCCTTTGCATGGCATTGTAAGTATAATATGTTAGATCTAAGTAATTATTCTTTGTACTGCATTTCCAAGAAATCAGATATTAATTTGATAAGTCATAAGACGTGTCACCGATGTAAAAACAACGCTATAAAGATGCGCTTGCGCTATTGCAATTGTAATTTTGAAAAACTACAGTTCCTCACTAACTTCTTATTTACTTTTATTATTTGCTTGATTTACTTATCACCAATTTATCACAACTCAACATATAACTTGAGGGGGAGAGTGTACGCTGCAATCCAATAGCCGCTGGGCGCGCTCGACTGGCCACGTTACCCCTCTCTCACAAAAGACTACCTTGAAATGTACTGCATTTCCCACTTGTCTTATTTCCCTAATGTACGTACGTGTTTCAGTAGTGAGTGAGATGTGCCAGAGCCCATTCCCATCCTATCCGTTGCCATTTTCCCAACCCTTTCTCCATATCCATTCCTATATCTCCAAAGGTAGGCAGCGCATCCGGGGGCGTGCCAACGTTTGTCATTTTGGACTAATGTTGGCATGTATCGCGGATGTCTATGGGCGACAGTATCCGCTTACCATCAGGTGGACTGTATGCTCGTCTTCCGTTATTTTTAAATTACTGAATCAATTTGGTCGATCTACGAAATTAACCAAGATATAGATATGACTATGTAAACTTAACCGAGATATACCAATATTGTACCAAATTCTATGTTAATTCGAGCCCTTCATCTAAATACATTCCTACATCTTCAAAGGCGCCTGCCTTCGTGCGCCTTCGTGCATTCGAGGGCATGCCAACGTTTGTCATTGTGGGCTGAAGTTGACTTGTACCGCGGATGTCCATGGGCTACAGTATCCACTTGCCACCAGGTGGACTGTATGCTCGTCTGCCACCTTCTTCCTATACAGTTTTTTGAATTGTTTTCAAAATTTTATATTTATTCATATTTTATATTTGGAATTCGAATGTCATAATCTGTGTAGATTAAAACCTCCCGAAAAATATTTTTTTACTTTTCTTAGTATGTATACATACATAAATAAGTAAAAATAAATTTAATTTCGTCATTCTGTTGTTTGGTTAAAAAAGAAATGTAGGTAAATAAAACACCAACTAATCAATCAAACATTTTTGTTTCCCTATGCATTTTGAAATCCTCATAACATTTGTTTTTTATTGTCGTGTACTCTATCTAAGTACATTGCAAAAAATTTGCGCTTGCGTATCTCTCATCTGCTGCGTAACAAAATTACGACAACAATTATTAGTAAGTGTTTTTTTTCGTGTTAATTTTTTATTAGTGCCTAACACTTGCGTGTTGTTCAGTTTCATAACCAAAACTCAGATAAGTTAAGGTCACTCGCTCACTTTTCGTTTAGCTTCGATACGATAAGTGTAAATAAACAACACGCTAAGGACGCATAGGCACAGAATAACTAATAGTACAACTAGCATAAGGTCAATTTTACGCCTTCACAATATTATTCATAAAATCAGGGATTTTTAACAGATAGCATAGGAAAATTTGTAGAATGTTCCATATCTGTTGCTGAGAAAATAATTAGTAACACTTCTATGTAACTTGCAATATATTGCAAAAGAGAAACAGTTTTTCGTTTGTATATTTTCTAATTTATATTTTTGTGCTATTATATTGCTTTGCATGTGTAAAGTTAGTGACATTGAAATTGAATATCCCGCAAAAGTTAAAAAGTTCCAAAATATTATTCTGAATTTAAAAGATGTGTCCAGAGAGCATTCACTCGAGGAGATGTGTAATTTGTTGTCTTCACTTTTTTTTTTATGTACGAAGGCGGCAGACGAGCATACAGTCTACCTGATAGTAAGTAGATACTGTCGCCAATAGACATTCGCGATACATGAAAATATTAGTCCAAAATGACAAACGTTGGCACGACCCGGGATGCGCTGCCTACCCTTGGAGATATGGGAATGGATTTGGAGAAAGGATTGGGAAAATGGGGAGGGATAGGATGGGAATGGGTCTGGCACATCTCACTCACTACCGAAACACGTACGTACATTGGGGAAATAAGATAAAGTGGAAAATGCAGTACATTTCAAGGTAGTCTTCTGTGAGAGAGGGGTAACGTGGTCAGTCGAGCGCGCCCAGCGGCTGTTGGATTGTAGCGGGCACTCGCCCCCTCCCATACACTGAAAAGTGAAGGGACGTCAAATGATCTAATCTTTGGTTATTAAAATTCAAAGCACTAAATCTTGTTTAGCGGGACAGTAAGCATGCCGTACGCCTCTTAATCGGAATGCGTCATCCAGAGTTCTAGAAATGGGACGTCCGGCGACGATTGGCAACTGTAACCCACCGTAAGCCAACAAACACCATCATCGATGCTTACACTAATCTTACACAAACTTTTCATTGCTTACGCAACATCTACACACACCCTTTAACAAGAATGACAGTCGACAGCATCCGCAGACTTAATCGCACCGTGCACGAAATCGACTAATAATATATGTAACTCTCAAGTTTTTTTATAGAAGAGGTAGCACACAGACGGACGGCCCACATAATAATAAGTGGACACGGACATCTGCTAATGCTATGCGGGTGCACCGCCGACCGCCCGGGATCCTATTCATAGCCCACTTATACGACAGATATATCTCTGAAATCTGGCACGATCTAGTCAAGCCAGCTTCAAAATGGAGACTATTAACCGAATTTTTTTCAACCAAATCAATCACATTTAGGTGGCTACTAGAATTAATGAATAGTACATTCTAATGTGAAGGTTTGCCGGTTTCCAATTTGTGCATGTGGTTGTGTACTCAGATACTGTTTGTATCAATTAAACATAAGGCAGTGGAGGTTAGGTACGTTATTCACGTCAAGGACACTTGCGAAATGCATTCTAGCTTAGGATAACTTCAGCATATAATAGGACGTAAAAATAGATCCATAATAATATATTTATTATAATAATAGGACTATAAAAATATTTATTAGAGTACCTTTTTTATAGTCAGGGCAGCATACAGTCCACCTGGTGGTAAGTGGATACTGTCGTCCATGGACATCCGTGGTACATGCATCACAAACGCTGGTACACCCCGGATTGTGCTGCCTACCTTTTGTGATGAAGAATTGATTTGGAGAAATTATTAGGGAAATGGGGAGGGATAGGATGGGACGGGAATGGGCTCTGGCATATCTCAGTCACTACTGAAACACGTACGTACATTGGGGAATAGAATATAGTGGGAAATGCAGTACATTTCAAGGCTCTAGTAGATGAATCTAAAAAGAAATATCTTATAACATGCTATATCTTATTACAACTGCTTCTTATTACCATCATGCAATGGGTGTCACTCCAGATCTAGATTCCCAGACTGACATCCGCGCCTTGTACAATCATGACACGTTAAGACCAATTCACCCCATAGCAGTCGTGGATTTTAAAACATTTTTCGAGGGTGGAAAAAAAGAAAGGGTAATTTTATTGTCTGGCAGAACCAGTTTATTGTTTAGCAGCATGTGCTAGACAAATTATGTACTCACTCCCTTCGTTGAAAAGGTCCTAACATCGAGCCACTTAATGACCACGAAAATAAGAGACATTGAAGGTCGAATTTAGAATTAAAATGTTAATGACAGCGACGTGTGTCAAGGTCAAGAGTCGCAAAGCAGTGTATGAATTTACTTTAAATTTATAAATATGTGTATATAGCTGTGAATAGGATTTTGCAAGGTCGGCGGCGCGCCCGCATACCCCCTGGTGTTGCAGGTGTCCATGGGCGGCGGTAACACTTACCATCACGTGAGACCGCTTGCTTGTCCGCCCTCTTCTCTATAAAAAAAAAATATTAGATCCTTACCTATGAAATTACGGTTTATATGGAAAAATTCAAATATTTTCTTGTATGAAAATTATATGATGGTATGTGCATGGTATTGCATTTTTAAAAGTTGCCGCTAGTGCGTCGCAACATTTACGCAACGATGCAATCCGTCGCGCTTTGTCAGTCATGCTTCAAATAATGCCCTGCGTGTTCAACTGTTTATAGTTGGTATTTTTCTGCATTTCGTTGCAAGTTCTCTGTTCATTACGCTATATCGTGCCTTTCATTAAGAACTAACTTACATAATTAATGCTTTGAATAAACGAGCGAACCCCCAACAATATTCTATTAAACGGATCTTAAAAAATTAAGGTTAATAACGGTTTTTAAAGTTGGCTGGATTGCACCACGATTGGTGTAATCCAAAGGAAACATTGAGTAAAATAAAAAAGGTTCAGGGACATACGCTTAACAGGCTCATTTAATGAAAATGATGAAAAATGAAAATGAAATTAATGAAGCTGAACTAAACGGAATCATTATTTATTTCTTAGTTTTGGCAAATCATCAAATAGCTCTTTTATGGTATTAATATTAAATTATTGTTATTATTATGTTTAATTTTATTATCTATACAGATATGTGATTAGGTACTAAATCACAAGTCCTGCAGGTACTTAAGAAGTTGCACCATAACTTCAATAAAAACACATCCAATCTAAGGCAAATTGTCAATGTAAAGACATCAACGGGTTGCACAAGTGCGTCTTATCCGCGCGGCGTTATTATAAGTTCTCGATCAATTTTCACCATTTGAAAATAATGTGTTACAGTAAGATTGATAAATGATTGATAGATTGATGTTTGATAAAATAGATTAAGAAAAAGCGATAATACGCAGTTACGTATACGCAGTCAAGCTCGGTTTGGGTCAATAGGCTCACTAATACTAAAGAAAACAATTGAAGGTCGAAGCTCATACAGCGTATTAAGTTAATTTACCATATAAACAAATTATTTAAATGTTTTATGAAGTTATTTTGTTCTTAGCAGGCAATTTCTAGTGTTCGTGGCCAATAGACCACCACAGAAAATTACAACAAGTAGATAATATGTAGATATGGTAGTTCGTAAGATTTTACATGATTATGTTTAAAATAAAGTCCCTAAAACGCGCTTTTGTGTGTGTGTGTATGTGTATGTGCTTGTGTGTCTGCGACAAACTCAAAAAAATCCATAGATTTTAAATACTTTTAATAATACCTAAATCACCGAAGCGTAGAAATAATGATATAAGTAGGTATCTGTGATAATGAGGTCCAGGAAAATACCTCATCGCAACGATATAAACCTAAGACGCGTCAAATAAATGGCAAGTGAGCCTTAATATAAAAGTGAGAATTTACATGAAAATAAGGAAAGAATTAAATATATTGGGAATTAATTTTAAAATTTGTCTTTAAAATAATCGTATTTTAGAAGTAGTGTTTGTAATAGTTTACTTAAGTACGCACTATGTCTGCCCATTTCATTGCTCAACTACCGCGTCCCAGGTTTGCTGGTAGAAATCTCCTAATGGGATAAGCACGCCTTTTGTACGCACTTTCTGTTGTAACTATTTTTATCATTTGTGTGTACAATTAATTGTACAATAAAGTATATAAATAAAAAAAAAATTTTTGAAAATCGGTTTCCTTGGTTATCATTATGTTAAACGTACATTTATTTCGAAGTCGAAGTCTTGAAATGTTTATTACTTACAACAAACAGACCATAACTCTTGACTGCGGTCTGGTATACCGCAAAACTGTATATGAACATCTAGTGAGTATTTTTCTTAGGGCCATCAACTGAGCTTTCTCTACACAAGCCGAGCTATGTTACTAGCAGTGCCCGCGACTTCATTCGAATAGACGTTAGAGTATGTGTGGTTAACTTGATTCCCATGGGAACTTTATTATTGATCTGTATAAAAAGTACCACAAATGTTAACCCGGCAAATAAGCTATAACTATGCCAATCCTGATTATTATACGTTCAATGGTTTTTGCGTTTTATGTCTTCTTGGGCGATAATAATAATTTTAATAAAAGGTTATTTTTCTTGTATCATTTTCGCATGGACATCGCAATCAATATTGTAATTTTGACCCTAGATTGTTTACTATAATATAAACTTATAACGATAGAGCTATGATAATAATTTAAAAAAAACTTAAGTAAAAATCAAGTAACTTAAGTAAGGATATCTATGGTATTCCCGACTCTCATTCGTGACTTCGTGAGTTGAAACCACGCCAGGTATCACTGAGTTTCTACTTAAAATACGAATTTTTAAATCACCACATGCCCAACCTTGAAGGAAATCGTCGTGAGGAAACCCGCATGTCCGAGAATTTAAAAAGAAAACCATTTAAAAAGAAAAAAAGAAAACGGGACTTCCCGTAATGGATTGTGGCCCGAAACCCCCTCGCGATTACCAGGAGAGATTATATAATCCTAACATGTCCGTTTGCAGTAGGATGTTACAGGCTGATATCGATATTCGCTCTTAGATTACCAATTACCAATAAATGTTTTGTAATGTAACAATTTTTTCAATAGAATTATATTTCAATAGATGCTAACATCATTCGTATTTTAATGCATAAATGTAATAAAGTTACTTAATTAACTCTTTGAATACTAAGAAAATATTAATACCTGTAATTTTTATTTACATTTATGATCTAAAAATTTTATTTCTAAGTTTGTAAGCTGTAAAAAACATTATCTTTCTACACTATGCCACCTTCTGAACAAAGTTTTAGTTCGTTACAAAAATATTCCTAAGACCCACTCGTTCGAATGGTTAACCTTAAAACAATGATCTCACTCCAAACCGGTATATAAAAGCAGGTTACATTTACGTAACCCTCACACTGTGTGTTATGTTTTTTGTGTTTTTAGTGTTCCGCATACGACTTTTAACAACAAATTTTAACTGAATTTCCCACTTTCTCATTCCTCATTGCACGTGGGAACGTGCAATGAGGAATGAGAAAATGGGAAAATTTTGGGAAAAAAAGGGTTGGGAAAATGGAGAGGGATAGGTTTGGATGGGAATCCAAACCTATCCCTCTCCATTTTCCCAACCCTTCTTCGAAATCCATTCCTAGGTACACTAACTGATGTGTCAATTTTTACTCTTAATTTGTAGTTCTCTTCATTTTTACTTCACTTTTTACTCAATACGGTGTCTTAACGTCTGTCTGTCGTTCCTTTGTCGTTGTAAAGAGGTGAAATGTTGAAATTATTAGATATTGAGATATTTTTTTTAAAACTAATATTTGATTCATTACTATTACACTAAGATTATACTATTACATTAACATTAAGATATTAAGATAATTTTATCATTTATACGAATGTTTTTATTAGGAATATACAGAATTCATGAGTACCTACATAACGATAACCACAAAGTGATGATTTGTGGATTGAAAAAACCATAACGAGTTTTTCCTAATTACGTAAGTGAACTATCAAAGTTGATGTATGAGTAATAATATAAAATATTATAAATAAAATCCATATTATACAGCATAAAGTACGGAACACTTTATCACATAAGTCCAACTCGAACTTGACCGTTTTCAATGCCTGCAGTCTAAGGCCATTAAACCTACATTTTGGGAGACTGTCAATTCAGAAGTTTCGTATGATGACCGTGATTCAAAATTATTAAGGTAACATATTGCGTAACATACTATCTCCGATACGAAATGTCTGCTTCACGAGATTAGGTGGGTGTGGGTGTAAGTTACTTCACATTCACAAGACTACCCTAAAATGTAGTACTGCCAGGGCCGTCTTAAGTCTATTCTGCGCCGGGGTGCGGGAGTGTATCCTAAGACAGTCAAACATCCTATTGTGTATCCTATGACAGTCAAATATCCTATTGTGTATCCTATGACAGTCAAATATCCTATTGTGTATCCTATGACAGTCAAATATCCTATTGTGTAATTGTTTACTATAGCGTTATATTTTTTCATTACCTTTAAAAGGTGAGCGCCCGGGATGCACCGCACCCCTTGCACCCCCTGGTAAAGACGGCCCTGAGTACTGCATTTCCTACTTTATCCTATTCCCACAATCTATAGTTTTGCTAGAGACCATTATCATTCTATGCTATCCCTCTCCATCTTTTCAAACCATTCTCCAAATCCATTCCTAAATTTAAAAAGCTGGGCAGCGCATCCGTGACGTGCCCACGTTTGTCATTCTGGACTGATGCTAGCATGTATCCACTTACCACTTATCCACTTACTGTATCCTCGTATGGCGCTTTCCTTCTATAACTAAAATAAAAACACGCTTTAACAACTGATTTTTAAGGTAAACAATAAAAGTAAATGTGAGAATGTGCATTTCTTTACGCCATTGTCATTCCATCTAACATAAAGCGCTTTACGCTTGTGTTCTGTGAGTGTGGGGTAACGTTCAGCGGCCGTGGGATTGCAGCGTGCACCCTGCACCTCTCAGTTAAACAGAATCTTGAAACAACGAAATTTTAAATTAGAAAATCTTAATCTAAGTTCAATCTTAAGCTCAGCCCTCAGCCTCACGGTATTATGTTATATTCCATTGGTATTACGAGTATATCTTTTTTGTTAAGACACTTAGTAATCGGATTACTATGTAAGTATAAATAGTAGTGCGATGATATCAGGTAGTTTAACACCAGCAAGAGTGCAATATTTATCTTTAACGAGATCTTATAAACATAAAATTGTACTGAGGTTCGTTCCTCGAAGATTTACTTGTTAGATAAAATTATATTGCATTTATTTAATGTTGTACAAGTTGCGAACTAAACCATGCCCTTGTTGCCCTTTGTTAGCCAACGAAATGTTTCTCGTGGTTCAGTGAAACAAAAACGTTTCGTCTTACTAATATTATACATTTGAAGGCAGGTTCGTTCATTTGCTACCAAATAATTCTACAGTAAATCAATGAATTCTTACCAACATAACTTTCGTGTTTTATATTTATTTTATATACTGTGAATCGGGTCATAAACGCGTACATTTAAAGGTTTCTGTTTGTGTACGTTTCGATTCAGGGCCATTCCTGAATATCGATAAACGAATGAATGATGTCAGGATTTAGTAAACGTGAAAACAATCCTGAAAATTTGTAAAAGGTAATTAAAAAAAATTATAACTATTTGAAAGGTGGCCCTCAATGGAGGTTTACCATATTAAATAGAAGTCTGGAACCGGTACTGATTTTTAGTACAAATTTGGTCGAAACATTTAACCTAAAGTATAGGAAACACAACTGTGACACAAAAAAATTATAAAGGTATTTTACAACTTATTTGAGTTTTATTCAATGCGAATTAGAGGAGAAGCTAAGTTGTAAAAACTATTACCCTTCACTAAAATTCAGTAAAAGTTTACTTAAAGTTTGCAAAAATAAAAAAAAACTTACGTAATAAACATAGTTTTCAAGTAATGACCATGATAGCCGAGTAACTACATGGATTTTTTTATAGAAAAAAGGCGGCAGACAAGCGTACAGTCCACCTGATGGTAAGTGATATTGACGTCCATAGACATCCGCGATACATCGCACGCCCCCGGTTGCGCTGCCTACCTTTGCAGATTAAGGAATGGATTGGGAAAATGGGGAGGCATAGGATGGGATGGGAATGGGCTCTGAACAACAACTATAAATTTTACTAAAAAAAATCACTAAGATTCTATAAGATAATTTTGTTTGTCGAGACACTATGTAGGTAATGGGATATTAATTAGCCCTACAACTTTTGTGAAAATTTGTACTGAGTAAGATGACCATAATTTTTTCATATTTTGGAATTTTTATGGGATCAACCTGTATTATGTTGCCGAGCAGATATTTTATCGTATTCTTGTTTTCCTATTTCTAAATATTATACGAGCATATACGAGTACCTACAATAACAGCAATTCATGTTATTATATTTATTTTTCATCATAATCATGATGACAAACCTAAAGTATAACCAACGGGACGGCTCCACTTACACAAACCGAAAAAAGGGCAAGTTTGATTTTTGATTTAGAGAAACAGCGTCAGCGTTTTTAGCACTATCGGCCGTGGTTGATTAGAGGCTGGTAATCTACGACTGAGAACAGTTCTATCGGGTTTTTGCGAGCAGTCGGCACTACATCCGCATGTCCCCTAGTGTTACAGGCGTCCACGGGATGGCATACCATGAAAACCTTTTATTGGGATCACGCTGACCATAAAAGTTAACGAGGTCACCAAATATATGATTTAGCACTTATCTGTTAAGTATGCAATATATGCACTTATAAGTTCATGAGTCATGAACTCATGTTATTTTAATATTTTTTAGATAACTGTTGATATATCACTACCATCGTTAGCTACTTGTGAAATGGTATGCTAAAGAAACATAATACGAAGCGATGTGAATGTGTGAAACATATTTTTATTCATTTTTAGTGCTAATGTTATTCATTTTGTTATTCAGAATTTTGTTCAGAGAGCAACCTCCAAAGGAAGTGTATGAAAATCCTGGCGAAATCTTCTTCACATTATTTCTACTTCAAACATCTTTCTTCCCTCATAACTGTCTTTATACATTTAAATTAAAATAATATATTGCACAATCTAGCAAAAAAAATTGTACTGAAGCAGTTTTCTGTGAGAAGACCACAATCAGGTTTTTGATTCTGCGATGCACCTACTGAACATTGTGTCTTTTTTATTGTGTCAATAAAAATGGCTTATTATAAAATGAAATAAGCCGATGATCATTTTCTTGGCTTTTTAGTGTCGGCCAAGTTTAGCACCGCCCCATGTATTCCCGTGGGTGCCGTAAAAGGCCACAAGCCCTGAAGAGCTGCAAAGAGCAAAGAGTGGACTCGCCAATCCGCTTGACCAGCGTGGCTTTGGCTATCTAACCCTCATAGACAAGATAATGTGCAGATCTGGTAATGGATCTTTTCGACGCCACTGAATTGAAATTTCTACTTTTTTAGATATTAACAATGACGGACGCAGTGGAGGGTGGGGCCTCCTTAGCATGGCGGTTGCTCGCGACCCTCGAAGGCGGATCGCTAATACTGGCCACTTCAGCACTACTGCTGTATACAGCCAGGAACAGGGTAACTAAGAAACATAGTAGGAACGTCCACAGTGTTCTTGTAAGTATGCAAGTATTTAATTGGAACTATTTAAGTAATAATTATTCCGAAATAAAAATGTGTATTGATTCTACTGTTTCAAATATTTTCAGATAACAAACACAAAAAGTTTATTGGGAAAAGAATTAAAAAGACAGCTGGAAGGGCACGGATGCATTGTAACCACAGATACAAACGGAAGCATACGAACAAACGGAGCAGCAATCAGCGAAGAGAACGGAGCGACAGTAGACGCATTAGTAGTTGTGGGTGCGGAGCCGAAGTCTGATGGTCTGGATGGAATAGCTGAATTAGTGTCTGATGATGTGTATAGTAACTTAAAGGTAATTGCCTATTTGCTTACTCTTCAAATATTTCTCGTATTTTAAGCATATATACTTTCCTATTACCTGCACAAATGAAACCTAGGACCAGGGGGTCTACTCTGATTTTACGATTCAGATGTTTCGGGCCCGACCGAAGTTCCAACGAACGAAGTGCTATAACACTACTCTCACTTTCCTTCGTTCGTAGCTCTATATATCGTGTAATACCAATTATTTAAAAGGTGAGATATTGTTATCGTCAAATTTGACGTTTGACCTCCAAGTATCTTCTGTCAAAATCTATATTACGGTTGTTGTCTCGTGCGATGGGGATAGTTTCAAATGTCAAATTAAGTTCGATATATCGTAGTGAATATTTTCGTGGTAGGAATCTACTGAAATATTGGACGAAACTTCGTTTTTCGTGTTTTCGGAGTAGACCCCCAGGATCGAGTTGCTAAAGGAAGAGACTGGATTGGTATGACCAGTAACCAACCCTTTCTTCATCCACTGACAGTTTCCATTTACGATTCAGTGAAATATCTACCTAACACTTTATTTCTATCTTATACTTATACTCGTGAGGCACACTGCAATCCAATAGCCGCTGGGCACGTGACTGGCCACGTTACCCCTCTCCCACATTAGACTATGTACCTTGAAATGTACTGCATTTCCCACTTCTATTTTGCCAATGTCCGTACGTGTTTCGGTAGTGAGTGAAACATGCCATAGTCCACTCCCATCATCCTCCGAATGTGCATCCGGGACTAGCAACTTTTGTCATTTTGGACTAATGTTGGCATGTATCGCGGATGTCCATGGGCTTCAGTATCCACTTACCATCAGGTGAACTGTATGTTCGTCTGCCGCCTTCGTCCATAGAAAAAACTAAAAAAAAACTCAATAACTAATTGTATTTATTCTCTGCCTCTGGTGAAATTTTCAGTTTAGTGCTTTCATAACTGTTATATGTATTTCGCAGTTACTGGAGTCTCTGTCCACCGTGGTGCGGCCAGGCGGGTGCATGGCATGGGCGTGCGCGGGCGCGACGAGCGGGGCGTTTAGTGGAGCGAACGCCACCTTTGACAATGTACTCAATGCGAGTTTACAACACGTTGCTAATAAGTAAATAACATATACTGAGACTTGACTTTCTTGTTCTCGTCTTCTTCTTGCCATCCCACGTTAGGAGCAGAATTTCCATCACAGTTTCTTTTTCTGTAGGATGAAAATGTATATTATCGTTTTTTTTGGTTACCCACTGGCATATTTCTTTAGCCGCGTACAAACTACATGTCATACACTTTGTCATATGTATTTAAACAAATATTTTGTCATTTAAATACGACAAAGCATGAGGCATTTTGTAGTCTGGTCAATTTCTCAAACATCGAGCATCAAACGATCGAAATAAAATTGTTTATTTTATATCGTTCCCTGAAATATTACATTCAGGAATTACAGGAATTACTAATTTACTGAAATATATATATTAAATAAATTTTTAACGAAAGCATAAGTAGGTAATATATTCTGAAAATAAAAATAAACAGTGATTGTTCTTTTTGTTTTGTTACCTGTTCGTTGCAAGCGCCCCAACCTTGGCTACGCCTATGTGGAGTGGTGCTATTCTAATGTTGGCTGACACCACACCGTTAGAACATAATTGTTTGATAAATGTTTGTGTAATCAGAATCAGTTTAAAATACGAGTATAATCGCTTCTAACTCCAGATCGCATTGTGAGCCGATTTGGTTAGGAAGGTGTGAGAACGTGGAGCGCGCGGTGGAACGACTGGTCGCCGCTCTCGTGCCTTGCGCCACGCAACAATCCGCATATACCATCAGGTAATAAAATAAAATGAGATGCTGTAACAATACTTTTTTAATTATTATCTTTTACCGAACTTCTGGCTACTAATCCCTAAGAATCCTTACTGGCCGCTAATACAAACCTGCTTGCGTTCTACTCATTCATTAGTTACTAGCGGTGCCAGGGAGTGATTCCCGTGGGAACTCTGTAACGGATCGGAATAAAATGTACCCTAAATGTTAATCCACACTATAAACTATAACTGTGCCAAGTTTTATTAAATTAAGTCCCGTGGCTTTTGCGTGAGGCGCGTTCAGACAGACAGACAAAATTTTCAAAAATTGTAAACTAAACAGTAGTGTACATTTATTTCATGTACAGACACGGGCTCTGTTACGATTTTATTATATGTACAGATTTAAAGTTCATTGCACAAATAATTGGCACGTTACAAAAGGCGGACTTAATGCCTAATGGCAATCTCTACCAGTCCACCACCAGATTAAACAGACCAAGGGTGGCCGACTTGTTTAGAAGTGTTCTACTTAAAAAAAATCTCACCTCTTGCGATCGACTTAATTGTGCTTTAGTGGTATGAATAAAACAATAATTAGATAGCTATGAATATCAATAATATGATAGTACAATTAATATCAAAGCGCTTTCATTTCTTTGATAATGTCAACCTTAACGAAAATTTTGATACCGGCCAAAAAATTTAATTTCATTTCGCGATCGACCGGTCCATCGCCAAAGACAGACAGATCGACTTGTTGGCCACCCCTGCTGTTGACGATAATATGGTCACTAGAACACAATATTAGATTCATTCAAAGTAATCACCCAGTCTCCGTGTGTATTAAGAATAATTCTTCTATGCTTTAGGTATATGTTAAAAACTATCACTAACTTTTATGCTTCTTTTTTTAATTCGTTGTAAATTTCAAAAGTTTCTATTGTTACCTCGTTGATTACTTTTCTAAACAGCGACTTTTTTACAAGCTTTTATTTAACTTCACCTGTTAGGTTAGTATGTTTGGGACAAATCTTGTAATCCAAATTTGAACCACTTCCTCTAAACTTACGACTTTGAAATTTTGCATGCTTGTTCAGTTCTGATGGCAATACACTAAAATAATATAAATAACCTGATGCTGCAGCCAGGATTGTCTCATTCCCGCTCATTTCCCGTTTATTGAACTATGGTTCGTTTCCGGTCTATTAACCGATATATTATTGAATTTGTTTATCCATCAACAAGGAAACCTTCTGCGTGAGACATTAGTCGTCTACTTATATTGAATTGAGCCGTCCGCAGTCAGGCGGATTTTAAATACGTTTTTTTTTGTTTCAGAAATGCTGCCAAAAGAGTGAGCGAGTACCTCTACAGATGGCTGAAAATTGTTAAATGAAAGTTCATTTACTTTTAAAAATAGTATATTTGAACACGGAATGTGTTATTCCGTTTGCTGTTAGGTACAATCGGAGACACGGATGTTGGGGTCTGAGCGAAGTGGTGGGGATAAGAGCGCGCATGTACAGTTCCGAACAAAATTGTTTATTTACAAATAATAATTAATATTTATTTTTACAATTATTTATATTATTTGCAATATGCGGTAGTTTTATTATATTACTAGCTTTTGGCTGCGACTCCGTTTGTGAGGAATCTTGGTATTTGGCGGAATATTTTAAAGAAATTGAATGAGTTTTTAATTCTTTTTTAATATGGATATTATTTTTTTAATTTAAAAAAATAAATTAATTACATGTTATACTCGTATATATGATAAAGAATATTAATTACTTACTTTAATTTAATAGCGATGAAACAATACAGAATAAACAATCGGGTAATGAAGTACACAAAATAATAATACATATATAGTACTACGACATAAAGACATAAATACCTGGTGTACGATACTTACTCCTTCATCAGCTTCTTTTTGCATATATGTACTTATAGACGTCATAAATTAATTTCCTCGCTTACTTTCGTAGTCCCATTTCGTCGCGGCGTTATTGATTTTAATTAAAAACAATTCTTAAAATATTTAATATATTATTTTTAATAGATATTATTAAAAACAGAAATAATAATTTTTCACTCGACTGTACTGAAAGGGGCGTGACTACGACTGATGAGCTAATCGGCGAGCGTTGCGGTGTGCCGCGCCCGTCTCGCCTCACTTCATACCGCCAAACAGTCCTAAAAAGGTGACATTGAGACCCCAAGATCGGTTGAGACCCTATACAATGTTTTATACCTATCATAGTTTGTACTTTTTTTTCTTCTGAATGGCTTTTTGTATTGTGGTATAGTATCCACAATTATTTCGCCAATATCAACTTCAGACAAAGAGAGACAACACTAAGATATATTCTAACAACATAGGACAGCACATTGTTATTTTGTTAAAATATAGGTCGGAGAGTTTCTTTGTATTTTCTATAGAAATTCAATACATTTTTTTAAAAGTTTAATTACATTTAGTATTTATAAATATGTGCAACCGCTTCTCCCGTAAAAACCGAACTTTGTAGGGGACATTTTAACTAAGCATAATCTTATACCTCGGGATGCAGACAGCAGCCCTTACGCAATTATGGTCAGCCAGCTTAGAAGCGTTTGTGAATAATAAAGGAAATCATGCTAGTTTTTAGTAATCCGGTTTTCAAAAAGGTTTAGTATCCAGTAGGTACCTAGGTACTAACTTAATTTCTAGATTTTTGATGTATTTTTGACAATAAAGACTAATAAAAATATTTAATAAATTTAATATATTATTTTCTTTAATACCCCTACGTTTTGTACTTTGATAAACAGCAGTAATTTGTAGAATGCTACAATTTTTGACATAGATTCATGATTTACCTATATTTTCTATTTATTTATAGAAATAAGGCTGCAGACAAGCATACAGTCCACCTAGTAAACAGTGGCTCTGGTGGTACTTAGAACATATATAAAGTGTTTATCTGTATCTACTTTTAATAATACTTTTAATTTTATTTTTAGAGGGCTACTGTTATACAGTGGCTACACCTACGTTAACGTCTAACACAATAATTAAAAAACGAGCAAAACCACGCGTTAAAATCGCGTTGGTTACACTTGTATTTGATGTCTATTAAGAGGACGTTCACAAAATTTGCTCCAGAGAGGCAATAAAAATGAATTTTTGATGTTCTAATTCAGAGAAATAGAAAGGTTTCTATAAACTTGATCTTCTGAATTACTTAGACCGTTCCTTGATATTGTACATAGCGGCCTTAAATTTTAGATGTAACGAATATAAATTACTTATTTTAGCCGATTTCCGAAAGTAGTTTTTCGTAAAACGCTCAGAGAGTTAATTTTGATCTCTTAATACGTAATTACACTGAAACAAACACCGTATTCAAAAACTGTTTTATGTTTGTTATGTATTCTTAATGTACACTACGGCTTTAGTTTTTCGATATTTGACCAAATATCCAAGTTATAACATTACTTTTCACTACATAAAATTTAAAAAATCCTTCCTAAAATAGTCCGATTTTCTCATAATTTTAGGCTTGTACTTAAATTCTTATACTTACACTATAAAGTTCACACCTTTGGCATACGACATGTCATTTGATAATAAAAAAAATAATGCAATAAACAATAAAATTAAACAAATAAAAGTTGTATATATTTGCTTGCGCTCGAGGAGCGGCCTCAGTGCCGCGCGAGCGCTTGTCGAGGTGGGGTCTGCGTCGAACGTCGTTTTCCAGAATTTCGTGCCACGCGATCTATCGTAGCTGTATAGTGCGACCAATCCGTTTTGACCACCTAAGTAATAATAATTTGATAAAACTATAATTTTATTAGCAAAAGCTCATTTTAGTTTGTTTTACCCGACTGCGCAAAAAGTAGGGTAATGTTTTTGGTATATGTATATATATGTCCGGTTTCTTGGGCGCTCGCTGTAGCCTGAATGGCTAGATGGATTTAGATGAATGAGGTGTCGTTTGATTCGTTTTAATTGTGGGAGTGATATAGGGTTTGTTTTATTTCTTTATATTAGTTTAATATGAATTACTTTAATCAAGAGTTTTGTTTATTTCTATTATGGGTCGAAAAGGCACTGTGTACAGATGTGTTACAAAGAGAAAATATACATATGAATTAAAAAATACAAACCAAGCAAGGTAATATCTTTCGCAAAATAACAATTTAATATTGCTTTTACATACTTCGGAAATTTATAGTAACTTTGAATGCAACTGTTTCAGAAAGAAAAAGAAATATGAAAATGCCATGAACAAAGATTCCTTCTTATCACAATTATGGGATACGGAAGACATTGACATGAACCAAGTTGATTCGCTAGTTGATTGTTGATTTTGATTTTATATTATAAAGCTAATGTTTAATTGCCGTGTTTCTTCTTCTCTTCTATTATGCAATCTATACTACTAATAAAAAATGCATAATTATTTCAAGTAGCAGATCATGTTGTTGAGGGACGGAGAATAATTGATTTCCAATACTTTATGAGTCAATTACTTGAAATTGAGAAACATGGTTGCAATTCATGAAACATGAACATGAACATGAAAAATTCGGTTGCAGACTGAATAATTTGAAATTAGTGCAAGAGAAACAAAAAGGACTCGTCTCAAAATTTTCTTTTGAATGTCGTATGTGCGGTTCTACTTTTGAATTGAAAACATGCGACGATAATTGTCTTAAATTTGATGCAAATGCTGGAGCGGTATCAGGAGCCATTCTAATAGGAATAGGCTTATCGAATCTCAACGAACTCAATGCTTCGATGAATTTACCATCTATGCCATTCCGATTATTTAGCTCTACACATGATGATATTGCTGAAATATGGCGTATAACGGCTGAAGAGTCAATGAAACAAGCTGCCAAACAAGAACAAGAAGCTGCAATATTACGTGGTGACGTCAATGATGCAGGAATAGCAATGGTGCCAGTAGAAGCTGATGCATGTTGGAGCAAACGATCTTATAAAACAAATTATTCCGCTTTATCTGGTTGTGCAGCAATAATTGGGGAACATACTGGAAAAGTCCTGCATATTGGAGTTCGTAACAAATATTGCGTTATCTGCGCTCGCGCCTTTAAAAAAGGCGTGTCTGCAAGAGAGCATAATTGCACAAAAAATCACTCTGGTTCATCTACCAGTATGGAACAAGCAATTCTGGTTGAAGGTTTTAATTGCTCGATAAAGGAAAGAAACCTTATATATAATATATTAATAGCTGACGGTGACTCGAGTACTTACAAAAGCATTCTCGAAAGTAGTCCTTATCCTGATGTGCTTGTACAAAAAATAGAGTGTACCAACCATTTGTTGCGCAACTATAACGGAAGAAACATGCAATTGCAAAAAGATACTGCTTGTTGTAAATATTTTTGTAAATAATTTCCACGGCGCTATTCAATCCACCGGGCTCGTAGAGTGGCGGAGCCGGAACTATCGGATGATGGGATCACGTGAATAAAAGGTCTTGTGTTGATTTTCTTAATTGGCTTTAGGGCTTGCGGTGGTGTTCGAGACGGTGCTAACTTTGCTTCATATAGAAGACGTCCGTAGACGTAGTGGATTTCCCTTAATGTCCTTCCTTAGAAGACGTCTGATGACGTATTGGATTTCCCTTGCTTCTTTTAGAAGACGTCTGGTGACGTATTTGGAACCATTGTTCCTATCTTATGAGACGTCTGATGACGTATTTGATTTTATGTCGTTTTGATGTTATTTTCCAACCAACCAACCGGGTCCTCCGCACTCTTGCGCACTTTCAGCGCGCGAGCGCAGGTACGAGCGTGAGGAACCCCTCGTACTCGGGCGTCATCTCAGGGGGCAACAGCTCCCCTGGTCGTTGGTTGCTGACCTGTGTCAGCTTATGTTGGCCTTGAATATCGCCACCCTGTACTGTCTGACCCTAGGGTGGCGGTGATTGCAGGAGCTCGCGAGGCAGCGGACGTCCGTCCGGCGGCCGCGAGTGCAGAGGCGCTAGATTTCTTAGGTGAGTATGTGGTCCATTATCGGCGCGGTTGTAAAGGCTCCGCGCCAATTGGACCACGAATTCTTCTATCGAAGGCATCTGCACGTCGCGGGCGATGACGTCATTGCGTACGTAACGCCCCGCTCCTACGATTATACGCAGAGCAACGTTCTGCTGGACCTGCAGCCGTTTGCGCTGTGTTTGGGAACACAGCGCGTACCATGCCGGAGCAGCATATGTGAGACGCGAGCGGACGTAGGCTTTATAGACCCTCAGTCGCATTCGGAGAGGCAGTCGTGATGCCAACACAGGCCTCAGAGTCGCTCGTGCAGCCTTCGCCTGGCGGACCATTTGGTCCACCTGCGGAATCATGCGCAGCGAGCGATCAATGTGGCATCCGAGGTAACGGACAGAGGACTCCCATCCTACGTCCTGACCTCGGAACTTGAGCGGTGGCGGCATGGTACGTTTTAGGCCAGTAAGCAGGGCGGCCGTCTTCGAAACGTTGACGGCCATTCTCCACTTGTCCAGCCAGTCTGGCAGCAGGTCCAGGACACGTTGCATTTTGTTGGCAGCAATATTAGCTCTGCGTGAAGATGTAAAGAATGCGCTGTCATCGGCGTATAATGCCAAGACAGCGTCTTCCTCCCACTCCTGCAGCTGGGCATGTAGAGTGGGGATGTCGTTAGCGAACGCTGCATATAGACACGGCGAAAGGCAACTCCCTTGTGGTACTCCTGCAGTAATGGGGCGTGGCTGGGAAGCCACGTCCTCGAGCGAGACGTAGAAACTTCGACCCTCGAGGAAGGACGCTACTATCCGCACAATTGCAGGCGGCGTCCTGGTATCCAAAAGTTTGAAGAGCAACCCCTCGTGCCATACACGATCAAAGGCCTTCTCAATGTCTAAGAAGACTCCAACCGTGCATCGGCCCCGGTTGCTCTCTGATGCCAGGTGATGTAGGACACGCGTAAGCTGGAGCGTTGTGGAGTGGTTGCTGCGAAATCCAAATTGCTCCGCCCTTATTGGGAGATGCGGACGGAGACGTCGCAGCAACAAACGCTCGAACAGCTTAGCAATGTGGGATAGCAGAGTTATGGGACGGTAACTCGAGGGCTGACGGCGGTCTTTTCCCGGTTTCGGGAGGACTATGACTTTACCCAGCTTCCACGATGCAGGGAAATAGCCAGTGCGAAGTATGCCATTGAACAGTCTGGTCAATGCTGCCAGACCCTTCTTAGGCAGCTGCATTAGCGCCATCGTTGAGATGTCATCTGGACCCGGCGCCTTTCGCCTATGCAGGCGAGCAACTGCCTTGCGCAGCTCTGACGGGGAGATAAAGTCATCTCCCCGGAGCGGAGGCGCCGGAACACACAGGAATTCTCTAACGCGGCGTTCGACGTGTCTATGGAAATCGGCGGCGGCGTCTGCGGCAGAGTGAGGAGTAAACTGTTCCTCCATGTGGTTGGCAAGGATTTCAGCCCGGTCCATGGCAGCGTAACAACGTTTACCCGCGCTGTTGAGCAGCGGGTAAACGGGGGCTGGAACTTTAGTCAGCTGTCGATTGAGGCGGTATAGGCTGACATCGTCTTCTGCCGCCCGGTCTATGATATCATTCCAGGCGGTACCACGGAACGCCTTAACCGCATTCGACAGCTGCTCCGTCAGGCTGTTGAGTTCACGCTTAACCCGCGGACAGCGAGAGCGCGCCCAGAGCTTTCGTAGTGCGCGTTTGCGGCGTAAGTCGGCACACAAGTGTGGCGGCAATTCCTCTCGGCGGTAGGTCGCGGAGGATTTTGTTGTAGCTGCGGCCTTCGCGGCTTGGATTCTTGTAGTGATATAGGACGCAGCTGTTTCCACCTCCTCCGGCGTGGAGAGAGTACCGCGGAGGGAAAGATCGGATAGCGCCCCACTATAGGTGCGCCAGTGCGTTTTATCTCTGGGTGCCCTTGCGGCTGTAAAATCCGCCGCGAGGCCAAGCGTGATTAGAATGGGCAAATGTTGCGTATCCAAATCATATAGTACGTCGACATGGACCGGACAGTGGAGGGCCTGACATAAGGCCACATCCAGGACGTCCGGGGAATACCGTGGGTTGGCGGGCACATGGGTGGGCGCATCCGGACCCACCACCTCGTACCCTTGGTTTTCGGAATCCTCGATGAGCCACCTTCCCGCGGGGTTAATCACACGGGAACCCCAAGCCGGGTGTTTGGCATTAAGGTCCCCTGCCACGAGTGTAGGCGTGCTTCCATCGAGTATTTTTCGGATGTCCTGTTTGTGGAATGGTGATCCGGGGGGTCGGTATGCGGCAAACAAACGGAGTTCCGCGCCGGCGGCATTCACTCGGACCCCTATGGAGCGAGTAGAGGTGAATGGCGGCAGGTCCAACTCTTCGTGTATTAGGTCTCTCCTCACGAGGGCAGCGGTGCCTCTGTATGGCACTCCCTCGGGTGATACCTCGTCGCGTCGATACACGAAGAAGTTGGGTAGACGGAGGTCACGTTGAGGCGACAATTTGGTCTCGCCCAGTAGAACAACATGGATGTCCTGCGACTGAACGAGAGTTCTCAGATGGTGGAGATGTCCCCTGACACCCCCCGGATTCCAATATATAATTCTAAGGTTGCCTCTGCTGGCCATTATAAAATGGTGTCAGTTGTGCCAATCCACGCGCTGCTGCCGTGGCCAAATCGGCGCCGGAGCATGCGGCCAGGAAGAATTCCGCCAAGGCACCGATCAACATATTGATCGGCTCCCCGTTCGGCTCCCCTGTTGGTAGGACAACTCTCTGTTGTCCGGCTGCTGGAATTGGGATCGTAGGCCTGTACCCGGCTTGTGGCGCGGGAGTGGGCGTAGGAACTAACGTCGCAGCAATAGCTGATTCCGGTGCGTTCACTACTGCCCATGTTGGCACCTGCACTGGCGCTACTGGAGCCCGAGACGCCGGCCCCGGTGCAGGCTGTGGCGTGGAGGTGGTTGGGGCAGTAGCCGCTTTGTGTTTGCGGCCACCCCGTTTTTTTCTCTTGCGTTGCAATGGAGCGCCCCTTTCAGTTGGCTCATTCGCAGGTGCAGCTAACGTAGCCGCACCCGGGACAGTGGCCACATAGACCGGTTGCGCAGGATGCTGTAGTACCGCACGTCCCACACGCTGGGAGGCTGGTTGGTTGGTAGGTAGGGGTGCATGTGTTTGGGTACCCATTTTGCGGGCCACGCGGCGAAATACGGCACAGTGACGGTCATTTGCCGCGTGATCCTTCGCGCAATTTGCACAGGTTGCCGGCTGGTCTCTTGGCCGCGGGCATTCTGCTGCTGGGTGCTCCCCCGCGCAGCGAACACATTTTTGTGGTCGGTAGCAATTATACGAGGCGTGGCCGAAGGCCTGGCACCGATGACATTGTGCGGGCCCCCCGCGACCTCTCCACGCCTCGATAGTTATTCCCGGCATAAACAGGAGCTCATCGATCGCATACAGGCGAGAGAGCTCCTGTGGCGTCAGATGGTCCAGCTGCACGTGGAACATGCAACCCGGTCGTCCACGACGTGGTGGAAGGGCGCGTACATGCCGAACCGTATATCCGCGCAGTTCTAGCGCCTCCCTGATTTCTTCAGGGGGAGTATCATGAGGTAGTCCTCTCAAAGCCACTTTAGTTGGCAGTTCTTCTGCTGGCGCATAGCAGTACCAGGACAATGCAGGCTCCTTCTCACCAAGCTCCATGAGGTAGGCCTGCACTGTCCGATATTCTTCAGGTGTTCGCGAGATAAAGCGGACACCTGATCCAAAGGGCCTCGCATTGGGGGGGTGTCCCAGTTTATTTTTAATAGCAGCAAAGTGGCGCGTCCAATTGGGCAGCCGCTCCACCACTATCGGCGGATAGCTGCGTGCTTGTGCTTGTTGAGCTGTCGACGCGGTCTCGGGCACATCCTCGCCGCTGGCTGTCTCTTGGACAACGGTTGCGCGAGGTTTTATTGAGGGTGGTGGAGATGAAGCCACGGCGGCAGCATAGGATGGTTGTGATTGTCCATCCGGTGAAACTTCGATTTCGGGTGGATTTGGCCCCAGCGTGGCGTAGCTAGTGCTATCCAATCCACGGGGGCCAGCGGGTTCCTCCTCCATAACCGATGAGGGGGACGATGTTGGTGCCCCTAAAGGCAATGAGGTGTGAGAAGGAGCGATAACTTCTACTTCCCTCTCAGTGGACTCAGGTCGCCTCCTAGGGGGGCGCTGAGGAAGTGGTGCCGCGCCAGAGATGGTAATACGCGGGCGTGGTACTTGCGATTCCAGTGAGGTTCTGGGTGCTGGGGAAGGGGGGGAGTCTGCGCTGCAGCACAGTCTCTTCTCGTCCCCTTCTTCCTCTTCTCCGGATTCCGGCGTAGGGGGGCGGCGTAACTTGGCCGCGGCTCGCCCTGTCTTTCGCCGCACGGTTTCCCCCGAAAACGGAGGCTCAGTTCCGTCTGAGGGAGTACCGGAGGCGGCGGATGCGGACGGTGTTGGGCGCGCGTCAGTTGACCCGCGCGGGCCCAGTTCGTTGGGATCTACTTGGCGGATCTGATGAGGTGCGAAGAGATCGCGGGCCACAACTGTCCGCGGCGCTGATGCTCCTCTTCTTCGATTCGCCTTTTCACGGACTAGGGGTCGCCCCCTGTCCGCCATTGTCTTCTTTGGCCCGACTTTGATTGAGGGGAACTACTGTATACACTCCCGGCGTGGGCAACCCATCGGGCTAATCCCCGTGAAACACGCCGCGTACGAATGAACAGTGGTACCGAAATGCGGGAGCAGAAGCCTCGACGCAACGGGCGTACTGCGTGGAACCTTTATAAGTAAAGGATAAGCAGTGCGCAGAAAACTCGACTTAAAAGTTGGGCTTGGTATAGATCGATTCACGTAACTTTGCCGATGGCTATACCGGTAGCTGCTTATTTTCCACCAACCAACCAACCGGGTCCTCCGCACTCTTGCGCGCTTTCAGCGCGCGAGCGCAGGTACGAGTGTGAGGAACCCCTCGTACTCGGGCGTCATCTCAGGGGGCAACAGCTCCCCTGGTCGTTGGTTGCTGACCTGTGTCAGCTTATGTTGGCCTTATTTTCCATTTTTCCCTTTCCGCTTATTAGGGTTACGGTGTTACCGTAAGGAGAGCCGTTGGCGGTTTTTTCCGTTAAGCCGTTATTTTTCCGTTAATGACCGTTATCCCGTCTCTCTTCACCACCCCTCCCCCTTCAACCGTCTTTATTTATTTTTCCTATTATTATTTTACACATATTATTTACATTGTTACATATTTTATTTACAATTTTACAGTATATTACTGCCACTTTTAAAAGATCTGCCAACTTTTGCGGGTTTTCTTACAACCTTATTTGTTTATACAATACTGGATATTTCCATATCTAAATGATAAGGAAATGTTGGCAGAGCTTTCCTGTAGCAAGTACATCTCCATGTGATATTCAGGGGAATAAAAAATCGGCGAGAAAAATGCTTTAATATGTTTCTGCTGGATCCTGCTACAGAATTTTACATAATTTCTTAATTATACATTTTTTCCCATTGTTCTGTTCTTTACTTTGATTTTATACATTATTAACTTTGTAGACATAATTGGCAGAACAATGGGTACTTATTCTTATTAACTTACTTACTAAGTTAATATTTACTGTTTAATTGTATATAATATTAATATTTTACTTTTAATCAATAGCTTATTCTAAGTTTGTATCAAAAGGGATAATAAAGAGATAATAACAATAAAGAAAGTATAACGAAAACAATAACAAAGAAATAATATTGAAATAATACAAAATAGAATGAGTACAAAAATGACACATTTTTTCATTGGCTATCGGGTGCAAAAGGCTTCAGTAAAAGATAGCTATTTGCACAACCTAGATTGCTACTTTACTGACGACGTTTGCCTGGAAATTAGGGGGCGTGGCCTAATTTCGTGATGTCGCTTAAGTGCATTGTTAACACTGCTATACCTCTTAATGAACGCAAACTTTTGACCGGAGATCGCCTTACTAGGCTACGTACTGCTATCCGTACTGCAAGTAAGTTTAGAAATGAACAAAATTACTCGACCGAGACAAAAATACTTAATTTGCAGAAAGACATAATAAATAGTACATGCCATATTTTTGGTGACCACACTGATTGTGAAGATTATTACTGCATACCAGAAAGGAAAGCAGAACAAAATGTAGTTCCGATGGTACCAACTTTAATGCTCAAATTGCGAAAGAACGCATCTCAACTGGCATTTAATTCCAGGAGCCTTCTGCAAAATTTCACAAACAATCGCGCCGAACAATTTAATAGTGTAGTAGCCAAAGTAATGGGTGGCAAAAGAGTCAATTATTCTTTTAAAGACTCTTATAAAGCACGCTGTTACGCAGCAGTAGTGACGTTCAATAGTGGTAAACAGCAATACACATTATACAAAACACTGTGGGGCAAGAGCCCAGGAAAGACTATAAAAAAACTAGAGCAAAAGCGGCATGCCAAAAATAGAAATACAATAAAGCGCAGCAGAACCAAATTGAATTTTAGTAAAACTGACGGGCACTATGGTAATGAATGTCAACGCCCAGATATGGGGCAAAATGATTTTGAAAATGCGAAGGAATTGTTTTTATATAACCTTAAACAACAGGCGTTGAAACGTTTTAAGATAGAGCGCAGCACCATATTACAAGCAGAAAGCGCATTATGGCTCGAACTTCGTCGAAACATTTTGACGGCATCAAAGTTTTGCAAAATCTGCAAGAGGCGTCCAAATCAGAATTCGGCACCATTGGTGAAGGATATTTTATATAGGTATAATTTAGGCCATGTACCTTCCATTAGACATGGAAAAGAAAATGAAGTCAAGGCTTTAGAACAATTGGGTGTACAAGAAAACATTCAAATTGAACAATGTGGGTTGTTTATCGATGAACAGTACTGCTTTCTGGGGGCTTCTCCTGATGGCATCTGCGAAGAAGGACTAATAGAAATTAAATGTCCTTCTTCCGCATTCGGTATCGATCCAGAAGAAGCGATTGCAAGCAAAAAAATTAAATGCTTCAAACTGAACAATTCCGGCGAACTTACCATGAATATAAAACACGACTGGTTTTACCAAGTCCAGGGCCAGCTTCATATTGCAAATAAGCAGATATGCTTATTTGCAGTATGGACTGGTCCTAATTACGCAATCAAAGTAGTGAGAGTTCACAAAGACGATGATTTTTGGGAAAACCAAATGTTACCAAAGTTGTCACATTTTTATCATGACTGTATCCTCCCAGAAATAATTGATTCTCGAAAAGCCAGATTGATGCCACTAAGAGAAATACTTACCATGTTTATCTAACCTGGCCACATGTTAAACAAATGTTTAACACAGGAACCTGACCCTACCTACCTACTCTAAGTAACCTACCTACCCTATCTACCTCTCTAACTAACTACCTACAGTTTTATAATGGTTGTAATATATTGAATTGAAGTAATGTAATATTTATTATGTATAAACCTGAAAAAAAGCTTACAAACTAAAAAGAAAAAGATCGTAAATTAATAAAGAAAGGATTATTAATATGCATAAAACATGGTCAGTATAGGTATTATTTAGAATTAAGTTCAATATGTTTTGCCGCAGCTTGGCATGCAAATTTATAAAGTAATATATTAAATTTAGTTCTACTATTTGTACCTTACTATTTGTTGTTTTGTTTTCCTTACAATCACGGTAATGGGAGCGAAGCCACGGGCAACAGATGGTAACAAATAATAAAAAAACAATGCAATTCATTGATTTTTTAATACGATATATACTAAACTTACTTGTAGATCTATCTTTGTAAAAAATAATTCAATAATAGGAAAAAGTATCAACATTGTTTATTTTAACTATAGCACGGCGAGTTGAATTCGTGACCTCGAGCGAAGTGTCGCCGGGTTTGAATATGTCTAATCTTTCAGAACTCTATTTTGTAATACGCCTCTTAAGACGTTAACCAAAACCATGGAGGTAGAAGCTGCTGCTCTGGTGTATTTTATGAGTAGGTACCTATTAATAGTTATTTTATTGATTTATTACTGGACCAAACAAAAACCACGGCTTAAAAGAAGATGGTGGATTATCATCCAAATCATTTGTATCCAAATGCACAGAAAGCGAACACTGTAAAGGATGATTCACGTTACACCGTGCCGGGGGCGGGCCGTGTCCGTGCCGTGACTTTTCCACCGTCGTCCGGCCGGGCCAGTCATTCATACTACACGGTGCACGACCATGTCCGCGTATGTACCGAGTGTTGTCAAGTGTCGATCAATTCGATAATAAGATATTGTTATTTTCAGTTTTTTATTATTTTCCATTTTTCGCTTTAGTGATAATAAGACGTGTATTTTTATAATGCAATTTTCACAACTTGAGTTAGCAACTATTGCAATTGCTCTTGATGACGAAGTATTGGAAACACGAATTCGAACTACAAAAAGAAGATATCATAAACCACAGGGTACTTGCGCACACATTCTAGCAATTTATCGTCGTCCATTTTGCGGTTGCGCTGCTCACCTCACTATAGTCCGTCGTCGATTGCCCTCCAGGCACCCGGCGAACACATTCATGTTACGACGTGCCGTGGCCGGGCCGGCGCGGGACAGGAAAAACAATACCCACTGACATTTTGACGCATGACATGGTTCATACAAAAGTATACTATAGTTCTTTGACCGTGCCCCGTCCGTGACACGGCCCGACCCCGGCACGGTGTAACGTAAATCATCCTTAAGTCCCATAAATGGATCCCGGAAGGTTCCGTTTGTAACATTACAAAAAACTTGATATTTTTTTCATTAGTCCTCTCCATTCGGTGTAGTTGGCGCTAATAGTCGTATTTACAGTCGTAGCCATAAAACAGAAACACGTCCGTATCTATCGCGTTCACGAAATACAATCAGCTTTCACAAGCGATAATGGAAAAGCAACCAAGTTTGGTCAAATGCTCATCTCCACTTCTTCATCATGATGCCTATAATGCCCGCTACTTTTTATAAATTTTATAAAACTTTTATAATTTTATAAGTTTTATTATTATTTTACTCTTTTTTATAAATGGATGATTTATGATATTCGTAAATGTGATAGGTCATAGGTAGACGTGGGCGCCGCGTTGAAATATGTCGGCGGCGGCGCGCTGAACATTTTCATTCGGCGGCAACGCGGCGCCGGCGGCGTGGCTGTATTTTTTTTTTAAGACAATGCTATTTAAATACTACTATGCTATGCCCCCTTCATTTGTAATGTCAATGCCGTGCCCGGGTAATTGACACATAATCAGATAGGCGATAGAAGTGCAATTTTCTAAGCTTACACATTGTTACAATGACGCCCGCGCCTGTAACGTTGAAACATTAGCAAGACGTGTCAAATTCGGTACTGTAGATTTGATACTTGCCAATATTTCTTCAACGTTGCGGGTGTCATTGTAACAATGAGTGAGCTTTGAGAATTGCACTGCAGAACTATCTAAATAAATGAAACAATGATTAAAATTGACACTTTTGTTTTAATAATTAAGACTTACATGTTTTGTAATTGTCGTGGATGAATATAATTTTATTGACCCTAACTGGACTCAAGCGAGACCTTTTCGCTGAAATAGTCAATCCGACTACTGAGAACACCCTTTCACTCGGCGTGCTTGTAGCAGGCACACAGAGTAAAGCTTTAGCAAGGGCAGAAAGGTAAGGAAATACATTTTTCTTACTGTTCTAGTTGTTGTATCTCTAATTTAGTTAAATAAAAGAAACATTATAATAATACATTTTTATTATGTACTTCCAATGTGAATGACATAAGATCATAGATAATCTAAACAGTAGCATAGAGTGTATAAAAGTAGTGATGTGACATACATCACATTACAACACCTCCCTCCCTAGAATTGGAACACGGCTAAATATCTAGGACTTGTCTAGGTTTAACAGTTCTACCACTTCTAGTCATATAGGGTACATTAATATTTGTGGGGAAACTCTGTTCAGTTACATGAGTTTTGTTTTTCCTATCCACTGTCTCATTGTAATCATCAACATCAATCATTAGGTTAGCATTATCATTCACTGTAGTAAATGATTTCTTCATTTGTGATGTATTGCGCCTTAAGGGCTTACAATCATTTTGTTTCATTATAATGTAGGAGCGAGGCTCCTTGGACTTACATATGATCTTAGCTTTATTCCACATCTTTCCTTCCCTAAAAACTACATTGTCTCCAGGCACATAATCTGTGACCTTCATTCTTGCTGTCTTATCAAAAGTATTCTTATACAAAGATTGTCTTAAAACTAGTTTATTAAATGCATCATTCTGCACTTTAGGTCTTAGTACATCACTATTACAGGGTAATATTCTTAACCTCCTGCTGTTTAACATCTGTGAGGGTGTTATATCTAGACCAGACAGTGGTGTGTTATTATAGTGCAATATACCTTCTCTATAATCAGAGCCATCCTCTTTACATTTTTTTAAAATCTGTTTGCAGATGTGCACTGCTTTTTCTGCCAAACCGTTACTCTTAGGGTATCTTGGGGTTGAGGTTGACAAAACAATATCTTTAGATTTAAAGTAGCATTTACATTCATATGAAGAAAATGGTACATTATCAGCAATTAGCTCTACCGGATAACCAAAACGAGTAAAGGCTTCTTGCATGGCACTAATTACAGATTTAGTAGACTTGTCTCTCAGTGGCAAAAGCTCTATCCAGTGTGAGAAGTAGTCAATAATCACTAAAAAACATTTTCCATTAAAGTCTAGTATATCACAGCCTACTTTAGTATAGCGTTCTTTAGGTATTTTATGGGGTAACAATGGTTCATTATAGTTTTTGGAACTATACTTCTCACACGGTCTACATTTTTGTACATAGTTATGTATATCAGTTCGCATATTTGGCCAATAAAATAAAGGCTTAGCTTTGGAGATACATTTGGAAATACCACAATGACCTTTATGTAGAATATCAAGGACATAGATCTTCAGTGACATAGGTACTATGAGCCTATTTCCTACAAATAATAAACCATCCTGCATGTACATGTCATCTCTAAATTTTTCATAAATTTTGAGCTCAGCTGGTAAAGACTTTGGCCAACCATGATAGTAAAATTCTGCAATTTTGTTCAGGACTGGATCACGATTTGATTCTTTTCTAAAAATTTCTTTACGCTCATCAGACATTGGTAGATATTTTGACACCGAATGAACCATTTGCAGCATCTCACTATCATGTTCTGTTACTTTCAAACTGTTTCTCGATAACATATCAGCAAAATGAACTTCTTTGCCTGGTACATAATATACATTTAAATTATATATTAATAATTTAAGTCTAAGTCTCCTAAGCCGTGGTGATCCCACCTTGCTTATGTGCTTTGGCATTATAGCCATTATGGGCTTATGGTCAGACTGCACATCTACATCAACACCGTATATATATTTATGAAATTTTTTACATCCAAAGTAAATGGCTAAGAGTTCCTTCTCCGTTTGTCCATAATTCTGCTCTGTGCTGTTCATGGTGCGTGATGCACATGCGACAAGTCTTGGTATACCTTTGTCATCTTTTTGAAACAAACAACAACCAAGACCATTTTTTGATGCATCACACTGTAATACGATTTTCTTATTAGGGTCAAACGGCGACAGAGCTGGGGCTGAACTAACCTTAATTTTCAGTTTTTTGAAAGCCTCCTCATGGATTGGCAACCATGTAAAGTCAACATCCTTTTTGAGAACTTTGCATAATGGGGACATTAGTTCCCCCATATCTGGTACATAACGCCTTATATAACTGAAAGAACCAATAATACTTTTTAGTTGATCTTTGTTAGTTGGAGGTTCCAGATTAATTAAAGATTCAGCTCTGGATTTATCAATTGACATGCCATTAGCATTAAATGTTTGACCAACATATTTGACCTCAGTTTGCCGATATTGTAGTTTATCTTTATTGAAGACAATACCTAGTTCTTTTGCTTTCTTCATTACATTATTAAGAGAAGCATCATGCTCTTCTATTGTGCTTCCCATAACCAAGATGTCATCAGCCCAGACCATGACATTAGGAAAGCTTCCAAAATGAGTCTCCAGTACTTCTTGGAAGAGTTCAGGTGCATTCATTAGACCATATGGTAACACTAGATACCTGTATACTCCAAACGGTGTGGCAAAACAGCATTTCCAAGAAGACTCTTCACTCAGCATTAAATGATGAAAGCCTTCAGATAAATCAAGCACTGAAAAAAACTTTTTATTTTTTAGTTTAATGGCCATGTCATCTAAGGTTGGTAACATCTTGGGTTTTTTTACAATGATTTTGTTCAAGTCAGATGGGTCCAAACATAATCTAATTTTCTTATTTGGCCGCTCAACTAATACAATTCTGTTTACACATGCTTTGTTACTTATATTCTCTACTTTTACAATAGCTTCTCTCTTTTCCAGTCTATCTAATTCAGTTCTTAACGGCTCCAACATGGAGTGTGGGATTCTAGGCGAAGGATAACAAATTGGATCTAAAGAACATCTGGTGGGAATTTCAAAAACACCAGGCACCTTGCCAATCCCCTTAAATACTTCAACATTTTCTTGAATAAAATTTTCTTTATTGACATCAGGTACAGTTGCCTGTACATTATGCACCCTTTTTATCAACTTTAGGCTGACACAACCAGGCAAACCCAGCAGCATGGATTTACAGTCAACAATTATAAAATTCTCTAGACATTTATTGTCTCTGTATTTACACTGCAAACTGATCATGCCTAACGGTCTAACCTGGCTGCCCTCAAACGACTCAAGTTTTATATTTGTTGGCAGTAGCTTTAATTTTAAATTTTTATTAATTTTGTTAAATAAATTAACAGGCATTATACTGACATCGGCACCCGTGTCAAGCTTACATTTTATTGTGGTGTCCTCAATAATGATAACTTCAAACCACTCAGATTTTAAGCTATTTATACTTTTAGCTTCCTTGCAGTGAACAGTTTCACAATCACTATCAGAATTTGACTCTTTATTTACTTCACGCACTTTTTTATGACTGCTGACCCTGCAACTCACTGCAAAATGATTTAACAAGCCACATTTCACACACTTTTTACCAAATGCGGGACATGAACGTGGACCATGCTCCGTTTGGCACCTCTTGCACTTGAATATATTAGAAGGTTTCTTATTGATTCTTGCGGCTTCAATGGACACAGGATTCATCGCTGATACTTGTCTTGACGCCTGCTCTTTGGTCTGGCAAAATTTTATTGCCTTATCTAGTGTAAGCTCATCAACTCTGAGTAAGGCTTCCTCTGTTCCTTTGTCATAGACAGTTTGAACTATGTGATCCCTCATCAGTTCGGTTTCCATAGTTTTATATTCACACGATTTTATCAAATGTCTGCAGTCCGTCATATATGCATCAAACGGTTCGCCCTCTTGTTGTTTGCGTTCATTAAATTTGAAGCGCTCGAAAACAATATTTGTTCGAGGATTTATATGCGCAGTGATTGCACTGACAACATTTTCATAGGTCAACTCGGTTTCAGCGATAGGGATTGTTGACACGACTCTAGCGGCTTCCAGCCCCATCATGTTTCGCAACAAGGATAATTTTACCGCATCTGGGCTTTTATTTTTACCCGTAACGACCAAGTAATCTTCAAAACTGCACAACCAGAACTTCCATTCTGAAA
The DNA here is from genome assembly GCA_914767545.1 of Sesia apiformis. Classification (NCBI taxonomy): domain Eukaryota; kingdom Metazoa; phylum Arthropoda; class Insecta; order Lepidoptera; family Sesiidae; genus Sesia; species Sesia apiformis. The sequence goes on along the minus strand of OU611948.1, from coordinate 20,252,000 downwards.
CTGCATTTTCTCTTGAAATATCTAAGTTTGGTGGCAGTTTAACCGAGACATTTTCTAATTGGGATGCACATTTGCCGGCGTCCATCTTGATATTTTGATCTTGATTTTCGTAAAAATTTTTTGTTGCAAACTTGTAAACTTAAGTTTGTGTCGAAACTTTATAAAATTCACGGTTCAATGTTTAGTTTTATCGGCTGCGCCATGTTGTATCTCTAATTTAGTTAAATAAAAGAAACATTATAATAATACATTTTTATTATGTACTTCCAATGTGAATGACATAAGATCATAGATAATCTAAACAGTAGCATAGAGTGTATAAAAGTAGTGATGTGACATACATCACATTACAACACTAGTAGGATAGTAGATTTCCATCTTTGGGTTCTGTTGGGTCGGCAGAAGCAATGTAACGCCAACATTCCTGCTCTATTGGATCGTCTTGGATTCCCTGGCATGTCTCCGCCCCCGATGCTATGTTTCTTTGAGAGTTTGTACAATAATGATGTGTGCAGTGTCATTGCTGGTGTTTATGATAGTTGAAGTTTCCGATAAGTTTATTGTTGGCTCGTCATCGACGCTTATCACTTCTCTGATATACGAGGAATGAAAAGAAGTTCTCGGCATATTTTGGTTCTCTAAGAAAATATCTTTTTCTTTCAGGCTCATAAACCGATTATCTAAAAATGCTGCTGCTACAATTCCTTTAGTAACCGGGAATCTTTTATCGATGTTGGCCAACATGTTGCGTTTTAACCGTTGCATTATCAGTGATTCGTCATCTTGAAGGGCGTTTAAGGCGCCAATAATCTCTGAGCGGAACACGAGAGCTACATTCATCGTGCAGGTTTTCTGTGACGACATAATTTGGACAGCTTCACGAAAGCTCTTCAGAAATTTTACTAGGCCTTCCAAGAGGATCCACTCACTTTGAGTGATTCTAAACTCTTCTTGGCCAATCTTCCTCAACATATCATTTATAGGGTCTCGGTTACAAGCATGAATAACACTTTCTAGCATTTCCAGTACGCTGTGCTAGCGAGTCGGCGTTGCGGTTTTGATTGTTGGAATACATTTATAATTTCCTGATCCTGATACAGAGGGTGTTGTCGTTTTTGCAAATTCATCAGAGTCTTCAAATGTCAAAGCAACCCCAGGAATAGGATTGCCTTCGTCACATTCTACCGTTTCGACTATTCTATCCAGAGAACCCAAAAATTCTAGCTGCAGCTGTACTTTTTCGGCTTCAGCTTGCAACTCTGGCGCGCGATATCTCACTGCCTTTACATTTTTTTTGCATTTCTGAACGAGTGATGCAATTTCTGAAACTGATTTGATGCCATCTACTGTCACAAGGTTGTGCAGTCCATGACCAAGACATAGATGGTGAGTCATATTTGCCAGTGAAACTGCTCGTTTCACATTTCCCCCAGTATCCGTAACAGCTACAATATTCTTACCGTCCAATACGAATCTCTTCCTAATGTCTTTGATCGTATCGTTTATTTTTTCTCCGGTTTTTTTTTCAGTCATTATTTCAGTACTTAAAGTCAAAGCTTTTAAGATAAAATCTGCAAACAAAGACGTTATCTATTTAAAATCAATCAAACAGCTGTCAAAATAACATACTCTTTTAAGAAACAGACATATAAACACACATTCGCATTTATAATATTAGTAGGGATTTAGACACACCAACGAACAATTCACAAAACATTAGTAATTTGCTTAAGATATAAGGGTATGTGAATTAATCATTTAAAGAATGATTCATAGGTTTTTCATTTTTAGATATATGAATCTGTTACCAACCTGAAGTTAAATAATGAAGTGTAAAAGTTATATAGTTGAGACGTCGGTATTGATCAGTCCACAAGTCAAACGTCATAGCAAAGTGCATAACAGCATCAATGGAAATGTTTTCTTTCGCTTTGCCCAACATAGACTCGTATACATCTGACAATGCAGTACCACTCACAGTGTAACGGGATGGAATTTCATCGTCGGCTATAATGATATTATATTTCTGAAATGTTTTAAAATCATTTTTGCATGATCAAGCACAAACAGTGAAATTAAACATAGGTAATTTAATATAATGAGACTGAATGAAGCAAAAGAGGTATGCCAGGACCGTAGCAAGTGGAAATCTGTAGTCTCTGGCTACCGCTCCGGGAAACAGGCATGACGTTTTGTACGTATGTATGTAACTTAACCTACGAAGTTCAAACAAGCAAGTTGGTATAAGGCAGGTAGTCATAAAAATAAGAAAGTTATTACATAACCTTAAAAAAATCCACCATGCCCTCATCAGAAACAGAGTCGAACGGAAGCAAAGACTTGCAGAACCATAATGCCAAATCTCTTGCCAGAAGCCATTTCTCATTTCTTGACCCCTTTATTGAGTTTGTCGAGCTACTGGTTTTTGCAGGCCGTGCAAGAGTAAAAAAGTCTTTGATATTTGTTTTAGCTTTGTTGGCGCTTGCAAGCTCATCTCTAATTTGGTGATCATCTCGCAGAGGACGTATTAAATTTCCCGTGCTGACTGTTTTAGTATAAATTTTTATCTTTACACTGAAACAAAGCAAAAGCTTAAAGCATGACACTGAAAAGCAGAAATAAATTGCTGTGCAAACAAACTCCACACCAATACTACAATGCACTAAACATTTGAAGTCCAAAATAAAACGAACAAAATCCGAAGGAATACACCATGGATGGATTGATTAGTTATTATTGATTAGTTATTTGGTAAATAGACCATTATGCAAATTTGTTAGTGCCATAAAAAAAAAAAAAAATCTAGGTCAGGTACTCACGATCCGAATGTAATGTCTTCGCACCCTTTCTGCACAGCAGTCAGGCATGCTAAGCAATGTACTTGATCAGCATTAAGGATTTTTTCTTATTGCATTCAGTGATGATTAAGTGTCCAAAATATTTCCAGCAAAAACTGCTTCGTGTTTTTTGCGTCATAAAATACATTTACAGAGAGTTTTTTGACACTTGCTTTCGCTAGTTCCATTTTTAATACACTTGTAGCAGTTGTAGCACATATAGCCTAGAATTGCAGTGTTCTTAACACATTGTTTTTACACAAAAAAAACTCCCAACTTTCAAATTAGGCATTTTGAAATTGTTTGCCTACTATTCGGGCACGAGCGCGAGCTGCAGACTAACGACTCAAGCGAGCGCGACACCCGCGCGCGTCTCTCGGTGCGGCCGTCTAACCAATCACACGCGCGGTAGATTTCGCGTGACCATATATGGTAAAAATCACACGCCGTGCACAATTGCCGGCGGCGGCGGCGGCGTGCCGTGCATACTCCGCGGCGTCGCGCCGGCGCGGCACCCACGTCTAGTCATAGGTACTCGTTAATTCAAAAACAAAATGACGGAACCACATCCAGGGCCGGCAGGTTGTGTTAGGCGAGAGTGGGTAGTTGGCCGGGAGGGGGACAGTCCCCCAAGAAATTGTATATAGAGGAATGACTCATAAACAAGAGAATTTTATAGGAATAAAAACTACAAAATAAAATCTTAAAAAAAGTTGACCCTGTGGGCCATCTCCAAAACTTCCCGCTATTTTCGAGCTCGAACCGCTCGAAAATAGAATTGTTCATACGTTACTGAGCTTGAACGCAAAAATATAAATGCCTATATTTTTCAAAAAATATGTGTTCATACGCTTTTGAGTTAACCTAACAATAGGTACTGTACATTAGCTTATATTAGACAATGGCTCTAAATAACAATGAGACTGGGATATAATTTTAAGTAAAATAAGATACAAAGAAATAAACTGCGTCTAGGCATGGATTTTTCGAGCGACGAGGATATCACCGTGTCGAATCAGGAATCAGGATATCAGGACGTCAGTAACTTTTCGTCAAAATCCGAGTGGGTACTTTACCCATTCGAAAAAATCCGAGTGGGTAGAGTTACCCACTATATCCACATTATCCGGCGGCCCTGACCACATCTAGTCCTATGCCGGCCCAAAAAAAATAGTTTATTTGGTAGAGGTTTGTTTGGGTAGGATCAGGATCACGGCACAATGATGTGCCGCCCTTGAAAAAACCGGCACGCAGAGTGGGATGCACGATAACAATACTTTGTCACTTTTTTACGTTATTGATACATACAGCTTCTAATGTGTTTGACATTAATGGAAGATATCACCATGTCTATAGGTTTCTCTGTCTACGAATAAAAAGTTAGTTGAATTCACACAATATAATATTTAATTAGTCGTAATTACTTTTTAAATTTGCCGCGCTTTTCTGGTTTTAAATTTCTATTCTCAGGCTAATTTTTATTGAATGTACACAATAATATAATTACACAATTTTCAAAATACATCTGTATTTTAAAATATGTAGTTATATATAACAAAATTGATTTTTCCACTATAATCCATTTTATTTAATTCAATAAGTAAAAAACATTTTAAAGACACGCATTTTTTATATCATGGTAACCCATGCTCAGCCATGCTGTCATTTTTAAGAAATACGAGTCGGATTTCATTTTCTTAATATTAGCATTACACAACCTCTTCAGTTTCTCGTAATGGTTTCAGAACTTTAATATTTGTACAAACAAGCATTTCGAGTATGTTTAATTTTTCCAAAGTATCGTTTGATCTAAATTTGCCCCATAAATATGGACGAGGTAGGTTACTCATTGTGTCATTGCTACAATGTTATAATAACAATGTATGGTAGATAAACATTTTCAAAGTCATTTTCCTTTTAGGATGTAAACGATGAGTTGCAGGAGCAGCTGTATTCTATGTTACACCATGTAGACCAAACGCAACCAGAGTTAAAAGTAAACAATAATCACGATGACACCACGAAACTTATCGAAAATGCAGTCCGTAGCACGTTGCGTCGTTACTGGCATGCTGGTGGCGATTCCAACAACCATCATCAGAAAATAAACACACCAAACGAAACCAATATTACAAACAACAATACTTCAAAACCCATATTGGATAATAAAAGCAACCCCAAAGAAGAAAAACAATCTAAATCACCGACTCCGACTCCACCAGCGGATCTGTCAATTTTGCAGTTACCAATATCATCGAATTTTAAGAAAACTATTGAAATAATAGAAAATGATGAGGACAGCCATATTGTTGAACTCCAATCAAGTGATGAGGATGAAGTTATTGAAGTTGCAATACCACCTAAACCTACCATTACCATAGAAAGTTCTGATGATGACGAAGTAGTTGTTGCTCAGAGCTCCACACCTAAAAAAGGTTCTACTAAAGAAAATGTTCCACATAAAGGTGATAGGGATGTGTCTGCCAGCCCCGTTCCATCAGTAGTCTCCTCTGTCTCTGACGAGTTCATCCGAGGTGACTGCATAGCTTTGAACATTTCTTCTAAACGCCCTGTTACTCACAGTTTTGATTTCAACCTTCATGGCAATGACTTACTTGGTCAAACTCCTCTATCTAAGAAACGGAGAAAGAAAAAATCCAAGGATCGAACATCTACTGTATCTAATATAACAATGCAGGTTTCAAGGAATACTGGAGATGAATGTTTTGCCACACCTCAGAGCAAGGCTAAAAATAACAAAAAAAAAAACAAATCCTACATTGTGTCGAGTATTCCTAATGCAGATGTCTATGACTCGGACAGTAATCAATCTGTAATAGACACAAACATACAACAGAATTATGCTGTGATAGAGAAAAGCTTACCAAGCAGAGATGTTTATGAATCTGACTTGAATCAATTGATAACTACTGAAGACACTGTTAAAACAGCACCAGCCAAACATATTGTAATTGACAGTTCAGACAGTATAATTTTTCTAGAAAAATCTCAAGAACCTATCAAAACTAACACTACCATGAACTTGAGTAGAGATGTGGGAACAGTTGATTTAACTGATGATTTAAACATAACTATAGACGAGAGCATTGTCATGGGCAATGTGACAGGCTTTAAAGAGTCTGAGGATTATGGTGATGAACTCAGTGGTGTCGAGAAACATACCAACCTTCAAATAGACAAATATGGCTCCACAAAAGTCCCCGCCATCCTGTACGAGAATTTAGACTTCGACAATTTGAAAGGAAACAAGGTGTTTAGTAGGAGGCGTTACTCTCTGACAACTCTCAGGGCCGAAATGGAGAAATTCTACAATGAGAGTTGGGGTGGAGAGAATTTCAACCACAAGGAAATACAAAAGAATATGTCTCGTAAGTTATTTTTTTTCTTTTATAGAAAGATGTAAGATGTGTTTTCTTATAGTATTATTACCTCTAATGGTATTCATGGTGGTCAACTCATGGAATAATCTACCACAAGAGACCACAAGTAAATAAAATTAAAAAACTTTCCATATATCACAACGTCTTCCTCACTGCTCATGTCCCGCTCACGCGTTCTGTGTTCTTGAGGCTTAAATGCTAATGCAAAGCTAATTACAACCTTCCTCAATCTGACCACTAGTTATTTTTAATTGACATTATTGATATGAATCTTTCAATTGAAAGTTATTGCAATTTGCAAATACATTGAAACAAAAATGTATATTTTTTGTAATACATATTACACTAGATTACGTCATGATTATACATTCTCTCCTAATTAATTTAACAATAATAATAGTTTGAAGAATCAATGAGGCATCATAAATCTCATTTATAAGGAAATTAATATACCATCCACTATGTAATATTTCTTGTACCTACTTAACGAGCTGACTGTTTGTTCTGGGCAGAGATTTGCATTACTTAATATTACATGCTTATTAGTCGATTGTACAAGTCGAACTGGCGTAGCAAGGCCAGAGCCTCACTCATTTATAGGAGCTTGCTGTCCTTACGATCCCCCCTATTACCTGATAAATTTTATTGCTATTCGCTCATCCATACTTTACATATGTTCTAGGTCATAAATTATATATAAATGGGTCAGTTCTCCTTTAGCATGAAAAGTCTGACTATTTTCGATGGCGAAGTACAAGAACCTTTTAGCTAAACTTAACTTTCGTTTCTCTCCTCCCTCGCCGAGTAGCAAGGGGGCGTGAAAGAAGTGCAGGGAAAAGCTTGACCTCGAGCGCCGGTGGCGCCACTTCCTGTAATTCTCCATCTAGTCCGCAACTTTATGTTTCCATCTCTTACCAAATAAAATACATAGCAGACGGTAGCTTTTATTTCTCTAGAGTCTAGCTAGACTATCCTTACCAACCCAACTTATAACCCAGATATGTAAACACAAATATGGAGAGCTAAAAGGCAAAACACATACATTAAACATAATAAAACATTATATAAACACAGTTGAAGCAAGGGAAACAATTTACAATAATCTACAACATAGAACAATACATTATATACATAAAACATAGCATCTTACAAAGTAAATAAGGTATGCACCTAACATAGCACAATCTCAGAGAGAAGGAGTCTGGGCTTTTGCAACTTCATTTGGACGACTCTTTCCCTTCCGAGATACGCGATGCCAGTACACACACACTACGCGCACTGACTCTATTTACACACAATGGACACTACACTCTCACTTGTTTACACACTCATTGTTCTGTCGTGCACATATTTGTTGTGATGAAGCCATATCCTATTTGCAAAAGCTGTTGAATATTGAATATAAATCATATATTTTTTTTTAATTTCAGGGGACAAGAGTTTATGGGTAATTGATCCAAAGGACAGACTACCAACACCTGCAAAGAAGAAAGTCGCGTAAGTAAATAATAGTCGTAATGTACCTATTGTAATTTAGTTAAATCCCTATAACATGACTCCACAATGTAATTATTAAGAGTAATGAAGTAATGTTGTTTCATCTTTTAGGTTTGTATAATCTAATGAAACAACATTACTGGATCATATGGATGGTCCATATGGTTAATATGGACTTTGGTCCATCATATCAAAATATTGCTTATTACCAAGAAAATTTTAACATTGCTTAAATAATAAGTAGCTGTAATAAAATTCATAAGTAGTTATTATAACGTTATTTTGAATGATTATAAATTCTGTTTTATTTGTTGTTATTACATTTTTGTAGTTGCAACTACTGTAACCGAGTGGGCCACCGCGACGACACGTGCCGGATGAAACCGCCCGTGTGCTACATGTGCGGCACTACTGGACACTACGAGACGCGCTGTCCAAAAAAAATATGTGTCAATGTAAGTAAGAAATGTAAATTAAGAAGCTAAGAATATAATTAATAATTAAGATAATAATTTAAAAAAGTATTCTGCATCTAATCAGGAAGGCTACAGAAGAACTTTTAATTTTTTGCACTATAAAGTGGCTACAGATAACTGTAGCCATTCAATAAGCGATTTGATTTGATGAAAATACTGTACTAAAGTACAGTCGCGGAGCAGGAAGAGTTTCGTACAATGACAAGTCATTACTTGTCTTTGTCGCTCGCGCACAAATATATTGCGGTCGCGCTCGCACAGATACGGTGACCGCCCTCATCACAGATTGCAAATCTTTTTTCATAATTGCCGAGGGCCGCATGGGGTGGGACGACCTAACTGGGCTGAGAGGCCTGGCTAGGTTGGGCATTTTGGTCCGGCTTAGCGGACTGATGAGGCAGAGTGAGAGGGCAAGGTCTTTTTAGAACTCTTCCTCTTGGAGCCGACAATGGTGAACCCATTGTCGGAGCTCTCTGACTCAGAAGTCGGAGGAGGGTTGGACTATGTCCATGTCTTCCTAGGGAAAGCAAGTTTCCTCCTGCGAGACTGAGTCCGGCGAGGCAGGGCTCTCAATGTAAACCACAGGTTCCACCGGAGCGGGAGTCATGACTTTGTACAATGATGTATAAGACTTCCGGATGGGAAGTCTTGAGCAGGGACACTAATGCATCACTACTAAACGAAGCCATTTTTGCCCGGGACAGGGGGCGCACAGTAAAGGAGAGTGGGGGGGGGGGGGGCTGCTGTAAGTGTGTAACCCTTCCTGCTAGAAGCAGGAGTAGTAGTGTACCTGGTGTTTCCTGACTATGAACAACTGCATGCAGTCCAAGTCTGGAACACTAGTCTGATATCGGGGACGAAGTATCTTTCGATGTTTATTTTATTTAATCATGCTGAAATAATTACGGAATATGAAAATGACCGACCAGCATTAAGTCATTGTTCAGATAATGTCATATTTTGTTTAATTTTAACAAATTACCTTTTTGTTTTTAGAAACTAAGTACTTATTTCATGTAAATGTAGCTTACTTATTATTTCATGTATTTGTTTCAGTGTGGTTCACCAAATTTCTTATACACTACAATGTGCCGCAACTGCTCCACTTGGTACAGTATTATTTGCACCGAGTGTGGTCAAAGAGGTCATCCTTCCGGCCACTGCCCAGACATATGGCGTCGCTACCACAACACTGTAAGATTCTCAAACTTAATTTAAACAAGATTTTTTTTTCTGTAATAATAGAAAAATACCCTTTTTCCAAACCCATTCCTAAATTTTCAAAAGCAATGCATACGGGTACATACAAACGTTTGTCATTCTCGACTGTTGTTGGCATGTATCGTGGATGTCGCAAGGCGACAGTTTAACACCGGGTGGATTGTCCGTTTAGTTGACACCTTTCTATAAAAAAAATCCCCAAAGATAGACAACAGATTTCCGGATGTTTGTACTTTTTAACTGATATTAGTGTAATAATATATGATATTACACTTGTATCACAGGGACTGTATCTGCTTAGACACATATGAGAGCGGGCCTCCTGCTAATATATTTCTCTAACTATTACCACAGAAACACAAAACATGTGTTTACATATACATGCTACCTTACTATTGCTTTTGCTCCCATATTTTGAAAACACTTGGATCTGCTAAATTAGTTTGGAGGCAAACTTCGACAAATCACAGCTACATAAATACAATAAATAACCCGAAAATTAGGATTTTTAAATAACATTATTTGTAATGAATATGCAGCCTGTCCATTCAACTATATTTTTTTACAGATTGACAATATACCGATGTTGACAAAAAATCTTCAAAGTAAAAAGCTAGTGCAACAGTATTGCAGCGGGTGCACTCGACGAGGCCATTTAGCGCACACATGCCCCTCCATACCGTTCTCTAACCTTCCTATCAACTCTCCCTACGTTTTTCGGTATAATCCTGTATATCAGGGAGCAATTTGGAAAAACAAAGCAAATAATGCTGCAATGAATCAATCAAGCAACATTAACAATAAAAAAAATATGAGGCAATCTCACAACAAGACCTTCCCACAAGATTCTACTATTTCCTCTGTGACGTCACTAAGAACAAACAAACGTCAGTCTCAGTCACCCACTGCTCATGAGAGCCATGCCAATAAAAAGAGAATTTTATCAGATATGACGGATGACCATCGAAGTGCTAAAAGTCCCACTAACAATGAACATCAAAGGCCTCATAGCAAAAAATTGACCGACAGTGATGACACTAAAACGCAAAAAAAAGAAATACGTAGACACAGCACTTCTACTCTTATAAATGTTGATACAGAAAAAGCACCAGAGTTCATTCCAACTAATTCAACAAATCGTGATGACAGGGGACAAATAATACAAGATAATGAAGTGTCTGACACAAGTGATGTGATAACTTCAGCAAAAATTTACGTCACTAGTGAATTAATATACAAATTCCAGACAAAAGAAGGCGAGGACTGGCTGAAAGCAATGATGGAGAAATGCAATGTCACCGTAGATCATAGTGATGACATTTCATTTTTGAGCATAAAGGGAAATGTCGGAGATCAAGAAAGCTTTCAGACTGAACTTAGAAATTGGATGAAAATCAAACCTGTTTTAGAAAAATCAAATGCAGAGAAAGAAGTTGATAAGCCACAAGAAAATTATGAATATATTTTGTGTAACAATATTCCTAAAAACAGAAATAACGTGTTGCGATTTATCACAACTGCATTAAATTCATTAAACAAAGATTTGGGAGACCCTAACGCTCTTTACAATCAGTTGACTTCGCTACAGTATCATCATGAAAATCTTCTAAAATCCAAAGTTATCAGTCCCATAATATTAGATAATAATAGAAATAGCATAAATGCAATGCGAAGAAAACTTAACATGGTACTTCTTGGACAAGCTGGTCTTGCCGATGGTTTTCAACATCTAAATGAATTGCAGTCTCTGCATGAAAAGCTCACAGCATGTAGACAAAAAATCATATCCATTGACCTACGTAAAGAGATAGGACAGCATTATCAGTGTATATTTTCTGCTATACCACGAGATGATTATGTTGATCTGCTCAAACAATTCTATATGTATAAGAAACCTACTAAGATGACCAAAAAAAAGAAAAACAGAAGGTGTAAGGCCAAACTAATGCGACAGAAAACTTTCAATAGCTCCTCAGGTCAGATAGTGGGTAGTAGCAATGAAGAACAAGTGGCAAATGATGGTAAAATGGTCAAAAACAATATTCTTCAAGCAAAGAGGCCCCTTATAGAGAAAACTATATGTAAGTTACTTTTCTACCGCGAGAGGCTAATGCATTCTCGACCATCGAATTCTGTTCATAAAAAGACACAGCTCAACCTAGTGAGAAAACTGCATATGCATATACATTCTCTTGGCAAGAACGTCAACACATCTTCAAAAACCTTGAAGAAAATGAAGAAGATTCAAGAACATGTTGAATCGTTCTTGTATAAATCTACTGTATAAAAATCGTGGAACAGATGTTTATGATAAAATAAGTAATGAGGTGGTTTTACATTCAATTGGTGTATAAATAAAAACATTTCAAACCCGATGTGGTAACCAGAGGTGGTCTCAATTATATTTGCTCTCATTTCTAGTGAGACCACGAGCCACGTTTATTTTATCATTCAGAGTGATACCACTTTTGTGAAATAAAATAAATACATACTTTTCAGTTTAAAGCATTTATAAATTTTATTCAAATTACCCCAATCCTCTCGAGCTACCTTTGTTTTCTATACCTTACTTTATTTTGCGTTACCCTATATAAACTTTTATATATTTTTATTTATTTTCTTTTTATATTTTACTTTTATCCTCCTAAGTCAAATATCAAAAAAATTCTATAAGTACCTACACGTGTTACATTATTTTAAATCAGAATTCTGTATCCTAATATTCATGTCTCTAACATAAATAGTTCTCAAGATTTTGCGTCAAAAACCGCGCCCCTCCCTTTTCAGTCATATATAAACTTCTTTCTATATTTTTTTTGTAAAGTAATTGATCCCTGTCACATGATGGGATTAACGCGAAAAGATTTTAGGGCGATGATTTATGATTTTAAAAGTTCCCTTTCTCTGCAAGATTGCACTGTACGACTTCAAAATGCTTTTGGGAGGGAAACACCTCATCTGAGCACTGTGAGGCGTTGGTATGCTGAATTTGATCGTAGCCGTGTTTTACTCCATGATGAGATTCGTAAAGGTCGGCCCTCAACTGCGACCACTGAGGAAAATATGGCTACTGAGGACACTTATGAGGAGATTCGAGGACATTTGGGGATTGGTACGAGCCAAATTCTAAAAATTTTACATCAGTATTTAAAAGTCAGGAAACTTTTTGTTGCTAGATTCCTCATGAACTCACCTCAGAACAGAAACGGGATCGTGTTGATTGGTGCAAAAAATGTTACTAAAGTACGATCACGGACGCTTAAATGCTGTTTATGACATTGTGACAGGAGACGAAACGTAGATTTATTGTTATGATCCAGAAAGAAAGCAGCAATCTTGTGAATGGGTGTTCGAAGGCGACAGCAGACTAACAAAATTGATACAGGTGAGAAGCGTAGGTAAAAAAATGATTGCGTTTTTTTTCCAAGACTGATCCTGTTTGCACAATCCCACTTGAAGAATAAAAAGCAGTTAATGCTGAGTGGTACACCACCATTTGTTTGCCCAGTGTTCTTGAAAAGGTTAGAGAGAAACGGTCTAGAAGTCATACTCGTATCCTCTTGCATCATGACAATGCTGCTCCGCACACCGCGAACAAGACGAAGTCATTTTTGGCTTCAGAAAAGGTGGAGCTCGTGACTAACCCTACACACAGTTCGGACCTCGCACCATGTGACTTCTTTGTTTTCCCAAAAATCAAAGATTTAATGAGAGGTATGACATTTACGGGGCCACAAGAGGCTGTGACAGCTTTCGACGGACATGTATAAATCATGCCCTCATATCTGTGGTCGTCATGTTTTGAAAAATGGTTTGACCGAATAAAAAATGTTTAAAATGCAACGGAGAATATTTTGAAAAACAATAAATATGTTACTATACTCATAAACTGTTTTATTTATAAGTTACGCGAAACTTATAGTGCCCCATGTACGATGTTTATGTTTGATGTCATTATTTATTCTTTTCATAGATTCATTCGGTGTTTCTGTTGAGTGAAACATTTTCTTGGCATCGAATTAGGTCTTTTTGTACTATTTTTCAGTTTAGAAGCTAATTATTTGTGGTGGTGGTTTCTTTGTTTGTTATCTGGTAAGAGGTAAAATAACAATCAGTAAGAGGGTAAATTAACTAAAATGGAATGAGGCTGACCCTCCCCTCGGGGAGGGTCAGTTTCGAGTTATGGGCTTTTTATTGAGAATCGTGAAAATCGCTACCCTGCACCAAATTTTTAGATGCTGTGACTACAAATATCCATATTTTAGTAGTCTAATTTTTCGCAATATTTTATTCTAAACCACCTGTGAGAGTGGGATCGTTGACAATTCGGATAGCGCGTCGTTGGATGGAGTCAAGTAGGTCCAGCTGGTACTTCGGTGCACCGGCCCAGAGGTGTGAGCAGCACTCCATGTGGGGCCTAATTTTAAACTTATGATGTTTGTCAGTTATAATTAATTTGTAGGCCGAAAGTGACAACTCCACGTCGACCGACATGTTGAAATTTGGTGTCATGTCCGCAGAAATAAAGTCAGGCAAGCTTTGACCTGTGACATTAATGTACTTACGTATTTATTTGTTTAATTACGTCTAGGCCCGGATATCTAATAAGAACGGCGTCTAACTTGTTTCGGATCTTCCGAAAATGAGTCCGGAAGTACCTGGACTAACACTACCAGTTATTCTTAGATTGCGATGCGCTTTTTTGAGGCTCTACAAAAGACGACTGTGCTCAAGAAAGTTCTCCTGCGCGGAAGTGTAGTCCTCGGTGATTTTAACGCTCACCACGAAGAGTGGTTGGGATCCTGAACTATCGACCGCGCACGGAGATCATCCTATAACTTTGCCTTGGCTTATGGTTTCTCGCAGTTGGTGTCCTCACCCACGAGGATACCTGATATCGAGAGCAGCCATACTCCCTCCTTACTGGACCTCCTGCTGATTACGGGGCCGAACGACTTTGGATAAAATTAGAGAATACTCAGAGCTCGAAAATAAAAATGAGATTAGTTAAAATAAGTTAAAATTAAAATAATACGCAATAATTGGCGATCAAAATCGTGACTTCTATACTAGGATTAAATTCCTTATAGTCAATTGTACTATTTAATAATAACGATAACGCTCCAATTCGTGGCACACCGCACAACACTACGACATACGTCATCGACGTCATTTACTATACCTGCAAGTAAATGTTAGAACTGATAGCGTTTTTTTACATCATACCTATAGTACTTGTTGATTAAACAAAAATCAACAAATCAATACTAAAACAAGTACTAGTGCTGTAGAGCTTACTGTTGTCATAACGTGTAGTAAAATGAAATTATCACTAAATAATTTCATGCCATATGTATTTGAGATCTTCCTTGTATTCTCCTTTATTACTAATTGTATTTGCGGACGAAGAGTAAGTAAAATTGTGATTTTATGGAATACTGTAGTGAGTTTTCATTAAAAAAAAATTTTTATATTGTCTAGTTCCCTGACGACCAGTATTACTCTTCTGGTTTTTATGACAGTCAGCAGCAAGCAGCACAATATGCTAAAATAAATGCAGCCCTGGAAAAATTAGAACATGGTCAGTATATTTTAAAACAAATTAACTTTAGAACAACTAGGTACCTACCTACTAATTAATTGCACATGTAACTTATCTACATGGCAAAAATCAATTAAAATCTGATAATCATACACACAGTTTTACTTATACAGCTAATAAAAAAGGTACTGTTTAGTATATACATAGGTACGTTATGTCTGTAAATACAGCATTGGAAATATTTTATATGATTAAAAAAAAAGTAAATTGAAGAAAGAAAATTAATTTTGGAAATCAACTGTTTGTTATACATGTGATGCCTACACCTTTGTTTGTCAAAAGGATTATTTTCCTCATATGGAGGATTAGTATTTATTTAAATATAAATAAATTGTAATATCACTTATACTCACATTCTTGCAAATAAACAATTACTATTAGTATTATGAGAACCAAGGTAAACCACGGAATTGAACTACTAACTATTGAGATAAAGTCTGAATGAATTTGTTTACTGTACAAAGTGACAAAAGGCAGACATAATGATTTAAGAATGATTGCTGTATCTATACTCAAATCACATTCATGTGATGGTGAGTTCAAATCCTCAGCCTGTACCACTAAAATTCTACTTATGTATGGATTTTTTAAAATTGTCATTAACTCAGCGGTGAGAGGAAAACATTGTAAGGAAACCGCATGCTTCAGAATTACAAAAACAATCTGTAGTATGTGTATCCACCAGTCTGCATGGTGGATTATGGTGTGAATACCCCCAGTGATTTACTAGGAGAGGTCTGTGCCCTACAGTGAGAGGCTGATACAAGTAGAATGCTTTGAGGAATTATCTCCCAGCCAACCTTTGGGCTATGCAGAGATGGCATGCTTAGTGTAATAACAGTTAAAAATTAGCAAAACTAATGAGTAGTGACATAATTGTAATACATTTGAGTATAGTATATTGTCTTCTAATTTTATGACAAAAGCCAATTAAAAAATTTAAAACATGTCATATATTATACAAGTGGGTACGTGTTTTTTTTCCTTTATTAAAAAAGTAAACTGAAGTAGGTGGGTGTAAAAAACTATGACATTACTTTGCTACCTAGCACATTAAATGTATTTCGTGAAACTCGTGTTTTTCTGGACATATTAGTGGCGACGAGGTGTGAAAATGGACCGAAAATCAGTAAAATTTCATGAATTTAACCCACAAACAAACAATAGGGACAATTATATAGTTCAATGAACTATTGTTTTGAAGCAAATGGCATTGCATTAGACACTTCAAAAAGAGCTGTGAAACTATGTGGTGTGTACAAGTGTTTGAGACATTTCTGGCGTTAGTTAAAACTTTTAATTAATGCTAATTTAGCATTAATTAAAGTTCTAGTGATGTGATTTTCTGTGAAATTGAAAGTATTCTAACCAAACATTATAGTCCAAAACCGAATGAAATATCAATGTCATTCAAATTTTATAAATGTGATCAAAATTCGAATGAAACAGCATCTGAATGGGCTGTGCAGCTGGGAAAAATAAGTTCCACATGATGATATAGAGTGTATGTTACCCGACAGATTAGTATGTAGAAAGTAGAAAGACAGCAGACTTCAGTATGAACTTCTGAAAAGGGACAGTTTAACGTATCAAGAGGTTATTGATGCAATATTTCCTGCTGAGAGTGCTGGAGTGAGAGTGACATTTGCATGATCCACTGTGCCCTTTCTGCCAACTGTGGAGAAGGGACAGCTAGGATCAGTCAGTCTAGTATGACTCTGAGATATTTGGTCTTCTTAACCATGGGAATAAATAGTTTGACAGAAAAGGGATATCGGGAGTGAGGAGAGACAGGGTCTAGAGCTACGAGTGCCATCCCTGAGAAAGGAATGAGCATGGCTGCACTTTTCTCTAGGTTGACCGCTATCCTCCACCTCACAAACCACTCACCTAGGGCAGTGACTGCATTGGAGGCTTAGAGAGACACATTGTAGGTTCCTATCTGAAAAAAAAGGTGGTTGTATTGTATATAGGTGGTTCTAATCTTTTCTGTACATAAAAATTATACAAGAGGTAGACTTAATGCCTTGTGGTATTCTTTGTCAATTTAATAATGCACTTGTTAACATCAACAGTACCACTACTGGCCACAAATTGGCCAGACCCGTCAATTAAAATGGGCCAGGTGTCAGCTGTGGCCCTAAATGCTGCAGGTCAAGTCCTGGTGTTCCACCGAGGCTCCCACACGTGGGAGGCCACTACATTTAATGATCGAAATGTGTATCGGGCTATTGGGGAGCCACCAATACCACATCCAACTGTTCTGGTATTCAATGACACTGGAGAGTTGGTTGATAAGTGGGGACAAAATCTGTGAGTATTTGTTCATTGAGACTTTGATATAATTTAAAAATTATTCATTGGAAAATACAGCGTTTTTCAATATATGGCTTGAAATAAAAACACATTGGTTGTTTGAAATTTGATCTGTTTACGTTATTAAAAAGCTTATTGTTTGATTCATCATTCAAATGATTTCAAGTCCGTGGCTTTTTTTTGCTTTCGTGGTGGTTGCAAATTATTTCATAATGTGACAAATAGTGTCTTCTTTAAAACAATTATGTTGACCATAAGTTTTTCGCAACGCACGGAACGTTAGACGAATTGAACTACCGTTTTTATAATAAAGTTTAGATTAACGATTTCAAACGCGCTGCTCATTTGCTTAGCGACTCATCTTGACAATTGCCAAATAATGACTGACAAAACTGACAATTTGTCAAAAATTCGCGCGAAAAAGGAAACTAACATGGCGGCCATTATCTGTCAAGATCTGGCAAGCCCATTGAAAAACCCTTTATAATTCAAATTCACACTGCAAATATTTAATAGAATAGATTTGTTATAATTTAATATACATATCCAGTGGCTTTGTGCGCGATTATATGCGCTACTATACTTACAGCGTCATACAAATTTAAACCATGCCTTTCTTTAGATAAAGTTCACTACTAAAATGTACCGTGCCACTGTCATGAAGTGTGATTGTTGAAAATCCGGCTTTAGTAGCTGTCGCAACCAGAAGTTCTTGTCTGTCTAGTGCGCGTGATCTAATGAGTTCTCATATGGCACAGCTGGGCTACCTAGTGCACATTCGGCGTTAGACTGTGTTCAGACACACCACTTTGGAACCACGATCACGAAAAAGTGGGTGGGAGTGAATTTGTATAAAAACAATGTGTGGACGATATCGATCATGCGCAAGCACCGGCGGCCATATCGCGCGCGGTAGCGTCATCCCTTCCACAACGCAACCACAACCACCTACAGCGGGACCACCATTTTGTGGTTATGCTACTTCACACATACCACTACCCAACCACTGTGTTGTGGTTCTGAAGTGGAGTGTCTGAATACTCGCTTAATGTATGCATTTCCATTTTATTTCAGTTTCTATATGCCACATGGTATCACAGTAGACAGTGCAGGCAATGTTTGGATGACGGATGTCGCGATGCACCAGGTGTTCAAATTTACACCCGACAACCAACTGAAACCCGCCATGGTCCTGGGCGAAAAGTAAGTGAGCTTACTGTCCTACAAACAAATCTGTAACTGGGATAATTTTTTATAACTCTTTCCTCCTATTTTTATACCTATTTTTACTTATCTAAGTACATACATACATTACATACATACATTTTTATAGGTTTTTACTTACTTACCTACTTTATTACATTTAAACAACTTGTACTGTCCCGATTTTATTCCATCAATACAATGAAATGATCCTTTGAAACTGAGTCGATCAGCATTAACCCTAGAAAGATAATCATATTGCGATGTACGTAAAAGATAATCATATTGCGATGTACGTAAAAGATAATCATATTGCGATGTACGTAAAAGATAATCATGCATAAAACAACAAAACACAGAGACAATTTTTCTTTTATCATAAATCTTTTTTTTTTACCAATAATCAACCATTTTAACTTATATACTAAGTAATTAAGACAATATCTATTATATAGGAACATATAGTTATTTATAAGTAAGTCAGATACAGCTTTGGCACATATCAATATTATGCTCTCGACAAATAACTTTTTTGCATGTATTGCACGATGCATTTTCCTTTCACCTTATTTTAGAGGGGCAATATGTACAGTAAGTACGTTTCTTCGATATTGGCTCTCCTGTATTGTCTTCTGATGAATTAAAGACATCAATTGGCAACATATTAGAGATATTGTCCCGCAAATATCTCTTCAAAGTAGGGGTTTCTAATCGCTTGCTCATAAACGGCGATGTTAGAGCCATGCACGGTCTTTCATAAAATTTATGCGACTTATAGAGCCTTATCACCTTTACTGAAAACATTGTGGCTATATATAATATAAGCATTTATGCAAGCAATGTTTATCATTCCATAGAATAAAGCCATAGGCCATCTATTAGCCTGCCTATTACAGGACATGAGAGAGCACATTTGGTCTAGTGTGTCCACTCCGCCTTTAGTTTGATTATAATACATAATCATTTCAAGTTTCCCGGCGGTTTTGTTGACAGTCGCGTCTTCGTCACAAGATCATAATAAACAAACCGTTTTAACCGGTTTTAACCTTTGGTTTATAAGTTTGTAAGGGGTCCGTCAAAACAAAACATCGATATTCCCACTGGCCTAGAGCGACTGTTTTTTAATTCTTCAGTTTTTAATTCATTCTTTAATTTAATTGTTGGGTCAGGATATATATAAAAATATAACAGCAATAGCAAAATAACATAACAACAACTAACAAATCAAAAAACATCACGAATAATCATCAAAGATAAAATCTTAAAAGTCACATAAAAGATAATCGTACGTCATTTTGACTCACACAAGGTCGTTATATTTCAAAAATGGTGACACTGGCCTCAGTAACGCGCCCACCTTACGGAAGCTCCAAGCGACGAGTGAGATGTCCGAAATACACGGCGACGGATTCGCACTATTTAGAAAGAGAGAGCAATATTTCGAACACGAATGCTTCAATTTTACGCAGACTATCTTTCTAGGGTTAATGAAATAGTCATATTTATTCGTTTTTATGGACAACTCACGTTTGACCAAAAAATTTACTATGCCAAAATCACAATTTTTTTTTTCACAAAAAAGGACCTAATGGTTCCTAAGACAGTTTCCCTGTATCTCTTATGGGTTCAGATTTCCCCATACTGTCCCAGTTAAAAAAATACATCCTGTATATAAGGTGTACCTACTTTGCGAGGTGGGGTTTGAAAAATAGTCACTTCTCTTTATATGTATAAACATATAAAGAGAAATAAATGTCTGAACTGACTGACTGATTCATCAACGCCGAATTGAAACCCCTGAAGCTAGAAACATGAAATTTGAACAATAGCTTCTTTTTATGACATGAAGACTTGTTAAGAAGGGCTTTCTCGAAATTAACCCCTAAAAGAGTGAAACGCGACGTCAAAATTTGTATGGAAAAAAAATATTGGATGGTCCTATTAACTTGAAACAGTGTAAATATTCTACAATACAAATAATTAAACATGTGTGTAACCGTTTTTTCAAAATTGTGTCATGGTGCTAATAAAATGCACGGTGTCAATTCTGTATGGAATCACTTAACGCGGTGTTATGTATTTTTAATTCAATTTACTTTATTGATATACAAATAAATATATTTTTCCTGTAGCAAATTCCACGCGACAATTAAGCAAAATTAAATCCACGAAAACGAAGCAGTGGGCAAGAGCTAGTTTTCAGATATGTGGCATGATGTCCCTACAGTCTGATTCTCGTGTTCTTTTGTGTATGCTTTCATTATCATATCTATTGTAAATATGCAGATTCATACCGGGCGACGATGACTTCCACTTCTGTAAGCCGAGTGCAGTGGCAGTGCTTGCTAATGGGGACTTCTTTGTATCGGACGGTTACTGCAACACCAGGATTGTCAAGTTCTCGCCTGACGGGAAGGTCATACTGCAGTGGGGGAAACGTAAGTGAAAAAGAACTCTCAGAATTATCATATTCAGATCGATAACCGCTTTATTGTACACCAGCAAATGTATATAACAAGTAAGTGGCTGAGAAGAGCAAAAGCTTTCTATCGCCAAAGCGATTTCTTCCAGGCCCAGGTCTGGGCTGTCTGGTATCGGCCGGCTTTAGAATAGCACCACCCCATGTCCCGTGGGTCTCGTAAAAGGTGACTAAAAGATAACACAAAGCGGCTACCACAAGCCCTGAGTGGACTCGCCAACTACACCACCTCTAAAAGAGTGGACTCGCCAACCCGTCGCCCCTCGACAACGTCACGTTTTAAGGCGATACATTCCTCATGCACAAGACAGTGTGCATGATTAGGCCCGTATCCAACAGTGGACATAAAAAAAAGTAAGAGTGGTAAGGACTAAGGAGAGAGTTGTAGACAAATCAAGATACAGGGTATGAGTTTGATATTATCCAGAATTACAGTATTTTAAAATAATAGTGATATGTAATTGAAATAAATGATGCAGGGTTAGAAAAATAGTCGCACCCTTGTAACATTTAATTTTATACGATTTTAAATATAAATTTTAATATTTACGATTTACACGTTAAATGAAAGTGAGTGTAAACATAGATTAGTATCAGCTCTTGGAGACCTCGCAACGTCCCGTCCAGCAATATTTAGGTGGTTTTCTCATTTTAAACAAGGAAACTTTTATACTTACTAGTATATTAAGGCATTAAGGTCGCCTTTTGTAAATAAAGAAAATTAATAAGCATTTTTCGGAAGTTTGTAATTTAATCTAATAATTTTTTTATGAAATGTAATACATACTTTATTATTTAATAATAAATAAATAAACTTTATTTTAATACATTTTTTTTACTTAGGTATAACACAAAAATGGCTACATAACTTACACTTGCGAAAATAAAGCATGCACTATTAATAATCGAGATATAATAATAATAAAAAATTTAATTTATCAGTAAGTACCTATCAAAATTGTTTTTTCCTTCATGAATAGTATACGGGCACCCGACCGCCGACGTTTCAAAAATTGAACCCCTAACTTGACATCTGCAAATTCGTGAGCTTAAACTAAACTCTTTAAACTAATTACATCATTTTATGTCAATATAGCAGTTCTTTTATTGAAAGTCTATTAGTTATAATTCCTAATAGAATATCCCTTATGCCCTTTATCAGGTTACGGCGACTCGCCCTTCGTGTTCTCCGTGCCTCACGCTCTTACCCTCGCGGAGGAGCGTGGCCTAGTGTGTGTGGCGGACCGCGAGAGGGGCCGCGTGGGGTGTTTCACGGCAGACAACGGCACCTTCACAGGCGGATACAGTAGCTGGCTTATTGGACCGAGACTGTTTAGCGTCGCTTACGCCCCCATACACGGTACGTACTGGTCAGGTTGCAGCGACTACACTAGCTAGCTACATTGCATATGAAACACAGAAAAAAGCGTTTATTTAGCTGCAATTACAACACAACATAGTCCTAAGTTTACAAATGTATAGGTACAGATTAAATATGCAATATCGGAATGATATGTCTATACATAACAGTTTTATAACTGTTATTACTGCCTGGGTGTCGCAATTGCGCCAAATGGGCGTCCAGCACAGCTTCATCTATGTGCCTGTGAAGACACACACCGCTAATTTTCAGCTAAAATCCAGTGATGTCCGGACGTGAGAGACAATAGGACGGACAGTTTGAAATTGGCGCGAGCGTCTTTGCATACCCGCATACATTGAATATTTCGAAGCAACATTTTTTTGTCCCCGCCATATTGAAGGCGGTTTGATATTTTTAGTAGGACACGCGCTCGGCGGCGAGCAGAGTAAAATTCACACCGCGGCCTCGGACAGTTGTTATTTGTTATTCGCGCCTAGTAATAGGTCTTGTTCGCGGATATTCTGTGCCACGCGAGTGTTTTGGTTGGAATTGGAGTTAAATTCACCCCGCGGCCTCGGACAGTTGATTTTGTTATTCGCGCCTATTAATTGGTCTTGTTCGCGGATGTCCTTGTGCCACGCGAGTGTTTTGGTTGGAATTGGAGTTAAGTTCACATCGCGGCCTCGGACAGTTGATTTTGTTATTCGCGCCTATTAATTGGTCTTGAACGCGGATATCCTTGTGCCACGCGAGTGTCTTGGTTGGAATTGGTTATTGTGATTGTGCTTGTGGTATTTGGAGTGATATCTCGAGGTGATTTTGCTGCCGTGTGTGAGTTGCGGAGCTATAGCGGCCACCGACTCACCACAGAACGAGACTTGGATTACTACACAAGTATCTATTGGGAATGTATGTATTTATTCAATCACACTAAGATAGGTCACGTCTAGTAGGGACTAGCGTAGGTACACTTTCCAGATTTGTGTGTGGGCAAAACCACCTGGGGTAAGTGAGACCTTTAAATTGTGTAAATTGTTGATTATTGTGCTTACCCACCATTTTGGTGGATATATTGAGTAAGCTCTTAATTGGGCCCGAGTGCACATACCTCGGGCTGCTTTCGCGTAACGCGAGGCAGGTGCGCCTAGTGGGCGCATCGTAAACAATGTATATGTATCATATAAAACGACATGTATCATATACGGTATGTATAATATCCAGGGTATGGTAACTCTCGGTTAGCGTGAGCTGTTTCATCGGACCGAGTTTATTCAATGTCGCTTGTGGACACTGTACACAATACGTACTAGTCAATACCCATTTGTCAGGTTACGGCGACTCGCCCTTCGTTTTCTTTGTGTCGCACGCTCTCACGCCAACAGAGGAGCGTAGTGTAACTTAGTATTTTTTTTTAGATACTAACAGCGGTTTAGAACCCCTCAGCATTCGGAGAGACGTTGCATCTCTCTGTGTGTTCTACCGCCTGTACAATGGGGAATGCTCTGAAGAATTGTTTAATATAATGCCCACCTCGGGTTTCTAAAACCGCACTTCCCGTCACAGAAGTGCGGTCCATCCGCATTTCCTCGACACGGAGGTGTCGCGCACTGTTCGGTCCAAAAATTATTTTATACCGCGAACTCGTAGGCTGTGGAACGAACTGCCTCAAGAGATCTTTCCATTAAGCCACGACATGATCTTCAAGAGAGCTGTGAATAGGATTTTGCAAGGTCGGCGGCGCGCCCGCATACCCCCTTGTCTTGCAGGTGTCCATGGGCGGCGGTAACACTTACCATCATGTGGGACCGCTTGCTCGTCTGCCCACTTCTTTATATAAAAAAAAAAGATATTTTGATTTCATGGATCAATTTATATTATCTTCGTTTATTTAATTATACTACGTGTCACTGAAATGAAACACGTCAAGTAATTAAAAACATATAAAACCTCTAGGAAAAAATATATGTAATTATTTTAGGGAATAAATCAAAAGTTACAAACATGTAAAGTTTTGTTGTTCTGTTTGAAACATTCATAGCGCCCACTATTCAGTACATGGTAATAACCGGGCGCGGCGCCGCTGACGCTCGTAGAATGCAACTGCGCATAGAATAAAAAAATACTAGAAATGAACAATAATTTATGAAAAAAGAACCTATTGTAAAAACTGCTAGAATCGATTCTTCTTTCGATACTGAACAAACTCTTTTCAGCG
This sequence comes from Sesia apiformis, assembly GCA_914767545.1. Lineage (NCBI taxonomy): Eukaryota > Metazoa > Arthropoda > Insecta > Lepidoptera > Sesiidae > Sesia > Sesia apiformis. Next base: position 20,227,390 of record OU611948.1, on the reverse strand, counting down.
TTTGTGTTATTTCACTGACACGTAAAAATAGCTTCTTAAAAACTGAAATACTTTATTTGTACCCCGCAGGTGGTAGATTATACGTAGTAAACGGTCCAGGCGGTAACGTCAGAGTGCGGGGTTACGTTATAGACTTCACTAGTGGAAGACTTATACAAACTTTTGCACCCGACGACGACTTCCATAACCCGCACGACGTGGTCACCAGTGCCGACGGCTCCAGAGTATATGTGGCCGAACTCTCCCCATACAAAGTGTATAAATTCAGTGATGAAACTTTGAGGAATGAGAGTAGAACGGAGAAGAATGTGACACATGTGAAGCCGACGGCCACTGTGGGTAAGTAGGTTTGTATTGTATCGTTAATTTTTTATTGTTTTTGTTATAAAATAAGAACGCAACGATAATGTTTTTTTCTTATATTGGCAAAACTGCAATGCAATGCAAATCTACCTTAAGACGACTTACTGCTTTATTAAACTGAGGGTGCGACCTGTATGTGAGCTCTGATAATTGTATTTGCAGAGCTGGTGAGCTCACCCTCCGGGGGGTCGGGTGTAGTGGTGGAGTGGTGGCAGGGAGCGGCGGGTGGAGCCGCGGGGGCGGTAGGGGCGGCGCTGCTCGTGATTGGTGCGTTAGCGCTGCGCAGCGCACGGAACAGGGGTAAGGGGGACCACGAGCCGTTACTGCAGTAGGGGGCCGGGTAAAACGAGGACAAACTTGGCAAACCGCCTGTGTATACAACGTGTCACTGTGACAACGCGCCAGCTGATAATAAGTTATTTAGTATCGAGACTAGAATTGATTCCACCAGATTTTGTTTTTTTCGTAACTTATTAAGTTATTACATAAATATTTGTAGTACCTATATCTTTTTTTTTTTTTTTTTTTTTTTTTATGTAATATATCGAACTATTCCGTGAACGCTTTTGGTCTTCGTTCATTTAATGCATCGGAACGAGTAACTCCGTGGACGTTCCATTGAGAAGGAACGAACGAAGTATGAAACAAACGTGCGATTGTGTGGAAGTAGCTTCAAGCCTCTACGAAAGACGAACGGGAGCGAACGAGACGCAATATCGCGTTGCCGTATTTCTTCAACCACTTAAGTCGTATACCGCATAAGAATAAAATTGAACTTTATAATTAAAGCGATAACGACCATTATACTAAACAAAGCAATTATAAAAACTAAAAGTACTAGAAAAACTAGTACATTTGAGCGATTGTACTAGTACGGAGCGTTCTCTGCAATGTCCGAGTAAAAACAAGACTACAGCCCGATCACTATTCTGTACTAGCATAGTAGCATGCATGTCTGTACTGGCTATAGTTTTGCTCACAATGAATACGAAAAAGTCCATTTGGATGGACTCGATGTGTTAATCTAAAAGCTTTCCGCCAAATTTTACGAAGTAACCAGACGGATATGAATAATGTAAGCAGAGGAACTCCCATGCACAGAGGTGCTCACAAACAACACTCTTACACTGAAAACCGACCATCCATCCGAAACGGAAGTTTCACCAAAGAAAGACAACCATCATGAAGAATAATACAACTACAGCAACGAAAAAAACATGTAACTTTTGACAACGATTGCTTTTATGACAAAAATAATAACACAGTAACTATCAAGAGACACAAAACTCTGGATAATCGACCTATAACAATGGAGTTTTTGAGATCCCTCGAAAAACTCCAGAATGCGAACCAAGTGGTATATCACATGTGATACGAAAATTATAATGGAGCAATTCGATTCAACGGTGCCAGATTTATAGGAGAAGACAAAACCTGTAATTTTCTAATACCCCACACGGTAGATTCGGAGTTGCAAGCGATAAGTAGAGGCGTCAGTCGCGAGCAACACCGAAAAATGGTTGCGCGACATTGGATCAGACGATTTGTGACATCGCAGGTCTTTTGAAGTCGTCGACCACTCAATACGCAGAACCACCTCCCTGGTGTTCGATAGAAGCTCTAAAAATGGTTGACGGTCAACTAATTTGAAATTAGTTGACGTGTTCCAAGTTCGCGTTATTCCAGTGACACTTTGTATAACCGTATTATTATATAAAACAAATTTAATCTCAACAAATAACATTGACACAATTAATATGATAGAAATAATCTAGTAAATTGGATTAGATATTTTGTTGTTTAACAATAAAACATCTGATAAAATGGAAATCTTTTCAACATATGATGCAAGAAATTTAATAACGAACCACTACTGCAGTAGGGGTAGGGGGAATCTAAAGTTATAGCAACACTTCGCATGGCTCATTGCCATAATATACGTAATAATGTGACCAGTTTATAACTTAAATTATTTTATTACATAAATAAATATAATTCTATACATCTATGGCTTTAAGAAACTGAAAGATTTTTTAATTTTATGGGTTAAACATTCCATTAAATTATAGTTAAAAATGACTACTTAGTGTAAGAATATATATGTTCGTTTAGAACTGAATTAAATCAACCTGTTTTGTTTTGTCATGCACTTTATTGTTATTACTAGGTGTTATGTAATAAAATAAGTGTGTGTATTTGGAAACATTAATAATAAGTACCATGAGACAAACTTAATCACGTTAAAAACTATATCTCATTCCATTTAGGATTGTTTGGTTGACACACAATAAATGTTAAATCACAACATTGTATGTACAGTGATAATAACAGTATTAAAAATATTTGTTTCAATTTTCTCGGATTCTTTTAACTTTTTGAATTTAAATGAAACAATCGTTTTGACGGGAATAAAACGTTAAGATTAATATACATATTTGAAAAATAATCGTATGAATTAAAATTCGTTCCAAAGAATAATCGATCGAATAACATTGTTTCAATTTGAATTATGTCCATCTCTAGAGCAAGCCGTTTGTTTGATATTTTGACAAATGTTTTTGACAACTGTTGTTTTTATTTGACAGCGATCATTCTAGTATCAACTCTATGCCACAACATACAAGATACAGATTATCATCTGTTACCAGACTGCTTTAATCTGTCTATAACGATAACATATTAAACATTAATTCCGTGTATGAAACAAAATTTAGAATTTTATGTAATACCTACCTAAGAATATATTACAAGCCATAAAATTAACATTTTACAAGTATTTAAAAATTGATACATGTAATCACTACTTCTCTCGTGGACCTCCTGGTACTTGTATTTTGTATTCACCTTGTGATCTCTATTTGCGATCTGAGATTTTTGTTGTGCTGTAACTATTGCATTTTATTAAAATTATTTTCGAACTGTATTAGTTATAGAGCATTTATCACAATCCTTATCTTGTGAACACTTTTTTTTGAGTTCTTACAAAATATTTATTTAAGTGGATGTAAGTGTGTGTGAATGTTACAAAATACTTATGTAGTGTAAGTGAATATTAAAGTGCGCAGTTGTTGGGACAACTAGAAGAAAACACAAAGATTTGTCACAAAGTTGTAGAGGAGATAGTGTTTTTACTTTTTATTTATCTGTATTGTTAACTGTCACTGACCATGATAAGATAAAGTACCTTTTTTGCCGGCATCCTCATTACCATATTTCCAAAAAAATACACAAAATTTTGTAATCACCAGTTCAAGAAATGGTTACAATTTGTAACCAGTTTATACCACTTTATAGTTAGTTAATTTATGCATAGTAAGCGAATATATAGTTATAAAAAATCTCTTATTTCAATTATTTTTTGTCCCAGTTACTGTGTAAAGCTTAGTGTATTTAATTTTGCTTATTAAGTCATGTAGTGTTGTGATATTAAGTATTTATTGAAATATATTTATTAGAAGCATCTTCTTGTATTTTTATTTTCGACGCACCGCCATATTGCATGATTTTAGTTGCGCTAGACACAGATTATTATGCACATGCATTTAAAAAGAATCATTTTTACGCACAATTTTTCTAATTACTTCAATAATAGACATTTACATTTTATAGGTTTAATGTGATCAAGTTTACTACTTACAATGTTTAACTAATTTCCACAACCAATTTAAATGGATTCTACGACTATTTACCCTGATCAGGAAAATCATACTTATAAACTTTATTTTATAATCATACAGTGTTTTTTTTTTTATAAAAGCAATAACTATAGTTACTATTACGTTTATAACTGTAAGTACCACTCACGTAGATGTAAGGCTGGCAACATATCTTAGTACCATGGAAGCAGTGGCGGGTTAAGAGTTTCGGAGGCCCTGAGCATAGAGGCCGTGTAGGCCCTCTGTTGCTTGGATTTGGAAGGTAGAAATTAGAAAATAAAACAAAGTTCATCAAAATACATATATATTCGAAATTTATATTGGAGAACAGGAGCCTAAGCACGTGCTTATATGTTAATCCGCCACTGCATGGAAGCCATAGATAAGTGCATGTCACATTTAGTGACACGATCTAACCATGAATTATATGGACAACAACTGCTCAACTGATTTAAGAAAAATATCGCGTTTACAGAATCCACTCTAGTTAAATGTGTGAGGAACTAACATATTATCCCTGTTTCGTATTTATAGCTAGCCGTGCCGTAGCAATGTTCTAATAAGGTTTAAATAGCGATGCTGTTCGCCTTGGCCATTGGGGTCTGATTTGCTTGTACTTTTTAAAAACTAACTATATTACAAAACTACCAATGTCAAATTCGACATGACAAGACAATTGAGTAGGCGTAATTTGTGATTATTCTACGTAACATAACCACCCCTTTTAGCATCCACTGCTGTACATGGGCATCAGCATGCACATTGTCTTATGCATATCTTGGTATCCCTTATTCCCCTTTTAAAACATCCACGGGAAGAGAGGGATGGTTCTAATCTAAACCCGAGCGACGCCGCACGGTCAAATCAGTGTAAAGTTGTGATTTTTTTATTTTTTGCTTATTTTTAACATGCTGTAGTTTTATTTCTCCCTGACATTGGTCTTTATGCTCCTACATCTGTGATTGAAACGCATGCAGTTTAAACGCCATTTATATCGAACAACATCGCTATAAGTAATGTTAGACTTTACTAGTCCACAATTTACTAATGCTACAAAAACAAAAGGTCGCAAATGCGCCACCCGCCGCCGCTGGGAGTACGGTCGTGGGGAGTTCAAACTGCGGCGGCTGTTAGAGCGGCGGCGCTTCACCCGCGTGCACTCCGACGACTCCGACGATGAGCCCGCGCCGATGTTACCTCCGCAACCTCCCGCCAATGCGTGATGCTATCCGCTGCACATGTGAACTGATTGTTTATCGGATTGTGACTACTAAGCTCGATTCACACCTGCCAGCACGTACTGTGTTCAGCTCGTGCCATGTCCAGCACGCATTTTGTCCAACTCGTAACGTGGCAGACACGCCATATACAAGTTTTCAATTTACAGTGAACACACCTTACAGACAGACCCGTATTCTCGCTGAGAATGTCGGTCGCTGCCAGTCCGTGCCGGTGCGGAATGGTGGACACGCTCCCCTTACGTACAATCAATCGCAATAATTGTTGCGCCATTATCATTTATTCTTAATTTGGCAGTATTAAACAAACACCGACAACATAATATATAATTCAATGAAATCACGTCACAGTCGTACAAAACATGTCAGTATTATAACACTGCAAAATTAAGAATAAAGAGTAGTTCAACAATTATTTCTTGTAGTGAATATCGTCGTAAATAATGTACGTATGTGATTATTTGTTTTAATGTCTGTGCTGGTATGTGTGCCACGTACGATGTGTGCAGTTGTGAATCGAGCTTAATGCCTCAAATATACACCAAAAGCGGGTGGATATTAACATTACCCGCTAAAACTGCGCCAGCGTGGACGAGACCAGCGTTTCATACTTCTAACTTTTCATTTCAAATTTAATTATCCAGTAAACAAAAAGCAGCTCGTAGTCGGGCCTATAAATTAGTAGAAACCGCAACAAAATCGGTAGATCTCTAAATCAACTCAAACAAACAGACATACTCGTATGTTATCCTTTACACGTTTAGAGATTCGTGAAGACATCAAAGTATAGGTATATTTGCTCGAAGCAAAATAACTTATGGTAAGACTTAGATCAAATCAAAAGACGGAAGATACGTTACTCACTTACCGCGCGTGGTCTCATAAAACCGAGTACAATGGACCTGCTTCGTTTAGTCACTGATAGAACAGCGACTTGCTTGTACGTGATACACTCACACGGTGAACACAGTTTTATAGTGGAAAATACATTTAAATAAGCCACCCTGTGCATTTGTTCAGTGCACAAATCACTCAAGGAGCAAAGACAAGACAAAGTAATAATTTGTAGTTTTTTTAAATTATGAGTTTACATTCGGCCATTAATGAGTGAGCGAGATATAACTATACAAAACATGGTCGGTACACGTTTAGTTAATCTCGCTCTTGCTACTGTCCAAGCTCATAGCTCTATCTCTGTCTTTCGGTGTTGTACAACGTCACTTTATGTGCATGTAGTTATGCATTCGAGCCTATTTTCAATTGACTCAATGTAAGAAGGTATCTACCGTATCTTCTTCCCCTTCTGCTTTGATCTGTGGTAAGGTAAGATTATGAAATGTTACCTAGCACCTGTACCTACGCGATGGCTAAAAATAAGATGGCTGTAAATGTAAATAAAAAGTTAATTGCGTCAGGAATTGCTAGAAAATTCCAACATTAAAGATCTTTGCTAAAATATCTTTTAGTGAAGACTTCTTATGATAGAAATATGTAAAGACCATTTATGATTTATATTATTTTACTAAAAATCTTCAATAGCAGAATTATGGTGATTTGTTGACAGAATTAACTTTTTGTGGCAAGGGCACGAGTTGTGCATTATGCCAATGTCGAAGTATAATTGACCAGTATTCTCGGCATAAAAAATATAGGCAGAACCACATAAAAATAGGTTTGTTTAATGACAACCGCAATCTTTGCAATTCCTGCGCTCCGTATAACAACCAATTAGCGCATCAAATGCCTTATATAACATTCTCGTAGTGCCGAAAGGCCAATTTACGTGATTCAAACATTATCAGTTCAATCTTGTCAGTGTATCGACTCAATAGATAGAAAAAAAACATGGCCTAAAGCTTGGAGTAACGTGTAATATATAAGATTAATTCCTTCCATATCCCATTGTATCTAAGTATATATGTATTAACACCTCGGTTTCTCGTAAGCACAGACAATTATTATATACTCGAGTAAGAGCTGATTACGAAAAGAATCCAAATAATGTATCGTTAACTATTCTCATATTGTAAATTAATTTGTAAAATAATGTCTATGATATACTGTACAAGAATATTTAAACCCTCTAAAATTTAATTTAAATATTCCTCTTTGGTTTTCTCTATTCTCCTCTTATTTTCAATTAAAATAGAACGGAGTACATATTTTATTATAATAAAAAAGGAATAATTTAGACTTACCAATTGTAGGTAAATAAAAAGAAAATTATAATTTTTGTTTATTTACATGGACAATATGGCCATAAATGTTTATTTATTTTCTATTTACACAAAATTTTGAAGATAATTTCACAAACATAAAAACTAGAAAATTAAGTCTTTTTGAATGGAATCAAAAACCAAATATATAAGCTTTAGAAAGTCTTCACGATTTACGTTATATTAAATGTTCTGTATTTTATTTGTATATGATTAATTGTGAATGTGTGCATATGTAATATATTAATAAGATATAGGATATTATAGGGAACAGATGTAGTGAATTTGAAGTAACATTTAATAATGTTCACAAAAAAATTATCACAAAATTTATTTCTTTACTGTACTTTTTGGTTTGCGTTCTATCTAGGTGTTCCTGCACCCCGATACATTTATTTCCAGCGTTTCAGTAAAATAACACAAACAATAGTCTATATTTTCATATCGAAATTAAATGTTAATTCGTGATTCATTTATGACGTTTGTATCCGAAGTAATATAATTGTTAGATAGGCAATGTCAAATTTAATTATTTAAGGTTCAATAAACACCAATGACCAGATCGCCTTTGAAACTACTAACAGTATAATTCTCTGTTATTTGTGCGTATAGATTAAGTAGACATTTAACATGAGGTAACTTAAACCAAATTTGAATATATGTTAAAATAGTTTCAAAGTTACAAGAAATTACCCTTGGAAAGTGCTGCGTATAGTTTAAAACTAAAGTTTTTTTTATTTGTATTTAAAACAAGGAAAAATAATGTATAAAAACAAAATATTTATTTCCAATGTTAATTACAATACATCACGGGGGTATCAAAATACATTATTACAGTCTTCTTGCAATCAAGATGTGGTTTCGCGGCGATATCTTCGGATCGAATACGGCACGAATCTCGCAGGGCAACCCTAAACAAATTATAACAGAACATGCTATTAAAAAGTAATAAATACAGTGCCAGTACTACGCACACACCTTCAACTAAAAATACATATGTAAATTATAAAATCTTAAGAGGCTGGCATATTTTCGAAAATGCAATAACTGCATCGCATAGATAGCAATAGCTGACTAAACACCCTCATCTCAAATATTCTCATGACTATATCAACCGTAAACAGCTCTATTATCGTACACTGCTAGAAATGGGCCTCCTGATGCACATCGGATGTATGTGCTGAAAACGCCACGGTGGTCACGCGAGCAGGCGATTACACTATTTTAGAGGTGGTGTAGTTCCGTAGGGCCTATGAAATAGGGTGGCGCTATTCTAAACTCACTCGACGCCACATGGCCGATTTAGCTAATATTTTAATTAATTTAGAAAATACTCTGGGTTTGTTTTTATCTCTAATTCTCAAATTAGCCATGAAACATATCAATTTCAGGAAAAGTCAACTATTGTAATATTCTTTCAAAATGCGCTTGTAAATACATTCTACTGTATCAATTTAAAACATTTTATCAAGAAAATTATTCACTATTAACTAACTTGACTTATGTGAAAGTTTGAAACTTTTTGACAACTACTGACTTTTTTAGTCAAAATTTAATGATGCCTACGGAATCTATTTTATTGCATACCAACAAGTTGTTCCTTTACATTTATCGTAATACACTCCCGGACACCTAAATCGAGCCACCCTGCATTTTCAGTTTTGATGGCCTGAAGCTTAAAAAAATGTTTGATCGATCAAAAAGTTTTTATGCAGTTTTAAAGCTGGTATTACTAATCATCATTTCAGTATGCCATTGTTCCAAATTTGAATTCAGTGTACTGAATAATTAAGTTTAAATGTAAGAAGCCGCGTGTCCGCCTTTCTGTCTCTGTGTATATATGTTAATAGTTTTAAATGGGTATCATATAAAATTGTGCCAATTTCTATTTAGTCCTAAATACGTATTATTTAAGTCTTATTCGCTTTAGTTTAAAAAGTCAATGTACGTATTTGTTGTTACATATGTTTGAAGTTATGTACAAATGTATGATGTGTAAAGTACTTAGACGTTAATAAATTAATGTACTTATTTTTGCCCTTTAATATTAAAGGTATTTACGAAAATAATCTGTTGTTTTATTAACTTTTAACGTTAATATATGTTATATAATAGTGAATGCACAGACTTGTCTTGCCGAGGATAAATTGGACCAAGTTAAATTTACCCCAATTCGAGACTCAGTATAAGAGTTCTCGATTGCGGACACAAGCCTTACGCGACTCTCTTCCACTTCGGCCCGAGGGATATTCGCACGGTCCTTATACAAAGCTTCCCCAGTACTGTCGGTCTGCATAACAACGTATGTTACCGACTTGTAATGGGTCGTTGATATGCAGAAGATACAATGTAGGAGAAAGTACAGAGCCTTGCGAGACACCAGAATTAATTGGCATGGTGTCGGAGCAGCTACTGTCAGCAACGACTTTGATGCTCCGTCAGTAGCGTAACTATACCGTTGAGGTCTGTGGCAAATTTATGGGATGGGGCCCTCCCTCAATGTAAAGCTTATCCAAAGTTGTGGTTTCTTTTCAATAAGTCACTACGTAAAGTACGTACAAAACGCTGTTATAATATTGTGTGCATTTTATAAAAACATACTTATACTATATAAGTTATACAAAACTTTTATTCCGTAACTTAGTGTTGTTACAGCGCGGCGTCTACAAGTGGCGAGCATTTTATGACTAAGTTCCGGACGCGTTCTAAAACTGGGCCATTTCGTTTTCTTACAAATGCATTCAAACCTTGAAACATGTGTATGTACTGTAAGTAACTTAAATTAATTGAAAACAAAACTATTTTATATCGAATTTTATAAAAATAAATGTCGGGATCCTCCCGTGCTCGCGGCCTTCTCGGGTCGGGGCCCCTCTGGCCGGGGGCCCGTGGCATTTTGTCCGCTATGCCACCCTATAGTTACGCCACTGTGCTCCGTCCAACCAAAAAACTGGAAATCCATTTGCATAATCCCTCGGATAACCGAGAGACCGTAATCCATAATCTGACGGAACCCGTACTGTCAGCTGACGGAGTTGATTCCGCTAAATCCAGCAGACGGAGAGCGATTATGACGGAATCCGTACTGGCGATCGCTTATAAGCTGGCAATCCTCTACGTAGCCAAGGAGTTGTGCGATAATGACACATTCCATCACCCAAGAGAGGAGGGAGGTTATCGCTATTGGCCTGTAATTGGCCGGGTCGGTACGATCGCCTTTTTAGGCAACGGGTGGACGTGAGCTACTTTTCAAGCTTTCGGGAAGCGACTCGTGGAGTAACAGAACTTAAAGAGTCGCGTAAGCACCGGAGACAACTCAGGAGCGCAAAGTTTGGGTACCACCGCAGAAATACCATCTGGCCCGTTCGACTTTCGGACATAAACAGATGCAAGTGTGCTCGCCGGACTTTACGTTGCATGAAGCAGATGTCCGGCATGGAGCTTACACCCGAGCACCCCCATCGTCCACAGTCGAGTTAGAGGCAAAGAGGCGGCCCAGTAGATCAGCCTTATTTTTTGCACTGTGGGCATTATCGGATTTCTGCAGTGGTGGCAGGGACGACCGATAGAAGTTATTCTCAGCACCTTTGGCAAGCCATCAGAAAGCCCTACTCCCAGAAGGGCAGCTCGCTAACCGATCACCAATTCTGCTGATATGCTTAAACTTAGCCTTGGCTGTCATCTCCTTATTGGACCTCGCGTCAGCATTGAACTCTTTCCTTGAATAGGAGACATTCGGATAGCTAGACGCCCGCGCTTAGACTCAGGCCCTGTATGCGGCCCGCTGCTTACGGCGGGCCTCTTTACAGAACCGGTTAAAGCAGGGTTGACTCCGCCTATCAACGGGAACCACAGAACTAGGAATATGATATCCCATGCCCTGAAGCACCACCTCGGCAACGGAGTCCGCACAGACATCTGGGTCCTTAGAAAAGAAACAGCTGTCGCCAAGGATAAGATGCGTAAAACTCACACAGCCTATCCCAGTCAGTTGACTTATAGTGCTAGACTTTGCGGCTTTCCTGGGGTCGGGGTCTATGGCAGCTGGTTCCAAAGCTGGCATCGCTGTTTGAACGAAGCAGTGATCGATGAACCAAGTGGTGCATTGACACTGCACTTGTCCGGATGCGTAGACAGCAGGGGGTCCAACAAAGAGGGCGTGTGGCTTTCAATGTCCTGACATTGAAAGCCACACGAGACGAGGACACTATCTGAGAGAGATCATAATAGGCCATGGCAAATTTATAGGCAGCTCTCCCCGCGTGGTCGTGATCGGACCCCGATCATTCTTCGTGATGAGCGTTAAAGTCACCGAGGACTACAACCTGCACGAAGGGGAGCTGCTCAAGCACGATGTCGTCGTCTTCTGTATGCGCTCAAAGAGTCGAGTCGTCTACGTTTCACCGCTATGGGACCTGTAAAGGTATGAATAGACTCGGGTAGAACCTCCATGGGTCAATACGCGCCCAGAGAAGCGACAAGTCCCTGTCTTCAAATTGGCTGAGACGATGACAACAGATATCCCCTTGGACGTACATACACACCCCGGCGCATAGTACAAAACGACTGCTCAAGTGTATAGCCAGAATAGTCAAGATAAGATGTGTCTTCGGACAGGATGTCTGGGTCTCCATAAGAAAAATCAAGACTGGCTTTGACGTCTCGAGGTGGTTGTGGACAGTATTGATGTTGCTATGCAAACCCCTGATATCGCAAAAGTCCACGTTAAACGTGGATATGGGTTGGGCCGCTGAATAAGAACTGTAAGACCATAAGAACTGTGATACAAAAGGGGGGCAGGGAAGAGAGATGTTTACATAAGGATAATGGGACAAAGTGCAGTGAGAGAGAAAAACAGGGTCACATGAATTATGTGAATGGCTGGATGCAGCAGCCCGGTCCGGCCTCCTCCTCCGGCACGACCGCTACTCCCAGGGACTATAGTCCGAGTTACAGAACAGTCTCCCGGGGTGGAGATTAAGTAATCCCCGGGCTCGGACCCCCAACGAACCGCGGGCGGCCAGCGGTCAGCTGTATCACAGTCTCCCTGATCTCCGCATCACCATTTCACGCCCATGCGGTCTGAGCCTCCCAAGTAATTGTTGGACCAAGTCTCCGCATGCATACACCTCTCTTAGGAGTTGGCGACTCCCACTCACCGCCGGAACACAGCACCGGCTTTGCTACATTATGGACCATTATAACAGCGGACTCCGATGTGAGTATGGAAGCAAGCCACGGACCGAGTGCACCCACCGTAAGAATGTTTGCTAGTTTACCATCGGTGTATCCGTTATTGACGGTGAAAAGGTTAAAAGTAAAAAAAATTAAGTCGCAACTCACCATTTTCAACAACATAAAGCAATCTATCCAACAACAGTGCAGTCTCCACTAGAGGGGCCAAGGCTAGTCGCAGCGTGTACACAATGACTACACGCCTCCATTGTTCGACGTCAGATTGACCCCGTAACCACGTGGACTGTGTCGAAGGTAACGACACACCCAGTTTTTCTACCGCTAACGTGCAGTATCTAAAAATAAGAAATGCTAATAAGACTAACCTTTCCCTATTTTTTGTAGGAAGATGACAGGCGAGCGGACAGTACCTATGCCTAAAGTCCCGACAATCTAATAGGTCTGATTTGACAGTTGTCAAAATACTCTGTGTAGGGATGGAACCCAAAAAATCGGTTGCTCCAAAAACAGATTCTCGAGACATATCGATTTATAATACTCGTACTTACGAATTTGTAATTGTTTAGTTTAACTTAAGGTTATATTGTTATAAGATCATATAATTAACAGAATGGAAACATTTTAATGCGCCTTAACACTAATTATAATTAATATACAAGTATAATATAAGCTAATTCTATAGGCTGGAAGAAAACATACAGAGATGTAGTGGTAACAGAGGCGGTGATTCACAAGCATATCACAGAGGGAGGGGAAAGTGATGTTATGGAAGAGGAACTAGACTAACAACTAATAGACAGAAATCAAATAAAAATGAATGTAGATTTGTTGAGTACGTTTCTTTCTTTTTTCAATAATAATGAATAAAGCTCTTCAATAGAGACCGTTAAATTTAATTCAGTGGAATGCACAAAGCTTAAGATCTAAATTGGCTGAACTAGACCTATTTTTATCACAAGAAAAGATACACATAGCACTTATATGTGAAACACGATTAGAACGTGACTCCCAGTTAAATATAAGCGGATATAATATATTTAAAAAGAGTTAGGTTAGATCAGAGGTGCTCAAACTTGAACTGCTGGCGATCTACCTCAATATTGTTAGACTACGATCGATCGACTCTGAGTGGCTGCAAGTATGTGTGATGCAGGATTGTCGTCTAGGTAGGGTGTATCGTGGCATAGATATTAGTTTTCCGCACAATATGCATTTTTTTAGTCAAGGTAAGTGTAGGTCTGCTCTAAAATGTCAATGAAAAAACTCATAATTATTCAAAATTGCGAGTTTATTGGTTCTTACAAAACAAACGAGTTCTAGTGTCTAAACTTAACTAAAGAGTGACTTTGGATGATGAAGCGTGGCACTGCATGTCCTCGGCATACTTTTCATAAGATGGTACGTAATTATTACCGAGTGCTAATCGCAAGCATGGTTACTACCAGCATGACTTATGGTAATTATCTTCATTTCAGAAAATGCAGACTCGCACAAGTAAGCTGACCCAAACATTGCCGTTAGCTGAAGGGCGATTTGCCTTAGATTCGGATATTTATCTTCAGATATAAAACACCAGAATTTTGTATCAGATGTTGTGGCTTTGAGATGTATATCTGATATAATCTGCACTAACTCATTTTCAACAGAACATGAGTCCATGTTAAACTGACTTGCTATTTAAGTAGCTAATTCCTCAATGTTTTTATACGAAAAAGGATAACTCATAAATGATGCGATATTTGCCAATTTACTGAAATCATAAAAACGTATTTCGAATTGGCCCAAAATATTTAATAATTCTGCCTCATAAATATCATAATTCAATTGAGGAATCCTTGCTTTCAAAGACGGAAAATGTTTCAGATCCTTTCTTTTCAGTTGATCTATCATAAGTTGCAATTTACTTTTGAATGCGTTTATTGCGCTAATCATCTCAATAATAGTTTTTCCTTTACCTTGAAGCTCCAAGTTAATGGTGTTTAAATGCATTGTGATGTCTGTCAAAAATGCAAAATCAGTCAGCCATTTTCCGATTTTCAGCATCTGAGTGTCATCACCTCTTTCGTCCAGAAAAGCTGTTATTTCGGGCAATAATTCTTGAAACCTTTCTAGGAATTTTCCGCGAGTCAACCACCTGACGTCCGTGTGAAGAACTAAATCAGTGTGTTCAGCTGACTCACTATCTTCCAACTGCAATTTAAAGAGCCGTCGTTGCAAGCTACGTGCACGGATGGAATTCACAATTTTTATTGCAATGCCCATAATCTCCTCCATGTTTAGAACTTTTGAACAGAAAACTTGTTGATGTATAATGCAATGGAAGGAGAAAAATGAAGGGAAATCGTCATTAGCTCGACACAATGCCACAAAACCGTTTTTGTTTCCAGTCATTGCTGGTGCTCCATCGGTTGTAATGCACACTAGTTTATATATTGGTAGCTTGTAGTTTGTTACAAAATTGAAGAAAACGTCATATATATCTTCGCCACGGGTCTTTCCTTTCAGAGGAATCATTGTCAAAAACTCTTCCTTAGCCGACATGTCATTGAATACCATTCGAATAAAAATACACAGCTGGGCAGTGTCTGTCATATCGGTGGATTCATCGAACTGTAAAGAAAAGTATGTACATTTCATGATATCATGTATTAGTTTATCTGCCATGTCCTGACTCATGACTTCAACACGCCTTGTGACAGTCGGACGAGATAACTGAAGTTCTCTAATAGCAGATATAATCTCTGTTTTATTTTTAAAATCTCCAAATAAAGTCTCACCGGCTTCAATAAATGCTTCCTTCACAACCGATCCATCTTCAAATGGTTTCTTGTGTTTCGCCAATATATGAGATATTTTAAATGACGCGATCGTTGTAGCTTTTGATTGTTTGGCTGGTCTTGTTAACATGGTTTGTTCTTTTTACACGTACTTTTCGTTTTCTTAATTCACTCTGTGACGGAAAATCCTTTTCATAGTTTTTATGAACCGTTTTATGATGCCTCTCTAAGTTCCCACGCTTAGGTATTGCAACTGACGCACGGCAAATGAGACAAATGCACTTATACTTTACCATACAAAAGAAAAATTCTTCCTCCCAATCGTTATTAAAATGATACGTTTTACTTTTCTTCGCCGCACTCATTTTGTACTATTTATTAACAAACTTTGTATCGACGAATCGCCTTCAAGTTACAACTCAGACTGACTCCTATTCCTGCAGGCGCAACATTTATATCGGCGCGAACGAAGTCTCGAATGTTCCCGCCAAACACGCCGCCCGATGTTTCTAGAAAAATAGGCGGGAATCAAAAACGCGGCTTCTCTTTGACAAGTACCGCGCGTTCCTTTGGTAAAGCCGCCTTTTGCCGCTAGTAGGGGGTTATTACGATAAAAGAAAGCGATGAAGGGGTTATTCTGGCCTAATTGTGGATCGAATAAATTTTAGTTGTTTATTCATTACATTTTGTTTTAATTACCTACCTACTAAAACAAAATCTGTGAATAGTTCTATATCGGATATTTTTGGTGTTCTGGTGTTAGAGGTGTACCGATAGCATATGATATTCTAGAAAAGTTGTTAACGCTAAGGACCTACAGTATAGATCTGTGATTGCAATGGATTCCATCGTACATTGGTTTGAAAGGTTATGAGAAGGCCGACGATCTGGCAAAAAGAGGAATTTCAGAGGGGAAACAAGTTCATATACATGAGGTATACTATACTATTATGAAGTCCTTAACATTTATAAAAATAAATGTTCTGAAGCATGGAAGGAGTATTTTAATGAACGATCTCGAGAGAAGGGTATATGGTATAGTAGTATCCAGCCTGAGGCAGCCTCATATACTGTGGCTTTTGGAGTCTAAATTGAATAGGAACCTGGTTGTCATAGCTTTCAGGTTGTGGCATATGCCACTAAACAAGTTTGGTTTCTTTATGAGAAAAAATAATTCCCCTAATTGCCCAAAGTTGTGCTATAATTGAGGATGTCCAACCCTTGTTGGTGGAGTGTTCCCAGAATGAACCTGAGAGGAAGGCTCTGGGACTCTAAATTTGAACAAGTGTGATGTAGGGATGTGTCATAAAATTCTGTCTGAGCCAACATTGAAAGCTGCAAACATTCTGTGTGAATTTGCGAGTAGCTATCAGTCATATAAGTTAGAGTTAAATAGGGATTTAAGAAAAACATTGAAACCTTTAGGGTAGGATGAGGCTGACATACACAAAAATACAAAAGCCCTAAAACATTAATTTGACACTTATTTACTTTCATTTTCAATATTATTTCAATATTTTTTTTTTAAGTAATGATAGTCACAGTAATGATAATGATGATAGTGATGATAATGATAGTAATGATAACTTAAGAATATCAATTATGGTTTTGATATACCATATTACCTGTGAAAAGTCATGGTGTCAGAATGCTTTATGCTTCTGACTGGTGCATGTCGTAGCTTCGGATCTTGTTCCACTAATATCCTTTCTAGAGCTGCTCTGTATGCATGCACCTGAAAAACAAAACACATATGTAATATCAAAAAATAACATTATTGCCCTATTAAAATGACCTTTAACAAACCTACCTTCAAATCCTCATAATTTCCTCTCTTTAACCTGTCAAAGTACACCTCAATAGCATGACACGCAATCTCCCTACTTGCATATGACAATGCACTATCTAAACTTGCCACATACCGACTCATGGGATAACCATTGTCTGACAACTTCATATAGCAACAACCCACTATACAAATAAATTTGACTCGATCAGAATTTACAAAGTGTTTTAACAATAACGGTCCTAGATCTCCACAAGGATGGAGGCCAGCTAAACTATACTCTTTTATAGTCTGTGGCAGGGCTATGTTATGTAATTGGTTGTCAGATGTTAGTGTCATGTTTATGTGGACAGGTCTGCGGAGCTTAGATATTGTTTCTTCTGAAAGATGTTTGCTGGCTGTATATTCAAGTTCCAAGTCCAGTTTTCTGTAAAGAAATTGAGTTGTGATTTTATAAGTTCTGTAATTTGTAAGTTGTAGTACTTTACAAAAATTACATAAGGAAGGCTTTCTAACACCATATTTATAAATGGTAGGGGGTAAGTGCATGCTGCATTCTCACAGCCGCTGGGCGCAGTCAACTGGCCATGTTACCCCTCTCTCACAGAAGACTACCTTGAAATATACTGCATTTCCTACTTTATCATATTTCCCCAATGTATGTACGTGTTACAGTAGTGAGTGAGATATGCCAGAGCCCATATCCATCCCAACCTATCCCTCCCCAATTTGCCAATTCATTCCTTAATCTGCAAAGGTAGGCAGTGTATCCAGGATGTGCCAATATTTGTCATTCTAGACTGATATTGGCATGTATCATGGATGTTTATGGACGACAGTATGCTCATCTGCCACTTTTTTTATAAACAAAGTTAAAAGATAATAATATAATAACAGGTCTATAAAAAATAATAACTATAGGTAGTTTTAATATACCTACCAAGATTACAAACCTAGCTTCATCTGTCAATTGAGACTGACATTCGATCCCAGCAGTGTAGAAGTCATGTTTATATGCCAAAACCCTCACCAAATGCCCCAAACCTGAGCCAAAGTCTATAACAGCTTCACAATTAGTTTCCGCAGCCGTTCCACTAATCACTTCAGCCATTAAGTTTATTTCATGCCTCTTTTTTAATTTAACATGTTTTAAAAATAGGTTCTTCATCTTTGGGTGACTACCACATTTACTTTCATTTTTTGTTATTGAGTAATAACATTGATTTCTTCTTGATATGCTTAAAACTTTAATGGTTTTTATAAACGCTAAAAATGAAAGTGGAAAAACTTGTTTCATTGATGTTCCGGCCAGTAAGTCCCCAAAATCCTTTGGATCCATATTTTGAAAACTCTTTCGCCATGTTAATGGTAATTTGTCCCAGTGGTTGTCAACAAAAAAATCCTGAAACAATATCACTGCCTTTAATTTTATAAAAATATAAATAAGTTGATGTAATAAGATTGTGTGGTGGCCAGTATAGCTATCTATGCTATGAAATAAAAATACTTTTTATATACTGCCCTAGTCATGGTATGGTGTAGCAGACTGTCGGGGTCGGGTGTAGGTCTGTGCGGAGGCGCATGTGCTTATCCTATGTTATTGATTCATTACCGCTTAAATGCAAAAGACGTGACAAGACAACATGCTAATGATGCTAAACGAGCCTTAGAGGCCAAAATATGTCACATCAGAAAGACAGAGGGGGAGAGTGCACTCTGCAATCCAACAGCTGCTGGGCGCGCTCGACTGGCCACGTTACCCCTCTCTCACAGAAGACTAACTTGAAATGTACTGCATTTACCACTATCTTATTTCCCTAATGTACGTACATGTTTCGGTAGTGAGTGAGATGTGCCAGAGCCCATTCCCATCCTATCCCTCCCCATTTTCCCAACCCTTTCTCTAAATCCATTCCTATATCTCCAAAGGTAGGCAGCGCATCCGGGGGCGTGCCATCGTTTGTCATTTTGGACTAATGTTGGCATGGCAATTAAACAACTTAATTAAACTAAGGCAATAATAGCAACAAAGCTAAGAAAATATAATGTTGGCATGTATTGCGGATGCCTATGGGTGACAGTATCCGCTTACCAGGTGGACTGTATGCTCGTCTGCGGCCTTCGTCCATAAAAAAAACAGGTTAATGGTATGGTATAGATTAACTATATATTTGTTTATTACTTTACAAACAAAACAAATATAACTCTTATCAGGATTAATACTAACTTGTTATAAAAACTTACCAAAACATATAAATCTAAAAGCCATTCGTATAGTATTATTACTTTCAATATTAATTTTATAGTATTTTCCAAAACTTTTTTTTCTGAATGCAACATAATAAAGTCCATAATTATTTAAACTTTTATTCCATTCAACTTTTATACATGAATACACAAGGAACACAGGACAAAATTAATTAAAGTGATCGCACAGGACAAAATTAATTAAAGTGATCGAAAATGTAAATAATTTAACATTTTTTAGGGTCATTAGACCGTGAATTCGATAGGTGTATTTTATTAATAATTTATTTGGACACTAGCATAGCTATTGGTCCGGTCGCTCAGTAAAATAAGTGCTTTACGAAGAACAGGTAGCCACTCCAAAAAATAAGGGTTGGACTCCTTGGAAAAATACGAAAAATAAAGTATCACGTTTTTATTTAATTATCACACACATTATGGAGTAACACTAGGCAGTTTGAACTTTAATGAACTATTACTATTAAACCACAAATCCCACAATATACATTTTTTACAATAATCAAGCAAAAATTCATCCTTACTCCTCGGGTTCCCGCCAAAAAGTCCAGTCTAATAGAGCTTCTAATAATATAGGCTTCTAATAGCCTATATATTAGGTCGTTTTTTTTGGAATGGCTAAGTTCTTGTGGCCCTAATGGCCTTTCAAGATTCACCGGACATGTATGGTTTAGGGCGAATGCAGAAGGTGCTCAGCTAGGACCAAAGAGCGTCTGCAGTAACGAGCCTAAGGGCTCCCCCGTCGGTAGACCGGCGGAAGGAACGGACCTAAACTTAGGGCATTGCTTTGGCTTAAGAAGGGTACCGCGGGATCGTGAGTCGGTGAGAAGCGCCCAAGCACGTGCTGATAGCTGGTAAAAGTGTTGACTGAAGGACGATGTGTGTTCACGGTGGAGCGTTTCCGCCGGCGCGTTGACGCTGAACCGAAAGTTGGACTTGAGTCGTTGTTGGTCTGGTGTTGTCGAGTCTGCGATGGCACATAATGTGTTAAAATTGTTAAATGAAACTTTCAGTTTGATTAATAGACTTATTTATTATAAAACAAAACAAAAAATAGTCTCTTATATTAATAATTAGTTTCAACTAAATTATAGTAATTATAATCTTTAGTATTGAATCTTTAGCAGTAGCAGTAATCCTACATAATTTTTATTAATCACAGTATAACAATTTAAAAGCATGGCATTTGCCAAAATTTTAGTACTTGACAGTAAATATCAATTGATATACGAGTATATCAATATAAATATCAATTGATATATATATAAATATCAATTGATACTATCGCTGATATATATCAGCGAACCCCGATATAAATTCTGTTCCTCGTTTCAGTAGCTCGCAAATATTTCGTACAGAAAAATGTTAATTCTACGAAGACTGCAGAAATTCTATTACTATCTTTCGTAGTGACCTCCTACCTAGTCCTACTACAGATAAATCTCACAGAAAGCATGTTACACATACTACAATATAAACCAGGAATGTTATACCAGGAAACATACAGATTCAATTTATTTTAAACCTATTACAGATTTTTTAATATGAAATACGAATTCTAGCTTTCTTCATCTGGCAGCACTGCATTCAGTTGTCATTGATTTGACTGAATCAAAATAAAACGTTTTTGATTTATCAGTTACGAAAGGTAATAAATACTCGTAAAAACAACCGCAAAACGACAAAATAATGTTTTTGAAAAGCGAAATTTTCAAATCAATTTCATTTACAAATCAAGTGAGATTACCGCTCTCTTATTGGCTTTTAGTGGGTTTAAGATTCTTTCTGACTCTTCTACCGCAGCGGGGATACATACATCCAGATGAGTTTTTTCAAAATATTGAAGTCATCGCAGGTAAGCATTCATACAATATTATATTAAATGTAATCAACTTCCTGACAAATTTACCATACGTATGAGATTTGTAACACTTTTATATATATTTTTATAGCACTTTCCGTTTTTATATTATACTTACTAATAGTTTGTCTTAATTAGCTATCAATGTATCAAATAAATAAAAAAGAAATAAACATACTTTCTAAACTTAAATATTGGTCATTTCATATGATTATATGAAACGACTGACTATTATTAAATTAAATTTACTGTTGTAATGTACCTATATGATTCAATTAAATATTTTCTTTTGTTTCAGCTGACATCCTCAATGTAGACATATCTAGAACTTGGGAATTTAATCCTGAATTTCCAATTAGAAATATATTTATACCAAAAATGATACTTGGTCCTCCATTGCATTTCATACGCATAGCAAATCCATATGCAAGACAATATTTAAATATTGATTTGAAAACTCCCTACTTTTTGCTTGTGATACCTCGCATTGTTATCTGTGCCTTGTCTCTAATAAATGATTATTGTTTGTACAAAATATGCTTGGTATATGGACAGAATTTCAGAAACAGGTTAAAAATATTTGCCAGTTCCTATGTAGCAATTGTATACTGCTGTAGATCATTCTCCAATGCATTTGAGATGATATTCTTCTCAATCCTTCTCTTATTGGTAGCTGAATGTATGTTTAAATCTGATAGAGTAATATACCATGATGAATTCCTTAGAGATAAGTATAATAAGGCATCTACTCCTGTAGACAAAGTTAAACTTTTTAAGTTAAAAATGCTCTTACCTGTACATTCCTTAAACCATGTATTCTTGATAGCAACATTAGTAGTAATAGGTATTTTTAACCGTCCAACCTTTGTTGGGTTTGCCCTGCCACCAGTTTTCTTCTGGTTAAACAGAGGACTAGGCTCCACTATAGTCGGCTTTAAAGACTTCAATTACCGAATATTTACATTAATTTTTTGTGGCATTCCATCTGTCCTTTTTCTAGTCCTAGTGGATTCTAGTTATTATGGATACCTTACAATGGCGGAAATAGAGAACTGGAAAGTATCCTGGGATAACTGGGTGGTGACCCCTTGGAACTTTTTGAGGTATAACTCAAATACAAAAAACCTGACACAACACGGCCTGCATCCCCGATG
Source organism: Sesia apiformis (assembly GCA_914767545.1). NCBI lineage: Eukaryota > Metazoa > Arthropoda > Insecta > Lepidoptera > Sesiidae > Sesia > Sesia apiformis. The sequence continues at coordinate 20,204,878 of OU611948.1, read as the reverse complement.
GCTGCATTTAGCAGTAAATTTACCATTGCTCTTCAATGTGCTTGGAGTGCTGGCTTTCATCACCTTATCTATTAATACATATAGGTAAGAATAATTTAGAAACAAAAAACATAATTATGGTAACTTGGTAACCAAACAATACTACAATCAATCACTAATTAATTCTCTTTTTTTTACTTTTCTTTGTATTATGTAGAAACAATAGGAGTACATTTTTGTTGTAGTGGGGCTTGGTTCATGGCATACAGTACAAATACTCTCTTAACAAATATGCTTAAAATGAAATGTTCATAATAACCTTGATATGTTATCAACTGTTTTAGCATATTTTTGTAGGATAAAATAAGTGCAGAATTTTTTGTTGTTAATAATCTTAATAATGATATCTCTGTGATTTATTGTAACAAAATCACAATAATGATTTTATAGGAGATAATGTTTATTTATATTTTTATATATATATTTTTTTTAATAACAAAATAATAGCTTTATTTATCATTCTATTTTCTGCTTCTGTTTTCAGATTCATTTGTGGCCATTATAGAAAATTGCCGAGAATCCAGAGCATCACTGGACTAATGCTTTTTTCCCTAATCATACCTGTAGCTCTATTGTCTCTAATTCCTCATCAAGAGGCAAGATTCATCATACCAGTCCTGTTACCGCTGGTATATCTCTTTGGTAGCCAATTACATGTCAACGAAAGCGATGGGCCTATATCTATGAAATTTAAAAAGACTCTTCTATATATCTGGTATACTTTGAATGTCTTACTGACCATATTTTACGGTTTTGTGCACCAAGGAGGTATAATTCCTTTCACCAACGACCTCTACCGTGAGATTAAAAATAATTATGGAGTTTATACTCATGTTATTACCACTCACAGTTACAGCATTCCCACTTTTCTGCTTCAATTAGAGAGTACAACCAGAGTTTGGAAAGATAGAAAAACTGGCAATAAATATATGCTAGAGGAAACTACGTTTTTACATAAGTATGGATCAATTCCCATGGACAAATTGTTCATCACGATTGATCATTTAATTTCTAACTCTGAATCAATGAAGCAAAAGTATAGAAAATCATATAGGTTTTATTTGGCATCTCCTTGTTCTTTGGAGGAATATCTCAGAAAAGAAGCAAGAAAATATGATTATCTTGACATAATCGAAGAGTTTTCATACTACCCTCATTTTTGTACAGAAGCATTGCCAAAGTTTCCAACTCAGCATGATCAATATTGCCTTGAAAGTAATCTCTTACTCAAAAATGAATCTCATACCGTAGATCTGAATATGTTGCAAAGAATCTCATGCTTTTTCCAAAGGTTTTGTCTGAGAACTTATAGAGTAAAAAATAGATTTAATTTGAAATAGATTTAATTTTACTGTTATTATACAAGTTTAAATCCCTTTAGCTTGTATGCTTCCCCATAAAATCTCAGCTCACACTTGTAATGGAGTTGTAAGTTGATTGTTACTGATATTCTGTGAATTGACGTGGTCCAGGACACAATCGTTAGGCTTTACTATAGATTATGTAAGCGCCAATTTAAAATATAAAAGCAATATTGTTACTTTTTAGTAAATCATATTTTTTTGTACTTAACTTTAAAATTTGAGCATCTTGCAATTTTATATTTTGACTTAATTATTTTTTTCGAGATTTGGCTTTATTCCACCATGTATAACTTAGATTTAATTTTTTTTACTCATTATATTATTGTACTTACTTTGCTCAGTTTATTGTGATTTGTAAATGACTTTTTGTTTAACTTAGATAAGTAGTTCTATACTCATTAAATTATTGTAATTTGTATAATCGCCAACACGTTAATGTACCCCTAAAACCGAGCACTCATTATTACTATACATATAGCGATGGGTATAGGTTGACATACTGCTGACTATAATTGTGATTTAATTAACAAATGTTTACTGATATTTTAAGTCTGTAATAATTGTAGCTAGATGTTTTTTTCAGCCTATTTATTTTGTTACATGTAATGTAAGTGAGATAGCTGGATGAGAACAGCCGAAGATGTATCCAATCAGTGGACTGACATAGGAAGATTATATAAATGCTATATATAGCACGTAATCTGCATAATTGAAAGTATACATTTTACTAATATAAGTTAAAACTGGCTTAGAATTAATTAACAAGAACCAAACAACCACCTTTAAGGATGATTTACGTTACACCGTGCCGGGAGCGGGCCGTGACGTTTCCACCGTGCGCCGGCCGGGCCACTCATTCATGCTACACCGGGCTGATTACAAATAATTATTGCACGATCGTGTCCGCGTATGTACCGAGTGTTGTCAAGTGTGTATCCATTTCGATAATGAGATATTATTTTCCATTTTTCGCTTGAGTGAATAAGACGTGTATAATAATGCAATTTTCACAACTTGAGTTAGCGGCTGTTGCAATTGCTATTGATGACAAAGTATTGGAAACACGAATTCGAACTACAAAAAGAAGATGGAGTGTTCATCCAGCCTGGAGGAAACGAGAATCGGAAGGAAAATTCGCCACACTACAAAGAATTTGTATGATGATGAGATGATGAGAGAAAATTTTACGGTTATTTTAGAATGTCTAGAGAATGCTTTAGTATCTTACTTGAAAAAGTAAAACCTGACCTAACTAAACAAAATTCAAGATTTCAGAAGCCATTTATTATTATTTATCCAAGTGTTTATTATCCAAATACTTATGATGAGTCATATCATAAACCACAGGGTACTTACGCACACATTCTACCAATTTATCATCGTCCATTTTGCGGTTGCACTGCTCACCTCACTATAGTTCGTCGTCGATTGCCCTCCGGGCGCCCGGCGAACGCATTCATGTTACGACGTGCCGTGGCCGGGCCGGCGCGGGACAGGGAAAAGAATACCCACCGACATTTTGACGCCGTGCCCCTGCCCGGTCTAGCATGACATGGTTCAAAAGTATACAATAGATCTTTGACCGTCTCTCGTCCTCGACACGGCTCTGCCCCGGCACAGTTGTAACGTGAATCATCCTTTACTCCATATATCTCGCCTATTTGCATTCACGATCCTATTTTTTTAAATAGCTTGGACATTGAGTATCAATCATCTTTGATGCTGAATATCTTACCGTCTTAATATCCTCAATACCATAGAGATTTATCTAATAGTACTATTTTGATCGTACTGATTGTTTGGTTCTTGTTAGTTCAAAGAGTAACGTCAAGATATCGAGCTAATTGGCCATTGTTAAACCAAATATCTATATTTTACTTTAATTAAAATCACTGTATTGTAAATTGGCTCTTTTGGCTAGTAATATCAATATAGTAATTGTGCTAGTGATATAAAAGTCCTTTTATTATATTTGAACTATTTATTATTTAATTTATACTATATTGTGGTTTATTGATAAGATGATGTAAACCTATAGATAGTGTAAGTTAAAAAAACCCTACTTCCTACCTCTGTAGTACAAATCGAGAGATCGCAGCAGGAGAGACTGTGACATAATCAGCTGTTATTATAATAATATGGCAGTTGACACAAAGGTTTGTCCACAAGAATATTTTTTTACTAAAAATGAGATTAAAGTCTGGAAATTGATTTGAACAGAACACTACCTTTATGTTTCGTATTCGTAGAATAGCTGTTATAGTACTATATATAACGGCATGGTTTACTCTAAGTTTCTATATTTGTTACTTTCAAATCTTATAGAAGCGTAGGTATAGTCCCGAAACGAGTTGAATGCGCGCGGAAGGAATGTGACCGTTTTATGTCACTTGTTCTTAGTGCTGTACTACAATGATCTTAGTGAAAGATAGTTATATCGATATTGGTAAAAGTCGATATTTTTAATTTAAATATAGCGGTCAAAAATAAAACACGACTATGTAATTAAAAAACATCACTCATTTTTTACTATTTTTATTTACTTCATTATTTATTATTTATCACACATTAGATAATATAGTAAGTAGATATACATAATTTTTAGTTTTAAATAGGTATTTAGTTTTGAAAAATAAAGTTACTAAAAAACAAAAACAAAAAAATACAAAAATTTCTAATTGAGAGAATTATAAAAAAAAAAACAATATTATAACAACAAAACTCTACTACGCATTACATTATTAATAATAATAAAAAATAACTTAAAAGACAAAAGACTATCATATTGTTTTGAATGAATATTAGTTGCTACAATCATCACTTGTAACACAAGTCGACCTGCTTAGGAAGTTACCTTGTCCTCATTACACGATTTATCGGTGAAAAGTGCCCCCAAGATTCGATCCAGCCGTTTTCTCCGTAAAGGGCAAATACTTGCCTGGTCTAGGAACCCCAGTCGCACAGCGGTCCGGACTTTTAAAGTAGTGGACTTAGGAAACAAATTAAAAATATCCGATCAAAAAATTTACCATTCGATAGTTAATTTGAATTGGAACAATAAATGTTATATACAATTTTTGATAAAAATGGGTCTATCGTATAAAAAAAAATATTTAAGAAAAAAAATGTATGGAAGATTCTTTATTTTTTTTCTCGAGCCTGTTAGGAGTTGTCAAGTTTTAACCTCAAGGGTTATGTAGAACTAATTATTCTTAATATAAAGCAATTTAATTCTTTAGCCCCGCGTAACCGTGGCTTTGCCTTTGATAGTGTTCCAAAAATTTTAATATTTTAATTATTTATTTTCCCCGTTTTATCGCTGGATTAGGGCTGAGATTCATTGCACGTCAAGTATTTGAAACATATGGATGAATTGTAGCCCTGAAAAAGGCTTTTTGTTTGTTTTTAAAAGACTTGGATAGTCCTGAAAAGGACTTTTGGGCGACTGTTCTTCTAGTTTGATAATGGATTTGGATTATTTTCTGATTGTAAGATAATGACTTCGACCTCATAACATTCTTCGTATTCCTCTTGAATGAGAAGCTCAATAGCCTCTGGAAGCAACTGAGTGTGTGTAGTCCTTGACAGTTTGTGACAAGTGTGGTCGAATATGGGATATGTAGGGATGAGAACTTATCAGAAAATTGTGTCGCGCGGTACAAGATCTTGCCGGCGGCGCCGCGAACCGCGCGGTATTCGGCGGTCATGTAGACGATAACACTGTTTAGTTTGAATCTTGTACCGCGAGCAGAGTCGTTCGCGCGGTACCGCGCTGTCATGTGAACTTAGTCTAAGCGTAGCTCCGCACTCTTCACTTGCCTTTTAGTACTGTTACGTAAACAATCTAAATAAAAAAATACAAAAATGCCATATTGTGCTATATCGGAGTGCAAGCACGATAGCCGCACAAGAAATGTGACTAATAGTGGCATATCATACCATCGGTAAGTAGATTTTCACAGAATTTTCATTAAAATAATAAATAAATGTGAATTCAGAAAATTAAAAAAAAACATCATAAAGCAATTTTATTCCTTTGATATTAAGGTTGACTTTCCAACGCACACGACACACGTTTTTCTTGAAATTTCCGGCTGTTGTACAACCGCTACTCAATTAGGTAGTGACTAGTGATGGTCGGATTATTTGATATTATTCGATATATTATATATAATATTTGATATATTTCCTCTTTTTTCAATTTATCATATCTTTTTAAATATTTAACGGCGGTTTAGTAGGCAAGTACTGGTAAATGTTATAAAACAACGTACTGTAATTACGAACATTCATATTTTCAAGGAAATATAGTTATATTCATGAATAAATAACGGTATAAAGGAATAATACTTTGTAATTGAAAAATAACTAGTAGTGTAAACATAACCAATGTTATGCAAGTCCTAAAAAAAAATAAGAAATAAAAATAATGTATAAATACAACTATTGTATTACTTTTGTTTAATACAAATAAAGAATTCAAATTTGAACAATAATGTACAATTGCCAAATTTAATAGCTAATTTTGGGGCATTTTAATGTGTTATGCGAATTAAACTATACAATGTATCGATGGCATTTTTTGATATTTGGTATATTTAATATTGTGTATGATGGAAAATATACAGGATATATCACATATATTTCGGAAAACTGAAGCCATGGATTCCAATCATGCTTCTGGGTTAATAGACATGAATATTCTATACTTTTTCCAAAATGAAATCAATCAAAAATTTTCCCAAATATTATTTACAAACCACAAATATACAGAATAAAAATAGGTTAAATTTCCGATCACTCTCCATGTCGATTATTCTGAGCAGAACCCGTAGTTTCAATCTTCGGAAATATATTTGTTACACTGTACATACAAATGTAGAGCAGCATACTCATACGAGTATGTTGAGTATACTTATACGAGTATGTTGAGTATACTCACACGAGTATGTTGAGTATACTCACACGAGTATATTGAGAGTATCATACGAGTTGAAATAAGTACGTTTTTGTCAAACTTTTCTGTAAACGCTTACAATCACTTCTGCACGGGTTAAATACATTTCAAAAATATCACATCTAAGAATTTTTAAACCTTTAATTATATTACTAATCAAATGTTAATGGCCAGTTTAACGGTACTTTAGGAATAGGATCATCAAATTTTATGGCGGGATTAATAGACAATTGTGTCTTATAATTCTGGTTAGTGTTTAATGGCACCTTATGCAGTATGCATGGAAGTTAATTTCGAACAAAACAAATCTAAGCGAAGAGTGGTCTAATAAACAGACCAAATCGTTGGAAACTGGACTCTATGCAAACTGCATACGACTAAAACACACGTAAAACGCGACTCACACATTCTAATACCGAGAATAGTCTATTTATCCGGGTATAGTGTTATATTTACTAATACCTACTATGAAAATGTATTTAGAAACGACAATGCTGTAATGGTGAATCTATATCGCTCTAAACTAAACACTCCTCAATCAGGGGCACCGACTCCGTGGGTGCTCGTGGGCTCCAGCACCCACGAGAAATAAATAGTGGGTGTGGAGCACCCATGCCCATAGACATCGAAACTAATCAAGAATCGGCTTTAAGCGCTACTTCTACATCCACCGCCGCGCGGCAACACGTCTCATTTATTGTTAAAGAAATTATTTGACGCGTCAATCGCAAAACATTTTTTTTTCTCCTTAGATAAAATATTAGAATAAAAATTGCAATTTTGCAAGAAATAATAATACAATCCCTTGGTCAATTATTTTTTCCATCTGACAACGCTAGCTAATGTTAGGTAGCCTCAACAGTAACTCTATTCCTTACGCATACACGCGTGTGCACAGGACATTTCGGGCACTTTTTCCTTACGCATACACATGTGTGCGCTGGACATTTCAGGGGTTAAACGAGTTATCAAATGAGCATGAGCACCCACGGGGTTTTCTAAAAGCCGACGCCCCTGTCCTCAATCATAGTTTTGATAAAATATAAGTAAATGTTATAAATAACGCCACAATCGACAACCCAAGGAATCTCTATGTCGTGTGTCGAGACACATAAATATATTGTTTTTAAACAAATATTTATCTGATCGAAAATTAAACTCGGCACAACAGGCAGAACTAAATAAAAAGTAATTAATTAATTAAACTCGGCACAGCAGGCAGGACTAAATAAAAAAGTAATTAATTAATTAAACATGGCATTTATCATAAAACTTTATAGGTTCAGATGAACATGACCCACAAAATGATTTTAACTAGATTAATAATATATTTAATAAAATTAATTTGCTAAATAATAATATACAAACTTATTTGTATGTACTAAATAAAACTAACATGCACGTTTCATCCCAGCCACTGGGACAAAAAAGAGTAGTCAATAAAGTGTTAATTAAATTACATCCTATACAGGTCATATACAGTTGATTTTTTATGATTAACATACTGTTATCGCTATGAATAATTTTTATAACAACTGTTTAACAACAGTATAGTGTATAATAGTAAAATATTGACTCAGGAAGTATTGTATGAAAACCATTGGATTTGGGAATAAGCCTTTATACCGAGAGGCTCTTGTCTAAGTTTTATCGTTTGCAAAAGTTACTTACGATTTTACATAAAACGGTTTTTCTGTATATAGAATTAAGCAGGGCCTCTAGCAGTTGTATTGAGAAAGTTTAAAATCTTCATTTAGGAAAAGCAGTGGACGTAACGCGGTAGTAACTTTGTAAACGATAGGAAATTATGTTAAGGGCACAATACTATTCAAATTAATTTTGTAAAAATAAATGCTTAGCTCTACGCTCGAACGCCGAGTCAGCGTCAATGAACGCTAAAACTCCAGTACTAAATGCTCAAGACTCGAACCTTTAACACTTAACAGTTTAAGGGCTTTTCTCATTACCTCCCGATACTTTATCAAAGGATTCAGAAAGTCAGTTATACTTTATCAGGAAGTCAGTATCAGCTAAATTTAATTAGCCGATAATTTATCTACCAGATTGTTAACAGTTACTTTATCAGGTGGTGAGAAAGGCCCTAGGACTTGCAAGCATTAAGAACTTGAACTATAACGCTCGCGTGTGTTTAGCGCTCTAATCTTAAAAAATCATTCAATTTTACAAACACTATCAAATATTTACTCAAACGAATAGTAGTACCCCAGTGAACAGTAGATTACATAGTAGTCAAACTTTCACTTTACTGAGAGTAATTTATAGTCCTCTTTGAATAGAACCTTGGAGGGGGAGATTGCACGCTGTAAACTAACAGCCGCTGGGCGCACTCGACTGGCCTCGTTACCCCTCTCTCACAGAATACTACCTTGAAATGTACTGCATTTCCCAATTTATCATACTCCCCAATGTATGTACGTGTTTTCCCATCCTATTCCTTCCCACGTCCCCAACCCTTTCTCCAAATCCATTCTTTCATCAACAAAGGTAGGCAGCGCATCCGGGGGTGTGCCAAAGTTGTCATTTTGGATTAATGTTGGCCTGTATCTATGGGCGACAGTATCCACTTACCACCAGATGGACTGTATGCTCGTTTGCCACGTTCTTTCAATAATAAAAAAAAAAACCTAAATTATATTTTATTGTCAGTTTAGCAGGATTATTATCCTACAAATAACGTACAAGAATTAAATATGGTTGAATTAATAGTTTAATTTTGTAGTATACGAGCAAAATGTAAGCTACATTGAGTTAGAATATTTCTATTATTATTATCTTAGCCTTAATTTAAACTTCCTTATTGAGTACAGATTTTTACATTACATATGATGAGTTTGATTAGTATGTATTTTTTATTATTCCACCTGACTGCATCTTATTGTTGTATACTCACACGAATAGATTTTCAAGCATATTTCAGGCTTATGCCCATTAAAGGTTAAATGATTAAAGCCAATTAAAGCTTTAAATAGGCATTGATTAAAGCTCTTCATATGTTCTAACATGGATAACTCTCTAATACAATAAATTTTTTGAGCAATCTCTTTATCAATGTGAAGATCTTTATAGCATTTTCCGTATAACGACTTCAAATGAGGTCTCCATAAATGAATGGACATGCCGATAAATTAATTTTTGATTGTTAACTGAATAGGTTTGTGAGACAAAATTTTCATAATTTGTAAAAAGAAATAGACTATTTATACAAAACATACAAGTTCCGCTGAAGCGCTGCCGTTCTCTCTATTAGTATAAAAATTCCAACAAACGCTCCATTTCAGCTCGTGCAAACGAAAAAAACCTTTATGACAAGCATAGATTTATCTATTCTATTATATCGATACAAATATTAATATATCAATAGTAATAGCAATAATCACATCAATATTATTGATTATCGTTACTAGAAACATCCACACATTGATATTGATAATACGATATATTTACAATTTTTTCTATTATATATCTTGATTAAAATATTAATATTGGAATCAACATATTCAATCAATCGATTCGAAACGACCCCTCATTAATCTACTCAGTAACATATTTATATGTGGCTATTAAAAAATACAGTTATTTGCATATTTACACTGCCAGTATAACACCAGGGCATGTCCTCACAGGCCTGGCACCGGTGCGCGTTGATCTAGGCGTCGTATAGCATTGATTCTTCAAAATACAAATATCTGTATTTTCAAAATTCAGTTAAACAATATGTCATTTATAACTAAAATATATATAACATTTAGTATATTAGTAGTCATTATAACATTTAGTCACTAGTATCGCTAACCAGTAAAGTTATTGCATATGTATAGTATCAGTGTGATAACACCAAGGCATGTCCTCGCCGAACTTGCACCTATGCGCGTTGTTCTTCGCGTCGTATAGCAGTGCATTGTCCACATACGCATCGCATTCATTGCACCAAACAGACAGGTCAGATAGAGAGAGAACCAGTGCATGCTGGGTGGAAGCGAAGTGGGCTTGCATGTGACCGTTTATACTGCGACCACATGCCGTCTGTGGGGAGAGATGGACAATTTTACACTGTACAGGATTTTACAGAATTATTCAACGTAAAGAGTTTCAGTCATACCATATTCTACGGGATTCGTATCAAATTGTAGTTTTAAAGTATCAAGCTGTGTCTATCCGCTACTGGATATAGGCCTCTCCCAAGTTTTATAAGTGTTGCTTTATTTTCTTACACTTAAAATTGTAGTAGTCATTGCACACCTGTGTGATTTACAAGTACAAATATCACTGTTAAGTCTGGTAATCTATAATTATCACAAAACATCTCAAAACCTATAATTATCATAATGAATTAATAAATGGATAGAAAAATGATCGTAAATAAACAATGCACTGACCTTGTAACAAGTAATGCTCAATTAAGATATTAAAGACTACACTCATATTGCTTTACTCACATAGAATAAAGATTTGCATATTCCTAAAGTAAAAGAATTTTCGAAATCGATCCAGTAGGTTTTTAGGTTACCTCTTACATATAAATAATAAAAAAAAGTCTCTCTATCTTCAAATCCTCCATCAACTCTCCAGGTATCCAAGGGCATGCCGTCATTCTTCACTCCTTTAACTAATGTCGACATGTAACGCGGAAATGTAGTACTACAATTCAAGTACTATCAGTTGAACTAGGCAAACTACAAAAAAATGCTTGTCTGCCACTTTTTTCCTATAAAAAGGCACTAGCTTATGTAAACACATTCATATAAATTCAAAAGATACAAGAAAATGGATCGGAAAAAAACCTGAAAAAAATCTAAGTAGGTGACAGGTACTTACAATGTAGCAATGCAGACACACCCAATTCTCCACCGTCTCATTGCAACTCTCACATTTCACACCTTGTTCCAACTTCACATCACCTGCTATCGCATATAAACTGTCTAAATGTGGACACCAAGGCAAAGGAATCACTGCAAACATCTCACCATCGACAATAGCTTGCATATTATCTGCTAAATAATCCACTAATGTCACTTTTTCTGTCTGGTTGCTTGTACTTCCTTCATATCTAAATTTTTTTTCTGCACCCTTTAAGACCTCTTTAGTCGATTCTTTAGTGCTGGAACTTGGCGTGTTTTCTTTACAATCCTGTTTCGAATCTTTTTTAACACTTGTCTCAGGATTGTCTTTTGTATTCACATCTTCATCGTCAGTACCGCAATGAATCCCATCCTCGCATTTCGGCTTGTCTATGGTCAGGTTCGCCATAATGTTTTCTAGAGACGTGTCTTGGCTTGAGACACTTGTTGACTCGTTTAAAGTGATTGAGACAGATAATGTCGTCAGTTTTTCTATTTCACCGGAGACGTTCAAGCCTCTGCTTGACGCGGGTTCTTCCAGAATATTGTTTAGAGGTAAAGCTATTTGGAATTTTAGACTCTTCCAGTATTTTTGATGCGTCTTGATGACGTTGTTTATGGACTCGACGGCTGACCAGTGGCAGGTGAAGTTGGGGTCGTAGTGGTGTAGTATGGGGTCCCCGAATAAAGCCTTAGTGCACATGGTCATGGCATATGAAATGCTGGTCACATTGTAACCCCCTTCTAGGCAAAGTATAACACGTCCACCGGCTAAGCCGCGGAGGAAATGGGTCATTCGTGCATAACATTCTGGTGATACTTTGCAACCTGAAAATAAAACGGTTAAAATAAGTGAAATAAAAAAAATAAGTTCTTAGCACAATTTCCATTCCCTTGTACACATGATGTGTCAGATGACTGAGGATTCCGTTCAGGATTTTAAGTTAATTGACACGAAAAATTTAACGTGTTTTTCCCAATATTTGTATTATTTTCAACCATGAGCCTTTTTATCTTCCACTGTTGGACACGGGCCTCCATATGCACATTATCTAGCTAGTGCACGAGGGATGCATGGCCTTAAAACAGCGTACTGTTCAAACGGGTTGGGGAGTTCACTCTTTTAGAGGTGGGCGTGGTTTCTCGGGACTTGTGGTAGCGGCTTCGTTATCCCGTAGTCGCCTTTTACGACACCCACAGGAAGACATGGAGTGGTGCTATTCTAAAGCCCGCAGACACCACAATCAAATACCACACCGATGTTGATGCAAAGACACAACAAGTAAATCAAAATTATTAAGATGTTTATGGTTGACCGTGTGGTGTGGGCCGGCCATAGAACAGCGCCACCCCATAGAGACGGGAAGAGCCCCGTGGGCTTCGTAAAGGGCGAGCGAGGATTAACAAAGCCGCTACTAGAAGCACTGAGCAATTACATCACCTCTAACAGAGTGGACTCCCCAACCCGCTTGGCCACCGTGGCATTTACAGGCACACATCCCTCAAGACAATTTGCATGAGCTGCATAGCCACTGCTGCACATGGGCCTAATGTGCAGCAGTGGATACTGAATGGGTTGGTTGCATTGCATTGCATTTGCAGATACATTTGTGCATACGTTACCTCCTAATGGATCACCGACGCAGGCATCAAACCCCGCTGATACAATTACTAACTGCGGGTTGTACTCGTAAGCGATCGGTAGCACAATTTGTGTGAACGCCGCTAAATACTCCGCGTCACCGAAGCCGCGCTGCAAATTGTAACATAGAATTATTACTGCGTCAAGAAAGTTAAAACTGAATTAATATTGTGCCAAGTGTTGTGCGTCACGTGACTATTAGAATAAAAGTGTCGAATACAGTAAGTTCGTTTTACTTTGTTTAATATCCTAATAGCTTATAAACGAGGGTGGCAGCGGTGATAGCTGTTTATTAAATATATAATTAAAGTAAGTGTGTATATAAGGTAACAATGAATGACAACGGGACGGCAGCAGTCGGCACCTTATTGATTAAAGTACCAAACGCGTTTAATTCTCTGGAACCAGGCTCGTGGGCTAATGGGTTAAGATGATCAATGATGATAGAATCAAAGAACAGAAAGTGAAGAAATGGATTTAATGCTTTACCATATGGGGGAGAAGTCCAATAAGATTGTAAAACAATTCCGGAACGCGCCGGAAAATCCAGAGGAACTCATCACAAAATTGTCAGAATATTTTAAGCCAAGAAATATGATATTTGAAAGAGCAAAGTTCAATCAGAGGAGACAGAAAGTAGGCGAATCTGTGAACACCTTTATAATAACAGACATATATAGAATTGCAGAAAATTGTAATTTTGAAAACATTGCCAAGGAATAAATAATTAGAGAAGATTGTCAGAGATAGAACAGATATTGTGTGCTTACCATATTCATGTATCTCTGAAGATTTTAAGGATAAATTAGTAGACAGAGATATAAAACGAAAAGGAGCAGATGGTCGAGATTTGGAACTATTGGATTTTTTAAGAGAAACATTAGAATAATATGTATACATGTAAAGCTTATGTGATGAAATCCATTAGTAGGCCAATTTTAGGAAGAAGAGCATGTAAAATGCTAGAGATATTAAGTTTTAATTTAAATTACGTTAATTTTGGGAATAAATGTAACACTAGTTCAGTTAATATCTCAAAAGAGTTTCCTAGTTTGTGTAAAGATTTGGGTCAGTTTAAAGACGAAATTTCTATAAAATTAAAACCAGAGGCCAAACCTTTCATGCAGTCTGTCTGTACCTAGGATAGTACCAATGGGGTTATTTAATAAGCTGGAAAATGAAGTAAAGCGACTTCAAGATTTAGATGTAATAGAACCTATAGAGGAGGTGACAGAGACTATTTATTTCTAATATAACACAAATTCTTCTAATGATAATGTAAAAAAATGACAATGTTTTCTTTGTAACAAATTTATGGCTAGACTGAGTAGAACAGATTAGAAGCAAAATAGTCGTGAGAGAAAATTATTGTCGATTAATCCGTTCCTCGTTCAGAAAAAAAAGGTGAATTGTTCAACTGACCTTGTTCCATGGAACGTTGACATTATACCCCTTCCCGCGCCCTTCCCCCACCGCCGTGTAGTCCGCGTCGGGAGAATTAGGGAAGAATGTGCCGTTGTCGTATCGGTGGATTGACACATACAGGATCTAAAAACAAACTCCGATTTATACAGACAGCAGCGCTATGTGTGTATACATCCATTCCATAAAACCATTCTTCGATTTTAAACCTTATTATTAGCGTATTAAAGTACCAGTCGGAACGACCTATTGATGACATTACATAATGGACGATGGAAGACGTGTTAAATGTGCAATAGTTACTGTGCATTTATTGAAATACTTTAATACTGAAAGCGGATACTATCGCGGTATTATCTTATATTGTCCTCTTCTATTATTACAAATAGAAAATAGTTCCAAGATAAAGGGAAAATTAATATCACTTCTTTACTGGTTCCAATCTTGATCACACCATATTATTTCCCTTATCATCTGCACGCTCGCTCCTCTGCGTCGCGTTTCCGTACGCGGCAGCGATAGTCGCATCATTAATGTTATGCAGCTCCATAACCGTAAGTGAAACTATCGGACATTCGAATTAAAAAAATATTCGAAACCGAATCCGGAATAAATGAATCGGATGTCACTACGTATAATTGTATTCATTGTCATTAGGGGCGGAATTTAAACGAGGCGAGTTTGATAGATCTTCGTTTGTTCTTTATGAAAGTAAAGTTTTGCAATTATTCCTTATTTGATTTTATTTTTCTTTGCTTTCAGTAAGTAATACCTTTCTTAAAAAGTTCATTAAAGAATGTTCTTTAATGAACAATGCAAATGAAAAATGCAAATCTAACATAAATGCAAAAAACATGTGACGGTGATTTGATTCATCCTATATTGGAGTTTCGATTTAAAAAAAAAAAAAAAATTCTGTCTGTCTCAATTTAGCCTACATAAGTTTCTATCCATGCTGTGCACGTCTTTAATTGGAATACATAGTGTACTTTAGTGTTATAATTGTATATTCCTAATCATGTTTTGTATGTATAACTTTGCAGTGGCCAAATGAAGAAATAATAATGACACAGAAAGTCCGCACCAAAATACGCTAGCCGTGCCGCCACCGGATGCTTGTTCACGACACGGTTTTCCGCCGCCGTGTCGTGAACAAAGCATATATGGTTTCTCTACGGAGCGGCGAACTCGCCGAACCGTAGGCAAACTGTGTCGTTAACAAGGGACCTTACAATCGATGCCCCAGTCCAGCGGCAGGATCCTGCGAAAGCCGCGTGCGAGTGTATGCGGCGACATCAAATTATTGGACAAATAATTGATGTTTACCATATATAACCACGTCCGCCTGGTGTCTAAGCGGACTATGCACACATAATAAATTATTATCTATCTACCTACCTTATCATCTGCGTAAGTGATCCTCTGTGTGCCGTTCCCGTGGTGCACGTCCCAGTCTAGCAGCATCACCCTGCGCAGGCCATGTGCACGGACGGCATAAGTGGCGGCGATAGCGGCGTTATTCACTAGGCAGAATCCGCTGGGCGTGTCCTCATTCGCGTGGTGACCGGGCGGGCGCACCACGCACACACCCGAATTGCACACGTTTGATAACACCGCGTCCACCATCTGTTAAGGGAAATAAAGTGTTTGTGGTCATATTGTAATATGTAACAAGTCAGATATAATTTTATTCTGAAGGACGTAAACTAATTAACCATAAATAAGAATGGTTCAAAAGCCCTGTAAATCGTTCAAGTTTTTTTTACACATGGCAATTAGCACATTTAGCCCGTGTCAAGTTTTCTTCGTAATTAAGCCAAAACAATTCAATACATATTCTGTTAATGTTCAGTCGCGTCGAAGTAAGTTAGGAGTCGCTCAGTAAAGTGATAGTAGGTTTATTGAGGACACACTTGGACACGAAAACTGCAGTCCCGTGCTTTCGATTATCACAAATATTGCACACTGAAGTTTAATAAACTATCACTATGAAACCACAAAACCAATAATTAGTAGTTGATAAAAATGCTCGCAGCTCATCTGACATATGTCAAATCAGTAATCTGTCGACGGCCTAACTTTAATGTACCCAAAAACATTTGATTGTAGCTCTCTTATTTCTAGCGTATTATGGTAGGTACTAATGGGTATAGGTTGACCTATTGCTGAATGTACGTGTTCAGTAAACAAGAGCGTAAACGTACAAACAAATTCAGTAAAAACCAGTATGGAGTTCGGATATTGTGACTTATATATTCAAGCATAAAAAAAAAAAATGTTATTAAAAAAGTACTTTTGTTAAAGGCTAGTTAAGTACAAAAACAATACACACCTGTAAAACACAGCCGGCTGCGACAGAGGCACTTTCAAAGGAGTCGGGGTGGAAATAAATAGAGTCGTAATCATCTTTTTGATTATTTAAGTTTCGCAATTTCGTAGTCGCTAGTTCTTTTAGTCTGAAAAAATAGAATCTCACGTAACATAGATACCATGGAATAAGTATTTACCTCAAGTTTTATTTATTCAGTAAAGATCACCGACAGAGCATGCATTATGTAAATGAAAGGGTTACTTAAAGGCGGCGACAACATGGTTTAAAAGTAAACACAGCCAAAAATGAATTAAAATTTAAGTCAGAATTGAAAATTAAATTATAATTAAAAATTGATATTACAATTGTGTATACAATAAAAAGAACTAATAAAGAAAGGGTCAAAGTGCTTGCAAAAATAAATAGCCTAATTGTATTTAGACTATCAGCAAACAAGTCAATCTCCCTGCTTAGGAAGTTACCGTGTTTCATCGGGCGATTTATCGGCGAAAACTGCCCAATATTCGTCCCAGCTGTTTTCTCCATAAAGGGCAAATACTTGCCTGGTCTAGGAGCCCGACTGGGTGCGCGAAGATTTAATAGTGATAATGGAATAATACTTGGCAAACATAGACATAGTTTGCTGGATAGATAGAATAGTAAAAACACAGGAGTTATTATTTTAATTCATCGAGAGTAAGTCGCGGGCTAAAGCTATGAACATTTTCTAGCAACCCCATAGAACTCCTTTCGAGTTATTGATTGCCTGGTTTCAGATAGTCTTTCTGTGTATATTGCTTGCACAAGTTTACACAAGGAAAGTTTCTCGAATGGTTCGGGCGACTAACCTACATACAATTCTCGCCTACAACTGTTCACATGATGATTAAAACTCGATGGTAACAATGATAAGAATGATCAGATCATGATAATCCTTTTTTAATACTAGCTTTTGACCGATGTTCGAGAAATTCTTCTTGTGTAAATGTGCCATTAACCTTAAGATCTAGTGTTTGAGTTGCGGTCTTTACTGCTTGTTAACTCTCCCGGAAGGTTGCAGGAAACTTTTTATCAAAATTGGTATACTTCTTTCGTAAGGGATCCACGTTTTTTAATAAAATGTTTATATATTTGTTAATGTCTATTAAATTATAAAATGTTAATTATTATAAAAATGTTATAAAAAATAAAAAAGATAAATGTTAAAAATAAAATGTTCTGATGATAGGTTATGTTGAGCAACTAATTTGTTATAATTTTTTCTTGCACGGTAAGCGACTCGCGCTTACTAGTCAGTTTTTGTGTTTCGTCACTAAAACTTGTGCTACATGCAAGGTTCAATATACGTTGACCATACAAAGGCTAGGGATCATCACGATGATTTAACATGATGATGAGTATACACCATAAAAAATTAAATAAAGACAAACGTTCAAGCAGCAACAAGCAATTTAGATCCTTTTACTTCAGACGAATTTTGTAATATTCAGTTAAATATCAGGAAATTATCAGTTAAGAACTGAAATCAACTTACCTATTCAAATGTGTCTTAGTATGTACAGCTAACATTTCTTCATCAGTGGCAGTTCTGGCCTTTAGTTGGTGCAGTCTCTCCAATAGACCGAAATCACGATGCCTTTCGTGGATACGCAATATACGCTCCGGACATTCCACGTGACCACTGGAAAAAAAATGATTTCAATATGAAAAGAAACCTGTTCAATTTGCGTTAAAAATCATTGCTATTACCCAGTCAAGCCATAAATATTGTTACAAAGAAAACATTATAATTACGAGGCGTGTTTTTTAAGTAAGTACTGTTTTGCCACACCGCGGCGGCAGCGCTGCGGTCGGCGTTCTGCGCATGCGCACTGGGTACCTACATCTGTTGTCTACGCACTGACGCCATTACAATCTGATTCTTCCTTGTTTACGTTGTGTACTGAGTGTTTAAAATGCCTCCGATAATCGTGAGTCCCGCCGACTGTGAAGTACGGGCTGTTATAAGATTTCTTAGTGCTAAAGGCCTAAAAGCGATCGATATTCATCGTGAGATCTGTGCAGTTTACGGAGAAAACATTATGAGTGATGGAATGGTAAGAAAGTGGGTGAGAGCATTTAAAGATGGCCGCACAAATGTTGCAATTGCTGCAAGACAATGCCCGTCCGCATGTGGCTAATCAGACCAAAGATCTCATCACATCTTTTCGATGGGAAACTCTAGATCATCCTCCGTACAGCCCTGATCTGGCGCCCAGTGACTACCATCTGTTCCTGCACTTGAAGAAACACCTGGGCGGTCAGCGTCTTCAAGACGATGACGAAGTCAAAACAGTTGTGATGCAGTGGTTAACAAGTCAGGCGGCAGACTTCTATGAGGAGGGTATTCAAAAACTGGTACAACGTTATGACAAGTGCCTCAAAATTGACGGAAATTATGTAGAAAAGTAGATTAAGGTACAGGCTTTCATGTAAAAATAAAATTATTGAGATATCTTAGCAAATCTTTTTTTAATTTCAAAACGGTACTTACTTAAAAA
Organism: Sesia apiformis; assembly: GCA_914767545.1. Lineage (NCBI taxonomy): Eukaryota > Metazoa > Arthropoda > Insecta > Lepidoptera > Sesiidae > Sesia > Sesia apiformis. The sequence continues at coordinate 20,185,744 of OU611948.1, read as the reverse complement.
ACACGCCTCGTATAATTTTATTAGAATATGTGTTATTTTAGAAATAGGTAAGCATTTTAAAACATTAAATGAGAATGACAGATTCCAGATTCCAATTTTTTTTTTATTGTAACGGTATTTATGGCCAGACCAGGTAATAACAGGATTGTGCGTAGTCGACAGCAGTTGCAGGTGTCTAAGGTGGTGACCACTTATCATCACGTGGAACCTGTTTTTAAGCCTTCTAAAAAAAAATTGCTCAGTCCAAAACCAATACTCTGGTGGATGAACAATAATAGTTTATATCTAGACAAAGATCATTGTATTCGAAAATTACAATGGCATGTGTCACGTGCATGTGTGACACTCCACTGTCACTTGGGATGCGGTCAGAGTGGGCGTGAGGCAGACAGTGGAATCCATTGCGTATTTTTCAAACACATATACAACGTACCACTGAAATAACGCAAAGGTTGAAAAGTTCAGTATCGAGAGTACATTCGATTCTGCCAGTTGTTACAATAGGTTTTTTTCATAATTTATTGTTCATTTCTAGCATATATTTTCTTTTGGTTTATTCCTCAATAGTACATTGTTACCCTAGGGGTGAAAGTGACTTATTTCAGTCCCGAGACTGGGTTTGGTGCCCGAGCGCAGCGAGGGCGCCAATAAGTCGAGGGACTAAATAAGTCCTGAACCCCTAGGTAAACACTGTGCTTTTCATTACGAATACAAGGAAAGTAAAAATAAAACTACTAATTAGCAAAATAAAAAATGAATGAATTTTATTTCATAAATCAACAACTTTGGTGAGATATTTATTTAAAGTTTATGGTGACATTAGAGCAATTATTTATAGTTAGTGAAATGTTTTTTCCGGGTATTTTCATATTTGATATTTTCTGGGATACTTGAGTTTCCACAGTATCCAGGGATTCTTGGGTGAATAACGCTCACCCTAGGGTGTATTGGGCTATTTTCACTTCGCTCCACAGGCAACTTCGGACCTACTTTCAGAGTATGAGTAATGAAAAATAATTTTATTTTTCGCTAGAACGGTTTTATATATTTTAAATTAGTTGACATGTTTCAAGTTTTGCGTTATGTCGGTGACACGTTGTATCGGCTGAGGTGTGGTCGGTGACTGACTACCTTATATGTAAATAAATTACTCAGTGAAATTGAATTAAATGTGCAAATATGTGGGTACTTACGGTTCACAAATGTTTCTGTGCTTCAACATTGCTTGGTCGTAAATATAGCCTACGTTGTGTTCAGGTAATCTTAAATCTGTCACTGAAGATTGAAAAATAAACAAATAAGACGTCACACAAGACATAAGAAAATTATTATCTTATTGAATAAGGCATGTGACACGCGCAGATTTCACAGAAGACTACTATAAAATGCACTACTAAATTTTCGCATCCCTAACCTAATCACTCTAATATAAGTACGTGTTTCCGTAGTAACCGAGATATGAAAGAGGCCATTTCCCATTCCATCCTATTTAATCTTATCCCATCGAATGGAGAGTATAGGGCTCAGGATTTTATTTGGGGTGGGACGAAGCAAACATTTATTTTATAATTTAAATAGAGACAGAGTAATGCAGAAAGTTTGTTATTTCTTCTTCCCTGTGCCAGGGGAGAGGCCCAAATCTGCCCACTTCCAATCGGCCCAAATTCCCTGTGCCCAAATCTGCCACACCATGGTTCCGCCCATGCTCTTAAATCCCTATCGTAACTCTTACTCCCCGTAGCATTCAGTCTTTAATTTTTTTATATAATTATTAGTCTCTGGTGTTAATACGATCCAGTCTAATTTCGTCGGCTATCCATTTGACCTCTTCTTTTTTCCTTTCTCTTGCTATTAAGTAATTTCTAATGACTGAACCTCTCAACAATTATTGTGTCATTATTCTGTGTCATTAGTCTGTGCCTCTCAACTCTTTGTGTCATTATTCTGTGTGGAGTAAAAGGTCCCTAGTAGCGGAACGAGCTGGTCTTATTTCGTTTCCCTCCCACTTAATCAAAACCATATATTTCTAATTTTTTTATTTATTTATAGACTTGTGGGCGGACGAGCAAGCGGTCCCACGTGATGGTAAGTGTCACCGGCGCCCATGGACATCTGCAACACCAGGGGGTATGCGGGCGCGCCGCCGACCTTGTAAAATCCTATACGCAGCTTTCTTGAAGAACCCCATATCGTAGCTTAATAGAAAGACCTCTTGAGGCAGTTCGTTCCACAACCTACGGGTTCGCGGTATAAAATAATTTTTGGACCGAACAGTGCGCGACACCTCCGTATCGAGGAAATGCGGATGGACCGCACTTCTGTGACGGGAGGTGCGGTTGTAGAAACCCGAGGTGGGAATTATATTAAACAATTCTTCAGGGCATTCCCCATTGTACAGGCGGTAGAACATACAGAGATACGCAACGTCTCTCCGAATGCTGAGGAATTCTAAACCGCCCGTGAGAGTGGGATCGTCGACAATACGAACAGCACGTCCTTGGATGGAGTCAAATGGGTCCAATTGGTATTTCGGTGCGCCGGCCCAGAGATGAGGGCAATACTCCATATGGGGCCTCACCTGAACTTTGTAAAGCTTAAGGAGTTGCCCAGGGGTGAGGTACCGTTTCGCTCTGTTCAGCATACCGAGCTTTTTGGAGGCCATTTTGGCCTTATTTTCTGTTTGACTCGCACTTTGGATACAATTAAGCGTAACACTGTTACTTTAAGCAGTTAAAGTCATAGATAATGCAAGCTGTCCGTGGCTGCGTGCCCGAGATGGCGCTAGCTCCTACTTTTCGTGCAGCGCGTTCAGCCTGTTCCTTGCGCTATAATCAATTATCACATTCCATCAATAAGTGATGAACCGAATCAAGGGAGACATTGCGTTTCAGCGGTAAGTGGTTTCACATCACTATAAACAATGATGAGTCATTTTGGCCGGTATATCCAATAAAAACCACATTAGTACCAAATGAAATCTTTTAACATAAACTTCAATGTTTATTATGGCGACAAGACCCTAAAATACCACGAAAATAAGATATCTGCCTTACAAGTATATCGAAAATGTATATGGGAAAAAGACGATATAACCACCGGTGGAAGCACAGTCAGCCGGGGTATAGGACTCAATGGTGCTTGAGCGGATTTTTTATCCAGGGTGTCTAATTTGGCCCGTGACCATCTGAGCACGCCAAAGATGTACATGAGAGCAGGCATGACCCAACCATCAAGTGTTTTATTTACCAAGCACCATTCTTATAGATACCCATTAATATGGGAAACAAAATATGTATTTATGGTTACTGTAGGTTATAGTCAATAAGTTGACATCCATTACAATTATTGTATTGGTGGTCAGGCCAAGTTTCATACAAAAGTGCCCGTCATTCTTTACTTTTGACGTGACATGCTAGGTTTCCATACAATTTCACAAACTTCGTTATGTCTAAGGTTAAAGGTCACATTCCTTACCTAATCTCAAATGATCCAGCCTCTCAGCAATCCGTCTCTTTGTGTCATTATCCTGAATAGGATAACAATCCCTGGTAGCGAACCTGCCAGGTCTCGTTTCGTCTCCCTCCCACTTAACTAAAACCGTATGTTTCGGTTTGTCCTCGTCGCACACGTTGAGGATAGAAGTGTCATCGTATGTAAGTTGGTATTTGTAACAACGCCAGTGTTGTCTATGTGCGTAGATGCAGTTTAGGATTGTTTCGCGAATTCTGCAAAGAGAATAATATATGTGTGAACAATAAAGAATCATTTCTTTAGAGTCGAGTTAAACTCACAAAGATTAAACTAATAAAAACGTTTATACCAGCAGGATTGGCCACAGTAATATTACAATTTTGGGATATAGTCATTAATATAACAATTATTGTAACTTCATATGTGGCAATTTAGACAATTTAACTGGGTTTTACAACGAACAAAAAAAAATTATTTCATTTTACTTTTTTGGCATACATCGTATTCCTTAGTGGAGAAGGTCAATCAGGTTACAGTATTCGTGTGAATTCGGGTTTGATGACCTAGAAAAGCGCGCAAACGCAATGGCTGGCAACAATGTAAATACTCTGCTTCAATGATAAGTAAATTGAAACTGTTTGAACTTTTAATTTATACCCTTTAAATATGTGCAGATGACTGACATTCAACAATTGATATTGGACCCGCGTAAGTAATGATTGCAGATCCATATGTGACAATATACGAGTAGACTTATACTTGAGTCATGCTGTAAGGTATTAAATCACGCTTTTGTAAAATGTATACTTTATACTTACGAATCGCAGGGCTCAGTGAGTTCATTCAATACAGGCGGCGGGTGCCCCAGCAAAGTCCGTAAGGTTAATGCTGCACCTTCGGCTAAGGAAGACAGGCAGTAGCCGCCCTCCAGCACCACGCACATGGACGGACAGATAGACATCAACATGTGCGTGAGGCTCGCATAGCACGCGGGTGTTATCTCCATTTCACCCTAGGGATAGAAACAAGGTGTTAAACATGATCAAGGCCGGATTAAAGTCTAATGACGCCTGGACTATGCCCCTGTTTGTTTCGTCGCTCGCCTTCCTGAAGTCAATCGTGTTCAAAATTTTGCTCTACTATTAAATTTCTCGCGATGGGACCTTCTAGAACGCGGGGGACCCTGGGCCCGTCAGGCAAAATACGACCCTGAATAAGACAGTCGAGTGACATTCGGTGGCGGCTTCAGGGGAGCGCGAGGTAGGGTGCTAGGAGGTACGCAATCGTCCATAGTGCCAATTTTGCAAGGGCGCTGAATGACCGAAGATTCAAAATAAAAAAATAAGGGGGGTACAAAAACTTTCTACGTTCACGTCGATAGCTCTGGGTATCTTAAAGTTTTAATGTCAAAAATGATTCCAGAAATATCAAAATTAAAACGCTCTATTTGACTCAATTTGACGAAAAAGGGGCGCCACGATAATCTTGCGCGGTGCTTGATAAACGCTAACGCCGGCATTGCTGGCATTTAAACTTAGTTATTTACTTACGAAGAAATCACAAAGTAAGACATATACTATTTATATAAAATATACAAATAGTCTTAATCGATTTCCTTATACATTTAACACGGAGAACATGAAAATCTAACTACTTGTTCAGCGTCAATAACTGAATAGTTTCGATATAAAAATTAAAAGGAAACAATGAGAATAAAATAATTCACAACCAGCATAATTTTTCAAATTTATGACATCAGATAATGTAGTTAATTTCAATAGATTTCGGACTTTGTTCATAAATTTAAAGCATCTAGTTACTAAATCAATCAATTAACAGTTAGTTATCATATGTGCTGCATAGTCTGCGCATTAGTTCATTGTACAATAAAGCATTGGTTCTATTGACAGGTGCGGCAAACATCAAACGTGTGCGTAAACGTAAAGCAAAATGTAATTTGATGTTTTTTATGGATGTTTTATTGCTTATTCCGATAACTGATAATTTAACCCTCTACGCGTCTACGGAAAGTGCACGCTGCAATCCAACAACTCAAATTAATACCCAATACGTTAACATTAATACCCTATACGTTAACATAAATCCCCCCTAAAATACAAGTTTGGTTTAAATACTCACACTTAAGTCAATGTCAACTACTGTTTTACAGTAATTCAGAACATTGTCGGTATATAACAAAATAGAGTACATATAAATATGGACCTAAGTATAACATTTTTTACAAATGACAATTGTCGAAAAAAAAACATTACTCGTAATCCATTTTAATTAAAGACTATAAAGAATAGAAAAATATATATAAATAAGTAAGTAATAAAAATATATATAAATAAACAAAATAAATAAGCAGAATTTGTGTCAATACTATATTTATGGTAGGTACCCATCCGGAGGCAGCAAAAATATCTAATTTTAAAAACTCGCGGGTGAGCTTGATGAATGCGCCTACTACCCGCCTATGTAGCATATAGCTTATGTGTGCGTACCCATTAAAGAGTGGGAAATGATTTTAAAATCCGTAAGCTGTGAGAGACTGGCATAACTGAACAAAATTTGCTGTTTTGTATTTGCAATTCAAGCACAAAATGCGAACGTAGAGCGAGTGTTCTCATTAATGGGTGTGCGCATGTGCAGTGAACAAAGGAGAGAAATAGACTGTCCATAGCTTCTGTTAACGCTTTACTGTTGACACAGTTCAATCTGAAGAACACATCATGTGAAGTGTTTCATAAAATTGTTATGAAAGACCAACCAGCAGTTGCTGAAAGCAATATCCAGCAATACAAAGTTTCAGCCAGATCAGATTGAATGAAACTTAATTTAATTTTTGAGATTTGATTCTTCTATTATTATTTTTTGTGAACAAACTGCTCAATAAATATTTTAATTTTTATTTCTTATATTTTTCTCTTTCTATTTAAAAATTTATGACAATTTCAAATTTTCCCTGTTTCCCTGACAGATGGCTAAAATTCCGGACATATCAGGAAAATTCCTGTCATCTGGTAACCCTATCTGTGTCTAATATAGGCTATAATTTATTTTGAAAAAAAAAAATAAGAAAAATACTTATAAACCGAAGCGAAGCGAGGGCGGGTCGCTAATGTCCTATAATGGTAACGGGACGTGTGAAACCGAATAAAGCAGATGCAAAATCCAACTTTCACAAGCACAATAATTAAATAAAAATAAACCTTTTCGTCGCCTAACGCAGAGTCGTACCCGGCCGATACGATAATGAGTTGAGGGGAGAACTGCAATAAAAAGAAATAGAGATAAAAAAAGAGATGAAATACCTCTGGACATCCAACTGCTGCGTCGTATCCGGCCGATATAATGATCAGCTCCGGCTGGTACTAAAAAAGACATTAATTAGTTCACTTACAAATACATTTTTTTTTGCTTTAAATTTACATTTTAAAAAAATCTGTTTACAACACGTTTTCCTTGGGAAAAAGACAAATGCATTTTAAAGACATTCTAGAAAAATGCAGAATTTTTTAGTAAAAGGTTCATTAATTAAAAAATCCAGTTAGGAACTTATGGAGTTTTGTAAAAAAAAAGAATAACCATTTGGTATTCCCTATGTTTATTTTTAATTTCCTTATAATTACTTTATACTTTTGTTAAAAATGTTACTAATGTTCTTTCTTCTTATGAGGGCACAACATAATAGGTCGGGGAGAAAGTCTTTTCGTATTTTGTATGTATGAAGTTGTGATCCAATATCTTTGATTGAACTGTTTGTACCTGGCTGGTTATGATACCATTAAAAAGGTAACATTTAAAAAAAATAAATAAAAAACTGTTTCCCGCCATTTTTCAATTGTTTTTCTGTCCAAGAAAATGAGTGAATCTAACGAAGAAATTCGATACATTTTAAAGTTTTATTACAAAAAAGGGAAAAATGCGACACAAGCCGCGAAAAAAATTTGTGCCGTTTATGGACCTAATGCAGTGTCAGTAAGAGTAGCACAAAGTTGGTTTAAGCGTTTTCAATCAGGAAATCTTAATGTTAAAGATGCAGTTCGCTCCGGTCGCCCTGTTACCGATAAAATTGATGCCATTTGTGAAAAAGTGCAGCAAGATCGGCATATAAGTAGTTACGACATTGCTGATCAACTGGGCATTGACCACAAAACAGTTTTGACTCATTTGAAAAAGTCTGGATTCACAAAAAAGTTCGATATTTGGGTACCACACGAGCTCACTGAAAGAAACCTAATGAACCGTGTACTCATTTGCGATTCTCTATTAAAACGCAATGAAACCAAACCATTTTTGAAAACATTGATCACTGGTGATGAGAAGTGGATCACTTACGATAAGAACGTGCGGAAAAGGTTATGGTCGAAGTGCGGCCAAGCTTCACAGACTGGCGACACCCGGATTATCGCGCAATAAGGTGATGTTGTGTGTATGGTGGGATTGAAAGAGCATCGTTCATTATGAGCTTTTACCGCCGGACAAAACCATCGATTTGGATCTCAACTGCCAACAGCTGATGAGACTAAAGCAATAAATTGAGAAAAAACGCCCGGAATTGATCAACAGAAAGGGTGTATGTAATCTTTTATCATGATAACGCCAGACCACACACATCTTTGGCCACTCAGCAAAAATTGAGAGCTCGGTTGGGAAGTGTTGATGCACCCACCATATAGCCCTGACCTTGCGCCCTCAGATTTTCACTTGTTTCGGTCTCTTCAGAATTCTTTAGGTAGTGTAAGGTTAACATCAAGAGAGGACTGTCAAAACTACAATTTCTTGACCAAAAATCCCAAAATGTTTACAGCAACGGGATCATGTCACTACCTACAAGATGGCAACAAGTTATAGAACAAAACGGCACATATATATTATAATTAAAGGTAATTAAACTTTAAAAAATGTCTTGAATTTGTATATAAAATACGAAGAAACTTTTTCCCCGACCTTATATTAATACGATTTACGAAAATACATATAAATATATAAAGATAAAAATCGCTAAAGGAGCAAATGTAAAATATAGGATTTATAAACGTGTTGGATCCTCAGTTTAAAATAGATCTAAACCAAAAGAACATTCAAATTTTGTTAATCAAATTGATAAATTAAAATAAAAAGAACGTTGACGTTTTATTTTAACAAAGACGGCGCAATTAATACTTGTATAAATAAATATCAGTTTAATTTGTGGAGATATGACATAGTGTATCCATAACAACATGGTATTTTGTATGGTCAGCTATGGACACTAATATTATAAATTAAAAGTGAGTTTGTCTATCTCTTTGTTTGTTACGTCTTCAGGACTAACCTACCGAACCAATTTTAATGAAATTTGACAGAGAGATAGCCTGAAATATGGAGAAGGAGATTGGGTATTTATTATTATTATTACTTGTTATTATTATGATATTTATTACTTGTCACGTAATTGTATCTAGATCAAGACTATACATGAAAGTAATAGATGAAATTAAGAACTATATTTTAATGAATAAATACTATACAAAAATAATTTTGTAAAATATTTAAAGTGCAAGAACTAACCTCTATAGCCATAGGCAGCAACAACTGGTGCCATATAGCCAAGTAATCCCCATCCTTCATGCCAGTCTGGTTGAGAGGCACGTTGAAGGTAAAACCTTTGCCTTCTCCGCACCCGATGTAGTTGAAGTTAGACTGGCGAAGATTGGGCCAGAAAGAGCCGTGCTCGTAGCGGTGGATTGAGAAGTATACCACTCTGAAATCAACATATCGCCGTTGTAAATCTCACTTGGTGTAAGGTATATTTTTCAAAAATACGTCTTATATACAGTTGTACACTATTTTTCCTCCTCTATCTTTGTATATTTAAAATTTCGATAGCTTCTAAAATAATTTATTAATTGAATCTTCCGGGCTACTTGACCGGGGTCTTCTGGAATCTCTTCTCTTTTTTTTCTCTCTTGCGCGCTCGAGAAGCCGGAGAGATAACATCTTTCCGAAAGTGAACGCAGTCGCCACTAAATATGTCAACCGCAGTTGTTAACGAAACGTTTGGAAAAAAGAGAAGAGATTCCAGAAGACCTCGGCCAAGTAGCCCGGAAGATTCAATTAATATGGACACCGGCCGAGAAAGCCTACACTCCACTTCTAAAATAAGTTCTATATCAACAAATTATAACTTTAATCGTTTAATTATTTTAGTGTTTACAGCAGGTTTTGTAAAACTCCGATATTTATAATAAATATCAAAATATTCGATATTTGATATATATCGGATATATGTCATGTAAAAGACGCGAATTTCATTATGTAAGTGGTTTTAATATGTCAAAATTGTTAAATTGTTGTAGATTCCTCACAATTTGAGCGAAGCTCAAAAACACTGCCGCATGTAATGTTGTCTCAATTTGACAATGGTCAATGTAATGCTGTTTTTGATATAGTAACAGGTGATAAAAGCTGGATCTACTGCTACGAGCTTGAAACTAAGGAATCAATCTGCGCAGTGGGTTTTCCATTCGAAGAGTTGCCGGCGGGAGTGAAGAAAGGACGGGGTACTGCAAAGACGATGATTGCTTCCTTCTTTGGCAAATGCTATATAACTTGCTATATAATTTATTTACTATATAACTTTAGAAAATAAAAGAACAGTAACTGCGGACTGGTATGTGAATAGCCGCTTGCCCTCTGTTTGGAAAAGTCAAAGGACGACGCCCACGAAGCTGAATGAACCTCCATCACGACAATGCCTCAGCTCACTCCGCCATACAGTCTCGACCTTGCGCCCTGTGATTTTTTTGTGATTAAGAAGGGTGGGCTGAATGCTTCACACAATGGTTTCATCGCATTAAAAAGTGTAATGATTATCACGGAGAATAGTTCAAAGAGCAATAAACCTTCCATCTTTATATCTGATTTCACTTTTGAGCTTCTAAAAATTTTCAGTGTCACCGAGTTTCAGTATATTGTTAAAAAAGCCAGAAAACTCTGGACCAATCCAAATTATGTCGACACAAAAATAAATAAAAATTACATACCTTGGGTCGTCGTAGAACATCTGCTGCGTGGCTTGGCCATGATGAACATCCCAATCCACAATCAAGACCCTGAAAGTTAATAATTATATAAAATTAACACATACTATCACATAACAATATACTGATTTTTGATAAAGGTGTCAGCCGAGTAGTAAGGTCCATCTGTGGTAAGTGGATACTGTCGTCCTGCCACATCCGTAATACATGCCGATATCATACCAGAATGACAAATATTGCCACGCGTCCGAATGCGTCGCCTACCTTTCGAGAGAGGATTTGAAAAAGGGGTTGGGAAGGATGGAGATTGATACGGTGGTCACATACTCATAGAATGATAGCAGAAGATGGTGTTGTTGCGTGTCTCAGTAGCACTACGACCACGCGACATTTTTCTTTTCACTTGTTTATGGTATTGTGTCACATCTCTACCGCGCTGTAGATATGTACTAGGGCTATCTATACTAGGCTCACATTCGTGTGATCGTGAGTTAGGATCCTCGGCCCGTATCACTGAGTTTCTACTTAAGTATGGATTTTTTAATATTGTCACTAGCTCAGTGGTGAGGGAAAACATCTGAGGAAACCTGCATGTTCCAGAAAAGGAAAATCTGGAGTATGCGTATCCAGCAATCCGCACTGGGCCCGCGCGGTGGATTATGGCCCGAAACCCATCAGATAATTACTAGGGGAGACCTGTATCAGATTTTAATGTCCCACTACAGGGCACAGGTGTCCCATACCATACCATAGTATAGTGTACCATAGTATTGTGTGTTTTTTTCACCTGTTAAATCCTCTGTCTATGGCACGTTTAACCACTAAAGCAAAGTTTTTCCTTGAAACATTCACTTGTAATTATTTCTTTGTGGTACTCACTGGCTAAGTTCTCTGTCTATGGCACGTTTAGCCATTTTTTCCTAAAATATTCACATGTAGTTATCCCTTTATGTTGTACTCACCTGCTAAGCCCTTTGTCTATGGCACGTTTGGCTGCTAAGGCCACATTATTGTAGAAGCAGTAGCCGCATGGCTCGGCTCGCATGGCGTGGTGACCGGGCGGCCTTATAAAAGCCGCGCCGTTTTGAATCTCGCCAGATATAATATGTTCCACTATATCTATAGTAGATCCAGCTGCTAGGAGGGACAATTCGTGGGTACTCTGTGAAAATTATGTGTATTTTATAATACACAATTATAGATCAAGAAATGCAATTAGACAAAAAAAAATATATAAGATGGTAGTTGAATGTTCTTCTTGAAATTCATATGATTGATCCCACTATCATTATAAACGCAAAGTGGAACTTTGAATGTTTGTTACTGAATCACGTCAATTTCGTTGAAACGTGGCAAATAGATTGTAATCCGGATTAAGACATAGGTAATCTAGGAAAATGTAATTTTTAAAATTAATTGATTTTAGTAAGACGCCTTTTACTTCAGAACCTATTTAAATGAGATGTGTCAAAGTAACAAATGGGAATAATTTTGTGGGATAATGTTAGCCCTTGGTTGCCTTCCACTCGCTTTGTACCCATTCCGTCTGAGTACCTCCCGAACATGTGATAAATCTTCTTTTAACTGTTCAGAGTCACAGAGAGCGTACACTCTGTTGTTTAATGTAGCAACGGCGGATTACAGGTGTCGCGGCTGATGATGTGAGAAGCCATGCAGGTATCTGTCAGTTTGTGTTGAATATAAACAGTGTGGGATAAGGAACTGTCTTCTCTAACCATTATTTTGACATCTAAGAAAGCCAAAGTTCTGTCTTTTTCCATTTCATACTGCATTTTTGTTTGAATGGAATTGAGGTGTTTATTGCTCCAATCAATACAAACCTTTTCGGAAGTCTCACTATGTTTGGCCCAAGACTGAGGACTCTCTCTTTAGTGTTCCTACTAGATATTCGCAATAACTCGTGCTACAGGACTACCCATAGCGACGCCATCTATCTGGAGATCTATCTATTTATCTGGTAGTTTAGTGTTTAGTCCAAATGTGAAGATCAAATGTGGGTAGTTGATAAAACTGTTTGCAGCTCCCATCCTGGACTACCCGCCTCTTCAGTCAACTCGTGACCACGGCTGGTGTAACCCGTGCCGAAACGTCGATTAGAAATAAAAGGTAAACAAATACTTTTGTTATACGTGTTCAGATCAGATTATTACAATATAAACGTGTACAAAACGCGAAAGTTTAAAAGTTATATTCTTACATAAGTAAGAATGTTGATGAAAACATAAATAACATAAGTTTTACAAATAAATTTACATTCTGTTATAATCTGATCACTCTTATCATCGAGTTTTTATTATCATGTGAACAATTCTAGAAGAGTTGCATATGTGGTTTAGTCACATACGAGAATTGTATACAATATACTCACCTAAACCATTGGAGAAACTCCTTGAGTAAAAGAGCCTTAAGAGAAAAATGTAGTCTGAATAAACTTACAGGGTGTATATAGATGGCATCATATTTGGAAGACAAGTCTTCCAGATATTCCAGGTTGTTGTTCTGGTGGGTAGTCTCAAGCATGTCGTAGACAAATGACGAGTGTAATGTACACAACTCCTCTTTGGTAGCCGCTCGTGGAGGGAACTCCTTGCATTGTTCTATTAGGTTCAATTCGCGACATCTGTTTAAAATAGTCATTTAAGCATTTTTAATGAAATGTACATTTAGTAGAAGCATCTTCATTCAATTCATTCATTCAGCTATAAGAGCTAAAATTTATTAATTTTGATCAAATTGTCAGCATTGACTAGTCTCTAGAATAATTGTGAGACCGTAATTCAAACCTTGGCCGGTGTTAAACAAATGTATTAAACGTTAACCATAAGGTTAATTTGAAATGTCATTAAATTTCTAAAACTCATGAATTGTTAATTAGTTACACAATATAATAAAATCAAAACAAAGCAGTGTCTGAATATTTAATATTTTCAAATAAAATTGATGCAGGGTAACTATAAGAGTGATACAAAGCCCAAAACAGCAAATTTTAGCATTTTTGTCTGTCTGTGTCAATGTGCATCAGCAATAACCACTGAACGAATTTTAATGAAACTGGCATAGTTATAACTTATGTGCCGGGTTCATATTTAGTGCACTTTCTATCCAGATCAATTATAAAGGTTCCCACAGGAATAAAGCTAACCACACATATTCTAACATTCATTCTCATGAAGTCACAGGCACTGCTGTGTAAACAAATGGGTTTAAACTATTTAGCAAAAAAATGCAAAGTAACAAAACGAATTATGTAAGCAACTAACCTATCAATAACACTGATCAATCTTTCCGGGCATTCTGGATAATTGTCATCCCATAGACATTGGTGTACTGCCATGCGAGACTCTGTTACAAATCCTGTCAGACCCTTGTCTTTGTTCTTGGACTCCATTGCCTGTTCACCACAAAAACGCCATATTTAAAACTTTAAAACAATAAATACAGATTTAATTGTTCTACCTACATAATACATTTTATTTGCTCAAAACATTTGCCATTTCAATATAACAAAATACTTTAAATTACAATACAGAAATGGTTGTGGTCTAGTTTAAAACTGTTTAGTTTTTGTTAATAGAGCGTGAATTTAAGAGATATGTAAATAAAATAAAGGTTGGTTTCAGATCTGACTCTTATATTCGTTAAACAATAGGCAAGAATAAATAAGAAAAACAATTTCTCTTAGTTTTTTGAAATAGTAGTATTTAACCCAAAATTAAAAAAACTGGAATATTTTTTTTTTTTTCAAAATTTTGTTTTTTTTTTGAGTGATGGAGTTCGAAATTTGCAAATTTTGTAATTGCAATTTTGTTTTTCTTATTTATTCTTGCCTATTGTTTAACGAATATAAGAATCAGATCTGAAACCAACCTTTATTTTATTTACATATCTCTTAAATTCACGCTCAATAACGGATTTTAACAAGGTTGGTATATATTTCATAAATTAGTTTATATCAGTTGTGACAGTGGCATCAACCTTACTACACATCAAGTTGAATTCTAGCTAAATTAACATTAAAACAGATTAATCAATAGTTTCATATGAGTGAAACTAAAACAAAACATAATAATACATGGTATGTTATAATCTTTGGCAATATTCAGTCATTTGCAATAAACTGATACTTACAATTTGATAATGATCCTTCAACACAGTGTCAACAGGATGTTTCTTTTTCTGCTGAGCTTTTTTCTTAGCGGCCAGTATTGATGCTGATGGCTGAATGGAATAAAAGTATGACTAATTGTGGGTATGGATTTATGGCAGTGGCGATTCCTGATTTTGTCTTGGGTTGGCCCGAGGCTATGGTCAAATTTTTTTTTGTCAATAGAAATCCGAATTATCAAGTCATTAATTAAAAATTTAAAAAGTACAATTAATTAATGAAATATACTTATAAAGTCTCTCAAACGATCTTGTCGAGAAAGGTTTTTCCAAAAGATCTATTATAGATTTCGTTGAAGCACTAATTTTTCCATTAGAAATAACTTTAATACCTAATTATTTAATTAAAAAGTCAAAAAAGTAAGCCAAATAATCCAATAAATGACATACAATCATAAATTCCGCGAGAACAAACGTTCATTTGGCGCCTT
Organism: Sesia apiformis; assembly: GCA_914767545.1. NCBI lineage: Eukaryota > Metazoa > Arthropoda > Insecta > Lepidoptera > Sesiidae > Sesia > Sesia apiformis. The sequence continues at coordinate 20,170,626 of OU611948.1, read as the reverse complement.
TCAAAGAGCCAACTAGCTGTGTAATTATCTGCGTACTGAAGCTATTACAGGTGCGAGGCTGGTGGCGTGGGGTCGAAGCGCGCGGGGCGGGCACTTGTATGACATTCAATGGCACTGATTGAATCACCAACAACACAAATTGAACCGCGAGTCGCAACATGAAGGCTTGTGCAAATAAATTTAAATTGTTTAAACCTGAATAATTTATTATTATGTTGTTTTGTTTATTTAGCTTGTTACCTATATTTTTATAAATGAAATAATTTAATTATTTTGTTTGTTTGGTTTGGTGGTGCCAAATTCGCCAACTTAGAGAAATCGTCACTGATTTATGGTTAAGATTTTCTAAATGAAAATTTGTTTCAAGATTCTGTTTAAATAGGAATACGATTTAAGGGTGTAGATTGTTGGCCTGAGATCTCGATTTCGAGCGACCGCAGCGCCAAAGTTTAATGTAACATCCGACGGGGCGGATGAATGACCTAGAGAGCGCGATTTTCAAAATGTTTTGCAACAAACGTTCCACGTTGAGAAATTGTTATTGAACTTGAATATTTACAGCATAACAATAACGTTGAATTTTTGGAAACTAGCTGTTGATTCTTTTTAATAGATTAATAAGAGTAGTTGAGACACAATTTTTATGTTTTTCTATCATTTGACATCTGACATTTTTGTATTCTACTTACCTAAAATTCCAACTATTTATTTATTTGTAATTTCACTACCAAAATTTATTCTAATTCGTAAAATATTCATTCAATAAAATAATTGCAAATTCAGTAGGAAGTGTGTTTATCTCTACGCAAGGAAATGTGCCTATTGCGTAAACTCAAATACTTACTTTTTGTTTACGATCACCTCGTCGATATCTAAAAAAAATCCTAGGGTTTTAAAAAAAATGTCAATAAATGAAACACAAGTATAAAAATGATTTATTTACTACACAATAACAAATATGAGTCGCCATTACTCGCTATCTCAAAAGCGTGCTAGGGTTGTACAAAAATTAGTAAATAATTCATTTATTTACTAATTTTAACAGAAGTTTGTAAATTATTAATATACTAATTAAAAGTATGTAATTAAACAATAACGAAATATGAGTTCAAAATTCTAATGGTTTTTCATTCGATTACGGATCAAGTTCTGATTTCTGCTAATTTGATGATAAAATCAATGGCTATCACAAAACCTATCAGAATGAAAACGTTACCAGCTGCCCGATTCACGTAAGTAATAAAAACCGTAGCGCAGTGACGTCACTTCGTTTTTTGCAAATTTAGCCCTTTTAACCGACTTAAAAAAAGGAGAATTCTCAATTCGCTGTATTTTTGAACCAATTTTTATGATTCTTTACACCAGGTAACTCAGAAATTGTATAGTAATTGAGCTATTGGAAGATTTATGACAATCCAAGACTAGATAAGTAAGTGCGTTTAAAACAGAAAACCAAAAGGCGATTTCTAAGTTCCTAAGTTAAAACGACTTTTGGACTGGCGTGTTTACGTGAATCGACTGGCTGGGTAGTTAAGTTACCTGTATCTTTCAAAATCATTAGGCGTTCTTCTCTTTCATAACACGTAAAGCTCTTTCTTTCCTCTCTTTCATAGCCTCTATGATACTGGGCGCGTCACGAATGGGCATGCTTCGTGACTGCCGAGGATCAACTAATTCTGGAAGTAGGCAATCGTAATAAAACCTAACTAATTTCATCTCCATTTTCTCCTCCCAAAATTTGTCGTCCTTTTCTATAATATAAACTTTCATAGGTACAGTAGCACCAAACCAGATGCCAAGCATGCAAACGTTTCTTTTAGTAATATGTACCTGTCCCTGAATTTGGAAATACCAGTTATGATTTTTATTTATGACATAACCCTTGGAAGCCTTGTCCTTAACCCAAAAGGTATGTTTGGCCACTTATGTTTGGTATGTGGGCACTTAATTTCAATTAAACCGTTTGCATAAATGCCATCTGGTGTAGTACCAAGAAATTCATATTGATCGTCGACGAACAAACCGCAACCTTGTATACTAATATTCTCTTGAATTTCTAACTGTTTAATTGCGGTTTCTTCGTTTTCGATACCGTACCGTACAGCAGGCAAACTGGAGATATTACTACCATAAACGATTTTACGAACAAGAACAGCACAACTTGTGCTCTCTCGTTTTTTACAAACTTCCCCGAACGATGATGAGGTTAGTAATTTTCTCCTTGTACTCATCCACTCAGAACTACTTCTTTGCAAATGGGTCGACCTTTCAAGCTCCTCTCTTTCAGCACAAGACAACTTTAAATCGGCTAAAAAAGATGACTTGGCTTTCTCATATAATTCTGGACTCAGATCAGGTTTTTCGCAGTTTGGTCCATAGTGAGCGTCTTTCGATACAGCGCTGTGGCTCTTTTTCAATCTTAATTTAGGTTTAGCAATTAAACGGATTCTACGATTACAATTTTCCACTTTCGCGATCAAAGGATTAGGACTAGATTTAAATATTACTTCATGAGTTTTACTATGAATCGATCCTGTATTAAAAGACACAACAGCAGCTGCGCATCGGCCCGCATAAGAACCACGGGAAGAATAATTTACACGCTTACCCCCTACTAATTTGGCAATCACTGCGTTAAAACTTTCAACTATATTACTTGTACAATTATGAATTAAACTTCTAGAATGATATGACAGTCTTTTACTTAAAATGTGTACCGCGTCCATTAATCCGCATCCAACAATTGCTGGAAGCAACCCAACAGGTTCTATTCGACGAGTATCAGGTCTACAGAAATACTCCTTGCAATATTGGTGATTACCAAATACGTGTTGTGGACCATTTAGGATATCTTCACTAAGATTTTTTATTTTTTCTTCGAGTGACTGATTTTGATCGCCCCAATATTTAATAGCGCATTTTACACCCGTTCTTAAACGCAAATACCTTTCTTTTAGGAATTTCCGCAATTCGCAAGGATACTTAGTGTCTTTCGACAGTTTCTCCAAGCTATTGCAGTAGTTTCGTAAAAGATGATTTTTGCATTCAATTTTCTCTACTGTTAAATTACCGTACGGTCGCGAATCTAATATTTTTTTATAAGTACTGGAATCGCCGTCTGCTACAAATTTATTATAAATTACACCGTGATCAACAATGGAACGTTTAAACCCCTCAACTATTATGGTCGATTCCATACCGGTAGATGATCCCGAATAATTCTTGAAACAACGGTGTTCCGAGGGCTGACTGTCGTTCTTTGCGGCTCGTGCACAAACTACGCAGTATTTATTTTTAACTCCAAAAAACAATACTTTATTAGTTTTAATGCCAATTATCGCAGCTGCGCCGGACAAGGCGGAAAAATTCTTACCATAAGATCTCTTGCTCCAACAACCGTCAACAGCAACAGATATTAATGGTGTACCATTTTTATCAACACTACCTATAGACACTGCGTACTCCGCTTCTTCCTTGACAGCTTCTGCCATGGAATGTGCTGCTGTCTTTTCCCACCAATCGCAAACCGTATTATTAATTTCATTGTATAATGAAGGTGACATGATTGGTAGGGCTACTGCGGCAGTTAATGTTTTTAACTGATAGTAGCTCCCACCAGATGATATGATACCAGATACAATTTGATGATTCACTTCCATTCTATCTTCTTTCTTTTCAATCAAACACACAGTAAATTTCATACTACACATACTACATTTCATGATGAGTTTTGAGTCCAGACCAACTTTTACTTCACCTATTATACTGAGGTAACTTAACTTACAATCCATTGGACCGTGGTCCCCTATGGCCTGAAGAGCTTTAAAAAAAAAAGAAACGTCTACAACTCTACGCCCAACTTCCATTTCATCCACCTTTCCCTCTTGGTCGTTTTCAATAACTAGTTCCTGTAAAGAAAGATAATGGCTTGATTTTTTTTATAAAAAATAATTAAAAATTTAAAAAAATGCAAAAGAATTAATACAATATTAGGTTCCTGATGAATAGAAATTATAATTTCTTTACGCATTAGGTATTGTTTTTTTATGACGTCACCTATTTGAACGTAAATTTTCTTTTGAGAAAGTAATTGAGAAGTATTTCGGTACTAAGGTGTTTGTCTCTCGATGAAAATAATAAATATTGCAAGAAAAATCTATAGGTAGGTATTGAGATTTTGTCTTCGCCCATCACTAACTAAGTAGTTTGTTTATTTATGTAACAAGTCTACAAGAATTACGTATAACAACTTACCTCTATACAGCGCGTAGCATTGTTGCTCAGAGTCTCGGCCCCAAGGTTTTCTTTATTTTCAATACTGGAAATATTATTCATCAATATTATCCACTTTTTATTTATTTTGTACAACCCTAAGCCAGACGCTAGGCGCCTCGCGTCTGTTTGGCGGTATAGGTATGTCGACAAAGTTGCGCTGTCGCCTACCTACTTCCACAATTTGATATTTAGACAATACTAGCCGACCCGGCGAACTCCGTATCGCCTTTTTTTTTTTTAAAAATCCTATTATTTTGATATTACATACAGATACTTCAATTTTATTTATCAGTATAGATATAGATAATACAAACCAATATTTACATGTTATTGTAGGTATATGTCTGAATCGGGCGATCTAAATCATATGACATATTGTATTAGCTTTGTAATGTACCCTGTTCAAATGCGATAATAAATAAGTAGGGAGGAACTTACATTTTATTCCGAGATCTTTTGGCTTTCATATTTTTATAATGCGTACAAAACTTTCTTTTCCCTGGCATGCCACTCAAATTCAATCAGTCCTGCGAAAAAAATAGCCTATGTTACTCAGTGATAATGTAGCTTTCGAATGATAAAAGAATTATTAAAATCAGTCCAGTACTTTTTGAGTTTATTCGTTACATACAAAAATCCAAATCTTTCCTCTTTATAATACCTATTAGTGTAGATATTGTATTTTTTACGATTTATATCTAGTTCCATCATGGTTTTCTTTCAGACATTCATTATATCGATACTTTCTACTAACTGAAAATAAATTAATTATAAAAATGTTATACTTACAGTTTTTTACAAAAAACACAAATTCACAATACGTAATTCTGCTGTCTGCAGCCGACAAGCGTGGTGTCGCGTTCACTTACAGAAAGGAACTGCCGCTGCAGACCACCGAGATTGCACGAATGAAACGAACGTTTTATCCCATACATTTGTGTATGAAAAATTTACCTTAAAATATATCTAGATTTTAGGGCTTTAAAAGAGGAAGTCTTTGTTTGTAAAGGTATAAAAAGAAGTATACAGCTATACTTATTGGTTTCTTCAGTGTTCAAAAAGTGTTTCTTTTTATCAATTTGTGTTGATTTATGGGGTTAAATCTGAAAAATACGAAGTCATGTTTTTGCATTTTTACTCAATTTTGTGCGTTTGTTGACGTTTATTATATAACAACTATTAGGTTTAAGAGTTTAATATAAGCATGAACATACTTATTGGTCTTTGATTGTAATATATACAAATTATCATTGATATCAATCATATGTAAATAGGTTAAATATGAAAAATCGTAACACTCTTTTCGGTGATTTTCACGATCTACACCCTTAACATCTGATTTTAAGATAAAGCAAAACTTTTGTTTTAAGATTACACTAGGTTCAATATCTGGAAAATCAGAATCAATATTAAGGTCCCTTTTCTCCAATAATATCACAAAATTATCTTCTTACAAGACTGTGTAACAATAATAGGTACTTAGTGAGTTTTACTGCATTAAGTTAGAGCATGATAATATTAATCTTGAGTTCTTTTTATCTCTGTTTACAGTGCAATAAAATAATTTATATGATATATACAGACTATAAAAGCTAGTATATATTTAAAACAATGGAATATTGATATTGTATGATTAGTTGAATAGTTTAGCATTTTATGTGTAAAGAAATTCAGAATAGTAACTGTAAGAAACAGACATATTTAGCATTTCTGAGATAGTTGAAATGTTTGAATGAAAAGAAACCAGCAGTTTGATCAATCTTAAAATCAAAATCTGCATATTTCATTCAAACCTTATCAGAAACTCTTTAGGAAATCTTTAGTTATGAGTAATAGCTATGGCGTAGTGTTATGATTATGAAGACTTGTAGGAATTATATAAAAACTTTCATCATGTATAGCAATGCACTCTGGCTTTGTTGAGATGGCATAATTATTTCTTAAGGAACCGAAACAGAAATCTGGATGTCCTTTCGCATTGTATTGGGGTCCAAAAAGTAAAGACTCAAAATTTGTCCCTCACTTTCCGAGTTTACCTCTTACATATAAACAAACAAAAACAAACTCAGTCTTTATCTTAGGACAGATTTGTCATAGCCCCTGTTGTAGACTAATCTAATGAGAACCTTATACTACAAAAATTAAAAAAAAATGTCTATATTCTCTGTGACCGAAAACTTGTATTATTATTAGTTTATTAAATTAAATTGTATTATACAAATTATGTTCATTCATAAATACTTACTTTAGCGCCAGCAGACATAGCGCGAGTTTGGATCTTGGCTTTACGAGCCCCATTCCTTGTCATAATGGTAGTTGCTGGTGGAGTAGTACTCTTTTTGCTTTCACCTGCAGAACGACGCGGCGGTGGGGTAGACTAGATTTAAACAAATTAACAACAAAATCGATTTGTGAATATAAAATTACCCACGTTGTGGGGCCGAGAGCGACAGTACGCGCCAATTGTAGTGAGAGATAAACGACTTACCATTTTAATCACAGAATCTGTTAGATGTGTTTTCACTTTCGACAATTTATGAAGAACAATAATTTAGCCACAACCTACATTACATATCACTTAATTTTTAGGTAGCCATTGTTTTCGAAGAATAAACAAAACGAAAAATTGGCATAATTTTTTGCATTTGTTGACATTTTGCTTTCAGTCAGTGTGACCATTTCGAGGCACAACAAGAATGCTAAAACTTAGGGTTCTCTGTGATAAAATATGCTAAAGCTTTAAAAAATTCTGCCAAAAATATGCTATCGAATATGGTAAAAATGGTCACACTTCATATAATGCGACTTTATTTGCATGAATACTTTGCAGCGCCAGTAAGCCTGCGTTCCAAAATCTGCGAAAGTCAGTCTTTAAAGCTATCAAATAATTATGCTATAGTCAATGTTGAATGTCATTGATGAATGATGACTGAAGACTACTGTAGACTACTAGAGTGCAGATTTAAAGCATGAAATGTGAATATTTTAAATGAAAAAAAGTAGATTCATATATATTTCTCACCTCGTAGTTGTAATTGCTTGATAAAGATAACGTTTAAAACTGACGTAATTAATACACCGTTGTCACAGACTGGTTCCGTATTAGGTAAGCCAGTGATCTAATTCAACCCACGCATTTTACTTGTATCCATAAAGAGCAATGTAAACAAGAAAGGTGACTAAGGTAGTATTTTCTCGCTAATGATCTGATACTCCCGACACACCATCGCTTATAAACAATGCAATATCTACAAATAACCTCTATGATCATTTTGTTCAACACGTTACTGCAACTGCTTATATTGTTGATTTAACTTAAATAACAATAAACATTGTAACTATTTAATACTATCATATTTGCTGAGTTATAAGAATTTTCCAAGATAAAATTGTAAGGTCTTGACTCTTGTCACAGCGCGAAAGTTCAAGTGTAATAAATACATTGATTGACTAGTAGAGATCAACACTTGTATTATAGTTTATAGTATAATTTACATGTTTCCTATCCCTTAATTACCCAATGCTTATTTCATATTTATTCTTAAATCTCTGAAGGTAGGCATACCAATGTTTGTCATTCTGGACTAATGTTGACTGATGATTTTTTTTTTATAGCGAATAGGGCGGACGAGCAAGCGGTCTCACGTGATGGTAAGTGTTACCGCCGCCCATGGACACCTGCAACACCAGGCTCCACACCTGTTACTGATTTTGGTGTAACAGATGTCTTTAGGCGACAGTATCTTTAGTCTTTAGGTGACACTTACCACCAGGTGGACAACTGCTTGTCTGCCTCCTTCTTTCTATAAAAAAGTTATTACTATTAGAGTAACTAAAACTGAGAAGTTATCTATGATCTTTTAATGTTCGCCCATAGCTAATCTATAAGTATTCCTTGTTATTAATATAATTAGGGATGGCCCTAAAGTATTTGCTTAATTAAAATTTTTAGGCCCAACCTAGAACATTTTTTGACTATTCTAAACATTTTTCTTTATATATTTTTATTGAATATATGTAGTTTATGAACTTATTATTTTTTTCTTTTATTTTTGTGTTGTCAAGGTATTTATTTCTTATATAAGACAGTCATTATATTTTTTCTGTTACAGCTATACAAATGAAGTTGCTAAAGCCACTGTGGGTACTGCGACATGCGCGGGGACGGCGGCCTGGGCACTCCGTCAGTACGTGGTCTCCGCTGGCCACTGCCTTTAACACCCGGCCCACCTCTCGACCTATTTTTGAGACACTCAGGGACAGAACTGTAAGATATTCACACCTATAATCAAAGTATGTCGTTCCACTGTTGGATATAATCCTCTCCCTAGGCTCACCACCACAATACAATCTAATGTTCTTCTTCTTATCTACCCACTACTGGCAAACTTCTTCAAGTCACTGGTCAGCATCGGACTGGCTATATAGTCGAGGTGGGGTTTGCCAGCTGGGCCCCAGCCTGCGTGGGGCCCCCCACGGGCCTGGCTTCCGGGGCTTGCCGCAAGCCAGGTCGTAAGTAGAATAAGAGGCCCGCGCAGGGTAGGTCCCAGCTCTTGCAACCTAAATGTAAACTAGATCAGATAGTTCATTCATACAATTAGAGAGAAATGAAATAGATATTTTCCGATAGTATCCCATCTACCATTATCCAGTCTCGGGCCCCGGGCGGAGACCCCCGGGCCCTTCCGGCCCAGTCCGACCCTGTCACTGGTCATCATCATCCAGGCCATATCTGCCACAACAACAACAACAGATGGGATAGAAAAGTTAGAAAAGATAGAATTTGACTTCATTCTTATAAAAGCTAATTAATGCCTTATGCTAGTAGGTCCAGAGCATCTACATCTGCTATCTTGGTGTTTAATTACACTAGCACTAAATGCAAGTCATATATTATTTCAGGGTCTTTTCAACAAACCAGAATTAACTAGCTTCGAAGGTTTCTGTGCTCTCAAAGAACAAGCAATCACAGCGACTGATCGTCTAATAGAAGAAGCTACGTCAAATCCCACTCGACCTATGGTAGAAATCTTTGATGAGTTGTCGGACACATTGTGCAAAGTTGCAGACTTGGCAGAGTTTGTGAGAATAGCACATCCACAGTCTTATTTTGCGAGCGCCGCTGAAGATGCTTGTATTAGCGTCAGTGGTGTGGTTGAAAAGTAAGTATGTATTAAATAAATAATTATAACAAATAATGTCACAATCAAAACCTGATACCCTGTTGACTGTATCCTGTTGTTTAATATGAATTTATTTTCATCTCTCCTTGTCCAATAAGTCATGAAACATTAATTTCCAGGAACAGGCAATTATCCTATTAGCTGCAACTAGCTAATGGTTAAAATGTGAAAACTTGTTTAACACAATTTGTTGACTCATGAATTGTAGTAAAATTATCACTTGATGTGTAAGAAACTGTGAATCTTTATTTGAAACTAGCTGATCCGACAGACGTAGTTCTGTCCAAATTTCAATGAATTTCAATAAAAAAATTCCATAATTTCAAATTTCAATAGATACATTTTTTGGGACGAAGTTCCTTTACGCGTCTTGCGGTAGGTGTGATTCGAGAGAAAATGTAGCGTCACGTAAGATTTTTACCCCCTCCATACGCCTTTCTCTGGGTGTGTGTGCGTGCGAGTATCGAGAGCGAGACTCAAGCAGAATAACAGACGTGCAGACTAGTGCGTGGCTGGTTGTATAACCTAAATTTTTTATTTTTTATTTGATTCCTTATTTTAAATTATTTGCATTGAAAATATGATACAAAAAATGCGCGAGGATCTTCGTTCCTGACGGAGGTCTCCTGACCGCACATTTAATTTTTTTTCTGAAAACTTCCAGGACCATAACGAACAAAACAAATACAAATAAAGAATTACGCATAACCATTGTTCGAATCGTGAGTTATGGTCTTGAGTTCATACAAAAATCCCATAAAAAAAAGCACTTTCAGTTTTTCCCGAATTTTCCAATTTTCCGGGCAACTTTTCCCAATTTTTTTTTCCTAAAAACCTTACTCGGACTATTTCGAAAATTTAAAAAAAAATTAGCCAAATCGGTATAGCTGTTCTCAAGTGATGCGCTTACCAACGAACAGCATTTAATTTTTATTTATATAGACTAGCTGTACCCGACCACGCGTTGCTGTGGCTGCCCAACAGAGAGCGCTTACCCTGTTTTTCAAAGCAAATAGATTTAGTTAACAATTATTGAATACAAATAAAAAACAACATATTTATTAGAACTTTCATTATTATTCATTTAATATAATACGTCATGAAAATGAGACTAATGGGGTGTTGGTCTTGTTTATTTTACAATAAGATTAAAATTATCAGTATTCTGCTAACTGAACTGTTTTATTTTATCACTTGCATAAGTTCTAATTGAAGTAGAAACATTAAATGTAGGTAGTTATTAGTTTTCCGCCTACAGTCCAATGTTCAATATTAATATAATCTATATGAGTACTAATATTATGTAGTATTTATTATTAAAGTAAAATATATATATATATATATATATAATATATATATATATATATATATATATATATATATAAAAAATTTCCATTACTTAAGATGAGTATGTACAGTGTACACTTCAAGTATAGTCACAACTCCCTTTCTCAAGGTTGTCTGGAAGAAATTGCTACAAAGCAATAAGACTATCCTGGTTATACTCTCTTAAAACATCGTTCCTTACATTTTGTAATAATGTAACATTTATACAATAAAGAATTTTATGCTATTTATTATAATAATAATAATTGCCTTTATTTCAGATCATGATTAAGTTATATCGATAAAAAATATTACAATAAAAAGTAAATATATATATTAATTATTATTATTTGTGTAGATGGACCCAATGTTTTTTTGAAAGCATATGAAAAGAAAATGAGTCTTATTTATTTATATGTAAGCGGTAAACTCTAAAACTAACTAGGTACTGGATTGACTTTAAAGTTTCTTTCCGCTAAACTAAAGCTGACGAGCAATCTGAGCGAACTCAGGGTGGGCCGCTAGTATCTCATAAGGAGCTGTAAATGACAGGAAGTTTGTAATATTTTAATTTAAAAACCAATAACTACACTTTTATACATATATTCTTTTTGAGTGTCTTATGAAGCTGTAATTCATATCCATCTATAGGCATGATATGAATTACAGCTTCATAAGATAAATGTAGAATCATATATATATATATATATATAGATGTTACGTCCACATATAAATTAAAAAGAAAAACACCCTATTTCCTTTCAGATTGAACACACACAAAGGCTTATATGAAGCTCTACGCGACTCTGTCAAACGGGGCACATCTGGTGACCAACATCTTGCAGAACTATTTCTATTTGACTTTGAACAAAGCGGAATACAATTAGCCGATGGGCCCAGGAAGCGGGTAGTGGCGTTAAATGACCTCATACTGCAGACTGGACAGAGGTTCATGGCAGGTGCTGCCAAACCGAGGAGGGTGTCCAGGGAGGCAGTTCCGCAAAATATCAGACAATTGTAAGTTGCTAATTTGAGGCGTAGGTCATAACCTACTTGCAGGAAGAGGCTGCACGTTGCAATCCAACAGCCGCTAGGCGCATTCAACTGGCCCTGTTTTACCCCTCTCTCACAGAAGACCACATTTTATCGTATTCCCACTTTATCGTATTATATTCCATGTACGTACCGTATTTTGGTAGTGAGTGTGAGCGGTAGTGAGTGAGTGTGAAGTGTGCCAGAGCTCATTGCCATCCTATTCCTCCCCAGTTTCCCAACCCTTTCTCCAAATCCATTTCTACACTTCCAAAAGTAAGCAGTGCATCCGGTGCATGTTAATGTTTGTCATTCTGGACTGAAGTTTGCATATGGCGTATGTCGCGGAGCGACAGTATCCACTTACCACCAGGTGCACTGTATGCCAGTCTGTCGCCTAATTCCTATAAAAAAAACTTATTTAGCTGGAGACCCTGTACAGGAAAGCGAAGTGTGGGAAGGCCCCCGATTAGATGATCTGATGAGATAAAAACATTGCAGGTTTAACCCGAACCAGAGAAGCCCCCTATCTTTCCAGGTAAAGACATTGTGGAGAAGCGTATAGTCCATGCATTCCACGATGATGCACCGCTTTTATGAGGTTAGTTTAGTTCGAACATCAGCATAGAGTCGACCACGACTCAGATGCTTTGTTTAGTTTACTTTACTGCGAATTCCAATCATGATAGTTGCTCCACTTTTTTTTTGCAATAAGCATAGAGGTATATAAATTTAGTCGATTCGATACAAATTCAGTTCTTTATTATATTTTTAAGATATTATAAAATAGTTAATATTAAATAAAAAAATAATAATCAATATAATCCAAATGTATTTTAATTATGAAACATATGTACAGTTTCTTTTGTCATATTAATAGTAAATTTGAGATGTTTTAATTGAGATTAACGGTTTAAATGATTATTATTAACAAAGTATAGTAAATCGTAAAATTATATGTGCAGTTTTACGCACACTTGCACTGTAAGCGCTTCAAATTAAAGTGGGGCGCGTCTTCGTGAAATGCATGGACTATACGTCCAGCAGTGCATGACAACATGCTGAGAAGAAGAACTTGAGGGAGTGTATTATGTTACAGAATATGAATGATAACGAAGAACAGGATGATGCTGTATCTCACAGACCATTTGACGCGTCTTATTGGTCAAGTTACTCCTCTCTCACAGAAGCTAGCGAGCGAAATTTACCAGTTAGCTGCAGATGTGTATGGTATTTGCCAGAGACCATTTCATTTTCCACCCCATTCTATCCAAGTCTATACTATAACATTCGATTTCCTTCATTCGTGAGAGGGGATTTGCAAGGTTATGACACCTTCGTGTCACTGTGAAGGAGACCTATTCCAAGCATAAGCAGCACACCTGCCAGCTTTTGTCAGTCGTCGTTATAATAACGAATAACATGACAACTTTGCCCATTTTGTCATATAGATATTTGGTTAAGTTACAATAAATAAATACCTTCCGACTGAAGCAATATGATTTGAAAGATCTTTATGAACTTATTCAACATATACTTATTATTTTTTAAAAAAAAATGGTTACAGTTTCAGCACAGAAGGCAACGATATAATAGTGAGCGGCGTATACGCGGAATGTGGTGAGGCAGCGGCGCGGGAAGCCGCATATAGGCTATACCTTGCACCTGACTCTCACCAAGATTCACTACTTAACACTACACTTGACGCGCGACATGAAATGGCCTCGATATGTGGGTTCAATAGCTACGCCGATAGGTGAGTGCACGCACACATGCAAATACGCATCCAAACACGCAAGCACGCATAGAAACCGTACCTTACTACCTTCACACACAAGCTTTACACCTCACTCGACACACGACATGAGATGCCTGCGATAGGCAGGTTCAGCAGTTACACTGACAGGTGAATGCATAAAAGCAAAACACATACGCACGCAAACTGTACCTAGATTACTACACGCATAAGAACTGCTCAACCATCTCTATCGACAGGGCCGGATCAAGCGTGTCTAGCGCCCTAGGTGGATAATCTGCAGCATCCCCTTAAGGGCAGCGTTTTTCGTTCGTATAAAAAATAAATCGAACATTTTTCTATGATTTATATTTTAATGTCTATTATGGAAGCATACTCAGTTTGTTTATATGAATCAAAATTAGCCGAAATTTTTTCCGCCTTGGCGATCGCCTAGCTTGCCCAGCCCGTTATCCGACCCTATCTATCGACATACGATACCAAATTTTTCGGCCTAATTCCCACCAATCGCTCCATACAGCATTGCAGCCATGTTTTTATTCATATTCATCTATTAAACGGGTCTTAATGTGGACAATTTCATTCTTTTTATTATACCCGAACCTTTCGGCTGGGTTGCACCAATGGTGGTCACAGGTTGAGTAAAATAAAAAAGGTAAACATACTTGTTACAACATACATCAACTTAGGGGTATGTTGATGTATATTGTTACATAAAGCATACGTGAATATACAATATCCAAGTTCCCAAACCTACATACATCCGGGGGACAGCGAGTTCCACACGCGTTACACATCCGGTAACGCTTCAAGAGGCACTCCTCCGCTTGGTTGTTCACGATCCTTGCTCTTGATATGTTGAATTTCGTTCTTAATAACCAATTTCTTTATACTTATTCAATACTTTTCTAATACGGTAAACTAATTGCTCCCCGGGTATGTAGTTTTAAGAGCTTAGAGTGTAGGAGCGCCTTATGTGATTTTGCACCCGGGCGCCTGAACATCTCGAGCCGGCCCTGCTTCAGAATCTCCTTAAAAGTAACTCAAGTCGCTTTGTGCAAGCATTTTTCTGGAGTACTATTCTTTAACTCAAACTAACTTTACTCACAGAGCAATTAAAGCCAGCACAATGGAGACGGCGGTGAACGTGCGCAAATTCCTAGACATACTTTCAGACAACCTCTACGACCGGGCTAACATAGATTTTGACGCTATGCTCAAAATGAAGAAAATCGAGACCCCATACTTAGACAAGCTCATGTGTTGGGACACACCATACTTCACTCATAAAGCGAAGACTCAGTTGTTAAATGTGGCTAACTCGGATTTTAGCCCGTATTTTTCGCTGGGCGGTTGTATGGAGGGGCTTAATATGTTGTGTCAAGAGTTGTATGGTATTAGTTTGAAGTCTGAAGAAATGTTGCCAGGTGGGTAAAAGGCATAAAAATAATAAATAATACTACGAGTATAGTATCGAAACACGCGCGCCGATCATACAAGTTTCGCATCGTACCATACAAGCCGTCAGTTAGGGCCGCACCGTGTGACGTATTGTAATTGTTTTATGTATTGTATTAACTTTTAAAAAGTGTCTCCACTTGTGCGAGCGAAAAGGCATGACAGTAGAAGCCGAATATAAAATGGTTTCTTGTTGTGCGGTTTGTAAACACATTCATCATGTTGTTTTTATATAAAATTATTGATAAAAAACGATTTGCAAGAAAGAAAGAAAAATTGTTTATTTCCTGTCTATAGGGAAATCCAAATTTTTTTTTATAAAAACAGGATAACAGAGTAAATTTATCACTGTAACAGGAAATGGGTACCCGACTCAGCATGATGCTGCAGCAAATACTGCAGCGCTGATTTCATGTTTTTTTACCGATTAAACATTTTAATATCTATACAATTTAATTAACCTAATAATTATTAAAGAAGTAACAGCCATCACGGCATCCGTGGGCAATGGAGGGGCGTTAAGGGGTGAGCTAGGTGTTTATTTCGCGGTTTTTGGGACACACACAAAGGAGATTCAATACTATACTCGTAGTATTATTTATTATTCTTATGGTACAGGGTTACTTATGATAATTAGAAGTTGGAGTAATTTAGAACTTCTGTTTCAATTTATAGAAATGCACCAATTTGTATTACATTGCGAAAACATTGGCCATCTGCTAATCCGGAAACACTCGAACGCCTATGAATTACCGTACCTCTTTTGAATTTGCATACTTCATTACGAAATAAATACAATTTTTTATGAACATGTCACAAGTCAGTGCAGAGAAATATATGGAGCTGTTATTTTCCCTTGAAAAATTAATGACATCATATCTTTAGTAAACAAGTCACTATATTACTAGACAATGGTATTACATTTTTTCTACTTAGATCTTATCTATTTATGTATACTAGATAGATAGCATACTAGATAATTAATTATAATAAGTATCTATATTGTGTAATGTATGTAGATATAATTTTATATTGCTTCTATTAGCTTTATTCACATTATATCTTAAAAATCAACACCTGTACCACAGCACCTAGATATCAATCATCAGCCAAATGTTACAGATCATTTTGGAGATATTGGTTGGTCTGGTGGTATGTATAATGTATATGTATTCCATGTCATCATCAAATAATAGCAGTCTTCATCGTCACATTGAGAATCCTCAGAACTCTCACAAATATTATCCTGTCCATAAAATCATCCATGGCATGGCCATATTTTCATTCATCTGGACCAATTCTATCAATTTTTTTCCAATAACATTTTTTTTACTGTGGTCATAGTCATATCAACATTTCTTTGAGCTACATAACCCTTAAACTGCGACCATATGTTTTTAATCGGATTGAAATCCGGATGGTGTGGCGCTAATCTCAATACAGTGTCCATATTCAGCTAAAATATTGTCAATAGAATATTCCACAAATCTTTCCTTGTGACGAATAATATCTTGCAATAAGAATCAGTTGGATCGAGGTTAATGTCATGTTTTACCAACCAGTTTATTATATCCTGCTTCCACATATTTATATGCAGCGATATCAATGACCAATACCGAATTGTTAGGTAAGTTATTAATGAATTGATTACGTAGCCATTTCTCATAATTGTGGCTGTTTATCTCACTATGATAGTCAGGAGACTATCATAGTGAGATAAACAGCCAAAAGGTATAAAACAAGCCATTCCTACAGGACAATATCTTATTATGGTACACGAGGCAGTAAAAATGGATTTATGCCCGGGGCTTTATTAATGTATAAATCTACGGATACAACTCCTGTTGTATCCGTAGATTTAAATAAGGGCATAAATCTTTAAATAAGATAAAATAAGGGCATAAACACAACAGGAGTTGTATCCGTAGATTTATACATTAATAAAGCCCCGGGCATAAATCTATTCTTACTGCCTCGTGTACCATAATAAGACATTGTCCTGTAGAAATGGCTTGTTTTATACCTTCTCCTGTAGAATCAGTCCCAACTTTTAACCTGTGATATGTGACGTATGTACATAAGTTTCATCCATATATACAATACAATTTCCTTTGCCTTCAGATCGATATCGTTTAATCAAATCTAAGAATTTTATCCGTTTCAATATTACATCATCCTTTTCCATCGAAACTTTCCTATTGTTATTAGTTTTAGTGAACCGAAAACCCAACTGGCGAAGAATTTTTCGAAATGTACTCTCCCATCCTTTGAAATCAATGGCTTCTATTAGTTTCAGTTTTTAAGACTTTAGTGTCGGCACTTGCTTAAACCTTAAATGGAACTTATACACCATTCTTCTTACAACAGAATAGTCAAAATCGTCACGATTCATAAGATTTTTCGGTGTACCTTGTTTTTGAGGTTCTGATGAATTCGAGCTGTCGTCATGAGCTCTTACAATTTTACAGATAATTCTACGAAACAGACCAGTTGCATCACGAACTCTTTGTTGTATCTTGTTAAAACAGTTTTTTTAACAATTGATTTTTGTGATGTTTATTTTATTTTGAAATAAAACTTTAAAAATTCTATAAAAAAATAATATTAATTGACTTGTCGTTTCGCTAGCTATGTCAGATATATATGTATAATAATAATAAATATATCGTTCGTTTAGTAAGCACGTGCTACACAATATTGTCCAAGCTGACTATTTTTCAGATCATTGGGAATATATTAAACTACTAGCTTTGACGTTTACACGCCTATAAAGTCTCGTAAATATTGGTAGTGATGTCACATCAATAATTGTTTACACATCGTTTAATAATAATAGCTGTCTAATAATAATAATAAATAACACATCACTGATGTATAACAAATTATTACATATTTCATTGTTAATAGTGACGTTGACGCGGTTGTGTTTCTGTTTTATCGATGGAGTATCGATACCTGTGAAACTAGTACATACCATATTATATTTAAAAAATAGACAATTTAATATATTATATAATGGATTAATTTTATATGATATACAATTTGACACATTTTTTTTACTGATTCAAGTTATTAAATATATCATATATATATATATATATATATATATATATATATATACACATATATATTAGGGTGTCCCTTATATGGGTGAAAAAAAATTTTTTTCGGATATCGAAATGCATACCCCCCAATTCTTTTTAAACTACCCCGACTTACTCAAATACAAAATTTTATCTTCCTACGTCAACATTAACCCGTGCCGACAGAGCTCTGAAGATTTTGAAAATTGCTGTTTTTAACGCTTTCCGTTATGTAGCTAAATCAATTGAAATATTTATATTTTAGAAAAATAATAATCAAAAAGAAAGTTAGTAAATAGGTACTTATTTATTAAAAGAAGATAAAATTACAGATCAACCAGGATATTTTCTTTTGAGGGTCTCTTTTTTACAGTCTGGATACAGATTTCTATGCTCTTGCACACAGCATAGCAAAAATTGCTTTTGTTCTACCTTTGCAGTGATCAAACCATGAAAATCTTGCATAAGTTTTATAGCTCTTTCAGCTGTATCATTAACTGCCCTTAAAGAAATAACCTTTCTTTTTGCCTCTAAATAGACAACATCTTCTTCCCACGTAGAAACGGGTTTCTGGAGGAAGTTCTCATCAATTTTTAATCGAGAAAATAAATTTGTGCTCTTGACAGACACAAAATCACTTAATAATTTTCCTGCAACAATAAATAAGGCAGTATTATTATCAGTTTAGTGAAAACAGTGTAAAAAATAATACTATGTATTCCCACTTACGATACAAATAATCAGACATATCTTCTTTCGATGGAATGTATCTCTTCCCAGAATCATATAAACTCTCTCTTTGTAAGTTCATTACAATGTTTCTCTTGGTTTGTTCATCAACTTCATCATCAAAGAGTGATAAAACGGCAATTTCTTCTGACAAGTACCAAAGATGTTGACTAAACTTGCTCAGGGCTGCTTTGGAAATCAATTTGTCAACAGTTTTATTATTCCTTAAGCCTCTTTAAAAAGCACAAATCTTGATTTGGTGCCTTCACCGGCAGACTACATCCAAACCATGGTTTCACATATATAACCGCACTGAATAAACAAACGTCTTGAAGTGCTCGTTTATCCTTGTCGCTAATTTTGAGCTGGGATTGCAACAAAACATATTTTTAAAGAGTAAATAGCTCTAGCCATCCACCTTGCTTGGTGCATCGCTCCGGGAGGTCGGATTTTAATTTTTTCTCATTATCTCCTTCTAAGAAAATAATAGATAGTTCAATCAGTTCCCGATAATCGTCACGTACAATGGATTTTTGCAGTTCTTGATTATAAAATGTCAACAATTCTTCTATTGTTGTATTACAAAAATGTTGTGTGACGATATCGGTGTATGTTTCAATAGCAGCAGGATTAATAGTTTTCCAGTTATCTCTAAACTTTTTGAATATTGGGATATCAGGCCTACTTGTGATTTGGTGGATTTTTGTTTCAAACACACATTTTAAACCAGTTCGTAAACGTGATGGCGGCAAGCAAAGAGTACTAATTCCCTGTCTAATTTTTGTTCCAAAAGTACACAAGCTCCTTTCAATCGCCCTGATTAGACGCAGTTGTATCACAGCATATTATTTGTACTTTGTCATCGAGGTTCCAGTCATAAAGTGCGTTTAACACAGCTTTAGCTTGATCTTGACCAGAAGAGCTCTCCAGTTTGGGCACAGCCAGAAGTTGTTCCTTTTCTCCAAATGAAATAAGTATTGGCAGGCGTTCTTCTTTAGAACTTCTCACGTCCAGTCCAGGTAATAATTTCCCATCCCAGTGAACGATCACCATTTCAGGCATATTATTCTGAAAATCTGATTTTATAGATTCCGCTCTATCTTTTCTACTCTGTGTGCGAATGCGTTGAATGGACGATTTGTTTATCGAGAAATCATCACAGCTAAGATCTAGTGCTTCTACTACAGCCTGAAGTATATAGACAGAATCCCTTATGCTTAATTGAAATCTATCTAAAGTTGCATCTAACTTAGGCATGATAAATTCTTTCCTTCCTCTTTTTGTAGTAGTTCCAGAACTTACCGTTTGAGATGTCGATGGCAAGGGTTCCTCAAGGCTTTCATCAGAGCTGGTAGGTTGATCGTGATGTCCTTGCGTTTGTATAAAATCTTGTGTAGTAAGAGATGACGATAAACTCTGGGAACACATTTGCTCACGTCTTTTTTTTTTCTTCTTTTAATTTTCTCTGTCTTGCCATTTCTTCTTTCTCAGCTAACTTTTTGTCTACACCCGCTAAACATCCTGGACGCCCTGGTTCTCTTTGTTTTTGTAAAAAGATTTTATCTTCCTCTGTTTTCATCCGTTCCACAGCATCGGCGTGTGCTATATCGAATAAATTATCTAAATTGTTTTGAAAGTCCTCCTCACGGCGCTCGTAAACATTATGTGTTTTTTTGGAATTTTTTTGCAACTCTCTCCAAGCATGGTGAAGATCCACAAGTTTTAAGTATAGCTCTGGTAGAGATTCTAGCTTTTTCCCAAAATATAATACACTCTCGAATGACGAGATTTGCGCTTTCACTAACAGTCAATTTAACTTCGCGAATGTTAGAAAAAAGTACTGCAAGAACTTGACGTTTAGACGGTAACTTTGCGCCTGTTATTTGATAATTTACCTTACCAACTAAGAAAATACTTTTTTTATTGCTTCTTAATTCCACTGTCATCTTCTAAATGTAAAACAATCACGAGACTAACTGAGAACAAATGACAAATACCGCCAGTACGCGCTGCTACTTCCGCGCAACTTGTATGAACATGATTCGATGCAAGTCGGCACGGGTTATCGTACTCCAAATAAGGTTAAAATTTATTTCCGAGTGTTTTAAGAGCAAATGAACAAAACTAAGACCTATGCGTTAGAAAATAAAAACTTTGAAAAATAAGGGACACCCTAATATATATATATCTTACGTTTATGTAAAATTGTAATGTATTTTAATACAACAATGTGCAATCGAGAAGTTACTATAGATATTCATATGTATTATGTCTATAGGTAGGAACAGAACATCCCATCAGTCATAATTCTGTGACTTTGTTGTCAGTACAAGAGATTATACAGTCAGTCAATAGCCGTCCTCTACCGGAACGGTCGCATTAATAAAGTGCTACTTGTCTGTTCACATTTGTTTTCCTACTTTGTCAAAAGTCCCCACATATACGATTCTTTCATTAAAACTACTATAAATTTGTTATTGACATTTTATAAAGAATATTTGAGAGTACATAGCTCACACTTGACCGTTATTTTTTATCGATAAAATATGAAATTTCTTTCAAACACTATAGCTTACTGTCATGTAAAAGTCATGGAAAAATGATTTAACTTTACATGCGCTGCTTTACGATTGCTTTACTTTACATTTACGATTGCTGTGTGCGAAGCGTCAAATTAAACAGCTTCGCCCGCCGCCCGGCCTAGGAAGGGACCTTAAAATGTATTTAATTTATTGGTGTATCAAATTGGTCATAGTGGAGGATTTATTTTGTCAACTCTGATACATAGTCATGAGTTCAAACCCTAGTACTAGATCTAGTACTAGTACTAGATACTAGATCTTAAATCTTATCTTATACATGATAACACTATCTTTCTGCATAAATATAAATTTTTAAATTGTCCCTAGCTTGGTGGTAAAGGAAAACATCGGAAACCTAGATGCAATAATAATTAAAAATATTCATAGACATGTGTACATTCACTAATCCGCACTGGTCCTACTAGATTATTGACCGAAACGGTTGTGCCTTGCAGTGGGACGTTAAAGGCGATGTTACTGGATATATTTTGATATATCCACATTTAATTACCTCCATTTCCAATCACCCTGATTCTTATAAATCTTAGTAGTATTTCTATAAAGACATTATTTATTGCACAGTCTACCTTTATTCGTCTACAGACTTCTTAGCACACAAAGGTTTCCCGGAAGAAATCGTTGTAGCGATAAGGCCGCCGATTATACTTCTAATTACTTGTATTTCTGTATGCTTTGGTGTACAATAAAGTATATCTATCTATCGGTCTGTGAGATCGCATTCCATTTGGTGTTATATAAATTAAAAATATAAAGGGAATATTTACGAAACTTGTGAATTACGTTTACGTTCACAATGTATATATATTTATTCTTTATTACGTTATGTTTACGTTCTTATATTTTATTTTTTCATTGGATTTTTCTTTAAATGTTTAATTACATAATATTTGACAGGTGAATCGTGGTCCCCGGACGTGTACAAATTAGCTGTAGTCCACGAGTCAGAAGGTCTACTTGGACACATATACTGTGACTTGTATGAGAGGCCCGGCAAACCCCACCAGGACTGTCACTTCACCATACAGGGCGGCAAGTTGTTAACGGATGGATCTTACCAGGTATGAGTTAGGAATTGGATTAAATAAATCAATTTATTTATTTATTTTTACCCATCATTGCTCAATATTGTACAAAAAGCGAGCTCAATGCCTTAAGACCCTATGGCATTCTCTACCAGCCGTCCTTTGAGTTGATCAGAGAAGATAAGAGAAGTCAATAGTTGTCGTCTAATGACAACTATTGACTGGCATTAATCAGAATGGATCCAACCCACATATAATCTTAAGATGCTGGAGTTTTTTGCAAAATATGAGATCAAAAAATTGTGATAAGGTACGATATCTATATGATTTCCAAGGTCTTAAATTAAGTTTTAAAAGCTTTTAAAATATACATTGTATTTTAATTTATTGTCACAACATTCTTTATTATGACAAAGTGTGATTGTGGGTTGGACCCATTCTGATTAAAGTCTGTAAAATGTTTCACTTGATGATAAAAACGGCTACACTTCTTTATATATCGTTTCTTATCAAGTTGTGGTTGACCAATAGAATTATCGACTAAAAAAGTGTAATGGTAAACAGGTATGGTATGCCTGCAAACACGCATGCAAGCATACGAACACTCGTACACGTACGCAAATGCATAAACGCGCGCGAGCACTCATCATTCTTCTATTATCATACACATGTTTGTGTTTGTTTTTCTAAGTTATAACAAGTCCATACTGTCCTATTCTATCCGTCCCGTAATTCACGATGCGGTTATTTTATGTTACGTCACTACTCACTGTTGCTTCATAATTACAATGATGATATTTATCAGCAATATTGTTCACATTATTGTAATTTGATTTATATTGTAATAATGTATATTTTTGTTCGTCACTTCGCTGAAAGCGGTGCAGAAATTGATGGTTTTCGACACTGTACTGAGCTGAACACCATTCCAGTGTGGCAGTGATTGTAAAAAGATAGTAGAAAAGGAACAGTGAACGCTCGACACTCGAGCACCTTGTCAGCGCCAGTGAATCTTTAAAACTCGAGAATTTTAACGCTTACGCGTTTTAGCGTCTACGCTCGTGACCATTATAGTCTGAGTTTTTAACGTTACATGGTCTTAATCCGTTGAAGTTAAAAGCCCGAATCTAAAACTGTTAAGGTTAACGCGCTTAGTGTTTATTTTTACCACAGTAGTTTAAATGTTTTTTCATTACTCATACTCTGAAAGTAGGTCCGAAGTTGCCTGTGGAGCGAAGTGAAAATAGTCCAATACACCCTAGGGTGAGCGTTTTCAACTGACAGACAACTGAAAAATTAAGAAAAAAAAAGAGCTATTTTCACATTTCTATGTAACCATGATCTAACTTCCTATACAGCCACACTTCGATTAATACTATATTAATTCTTAACTTTGTAGAATTTTTGTTTGTGATGTTATTTAAGACACCGATTAAACCGCGTCAAAATTAATTTAGATAGATCATTGACATAAATTAGAAATAATCTATAATGATAAGTTCTTTTTATCAAGCTAGCAATAAGTACTACTCAAAAAGACTGGCTGGCATTATGGCGCTTGAAAAATGTTGCGCGTAAAAAAGAAAAAAAAAAAGGCGGGTAAGGGACATTAATGCAAATTCTTGGGAAGTTGAAGTAATATTTTTTGCATATATGGCTTGTGTTTACTTTCCTTGTATTCGTAATGAAAAGCACAGTGTTTACCTAGGGGTTCAGGACTTATTTAGTCCCTCGACCTATTGGCGCCCTCGCTGCGCTCGGGCACCAAACCCAGTCTCGGGACTGAAATAAGTCACTTTCACCCCTAGGGTAACAATGTACTAATATTTGTGACTAATTTAGAGACCTCTGACCTCATCAAATGTCGCATATAATCTATTGAACAACAGAATTGTAAATACGTGAAATAGATTGCCACAAGAAGTGGTATCCACCACCGTAGGAATCCTCCTCAACAGTGAGGATTATTAAATTGAGAATCGATAAATGAATGTTAGAGAAAGATTATTGCAACACCAGCACATGATATAGACATATTTAATAAATAAATTTACATTTTACATATCGTTTCTAGTAGGTAATTGTAATAATAATTTAAGTAAATATTATTAGTGTTTAATAATCATATTATAGTAGTTTATCAAAGTAATTTTTCTAGTGGTGTATTTAGGTACGCACTATGTCTGCACATTTCATTGTTCACCTATCACTCTCCCAGGTTTGTTGATAGATATCTCCTAAGGGATAAGCAAGCACGCCTTTTGTATCTATTTTTTATCATTTGTGTATAAAATAAAGTAGGTATATAAATAATAATAATAATATTTTGCCTTTCAGAACCCAATAGTGGTAGTGATGTTATCCCTGAGCGGCGGCCACCGGTCGGGACCGGCTCTGCTGTCGGCGGGCGCCGTGGACAACCTGTTCCACGAGGTGGGACACGCGCTGCACTCGATGCTGGGGCGCGCGCCCCACCAGCACGTGGCCGGCACGCGCTGCCCCACCGACCTCGCTGAGGTGCCCTCCGTGCTCATGGAGTACTTCGCGAGCAGCCCGCAGGTACGCTGCCCTCAACCACCTGGTTTGTCGAATCGCACTACATACACACGCACACACACGCTTATATTCAACCGCATTAAACAAAAATCTTTCTTATCCTGTACCTTCCCACGACCACGAAAAAAGACCGATGTCACACATCCACAAGAAAATTAAATAAAAATCGCAATTTCGGATAAATTGCCCACGTGGGTGAACTTCAAAATGTTCCATCTATCCAAGAATGTGAAATAGTGCAATGTGTAACACAAGGATAAGTAGGTTTGACTGATCTAGCGCCTTCGAGTTTCTAATAAGGTACTGACCGCTGGGTCCCGCCTTTATAAACACACTTTACACACCACACATTGGATTATTGTGCTCATAAAATTCTGTGTTAGTTTATAATCTTCTTAAGTAAAATAACAGTGATAATAATCCCATTAAAAGTTATTTAAAATCAACACTTCATCAATGTTTTTTAAAATTAACGAAGATTTTGTAAATTTCTATATTTCTATATCTGGGAATGTGCCAACGTTTGTCATTCCGCATTAATGTTGGCATGTATCGCGAATGTCTATGGGCGACAGCATGCACTTACCACCAGGGGGTAGTCCACAGATACAGTTACGCTCGTCTACCGCCTTTTTTTTCATAAAAAATAATCAGGCGTTCATTTGAAGTATATCTCAAGTGTGTTGGTACATCTTAATTTTTGGGACACTTTCCAATCTTCTTTGTGTAGGCAAATGCATTACATATGATGCACGAACGTCATTGTCCAGTCCCATCGAAGTGGGTGTCACTCAGTAAAGTGATAGTGGGTTTACTGAGAAGAGGACTCCATGGAAGCGCACGAAAAATGCAGTCTCGCGGTTTTATTTAATTATCACAACCATTATACCCAAACACTAGTTGCACTGTAGTTTAATAAACTATTACTATTGAACCACAAATTTTACAGTATAAATTTTTACAACAATCAAACAATAACTCAACTTTATTTCTCTGGTCCGGCCAAAAAGACCAGTACCCACTTTTATAAGTGCTTATGGGTGTACAACATGCGCAGGTAGTGCGCCGGTTCGCGCGGCACTTCCAGACGCGCGAGCCCATGCCCGAGGACATGCTGCAGAGACTGTGTGCATCCAAGTATCTGTTCGGTGCCAGCGAGATGCAGTTACAGGTAAACATTTTTTTAAGCCGAAATTCTGCGTTTCGGAACTTATCCGAGAATAGCTCTCCTACAGCTCGCTGAATCATTTTGAACTTTTTTTTTTTCTTTATTTATTAAATTAGATAATATTTTTAAATAAATAGTTACAGCTTACATTGACTACATTGGCAGGATAGCTGACAGTCAACGTATTTATTTAGTGCAGTGGTTCTTAACGGGTGGACCGTCAAGCCTCTAGGAGTTGTCCGCAATGTTATTAAGTCACTTTATCAAAAATATATCTATTTTATCTAAAAATATATCCCATGGATGTTTTTGAGCTTTTTGCAACTTTTTGCTTTTTGAAGGGTGTTTGGGGACATCCGGAGGGTTTTTTAAATGTGTCCGGGGTTTTTAAGACGTGGGTAATGGACCATGATGACGGTGACAGGTCGTTTAAACAATTGCAAATTGTCATCGAGACTTGTTTATGTTTCCAGTTTCTTTAAATTTCTGATGGCAATCCTAGTTGGAGATAAAGTATTAAAACTAATAGGGGAGATAATAGGGATATTAAAACACAACTTACTTGATAGTTGATTGAGAACTTTACTTGGTAACAATAATTCGTGTAGGTGTTCTACTCGGCTCTGGACCAGCAGTACCACGGTCCGCACGCGTCGTTCGGCGGCCACACCACGGAAGTACTGCGCGAGGTGCAGAAACAGTACTACGGGCTGCCATACGTTGATAACACGGTCAGTCACACTTCTTGTTTAAGAATCATTTATTTCTCGTAAGAATTAATATTCACTTATATATGAGAAAAGAAAGTGTTATTTAAATGTAGTTTTAGGCCTTATTAGTGTGCCGGCACGCGACAATAAATAAAACGGACGGTAGTAACAACTATAGGTGTACAGATAGATTACGATACATTGGCCATCGGCTAATCCGGAAACACCCGAACCCGAACGCGTCATCCACGTCTATGAATTACCGTACCTCCAATTGCATACTTTATTACGAGATAAGTATAAAACTGTATGAAAATGTCACAAGTCAGTGCACAGAAATATATGGAGCTGTTATTTTCCCTTAACAGCAAGTCCTAAATCATCTTTTGAAATACGTGACATGGTTCTGGGTGCTTCATCTCTCTTGATAAAATATTTTACTTCCGTACAGGATTTCTTCGGATTCTCCACAGCTTTAATAGTGTGTGAAGGGCCAGACCTTTTTCTGTCACAAAT
Source organism: Sesia apiformis (assembly GCA_914767545.1). NCBI lineage: Eukaryota > Metazoa > Arthropoda > Insecta > Lepidoptera > Sesiidae > Sesia > Sesia apiformis. The sequence continues at coordinate 20,143,209 of OU611948.1, read as the reverse complement.
AGAGGATGTTTCAATGTACCTACTAATAGCCCAGTGCGGAAACATTTGGCTAATACCAAGCGGATGGAGTTTTAAAAATTGCATTTGTCTCCATGCCTACTTTGTGCAATTACAGCAATACGGTTTTCGTTACCACCCATTTTAATATTAGTACAATATTTAATAACGATTGGCGCCAAAATGAGAATAATACATGTATTTTTCAGGTGGGAATGACAGATTCTAAATTCAAATTTCTTTTTCTTTTCAAATTCAGTCATATTATCTATGTACGTACTTGCAGGCATGGCAACACCGCTTCAGCCACCTGATCGGTTACGGCGCCAAGTACTACTCGTATCTAATATCCCGCGCGGTCGCGTGGAGCGTCTGGAAGAAGTACTTCGAGGCGGAGCCGCTGTCGCGCTCCGCGGGGGAGCGGCTCAGGCACGGGTTATTAAGACATGGAGGGGCTGTGCCGCCACAAGTAAAACATACTTTTTTATTTATAGAATAGAACAGTTTAATTCGTTTCCAAAATACAATAAATGGCACAAGTAGTTTATAATTACTAATGTAATCTACAACTAACTAAAGTGCAGTGGATACGAAAAAGATCCCCGAATCAGCATTATGTTGTGGTCGCCCACAGCACGCCATAACGCTGATTTTTAGTGCGGGCCTGAGTTTGTGCGTGACGGACGCCTCCAGCGATGAAGCTGTTACTTGCAACGGCCATTCAAGTCCGGAAGGTGCTTTGTCGGTAAAAATAAGTGTACAGTATTCCCTTAAAATATCAGTAATCGATCCCCCGACCACGCTGTTTACTGACTACTATGAACAATTACTATCATTTATTAAGTGTGGTACATTTTATAACCGCTACTTCTATCAATTACCCTGAGATTTTTAAATAAAATAAATCTCATTACCATTTCATCCTGAATAGAGGCCTCTTCCAGGGCTTTCTAATACACACAATCTTCCCTTCTTCTCACCCACATGTTAAATTTCAATTTTTCTGTACAGATATTACTGCGAGACTATTTGGACACAGAAATCACGCCAAACACCTTAGCTATAGCTTTGGCCGAAGAACTCGATTATCACAAGGATCATCTCGACTCAGTATTCAAGATCACTGAAAAATGAACTTTATAGCAGTGTAGTAAGGATCATATTTAGCTAGCATTTATATATGTTGACGTGTCTCGATATCGTAGACTTGAGAGGTTGGACTTAAAAACGAAAGTGACACAAAGTTATCTGTAATAGTTATAAAAAGACTGCGTTCAAATAAACTTATGGTCCGGTTATTATAGGAAGAGCAAATAACAGCTGACGAACATCAAATGACAGCTGACGAACATCAAATGACAACTGCCGAATATCAAATGACAGCTGACGAACATCAAATGACAGCTGACATGTTAAAAAATTATATTAAGATGTATTAGGGGTTAAAGTATGAAATTGCCGATTTGTACTGAAAAATTAAAACTCGTTTTTTTCTAAAATGTAACATATTTATTTAATCAAAATATTTACCCTCATTATCTATACATTGTTGCCATTTAATCGGAAGTTCATTTATGCCTTTGCGATAGAACTCTGGGGATGTAGATTCGACAAACTGTGTGAAAGCATTTTGTACTGCCTCTTGGGAAGAAAATTTTTTACCACGTAGAAAACTGCCCAAATCACGAAAAAAATGGTAGTCCGTTGGAGCAAGGTCTGGCTAGTACGGAGGATGACGTATGGTTTCTAACTGCGGCTCCTGTAGAGTTATAACGGTTTCTCGTGCAGTGTGAGGTCTTGCGTTATCATGGAGCAATAATGGTGAAGATCGATTCACGAGTCGGGGCTGTTTCACTGCTAGTTTCGCCATCATTGTTTGAAGTTCGGCACAGTAAACATCTGCTGTTATTGCTTGACCAGACCTGAGGAAGCTATAGTGAATAACACCATGAATAGACCACCAAACAGTTACCATTACCTTTTTATTGGTAAGCTTTGCCTTAGGGCACTGTTGCGGCGTTTGACCTGGGGTCAGCCATTGCATTTTTCGCTTTCGGTTATCGTAAAGAATCCACTTTTCGTCACATGTCACAATTCGATCCAATATTCCTTCATTTCTGTACCGATTCAACAAGGCAACGCAAGTTTCAACACGCGTTCCTTTCTGCAGATCAGTCAAATCACGAGGCACCCATTTTTCATATTTTTTTATCTTATTGATTTGATGCAAATGAGTCAATATTGTAGGTAAGGTAACGTTAAACCATGCCGCTAATTCCTGGGTAATTTGACTCGGATTGGCTTCCACCATCTTCAATTCAGCGTTATTCACCTGTGTGGGCGGTCTTCCACGTGGTTCGTTCTTCAAGTCGAAGTTTCCATTACGAAAGCGTTTAAACCAAAAACGCACGGTTCGTTCATTAGCAGTCTCCTCTCCAAACGCAGCATTGATATTGCGAGCCGTTTCTGCCGCGTTAGTTCCGCGTCGGAACTCGTATTCAAAGATTACTCGGATTTTCGAAGTATCCATCTTTCCCGTCTAAGCTGAATAAAAAAAACAATTGAAAGTCGAAAATCGAATGTTGCACATTTTTTAAAACAAGAACCTTATAGGTATCATGTGAAAAAAGTTTCACTCGAAAATCTCACACCATGAAGGTTTTATGTCAATTCAAAGTATCTATTACTATAAAACGGCAATTTCATACTTTAATCCCTATTATTAACAATCATTTTACAACTGGATAGTTCTTTAAGAATATTTTTGTTCTATTTATTTGAGTTATATTAAGAACTACTACTATGATAAGAAGAGTATATATATTATTAGAGACTTAACAAATGTTTTGGGAAAGGGTATTCGCAATAATTAAAACAACGAGGATTATTACATACTGACTCTGTATTATCAACTAACTTCAAACTGGACTTTGACAGCTGACCTTTCTGCCAAAGACATTCTTTACTCTATTACAACAAGAAAGAAACTGTATTTACATAAAATGAATTATATACAGAACTGTGAGCGCTCTTCCTATGATAACCGGACCATAGTCATTTTATCGTTATAATGATTTATTTATTATTGTGGGATATTTGTAGTGTAAATACGAGTATATATGTAGTGCGGTGCGCGAAAATTGGCGCAAGAAAAAAATGTGCATGTCATTATTTTTGTCGTTATAAATCCTCATTATACAGGATTTAATAAAAACTAGCTGCGTCCTCTTAACGGTAAATTTCTAAATTAAACTAACACTTACGTACACTAAACTAACAACTTACTTTTTAAAATTCAGCATTCTTTCACACAAACCACTCACTAGCGCCGCGTACGTACGAACCACTGCCTAATGCGTGCGTACATTCGCACCCGAATTACAAAGTATAGTAGCGGTTCGATAGTGAGTAGTAGAGAGTAACAAGGTAAGTCAGGGCGTATACAGAGTAAGAAAGAGAGGCTGAAGAAAATTATCTTTTTTTGGTAAATATATCAAACTAAAAAAGTCAGCGCTAACCACAAACAATGTTGTAGAACAAATCCGTTCTTTCAGTTGGAGCAACGAATATAGACCCTAAAACCACAACAATGATTCGTTTGCGAACTCACAGTAGTTGCGCGTGGAAACGTTTGTAAAATTTCAATCCAATTTGTCTAAAATATAAATAAACATGACGGCCTGAGATAACTGGCGCGGCTTTAAATTAAGTAGTGAGGTGATAATTGTTTACATTTTCCATAATTTGATTCATCCAGACTACAAGATGGCCATAGATTTAAAGCTAAATGTTGAGATATTTCATTTTGGTATTATTTTTTTTCAAATTGTATTGGAACGGACTATAATAGAGCGAACGCTCGGCTAATGCTTTAGTCAATTTCAGTGTTATTGCAAGTGCCTAATTTGCATTTGTCGAATCTGCCAGTCTTCCGTTTTAGTCTTTGTAGAAAAAGCAATATTTAAGTATTTTTTATGTGTAAATATTCTCCAGATTGGTGCTTTATTATTAATATGTATATTTTATTTCTTGTATTGAAACTTTTTAATTAATATTATGTTAAACAAAAATGCTGCTTTCAGAGCAGCGATAGCGTGATTAATATTAACTAAACAACTGAATTTTATGTTTTATGTCTATATAAAGGTTGATCGATACCAACCTATTTGTCCCACTGTAGGGTAGGGGGACTCCCCTAGATCGCGTGGGGTTTCGGCCCAAAACTCACCACGTGGGCCTAGTGTGGATAATGACGTTAGTTTCCACTTAAAATAGCCGCTGCATTTCGCTCCGCCACTTCTTAAAAGGTCCTATAGAATACTAGTATTGTTTCAATTGCTCGAGTGGCCAATATGCCACTACTAGTATTATATATACAATCTCCTTTGCATCTCAACTTATTCAATAGTCAAATACAAATTGTAAAATAAACTTGTATTTTCAGTTGAGAGGCGATACAAGTCACAATAATAAGCCGTATAAGAACGCAAAAAAATGTTTGTGATCGTGAGAACACTCCGTTGGCTCAAACTTTAATATTAGGTTGACTTTATATTATTTTTAAAATATTCGTTACTCAATCAGGTTTGAAAGAGCCCTACTATGATAAATGCATTTTACAGGTCGATGTTTTAAAATTTTAATAGAATATTTTCTTTTTGTATGTTAATCTCCGCTTTAGAAAAATATTTCCCCTGTGAATGCTAATAGGAGAAAAGGAATGAATAAAACGTCTTTAAAAAAATATAAATAGACTTTTAATTAGTGAACCCCCCCCCCCCCCCCCCTCCCCTGAAACTCCTACAGCTCAATACAAAATATGTAATGAACAAAATTGTAAATTTAATAATTAAAAACGGGTGAATACGTAGAAAATTAACTTACGTAGAATTGTTATAGTGCAATAAACATTTTAAATTTTTCATTCGTAGGTAATTTTGAGGTGTATAAGATTCTAAACTTTTATTATCGCGTGGTTGGACATCATAATTGTTGTGTGAACGGGTTACTTGCCATTTATTATCTATCTTGTATAGCCGATATTTCGGCCGTTATATGAACCCGGTCGCGACGACACCGCGCCGGCGGGTGAAGGTGTTGCTACTGACAGAAATGTTTGAAGCCATGATTGAACTTTGCAAACCCAGATAAGCAAGTGCGTTTTGTCAAACTCGCCTGTGTGTGGTGATATTGTTAGTATAGTGTGCAAGGAACTTAAAAAACAAATTCAGTGCGGGCCGGTGAATCAGAAATGAACACAACGGAGGGTAGACAGATTGGAACGAAGTGTTGCCATATATTGGGGGACTTAAAATAAAAATAATAACTTTAACTGTAGTGTATTTTTCAGAACAAACTACAGGTAACATTATCATATTTATTTTAGCTTCAAAGTATTCACAACACTACCAACTTACAACAGCGCCGCATCGCGAGGTTTCTTCGGTGGCAAACTAAAGATTTTATTATGAATTAAGGCATTTTTTCAATTGTCCTATTGATCCTACTATATTGGCCATCGAGATTCGCATAATTACAACTGATTCACAGCTCATTATTCAAGATATGTAGCCGGCTACATGGCACCAACCGCAAATACAATTCTGTAGAACAATCTTGTGCATTAGCAATAAGTATACAAACGTATACAGTTTCTATAATAACCAGTTTACGTATGCACACACGAGGAAAGGTTGTAATCATACGAACATTTGATTGGTCAATACTATTACGTGTAGTTTCTAGGAGGGTCGTCGATTGGCTACTATCACACGTTATCTGCAGGCGGTAGATATAATTAAGTTCATTTATAAGTACTCGTATGTATAATGGTTTAACGCGGTAGGTATCGTAGATATTTTAGATAACCCTCATAAAGTTCACATATTAAAGGAGAGAAGGTAATGTAGATTTTGGTAATAATTAGAGTGCAACTTATCTACCGGCAACATTGTTGGACAAAGTACATATTAAAATAATTAATGTCTGTGATCTCCGATACGACCCACCTCTGTCTTGCAGTCTACCTCCCATTTTTATGGTAAATATCTGTTTTTACAATTCTTTATTTAACAATACTGTTGGTGCAATATGAAATTGCTGGTCTCAGATTCGTTAGAAGTCTTTCACTTAGTGTTAGTATCAATTTGCAAAGTGGCAATGAAGCTACTAATTCGATGACAATTTAAATTCAAATATAATCACTATTATAAAAGGGTTGCTCGTGAGTTTTTTGTTTTATATAGGTGATATTTCATTGTAGTTAGGTACATGAGCCGTGGTCACGGCGAGACATAAGCTATATAAAATAAATAAAAATTGTCAGTAGCTCGTTTTATCATTTCTTTCAACCACGAAACAAGTTTACCAAAAATGTAACTTGATTAATGTAACTACTGTTGAAATGACCGCTAGATACCCACACCGAGCGCAGCTCCAAATACCTCGATGTTCCAAATACCTATCTTTGTGTTGCCATTTTCAATCTTATATTTAAAGAAATTAAACTTGAATCTAACACATCGAATTGATCGCTTAGCCGCCAGCCACTTCATAAAATTGATACGCAAGATATTTTTTTGTAATGTGTACATATGTACATTTTAGTTCATTTCATTATTTAAAACTGTGATTTCGGTGGGAATATAAAACGCGTTTATTCAGAGAGAGATTTTATTGGTCTACATTTCATATAGCAGAGTGCATCCATTAGGGCCTTAGCACACGTTACATGCATTTGTTTCTCTCGCATACGGCGTACCGACAGGTTGGATCAAAGAGATCTATGTTAGATCGACAATACCTTAGCAGCTAATTGATCTAAGTGATAAATAATATTTTCATTAGAAATGACTTAGATGTATTTTAGCTGTTTTTGAAACTATACATAGTTTCAAAAAAAGCTACAATATGCAACTTTTTGGTAAAAAAAACTATTTTCTAACCGGATAATTTCGTAATCATTTTAAAATGGTTCAAATAAAATTATTTATTGCAGACTATAGAGTACATGAGGTGATCACAAAATATAAGTTCTTCTATAGGCTACCTGATAAGATGTACAATAATTCATAATTAAAGTCGTCAATAATATTTAAGATATAAAGGTATATGTATATATTTAAGGTTCTGTGACAAACAGTTACATTATTTATTTAAGGTTTAAATGTCATACAGAATAGGGACTAGTAACGCAGTCGTTTGAAAAGAACATAACTTATGTATGCACACCAAAAATATAATAAATACACTAGATAATGTACCTACCTATAGCAAATATATACAAATAGTAAGAATACATGCCATAAACAAGAAGAACGTTTATACAGAACATAACGACAAACTAAGGGCTAGGTGGTCTTCTGTGCATCGGGCGTTACTTTGCGAAAGTGAAATGAAATTAAAAATGCTGCCGGCTGCTATAAAGGAATCTTCATATAATAAATTTTAAACGCACATTAAAGAAATATCTTTTGGCAGGTTGCTTTTGATCTCTTGAAGACCTAAATTGATTAACTAGAAATTGCGACTTTTTTAACAATACTAATAACGACATTTATGACAGATATTCAAATACAATTTTAAACTGCAATGAATAGATATATTGATATAAATATATTTATTCATTGTAACAATTATAAAATTGTATTAACTAAACTTAATTATTTTAATTAACTAAAAGCAAGGTCTTAAAAATCGGGTAGATAATGCATCAAAAGTCATTTCTAATAAAATGTAACCTGGGTAAACCAAGTGTAACACTTGGTTTTTAAGGTTAATGATTCTACGAGGATTTGAGTTTTGCGCTCATCAATTTTGTAGGCTGCCCACTCCGGCTGTTAACGACTCGTAACTTAATAGCGTACTTGACTGTTAAAAAATAAAATTTAGGCATGGACCATAGCCATCACCGAGTAGATCCCATAAAACACCAAGAGGCATCGTGGCATACGCAAAAATAAATAGCGGGACCAGTTCGACGCTAATTGAATTGTGGGGACTGGCCGTGGGGGGCGCAAAGTATAGAGAACTTTTGCTCAACAGTGTGACAGTATAGGCTAAAAAAACAATAGATACTCGAAATCAATCGGTTAAATAATATATAAATAATTTTGTGAACTTTATATTAATTCATGCATGTTATAATTAAATTTTGCATGTAATTATCACGATAAACATGTGGAACTACCAGAAATCTTACTCTTATCATGTTTTGATAAATAATGATTATGACTATTGCTCTTGCCCAAAAGCTTCCAGGTAGAAAAAGACCACAATATACAACTAGACATCATTGTTCTATATTGTCAGTATAATCATGCATGAGAGACAGACATTTTCAGGAGAGAGACAGACATTTTCAGGAACAGTCAAGTACCCTATTGCATAGGTATAAGGGTTAATTCAGGTTGACCATCGTCGATGTGAAATTGACCGCCACTCGTCGACTGGTCCACCCGTTTGAAATTAGGATGCGGTGAGATACTGGCCAATTGTGTTCGAACAAATACAAACTTCTTTGCAGCTCATTATCAACACATTCAATAAGCGGCTAGGTGGCGCCAACGGCAAATACAACTTTGTAGAACAAACTTGTTGTTTCTGTTAGTTTCTGAACACAAACAGTTTGTAATTATGCAAACGGGCGGTTGGCCGACGCTTTACATAGTAATGGGTGATTGAGAGATTCCTATCGGTTGTTTGACACTTTCCAATATTTTGAATGTAAAATCTATTCTATTGATGCCTTCTTATGGGGCAGTAGGCGGTTCTCGATTGATAAAATCTACTCATACCTATACAGGTTGTAACCAATTCCGGAAGTCTGAAATCACGACGTATGCTCATGTTTTTTAGGTTTATTGACACTAAATGTTTAGTATTCTTTGAAAAATATCATTTCTTGTGCTTTATATTTTTTTCTATAGTGAAGTTGGTGGACGAGCATGCGGTCCCACGTGATGGTAAGTGTCACCGCCGCCCATGGACAGCTACATCAGTCGACCTTGCAGAATCCTATTCACAGCTTTTTTTGAAGATCCCCATATCGCTTAATGGAAAGACCTCTTGAGGAAGTTCGTTCCACAGCCCTATTATTATATTTAGTACAAGTATTACATTCCATATTTAGTACAAGGGAATGAAAATTTAGCAAAAATTAAAACAAGTGAGTTCTTACAAAAAAATGGTATAATTTTGATTTCAATTAACTCAAAATCACGAATAGAATAGATTCAAGCCTTCAAGAATATTTATTCGTTAAATCTCGTATAAGAGAGCATAAAGTATTTATTAACACACCTTCAATGGTATAATCTACTTTGGGTATTTGATTACCGACGAAAATCTTAGGTAATAATGAAATTTTTAACAATCGAAATCATTTATGGGACTGAATGAACTCTATAAACAATCGATAAGGGAAAACCTTTCGATTGTACATATATCGTTCTCAATCGCCCATCACTGGACGTTCCAATTCAATAAATTAAATAAACAGTTATATAGTGTACAAAAACGATTTATTTATCCATTTAATAGCCGCAGAATAATTTATCTTCTCCCTCCGACCTGTTCGATGCGTTCAAAACTTACTCGTTGACATATCTCACAAAATTGTCGCTAAATTTTTAAACAATAGGGTATTTGACACTACGGAACATACACTGTGAAATTGTAAATATATAATGGTCTGTACAATAATAAACTCAATTAATTTGCTTTTTATTCATATAAAATGTAAGATCAACTTAATATGTAGTTTTAAAATGTAATTTTAATCTATATGTCACATAATATAAAACACTGGCTGCCTTAGTGTTGCAGTGACGTCATTCTATAAGTAAATAAAAACGAAGAGAACACGCTCAATGTTCTACCCATAAGAAAAAAAAACACGTAACGTCAGTTCACTTATAATTGCGTGGTCTTTTTAAAACTTTCCATCCAAATAAAAAAAAAAGCCGTATATTTTTTGTATTTTTAAAACACCCAATAAAAATAATGAATTCTGACACTTCATTTAGTAGCAATCTATTCATGATAAACTCTAAAGCATTATTTACACAAACATTAATTTGCCGACTTAATTAAAATTGTCAATATTTATAAAACAATAAATACTCTTCAACAAAAGAAATTTAATTAAAATTGGACCATCTATTACAGATAGAGGCCATAAATAGACAGAGACAAACATAGACATCACACTTATAATACCTCTCTCCCTTTTGTGTGAGTGAACATTTTTCTATAGAGTCAAATACCTTATTATAAATGTTATGAAACAGGGATTAAAGTTTACAAACATACTAAATTGATCGATTGTCAACGAATAATTTTCCAATCATTATTTCATGTGCCGCAGTCCTATATAAAGTCCTACATGTCGACCCTGGAAATTGCAGTTAACTTAGGGACAAATCACAACTTTTCAATAGGGGGCAGAAACCTCTTTTTTACAAAAAAAAAACCCTGTACTTTTTTGTGTTACATGTATTGTTTTAACATATTGACATATACGTATGCATTATTGGAATTAATTTTGCTTCATTATGTAATAAAGTTTTAAAAAATCTGCTGTAACTTTATCAATGTTACAGCTATTGTTTTAATGTTAAAATCCTTAAGATTAGATTAAATAAAGTTGTTAACCGAGAAGATTCCACTAGAGACCTCCTAGACGATCGATTATATTGTGCAATTTTACAGGTTGCGTAATGTTTTTGATCGTTAAGGGAGTATATTGAAACTGGTTTTGGTGCAAAGTAAGATTCAGTACTATTGTGTACTATAATACTGGTAAAATTACAGAGATTTTTTTATTAAAAACATTTTTGCCGCTCCTAAAAAGTTGTGATTTGTCCCGTAAACCAATTGAAATGTCCACGGTGGGACATACCAAGTGTAGTGCGCTACGCACTCGTGAGACATTACGCGACGTAGTTGTACTGGCTCGTGTTATTTTTGTCCCGCTCCATGTAGTCGCGGTCTATGAGAGACTCGATGCGCTTCTTCAGGTCTGCCGGCTGTTGGCATGATATATTTATTAATTATTTTATTATTACTTACGTGATTTTTTAAATAATTATGTAGATTTGTGTTTGCATTTGTGTGTCCAGGTGCACGAAAGTTGCGTGTTGCATGTAAGTCGTATGGTTTGTTTGTGTGTACAGTCGCATGTAAGTTGTGTTATCTGTGTGTCTGTATATTGCATGTATATTACCTTGACGGGGAACTTGAGTTGCTTGTAGAGCTCGGAGATGAGCAAGTTGTGGGAGAGCGCTTTGCGCATCTTCATGATGCGCACGATGGCCGCGTCGATCTGGTACTGCCGGTCCTGGTACACGCGCTCCTCGGTTGCCTTCTGCTCCTCGCTCTGTAACAACACCCAGATCATCATTGTTTATAACGTACAGTCGCAGGATTTAACCCTTTCGCTGCCAGAAGAAATATCATGTGCCAGATCGAAAAAAAAATCTTTCTCCACATGCCAAATCCGAAGTATATGCATGTAGTATATGTCAGCCAGACAAAAAATATTGGTATGACAATACAGCAAAAAATGTAGGTATATATTCAACATGTGCGGCAATGGGCAAAATAGCTTGGCATGCAATTATTGATTATTAAACACGATATATATTGGGATTGGCACACAGGTAATGATTTATGCCTACGAGATATCTCGAGTTCGCCATGGAAGAGGTTAATCGTTGAACCACTGACCTTCATTCTTAACTAGTGGTACCTGCCACTTCGTTCGCGTGAACTTAAGAGTGATTCCCGTTGGAACTCTATAAAGGAACTGGATAAGAAGTATCCTAAATGTTAAACCGGCACATAAACTATACCGGGTTTCATTAAAATCAGTCCAGTAGATTTCTCGTGATGCGCTCTCTTACAGACAGACAAATATTCTAAAAATGGTTGTTTTAGACTCTGTATCGTTTGTAGAGTACAATGATTCTTTTCAAAAATTATTTCATGTCCACACACGGCTTTGTTACGATTTTATTATAATAGGTAGTCGGAAATCTTCGCGGCCTTTTTGAACGTATGACTTTAGCGTGCTGTATTTCTGGTAACACTGATCACTGGCAGGAAAGTGATATACTGGTTGACAGCTGACTTTATGTAATGGCGGCAAATTGAAATTACAAGTTAAAAGTTTTATCTTTTTTAACAATTTTAAAATGGATGTTAATAAGGAGAAAATTAGATATGTTTCACAATTTTTTTTCGACTAGGTTATAAATGATTCCAGTGCTCGAAAAGAGATTTGTAGTGTTTACGGAGAAGATGATTTATCTAAAACTACTGCAAAAAATGGTTCAGTCGATTCAGATCTGGTAATTTTGATGTGAATGATGACAATTGCTCATTCTTCTTCATGGCAATGCCTACCTTCGAACTTGTCATACGACAGTTTTAAATCTTCAACAGATGGACCTGGAGACTCCCTCACCCACCATACGGACCGGACCTTGCCCCAACAAATTTCCATTTCTATCGAAATATGGACAACTTTTTTCCATAAAAAAAAAATTGATTCTGAAGTAGCTATGATTCATTCGGATCAATAAGAATTCATTGATACTCGTCCACAAGACTTTTACAGGAGCGACATCAATCCACTGGCCGTGAGGTGGCGAAAGTGTGTAGATAATATGGATCAATATTTCGACTAACATAATAAATATTTTTATAACAAAAAAAAATTTTCACTTTCTCGTACAAATCACTCTTTTCATAGGTAAGTATCTAATATTTATAAGTCATATTTTATATTATATATATATATATATATTTAAACCGTCTTTCCTACTAGCTCAACTGATCAAAAACATCAAGAGCGTACTTAGACATTTATACTAGTCAAATCTGCACTCTTGAACCTCACAGGGTAAGCTGTCATGTAGATTAATAAAGAACAATTAGGACCAAAGAGGATTTTATTTCTCATGTACACTCGGAATATTCTGTGCTGTCTGTCAATCTGTGTAGAATACTGTGTGTGTAGAATGCGTCTCCTTCATCTGTATCTGGTTAATGTGGAACAGCTTGTTGGTAAAATTCTCGCTGAACGCGAACCGGTCCGCGTCGGCGCGGACCTTACTTTCTTTCCTGTATAAATGTAACAACATTTGTATACTCACCGTCTCCGTCGTCTGTATCTGGTTGATCTTGGTGCGAAACAGCTTATTCGTGTAAAGTCCTCGCTGAACGTGAACTGGTCCGCGATCACTACCCCGACTCCGCGCGGAGTTTCAGGTTCGAATACATAGACGATTCTATGACCGTGCTTTGTTTATATATAGATCGTTTTCGTTGGAAACTAACCTCTATACAGATTACGTAAAAGGTGCTATAAAACATAACTGTGACTAATTCTAAGAGCGAGAATCGTCTATTTATTGGGAGCTTAGTCAACACGCGCACTTTCCTGTACGAATATAACAACATTTGCATGCTCACCGTCTCCTTCATCTGTATCTGGTTGATCTTGATGCGAAACAGCTTGTTTGTGAAGTCCTCGCTGAACGCGAACTGGTCCGCGTCCGCGACCTCGCGTCCGCGCGGAGTTTTAGCTAGCACTCGCGCTTTACCGCACGCTAGTGACTGTAGAGTACGCCGGAGTTCGCCCTCCTATCGAAATATCATAATTATTGTTCTGTTCCAGGACTTTTTTTATAGAAAAAAGATGGCAGACAACATAAGTGGATACTGCACCCCTACGGCATCCGTCCAGTTCAGAGTAACAAACATTGACAAGCTCCTTTGATGCGCTACTTATCTCAGAATTTTTTGGAGATTTAGTCACGTCACGTCTAAGTAAATCTCAAAAAAAATATGAGATGTGAGATTAAAGATATTTGTATACAAATATTTGAATTAGACATTAGAAATAAGGCACTCGTTATATATATATATATATACACTATATCTATAGAATAATGGCGTATACTGTACACCCAAAGGTTTTCTGGTAGAGACCGCCTTTTGTGTTACAATGTCTGTTACTGTCTTGTTTTGTTTTGGTGTGCAATAAAGAGTTTAATCTATCTATGTAATGGTGTCATTATTCTAAAATCTATGGGGGGGGGGGGGGGGGGGGGGGATGAAGCATTACTTTAACGAAAGTCGAAATGGAAAATGCGTTACTGTGTTCTTTCACTGTTCAATTTGTTCTCAAATTGGCACAACATATCGAAATATACCTTTGTGATTAGACGTGCCATCGGCCTTTTTCATCTTTATCGTTTAGTTTAGAAGCTTAAATACTATATTATAACTATAATACTACATACTACTATATTACAAACCTCTATATTAGTAGAAGCCTTGATATCTTCAAAAGAGAGGTTGTCCCCGTCGTTGAACAGCATCAACACGAGCGCTTGAAATAGTGACACCTGTAATTCTTTTTTACCCTGAAACGAAATAAAATATAATTTAGATACCAAAATGAAATAGTTCATACTTTTTTTATAGAAGGGCGACAGACGACCATACGGTTCACTCGGTGATATAAGTGGACACTGTGGTCTTGCAACATTCCTGTTATATGACAGATAAATCTGCGATCATTAGACCAGATAAATTTTGAAAATTTTGTTTCAATAATCTACAAATAAGAGAGAAGTACGTCTTACCTAAAGTAAAGCCAACGAGACGAGATAAAAGATTAAAAAATGCTGACAAGTTATATTGCGATTGCAGGCGATTAGAATCTCTACCCTTTACTCTCACACATGATATTGACACAAGAGGCTGTGCCGTTAAACGATCCATGGTACAAGGAACAGTTCGGTTCATGAATTGAGACATCATTCGGGTCACCATTTTTTTATTTCAAACTTATTGCTGTCTATAATGTGCTCGAACTGTTACCTATTACTTAGGTTTTTGCTTGTTTTTGTATTAACAAACTTGTATTTAGTAATTATAAATTTGTATTTGAATTTCTTCTTATATTTGTTCTTACTTTTGCACTTATACTTGTGCTCGAACCTGTATTTGTAGTGTATAAACTCAAACTCCGAACACACAGCGCTCATTTTTAAAAGACTAAAATAAAGGCAACGAGCCGAGATAAAGAATGTTAACAAACATTAATCAGTCTATAACATTCTCAGAAAGTAATGTATTATCTAGTTATTAATCTTGTAAATGTAACATATATTATGAAGTGAAGCCAATGTATGTATTATCAATACCAATTAAAGTATCTATCTATTGTTACACATTTTATATTTGGATAAACACATAAAAAAATCGAATGTCGATTTGTAAATATTTTGTTCTACGTTAATTTTGTGTAATATAATTTATAAGGTAATACTATTTACAATTCACATTATATCGTTTATATTAGCTATGAAAACAACAAGGCGCGGGCGCGGGCTTTTTTATAATGTCTTTATGAAATACTTTTTTAACTTTATTTTTATACTTTTAGGGTTAAAGTGTTTGTCTTAAAGTAAGTGCGAAGTGCGCTCTGAGCACGCAGTGGCCGAGCGTAGCCTGCCACTGCAGCCTACTACCCGAGTGCTTGGCCAGGGAGCCTGTGTACGATGTTACCTGTGCGAAGTGCGCTCTGAGCACGCAGTGCCTGAGCGTGGCCTGCCACTACAGCCTACTACCCGAGTGCTTGATTAGGTAGCCTGTGTAGGATGTTACCTGTGCGAAGTGTGCCCTGAGCACGCAGTGGCCGAGTGTGGCCTGCCACTGCAGCTTGCGGCCCGAGTGCTTGGCCAGGTAGAACTTGGCGAAGTGCTCCTGGTGGCGGGTGAGCGCGCCCGGCAATCGGACCTCTACAGGGGGGTACGTAGGCCAGAAGCCTTGTGTTAGGATGTACACGGACAGCTCGAGGCCGCTGCTCTCACCGGACGCGGCTAGATACTGCAAGTGAACAGATATTACATGAGCCGTGGTCACCCTTTACCAATCAATTTATCTATACTAATTACCTAAGGCTTGTATTTAAAAAATACTAAATGGACAGAAAATCGTGATCAACAAAACAAACTATTTTTATATAAATAAAATATTTTTAATTACTAAGATTATCATTACCAAATTGACACGAGTCCAGCTTCGCGAATGTTATCTGTATGAAGATACAGCACAACAAAGATACAGGAGTCCCACTTCCTATATCTCGGTTGTCAATAACATCACACTTGCGCGAATTTGTAAACACACTTGTTTTATAAACTACATAACTAAAATTTCGACATTACTAATAAGCTTCAAGCTTCAATGACTTCAACTTTACTAATAAGCTTCAACGACATTACTAATTTATCAAACCCTTAAGCTTCAAGACAAAACGCGATATGTTGTGGCGTTCCGTGGAAGTGTACATTTAGTACTGAGACATTTTTTTTCGGAATGGCTTCTTTCGACTCCGTTTTCGAGCCACAGTACAGAAATCGTACATCACAAAAATAGCACAGATTATTAAAACAATGTTAACCATGGTTATTTTCAAATAAAAATGTAAAATATGTAGTCGCAACTAGACAACAAAATGCGCTGCATGTGATTTGTGATCTTTATCAAACCTTGTGATCATCATACATAGATAAGTTCCTACAAAAATAGTGTAAAATCTGTACACTAAATATATATATATCTAATTAAAAATGTGCATGTAATTCATACCTACTTACGCATTCTTACTAACAGAAGTGCAAAGACCTAAGCGAGCCAGTGTGGATAGTGTTATGCACACAAGTAAATTATATAATTTTAATGTAATAAAAAATGCATGTTAATTTTTAATTGGACCTAGTTATAGTTTTAATATACTGATTGATACATTAAAATATTTTATACTATTTTTGTAGGACTATATATCTGCATAAACAATCCAAATTAATTATTTTATTAACAAAAGAGCAGTGCATAATATGAGATATCATCAAACAACATATTTGATGTTGCAAACATACAAAGCAACATACCTGTTTGTAAGTGACATTAATATCTTTAGAGAGTTCCATATCCTTGAACATCCCCTCTAATTTGCATGTGAAACCACCTCCACACTCCTGCTTCAATTTACTCAGCATTGACTTCTCAGCGTCCACTGAAGCGGACTTGCCAACAAGCAGCCTTTTTGCGAGGTCCTTCTTGTAGAACGCCTCGAAAACGTCTTTGCCGTGGATGTATCGGAAAAGCACCATGATTTTGTCCAGGAGGCGTTCCAATTCCTCCTCAGTTGCCTCTTTGTTGCCAGCGCGCAGCTTCACGTCCACGAATTTGGCTGAAATATAATAATACAAACTGTAGTACTTTGTGGAATTTCTATTGTGATAGGAATGGCCTTTATATTATTTATCGTTAGTCAGTAGTGGCAATGTATCGTAGATCTAATATTATGTTAGTCTGTGGTTACTCTGTGAGCTGTCGTGTTCATAAAAAGAAATAAGAAGAATGTTTGTGAATTAAAAATGTTGTGTCAGAGAAATAAATAAGTGATTGAAGAAGTGAACGATATACCATTTTTATTTAACTAATGCCAACAATTTCTTCATTCCGATTTTGTCCCTCTAGGACTAAGATTTTGGAAGGGATACAGTACAGGGATTATTTTTTCGGAATGGGTAAACAGGCTAGCACAGGAAGGCGGGCCCGAGCTCTACCGGCACTTTATGTAGACGGTGGCGTATATCAGACGGCTGTGCGAGTTCGAATACCGATGGCATAAACAGAGAAGCAGGTAGAAATAGGAACTGATCGGCACAACACTGACATTAATTGTGATGATAAGCACCAGAAAGGACAGTGTTAAAAAAAAGACAATGGGCTAGACAGCAAAAAAATTAAACCTTGCGACCTAATAGTAAATTAAACCCTCGAGATATAAATCTAGAGTATATGTATCCACCAATCGGCACTGGGCCCACGTGGTGGATTATGGCCCGAAACCCCTCAGTGATTTACTATTTATTGATAGGACAGCCCTTGAGAAGGCGGAGGAAATTGGTTGGCGATTTTGTGTAGCAAATACAACTCTTTCTACCGATACCTCTTTCTAGCTGAGGAGTTTTGTAGATCTAATTCAAAGAATTAACAAATAATAAATTACGATGTAGCGTTAGAGCAGCCTGTATCGAGGACCTTGAGAAACTTCCTCTGTGCAATTTGTAGTTTCATTGGTGTGACTGATGTGTTGCTCAGCGAATTGAGTTCATTGTTGAAGCGTAATGAAAAAATCTATACAACTGTACAATCAGGGCCGTTGGATATTGGACCTATTGGAGGCCCTGGGCACTTTAGGATAATGGGGCCCCTATAACTATGACAGAGGACTATTTTATTAAAACAGGCACAAGGAGGATAAGCGAAATTTTAGATTTATTCAAGTGTTATTTTTTTACAATGACATTAAATGAATGGGTAATTATAATATAATCCGGAAAAGTAACTCTTTTAGCATTCACAATACACAGGTTAGTGCTTAAAAATCTATGTTGATTGAAGAGCTACCCTTCTAGCTTTGAGATAAGCAAAATCGTCAATCACTTTCGCAATGTCTATGTCTTTGAGCACATCACATTCTATGGACATCAGCGACAAAGTGGTCAATCTTTCTTGAAGCATTGTACCTACTTCTTAATTAATTTTTTATTCTTTTCAATTTGGAGGAGTGTTCCCAACTGCAGTTAGTTACCATCACGCTTAAAAAGATTCTTAGTGCAATTTCTACATTTGGAAATATGTCTTCAATTTTGTTTTCTTTCAAAAGATGATATATTCCTGAGATATATAGTTTCTTCATTTTCACTAGATTGGACAGTTTTCAAGTATTCTGTTAAATGCAGACCTTCCATTTCCAATTCTTGTTCATTAGAATACCAAAAAAGCTAATAAGTAAGTAGGTATTAACAGTCAGTAATTATCTGTTACAAATCATTTGATTTTCACAAATATATTATAAATATATTTATCGGTAATATCGGATGGTGATCTGGCAGGAACTAGGGAGCCCCATCGATCGCGGGGCCCTGGGCACTTGCCCAGAGTGGCCAATGGAAAAGAGGGGCCTGTGTACAATACTCTAAGTTATATAAATAAGTTCCAATACCAATATTTTAGTAGTTTGTATAGGAATGTGGTGTGCTTGCACAAACCTACTACGTTTATTCGTCGGATTCTAGTTTAGACAGATTCCGTATTCCACAAAGTACATGCGTAACAAAAAATAAACTACAATTTATTTTATGATTTTACTTTTTTCTATAGGTATATTATTTGGAATTATATTTAAAAAACAAAAACAATCATTTCATTAACTAAAAATTTAATTCTTATTACACTAAAATGTGAAATTCTGAAATGTTTAATCTATATCTAACTTTTTCTCTCAATCTGTCTTTCAATATTTCCTTTTTTGTTCTTTCTTTCGTAATCATGACCCCTGCTTTCTTTCTTCCTTTTCTTTCGTAGTGTTTAGACTGATTTGTTTTGTTTAATCTCGCAAGTCTCTCTAAGCACTCCTCAACATATTTTTTTTCGTTAAACAAGCCTTGTAAGATAAATCTTAACTGCTGCTTATCTTTGTTTATATCAGACATTCCCGTTTTTTAAATTGACTATGCAGTTCACTTTGTTTTTTTTATTATCTATCATAAATAATTGTTTATGATTATCTAACAATATAAACACAAATACCGACAATAATATATTAGTCATTGGCATAATTTAGTCATTCAAGTGGCCTGTAAGTGTGTACTCAAAGAAGAATTAAATCGGTTCTTGATTACAAAAAAAGGTTCTGCACTCTACTGTAACTTTCTGTCAAATCCAGAATCTGTCGGGTAGCGAATAAATGGATTAATATTTATTATTTAGTCAATGGTAGTGTTCAAGTAGTGTACTGACCGATGAGCTCTGCAGGCTTGTTCTGGCGCTGGTTGATGAAGTGCTCGAAGGCCTCGCGCATGGAGTAGAGGAATTTGTGGTTGCGCTGGAAGCAGGTGCTCACCACGTTGTCCAGCTGCTCTTTGAAGTCCAGCAGCTCTGCCACCATGCTCTTGTCGCGTTCCGGCTCTATCACTATCGTGCGACCTTTTTTCTGGATAAAAAAATAACATTTTTATCACTAACACATTCTAAATGAGAAATAATTAAATGAGCAACAGAAACTACTGAACGTATTTGAAAATACAAACCTACACATATGCATACACACACACTCACAACACACACACTCCCATACATATAGACATATATCACACACACACACTCATACATGTATGCTATAATCCTCTTACATAAAACAAGTACATTTTCGAGTGAAATTTTTTATATTTATTTATTTATATTTATATTTTTTATATATATATGTAATGTAATATCAAATTTGTTACGAGTGAAATGAACTAGTCCTCGCGACACAGCGAATCCCAGTGTGAGGACTTGGCTTTACCTTGTTTTTGTATAACTGAGACTGATGAAATTTTTAAATAAATTCGGTTCCATTCTAATATGCAGCAAATCAGTGGCAGCAAATTTAAAGGTGGGTTAGGTTTAGGTTATTTGATGATAATAAACAAATAAGTCCCACCTTCGTCGATTTTGTGACGACATTCTTAGTAATTTAATATTATTTCAGTTATTCAAAAATAGTTTATGTTGATCATGACTTTAGTGCAAGCCATTTTAAAATGGGATTAGACTTGCGATCAGACTTTAAAGACATATAGGGAATTAGAGTCTTTCTTAGATAAATAATTATTTAATAATAAGTTATCAAAAATGAATCGGTGATGAAGTCATAGCGTTTAGAAGTCACAGGTTAGTAAATAATCGCATTATTGTGTTGATAACGTCACTAACACAGTAGTATCACTTCAACTGTGGGTGAGTGATGTAGATGGCAGTAACTGCCCAGCTCAAATATCCGCAAGCTCATATCTATCAATTTCGTAATGAATTTGTCAAATACTTTTTAATTTGAGTTTGTTTTCCCTAGTTTCGGAATAAGCTATCATTTTAATTTCAATACAGTAACGTGTTCAACTTAATGAAGTTACCACCCTATTCTAACGTGTTAACTACACAGTAATTACAGTTCATTCAAAAAAGCGTCAAATCGTTTCGTTAATTTAATGTACTTAAAAATTAATAAACCAGGTATAAAAATCACAAGCTTAGTTTTGCAAAATGCATTGTTTTATGAAGCAAAAAGTTCAAACTATAAATTGCTAGCAAAAAATATACAAGTATCTGTTTGACGTCACATTTGTTCTGCCCCCTTTTCTTGTAACAATTTTAGTGTTAGGCTGTTGCGTCCCACAACTCACCCCTCTTATTGTGTGCGTATTTTATAAATGGCCCACCACCCACCTTGATATAAGCGTTAAAGTGACTGCACAGCTCACTGAGTCCATCTTTGACTCGACTGAACAGACTATATAGGAGTGTGAGGTCAGCCAATCTCGGGCCATCCATTAAAGCTTCCAATCCTTTGCCCAAGATTCCCGTGAGGTGCTCACTCAGTAACTGTCGTTCCGTTGTGTGGATCAACTGCCATCTGGAATGTAGAGTAGTGACCACAACATGACAAGTCTATATTGTTTGTGGGTTTTGTAAAGTCGAATGCTGTTCTCATCTATACTTTCAGATGAAATTTGATGATGGATGTTCTAATGAATAAATTAGTCAAGTATTTTTGTTCAACAAATTATAACCGTAACCAGGCCTTTTCTCGTCCACTGCTGGACATGGGTCTCCTCATGCATATTGACTTGTGCATGAGGGATGTATAACCTTAAAAGAGCATGCTGGCCAATCAGGTTAGTGAGTCCACTCTTCTAGAGGTGGTGTAGTTCCTTGGGGCTTGTGGTAGCCACCTTGTTGTCCCTTAGTCGCCTTTTACGATACCCATGGGAAAAAATCAAGTTCCACTACAGTTCACTACACCATAAGAAATTATTGAACTTCCAACTATAAACAGTTTTAAAAACAGACTTATCAAATGGCTTTCAGGAGAAGAGATATGGCAAAACTTGTAACACCAGCTATCACATGATATAGACATATCAGCAGTAATGCTATTCGCCTATTACACAATAATAATAATAATTCTCACTTGGTTGCGGGGTCCAGGTAGTGTATGAGTCTCTCATTCTCCTCTTTGAGTCTCTTCTCGACGTGTGCAAGGTACTGAGGCACTGTTAACTCCTGCATCAGGCGCTGACCTTCTTCCGCGTACAGCCTTTCTGTGGCTTGTAGGAATCTGCAAAGTTTATTTTTATTATTTGTTACTTTATCACAAATAGACTCGGCCAATACCTTACAACACAATAACAGATATAGATGCATCAGTGCAAGCTGCATGTCTATTATAGAATAATAATAATAAGGTGCAATGGTCCATGATAATGTTATTTGTTTTCGATTAAGTATTGTTATGTTATTGCTCTTAGCATTTTCCAGTTGATTAAAAACAATCTATTAAAACAGTATAGAATTGCTCAACATCGAAACGTAGCATCTCTCGTAATTTTCTATTGCCATGATAATGGTGAATGTTCTGAGAACCTATTCAATCTAATGCCGACTTCTATTTTTTATCATCACCGAAGAAGGGTTCATCCACGCTTCCTCGACAAAGAGTTACTACATGCAATGCGGTTTTCAAAACACTTTATAGAGTGAACATGAAACTTGTGAAAGAAACTACCAACTGAGGTTCTTCGACTTAATTATGACATAGGGCTCTTTAAGAGTGCTGTGAATAGGATTCTGCAAGGTCGGCAGCATACCCATATCTCCCCTGATATTGCATATATTCGAGTAGCGATGACCACTAACCATCTTGTGGGCCATCTGCCACCTCTTCTATAATGAAAACTTTTTTATAATCGCTTTTCTACCTATCCCAACCCTGTGCTAATCTAAATCAACCAATAGCCACATACTTGTGTTCAAACGCCTCCATATAAATCTGCAGATCTGACAACATTCTCAACAGGCTTTTCAGTAATGAGATATCCACGGAGTCACCACCACGCTCCCTCTCGATAAGTTGCAGCAAGCCATCCACTGTCCGTGTCTGAACTAGTGTATTCATTGCTATGTGATGACGGAATAGGTCGAGACCCATGTCCCTGTAAAGAAAAAAAATATATGTGCCGTCTGATATATAAAAGAATATGAATTCAAAATGTATTTTTGAAGGAAATTATTTTTACTGATGGTTTCCCTAAAGTTAAAACTACCACAAAGCAATATTATGTTATTTATTATTATTGTGTAATAAGGGAGCAGCATTACTGCTGATATGTCTACATCTTGTGTTAGATGGTGTTACAAGTTTTGCCATATCTCTTCTCCTGAAAGCATTTTATTTTATAATTATATTATTTATTTTATGATTGATTTCTAATATTTTCAAAAAAGTTGTATCAAAAAAGGAAATGTAAATGATATTTTTTTTTTAAATAGTCTAATATTATGGTATTGGACAAACTTTACAAAAGAGTTGCACGTAAAAGATTCACAAATAGCGTCAATGCCAGAAGACTCTGTCCTAGGAATCTTCCAAGAACTAAGATGGTTCCAGATGTGAGAGTTTTCATTAAATTAGGAGTCAAACAATTACCTCCCAGAAAAGAGTTACTTTTGTGTTTCTGGTTCTTCATGATTGAATCTACATATTGATGTTTTCATAAGTTGGTACTTTTGGTACAGAATGGTTTCTGTAGAAATGCTTCCTCAGTCTGCAGTGACGTTAAGCATTAAGAGCACTAAGAGTCCTACTGAGCATCCCGATCTTAACCAGTGTCAGATTTAGGTTATTGGGGGCCTGGGGCCTTTTGAGAACAGAGGCCCTCTTAAGGTGAGCAATTTCCTAAATTTTAGATGTAAGTTTTTAAATGATCAAGCTTGGGCCCCAGGGCTATAGACTTCTCTAGCTCACCCTGAATCCGGCACTGACCTTACCTGATCCTGATCGGAGTAATATGATATACCAATACCATATTACTTATACTTCACTAATACTCACCATATAGAATGTATACTAGGATTCTGCAGCACATAAGTGCGGTCAAGGTAGAGGAAGATGCTCCTAATCATGATCATCTGTCTGCAGTGTGCTCTCCAACAGTCATCCATTTTCTTAAGGAATACCTGTCGATCCATGATTTCAGATAGGAATTGCTCTATGTTAGCCTTTACATTGGCTTCTACTAGGTTTGTCAGGTTTACATACAGCTGTGATGCCATCTGCAAAAGAAAGATTTATTATTGGTATTTGGCAGTATCCACTAAAATGAACTGGGCCTTACACATGTTCTTACATTTCTTCTTGGTTCGTGGTTCTTACACAACACTTATATCTAATTCCGTAGCAATCGGGTTTCTGGATTCTTCAGCTACAGGTTGCTTTGCTGAAGCTAATTCCTCATAGCAATTCCAGAGAACTTTCTGAGTTTCTTGTTGCAAGTCGCTAGATGACCCTGGCTGTTCACATTCGAAGTCACTACTGTTTGTGCTTTCTATATCTGCACTTCTTTTGTCATGTTCTAAAAAAATCTACGGTGTTGACACATTTTCGGGACTGAAGAAATTTATCTTGAATCTCAGATTAAGCAATGTGGCGATGGTATAATAGAACTTGTTATCTTCAATCTAAGCGGTTCACCCTTCTAATCCCTCTTTCAATGCTTCTTTTACTGAAACAATGTTGTTGCACTTTCTCTGAACCTCTTCTTTTATCAAGTACCTGAGCAAGATTTTTAAAAGGCTGTAATAATATCAAGCAGTCTTGCAGCATCTGCCACTGTCATTCTGACAGATTTTGCAGATTGAAATTTTGTGAGCCACTATTACCAGATATGTAGAGGCTAACAGCTCACATTTGTTCTGCAAGTCTTTGACACATGTAATAGCAGCTGTTCCATCTGGTGCTGGTATCTTGGATAGGTTTGTGTTGAGGTAAGTTCAGTTTTTCTTGAATGTGATTAATTTTTTCTTGGGCTTTAAGATTAAAATGTGACACTATAGAGCTAGATGACACTATCCTTCCTAGAGCAATAGAGTCTTCCATATCCTGCTGGGCTTCTAGGGCATCGTGAATAACATGATGCATAACATGCAAGAAACATTTGCTCCGGCTGATAGGGCTGTCTTTTACAGCTTTAACAATGTTAACTCCATTGTCTGGCACAATAATGTGAATTTCTGCCTGGAACTGCCATGCGCTGCCAATCTCCACAAGCTACAAGCATATGTTGTATGGAATGTGTTGGCCCAAAAAAGATTCCATTTGAAAAATTCTGCACTGCAATGTAAAATTGTCAGCCAGCCAGTGAATAATGAAGCTCAAGAAGACGGGTTCTTGTGACTGTTCAACAACAACAACAGCTTCGCTTAAAGAAGACTGTTTTGACTACTGCTGCCCGGAGAAATGAGAAATCACCCCCCTCACAAATAACACATTTCATTTCATTGTCTGTGTCATCCAAACGTTTGACCACTTATAATTTATAATTTATATTGAATAGACACCACACACAAATTAGCAGTTTGATACAATTGCAAATAAAAACCCACATATGTGACAATGTTTTGCTGCAAACTAGATGATGCAATAACATACATAGTTAGGGGATTTCAGAGAAAGCTGGGGGAGGGTTCCCACACACTACTAAATGTTCATGTAAACAAGTACAAACTTACAGTACCCGATAAAGCATGCCAAATTTTGCTCAATATATGGTTCGGCAAACATTGTAATGAACATTCAGGGGAATGTTTGTATTCAGTAAAATCCATACTCCACCCATTACTAGTCTTATTATTGTACTTTACTTAAATAAACATAGTTCAAAAGGAAAGTGGTTGATAATGGTTCATATTACATTTTATCTAGCATGTCATTCTCTCTTATCTTTAATAACAAAATGCATGTATTGATTGTCATTAGATAAAGGTCATTCAAGCAAGTCGCTTTTAAATGGAACTCTTTATATAAATTCACTCAGAAATTAATTTTATTTTTAAAATAAATAAATTACGTACATATAATTATGTTTTTCATGGTTTCCATTTTAACAATAATAAGACAATCAAATAAGTTTGCAAAAATGATACAATAGAAAATAATAACAATTAAAAATACAGTATTTTTTGTACATCATAACACGGACTCACTGTTGTTACTTGGTCAATAACATCACTCGAATTATTTGGGTGATTAGCGGGTAAGTAATTCTATTACCTGCCCAGGAAGTGTTTTGACGGTATCACGTACCTTATGACTACACATATTTTCGACGGCCTGGTAGAGCTCCTCTAAGGAATAAGCGATGGCCTTTGATGTCTGAATCGCGATCACCGCTTCCCGCAACTTGCTCCATGTAGTCTCTTGGTAGTTTTCTGGAAGGTTCGGCTTACCTACAAGAAACTACTTGTTATAATTCTAGGATATCGTATAGGTTATATGACTCGAGAAAATAAAGGTAAACACACTTTTGAAATTCTTTATAACCAGCTTCTTTGTAGTCGCACCCGGTTTATTCATTGGCGAAGCCATCAACTTAATTGACCCATTAGAGTTCGTATTTATCAAGGAGAAATTAGTTTTTTTGTCATTGGCACTCATATCGTCAGATTTTATCCTTTTACTGCAATGTTCGTCGTTGGGTATGGATCTCTTTCTGCACTGATTTCCACCCTCCTCGGCCAAAACTGCAGTTTTAGCTGAACCCGACATAAGAAAGCATGATATGGCCGCGGCCACAATACTAATTAATACGATAAACGAATTATCCTAAGAAATTACTAATAAAAATAGAAATGATCAGTCGATAGTTTACTATAATCACCACCATTAGAATGAGTTTCTGTACTCTGTCTGTTCACAGAGGGCGCTTTTGTAGTTTATATACGAGCTGTCATTCTCTGTTTTGGATGCGTTCACAATGCGTTCTTTGACATACAGATATCAAAATAAAGTAGAAAAACGATCGTTCCGCAACGTTCGACGTAAATTCGCTCGTCTTATAGCACAGATTTTTGCATATGCTTATAGCACTTGCTTCAAATCATATAAGCTTTCACAATATTTATCAAAACTCAACTCACTTGTAACCATGTCACGGCTGGTATAACCCGTGGAGAACCGTCGAGTAGTAGAAATAAAAAGCAACAAAAGCCTCTAATTTACGCGTTCAGACGTTCATAAAATATTTATCAAATACCCTATCGATTCACGTAAGATACTAATTTTGACTCCGTAGTTTTGGAGAAATCAAGCGCCAAATGTTTGAAAATCATCTTGATAAAAATGGAAAAAGAAATCAAAGACGTGAAATGAAAAAAACCAATTAGGTATTTTCTTTGGGTAGTGTATCTGATCATTTGTATCGATGTAATATTTAGTTATTTGAATATATAATGTACATATATAATGTTTAATTTTATTTGGTATGTGTCACATATTTGCTAGATATGTGCAGGGCTGCTGGGTTAATTGTTTAAATAAAAACTCGGTGTTACATTGCACGTGAGACATTTATTGGGAGAACCCATAGACTAAAAAATCACAACCATAGACAATCCTAAAGCACAGACTATAATTTATGCAACACTCCTCTCTTCTAATTTTTATTAAATTTTTAAATTACTACAAATCAAGTCTCTGAACAGGCTTATGAGTCCGTGCACTTCTACGCACTTCTGGCTGCACTAGAATAGGAGAATTAGCGATGTTACTTGGTATTTCTTTGTTAATTAACGGCTTATTTACTTCTAATTTCTCCGATTCTTTTTCTTGCTCCAATACACTTTCATTAGGTACACTATAGTTAGGCAAACACTGAGTAACATTCCTGGTGAGTATGCCTTTGTCAGTGTGCACATCATACATAACATTTCCTACTGGTTTTTCAATAACACCATCTAACCATTTTTGAGAGTTATCATATGATGCGATCAGTACTTTATCACCTGGCAAATATTGCTTTACAGGTTTCTTACAAATCAACTGCCGAGGAATAATTACATCTTTTTTTATTAAAGATAAACGTGTACGGAGTTTTCTACCTAACATTAACTCACATGGTGCCTTGCCTGTTGTGGCATGTGGTGCTGTACGATAAGCTAATAGCCAATGCTGTATACTATGATCTAAACAATTTTTATCAAACTTATATGCTAACATGGCCCTCTTGAAGGTTTGAACCCCCCTTTCTGCTAAGCCATTGCTGGCTGGGTGATAAGGTGCAGTACATATGTGTCTAATATTATTATTCTTACAAAAAGTATTAAACTCTTCAGATGTCCATTGTGGACCATTATCAGTCACCATTTGTTCCGGTAGACCAAATCTAGCAAAAATACTACGTAGACATTTAATTGTACTGCTGGAGGTAATATTGTTCATTTTAACTACTTCTGGCCATTTTGAGTGTGCATCTACAATGATTAACCACATATGCCCTAAAAATGGACCAGCAAAATCAGCATGAATACGTTTCCATGGCTCCTCTGGCCACTCCCATCTATGTATAGGTTTGATAGGTGGTAAGTTCCTATTTTGGATACAACCTGCACAATTATTAGTTAATGTTTTTATATCATTTGTGATGTTTGGCCACCAAAAACAACTATTAGCTAAAGATAACATTTTATTAATACCCAAATGACCAGAATGCAGTTCAGTTAAAACTTTATCCTTTAAACTGTCAGGTATAACTACTCTATCCCTCCATAATATGCAATCTTTAATTATATATAACTCAGTTTCTTTGCCTTTAAATTTACATAACTCTCTATTAATCAACTTTGGCCAGCCCTCTCTTAGGTAAGTACAAACCTTGCTTAAATTAGGGTCTTTCTGAGTATGTTTGGCAATTTCAGATAAAGTTACAGGTGGATTATCCAACACAATGCTGTTAATGTTGCCTTCCAGATTAATTTTATCCTCCTCATTACTATTTTTAATTGGTAACCTAGATGGAAAATCTGCTGCAGCATTATGTTGTGAAGTCCTGTACTTTATATCATAATTATAATTACATAAAATTAATGCCCACCTAGTCATTCTATCTGCATATATACTACCAGCTGTTTTATTTGGATTAAATATAGATATCAGTGGTTTATGGTCAGTAACTAATGTAAATGTTCTACCTTTTAAATACAAATCAAATTTCTTAACTGCCCATATAATGGCTAAGGCTTCTTTATCTATTTGTGAATATTTTACTTCTGCTTCATTGAGTGTTCTGCTTGCAAAAGCAATAGGGCATTCAATAATATTATTACCTAACCTAATTTCATGAGCTAAACAAGCTCCTAACCCATACTTGGAAGCGTCACAGCTCAATACCACTGGTAGCTTTGGATTATAATGTATTAATACTTGCTCTGATACAATAGCTTTCTTGGCCCATTCATATGCTAGTTCTTGTTGCTTAGACCATACCCATTTTTCTGAATTCTTTAGTAATGTATATAAAGGTTTTAAATTTTCAGCAGCATTCTTTAGAAATTTATGATAAAAATTAATAGTGCCAAGGAAACTACGTAATTCTTTAATATTTTCAGGTTGTGGTGCTTCCAATATGGCCTTGAAGTGCCCTGGTGTCTTGTGAATGCCTTCCTTATCAATCACATGCCCGCAATACTCTAATTGTGGGGACATCAACACAGTTTTCTCTTTATTTACTTTAATATTTAAATTTTTAAGTTTTTGAAATATACACTCTAAAGTTTTTAAATGGCAATCCACATCACTACTTGCAACCAAAATATCGTCAATGAAACAATATACATTTGGCATATTAAAGTGTTCATCCATAAAATCTTGCCATTCCTGTGGAGCAGGTGACATACCGAACATCATGAACGTTGGTCTATACAACCCCCATGGTGTGGTAATTGTCATAAGCTTTTGTGCCTCCTCATCCATTCGCCTGTTCATATATGCCTTTCTTAAGTCAATTTTACTAAATACTGTTTTAACATTTTGATCATCTTTATTTAATTTTGCAAAAATGTCTTCAATGACAGGGATTGGATGATTTGGCACCTCCAAAAATGGATTTATTGTTACCTTGTAATCCCCACAAATTCTTATATTATGAGGTCCTTTAATGATGGTCACTATGGGTGTAGCCCATGTGCCTGTTTCTTTATTTGTCACTCTATACATTTTACCTTCGGTACATAACTTGTCAAGCTCCTTTTTAACTAAATTTTCTACAGCATAAGCTATTCTTCTTGGTTTAAATACAATGGGTTTAATATTAGCTTCTTTTAATTTTAAAGTGCCTACAGTACCTTTAATTTCGCCTAGAACCCCTAAAAATATATCCCTATATTTTTCTACTAAATTGTTAAGTTTAATTTGTGAATCTTGGTGAATAATTAAATTGCACCGTTTCATACAAGTTTGCCAATCAATTTTCATAGCACTCAGCCAATCCCTACCTAACAATGGCTTTTTACCTTCTTTGACAATAATCAATGTTGCTAAGTATTTTTCATTTATAATTTTAATATTTACATTTGTCTTACCCAATACAGTGATATTGTTACCACCATATCCTGATAGCTTTAGGTTACATGGAAATAATTTTAAATTAGGAAAGGATGCTATGAACATAGATTCAGGCATTAACGTGACATCTGATCCACAATCAATTTCAAATGATATATTTACATTATTAATTTTTAAAGTTATATACCCAGGACTTGGACGCTTCTCATCTATTGATACCACTTTGTTAATATTTAATTGACTCTCTGTTTTCTGAAATAAACTAGACAAATCATAACTATCACCCACAGATTCACTATTCAATTGTACTTCACTAACTTGCATAACAGAAAATTCTTCATCATTTGTAATTTCATGGACCCTCTTGGGTTTGAAAGTTTTGTTACTGTTTGCTTTGCAAACACTTGCCATATGCCCCTTCTTGTGGCATTTAAAACATTCTTCCTCTTTAAATTTGCATTGGGGTTTTACATGCCCCATCTTCCCGCAGCAATGACATTTAATGTTCACCTTTTTTTTACTTATTTTGTGTATGTCTGAGCTTTCTTGCCCAGAACTGCCAGCAGTTATTAATTTTGCTCCCTTCTCCGCCAGCTCCATGCTCATTGCTATCTTCACGGCTTTTGCAAACGTTAAATTTTCTTCACCAAATAATCTTTTAACTATGCTTTCACTCTTTAATCCATGAACGAATTTATCTCTTAGACATCTTTCTAAATGTGTGGTAAAGTTGCACGTCTGTGCCATTTTCTTTAATGCCGCCACAAACTCAGAGATTGACTCGTTTGCCAACTGTTCACGTTTCATAAACTTATATGTTTCCGCGATTTCTGATTGCTGTGGCTCCAAGTGTTTTTCAACAAGTTCCACTAATTCAGTATACGTTTTATCCTGTGGTGTTTCCGGGAAACAGAGTTCTGATAGCAACGTGACCATGTCAAAACCTATAAACGAGATTAAATATTGTGACCACTTCGTTTCATCCACCTCGTGGATCTTCATTTTGTTTTCAAACACCTGTTTGTACACCTTAAATGTGCATTTTGCAGCTGAAAACTCAGGCAGTGAGAGCCCAGCAGCCGCCATTTTGTGAAATTTCGTCCGACGTAACAAGACGAAATTATTCTACTATCTTTCTTGTAGTTTACGGACGTAACACGTAAAACTTTCACTGTTTTCTTTTTATCCTCGTCGCCACTGTCACATATTTGCTAGATATGTGCAGGGCTGCTGGGTTAATTGTTTAAATAAAAACTCGGTGTTACATTGCACGTGAGACATTTATTGGGAGAACCCATAGACTAAAAAATCACAACCATAGACAATCCTAAAGCACAGACTATAATTTATGCAACAGTATGTATTCACGTAATATATGTGTAATAATCATATCTTTGTTTAAGTGTTTATAATTATTGTAGGTATATTTCATCCATTCCAAATTTTATTTTATATAATAAAACCTACCACTTGCACCTACCATACCATAATTATTAGCCCCAAGGTTGGCTGGGAGAATACGCTTTATAACATTAATACCGCCTTTACATAGAACCGTATACTAAAAATAATGAAAAGTGGGAAATTTAAAAAAATATTTATCCAAATTGTCAGGTATCGCTTATTTAATAAAGTAAATGTACAGTTTGTTGACTGATTAATTATATATAACAATTAATAATAAATAATCAACAGATCGTCTGAATTCTGGTCATTTATATCAACAATTTGGCGCCTTAATCAGGTTTGAAGTACATTGCTCCTTATTATGCTATTGTTAATAGCCACACTTCTTCATTATATGTAGAACCAAAGTATTATAATCGTATTCACTGCGACAAAACTATGGAGAGGGTAAAATGGTTCTCAATTTAGGGACCAGTCTCATTATTAAAAATTACAACAGTTGTTAAAGTTTTGTTAAGTTGTTAAAACAGTTGTTAACAGTTGTTGTTGACAAACTGTTAATAGTTTATAAATAAATCAATCAAAAACATGTTAGAAGTGCCACGCTATATTTTTGATATTATGCTTTAGGTACAGCATATTATGCTCTAAAGGTGTGTTTTGATGAAGGCCAATCTTAGTCCTTTAGCACCACAAACCTTAATGGGCTCCATCAGGTTTAATCCAAAATCGATTCAATGCATTGGAAACCACGGTTGATGTTGACGAAATAACCGACAACTTAGCGAAAGGGATCGGAGAAGTGGGCAGTAAACATTTTAACGCGTGGCGTAAAGGCAAGGAGTTTAAACTGTCAAGCGAGACTCTGGATCTCATGGGGCAAAGGCGAGAGCAAAGGGCATACGCTGACCACATCGTTAGATCGACAACTTAAAAGTCCGAAGGCTGATACGCAGTGACCTTAGATCAAGTCACGGTGCTCCAAAGGCTCGAAGGTGCTCGCTCAGCGTGGATGCAGTCATTTGACGACGTTTAAAAATGATAGTGGCCAAACTGTCTCTTCCTGGCCGAGACTAAGAAGTATCACTCGAAACTTCGCTGCACACTCATCTGCGCCTACAGTCCACGAGATGAACGATAGCCGTGCTAAGTTGCTCGGTCACTATACCGACGATATCACGGGCTCCAATGTTGGTGAGAGGATTCAATGTAATAGCTAATGCTCACGGACAGCTTAAAAACGGTAAAGCCACCGGTGTAAACGGTATAATAACACAGCTTTTGAAAGCCGGAGGAGCTCTCGTTTTACGAGAGATATAACACCTCTTCAATGCCTTCTTACACTGTGGCATAACACAGGAGGCTTATTGAAGCACTATAGACCTATTTCTCTTCTTAATGACATTTATAAGCTGTTCTCGAGTGTAACTACGAATCGTTTCGCCCGGAGGTTAGATAAGATCCAACCGGAGCAAGTTGGTTTTCGAAAAGGCTACAGCACCGTGGACTACATTCACACACTGCGGTACGTTATACAGAGGACCGAAGAGTATAATCATCCGTTATCCGTATAATAAGCAATTTGTGAACTACGGAAAAGTCTTCCACTCTATCTGTACAACACTGCGAGCACGACAGTCCGAATTCAAGACCAACAGACTAATCCGACACAGCTGCGTCGACCAAGGTTTAGCATACATTGGTGTCTTCCTGGATCCCGCGATGCCACATGGGTCATAAAATTGTCCCGTGCAACAATTTTTAGATGATTTTCTCATTTGAAACAAGAAAAATTCTCCTTGAAAGAGGATGAGAGAAGTGGCTGTTCTGTGACTTCTGTAACGAATTAAAATATCGAAGCGGTAAAGAAAACGTTGCACGAAGACCCAAAAATATCTACAAACAGATAGACAGACTTAAGAGACTTAAAGATCTCATCGTCGGTCATTCATGAAATGTTTCTCCAACACCTTCACGTCGAGAAGCTTTGTTCGCGTTGGGATCCTCGTTAGGTGCAGGTAAAATTCGAAAATGTAGAGGTACGGAATATATTTAACACTATCTGTACCTGCGATTTCATATGCGTGGAATTTTAGTTTGATTTATAAAACTTTGTATACAGCATCTTTTCTTCCCGTCTGCCCATTTCGATGAAACAAAGCCTATTCGAAGCGCTAAGCTAAGCTTAATTAACCTGTGGAAACCCCCATGAAAATCTGTTCAGTAGTTTTGGAGATTAGCGTACGTACCTAATTTAGTACCTAATACTAATTGTAAATAGACACAAAATTAAAACATTGTTGTATCGATTTAGTGTGTAGGTATTGGCGTCAATATTTGTCGAGTGGAATTTACCTAAGGCCAATTAGAAGTGGTAAAAATTTGTTATTGTTTAGTTGGAGCGGTATGTTGACGATTTGATTACACCCTCGCTGAAAGTGCAGGTTCGGGGGCAGGGGTGTAACAAGTGTCCACATGTCTCGAGCGCTCCCGTTCGACGCCCATTCTCGTCCCATTCATTCACTTGCTTACCGTTTCACTGCGGGACCGGTCGTTGTGGCGCGCGGCTGGTTTGACAGCTGCACTTTGGCGCGCTTTCCTTTCGCGCGTGGTTCGAATTTTAAAATTTAAAAAACAATGATCGGGACTAATTAAGTAATCAGTTTTTTAATAAATAAAAATGGGCGAGCAAACGTTTAATATTCCGGATGACAATTTAGAACAGCATATAGTTACGTTGTTTGAAAAATTAGAGTGTTTACGTAAAGATGCGAGTGGAAATAGTGACGCGGGACTTGCAGGCAGAGTTCCCGCTAGATTGGAATTGAGGACTCTGTCATTATGGAAGGCAGTGTTGGCTGAATGTGCGGCATCGTTCCTCTATGTTTTTATTGTGTGCGGAGCGGCAGGCGGAGCGGGAGTCGGTGCGTCCGCCTCAGCTGTCCTCCTGTCTACGGCACTCGCTTCCGGTTGTGCCATTACCACCCTCACATTATGCTTCGCAAATATTTCTGGTGAGAACTTATTTCGAAGGATTTTATTTTACGAGTTTTTTTTGTATGTGGGTAATTTTTCGCTGTAAGAGTAATAATTAATAATACTACACAATGGGGATTCGTTATCCTTATCAGTGTTGGGTTATAAAACAGGCAAAGTAGCTACCACTGTAGGTATATAAATTGTATCCAAATCAAGTCTCAAGCTTATATTTTAAAAACTCTTATATTTGTTAACTTGTTTGTTATCTTTCTAATGTCACTCAGAGTTAATTGACATTTTTAATAAGGGTTTGTTATTTCCTTCTTTAAACATATGAGAAGGTTTATTACAGTTTATAAAAACCAACCAACATTCTTTATAATATTTCTCTAAGGATTCCACAGCATACCTGCTCAGAACCCGCTCATTTGAGAAGAAAACATCTACCTATGTCACTACGCTTCTCTAACATTACCATAAATTACCGTAAATACCGTACAATTTACGGTAGACTATTGGATATTTTTTCTGCATAGAGCATGCCCTAAATGCATAAATAAGATAAGATAATTATTTAGATTTCTACGGCTAAATGTATCAATCAATGCAGAGAATATAATTATCTTATAATAAAAACAATAACGAAAGCTTTAACAATTTACGGTAATAAACTCTTGCTCCTTTGATTTTAATTATCTTATAAAACACAAAAGACTCGCGTGGGAACGAGAAATTAACTTTAAAATAGTCTCAGCATTCTGGTTTCCTTTGCTTTCGCGTCAAACTGTGCATGTGTGCACATTGCATGCAGATGAAAAAAAGAACAAATCCGACATACCACGTGTGCACTACTTGCTTGGTTTTTTTTTTAATTGCGATGCGTGGCGACTACTGTTCCATCTGCTCCTCTTCTTAGCTCTCGGCAAAGATTTAAATCTTTGTCGCTCAGATACCCAACTGAGTTCTTGAGAGTATCTTACTATATACCTTTAATAATCATATGTCAGTACATCATGAATGACTATATTCATTATAGAACCCTTAAGATGTGTAATATGATTTCAAATTTCGTACTAAAAATTACTATCATACTGTGATGTATTATATCGTTAAAAAAGGAAATCGTGATAAGTATATGCTAACAAGCAAATTAAGAACAGATTCCTAGATATGCTCCGTGATCTGTGGTCCCATAGAAGGAGCAAAATATTGACTTTCATTTATTTATTAATAACTAGCTGTTGCCCGCGACTTCGTTCGCGTGGTCTTCAAGTACTAATTCAAAAACCTTCGCGGGCGTGCGCACAACAACATACCGAAGCTTCATCGCAATCGGATGAATGGTATAGGAACGCATACGGGACAAACAGAAACATTCATTTTTATATATATATATATAGATTAGTGTAATCTCATCTTGGAATTTGAAAAATGAGGGTGATTTTTAAATTTCCGAGATAAAATTATGGGATAAAAACGACGACAATATCGTGAATAAGATTACAATTCAACAGCTACTGATCTAAATGAATAAAATAATTAATTAAATAAAAGCAACAATTTAAGTGATGGCGTAACA
The DNA here is from genome assembly GCA_914767545.1 of Sesia apiformis. NCBI lineage: Eukaryota > Metazoa > Arthropoda > Insecta > Lepidoptera > Sesiidae > Sesia > Sesia apiformis. The sequence continues at coordinate 20,106,718 of OU611948.1, read as the reverse complement.
ATATCGGTTATAGAGCTGATTATAATACAACTAATAATGCTTAATTCTAATGTTAATATATTACAGATACTCGTATCAGAACCAGAAAGTTTTCTTGTCACAAAACTGATTTTTGGCTACTATTGTTGACCAATGTCACCGACGACGAACGTATCAAACAATCACAAAGCTAATTGCATCGAAACATCTATACATATTTGCGAAAAAAGTGAATCTCACTAAATTAATTGGGAGAATACCAATGGTATTCTCCCAATTAATATTCAGTGGTGCTAGTGGAGAATGCTTGCAGTGACAGGTTACGCCGCGGGCCTGTCGTAGCAATCACGAGGCGGTTTTTGGACTTTAAAGCAGCATGCAAATTTAGTAAATCAATACAGGTTAACAATAATAAAATATATGTGTCGTAGCCACTTACTGTAATTTAGTATTTCATGAAAAGTCTAGAAAGACACATTTCATGAAGTGCAGTCAGACGATCTACGCATTTACAAGTGCCCTATAGTTGGCTAACTACTAAACTATAGCTACTCGTAGTGTGTCTCACTTTATAATTTAGGAATTTATACTCATATATAGTATATATAGTACTTTATATATAGTTTATCAATTTATATATAGTCATTTATACTCATTCGATGGCGGTCGGTGTATGAGTTACCGCCTCGTAACGTGCAGATGTTCACAATTATCCTTTTTTAACGAGGGTCGGCGGCTGCGAGGGAAAGTCTGCCTTTTTTCAACACGTCAACTAGTTTTTGTAAAAATATGCTTGAAGAATTTGGGTGGATAGGTTATATCACTTGTTAGAACAGAATCCTTATTAAATGTGTTACACTAATTACAACTGCATTTTCATTTTATTTTTCTATTTACATCTGACATTTATAGAGAAAGATGTACCTACTTAAAAACAAGTTGATATTTTAAACTATGTAAAATATTTCAGATTTAGATAGGTATTCCTTTTTTTTTCAAGTCCTAATATTGCCATGTTCTAATAATAGTTTATGATGTAACCGATTTAGTATATTATAACAAGGCTAATAAAACCAATTGAAGAGATTGCGGCAGAAACTTAGAATGTTCACAAGCTAATTTAGTCCTGCTTGAATTTATTCAGATAAAATCACGTTACATACTGATGTAATTTTTGAACGAAGCTGAACATTCCATAGTTATGCACGGGCGCATACGAAAAGTGCACTTATCTTTTATTGATCTGCAAATACGATGTCGCAGATGGAATTGGGTGGGACATTACCTACTTTGCACAGGGACCATAATCACATTGCATTATGAGCTTTGGATATTCCACAAGCTTTGTATATTCCACGCAAGCGTAAACGACCTAAGAAAACCTAGAAATCTACATGGATATTGGAGGCGCAGGAAACTGGTCTTACCCGTAAAGCGCACAGGCACCGATAGAAAGAAATAGCGAAACATTAGTGTCTGCCACCTGTCCCGATGGGGGAGGGGGATGGGGGGGGGGACTTAGAAAGTCTATAAATGTATTCAAAATATACGAAATCACTCCCAATAAAATACATGTTCATCATATTAACAAATAACAAAAAAAAAAACTAATCCTGGACCCTAAATAATTTGTTTATAAATCGTAAGTAAACTTAATAAAAGTTTGTTTTTGTTTCCCAGTAGAGCATAAATAATTTACCATTAACTGGAATATTACTCTCCAATACGACACGTGTCGCGCCCTTCACCCTTTGTCCCCTCGTTATAACTTTATAGCCGCCATCACTTTATAGCGGGAACAATGACATTTTAAATTATATCATATTACAATGACACCGAGATGCATGCTCCAGCCTCTGCTACAACACAATCGACGGCTAATTCTCAGCTGGACATAATCACGTATAGTGCTCGAGAGGCGTGTAAATTTTTAGATTGTATTCCGCCGCCCTAATTCTCACTAATGGACGTATTTCGACCTATATAGTCTGTCTGAACCAATGCATATTAATGTGGGTTTGTAATTAGTACTGTCTCATTGCGGATCTTTCACACGAGTATTTATGGCAAAACAAACTCTACATTCAAATATTGATGTTGCCTATAACCTTCCGCAGGAACAAGTTTTCCTTTATAGATAATAATTAATCGATGTGTACTCAATCGGCTTGGTGAACTATCTAGCGGGCAACAGTACAGACGCAGGTCCAGTAGATTTATCGTAATTAATTTTCGGGCACTATTTCCTTACGATCATTTCCTTCGTCACCAAGCTTGTAATTGAACAACCATGCCATACCATCAGTCTATGTCTCTCCACTACTGGATCTCTCCTCTCCCAAGGACCGCCACCACTCATAGTCTTCCGCTCTTCTCATCCAGCCACACTGGCGGCTGTCTTCAACTCGTCAGTGTACCTGGCCGAAGGGTGTCCCACGTTACGTTTCCTCCACCTATGTTTACATGATCTTCATTCCAGGATTCATTTCCCACATCGGTTATCGTAAACATACTTGTAAAGCATTTAGGTATTTATACGTTTTGTGCTTCGTAAACAAGTTATTATGTTTAATATTAACTTAGATTCGTTGCTACAACTGAAAAACTGGTTTCTACAATGCTGTTTACGCGGTTAGGATCATCTATAGGTCCCGATGAAAACAACTCAGTTACGACTATAGATTCTAATTGATGTGAAATACTTGTGTGTGAAGGAGTTAGGGGAACTTCACAGTTGATTGTAAACATTTTCACAAACATATACATTGTGAAAGTGTCCATGGGCGGTGGTAACATTTACCATCACGGGGGACCGCTTGCTCGTCCGCCCTCTTCTCTATAAAAAAAAAAATATATATACTCTGCTGATCATTTACTAAAAGGATTTATGAGTAAAATGCAATGCCAAAGCTTGTAAATGGAATTAAAAATCAACCGCTACGAATTCTTCTTCTCTAATGTTTGACATACATTTTAATTAAGCATCAACCATTTATTTTCATTTTCTGTTCTCTTTTAGCTTTTGTTATAAAAGGACACTTTTTCATTGCCCGAGCAGGAAACGAATGTTCTATAAAAACAAATAGGTAGTCGAATATACGAAGATTTCAACCACACGTCATGAGTTTAAAGAGCCATGAATATTTTGTTGGGGTTACATTATGAGGTCAGACATGTATTCTACTCGTAGTTTCCAAATCAGCCCATAACTTTTGACTCTTTTTGCGTGAGCGCCCATATATTTTGGTCCATGTTCGAAGTATACTGGTATATATTAAGTATATACCATATATTACTGGTATATATATTAAGTGCACTCAGCGACTGTGGGATTGTAGCGTACACTCTCCCCTTCCATCGGATTTAGCCAATAGCTAGGTAAGCTGTGTTTTCAATACTTACCATACTTCATACTTACCATACTTTTTATATTTGAAATACATATCCTTTTGATTTTCGAAAAATGTCCTAAAAATAAACGTTGAAAAGAAAAACATACATTCAATAGATCTTTTTCTATATCCGCACTTACCCAACGTAAACAACGGCAGAGCCGCTGACGGCCAATTGCATGCGGACTTGGTCTGAAGAATATTAAATCTGGAGCTACCACGCAGTCTTCGGCTCTTGTCATCCCGCCACTACCGGCGACTTTCTTGCAAGTCATCAGTCATCCTGACCGGATGGCGATCCGTCACCATTTGAGCACGTGTCTCCCTCATTAGTCATTGGTCCTGCGACATATATGCTCACTGCTACATCAGTTTGCTGATTTCTTGAGCTCTAACGGCAACTTTAAGTCGATTTTTTTCGTATCGGATTTTGTCCAACAAAGACACTCCAATCTGTCCATCGCTCGAAGACTTTTGTCTTCAAACATTATGGTATGGCTACAATATATGAAGAAAAAACTTTTTTTATTAAGCTTTTCTATTCATATTAGCTAGTTTATTCCCGTCACGATATCGACATTCAGGTAGCGAATACTAAAGTAGGCTGTGAACAGAATAGATGGAATTTATTTCACAGCCGTTTGCCATTCCGATCGCTCCTCACCCTTCATTATAGCTACCAGCTACCTGATTTTACAAAAAAGTCCGTAACGCATACGGAAATAAAAATATCGCTTGAACCTTTTGGTTTTGTTAAGGTTACGAGAATGTTTCGACATTTATAACATGTTGCTCGTTGATCTGGCAACTGTGATAACATCTGTCTGTTTATCTGTTTGTTCGCGCTAAGTTCAAGATTTACTCATACAATTTTGTGGAGGGTTATGTTTCTTAATATTATATATTTTAGTGTGATTTTTATCAAAATCGGCCCAGTTTATAAAATACAAAGCGATATGTATCTAATACAGGTTGATTGATTGTACATAAAAGTGGGCGAAAGCGGTGTGAATAGAAAATCACTAAGTAGTACCTACTTATAATTCGATAACCTGTATATCGAGTGCTGAACACTCGATACCGCACAATCCATTATGCGGTATTTGACAAAGACTAGCTCAAGATTATTACAATATAAACATAAAATATATCCTTCTATATTTATAATCCCTATATACCTGCAACTAGCTATTGGTCGCGACTTCGTCGGCATTCCAGCAATAACACATAGGTATGTCAAATTTGACAATGGTTCATTAGTTTGTTGCACAGTTGTTAGGTAATAAATAAGAAAGTAAAGATATAGGTACTCGTAAATAGTATCATAGCACACTTTTATATGAGCTTCTTTATGCCAGAGTTTAATAAAAACGAATCCATTTTTAGGTTAAACAATGTTATGTTTGCAACGAACTGCAGGCGTTATAAACTCTTGTAATACTCGTAGGTACATACCTACATAGTCAGCAGTAGCCAATACGCAATCGACATACAATATCCGTACTTAGAAAAATATGTGCGTATAAAAATACAAGCGATGAGACTGCTTCTAAATTGTAACAACTACTTGTTGTCGTTGAAAAAAAACAAGTTCAGATTGACACATTGTCTTTCACGAGTACAATATAATGAAACCCAAGAACAAAATCTTCAGCCATTTTATTCTGTAAAAGTTTTCCGAAACCACACATATTTAAATTGCACTATACTTTATGCTAAAAGTATTTTTTTTATACAAAGAAGTTGGCAGATGAGCAAATAGTCACTTGATGGTAAATGGATACTGTTGCTCATGGACATCCGGCATAATACCATGCCAACATCAGTCCAGAATGACAAACGTTGGTGCACCTACGGACGTGGTTCGAATTGGTACTTTCAACGCTACGGTTCCCGGTACATATGGTCTAGTCTACTCCCATCGGTTATCCATCCACTCCATAAGCTCCATAATAGTAGTTTAATGGCATTTAGAAATCAACCAGTATTACGAGTAGATTAGTAGAAGTTTGTCTGTTAATAGTTTTCTGTTGAGCGTCTCCTGAAAATGAGCTGAATTTGTTATCAGGTCCATTTAGTATTTGGTAGGATAGTCACGTCTAGCCTCGCCACTTTCTAAGATGGGAAGAAATACTCGAATCTTATTAAGTATAAATGCGAAACTTGTTTTTTTTGACCTAATAAGACTGTAGCGGATACGATAGTAGTTATAACCCCTATATAATTTCTTAATTCTCCCAATTCCCTTTGGGGGGATGGCGTGGAACCGGAATAGTGTAATGGAATGGAAAGCCTTTGAGAAAGGAGTAATTCTCGGGTGCACTCAGCGACTGTGGGATTGCAGCGTACACTGTCCCCTTCCATAGGATTTAGCCAATAGCTAGGTAAGCTATAGGTGTCCATGGGCGGCGGTAACACTTACCATCACGTGAGACCGCTTGCTCGTCCGCCCTCTTCTCTATAAAAAAAAAAAGCTGTGTTTTCAATCATTCTCCTATCCACTATTTAAGCGGAGCTTCACTTTCTTATAGGTTCACAGATGGGTCAAAAATAGGAAATGACGTGGGATATGGAATACATGGAGGACGACCCAAGTTGCTTTAAATGGCAATCTTGAAAAATTCGCTTCCAACTTCAAAAGGGAGATTTACTCCAATATTTACATGTGCGTAATTAAATCTGCAATATATCCACGTCAACAAAGATATTTATATCAAATCTGGTGGCAAATCTCTCACAGTACCATACTTGATTCGAACATATTTCACTCGATATTAGATAAGAATTGATTAGCTAACCTCAATGCCCTGGCTGAAAAGAAAATGGCGATATAACTTTTTAAACTTTTGCGTTTTGTACTCACTTTATATTGTAAATCGGATCTGAACGCGTATATTAAAGGCTTCGGGGCGGGTTACACCAACCGTGGTCACGAATTGACTGAAGAGGCTAGAAGTCCAGGATGGGAGCTGCGAGCAGTTTTATCAACTATGTACTCACATTTGATTTTCACATTCGGAAAAGCTACGACACACTACACTAATTATTCCCACAGACTATTCGACTATAAATCTCAAGGTTTAAATTAGTTAATCACTGAATTCCACGTCGCCGACAGCTTATATCCATTTTCCCGATTGAAATTTTTATATTTCTTAATTTCAATCGCTTCACGTACAATCCTGGGATAATAGTAAAGTTCAATGGAAAGGATTTTTGGAGTGCAGAGTTCTCTCCAGTGATATTGATATTAAGATTGATAGGTGATATTGAGATGGATTCCTGGCCACTCAGGCTTCGTCAGAATTGAGATTGACGACGAACTTGCAAGGGCTGGAACATTAAAGCAGCAGATTGAACCAGAACCTTTCTGCGGCATATCAAAGCGCCAGGCCCTTGAGCTGGCGCATGAGTCTAAGATTCACTGGACGAACACGCCAGGAAACAAACACCCTAAAACCTTGATACAGGGATACAGACGTAAATTATTCTGTGGGATACTCATTTTAAGCAGGAACAACGTTTACATTGTCATTAGCGCCTTTATGGGGCACTGCACTCTGAACAAACATAATTATGTTCAATTTAGGAATAAAGACTTCCAAAACCTGCAGATTCTAGTCCGAGCAGGATAAAACGCCAATGCACCTGCTTTGTGAATGTGGTGGCCCTTTAATATACGTTTTGTTAAAATTGTTAATAAACCAGGATGTATAGTCCCTATTTCCCAATACAGTAATAGCTTTGCGCACGCATGTGTGTGTGTGTCCCATTTCGAACTGCACAGGAGAGCGTAGTTTTTCCTGTTCAAAAAGTGTCAAAAACTATCTAAGAGCTAATACTGCGTAGGATAGGTTAATAAACGCTTTAGCTTTTAGTGAACATAGAAAGCGACTTTTTAAATACGATTGAATATGAGGACATTATAACTTCATTTGCCATGAAAAAACCAAGATCAAGGGTTCTAATTGAAAATAATGTTTTTTGTACCACCCATATGTGAAAGTGATTTGGCTATATTTATTATTTGAAGATTTGGTTTGGTCAAAGGAAAAGGACAAACGAAGGGTTTATTATTTTAAATTTCCATCCTCAATATGATGATCCTTTAAATTTAACTAGGTCTGTAGCTGTTTTTACTGACGTACAGGTGCCCACGTGAATCCGGCGGTATCAGCAGCGTTGTGCGTGCGACGACGCGTGTCTCTGCTGCGCGCTGCGCTGTACGTCGCTGCGCAATGCGGTGGCGCCATTGCAGGCGCAGCTGCAATTTACGGGTGAGTACATAAAACTAATATACTTTATACACACTATTTTAGCAGTAAATCACATAAAAGTTTAAAATCACAGGTTCATAAATGTACTCGTATGTTGTTTAAAATTGGTCGTAACTTCGTCTATATATACTTCGTCAGGGTTCGTCGTAACCCCTATTACTAGTCTCGTATACGTACTGCCTTGTGGTACTCTTCCACGGCACTTTTGGCCTTATTATAAATCAGAGCAAATTACAACCCTAGTGCCGCTAGTCGACCACCAATCCGCACTGAGTCCGTGTGTTGGAATTACGGCTCGAAATCCCCTAGTGATTTACTAGTGGAGGCTCGTGATCTGCAGTTAGACTTTTAAGAAGTAAAAAAACTATTTAATCAACAGTTTTATCTATATCTATTCAAGATTATATTAAGCTCAGCTGGATTCAGCGTAAAATATTACACGAAGGTTTGACACGAAAGGAATCTTTAAAGTAGATAATTTATATAAATATAAGTAAATTTTCCATAATATCCACAGGGTAACTCAGTGAATCTCTATTATACCTGATTTTGGGGAAAATTCAGTGTATTATGTAAATGTGAATGTAAATTCGAGGCTGGTGCAATAAACCATCCGCTTGTGTTCAGACGATATAAATGATCATATCTTCCTACAGTAATATGATGATTTTTTTGGATTTTCTCTTAATTCTGTCACCGATTTCTTTGGTGGATCTCCGCAACATTGTATCAAAAATAGAATATTAAAAGTTTAGAAAATTTCATTTCTACTTCATTAAATCATTACCCAAGTAAACACGACGGACTTCACACCTGCGATTGACTACATATACACCTACGTATACACAACACACTACATATTGCTCAAACAACACATATGACGACATACATACCACACGGGTTTTTAAGTATAATTTTAATTAATTGGCTTTGAACTAAATAACATTGTTAAATTACTCACTGTATAACTTGCAGCCGTGAACTTTGAATAAATGAATAAAAGTAAAAAAATAATGTTATAGATATATGTACTTATAATTCGTGGTTTAGGTAAGTGTCACGCTGTTTGAAAATTGAAAATTGAGTGAACCCCATTAAACTCGTTGTTTTTAAAACCTCTAGTTTTCAAACTTCTAATTAAAGATATGAATATTTTAATTTCGTGTTTGAAATATTTATGACTTGTTAAAACTTTGGTGATTTTGTCTCAGCTTAGTAGTCTGTATAAGAAAGATTTACGTTCATTACCTTCATTATCTTAATTTGTTATTCAATTGTTTCGTACAATTTTTCATAATTTTTATTAGAATTTTGTAATAACAATAATTTAGAAAATAATTTAAAAACCGCTTAAGTTCCTCTTGGAATTCCTCTGTATTTAAATTTTCAAGAGTTTTTAATCCAATTAACCTGAATCGTGAAACATTATCTATATAGTGGCGGCTCACCAATTTCGTTCGACCAATCGATCTCATATCGACGGTTTGACCATTTTTCGTGAATATCGTTGTACATTCAAGTCATTTACATTCAAATCACTTAAAAACTGCAGTTCCCTAAGTACTTACGTACTTACGTACTTACACATATACGTTAAAACAGTATTTCTTTGAATTAAACTATTTCGTAAAAATCCTTTATTTTGTTACTAGCGTGTAACGCAATTTCTTAATAATTGGATACTGTTTAGTTTTAGGAGACCATGTCTCTATGAAGGATTTGAAGACTATTGAAGGATTTTACATGTAGAAATATTCATCCAAATATTATTATCAAAATTAAACAGAACCATTTAACTATGTGTAAATATGTCTATCAATGTGTACATAACTATCGAAGCCTGTCCAAATAGAGGTGACATATTTGCTCATGAGACGTGGGAGATACGAGTATATTAGTATCGTCTTCACGTATGGTATTGATATTTATGTTATACGTCGAAGGAAAGTAATTGAATTTCTGACGTCTTAAGAGATATTATTGTAAAATTTATAAATGCCATAAAAACTCAATTATGAGGAGTACAGGCTCTATTTTTATATGGTTTATAATCTTGATATATTTTCGACTTTCATTCGTGAGGCTGTAAGTTCAAATTCTCGCTCCATACCACTAGCTCAGCGGCGAAGGAAAACATCGCGAGGAAACCCGCGTGCTCGAGAATTAACAAAAAATCTGAAGCATGTGTATCCAGTTCACTAATTTGCACTGGACGAGCTTGGTGGATTACGGCCCGAAACCACCTAGTAATTTATTAGGGGCATGTGTCCTGTAGTGGGACACTATAGGCTGATATCGATAATGTTGAAAAGGTGCGTCTTTCTTTTAACGTTAGCTTTCATCCGTACGAATCTCATAGACTCAAATGTGTGTTTAGGATGAGGATGTCACATCTATAGTATCGATCTCACTTTCCACTTTAGAATAAGAACTCACCTAATATTTAAACTTGGTAGCGGTTATATGTACGATTTAAGACCCAAGCGTAGCACGTCAGATACGAAAACACCTTACTACAAATAGTTCTTGTGAACAGTCATGTTGCACTGGAATGACAACGAAGACAGATTGTTTTTCTTTTTACAAAAACGTTTGCATGCTCTTTTTACGTGTTTTTGACTTTGTACAGTATCTAGGTACTTTGTTTATGCTCGTAGCACTTAGCGAAGCTTAGTTTAGAAAATTAAGCAAAGAAACAGTTTTTAATGTATGCTATGTTGCGCATAATATAACTAAAATATATCCCTCCTCGAGTTCCGCAGTCGGGTTAAAACACGCGATGAACATGCAAATTGTAATGCAAACAAAAGAAAAAAAAACTTAAAAAGAAACGTTATCTACTAGACAAGAATATGTTATGTATTTAATCTACTGTTGAGTCTATAGACACTGTCAATTGAATTAAACATAGCAGGTGTTTCAGGTGTCCATGGGCGACGGTAACACTTACCATCACGTGAAACCGCTTGCTCGTCCGCCCTCTTCTCTATAAAAAAAAAAAAAGCTACTTAATTAAAGTAACAGTATTAAATACCCACTACTTATATCTATCGCTCTGTGTACATCTCTAAATACATAGAAAACTAAAAAAGCCCATAACTCGAAAACCGTGAGACTTATTTTTATTCTGGACCATCATAAACTGGCCTATCCTCTGTTCCCGGTTTGACGTTGAGTTTGGGGACAACCTGTATATAAAATATTTTTTAATAATTTAACAGATTTACTGTCGGTTACTGTCAGTTTAATAATGTTAAAATAGTTATTCAAAATATATATTATTAAATATATATATATTGTTAAATATATATATATTGTTAAATATATATATATTATTCTGTTTATATAAATTATTCTGTTTATATAAATTACTAAATTACATAATAAAAATAATACAGCTGAAAAATAATATTCTTGAAGAAGCTCGCCGGTGATGTTAGGATGAGAAGAGCCGTTTGATTATGGCGAGGTCTGGGAGAGGCCTATATCCGGCAGTGGAGAGAGGCAGTGGATGCTGATGGTATGGGTATACCTATTGTATGTCTTCTCAGATTCTTATATATAACGTTACGCCACCCACAATACTTCCACGGTAACAATATTACTGCACATTTCGTTCTTAAACATATCTCATATGACGTATATTGTGTATCAACAAAGGTTTTTTTTTTATATAAAAGTGTTTCTTCAATTGTTGCATCCTGGAATGTCGCATCGGTGAACTTTTTACCTGCGTCGATTTCTTACGCTACAATGGTTTTTGTATTGAAAAAATTACGGAATGCCAAAGGTTGAAGAATGCTTTTAAAATTGAAAGGCATCGTTAGAATATAAGTTCTTGCAATTGTCGAGCGCGCGTCTATCGTGATTGTGAATAAACGTTCTTAAACGCGAAGTGTAACTTTCGCGACAATGTATTTAAAAATATATTACGAAGGGATATAAGGTCTCTTTTTACGCATATTTAACCGATTTAAATAAAATTTGCCATAAACATAGTTTGGATGTATATCTCAGATGAAGTTGGCAGGTGGGCCAATTCGGTTCAGTAGCTCCATAACTATGGAGAGGGTGTACCTAAACTTTTCACCAATTCTCAAAAAATAAAACTTTGCACAAATATGTTATGATATGTTATTGGATAGGGCTCATCAAGTTCAACAATTATGTTTTTCTAAACATTTCGAAATTATCTAAATCTACATTTACGACTTGCAATTGCTAACAGCTATTTGTGTGACCAAGATGTTAGTGTCGATACTCAGTCATACATTCCGTTCAAAACAGGGTTGTCTTGTTTACGAGTACTTAAGCATAGACAAATAGTGCGCATATTAAAAACAAGGAACTGACTGATCTGATCTTGTTCTATTGTACAAGGAACTGACTGAGGAATCTTGTTCCTTCCGTGTAAAAGCAAAATGTAGCTTGGTAGCTAATCCGTCTTCATGTCTTCTGGATGGGTGGCACTTTCACCGGAGCTTTAGTTAGAAGTTTGTAAAGTGTGCGTCATTTGTTATTTAGTTAACAAGTTGCGAGTCGCTCCGTTTATAAAGTTTAACTGCTTTCGAAATTGCTAACAAACTTTTCCTGTTACTGAAATTATAATCATTCCAAGAAAAACTTGTCAAAAACTGAGGCTTTATTTTTTAGCGTTTGCCATCAGTGTCTTTTGCATTTTATTCATCTTATATAAAACGGGTTTTGAAAAAACTACTCACAGCTCTCGACATGGATTACACATCTCACTTAAAGCCAATACGTGAACATGGTTGATATAAAGATCATAATGCTAATTAACACAGATTATAAATTATAACATCGAGTAAAATAAAACTTTTCTGCCTAATGATATGTATACAGGGCGAACTTAATGCTATAAGACACATACAACCACCAGATTATACGGTAAAAGGATATTTTAAATAAAAAATGATCTTTTATAAATAATCTTCACGAGCAATAACAAACCAAAAGAAAAAAATATATTTCCGTATTATTTTAAACAAGCGACGTACAAACTGATTCCAAAAATATTTCATTAACGAAGGGTGATCATGGCGTTTCTATAAGTTTAAAGAATTTGATAGACCTAGGGACACTGCACAGTGCAGTGAACCTTCGGCAGATGTTGTCTGCATTGTACACGTGCATCGGCACTTGCACACGTGTATCCACAAACACAACTGCATTCTAAAAATAACATTCTATAAACCGTATGTTATTAGCATAAGGATTACTTTGCTATGTTACGAGAAAATGTTTAACTCAATTCCTTGGAGGAAGTTGTTGATCTTTTTTATTTTGTAATAATGAGATACGATAAGTTTACATATGTGTAATAAATAGGACCAAAATTCGTTTTGTAAATTGTTAAGCACGCTCCATGTAATGAGTACGCAGCAAAGTACATAAAGTATATTTTTAAGTCGTAAAAACGTGGGGATATTCATATTTAACCTGTATAGACTTTTATTTTTATATAATTTTAGTCCACATTCAACCCCAAATAAATATACAGTCGAAAACAAAAATGTTAGATACGAATCTACCATCAGCTTATGATCTCTCCACTGCTGGATATAGGCCTCCCCAGGGCTCGCCAGCACATACGACAGCACAGGCTCTACTCGTTCAACCACCATCAAGCCAGAGGGCATCCCACACTGCGCTTCCCGGTGCGTGGCCTCCATTCGAGGACTCGTCTATCCCAACGGTTATGGGTCCAGCGGCAAATATGACCTGTCCATTGCCACTTCAACATGCCGATTCTACGAGCTATGTCGGCGACTTTCGTTCTTTAGCGAATGTTTTCGTTACGGATCCTATCCCACAAAGAAAGTACGAGCATATAAGCGAGCATGTGATATAAGCGACGAGAAGAGCCAACGCATTTTCCCAAATGCTACCCAGCCAAGTTGAATGCGTCTATCGGCCTCCATGCTGAAGTAGAACTTGCCTAGCTGGATTGTTTGCCTAAGGTAGACATAATGGTCAAAAACTTCGAGTGCCACGCTTTCGACGTCTATCAGTCCCGGAAGAACATGATCATTGAACATGATTTTTGTTTTGTCTAAGTTCATTCCGAGACCGACGCGTCGTGATGTTGCGTTAAGGTCGTTTAGCATACAGCTTAAATCTTCCAGCGATTCTTCCAGGATGACTATGTCATCGGCGAAACGAAGATGCGAGGTGTACTTACCATTCACATTGATTCTACGTCCTGTCCGGTCCAGCATCCTAAATGCATCTTCTAGCGCGTTTGTGAACAGTTTCGGAGATATTAAATCTCCTGGTGTCACTTTTCGATGCAGTTGGATTAGTTTGGTCTTCTGGTCGGCACTGGAAATTACTGCTAACGTTGACTAAATTACCTTCAACTTGGTGAAAGTAATCCGACAAGTAGGCTGTAAATACTTCAAACCACAGCGCACAGCAAAGAGTCCGTACTCCTAAGCGAGACTCTGGATCTCATGGAACTGAGGCGGGAGAGAGTTTCGCTTACTGAATCGCCAGATCGACAACTGAATAAAAAAAGTCCGGAGGCTGATACGCCGTGACCTACGTCGCTTCAATACAAAATGGATTGAGGCGACGACGGCGAGAGCGAGCTCTAGTATTTGCTAAGCCTTTTGGACGCAGTCACCTGGCGATGCTGGCGCGACAGTGGTCAAAATCTCTCTTCGAGACCACACATCTTTGCAGAAGTTGAGAAGTTTTATGACAGCCCTCGTGGGCACCTACAGCCCACGAGGAAAAGTTAACCCGCCACTACACCGACGATATCCCGGACTTCAATGTGAGTGAGATTAATATTGCCCTCGGACAACTTAAGAAGGGTAAAGCTGCCGGCCGGTGAAGACGGTATAACATTATAGATTTTGAAAGCTGGAGGAGCTCCCGTTTTAATGCAAGTAATTTCGAATTGTTTCGTCCGGAGGTTTGACCAGTTCCAGCCGTTGGAGCAAGCTGGGTTTCCAGGCCTGGGCTGTTCTGGAATCTCTACAGCGATACTAAATATTCCTGCGTTTATTATATACTCGTACTTCATTAATTTTTTGCACTCGCTCTGAATTTGTCTTTCTTGGTAATTTTTTTAAAAGTTTAAACAATCTATATTTGGAACTACTCAACGGACTTGGCCCGTAAACGACTTACTCTAGATATAGACTAATATAACCTTTTAATATAACCTTTTAAATCCCGTTTTGAAGACATTTTCTATACTTTTTTTTATTTAGCAAAAAGGCGGCAGACGAGCGTACAGTTCATCTGATGGTAAGTGGATACTGTCGTCTATAGGCATCCGCGATACATGCCAACATCAGTCCAGAATGACAAACGTTGGCACGCCCCGGTGCGCTGCCTACCTTTGCAGATTAAGGAATGGATTACTCCCAAGTAAGGGTTGGGAAAATGAGGAGGGATGGAATAGGATGGAATGGGAATGGGCTCTGGCATATCTCACTCACTACCGAAACACGTACGTACATTGGGGAAATACCATAAAGTAAGAAATGCAATACATTTCAAGGTAGTCTTCTGTGAGAGAGGGGTAACGTGGCTAGTCGAGTGTGCCCAGCGGCTGTGGGAATGCAGCGTGCACTCCCCCCCCCTATTTGTCGGATCTGAACGCGTGTAATAAAGGTATTTGTTTACCTTACTAATTCAACTCTATTTATTTGTCGACTCGTGACCACGGCTGGTGTAACCCGTGCGCCGGCGCCGAAACGTCGAGTAGGAATAAAAGGTAAACAAATACTATTTCAATTCGTATTTTAATACCCAATACCCGAAAATTTTATAAATGCAATGCTCGCTAGGTAACAATAAAAACAGCTAAAAATATCCTTGTTTTTGAATTATGATGTATATAAAGGTATTTATATGCAAACCATTTAAATAAAGTCAAACATTGTTCAATGTAATTTAACACATCATTTCCAAATTGATGAATAACTTATAATGACAGTGATCGATGAGAGTTTGGTGATTATTTTTTGCACTCGCCCTGAATTTGTCTTTTTTGGTAATTTTTTGAAAAGTTTAAACAATCTATATTTGGAACTACTAAACGGATTTGGCCCATATACGACTTACTCTAGATATAGACCTAAACTCACAGACATACTACTTTGATATAACCTTTTAAACTTTCGCGTTGTGTAGACATTTTTTATACTTTATTTTTATATAAATAAAAGACAGTGATCGATGAGAGTTTGGTGATTGTTTTGCCGAAAATCGTAATTTCTTCTGTATACTCCATTTGGATATGTACTTAGGTACTTGTCAGTTTATTATCACTACTATAAATAAGTATAAAATCTTGTTACGTCCAGCTGTTCTAGAATTTTGATAGTGTTAACTAAAACTTTTAAAAATTAAATTTAATACGATGAAACAAAAGCAAAACATAAATAAAACAAATTAGTTGAATTCGAAAAGATTCGTATAAAGAATTCAAGTTTTCAGTTAGTAGAAAAATCTGGGGCTTTAGTGCCGATTATCTTGGGTTAGTACTTCTACAAATGACGGTAGTAATTGACGGTAGTAATCTACCGCAGGATCGTAATCCACCGCGAGATCTTAATGCCGATTGGTTGAGTTAATGCGGGTTTCACTTTATTGTTATTTATAACATTGTAAAAGTACAGTATGTTATGTACAAACAAGAATTATTCGATAGATACTCTTTAAATAGATTGGAAGCTGAAGATTATTTACTTTTTCTTTTCACTCTCTCTACGATATAAAGGAATGAATACAAGGTTATCTGCCTTCTGTCAAACCTACAAAGGATAATCTCTCGAAAGCATTCCACCGATATTTATATACCTTTTCGATGATGATGCTCATACAACGTTAAATACAAAACCGAAAAAAGTAATCATGAATGATTAGCCGTTTCTCACCATACGTCATGCCTTTTTGTCATCTAGGTATTTAAAAAAAAAAAGCTTTACAGAAATCAGCGAAAATTCTAAATATACTCGTATTTGAATTAAGCAATCAGACATAGATGTTTATTGTAACTGTACGCCCAAACATTACAAGGCGCGCGCGTGCTCATCTTTTCTTCACAGGCCAGTCAATAGAGTAAACTCTGTGAAAATCTTTTTGTGTTTATTTAAGTATTAAGGGAGAAAAACCGCTGAACACATTAAGAGTAATTACTTATTTTACAAATTCGGTTGCAAAATACGTTTTTTGTGAATTGATTTTTCTTCAAAATCTGACTACGCTAATCGAAAGAACGGAATTTTCAACAACCTCGAAAACCACGAAATTCATTATTTTAAAAACAATTTAATATTTCTGTTGCCATATTGAAGCCGCCATCTTTATTTTTTTAAAGAAACCCTTTTAGCGACCTCAAAAACCCCGTTAAACATAACTTTTAAAAATATAATTGCATATGTATCATTTTTTTAATTTTACGAGTATAATTTTGACTTCAGAATCGTGTTCGACATCCTCAAAACCCCCATATACAAATGTTCATGTCCCAACAATGTCCAAAACGTAAGATAACTAAGAAAAAGCTGCTGGAATCAGTTTGGTGGTGAACTACAGTTGCCCACTATAGTTTCATGCGAGCCGGTCAAACCATTGATGCAGATGTGTACTGTAACGAGATGCAGATGTGTACAGTATAGATCTGCAGACGATGTTGCAAATACTGGCAACAAAGCAGCCAAGTTTGGTCAATCGCTCATCTCCACTTCTTCTTCATGACAATGCCCTCCCTCACACTTCTCACACGACAGTTTTAAAACTTCTTGAGCTGAACCTGGAGACTTTCCCTCACCCACCATACTTACCGGGCCTTGCCCACAGATTTCCATTTCTTTCGAAATTTGTACAACTTTTTGCAATGGAAAAAATTTGATTCGGAAGTAGCTGTGATTAAGGCTTTTGAAGAATTCATTGATCTACGAGACTTTTACAGGTGTGGCATCAATCTACTACCCATGAGGTGGCGAAAGTTTATAGATAATATAGGTCAATATTTCGATTAACATAATAAATATTTTTATAACAAAAAAAAATTTTCAGCTTCTCATACAAGTCGATCATTTCATAGGTTATATTAGCACCTAATATTTGGGGCATAAGAAATATACTCCAATAGGTTTCACATTAGTTCATTAACTAAAGAAGTTATTTTAAAACCATGCATATTTTTGATCTCTATTGACTGTGGGCTATCGTGTGAACGCGCGGTTAACCAATGCTTTAAATGTACTGAAGCACCACTCTCGTTCCTGCAACGCTGTCTTGGTATGTACGGCTTTCCATATACGAGTATTACACAACACTTCGTGTACTAAAAATCCCGCTCGCCGGCATCATTTCCAGCGATTTGTTTGGGACCTTACTCGTTGAAGTAATAACAAGCTCCTCAGTTTTATAATATTTGCGGTGGGGGTCTAAACTGCAGGTAGGAGGGGGTGGGTGGGATTGTGCACAAGGGGGATGGAGTGCGTTCAACTGCATTCACAGGTGGGTGTTGCCATTTGCGGTTTAATGAAACTTTGATCGCATCTCTTAATTACGAGTATTAATAGTTAGTGCGCGTTGAGGGCGTTTTAACGCTTCGACTCCGCTTATTTACGTTTCATTAAAATTTACATGCACGTGGGTAGGAAGTACATGTGCATATAATCGTAGAACCTATGGGAAGCGCTCAGCCGCGGTTGTCGATTGACTGCTAGTAACGTTAATTGAGAACCTACATGCATGGAAGTGAGAGTGAGATAAGTGAAAAATTCTCACATGACTACGGAACACCTTTTTAATTTTTTTTTATTTGTAACCCAACGGCGATAAGTAGAATATATAAACAAAAATTGAAGTTAAAAACCAAGGCCAATACCAGATTACACTAAATTTAAATATATTGAGGTGACAGCATTATGAAAACCTTATGAAAAACAATTGATTATCCACACGATCGAGAATTAAAAAAGTCTAAGGTATGTGTAACTATCTATCGGTAATGAATCGGCGTGGTGGATTACGGTCCGAAACGTCTCTAGTGATTACTAGAGGAGGTCTGTTCCCTGCATTCGAACATTCCAAGTTGATATCGATACACAGAAGTGATGAATATTTGACGCAGGATCGATTACTGTTAGAGTAGATGAGTCCTCGAATGGAGACCTCGTTTTACAACGTGAGGAATACATACCCTCCGGTCAGATTGACGACTTAAAGTCGCTGGTAGTAAATGAGACAAGCGGATGTGTAGTGGCGGACCTTAGGAGAAGCTTATTATACCCAACACGGATGGTTACAGTTTAATTTGATTTTATCTAGCTCGAGTAGATACAGCTCTGAGCTGATATTATACCTAACCCTTTACTTGTATAACAGACTAATATTACAATCTTCGATCGTTACGCGACAAAAGCTGATGGAAATCCGGTGAACTGTGTTATCGAGTGACGACCCCGTTTGTTGGCGACAATTTCTTTTCTCGAGCTCTGAGACAGCACAATAACATTGTCATGTACTCGTATATCATGTTAAGGTGCGTCTTGACAACAAAAGCTACACTTTTAAGTACTAATATAAATATAGGATTTCTTGGTAACCGCAAATATCAACTCATCGCGTCAGCGAGGATTCAAGCTACGAGTATAGCACGTTCAATAAAACCGAGAAAGAGTCAGAATTAACTGTCAAATGGCACAAGTTCTGAACTAGCCAGAGAGGCTCCGAAGCTTACGAAGTGGTTTATGGTATTTCAGTAGGCGCTGTTTCGCACACTTATTTGGAAATTGTTTGTACCACGTCAAGTTTAAAATTGAGTTTTTTACTCGTAATAAGCTTGTTTATATATCATTATCTGATTATTATCAAAGTCATAGCGTGAGCCACATATATGAGCGTATATTGTCCCACTTATGAGCAAAGGCCTACCCCATTTCATTTATTCCCTGTATGAAATATCTGAATTATTTGTTTGACCTACATAATTCTTTTCTTCACTTCCTTGTTATATTTTTCAATATTAATTTATTATCAAAACTTTTCTTTTAAAACTAAAATACAATATCAATACAGTATCCATTCTTTAAATATAACATAGAATGTAGTGTTTTTGATAAGCAAAAGGTAATCGTAAAAATGGAAAATGGTTTTAGGAATGCTTTATATCCGCGTAGTTTAAATGAACGGGAAGTTAAAATGGTGGCAAAGCATTTAAACGAGTCTTACGCGAATGTTTACTTTATTTATTTTACTCGACGATTCGGTTGCGTTACACCAACCACGGTCACGAGCTGACTGAAGAGGCTGACTGACTGAACGACGAGAGTTGCGAGCAGTTTCATCAACTACCCGCATTTAGTTTTCATAGTCCGGAAACTAGCGGCGCACAACAATGACAACAAATAAGGTAAACATTCGCGTTAAGACCCATTTAAATAGATAAATAGATGGTGATAGTATCTGTTATCAGAGGGACTAGGTATTTGCTTCTCCACCACCTTTGTACAAGAAAGACGAAATTGTGTAATGTGTTTCAGCAACAAATACTGGTATGTATGACAAATATTATCGCAGTTCCTTCGCAATGTTTTCCTTCATCGTCCAGTTAGCGATAATTTAAAAAATCCGTACTTATGTGGAAACTCAGTGATCCGTACTTAAGTGGGCCGAGGATTTGAACTCATGACTTCACGAATAATTATTGTTAATTATTCTTTGAGGATAGTTACCTCTAGGCTATCCTAGCTCTGTTTATATTTTAATAATTGTATTTGCCAAAACATAGGTAAGATTGAAATGGAAAGTCAAGTAAATTGTCCTGTATGTTCTGCCTTAATAGGTGTGCAATATATATATATATATATAGTATTCACTTTAAAATATATTGTTAAATATTTTAAAATGAATTTACATATACGAGTATATCGCTATGATTTTATGTGAGGGCGATGTGCAACTAAATATACATCTAGTGTGGGTGGATGGTGGAAGATTGAATCGATACAGCGCTACCCTTTACAGGTAGTATCAATTCAAATTTGACTCATTTACAATGCCACTGTGATCTGAGCCGATAACTTTATATCATTATCAGATATAAATGTATATACATATATAGATGCGATAGAGAAGATGCATTGATATTTTAAAAGGCTTATAATTAAACAAGCAATAAAAACAAAACAAACTTTTTGGAATGACTAAAATAAATAATTCCTTGTGACTTTGTGATGACATTACTGAGAATGTCATCACAAAGTCATTTGTCATTAGGGTTCGCTGATCCATTCAGTATTTTCTGCTATTCGAGTTATTATTTCCCATATTAAAATGTATGCAATGCTCGTAAATTATCTGCAAATAAACATTTACTATATGTATATTCATTTTTATTCCAATTTCTGGACGCTAATAAAACAATTTTGCGAGAGCAAGACATTACGGAAATCAGAATACTAAAGGAGATGTAGATATATATTTCAATACATTTTTGAAATGAATTTATAAGGCGAACTATACAGAGTGTGTATGAATCTTTCCTGAAACCTGAAACTATGGCTTTGTATTTAACAAATTTGTGAAAATAAATAGAAAAAACTTTTTGCTAAATAAGATTCCTCAAATTTCCACGTCCATGAGCTCAGAATTATGAACAGAATTCATGGTTTCAGTTTTCGGAAAGGTACACTTCCTGTATACATAAAGTTTGGTGTTGAAGGGCAAAATATTCACCACTGAGTAAATACTCGATAAACATTGTAAATATCGAGTATTTATTCAAGAATCTTTCCAGAGTAAAACATGGAAAATAGACAATTAGAATACACAGTTAGAATACATAATAGAAATACACAATTAGACGTACAGTAAATTTTATATACATTTTCTAAAGATGAATTTATGAATCAAAGCATCATACACCCAAACGCGTCATCCACGTCTATGAAATTACCGTACCTCTGATTGCATACTTTATTACGAGATATTTTATTCCATAGGCGTGGATTTATAACGAGATTTATTACACATTCGGGTGTTTCCGGATTAGCCGATGGGCAATGTTATTGTAATGTATATGTACATATATTGCCTAATAAATATAAGATAAATATCTTATACCTTTAATTCGTAATCTTGTAGAAAAATCGTGTGATTTAAACTCGGACTGTATCAATTTGTAACGTATAATGATTATAGTTTTACCTATAGGCAAGTTTTTCCTATGGATCTACCCTGATGTAAGACGAATGAAAATAATCATGTTGATTAAGTAATAATTGTGTATCTGTTCAACTTAACGAAAACAGATCTACGAGTACTACTTGGTATATAGATACTGGATAGGGCTTTACTCCTATCTACGAGTAAGCCTTATCCGTTCGTAGGAAGCCCGTCAGCATCACCCAAGTTACGGACAAGCTTATCAGCTGTGTTTTAGTTTTGTACAAAAACTGATGGTTTTATAAAATTATTATTATTTCATACTCTTATTTGTTATTTCTCTTAAAATCTTTTGTTAGAGACGCTAAAGACCGCTTATTTTTATGCAAAGATTTTTCATACATCTTTCTAGCAATATGATTTCATATTTTGCTGAACTTGAATGGAGCTTTAATGAGCGTTACATAGCGTTGCCTTCACTTATTATTCAGGTTTGCCGTTGCTAAGGGCTAGTCAGATTATTATTTGTATAGGTTTTATTTAACTTCTAATATATTGACGCTCCGTTTTATGCAAAAGAACAGTTAATTTAGAATATTTCTTGCGAAACTTCATAGCCACTGTAACGATTTTAAAACTTAATATTCCCTAGGAGTAAATCCCCCATTTTCTATGTCTATATAGGAGTATGATGAGTATTGATAGGTATGTAAGCGTAAATAAACGAAACAGGCAGACTTTGTAAAGATGAAGAAGACACAAGAATTCTGCTGATGATTAGAGGAGCAAAAAACGACAAATCTTATAAACGATATAATTATTACCAGAAACTTACGCCGTATACTTAAAAACAATCTCACTCATATAAATGTTATATTCTAATAATTTTCACAATTTAAATTTTAAACTGGCAGTGACAGGCGAGCACCGACCATTTATTTCCCTCGATGTTAAAAATTTACATTACTGGTACTTACATATTTTACTGTAGCACCTTTTGGCGCAGTGAATATTGCTGGTTGCGATTTACTCGTTTAAATATTCAGTTTTTAGTTAATACTTTAAAATTACAACTTGGACACAAGCCCAAATGTTTTACTCAAATTGTAACAGCTCAAAAACTTTTCTTGTTCTTTTTAGTGCCGTCTCCGAAAGATAATCGACAGTTATTTATGGCGATTTCAACTTTTGATACTGCTGCTCGGGACAAAAATCTGGTATTTTTATTGTGCCATTTGCATTGATGAAGGCTTTAGAGCCAAGATATTCTCCTTTTACTAGGCATGCTTCTGCTTTGGATTTTACATAAACAATAAATAAAGAAGCAAATAAACAATAAACAAAGAAGCTGTTTCTCATCACTTGACCAAGTTTTTGGGAGCATTCGTGTTATTAGAAGTTGTCGCTATTCCTCACGATACTGTGGCGATTTTGATACACACTTCCACAATGTTCTAAGTATTCTCACACATCTTAAATGCTTCTCAAGGTTATCCATATTGCTTCGGTGAGTATCCAGGTCTCAACTCCGTGGTGAATATGTAGCATCAGACCATTCTGGTGCATGAAATTGGGATCAGGTTGTGGGGCAGAAGTTTTTTATCCATTTTACGCAATGCGTTTCTGCCTTGTTAAAAATCCTACATTTTATTTCTTGATTGTGCCCTCTTGTCATGGATATCAACCAGGTATATTTATTTATATCAAAAACTTTGAAACGACATTTTTCAAGGTTTAATTTTTGACAATTGGCAAGGAGAAATGTAAATAACTAAAAAAATATGATAATTAAATAACAGACCCAAGTGTCTGTTATAATTGAACATAATATGTAACATTGAACATTATATATAAAGTATATGGAAACTACTTTCCATATATTTATTTTCGCTGTCCATTTACTTTTTCCTGGGAAATTTTCATTAATGAAAGATTTTACAAATATTTACGTAAAGATCGTGTTAGTACAATGTATAATGTGTACGAGGATACTGCAGTGCACCGGTTCCCACGGTACGGGCTGGTGGACTTGAGCTAAACAAATATTAATAAACTCAGCCATTACTGGCTGTTTGTTTACATAGAGTAGGCACTTTATAATACAGACGCGACGGTTTATAAAAGTTTATGTGAGGTTTTTAATTTAATGAAAAATACGTAAAAAATAGTCTCAGTAAATTAAAATGTTAATCAAATGTATTTCCGTAAACGTTTAATTAAAAGTGTAACTTTTTAGAAATAGGTATAAGTAAAAATGCAATTAGTTCTTGTTCTTGTAATAATAATGAATTACTTCATTTTGTAATAATTATTAATTATTCTTGTAATAATTATTCAAATAGAATAATTCAACGTATTTGTATCAATCCTTCACGTATAGAATGCTTTTAGTCTAATTTAGTTATGGATTATAATTAGTTTTAGGACTCTATTGAGATTTTGATCATCAATGTACACAATAAAATTTTTACGTAAGTTCGAAACTGAAGTTCGTCTAAATGTCTAAATGCCTACATAGACTTGACACTTCTGAATTATTGTAATCTTTGACTCGTCTCATCACACGGTCAGTAGGCAGCAAGACCGCTTTAATTAAACCAGTTACGTCTGAATCTATGCGAAGAAAAGGGATACAAACATCTTAATTAAGGGCGAGATATTTTTTTAATAAAAATCTAACAGTGAAGAAAAATTCGTAGTTCGTAGGTGATTGTACTCAAAGGTATATGTACGTAATGGACTGTGATTTTTCTCTCTGTCTGTTTTCTAATAATGTTTCTTATTGCGTATGTTGCTATGACCCATGACCATAAGAATAAATATAAGTTATTATTTAATTCTTATGCCATGACTATCATATCGATAAATGTTGTTCACAATATCGACTCTGCATTTACTCAGCGATGCATACCAAAGCATTTGAGTTTGCGGCTAGACCGGTGTTGCTTTGGTTAATGGGAAACCATACATGGCCCCGGGAACTGTTGTGATTATCGATCAGTGCCTATTCTATAGGCATACAAAAGCTGTGCTATAGGTGAAACCTGATAAATATTGATAGCAATTTCAATTCACTAATTTGGTATGGTATGTAATCAAATTAACGACATGAGGGGCTTTCGATGTCCTGATATGTGTAATATTGACGGTAAAAGTTACAGTAAAACCTTTCGGATAGATCGGAAGACTTGCCACTTGAATAATGCACCCTTTTCTCAAAGCAACTCAGCGTACTTTTGACCCTCTCGTATTATTACACGGGAGAAACATAGACGGCTCAAAATAATACCCCTATTAGCAGTTTAGGAGCTGAATTAAACTGCCAAATTTCAAGTTTCTACGACTTCCAATTTTGAAGTATATGACTAAAATTGAAAAACCAAAATTTTGTCACTCACTTTCTCACTCATCATCAAAAATCTAAAGTACTCCCCGAGGTGTCTAGGAAGCTGAAATTTGTCATGCTGATAGTAGTTGGAATAAAACCTTAGGAAAAAATCGGAAAATATAAATTTTCAACCATTGAACACACTTGAATACATTTGAACAAGCAGCAAGAGAAACGCCCTTCCCTTGTCACAATCAATGTATTTTCATTGAAACTAATAATAACCTTATTAACTGTTCTATTATGATATTCAGTATGTCACTATGGCAACGCAAAAGCTGGCTCCACACGTACGCATTGAAAATCTATAAACTGATTAGCTACCGGTTAACAAAATCATCCACAAAATGGTGTGAAATTCCAATGGAATTTTACTTCTTGTGTCTTGGTCATTTCACTTAAGGAATCCGTTAAGTTATGAATGGTAGAGATGGCATGAAACAGCCAAACCACAAGAAGTAAAACTCCATTAAACGTCTTGGCGACTTTTAGATTTCACCTCTTTTATCGATCGGCCAAACAGTCGCGAGGATTGGCAATATTCTTACAGAAATGTTTTTCTTGAGATATGAAATTGTAGCGAAAAGCTTCATTACCACTACTCGACTATACTAAGCAAATTTAAATAAACTACCTGAATACAATAAACATAACTAGGTATCTATAAAAATACATATTTATGTGGTTAAATATACATATGTGTATACATATGTATATTTGTGGGTTGTTCCGCAGAAACACCCAGTTACATAGAAAAACGTTTAAAAGGAACGAAATATGAAACAAATTACGGCACGTAGCGCGTTCCGCGTAGGTTGCTTGTTTGTTTTAAGTTGTTAACATAACTTGCCAGTAACCACGTTAGTTGAATAACCGTGAGATAGGGCACACTACGCACACATACTCGTGTACATACTGTAGGTATATACTTGAATAATGTGCTTGAATAATATGTAAGAACTACGTTAATTTAAAGTACATACATGTGGAATTGAATACTGCCGCTTTGTGATTACTGAGGGAGGCCCGTGCCCTGCGGTGGAACGTCAAAAAGCCCGAGATCAACGATGTACTTCCTTATTTCTCGTGGTGTTACGCTAATGACATGACTTTTTGCAGAACTACGTGATTCCTCAAAGGGAGTCCCTTTCAATATAATTTACACGCAGTCAAGTCAGTAAGGTTTTTTTTCGCTGCAAACAAGCAAACAGTAAATGGAAAATAGAAAATAGAAATAATAGTAGTTGAAAATAGAGAAACATGCCGAGTTAATATTTAAGTATGATATGTACAATTGGTATTATGCTTATAATTTTATCACTAATTGCACAAGTATGTAATGGAAACAAAAAGAAATATAAATGAACGCTAATGTTACAGGTTTGTCTCTGGCTATCGATTAAATCACAACGTTATTTCAACATATAAATTAATATAAACCCGCGATAACCCGAGTTGTAATTTGTTACCTAATTACTTTACCTCATTTTCATTTAAAGCTTTATTCAAGATTACTCATCCAATTCTATCACATCTTTGGAAATAAAGTATAAGTTATTTTTTTTATTACATATAATAATAACGCCACACTGAACGGCACACACTAGGATACCCTGTGTCGTGGGTGCCACACCATACACAACACCCAGACCCGAACAAACATTTGTCTTTAAACAAATAGAATGTTCGAATGTTATCCGAACCCGGGAACCAGGGCCGTCTTAAGTCTATTCTGCGCCGGGGTGCGGGAGTGTATCCTAAGACAGTCAAACATCCTATTGTGTATCCTATGACAGTCAAATATCCTATTGTGTATCCTATGACAGTCAAATATCCTATTCTGTAATTGTTTACTATAGCGTTATATTTTTTCATTACCTTTAAAAGGTGAGCGCCCGGGGTGCACCGCACCCCTTGCACCCCCTGGTAAAGACGGCCCTGCCGGGAACAGAAGATTTTCGCGTTTTTCACGCATATTTATCCATTTAAACGGGTCTGACTTATATCAGCTAGTGACCACGGTTGGTGCAACCCAATCGACACCTCGAATAGAATAAATAAGGTAAACATACGCTGTGAGATCCGTTTAAATAGATAAATATATTCCATCGAAAGTCACTACCAACTGGGCTGGCTAATCGGTCGTAAAATTAATTGGACTGCATGAAATTAATCTTTTGCTGCGTTTGTTTAAAATAAACATTAATGAAAATAACATTTTTACAACACATCATTTGCAGCTGCATATTTTCCAGAGTGCACGATTAGCTTTCTCGGCAAAAACGTCGCTGAAATAGTGTTATAAACTTTGTTTTTGCTGACACCATCTTTGCTAACGAGAAAGGATCAATTCAAGTTTGCTACTCTTCTTTATATTCCACTGAGTTACTTAACTGCATTGCGAACTGTAAGACAGATTAAGTTTTGTAATATTTATCTTTTTTCGATTTTATTTTAAAACGATATAAAACAAAATTGAAAAAATATAGGTTTGATCGTACGTATTTTATTATGCTGAACTTGGAACAATTGAATGAATGAATGAATAAGAGGTGTATTTGTTATAAAAAGACACGAACAATTACCTACGAGTATTAAACATTTGGTTGAAAGTAACAAAAAAAAATTAAAATAGTAAACTTAATCATTGAGACTGAATGGTGGTTAGTTGTAAGCAATTTTGGCAATGCAAATGTTTTGTGTTAAATTGCAATTATCCGACCAGTGAAATGATTTAAATAACAACCGGACATTGTAGTCTACAAATTGGACAGCTTGAAATAATACTCGTATATTTAAAATACTTTTTATTATCTGGTTCTGAACATACAGAGTCAGACCATTAAAATTGGTATTTGAAGGAAAGATTCTTTTTAATCATGAGTGGGTTTTCGACTTATTCACCCCATAAATATTTGATACTAGACGTACTTAGAAACATACACGTAAAAAAATGAGCAAGTCTAGTAATTGACGTCATTAATTGACGCGGAGGCGGCTTGATGAATTTTTGATTTGAAACGAGACCTCAGAGCGATTCACCGCTCGCGCTCCTGTGTCCTACGTTTTAGATGTCGTCCTTTAAAATGAATGAACGGGTCTTATTAATTTTCAGATTTGGATAAATTAGTAAACTAAAGAAGGCGAGTTAGCGGACTTATTTTAAGCACTGCCAGTTTTAGTGGATTCATATTTATTCCTTAATAACTAAAATAAACTCGCCATAACCTCAGCTTACCCTTTTGGCCTTTTGATGCAGAAAATTTAAGCTATTTTAAAGAAATGTAGTCACGGCACAGTTTTAAATATATGTACAACTCTCTTTCTCTGAAATAGTTTAAATTTTCTGCATCAAAAACCCACAAAATAGTTACGGATGTCCTTAGAAAATTAAATATAGGTGTGAAAATTAATACACTTAATGAACGTGGTTCATCTGTCTAAACTAAGGCTGTATTTATAACAATTTAACAATTTTGTCGTGTTAATCAGGATTGACCACCTTGGTTTATTCATCCATTATCTGTAGTGGATTATAGTCCGAAAACCCCTAGTGATTTACCCCTAACTAAAGCAGGCCTGTTGCCCTGTAGTGGGACGTTATAAATTATAACGTTATTATAGTGGGGACGTTATTATATATAGATATTAAATCAGGCTCAAAGTGCATTGCTACTAATAACGCTCTGGTACATAGTGATGTATCTCCACAAAAGAAACAACGTATTTTAATCGCTACGACAAAATTATTATTATGTTTGCTTTTAAAAGTGTTTAAAACGTAAAGAATCGTATCATATATGTAAGTAACTGTAATATGTAAGTTGTATTATTATATTAGAGTCTGACGATATTAAAAATAATACAATATTAATTTAACTTTAATAGAAATGGTAGGGCTAATTGCTGCAGATTTTCTTCCACACCTTTTCTCCGTTGTTCATTTATTCCTCTCTTAACACTTCCTTGCGGCTAGAAATTCCTTTTTGCTTCGGAATTAATTTTGTAACGTTTTAACCTTGAACAAAAGGCACGTCCGTTCATTTTATGTACTCAAAGGTTTCAAACACGAAACGGTTATTTCAGCCTGAGTTTTCCAGTTAATGTATTATTCAGGGTAAGTGGCGTGTGATGCTGACGAGAGATGATATTATTTAGGATATTTCAGTAGGTATTCTATGAAAATCTTCCTGCAGTACTTGGTGAACCTACCCTACTCTTTAAACGACAAAAAAATTGTTTCAAAATTAAAAAAGAAAATATTCTAAGCTAATATTTTATAATAGGTGCGAATATAAAATTAAATTCAAAATAAACACAGAAAATTGATTATAATAATGATTACTGTCTATTTGGCAAACAGTTTATCATTAACGTAATTCATTTTATCTTTGCGATTGACGTCAATTGTTTTATTGTCATTAGCAACTTTAAATATCATTATGTTCAATATTGAAAATCACCGTGATGGTCATCCTGTGACATTATACTGACATACCGTCATTATATGGTATTATACATTATGACATACCTACTCATAACTGGCATTTACAGAGTTATCTCCTCCGATAGATCACTCATTTGAATAGCCGTAACATATATTTTTAGGGCAGTTGGCGCATAAATATTTAATTGTCCAGTTCACAGAAAGTGGCCTTCTAAAAAAGAGATCTAGTTCGCCAAAAGGCATTCCCGTTCTCATGAACATGAGAAACATAAAACACATAAAACATGAGTAGACAGTGACTACTCACGAGTAGTCACTGTCTACTTATGTTTTATCTCTTATAATTCTTTACTTTGCAAGACTGTTTTCAATTTAAGCAACTGTCAGTACTTAATCTGGATTTAATTTTATTAATTTAATATGGCTCTTTCTTCATTAGACATGACCGTAACCATGTATTAACTGTCCTTGTAGGTTGCTGATAATAGCAGTAATTTATTCCGTCAGCGTCTAATTTTGGGTGTAAATTTAATTAAATGCTAAATACCCCTCAGTAATTGAGCCATTAACATAATTGAATTACTTTTGTTTGGGTTTTTCAAAGAAAATCCTAAGTTAAACGACACTGTTTGGATAGCCCTCCTAATGTTGGGCAGCATCACTTGTTTTTTGTAAGCTTCGAAATGTAAAGTGTAAAAAATATCCTCAAAACCCTAAGACTTCGCTGACATTGCGCAATGATTCCAAACACACCGTAATCTATAAAACTCTCGAAACGTTTTTCAACTTTGTATGGACAATGCACTTACAACTGCGTTGGACTATGTCCTGAGTTGAATAAAAATATATTAAATATCAAATGTTTTATTAACATACCCCTATGTTAATAAAACAATAATTATAACTTATAAATTATATAATTCTTATAATTATATCCCTGTTCAGACACAATAATTATAACTATAATAATTATATTATGTTAATAAAACAATAATTATAACTTATAAATATATAATTCTTATAATTATATCCCTGTTCAGACACAATAATTATAACTATAATAATTATATTATGTTAATAAAACAATAATTATAACTTATAAATTATATAATTCTTATAATTATAACCCTGTTCAGACACTTGGAACGGTCTTACTATACCTTGTATTGAGACAGGCTGAAGAGAAATATAGCTTGAACAAGTAAGTGAGCAGACAGTCCATCTGATGAAGAAAATTAAGTTTAAAAACCAAAACCCGACTACAATTTCAAATAAAATTTTAGGTTCAAATTATGTTGTACTAGGACGGATGTATTAAAAAATCCTTCGATTCGAATTTCTACCCCTCCAATGCCAACCCGCTACCACCATGTAATCTATGTGAGACCGAACGCCGAGCTGCGTCTCGCGGGCCGAGGCCCGTGCGTCTCGAAGAGCGAAGCCCGGGGCGTGCCAACAGAGTTATTCCAGCTTACCCCCCCTTAGCAACTTAAGCGAGGGAATAGCATATTTTTATGTATATAAATTATTTATTTTTGGAATGTGCACATTAAAACTTTTCATTTAATATATGCCACCTTTTTTTTATTACGTGTATTTTCGTGTTTTATATCTACCGTGTTGGATTTCAAGTGACAATTGTGATTTACGCCAATATCGGTCAGCAGTTAAGGACCTTGGCATATTCCAAGATACTGTGCTCACTTCTGGGAATTTAGAAATCAGAATGTGGGAAACTATTGATAGGTAGTGACCAAATGCTTCTGGTGTGTTTTGCCTGATATCTAATGTTAACATTATCACCTTCCTCGGCAGCCTGCCGATAAAAATAAATAAAGATAAGATAATAAAGTTAAATAAAGATTGCCTTTCCTTTTATAAGTAGTCCTTAACATTAATTAACTAATTCACACTTTATTTCACCAATTACTAAAGCAATTAAAAGTCAAATAGATTTAAAGCTCGCAAAGTTTCCTTTCAAGCCGTAAATAAGGGTGATATTAAAAAAGTTTGTGTAGGCGATCCCATTTATGAAATGTATAAGTTTCGCCCGCCGACCAAGTTTGTAATTATTTTTTTAGAGCATATGATTTGCACGTGTGGTGGTAACATTAAACTGCATACAAGATGTTGTGTAAAATTTATAATATAACGAACGATACGTTCTTAGCGAGGAACGAGCAATGACGAATAATTAGCTGATGGTATTAGTATAAATTAGTTTATGGAGAAAAATATTGATATTTAATTTGAGTCTTATATTTCTTTAAGTCTTAAAGGACGCAGATGTATATGCTCCCCATATGATGAAAACTGACCATCGCCGTCCATAGCCACCTGTAATTCCAGCGGAGATGTTGGTGCAATCCCGACCTATTTATAGCTTTCTTGACGAAAGTTCTGTTATAGTGCAGCGGGGATTTTTTGGCGGGAGCCCGATGAATAAAGTTGAGTTTTTGTATGATTATTGTATAAATTATGTATTGTGGTTTAATAGTGATAGTTTATTAAACTTCGAAGTGCCTAGTGTTTGTGCATAATTATTTGTGACGATTAGAGAAAAAAAATGAGACTACATTTTTGTGTGCTTCCAAGGAGTCCATCTCTGTCCTCAGTAAACGTACTATCACTTTACTCGGCGATTCCTACTTCGACGGAACTGGACATTGACATGATACCTTTTGGACTTTTAAATTATTTAATACGAAGAAAAACTTGACACTGGCAGAATCTGCTAATTGCACCATTGCCATATATGAAAAGAAAAAAAATAGTGTAGCCTTAAGGGGGAAGTTGGTTCCAGTAGTTCAATTCACGTTAGAAAGCGATTTTTTAAGCTCATTCTTGTGCGACACTGGTGTTGTAAAAATGAACGCTGAGCACTTGGCGTTCGAGTGCTGAATGAGCGTTAACGTTAACTTTTACGATTCGAGCCTTAAAAGCTCATGAGCTTTATAGTTGTTTTTTATGGACACAGTTCACATAATGGTGAGCGGTTACTGTTGTTCATAGATATCTGCTATGCATGTCAGTCAGTTTGAACATCAGTCAGTAAAAGAAAACATCGTGAAAAATGCGCGTGCCAGAGTAATAGAAAAAAATCCCTGGGGCATACGTAATCTCCACCAATCCACATTATTACCGCGTAGTGGATTACGCTCCGTACCTACCGTACCACTGTCCAAACCATTGGTAGTATGATGGGTATGTTTTAGTCCCTAATTATTTAATCTTAATTTATTAATTTGATTACCATAAAACGCCTCTTGATTGGAAGAGGAAGCTGATGTCCTGCAGTGGGAAGTTAGAGGCTGATATGGATGTTAGGGGAAGGTTCATGTGACACATTACTCAAATACTCAATTTCAAAATGGCTTCCGTAGTTTCTGAAGTTATACAGAAATACTCAACTTTCCTCGTATATAGTACGAGTATAATGCCACAGAAAACTCCGTTTATTTATAGTCGTTGTATTTTTTGTTTATTTGATTGTTGAGTTTAATTGAGTTTAATCTCGAACTGGAGGTACTATTTACTTACTCTGTATCAACACATACGGGTCGATGTTTCAATTATAATTATCAGTTTATATAAGATTATACAGACTGTGTAACCTTGTACTTATGTGTAAATTTACAAACCTTACAATAACGGTCAATCGAGCGTTCGCACAAAGACAACTCCAATGCTACTATTATTAACTTATTCAATAAGCGGTTATGTAGCGCCAACCGCAAATACAACGTCGCAGAACAAACCTATTCATTCGGATACAGCGTTCATAATGAATTTTAATATCACAGTAATTACTTGTTTACAAACACAAAAAAAAAGGTTGTAATCGTGCGAAGCTCGGTTGGCCAATAGTATAAACCTTATATACTCGTAAATTACAGACGCTTGCTAGACAAAGGTCTAGTAGAGCTTGAAAGCCGGTATTTATATTTTGCAGAGCTATATATAATTGTTACGTTCATCTAAAAAGGTCGCGTGAACTTTTTTGTAATTTGTAGTATTTTCTTGTTTGCGATCTAATTGATTTATCCTACCAAATTCGGGACTCGTTCGATCAAAGGTTCAATTAACCCGATGTCCCCATTAACATAACATGGAATTTAACATGGCTAATTATCCCGAAATTATCTTCAGGTATTTAAAGACTTTTCCAGATTAATTTACACAACAATAAACAAGTGAATGTCCATGCAAATTACTGAGAGATCGCCGCGTCCAAAAACCATTTTGCGAATAATGACAAAGGAAACTTTGAATCAGTGTTGGCACTTAAGCCTCCAAGTTTGCGAATGTACAGTAAATTAAGGACGATGAAAACTTTACGAAGAAAATATGCGACTTCTTTGTTTTCTTTATTTTCAAGAAAATGCTTCTGAACTTCCAAGGGACACGTAAAACAGATTTTCTGAATGAACCATAGAAATAGTAAAATTTAATGAAAATTTCTAATCGACAGATTAACTAACAGACTCCACAATCCTGTCGTGCCACCCTTTTCTTTTAAGAGTTCACCAGGTTGAATTTAGGTGTCCGATTTCTGTGAAATCTAAATATAATGCAAAAGGTACCTAGGAGTGTCTGGAATACGACGGTATAATTAATGATGCACTTGTGACGCATGAATATGAGATAGTCGTAAGTCGTAGTAGACAGATACAATTCTAAAAAAATACACATATACATAGCTATGAATATATCAATGCTATACTCCACCCTGAGCAGATCAAAATTATCGTTATTTTACCTATATTTATGAAGAATTGAATGAGTGACCATAAAGACCTCGGGACTGTCAAAGTATCCGTGCCTGATGCTTATAACTTTTCGCAAAATCGTTCTCGCAGACCAATATTCTTTGCTAGCTTCATCACAAAATATTGCGATCTCTTTATAATTGGGTTAGAGTGACCTGACCGATGGCTGAATGTAAGAAATATAGGTAGTATCGGATAACAATACTCGAGATCTGCTATTGTTCTAGACATTTCCACTAGATTCTATATTTTTATTAGCCTATACCTAAAGTTCTTTACCTAAAGTGTTGAAGTGTTTGTATAACAACGCCACCATGTCAGTCCGAGTACAGGAAGGGAGCACGGAGCCGATTCCATTGCAGAGGGGTGTGAGACAAGGAGATGTCATCTCTCCGAAGCTCTTCACCAATGCGATGGAAGACGCTTTCAAGCTCCTGGAATGGAAAGGACTCGGCATCAACGTTGATGACGAATGCATCACTCACCTTCGATTTGCCGACGATATCGTGGTCATGGCAGAATCGCTGGAGGATCTTAGCACAATGCTCGGAGACCTCAATCGAGTTTCCCAACAAGTGGGCCTTAAAATGAACATGGACAAGACGAAAATCATGTCGAATGTCCATGTCGTGCCCACCCCAGTTTCAGTCGGGAGCTCGATTCTCGAAGTTGTTGACGAGTACGTCTACCTAGGCCAAACGGTCCAACTAGGTAGGTCCAACTTCGAGAAAGAGGTCAATCGACGAATCCAACTCGGCTGGGCAGCGTTCGGGAAGCTACGCAGCGTCTTCTCGTCCAAAATACCTCAGTGCTTGAAGACGAAGGTCGAAGTCGAAGCGACCAGTGTGTGTTGCCAGTGATGACCTACGGCACCGAGACGTGGTCTCTGACTATGGGCCTCATAAATAAGCTCACTGTCGCACAGCGAGCTATGGAGAGGGCTATGCTCGGGGTTTCTCTACGTGATCGAATCAGGAATGAGGAGATCCGTAGACGAACTAAAGTCACCGACATAGCCTCTCGGGTTAGTAAGCTGAAGTGGCAGTGGGCAGGGCACATAGCTCGAAGAACCGATGGCCGATGGGGCAGACGGGTTCTCGAATGGAGACCACGTACCGGCGGACGAAGCCGAGGACGTCCATCTGCTAGATGGACAGACGACCTCATAAAGGTTGCGGGCACCCGCTGGATGCAGGTCGCTGCCGATAGGTCTAAATGGCGGACAATGGGGGAGGCCTATGTCCAGCAGTGGACGTCCAAGGGCTGAGAAGAAGAAAGTTCTTTAGAAGGACACTGGCCTCTCATTGCATTAATTTTTACGATTTCTAAAGATGAATTCTTGTACAATATGTAAGTCTCTTCAACTCACCTTTGAGTACAAGACCTCTGTAACCCTGAACGATTTGTTATTTGTTCAAAAGGTACTTCAACCGGAACGATTACAATGTGTCTTGTCTGTGACGTTTCAATTCTAGATTTACTCGAGCCTCGTAAAACAATTACTTAGGTACGATCCTATAAAGTAAAGTTTCAGGCAGCTCTATAAAGATTATGATTGTGATACGAAGTATAAATTGATGATCAATTTCAATAAGTATTCGGTTCTTTACATAAGGTAGGGGACAGTAATAAAGTTCGCGAAACTCCGAGATCTTATCCTGAATAGAGACTTGAAGTTTGCCAATTAAAATAAGATATCTTTGCTGAGCAGAAATTGTAGAGTTACCTTGAAAAGGTTTACTAAGAATTAGAATTTGGAGAATATTTTCAGCAGGAAAACGTTGATCTTATTTAATAGGTACAAGTTTTGAAAAAAAAAATGTTTAAATGTAATTTGTACACTGTAATTAATACATAGGAAACTACATCTTCCTAGAAATATCTACTCCAGTTAATATACTATAATTAGGTATCATAAATCGATAATTAAAATGAACACTAAGCGCTAGACTTGAGTGCTGCGCTAATGGACCTTTAAGACTCGAGCAATAATTACGCGTGAGCTTTGTAGTCCGAGTTTTTAACGTTTGCAAATCTTAAACCCTTACGCGTTATGGGTTCGAGTCTAAAACTGAGAACTAAGTCTAAAACTTTTCATTTTCAAACGTTTTAAAAATTAAATTAATTTTTTTTAATCTTCTTTTAATTTTAACCATCGCGGTGAGGTTGTGTTTTATTATGTAAGAGGTAAATTCCAGAACACCAGAAAAGTGAAAGTTTAAGAAATAAAAGAAAATAATCACTTTTAAGAAAATAATCTAAAGCAGAAAGACAGGCAATGATTGAATTGCCTAAGAAATCGCAATATTTGTAAATCGGTAATCCTATTTTTTTGATAAAAAAAAGATACGATAGTTACAAAGTCTTATAAAGGAAGTTGATATTTTATTTTGCAAATTAAGACGCCAGCGGAGGTTCCATCCACGTTCAAATGTATATGTATAGATGAATTATAAAAATCTACGTCATCGTTATTCTGAACACATATCCCATAGAGGAAATTATCGTTCTAAAATATGTCTAGCAAGGCGGAAATCGAAAGGGGAGCCAATTTCAATTCCCTTAGTTGATGTCGTATATTATACATAAATATTTGTCTGTTTGCAGACGCTAGCTGTTCCATAAAGAAAGTTAAAGAGAAATCTTATTATGGAGTGGGGAAAATGATTAAAAAAAAGAAACAACAAAGACAAAAAATATGTAGGTACTTATACAACAATAGAAAAACCAGTAATAACGAAAATGGTTGCTAGGTAACCCTAATCTATATAAATAAAAATTAAATGCTGTTCGTTGGTAAGCGCA
This sequence comes from Sesia apiformis, assembly GCA_914767545.1. Classification (NCBI taxonomy): domain Eukaryota; kingdom Metazoa; phylum Arthropoda; class Insecta; order Lepidoptera; family Sesiidae; genus Sesia; species Sesia apiformis. The sequence continues at coordinate 20,069,501 of OU611948.1, read as the reverse complement.
TCACTTGAGAACGGCTGGACCGATTTGGCTAATTTTTTTTTAAATATTCGTAATAGTCCGAATAAGGTTTTTAGGGAAAGAAAAATTGGAAAAGTTGGCCGAAAAATTGGAAAATACGGGAAGAACTGAAAGTGCTTTTTTCTATGGGATTTTTGTATGAACTCAAGACCATAACTCGTGATGCGAACGATGGATATGCGTAATTATTTTTTTGTTTTGTCCGTTATGGTCCTAGAAAAGTTTTCAGGAAAACAAAAAATATTTATTGAAATTTGAAATTACGGATTTTTTTTACTGAAATTTATTGAATTTTGGACAGGACAACATCTGTCGGGTCAGCTAGAGTTTAATAAAATTGACAAGCTTAGATATAAAATAAATGAAGACGAATACTGTGAATTGAATTGATAGTGAGCTTCTATACAGCACGGAACTATTCAAGCACGGATATAAAAACAGACGAGACGGCGAGCCATGTTTCTTCCATACGATTTATTATCATGCTCCGATACACAAATATAGAACATTCGTGTCTTTGTGCAATTAGCCCATTTCTTGTTCAAGTTGTCGTCCTCGTTGGCACAGTCTACAGACTAGAAAATAAGCGTCATCTTACATATTCTACGTCCATACCTAATCTCGTTCAATATTTTATTATTATAGAGTCGTGATGTGTGCACAAGGCTCTATAGTTAACAGATGCAAACGCACGTGTTCTACATAACAACCGAATCGAATACTGGTTCAAAAGATGTGCTCAAAGACGCCCGCGGGATGTTTCGCACCTGCCGCGTTTAAAAATAAATTGTCTCTGTTTCGTGACACGGATCATTTTTTCAATGTCATTTGTCGGATCATGTGTCGGAGATGATTGCATTTCCCATTATATCTTATTCCCCCAATACACGTACGTATTTTGGTAATGAGTGAACGTATGCCAGAGCGCATTCCCATTCAATTCTATCCTATCCCTCCCCATTTTCTCAATCCTTTCTCCGAATCGATTCCTACAACTCCAAAGATGGACAACGTATTCAGCGTGCCAAAGTTTGTCACTGTGGACTGTCTGCTCATCTGCCTCTTTCTTTCTATATAAAAAATCCTTGTAAACAAATACAGGTACAGGGAAGCTGAACTCTCTTCAACAAGGTGGACTGATGCGCGACTATTTGAAAAAGATTGCCGGTAGTATTAGGACGAGAAGAGCAAAAGATGGAGAAACATATAGACAGATCAGAAGTGAAAGAGGTTGTTTTTGTTTATCTTCATATACTTACGGCAATGGTGCAATTAGCACATTCTGCCAATGTTTGACACATTTTCTTCGTACTAAACAGTTTTAAAGTCTAAAACGTATCCTGTCCATGTCCGGTCGCTCAGTAAAGCGATAATAGGTTACTGAGGACAGAAATTGACTCCTTGAAAGCATACAAAAAACGCAGTCGCACGCTTTTATTTGATTATCACAAACACCACGCACGAAAACCAGTTTCCCGCCAGAAAGTCAAAGAGGTTGCTAATCTACTAGTTATAGTAAGCCTTTGATTTACAATAAGTATTTTTGTTTCTTTAAACAGTCAGGAGTCCATTCTGTGGTATCTATTTTGTAACGATTTTCGCCCAACGGTGGGACACAAATCTGTCTAAGTAAAAAAAAAAAAAAACAGGAGATGTGGCCGATTACGACGAGGTCACAGTCTGGTTTGGTAAAATTCAACAATCGGCAGTACGATGTCGACAGAAGAATAAGAAAAAGAAAATAAATCTGGAATATGAGGAGAGTGGGGGAAGTATCTTACCAAAACCTATTATAGAGAATTAATTCCAATCGGAAGTTTCCCCACTACTGTTTAGTTTCGTTACAATTAAGCTGGAACGGCAGCTCGAAGCGAGGAATTAATTAAATACAGTGCTATTGTTTGCCGTTAAATGAATACCACTAAGTAAATAGATAACAAATAAACCTCGGTAGAGAGTGGGTTTTAACATTTACGAATGTCTCTGTCTTACGCACCCAAACTAATTGGAGCACAAAATTGTTCCTACGTAAATTGTTACGTAGGGATAGTGTGTTTATGGTTGAGTCCAAACTATTAGACTTAGGCGTACTATTTTTTTACATACATTTTTATACTCCTATCTAATTCCCTACTATCCCATCGTAATATTAACAGTAATATTAAGAAAATACATTAATATAGATTTATATACAATACATATAAACCACATATACCTAAATAATATATATTATACATATAATATGTATATTTAATACATATTTTATACAATGGGGACTATTTAGGAAACTGACAAATAATGCTCTTTTAATAGTTTTAATTCTTATTGACTTGCGATGTGCAAGTACTTGTATCATCCTATAACGTCCCACTGCAGGGCACATGCCACCCCTAGTAAATCACTGGAGGGTTTCGGGCCGTAATCCACCACGCGGGTCTAGTGTCATTGGTGGATCACATACTCCAGATTTTTTTAATTACTGGAGCATTCCGATTTCCTAACGATATTTTTCTTCACCGCCGAACTAGTGAATTTGTTTTTAAAACCCATACTTAAGTAGAAACTCAGTGGTACGGGCCGAGGATTTGAACTCACGATCCCACGACTGTGAATCCCTAGGCTATCACCGCTCTCCCATGTGACATATTACATAATAAATTAAAATTCTTATTGACTTACGAGCTCATGCTGCGGATTGCCTAAGTACACATGTACAGACTGAACATTTTCTTTTATATGGACACAATAAGTAATTTAAGTTAAACAGGAATGTTATCTAGATATAAGCCTTACAGTAGATTATAGATCATAATAATTATTATGCAATATTTTATTATGGCAATAAATTAAAAAAAAGAAATACACAGTTGATAATCCCTCTTTTCCCGAATATTATTTGTTTGTCAAAATTATCATTCGTTGTAATGATCACACCTTTGTTACACGCCTGTCCATCTATACATTTTTATTGTAGCAGACCTTCAACTGTATCAGTCGAGAGCATTTGAGCGATTGGCTTCGAATCCCCAGGGCATATGTTCTTACGTAGGATCTCGATGCCGGTAGATATTGATTGTGAACTCGTTAAGATCGACTCCTCGATATGGATTCGATTTTCCAGTAGGACACTCGGTAAAAGGGAATCGATTACTGTCAGCTCCAGTTTGATTTAAGTATGTTTTTGAGAGTCCATTACTGGGATAGATTAAGGAGATCTTTATGGATTTATAGAGATTGTGTGTTTACGATCGGTATTAATGATTATGGGCTCTCCCAAAACCACCAATGCCAAAATCAGCATCACCCTCATTGATCATCATGTGTTTTGCCGTCATGTGTCTTTTGAGAGAGAGAGGGTGCACGCGCCCAGAGACTCTGGGTGGGTGTACTGGACTGGCCGACTAGAATTTCCTACTTTATCCTATTCGCCCCATGTACTTATGCCCCTCTATATACGTGTTTCGGTAGCGCGTGAGGCTTCTCGAACGCAACTTAGCTTCTCGAGTTGCGCTCGAGAAGCCGAAGAGATAACATCTCTCCGAAAGTGAACGCAATCGCCACTGAAGATGTCAACCGCAGTTGTTGACGAAACGTTTGGAAGAAAGAGAAGAGATTCCAGAAGACCTCGGCCAAGTAGCCCGGAAGATTCAATTAATATGTATATTCTCTGTCTACCAAACTAGCGGAAAATGTACGTACACTCAAGAATGTTATACCTTACCAGACATAGTCCAATTGGTTATACCTTACCACATTGTTAAAGATCGTAAAATTTTATATCCCTGCAACTATGTCCTCGACTGCTATTCAAATGGCTGCGATTGAATTTCACAATGGATGGAAATCCGCCACTACACGATAGCTCAGAAGTATTTCCGAAGCAACGTCTTACTTCAGATGTATTGTCAACACGTTTGAAAACAGTTTTCTCATTTCCTTTCATTTTATTTATTGCTTTCATGTACAGTCTCATTCTTAATTATATGACAAGTACTCAGAGGCGGATTAAGGTCAGACGAGTGAAATGAGCTTTTATTTATAGGACCGACGAGCGAAGCGAATTTTTATTTCATAAACACAAGCTCTCAAAACCACATAACCGGGGTATGCCAGTGGCACGCGTTCAAGCCGCATTTTTTTAAATTTTTTTTTTTGGTTTACTGTGAATTTCTGCTACCATATGACTACTATGAAATTTATAGGTTAATCTTTGACTTTCGCTTCAATGCTAACTGCTAGAAAAGCTGCTAGTTATGTAGCCACACATACAATTCTACGACTGTTTCGCAATCATATTTATAGGAGTATCCACCACCAATCTACGCAGGGTCTGCATGGTGGATAATGTCTCCAAACATCATCGAGATTTCTAAGGGCCTAACTGTGTTATACAGTGTAATGTTATAAGCTGATATCGATCTATACTTATCACTTGTTTTCTTTTGAGGTCGCTTTGTTAATAAGTTATTTGTGATACATACAAGCAGGACTAGGATTATAATCTACATATACGCATAATAACATCGTAATAAACCAGTATTTTGATATTTTTTGAAAAAAAAAATGTTGTAATGTAAAGTACAGATGATAGCATAACACAAACAGGGTTTTTTGGAATTTTGATCTGTCTGTCAGAACTCGCAAAAACCACTGGATGGACTTAAATGAAACTTGGCATAGTTATAACTTATGTGCCGAGTTAACATTCATCGAGATAATTACTTTACTTACTCTCCACTACCATTATACTTACTTACATACTATCTATCCACTCACTACTATACTTACTATTTACTTTTATCGACATCAGTTATAAAGTTTCTATAGGAAACAAGCTAACCACAACGCCAGCCTGCGCACACGCACACGAAGTCGCGGGCACTGATAGTTTATTAATAATTTATTACATTACATGTAAGTTGGGTACCCAGAAGCTGGAGGCGTAATGTGATTGGTACAAATATTAAATCAAGTTTGAAATGCATAGCTTACAATCCTGACCACGGGTGCAAGTGGACATCAGTTTCCAGTTTGATTGATCTACGTACAAAAAAATTACTAATGCCCTGATCCGCTGGATTTCCATTTATTATTAGATTTTCTAGTACGTTCCAATTTTGCGTCAAATGCAATCTGAAATGCGGAGCCATGTATCAAATTGGATTGTCTAATGTTCAACACTTTGTGAATCGAAGCCACGTGAATTTTACATGTTCGTTCAGAGCTTGTGATCCGGAAAAAGATGCTTATTTATTGAAAAATAATTTCATTACTTTTCCGCGTGGTGTTTCTGATTTTATTATTTTACGAAATTAATTTGCTTTGACGTGTAATTTATTTTCTTTGAAAGGTCACAGAATATCAGCTTGGAATAAAATTTGGAATATTTTTGAAACGATCGCTTTGTTTTATTTATTTTTTACTTAGGAACAAACAAACGATAATACGTTTACATTTGAATATAACGTAAAATTCGATTTTCAATAACTGTAACTGAGTAACTGTAACCAACTAAATGTAACCAACTAAATTATAGATATGAAATGTGCAAAATATAAAATACAATAAAAGAAATCAAATACACGATAGACAGCAGTTCAAACTTCACTATTCCATTAATATTATTGACACGCTACTTTGATATAACACAGCCAAAAGACTTTACATATGGTTCATACATTATTTAATAGGTGTTGCAGGTGGCCATGGGCGGCGGTAACACTTACCATCACGTGGGACCGCTTGCTCGCCCGCCCTCTTCTCTATAAAAAAAAAGGGTAAGCACTTCGACAATTTGTGCTCTATATTTTTGTCTCCAGTAACGTCTAGTGTATAAACGGTGCCCAGTTTCTTTTTTCTTCATATATGGCAATGGTGTAATTAGCATATTCTGCCAGTGTCAAGTTTTTTTCGTAATAAACAATTTTAAAGTCTAAACGTATCCTGTCAATGTCCAGTTCCATCGAAGTAAGTCAGCAGTGTCTCAGTAAAGCGATAGTAGGTTACAGACGAGGACTCCTTGGAAGCATACGCGAAAAACGCAATCCCACGCTTTTATTTGATTATCACAAACACCACGCACGAAAAATACTTTGAAGTTTAATAAACTATCACTATTAAAGCACAAAACGCCTAATACTCAATTTTTACAATAATCAACCAAAAATTCAACTTCACTTCCCGAGTTCCCGCCAAAAAAAGTGCTGTAAGTTCCTCAGGCGTTTTCTCCGCCCACGTACGGCTCCGCTGCGTAGCGCTGCGGTGGCTCCTTGGTTCGTTGCCTCTATTAGGAGCTCTTCTGTCGCCAGTTTCTTCGGTACTCTTTTAACAGTGTATAGAGTTCGAACCTCTTTCGTAACGCGCACCTTCGAAAGACAGATCGCTACTTACCGTGGTAACAGAATAACAAAGAGAGAGCAATTGTGCGTAGCAATTGTATAAAATCATATATACGTCGAGGCATGGAGTTTTCATTGGTGCTCAACATCTAAAAGGGTTTATCTTGCACCAATTAGAATATTTGAGATTATCTGCGAAATTGAACCTTATCGTCGGCTCTAGTTTTCCAGATACTTATCGATTTGTTTGAACTTCATTGCACAATGATATGTACATACAAAAGGCGCACTTAATGCATTATTTATGCATAAGACATTATTTACAAGTCAACTGGAGAAAAGGTATCACAGGGTGCAGTTTTGTAATTAGAGAATAGAAATCACAAAATAATGTAATGTAATAAATACAAATATAAATAAATATATAACTACAGACATAAACATACATATATGAAAAAAAATCATACATATATCATACACCCATAAATAGACTAGTGAAATCTTAAATAACATATGATATTATAGCCTTATTTAAAAAATCTGTTAGAACATGTCTCTACTTAAGTAAACATAGTTTTAAAATAACAAATTTTTAAGTTACAATGAAATCTATACCCACAACAAGGTCCCTTTGTACAGACTAGGCATGTTTCGAATATTTTGCCATTGCGAGTATTGCCCTATCGAATACGAGTATTCGATAGGGCAATACTCGCCAATTTTCAAGTATTCTTTGCCATTTTCTAAAGGACTACTCGAATACTAATCGAATAGTAAAACTAAAATTTCAGACCCCGTTACATATCTAACTTTAAAGTGAATTAAGATGTCTACTTACTAATTTTAAATTGAACTAAAAATTTCTTTATTAATAATTTTACAAGTGCGTGTGAAGTAGGGGAGAGTTGGATATTGACGAGCCCTTAAAGATATACAGGTTTAATATAAAAAAACAAAATCATTATTGTTAAAAAGAGAATTTATTTGGCAAGAAGTAATGATTGTAGAAATTATGAAAATCTGAAAGAAAAAGATATGAGGAACAAAAATCTAAAATCTGTCAAAGTGGGCAATTGTCAGACCAGGATGATAATACAGTGCCTGAGCTCGACAACAATAGTATTGCTACTAATTTAATTTAAAATTATTTGTATGAACGTGGTTGCATAGAAATAATTTAAAATTTAATTAGAAATGAAGTTTTAAGATAAAAAATAAGTTTATGGTAAAATAACAAGTCCTGAGATGCAAACTCTGCGGTTGCACAGTTTCAAAGTCATACGCCAGTTTTTTGTAGCTGTTGTTGGGTAATTCCATAAAATACTTTAACCAATAGAGCAACTTGCTCACATATGTTCCTCTCTTATTCTGACGAAAAAGTACCTTTTTCTCTAGAACAAGATAATGCCGCGCATAAATTGTTAAACTACTTAGTTTTGTAATCGACAAAACTCTTGAAATTTGCATGTGAATATTAACAAAGTATTTGCATACCGTTCTTTAATATTTTTAACAATGACAAACATTCAAACAATAATGATTTAGATAAGCGAATTATAACTTACCTTTTAATGGAAATACATCAAAAATTATAATGGAAGCGCGGCAAACATTTTGGCTTACACCCTACATCACATGGTTGTTCGCAACGCACGGATCGTCGGTTGTTGAGTAAAGATGTTAACTATAGATGTATATTATACACATATTATACACACTGGCTATTAATAAAAAAAGAAAATTGATATTTAAATACCTAGAGACTTCTGTTTTCTGTGTCAATGTCAATGTAAAATATAAACGACATTAATATGAATTGTTTTTCTTTATTTATATATCTTAACTATCGTTACAATGATGTCACGAACCTCTGAACACCGGTGCAGGGAGATTATTGTGTCTTAGACATTACGCACTCACATGTTCTGTAACGTTATTGTTTTTTTTGTATATGAGTGGCCATTATTGTACGTTATTATCGGGCAATTATACAACTCTCTCCTAAGTAGGTATGGTACTATCCGTGTTCGCGAATAGTGAGGCAATTTACCATATATGTACCTGTAATTAAAATATTTATTTCCTCTCTACCCAAAGGTCGTCTGGCAGAGCGATAAGACCGTGATTTGTGCATGTGTTAGATACGATGTCTGTTACTGTCTTGTTTTATTTTGGTGTGCAATAAACAGTTTTATATATCTATCCTATCAATGAATTCGTATTCGCGAATAGTATTTTTTGGCTATACGAAACATATCTAATTCAAACAAGGTCCATATAGTATTTAGTTTTAATGAATCCTCTTTATACTAACGATAAACTTCTATCGTACCTTTTATTTTCCCAACGTTTAGAGTTTACTGCCCAATTTGAGCCGCGGTATAAACTTCATGGTGGTACGTTTATGGCTCACCAGACAAGCACAAGGACCCGACAACGACTTTACCCATTGTTTTATGGAATAGATGGCAGACGAGCTGGCGGACCACATGATAGTAAGTTGTCACCGCGGCCCACGACACCTGCAACACTAGGAGGCTTGCGATTGCGCTGCCGACTTTGCAGAATCCTGTTCACAGCTCTCCTGAAGAGCCCCATGTCATAACGTAACGGATACTTAGTGTATATCAATACATATTAATTATATGAATAATGGTTTAATCGGCAGCCCTTTTATCGTTCCCTGCTCCTCAAGGGCCTCCTCATGGCCTTAAAACGACACGCTGCTGGTCAAGCGGGTTGTCCAGTAAGTATTTTAGAGGTGATGTCACTACATCACCTCTAAAATACTTACTGGACAACTCAAGGCACTTAAGGCACTCCTCAGGGCTTGTGGTAGCGGCTTTGTTACCCCTTAATCGCCCTTTACGGCACTCACAGGAACCTTCCTGTGGTGCGTGGTGCCTGGGCATGAGAAAGCTCATGTCCCCAACAGTAGACGACAAAAGAGTTGAATACAGTTACGTACATAAAAAGATCAATTTTTTGGACTTTGCATTTAGCAAATTTGTATGAAAAAATCTGTAAAAAAATAATGTAGGAAATAGACGGTTTCAGTCTTCGGGAATTAATAAGTTACATCACGTATAATAACCATTTGTTGAGTTTATACGGTTTATATTTAGGTATGTGGAATAGTTTAAAAAAATGAGAAATGTGTATTTCATATCCCTGTATATCACTCGTATATCTCTCATACAGAGCCGTGCTTATTTCACTAACTATTTCAAGGCACCATTAAAATCTAACTATGTCTTCGTTTAAATAGGGAACTAGGATACGGCCCTGCGGGGGGCGCTACATCCTTTCAGGCTTCCTGCCTATTGAAACGTCACGTATTCAGTGTGCACTCACTGGGGCAACAGGCACAGTTTCAACGCGAGCTCAATCTTCCATCAAAACTTTGGAGTTTGAATTTAAGTTAATAATTTAAAAAAATAATTAATTTTAACTTTAAATTACATTAACAGTTGGAGCGAAAATTGTAAAATACTGGGGCAATTTTGTTCGCGATAAGTAGCATTACAAATTACTGTAAAGTTGAAGTTGTGAAGAGAAGTTGAAAGAGTTAATTAAACTAAATAAATACAAATAAGTACAACAAATAAATCTAATGATTTTGATCGTTCGAAAATTGATATTTTATCTAGTTAAATGATATTTTTTTTTTATTTCTGTGTAACGAAACAACTATCTATTTATATTGTGGATTACAATTTCTTCAAATTTAGTGTTATTGAAACGACGAGTTTAAATCTTCTACAACCTCTTGTACCACTTTTATGTGAAGCATTAAAGCCTAAATCCTAACAGATATGGTATATTAAAATGAAACTATATACTTATATTTGTTTGAAATTCTTTTACGCTTCAACGGATAGACGACTCGAACTGAAATTTTCCATGGACATTCTTGGGGACCACTAAGAGGACATACTTAGACTATAAAACGAAGGTTCCCGTGGGATAGTGAGCACGCGGCCAATAACTAGTAAATGAATAAAAAACAACAAAACAATATAATATAAGACTAGTCTTGTCCTTAATACATCCCTTAACTCTGCGATAAATAAACTGTATATCAAAGTTCGCATTACCATAGTTTCCGCCCGGTGGCTCCTCGGGCAGGGCTTCCCTTCCGCTCCATGTAACCAGGCTCGAGCACTTACCGTTTTTTGTATAATGGTGATCTAAAATTAGTTTAAGAATGTCGACAAAAAAGGTCATCAGCTGCCAACGAAAAAAACAAAAGAAAAAGGAAGACGTTCTGTTTTACCCAATTAGGAGAATATAGGGTTAGCGGTAAGAATTTTTTTTTGCTATAATTTATGGTAATTTAGTTTTATGTTCGTATTCCCCCGATTTTTATTCCCTTCTAACTTTTGATTTTGGAATCTCAAATGGACCGAATCCTGGAACAATTTATGGTGAAAAAGGACTGACAATTATTATGTTTTTTGGAGCAAACTACGAATAAACTGTAGCAAAAGAAATAAACTGTTCGTTAAATCTGCTAATCTATGAATTCACACGAAGAGGTTATGAGGTTAATTTGCATGAATTTATAGAAACAGCATGCTTAAGTGGCAGGTCATATTTGCCGCAGGACCGATGGGGGTAGTGGGAAGATCGATTGTTTAATTGGTCGCCAAGTTCTTAACTCGTCCAATTCGTTGGTCGTCTAATTCGGCACTCGTCAAACACTCTATGTGTATAGACAAATATACTCGTAAAACTCAATACGAACAAACTTTGAAATCGATTTTGAAACTTTGAAAACTTTGAATACGAACAATGAAATCGTGCGTGGTGATGAACGTTAAGAGAAGCTTATAGATATCCAGCAGTAGAGATACATTGGCTGATGGTATGATATGGTATATTATATAGTGTATGAGATGAAGTCCTAAAGAAAATCACACATGTTTCTAATAACTACTGAGCAAATTAGAAAATTTAACAATTTAATGTAGAATAAACTTAGCATGTGAACAAATAGAACTGGCGTCTTTAACTAAATTATTTCGTTAATATTCAGCGCGCCAGTCCCATATTCACGTCCCAGCCTACAATTGCACATACAGTTTATAGCAGAAACACAAGCGATAAGAAAGTTACAGCCTAAGTGGCCCGAATAAGTGAACCAGTTTCACATGCAGCTCCATATACTAATATTATTAACTCCAAAACTAATTTGAACCCGAAACTTGGTGCTATTCGTGTAAGTTTTCGTGATAGTAATAATTCCGACTGGGATTTGAATCACGTAATTCCTTAAAACTTGGGTTATAATTTATAATATTAGGTAGTCGGATAAGTTCGCAGCCTTTTTATAATAAAAATAATAAAGACTTTTTGTTTTACGTAAATATTTATTGAACGAAATATTGTCCATTTAATTCGACTAACTTTCGTCATTTTTCTGGCGGAGCCAGAAGCTCATCCCTATAAAGTTTTTGGCGTTTCTGAGCTAAACACTAATTTAAATGGATTATACAGGCTTGTCTTGAATGTCATTGAAAGCAGGCAAAGAGGTGGAGTTTCGGAAGTAGGAGAAGGTAGGAGGCATGCTGAAATCCCATAGCCGTTACGCGTGCCCAACTGACGTGAGAGAAAGGTAACAACCTTTCTCTCATGTTCGTATTTCAGAATTGAATTAGATAAGCTCGAGCGCATTTCCTACCCTCTTGTTCAATCAAATAGAGAATATAATGGAATCAGTAAATTCCTTGCTCTTCCCAACCTATTCTTCTATTCTTTCCAAAACTTTTTCCATATCCACTCCTGAATTTTCAAAGGTAGACGGTGCATCTAGTGACGTGCCAAAGTTGGACACCCTTGACCAAAGATTTAAATCGTCCTTGACTGATGTTGCTGTGTATCGCTGATGTCTTTTGGCGACAGTTGGTAACCACTTACCATCGGGTGGATTGTCTGCTTGTCTGTCATCTTCTTTTTATAAAAAAATGTAATGCAAATTTAAATCGAAATAGCCGAATTGTCTAATTTTATAGCAATAAAAAAAATGCGCATCAGATGTTGTGAAACTGTTTAATTATTTCCCGAAGTGCCACAGCCAACTGCCACATTCAACTTTATTTCTCTCCTCTTATTACACATTATTGTAACATATTATTTTCTGCACAGACGCTAAAAGATACCTTTGTTTGTAATTAAATTTTCACAGGTATGTAAATTTAGACTGCTAAAAGCTGGTTAACTTAATTTAGGATCGGCGCTTTACAGTAGAATTCCGACAAATAGACGCGACATTACATTAGGTACCTATTTAATCTACACGTCTGTAGAGTTGACAGTTTTTCTTTGCATCTGCCCCTCATAATTTTTGTTCGTCTTCAATAAAAGAGGATTTCTATTCGACCTGCACATGTAAAATTGTGTTACATGTTCGCGTTTTTTTCTCAGAATTATTTCCATAATACATGATTGTTCCCATATATTGTTCTCAATATACATGGAAATTTATGTTAAATAATCATTGAAATGCAATGAAGGTTTTAAAAGAATTCGTACGTTGAAATTTGCTCAGTCGTTTCACAATAATAATGAAAACATTACGAGTACATATATGGATAATTTGAATACGGTCAATTTAAAAATTAGAAAAGTTTAATCTAATACTTCGTGTATCCCAAATAGATGCCACGACCACAATTAGTGGGTGCTAAAATCAAAAACAGGCATAAAAAGCTATAACACCGACTTCAATTTCAAACTAATACGTTTCTGAAGTTAGTTTTTTACCTACACTGCTATAACAATTGCAACAAATGTTTTTTATGAGAATTTTCTGGGTATTTCTGTGATCTTGACAACAGAAACTCGTATGTATGACAATAAAGATAAGTTTGCAAACGAGAAATAATATAACATTTAAAGGTACTTTTAAGTTCTATTCTTTATTTTAAGTTTAATCAATCTGAAAGTTATACAAGGAAGGTCAAATGACGTTTCTTAAAAAATACTACATCAAAGTATTTTCTTTAAATAAAAAGTTAACTCCATTATGTTACGTTCATCCATCAAGCCACGCTCAGTTCAAATCCCTTTTCATAATAGCTACTGAAATACAATACATCATGGTTATAATAAAAAAATATATTAAAGGGTAGGGCCTTTTTCTCATTGGTTTTACCTTTTCTCATGAGAATGAGAAAAATGAGAAAAAGGCGGTTTTTTTCTCATTTATTCAAATAACTTGTCCAATAACTGGACAAGAGAAAACTTTCAACCATCTATAGTACTTTAGAGAGAATTCGTTCTTATTTTACTATTTACCAGTTTTAATGTTTAATTCCATGATGGGACAAGTGGGTGGAACCTTTTGAGATGTAAAGCTGGAATCATCTTTTCTCTGAATACACACAGATAACTACGCATTTTTCTCGGCAGCCTTTTTATAAACTGTTTGGCATAACTCGGCATAAGCTTCTCCTGTTCGCCGTCATACATTGTCGTACCTCTTCACACCCAGACAAAATATAGTTAGTTCAAGGGGGAATTTAATTCTTTCTTTTCAAACATGAAGAAAATTCCATTAATGTTCATGACGATTTTATACCGTTTAGCCGAAAGCACGGAGGCGTTATATATCAGGTTAATTACATAACTTGTTCCCTCCTCACGTCCTTTAAAAATCCAATAAGGATATTGATGAAAATTGCGATTTTACGTTACAATATGTGGTGTAGTATCGAGCGAGCACTCAACACAATTGTACGGATCCTTTGTTCAGGCTTTGTTACGGCATACAGGTAATGTATAGAATTGGTATTGAGGCTTACGAATGGAATATTTAGAAAAACAAAACAGGCGACGCGCGGGGCGACGTTATTAGGAAGCTAAGAAGCAAATCTTTAAGAACCAATAAATCTTAGAACTTTTTAAACTTTCGCGTTTTGTAAACATTTTATATTGTAAATCGGGTTTGAGCACCGAATGAACAGTACGGGTTACACTGTGGTTAAGCCGTGGTCACGAGTTGACCATCAATTCGTGACCACGGCTTGTGTAACCCCTGTCGAAACGTCGCGGTCGAGTAGAAATAAAAGGTAAACAAAAACCTTTACGCGTTCAGACTCGATTTACAATATAAAATCTATACTTAATTACATTCTTGTAACAGCATACACATTTTTAGGGTAATAACTTAATTTTGTTTTGAGATAATTAGGTTATATCTTCGATGACGATGCACCATACAACTTATTGCTATTGGTATAAAGCCATTCACAACATTATTATCATCAATAATTATGATTCACAGTACTTAAATATTTGTTTATTAGTAAGCACCTAGTATGTAGTGTGTTATGTAACTCACACATGAACTATACCCCAAGGAATAACTTGATATGGTGGAACTGATATATTGTAACCATACTTCCTGATTGTATATGAAGGTACGAGTATATCGATATATGAACTAACTGTTCAATACATAACTCATATACTTAGCACAGATTATTTCGCGTGGGCGAGTTCGGAATTAATTTATGATGTCCCATTTCGTCTCCAGCCCGCATGGGAGCGTGCTTCGGAATAACCATAATTTATATATCCTGTTAAGGGTCATACGAGTTATTAATCTAAAATTGTTGATTGTTTAACATTGGTCCCCTTCCGTATCAATCAATGATTTGAGAGTTTTGATTAATAAATACAATATATATATTACTATATATGTGCTCAACAGTGGGACACAAATATAATAAGAAAATAAAATAAAAAAAAGCTAATTTAAAAAGGAAATACTATAATATATAATCTATATATCTACTACATACTATAAGTATATAATCCGTGGTTACGTTTAGAGGCCTCATCAACGCGTATATTTGATAAGTGTAGATTCAAAGGAGATTAGACTATCCCGTGCACTTTGTCGGTTGTACTCGTCTCCTGGGGATTGTTGAAAGGGGTTGATCTCAGCGAGCCCTTTAGCCGCTAGATACTCGAGCGCGTTACTAGGGGTTCTCGAAGTATAATTAAACATTCATCGTGAACATTATTGAAACAGTTGTTTAAATAAAAATAAATACGAATTACTGTCAGTTATAATAACTGCAACACCAAGAAATTGAGTTTTCGATGTCACGCGTACATACTTACTAACAAGTACAAATTACCTTACAATTAATTATTAACTTATTTTATAGGCGGTTAGTCGGTGCCAATCGCAAATATGTTCTCGAACAAACCTGTTCTTTCAGTTAAATCAACGAAAATGAAATGAACCTTAAATAATTCGCAATAACTGGTTTATAAAAACAAAAAGTAAAATTGTAATTGTAAGAATATTTCTTAACATCCTACTAAGATCCTAGTCGAGTAACGAACGCTCCAATTATACTTTAACAACAGTACTCGTGAGAATTCATAATTGATTTCTCTCGAATGACTTGTTTTTACTTAATTCGTGTGAATGACTATCACGTATTTTCGAAAAGGAGATTTTGCTTACATTTTTTTCTAAATTTAAACTAAATACGTCTTAATTACAAATCATATTCAGTTAAAATCTCTCGCGATTCTACATACGAGTATATCGAAATTTCTAGAAAGTGTTTTCACTGTAGTAATAAATTCAACCGATCATATCGTTTGATTGTAGCTAGAAATATTTTCTAAGAAGGCAAATTCAGGAGGTTAATGCGTATTAAAGTTCACGCAACTAAGCGAGTTCCATTCGAAAACTCGTGATACCTGCGTTGACCCCAAGAGCTTCCCATGATCTTACATGACGGTTAATTCATCAAATAAACTTTGGGCGACGGTCACAGCCCATTGTTTGTGGCTGAGTGATGACACGGCACTAATGCTCGCGGTTATTTGTACAGTACCTAATACATGGGGAAGTATATTTATGTAGTGGGAGGAAGGGTTAAAAGTTTCTAATAACTTCTGTATCGCGTTTTATACAATACAGAAGTTTATGTAAATGTTATCTTTACTAATATTATAAATGGGAAAAATCGTTTGTTTTTTACCTAATGCTTATATCAACTTATACTTTTCTTTGTTTTTGAGATTGAATCTTCTTTGTACCTCATCAGAACTATATGGCGTAGGCCCCGAGTAGGCGAATTAGTGGGTGCACTGTAAAGTGTACTCAGGTAATAAATAAATGCAATGCAATGCAACCAGCCCTTTCAGTATCCACTGTTGAACATGGGTTTCCTCATGCACATTGTCTGGTGCACGAGGGATGTATGGCCTTAAAACGTCACGCTGCACTGGCCAAGTGGGTTGGCGAATCCACTCTTTTAGAGGTGGTGTAGTTCCTCAGGGCTTGTGGGCTTTGTAGTAGTCCACGGGAAAAGATGGGGTGGTGTTATTCTAATTAAATTAAATAAAATGAATGGGCTTATACACTGCAAGGTCCAGGCCTTCTCTTGGGATTAGATTATAAAATAAAAACTGTATAAGTGAAAATAATTAAAAATATACATTAAAAAGATATCTCTTGTCTAAATTATAACCTGCTCACCGTTCACAGGATATTGATACTACAGAATTTGTATCTTAGGCAAACATGGTTTATTGGATACAATTATGACGATTTTATGCTTTTTGTTTGTAAATATTTTTTTTTTTTTTATAGATTAGTGGGCGGACGAGCAAGCGGTCCCACGTGGTGATAAGTGTTACCGCCGCCCATGGGCACCTGCAACACCAGGGGGTATGCGGGTGCGCCGCCGACCTTGCAAAATCCTATTCACAGCTCTCTTAAAGAACCCCATATCGTAGCTCAATGGAAAGACCTCTTGAGGCAGTTCGTTCCACATCCTACGGGTTCGCGGTATAAAATAATTTTTGGACCGAACAGTGCGCGACACCTCCGTATCGAGGAAATGCGGATGGACCGCACTTCTGTGACGGGAGGTGCGGTTGTAGAAACCCGAGGTGGGAATTATATTAAACAATTCTTCAGAGCATTCCCCATTGTACAGGCGGTAGAACACACAGAGAGACGCAACGTCTCTCCGAATGCTGAGGGATTCTAAACCGCCCGTGAGAGTGGGATCGTCGACAATACGAACAGCACGTCGTTGGATGGAGTCAAATGGGTCCAATTGGTATTTCGGTGCGCCGGCCCAGAGATGAGAGCAGTACTCCATATGGGGCCTCACCTGAGCTTTGTAAAGCATAAGGAGTTGCCCAGGTTTGAAGTACCGCTTCGCTCTGTTCAGCACACCGAGCTTTTTGGAGGCCATTTTGGCCTTATTTTCCAGATGACCCCTGAATTCGACTTTGCTGGAGATGTCGATACCAAGGATCCCGATACTCTCCAAGATCTTAAGAGGTATGCTCTGAAAGCGAGGTGCTACAACAAAAGGGGTTTTTTTAGCGGTGAATGCACAGACTTGCGTCTTACTGGGGTTGAAATCCACTAGGTTTAGAGAACCCCAAATCGAGACTAGATCTAAAGAGTCTTCGATTTCAGACACAAGCCTGGCGCGACTCTCTTCCACTTCGACCCGAGGGATGTTGGCGCGGCCCTTGTACAAGGCGTCTCCAGTACTGTCATCTGCATAGCAACGTATGTCACCAATTTGCAACAGGTCGTTGATATGCAGAAGGAACAGAGTTGGAGACAGCACGGAGCCTTGCGGGACGCCAGCGTTAATAGACATGGTGTCGGAGCAGCTACCATCGATAACGACTCTGATGCTCCGTCCAGTCAGGAAACTGGCAACCCATTCGCATAATCCCTCGGGTATCCCGAAAGATGGTAACTTGGAAAGCAGCGATTTGTGCCATACCCGGTCAAAAGCTTTCGCAATGTCTAGGCCTACAGCCAGAGCCTCGCCTCTACTCTCAATGGCGTCAGCCCAGCGGTGTGTTAAATACGCTAAAAGATCACCAGCGGAGCGATTATGGCGAAATCCATATTGACGGTCGCTAATCAGCTGGTGATCCTCTAGATACCCAAGGAGCTGTGTGTTTATGACACGCTCCATCACCTTGGAGAGGAGGGAGGTGATCGCTATTGGCCTGTAGTTGGCCGGGTCTGTGCGGTCACCCTTTTTAGGTAAAGGGTGAACATGAGCTACCTTCCATGTTGACGGGAAGCTTTGTGTAGAGTATGAGAGCCTAAAGAGTCGCGTAAGCACCGGGGACAACTCGGGAGCGCAAAATTTAAGCACCACTGCAGGAATACCATCAGGCCCACTCGATTTTCGGACATCAAGAGATGCTAGAGCTCGCCGGACTTCACGCTGTGTGAAACAGATTTCCGGCATGGAGCTTGTGCACCTTGAGATAGACTGTGGTGAGGCACCTCTATCGTCCAGTGTCGAGTTTGAGGCAAAGAGATAGCCCAAGAGATCGGCTTTCTCCTTCGCCCCATGGGCCAGTGACTCATCGAGTTTCCGCAGTGGAGGGAGTGACGACTGACAGAAGTTACCTTCAGCAGCCTTAGCGAGCGACCAGAAAGCCCGGCTTCCAGAAGGATAGCTAGCTAGTCGGTCGCCAATTCTGCGGATGTGCTCATTCTTTGCTCTGACAATGATCTTCTTACTGCACCTCGAGGTAGCGTTAAATTTCTTCCTCAAGTCGGAGGTATTCGGATCTTCGGACACCTGTGCTCTGGCCCAGGCCCTGTATGCGGCCCGTTTATTACGACGGGCCTCTCTGCAGGACTGATTGAACCATGGTTGGCTCCGTCCGCCTACCGGTATCGCGGTGCAAGGAATATAACATTCCATGCCCTGCAACACCACGTCGGTAACGGAGTCTGCACAGGTATCCGGATCTCCCGACGAGAAACAAAGCTGCCTCCAGGGATAAGAGGCGTAAAATTCGCGCAACCCATCCCAATCTGCTGACTTGTAGTGCCAGACTTTGCGCGTTCCCTGTGAATGGGTCCGCACGGATTGCTTGGCTGGCACAGCAGTTCGAATGATACA
Source organism: Sesia apiformis (assembly GCA_914767545.1). Classification (NCBI taxonomy): domain Eukaryota; kingdom Metazoa; phylum Arthropoda; class Insecta; order Lepidoptera; family Sesiidae; genus Sesia; species Sesia apiformis. Next base: position 20,050,213 of record OU611948.1, on the reverse strand, counting down.
ATGGTCGGATGATCCTAACGGGGCATCAACAACAACATTGTAGTCATTCGGCCGCGTAGTCAGCAGGAGGTCCAGTAAGGAGGGAGTATGGCTCTCGATATCAGGTATCCTCGTAGGTGAGGACACCAACTGCGAGAAACCATTGGCCAGTGCAAAGTTATAGGCTGCTCTCCCTGCGCGGTCGGTAGTTCGGGATCCCAACCACTCTTCGTGGTGAGCGTTGAAATCACCAAGGATCACCACTTCCGCGCAAGGGAACTGCTCGAGCACTCTGTCAGTCGTTTCTTGTAGACGCTCAAAAAAACGAGTCGTCTCCGTATCACCGCTGTGGGACCTGTAAAGGCAAGCGTAGACTTTAGTGGAACGTCCGTAGTCAATACGCGCCCAGAGAATCGACAGGTCCCCGTCTTCAAAATGGCTGAGGCGGCGGCAACAAACATCCTCCCGGACGTACATGCATACCCCGGCACGTCGCACAAAACAGTGCTCCAGTTTGTAACCGGGGTAATGAAGATATGATGTATCGGCCGGGCAGGAAATCTGTGTCTCCGTCAAGAAAAGTAAGGCCGGCTTTGCCGTCTCAAGCTGGTAGTGGACGGCGTCGATGTTACTATGCATCCCTCTAATGTTGCAAAAGTCCACTTTAAATGTGGAACTTACAGGATGGGCCGCTGAGTGCACATTATACATTTTCTTGTTCCTGGCCATTGTGAGTGTGAATAGGAAAAATAAGAAGAGAGGGGGACGGAGAGAGAAATGGTCGCATGTGGATCAAAGGACAAAGCACGGGGCGGAGAAAAAATCAGGTCACAAAGGTTGTGTGACTTGCTGGCGCGGGGTACGGAAGGGCCCCCGGTCCCCCCCGGGGGGCAGCAGTCGGGTTCCACTCCGGTCTCCTCCGGCACAACTGCTACCCCAAGGGACTTTTCACGTGCGGCGGGGCAGCCTCCTGGGGTGGAGATTAAAGTAAGATCCCCGGGTTCGGGCCCCCAACAACCCGCGGGCGGTCAGCGGACAACCGTTTCACCGGGTCTCCCTGATCCCCGCGCCACCATGTCACGCCCATGCGCGTCTGTAATTCCCCGCAACCGCCGGTCCTCATTTCCACACGCAACAATCCCTCTCTCGGGACGGCTTCTTCCGCTCACCGCCGGAACACGATGCGGGCCTCGCGGCTTATAAGGCATCATTATGGCGGCGGACTCCGACGGAAGAGTGGTAGCAATGCCGACGGAGTAACTCTCCCACCGCAAAAAGGGAACGCCATTGCCTCGTCAGTTAACAGCAGGATGCACCACAAGCAGGTGAGGTTGGCTTAGGCTCCAAAGATGGTAGGTGAGCCTCTTACACCCCTACTGGTAATAAATAAAAAAAATAACCACGAGGGGGTTTTCGGGTCATAATCCACCATGCGGCTCAATGCGAATTGATGGATTTTATCATATTCTAGATTTCTTTTTTTTTAATCTCGGGTATGCGGGATTTTGTCACGATGTCTTTTCTTCACCGACGACGTAAGAATAAATCCGACGAACTACTGCTAAGTCGTACTTAAGTAGAAACTCAGTGGCACGGGTCGAACGGTCGAACGTCTGACCTCACATTGAGGATAGATAGAAATTAAGAACACATTAAGTTAAGTTACACATTAAGAATGTCTCGCTGAATGAGTTGTACCCTTTGGCTATTTCCACTCTGTTACATAAAAATTACTATAAATTAACGAACAGTTACCAAATTTGTAGTGTAGTTCATAGGACGGATTAAAAATTATCCTATGTGTTAGCATAGGATAATTTTAAATTCTAATTCTATGCTAACGTAGTCATGGATACCATCTAGTACACGATATAATGAATGAATAAATGAAATGAAATGAAATTGAAAGCGGTGACAGTTAATAAGGGATTAAGGAAGACATTGGAGCCCTTGAGGGAGATGACATTGGGGAGCTCAGATCTGTAAGTGAATAAAGAAAATTAAATTTATAACGTATTAATTGGCATCTTTCTAAATTCGATAAAAACTTACTCCATTTTACTCCACTTCAAACATTTACGATTAAACTAAATCCATGTTTATGTTCCAAACTATTTTAACATAAGAGCAAAATTTGAAAATATTGTAATACAATATCAAAACCCCAGAAGGCTTTAATAAAACTTGTGAATTTACTCAGGCATTACAGTTTTAATCATGAGATTGGTTAAAAGTTTGAGTGCCTCGGTGAACTTTATTAAGGCTAAAAGAGCAGACAAAAATAATTATGTTATTGATCTAACATATTAATATTAGATTTTACCATATATGGCGAAGTTGAAACCTATCTATTTTAAGCAGGTCAAGTCCGGGGCGCGTTGAAATGCATGTGTGATCTTTACCGCGCCCTTTTCTGACCCTGACGGGAAAAGGTTGCGTCAAAAAAAATTATTACCTTTAGGAGCGACAGTTCAGAATACAATGCAGCTAGCAACGGTATTTTACATATATACATATATAATGTTTATGGCTTTTGTAACGGTACTTATTTATATGTATCGGTATTCAATTATTTGTAGATAGCATCAGAGCTAGAAATCAGTGTCATATACAAAGGTACTTTTTAAGGTTGAACTGCTATTTTATGTCGGTTACCTTCGAACAAAATAATCGTAACGAAATTTACTTCACTTTCTAAATTGCGCGGACTGCACTTTACTGAGTCCTCAATTTGTTACAAAGCGGGTTGGAATTTCGTTCCCGAATATTTTTTTCGGACGAAACCAAAATAAAAAAGGTAAAGATATCGGTAAAAGAAACTGGTTTCGTTCTGGTAAGTAGGCTTTTTACAGCTTCATCTGTGACACAGATAAGTTCAGACAACATTCCGCGGTGATTTTTTCTTTCGGTATTGTCGCATTCTATATTTCTGAAACTGAACCCGATAAATATTTTTCGATGGATAAATCTTTGTTTTTCAAGTTTTTGATGCGTGGATATTTACATTATGAAGAGATTGGATTATTGAAATCGTTCACTTTATTTACGTGTAGAAAATTAACACTGAATTGAAATGGACAGTTTTAAAATTATCTTCAAGTAAAACGTAATCGAGACGATCGAAAGTGTAACTAAAATATTTCTACTAGTATCGATTAAATTGATGCTAATGATCGGTGACAAGTTTGTGGCACAGTCCAGCGATAAGATATCTCCGGCCAGCTCTCAACTTGCCCGTTGGACAGCAAAATATGCGGGCTGTAATCCCGGGTGAGCGGTTAGGCTCCCTTGTCGGTATTCACAAACGATCACTAAAGCGTTATTCACATTATTTATACTAAAGTTCACATCATCTAAGGATTGGAGATTTGTAAGTAAAAATGTAGGCACCTCCTAGGGTGATAGCGAAGTTTTTTTATAGAAATAAGACGGCAGACGAGTACCTGGTGGTAAGTGGACATTACCGTCCACAGACATCCGTGATACTTATTATCAAGTATCGTCAATGCACTATTTCACTATTTCAGATAGTGATGTCAATGCACAAATTTAGAGATTTTCATTTTCAAATATGACAAAAAATGTTGATTTCGACTATGTATTTTGAGAAAAATACTCCATATTATTAAAAAAATATGCTTCGTTATGTATGTTATGCTTTTATTATATGTATGCTAATTACAAATTACGCAATTTACGAAACTAATTATCATCTTGGTCTCCTGGGAATGACCCGGCCGATTTGTTTCGTGGCTGCCCACGCTGAAGGTTGGCCTGGCAACCAGCAAGTAATTAAGTAATTAGCCTTCTCAAATAATATTTGACCTTCTCTTTTTTAGTGGAGTTTTTTTAAACTCAAGTTCAATAATTATTCCAATAATTCAAGTTTACAACGTGCGTTTTTACGCACGTTGTAAACTTGACTTATTGGATTATTAACGCTCTTAGATTACCAATTGTTTTTTTCAACCAGTGCAAGATTTAAATTTGTGTAAATGTTAGTTACAATTCAAACATTTTTTTACATAAACCAACAATTTTTTCAGATCTCACTTCCAGAACTAAATCCCTAATTTATTTTTTGTAAATATCCACGGAAAGCACAAAAATACCTAGTACCCACGCTTGAAATATAATAAATAGAACAAAAAATAAAATCATGCTTTTCGACTGTTTTGTAGTTTTTTTTAAAAAAGGGGGTATTACTTGAGCATGTAGCTTTCTCAATATCTTTTTTAAAGTTTTTTTTTTTAAATATTCATATGTTTTAGCACCGTCTGTGTAAAAACACAAGTTGATGGCAACTGTTATGTATTATTAACATGCTTTTATACTAAACTTCTAAGTAGGTAACCGCCAATTAGTATACGGACCTTTGCTGCTAAATCTCAATTAACCACCATTAACTTGCCATATTATGGAAACGAATGCATGAAAGCGAACTATCCAAAATGTCGTCCCCTGCCTTATTAACTTTGATCATTACTAAATCAATATGTACGTAAGACGTACTTAACGCGAATTTAATAACCTATTAGACATTAACATCTTTGATGGTCATTACACTTCAGAACATACCAATTTGTATCACATAACATAAAAGCAACATAGGAACGTGGGCGCTTGGTGGGATAGCATTACGAATGATTGGCGGTCTGCCGGGGCTCCAGGCATTTGGAGAATTAGCCTCGTCTCGTGTGTCCTTCCGCCTCATTAGATCCCGTTACCCCACCCTCGCCTACATTCGACCTATTTCCACAAATACGTGTTTTTATAGCAATAGATAACGTTTTTACGTTACATTAAAGGCTATCGTGGTGACTTGCACATCTAGAATTAATTATGGAGTCGCTTCGTGTCGTGAACAGTTGAACGCTATTAAGCTAAGAATTATTGTAGTCACTACTACCTACTGCTTTGAAAGGAGTGTTAGTTATGGAGTATTATGCTTAGCAAGTTACAGTTTTTCGTAGGCTAAAGGCTTGTACCGTTCTCCAATTATGAAACAAACTTGTGAGTCTTGCTTCTGGCTCTCGCTTTTCGAAATGTGACGTCATTCTCATAGCGATTCTAACAAACCTTATTAGGAAAACACTGTTTAAAATAGGAAAATGGGTCATATTAAGATTTTAGATTCAGACGTCAATTTATTTGTAAATCGTAAGTTTTATAGTACATGTTCCGTTTTGTCCTCTCACTGTCAACTTTTAAATTGAGATAATCTCTCAATGCTCACTCCTATATTTTTACTACAATAGTGTAAAGGAGTTTCAATCGCTTTTTATTTTTTTATTCTATTCAATACATTTCAGCAATCCCTATCACCTTTAAAAACATCTAACAGGATGCAAATAATCTCCTGATGGAATCCATAACAAATGGGTTAAGTTGGTACTGAATTATCACTCGTTCGGAACTCTTTAGATACCTCCGTGAACTGTTCCAACTATGCGCTTCACGATCTCGCTACTATACCGTATAGATATCCTTTTAAATTCACAGGCAAAGTTTACAAAGTTTAAAACGCTGCTATTATATCGGAAGAAAAGAATTTTATTTGCTTGTTACCAAGCAAATAAAGCCTGTCACAAACGCAGCTATAGGTAATATATATTCATATAAAGTATAGCAAGACATATTACGGTATATAAGAATATACCGTAATATGTTTTGTCTAATAAGTATGTCATATTACGTACATAGTAATCTTCAATGACCACACTCGTTTCGATAGGTAATATATTACATTAATATATATCTCTATCCTACAGTATTTTTCAAGAAGCATGGTGCGGGTGACAGCTCCCATAGAATATAGCCATACACAAAATGCAAATTGTTCACATAAAATAAACCCTGAAATATTTTGTAGTTTTTTTTTATGCACGAAGGCCACAGACGAACATACAGTCCACCTGATGGTACGTGGATACTGTCGCCCATAGACATCTGCGATACATGCCAACATTAGTCCAAAATAACAAACGTTGGCACGCCCCCGGATGCGCTGCCTACCTTTGGAGATAAAGGGAATGGATTTGGAGAAAGGGTTGGCAAAATGGGGAGGGATAGGATGGGAATGGGCTCTGGCACATCTCACTCACTACCGAAACACGTACGTACATTGGGGGAATAAGGTAAAGTCAGAAATGCAGTACATTTCAAGGTAGTCTTCTGTGAGAGAGTGGTAACGTGGGCAGCGTCGAGCGCGCCCAGCGGCTGTTGGATTGCAACGTGCACTCTCCCCCTAACAATCTAGTTCATGTTTTATAAACAAACAGTTACAAAACGCTATAACATGGCTCAGAGCATAAAAATAATGTGTTTATTTCCCTATCTTCTAATTTTTACTAGTGAAAATCAAATTACACACGAGTATATTAATTTATTCTGTGGCCTGTTTATCCAGTGTTAAGCTAGTAAAGTGACGCGACTAAAAAAAATCGTCGAGTAATCAAATATAAAGCAATAAATCTATGGAATCGGATTTGTTTTTTCTTATACGAGTATACTCGTATAGTGTAAAAATAATAATCAAAATTATTTATAAACTTCGTATATATATTGGAATGATAATATTCATGTACATGTAGATTTAATTCATGTTTTATTTATTTTATTTTATGTTGAATAAAACATAATATTTTATAAAGAATTTATTGCTTTTTAATTTAATGGTTGACAACCTAAATTTACATCTGTGTCACTGTTGTCCTTAATTAATTAATTAACGAATAGTCAATCGATTACCTACAAACAATTCACAGCGCAAATAGAAAATCGTAAAACATTGTTCCGACTCAAGTTCCTTGCATCCCTAGTCACAGTGAACTGACAGATGTCACGTGTCAGTCGCACCTACATGAAAACGATTAAATAAGACATATTAAGATGTCAAGCTATAAGAAAAGCGTGAATCTACCGAGACGGCTGCCCATGTAAATGAGCGCAGTAATTGTATATTGTAGTATACGAACCATGTGATACTTTACTATAATATGTGATACTTTACTATACTTTACTTTACTATAATTATATTATATTTTAGAATATCTTGATATGTAAATATATATTTTAGCTGCGTCTGTGACTGACTTAATAAACTACGTTTTACAGAGAATTACTTATAAAGGATCGCTGTAAATTTCATAATAAAGACAGGAATATACAATTAGACTTGTCATTCTTAAGCTGGTGGGGACAAAAATGATTAAATACGTGATATTTGGACCTTATTTACATTTACATGCCCGTATACATACAAGTGGCTCACGAGCGCCTCACGTCCTTTATGAAGTGCCTATAAGCCAGCCTATAATAGGCTTTGTTCGCTGTTCACACTTACACGTGCTGAGACGTCTGAATGGGCTAATGCGCGTGAGCAGCTCTTATGTAAATGTCACCTAGTGAACCCATGAACAGCCAACACAAGAAAATATTTTTATTTTATGTTTTATTTATTTTATCTTCAAGAGAAACAAACATCACAAATACAGCCATTATAGATAGAATAATATAAGTAAAAACATAGGCCAGTAAAGTTTCTTTATGTTACAAAATTATACTTTATAGGTCGATAACGAAAAAAGAGCAAAATATAAATGACTAAAAGTTATCAATTTAGGTAATTAAAGTAATACTTAAATCTTTGTTTGTAAATCTTAAATCTGTTTGAGTATATAACTTCATTTACAAGTCTGAAGTGTGTACCTACATAGAAATATAGAAATCGATTTACAGAATATTTGTGAGAGCCCACAAATCATAACATACGCAAATAACACCATATGTGAGACATCCTCGTCTAACAATCCGCCTAATGCTCACAGACATTCGCAATAAAAACTCCATAATAAATACAATGGTCACAAAACTCGAGTGGATATAATCTTTTTTCTGTCCCCGAAAATTATTGCACACTGTGCCTTATAGTGGCGGGGTCACGGCCTAAAATGGCAGTGGAAACTATCCTTATTTATTTGTGGCTAGGTTCGCGGTTTCGCACTACATCGGGTGTGAGGACATGTGTCGCGAAGGGTTAACGACGGGATAAAAACACCGTTGTTTTCTTTATGGTCTTGCAAAACAAAGGGCAAAGGGCAACAAGTACGCGCCCACCGCCCGCTGCGACAATGTTGCCCTTTTTTGCGGAAAAAGGATTAATGTCGCAAAAATGGGTTGATGTCTTTATTCTATCATGGTTGGAATAATGCAAAAATAGTAAGGATCATTTTATGCATCATATTTTTATGATCGAATTTCTAATAATTATAATTTATTGAATGACAATTAAATTTTTAATAAATAGTACAATAGTAAATAAATTGTGGCAAATAAAAAGTAATTAAATAGAAAAAATAAATTTATAAGTCTGAACAACTTTGCTAATTAAATCTTTTATAGTCTTCTTTGATCGTTCGGTAGTTCATCCTGCTCGTGGCGCGCGGTTTAATTAAGTAATACAAAAGCTATTTATTACTAATTATGGGATTTGGTAGGTATTTATGATAACTCGTTTATAGAAAAAAATCCTGTGACCCTTCGCCACGAGCCGTGTCAAGCAGACTGTTATGTTGTTATTCAAGATGATATTAAATATAGCTATCGTTATTTAGTGTACACAATAAAAAAGAAGACGTACAAAATGCTTATCCTTTTCGATCATTTCTACCAGCAAATCTAGAAGAAATAATTTCCTAGTTTTTCGCTTTAAAGGGTTAAATTGCAAAAGGTTGTCGGCCTTTGGAAAGAGACTATCGGCTAGCTTCGGTTTTGTAGAGCGTTGTCTCTGTCATATGCCTGTACGACGAGTGACAAGTCAGCGACGTATCGACACACAACAGAGACGACGCTCTATAAAACGGAAGCTAGCCGATGTGTATTACTTTCGGCCGGGATGTGTACAAATTATAGATCGCTCGAAATTATAGTTAGATATAGTTATTTCTATTTTGAAATTGTGAAAAACACCACATACCAACCTTAACCTATATATCTTAATAAAATCTATACTCATCTATAGCCTCTGAATGGGTAAATTTCTCGTTGCACATGCACTAATGGGGCAAGAAGTGATTATGAATTGATGCTGAATTTAAATCAGCACCAGCTGCATCTGCAAACTACATTTTGATTACACTAATGGACCAAGCGTTCAACTAGTTCATTTGCTTCTATCATCTTGAAACTGAGTGCGAGACGACAAAATCTTATTTCATTACTAATGTTGCTTATAGTCAATTGTCATTGTGGTAATTAATATTTTATTATTATCAATGTATAAATTACAAAATATTGCTTTAAAATGTACTTTGTTTGTGTTACGAGAATGAATGAGATTTACCTCATTCTCATTCCATCGAAGTAGAAAAAGTAAATGATTCGACATTTTTTCGCTTTTTTTAGCATAGATGGCAAACGAGCGGGCGGGCCACATGATGGTAAGTAGTCACCGCCGTGCTACACCAGGGGGTTTGCGGGTGCGCTGCCGACCTTGCAAAATACTGTTCACGGCTCTCTTAAAGAACTCCATGTCGTAGCGTAGCGAAAATACCTCAGCTGACATATGTACGTCAGTCTGTACGTAGCGACTTTATGTCAAGGAAATGCAGATGAACCGCACGACGATGACGAGCGGTGCGATGGTAAATCCCCGAATTTGCCATCAAATTGAACAGCTCTTCAGAACATTCTCCATTGTAAAGGCGGTAGAAAAAGCAGAGACGCGACATTTCTACGGATGCTGAGCTATTCTAACCGTTCCAGAGGAGTCTTTTGTTCCACTTGTACTTCTAAATCTATATCCCACTTAATTCTTTTTTTTTCTAATCTGTTCCTAAAAATATCCGTAATTGCAATAAGACTGCCTATTGTTTTCTGTTTTAGTAGCTATTTGTGCATATTTCTTTGTAAGTATACACAATAAAGATGATTATTATTATATCCAAAAGTAGGTGGCGTGCCAAAAGTTTGTCATTCTTGACTGACGTTGCCATGTATGGCGAATATCCATGGACGATAGTATCCACTTATCGTCAGGTGAACTGCCGCCTAATCTGCCATCTACTTCATATATAAAACATGTATTATATATAAATCCCAACGTTAAACTATAGCAAAGTGTATTAAACCGTAATAGTCAGAAATATTATTTTGTCCAGTACATAAACATCAATTCGGATAATACGTATTTAATACGTATCAATACGTCTTTAATAGATTTTGCAATGGCAATAAACAGTACACTACAAAATGAAATAATTCAAAGGTTTTGAACACTATATCAATTGGACACTGCATAATTTATAGCCCGCACTTGTTCTCGTGCACGCTCCATATCAATGATTACTCTTTACAATTTACATTGCCCATTTCTAATTAATAATTTAACTATAAAATATGCCTTAAAATTAAAGCCATAATGTTCAGTTTACAAACTCTGTGAAACTTGTAACTCTGTATAACATAACAAGTGGCACTTCAACACAATTGAATTTTAGAAATGCACCCGATACCCTCTTGAATATATTTTTTAACAAATGTCGCGGTAGATTATGTGAATACAAAGAGATAGAGGTTTAATATCACGGGGTGGGTCGGGGCCATATTGGTACACTTTAAAAAACGCATCCGTAAATTAAATGTAATTGTTCGCTCGTTAACCAAACCGAGGGGGACTGGCGGTCGGGCTCTCTTTTCTGCGTAATGTTTTATTAGTATTTACGCTAGAATTCATTAGAAGATTCTTTTAATATAAACAATTTAAAAAATGCTATTAAATCTTACGTTGTTTTATTGTATTATTATTGACCATACGTATATGTTGCTTTTTTTACTGTGTAATGAAATCATTACATAAACTTAAACTCATAAATGAAATGAAATGAAATTTTTATCAAACAAAATCTTATCGCATAGCCTTTTGTCTCAGAAAAATAAAATAAATATTTTGCGTCGAGATTTTGTGAGTTTTCTTTTATCTCTGTGCAATTTTCTAGCCCAAAATAAACGAATAGCAACATTTAAAAATAGAACAACATCGGTAACAAAGAAATAAATAAATACAGAAAGAAGAAAAACGAAAACATTGACTTAATACACAATTCTACTAGTACACAGTCATTCAGTGTTTGGAGCATCACTAACAATTTCTCGAATACAAAAACGATATTCTAGGAAAATAAATTACATTTATAACATATTTTGCAAATAATGCACATAAAAAGTCGCATGCTAATACGACCATTGTTCAACCTCGTGATAAGCAAATATAACGACAATAATTCCATAAAACGTGTGAGGTCCAGTCATGGTGCCATAAGGTGTGAATGTTCACCAATTTACTGTCCATTCAATGACATGCGCATAAAAAGTAACCCCCGATTTTAGTGCGTGTTCCATTTGTGCCCACTTGACCCGCGCGTGTATAAATTATGCATGATCATCTGGCAAATACACGGAGATTGAATGCGGATGAGGGTCCCTATGTATAAGTAATCTTCCTTCGCAGTAAACTAGGCTTTACCCGCGGCTCCACCTGTGGACGATGTTTCTTGTCGTAGGTAGCTTGTGGACCTCTTTGACAAGGCCGATGGCAGCGCCCCAGTTGGGAAAAATATTTCATAATTTCTCGTACTATTTTAAAATTGTATTTTTAGACAAAAGTTGAAGACCTTACGACCCCTATCCGACGACATAGCATTTGTATATACCATATATTGGGAGAATTATATTTAGGATTGTATTAGAAGTATTCACCGTCGTGATTTTGTATATTATACTGAATAAATATACCCTTCTTCAAACTTAACCGAAATATAACCCAAACTATTTTTTTGTCCATTTTCAGTTTATTAGGAAATGCACCTTACAGTTTATCTACAAATTTCGTTATATTCCATATAAAAAATATACATACATATATGAAATATACATAAATAGATATAGGTTTTTTTATGGATGAAGGCGGCAGACGAGCATACAGTCCACCTGATGGTAAGTGGATACTGTCGCCCATAGACATCCGCGATACATGCCAACATCAGTCCCCGGTGACTCTTGAAAGGCCACCAGGGCCACAAGAACTTAGACATACCCGATGTTGAGGCAATCAAGGTTTTGTAGCCGGTAGTAGTCCGGCACTACCTGGTACTATGCACTACCATGCAGGGGTTTCCTTGATTGTCTCTCCTAACATAAAAAAAAAAAAAAGCCAACATCAGTCCAAAATGACAAACGTTGGCGCATCCCGTATGCGCTGCCTACCTTTGGAGATATAGGAATGGATTTGGAGAAAGGGTTGGAAAAATGGGGAAGGACAGAATAGGATGGGATGGGAATGGGCTCTGGCACGTCTCACTCACTACCGGAACACGTACGTACATTAGGGAAATAAGATAAAGTGGGAAAGTCAGTACATTTTAAGGTAGTCTTCTGTGAGAGAGGGGTAACGTGGCCAGACGAGTGCGCCCAGCGGCTGTTGGATTGCAGCGTGCACTCTCCCCCTCTCCCCTTTGCATTTTGAATTCAGCTGATCATCCTTAATCAAAGTGTAGTGATTTTTTACAAAATGTCAGTCGTGATCTTAGAGTGTGTATGATTTGTTGTAATGTGCGTGACTACACCTACTAAAATATCATAAACCACTTTGTAACACACATACTTGACGGGACTCCGAGCCTCTCTGAGTAGTTAAAAGCGTTAGAAATTGACAGCTGCTTCTCTCACTCTTTCGCGTTTATGGTGAATACGATATGTTTCGAATTATCGTTTTTCTTTACAGTGAGTACAAAAATCGTACATCTTGAGCACAGACGGGTTTCCTGCACATCGTTATTATTACAATTATTGCGTTATTATTAGATGGTCAGGAGGGGTTTTTAAAATGAGAACAGCAGAGTTACGAAGTAAGAGTCAGATTTATTTTATGAACGTTACAAAATGACTTGACACTAACACTAATTTTACTTAATACTAACAATACGGAACGCTACTTACAGAATTATGAGAGTCGACCGTTCCTTCAAGACTCGATCAGAAGGACCCTCTCTGACTTGAGACGCGAGACGAAGACTTGTGATTTAAAGACTGACTACACTAGGGGTGGAAGCTATTTTATAAGACGCTTTGCTGACGTCAATCTTAATGATATACAAACAATGGAATGGACTTAGAACATCATCATTAATACGTTACTTAATGGATACTCATGAGTTAAATGTAGTTAAATAAGCCTTTACTTAATAAAAACACAAATAGAATATAAGTCCATGGGAATTATAAACAATCAATTATTAATATGAGAATAATAAATACTTATGTTAAAATATTAGGAACATTACATGTACACAAACCTCTTTTTTACCATCTACTCACATAACGTTAGCTTTCCACTTCCGTTTTGTTTTTTCAAGAAGCTTTTCTCTTCGCAAGTTACCGCCGAGTTTTTTAGCGTCTCCCTCAAGAAAACTTCTTTAAAATAGAAAAACTTAATTGACTTGATAAAAAGAAATACTATTTAGATAAGGTTCTCGGGCGTGCACATCATTCAAGCAGACAAGTACAGCTTGCCTTTTAACTACTACTTATCTACGCTAAATCTTCGCTAACGTGGGCGCACCGCGGCCGACTGTTAGTATTATTATTGCTCCTCACATTTTTCAGTAAATTAGGTATCAGGTAAACAGGTAAACAGGTAACAAGTAAACAGTAAACAGGTATCAGTTGTCACCTATTTGACATAAAACTTTTAAAATTCATTCTATTTTCCTACCCTCTACCTACACAATCTTTCTTATCTCACAAAGAATCTCATGTTTACCCCAAAATTGACAAAAATCAAAAAGTATTCCCTCTCTCCATAAACACAGCTAATCTATGCAAGCTTCGTACAAAAAAATATAACAAATCTGAACGACCCACATTAGGGGCTCTAATCTTGTAACAAAAAGCGTTAGATGCGATATTAGAATTGGTTAGAATTTGTTTGTAAATAGATTAGATTCTATCTAACGCAGGTGCAAAAATTTGCATAAAAATCTATGCATGTGTGTATATGTGTATGCGGTACACAATATAAGTACGTACATTTATGTGCGGATCCCTCTATTTATACAATAAAAAAATAAATAATCGTGATTTGATTAGTGTTAGCTGAAATAAAATGTTATTGAACAAGACCTACGAATGATTTTCTACGACTCGTAGCTCACGTACAGCGTAGCACGTAGCACATTAGCTACGAGCTACGATATCCCTTGCTCGTAGAGAAAACTATTTGTTAAGTCTTGAAATTCGTATTTCATAAAACTATTCGTTGAAAGCTTATGTACCCTAATCTTATATATTATGTTATACCATGTTGAATGTGCTTTATAAATTTTGGCAAAATAACGATCCAGGAAAAAGATAACTTTTAAAATCGCTTTTAGTAGGTATGTCATTTTTCGCAACATGATGCAAATTATTTCAAACTAGGGCATCCTTCCTGGTTGTGTTCAGTTTGTTTAACAATTTCTTGGGGAACCCAAACATAGCCCACGCTCATAGCCAAACATAGCATTGGTTTAGTTTTCTAAACGTGAAAGAATTATCAAAATTGGTCCAGTAGCTTTAAGTTTACCGTTCTTCATAATACCAGTATAGATTAACGAACAGTATTTTTTAGATATTTTATGCAATGTCTGGTAAAGACTATAGATATTTTATGCAATGTCTGGTAAAGACTACTAGCATTTTATTATATTGACGTTACAACACCTACGTCATTTTATTTAATGTCTACACGAGTATGTACAGAGCGATAAAAGAAGATGAGCCCAACATAATAGCGCATAAAAATATACGTGGGTAGGTCGAGAATATTCACAGTAGGTACAGTTAATTTAGCTGGAAGTACTTACTGCTACACTAGAGACATCTAATTTTCAGGATTATGTTTGTATCGTTGGGTAGTATGTCTTTGCAAATTGTGTTATGTAAAAACGGGTCACTTTGAACTTGTAATTTGAAATGTGTGTTCCTGCATCTAATGATGTTTTTTTTTTCACATCGTCATCGTCGTGTGGTTGATCCGCACTTCCCTGACATAGAGTCGCTGCGTACAATGCGGTACAATAAATGTCGATTTTCGAATAACATTTTAGACTCCATACATAATACACAATATTATGATGACTTCTGCAGATTTTTCCGCAAATTTCCCACCATAACATAAAATCAATACAAATATGAGAATACAGTACCGATGCTACAAAATGAATGATATTTAATTATATAACTATTTAGATAGGTAACTATATATTATGTAGATCTGACTAATTAATTAGATTGATTGAATACAATATTTTTAAGAATACATAGTAAGAATATTTGAAAAACCATTAGTGCCATTCCAGCACGTGCGTCATTCCGGACGATTGTCACCAAAGATATGTATGAACAATTCGTCTTCGTTGCGAGTGACGTGCGAAATACCAAAAACGGGTGACGCTTCTTTTTAGTAGTCGCATACCTCTTTTTCAGTACTCTGCCATGTACGAATACAAGACCTTTGTAAAGACTTTCAGCTACGACAGTACACGTATACGTGTACTGTCATGAACACAACGGTATTAAACATATTGTGAAAAGATTGAGAGAACTTTTGCGAGAATCTTTTGTAGGTACCTAATTATCATTGTATTTTTTTATTTTCATTTAGCAAGGTATATGAAGGACATACATATATATTGAAAATAGTAACAATACTCGTATAAAGGAAAAGAGTACCTACACATGCTGTTTAGAAATTTAAATAAATAAGCTATAAGCGTACAATTAATTAACGTCTGAACATATTATAATAAAAAGAAAAACACAACTCAAGAAAAGAAATAAAGAGAAAGAGAGAGTGCAAAAGGTTATATTTGAGAGAAAAAATCACGTGTAATGGCTTTCTTAATGTATGTATGGTATTTATTTCATTTTCCGTACAAACACAGAGAAGAGAGGAGTCGATTTTTTGTTTCTAAATTTCATCTCTAAACGGTGATTGCCTGGGGGTATCTGTACTCGACTCACATTCGTGTGATTGTGAGCTGAAATCCTCGGCCCGTATCACTGATTTTATACTTACGTACGGATTTCTAAAAATTGTCACTAGCTCGGCGGTGGAATCAGAAAAATTCTGATATTTGTATTTCCACCAATTCGCACTGAGCCCCCCTGGTGGATTACGATCAAAGCCCCCGCCCCTCGGCTCCCCCAGTGATTTTCATTAAAAGGCTGACACAAGTACAAATTTTAAATCTATAATGTAATCTTTGTTCTTATCTATATACTTTGTAGAGCAAAGAGCAAAAAGTAAAAAAACCGCCTCATTTCCTCACGGGTTTCATTTTATAACAAGGGTCTCTTGGCGACGCTATTCATTAAATTCATTGGTAGAAAATTTAATTAAGAAATGGGAGATTGTCAACCGAATCACGTTTCATTCTTTTCGTGCCTCGTAACGACGACAATAACCAGTACGCCGCTATTTAACTGGCAGTTAGCTTTAATTTAGCTTTTAACTTATTCATTGTGCAAATTGCGAGAGGCGGAGAATTGTAAAATAGAATGTATTTTACCTCCAATATAGTTATTACCGATTTATACGAGTACATCTGCCCGTCTCTCCACTGTATATACCTATATGTCTATATCTTTTGTATATAGAACAAAGGTGACAGACGAGTAGACCATCTGAGAACAAGTGGATACTGTCGCCCATGGGCATCCGTGATACATGTCAACATTAGACAAACGGCAATCTTTCGGATGCCCCTGAATGCCCTGAAAGTTGGATTGGAACTCATACATTATAATCATTTAAATGTATGTACTTTATTATATGTAGTCTATGATAATACTGAAGTGATGATTACTGATTGTCTTTACTTCTGCCTTCTTATGCCATTCTTTAATTTGTCTCACTTTGAGTAGCTTTCGACCTTTCAGGGTAATCTCAGAACTTAAAAACGAATTAATATCTAGAACGTCGTCCTTTTAAAAATATATCGACTTTTCAATCTCTACACGACAGCCTAACTTTTCAACCAACGACACTTAAGATTTAAAGCCTTTTTCATATAAAAGTTCTAAAAACTTCACAGTCTATTAAACTGTTTCATTAATGTGTGTTCATGTCATTAAAATTCGAAAACAATATTTCAAAGAAAAAGTTTTTTGCGCTCAGGAAAACTATAATGACCTTTAGCCGTCGATTGTGCTATTTTGCATAAGAGAGCCTATTGGGTCAAGCCGTTCTTGACTAGTCAACTTAAATATTAAATTAATGAACCCACAATTAAATTTATCATAACCTAAATTGCCTTTTGCATATAATATTTCACCAAAAATCATTGTATATATAATTAATAGAAATATAAACTGTAACAGCGCGAAATTCCTTTATGCGGCCAGACAGTTAAGTGCGCTACAATACACCATTCACTTGCTATCAACGGCAAGTTGAATGGCTATTGTCGTCGGCGGTTGAACCACTTCGAACTTCGTCATATAATATGTATGTATCTGTGGATGTGTGTCACACACATGTGCAAATACTTCAGCACATGTAAACGAATACATGTATGAGAATGTTGTATGTATAACATTTTTGTATATACATCAAATACCTACTCTTTACATAAATACAGAATATCGTGTTTTCATATTAATACTCTATTTTTTCAAGAAGCGATTTAGAATCGATACTGACCATTTTCCATACAAAAACGTACACGTTTTATGAAGAGTCGATTTTTTTTCTTAGACCGTATTTTCGTATGGATGTTACAAACCAGAATTATTTTTTATTAACATAATCTCACCCGTGGTGGGGACAGAACATGTTGTGAGCTCTTATTGCAAGTCATTTTACCCCAAGAACTGCACTGCCTTACATTATTACCCATTCTACTTACCCACAGTTCAAAACTATCAACTACTCGTACTTAAATGAAACAAAAATGGTTCAAATAACTATTGTTTCAAAATAATTGAATCATATTTCAAATAAGTATACTATTACGTGTTATCATAACACGAAACAAAACAAGGAATTTAGATGATTTTCATCAATTCATAATACGTCATCTGATATACAAATAGCCATAAGCAAAATGTCTAATTTTCTCCTGAATAAGAGTTATCATAACACGAAACAAAACAAGGAATTTAGATGATTTTCATCAATTCATAATACGTCATCTGATATACAAATAGCCATAAGCAAAATGTCTAATTTTATCCTGAATAAGAAAAGTGCAGGACAGTAATCTCTCATAATAATTCTGAGTGTCCTTAACCTCAGCTGAGCGTGTCTGAGTCATGTACATAATTAATATTAAAGACACTGTTTGAGCAGATGTTGTCTTGCATTGTGTTGACCTCACTTGACTCAGCTACCGGTTCCGACAGCTGACCGATTGGACACAGTGAAACGGCATTAATAACATAGTATATTAGCTTTATGTAATCTATTTACATATGATACAAGTTGAAACGCAGCTGCGATTTAGCGTACTCGTAATTCTCGTAGTGAGAAATTATTCCTAACATCATATCAAACAATTATTATTGTCTTACTTGGTTAATTGCACCAAATATAACCGTACCCAGCTGTTTTAGTATCCACTGCTGGACATGGGCTTCCTCGTCCACATTGTCTTGTGCATGAGGGATAGATAGATGTATTTCATCGTACAGAGTAATACAAAGCACAAGTTATTAGAAGTACCTGGTAACCTGGAAGAAATCTGGAATATGGAATATATTCCACTAACTGGAATATGGCATCGCTAAAGCGATTTCTTCCAGGCAACTTTTGTGTGGTGAAGAGGTGAACAGGGATATATGGCCTTAAAACGGCGCGCTGGTCTAGCGGGTTGGCTAGTCCACTCTAAAGGTGGTGGTAGAGATTTGGTGTAAAGCATCAAAATTCCTCAAAATCAGAGACGATTCCTGACTGTCATGACCCCTCCGTTGTGATGAAAATATCGTAACCTCGAATTGCATTTGACCAAAACTCATAGTCAGCAAGGCCATACCATGTAATTGAACTATTTATATAAATGAACTAAATTCGACCGATGTCAGATCTACGATCTGTAATATATATCATATGTAGTACGAATATTTAGATATCGCAGATATACAGATAATCGCAGCGCTTACTGATTTCATTTTAATCAAGAAAATTTGAATCGAGTTTGATTAATTATTTATCGACCGAATATCTGAGTATTTTACTTTAGAGTGGCATCAAATAGCGAGCATCCAAAAGTGTATCAGAGATATGATCCCATCAAGAGAGGATTAATTGAGCCGGGAGATACGCGATAACTCGAATGTAGGTCAAGATTTTTGATCAAGTATTTTTTATAGTATTTCAAACGTAGCGAATTTATTGCCATACTTGCAAATGCTTTTAACCGCGTGATTAGATGGTGCAAGAAGGTAACATTCATCTAGTTCCACCCTACCCTATCTAATCCCTGAGATGGATTAGGGACACGTTTGATAAAATAATACCAGGATAAATTTGATACCAGGTAGACTGCTCGCTCGCAATCAAACGAACAGCTACTTAAGGAAAGATATGATGTTTCGATTCAATGGTTAATTAATAGAACGTAAATATAATAATATTTCCACAAATTGAATCTTCATTTCAATCACCTTGAAATGAACTCCAACTTTTTATACAATTTGATTGATTGAACTGTCGTTGAAATGTGTCACCTTTCATCCCAGTGCCGGTGCCGGAGAGACGTTCATGTCAAAAATTGCGGCCACTAATAAATCTAGGGCGCTATTTATTAATCATGCACTAACAATGTAATAATTTTGGAGTAAGTACTAGTAACATCTTGAATGTACTTATATATTATAAAACTATAAGGAATTATTTACAAAGACATGTCTGTATCCGCTCGCGATTGAAGATTATTAATCGTGGAAAGAGAAAGAATGACATATTCAATTTGATTGTACTCTATTAAGTCGATGAGTCAGATCCAGCTTTACGTTTTTAATTTGGTTTGCAGTGGCAAGAACTCCTTAATATAAAATTTAAAGAAAACTTTTTAAACTTACGCAAAACTGTAATAAAAAAGAAAACTGCTGAATAGTTAAGGTTTTCAATTTTTACTTCAAACTTTTCTTCTTGTGGCCTGAATAAATAACTAGAGATAAGTAGATAGAAGTAGCACGAGTGGAACATGAGTTATGCAAATTGAAAACGCCGCCTTCCTTAATAGAATACTGATATCCAAAAATAGATAAAACTTTACACACTACCGCAAAAGAAAATGTAAGAGAAGTACAAATCAAAGAAAATAAAAAAATACAAACAACAAATATGAATGTGTATATTGAATACACAATGGTCTCCAGATCAGCGTAAGCTATACTTAATATGACTATATGTTCCGTAAATTCATTTGTATATTATATGAACGCTGATTTTCAATGGAACCTGACGCGATTGCGACGCGAAAGACTAAATGATTATTTTGAATTTGAAATCTATTTGTGCTGTGTTATATCCTATTTCATGATATTTTTTTGTGTTCTAAATTAACCTATATGTGTCCAGATGGCTAGGTTACCTAAGGCTATCTTGACTATCTTACTAAAACATTAGTCAGCTAAAAGGTTAAACCTACTAACCCTCATTGCTTATATGGATTTACTAGTATGTACTTCAAAGTAATAAAAATAGCATTTAGTACATACTAAAAAAGTTTAATATTAATAGCTAACTAATTAGCCTAGTTGATAGTTTCACTACCTGCTGTGCAATATTCGCTTCCCGGTCGGACAACCATTTGTTTAAAGACGGACCATTTGTTTGTTCGGATCTGTATTTTGCACGTGTTGAGTTCATCTTTGTATGTGTCTATGGACACACGACACAGGGAATTCTGGTGTGGGCCATTGAATGTGGCGTTATTATATTTATTCCGCGAGTGAGTGAGATATATCAGAACTAATTTCTCATGCCATTCGCTCCTGTTCCAGTAAGTAGAGAATATAAAGGGAAAAGTAATCTAATAATAGTTGAGATAAAGACTAAAGAGTAATGATAAAGTTATCATTCGTGTTTCCAAGAAGGTATGGGAAGTGTATTGTCATGAGAAAAACTCCTCGTCCCATTATACTTCTTATTAATCCCCATCCTTTCCAACTCTTTTTCCAAATGACCTCCTTAATATCCAAAGAGAGACGGCGCATCCGGGAGCGTGCCAACGTTTGTCATTGTCGACTGATGTTGGCATGTATCGCGGATGTCCATGAATGACAACATCTATTTACTTACTACCAAGTGGACAGTTTGCCATTTTCTCTCCATAAAAAAGTGTAACTCATCACAGCCCTATTATTCATACAATTATATAATTGTCAGTATTTTCAAACCTTTCAACGTCTATAAATATCTTATTATGTGTAATGAAATACCGACACTAGGTGTATTAGCTAAATATAATGTTGTCAGTCAAGTGAGAGCTCTGCGTATTATTAGATTAAGGGCTTACGTGGGCACGGCGTACGTGGGTCCCGGGCTTTAGTGATGGACACTCGGTGCTTTAATAACACGGGGAAGGCTAAAATAGAGTACTTATCGGAGTTCCTGCTCATCTCTATAAGAAGACGAGGTTAT
Source organism: Sesia apiformis (assembly GCA_914767545.1). Lineage (NCBI taxonomy): Eukaryota > Metazoa > Arthropoda > Insecta > Lepidoptera > Sesiidae > Sesia > Sesia apiformis. Next base: position 20,028,549 of record OU611948.1, on the reverse strand, counting down.
TGTTTTAGGATTAACAACTTTGTGCCGCATTAGTCAAAATTAAGGATCATACGAAGGGTACGAGGGGGTTACTACGGGGTAAGTACGCACAGTAATACACAATGCTAATTTAACTGGAGACAGGACTCCGATTTTCTAATGTTAATAAACACGAGTATAAATAGGCTAAAATGATGGTCGTTTAGCGATATCTAGACAATTACAATAATTACTCATAATAATAGTAATAATAAGTCTCATAATAATTACTGAAACTATCAACGAAAAGAGATTTATTTGTAATATTTTTATACAATTCAATTCAATCTATACACATTGTGTCAAATTAAACCTGAAGTTTAAAACTAACGAGTTCGGCGCATGCGTTAATAGCAATGAAACGTTGCCTTTTCGAAAAAAGAAAGTCCGTTTATTGAGCTTTGTAATTAGCAAATATAAAGTGAAGTCTAATATACAGGTAAACGTATAATTAAGGAGACTACTCAAACTCAAGCATTTTAACCCTAGTTTGGAAGTACTTATATTGATTTTTTGCAAAAAAAATATGAGAATTCATGACATTCATGACATGACATATATATTCATGACAATTTAATTTAGAATCATGAACGGAAACTTGCCATTATGCTTAGCGTTTGTGGACTATGAGAAAGCCTTTGATTCGATCGAGACTTGGGCAGTGCTACAGTCCCTCCAGCGGTGCCATATTGACTATCGGTATATCGAAGTGTTGAAGTGTTTGTATAACAACGCCACCATGTCAGTTCGAGTACAGGAAGGGAGCACGGAGCCGATTCCATTGCAGAGGGGTGTGAGACAAGGAGATGTCATCTCTCCGAAGCTCTTCACCAATGCGATGGAAGACGCTTTCAAGCTCCTGGAATGGAAAGGACTCGGCATCAACGTTGATGGCGAATGCATCACTCACCTTCGATTTGCCGACGATATCGTGGTCATGGCAGAATCGCTGGAGGATCTTAGCACAATGCTCGGAGACCTCAATCGAGTTTCCCAACAGGTGGGCCTTAAAATGAACATGGACAAGACGAAAATCATGTCGAATGTCCATGTCGTGCCCACCCCAGTTTCAGTTGGGAGCTCGATTCTCGAAGTTGTTGACGAGTACGTCTACCTAGGCCAAACGGTCCAACTAGGTAGGTCCAACTTCGAGAAAGAGGTCAATCGACGAATCCAACTCGGCTGGGCAGCGTTCGGGAAGCTACGCAGCGTCTTCTCGTCCAAAATACCTCAGTGCTTGAAGACGAAGGTCTTCGACCAGTGTGTGTTGCCGGTGATGACCTACGGCACCGAGACGTGGTCTCTGACTATGGGCCTCATAAATAAGCTCACTGTCGCACAGCGAGCTATGGAGAGGGCTATGCTCGGGGTTTCCCTACGTGATCGAATCAGGAATGAGGAGATCCGTAGACGAACTAAAGTCACCGACATAGCCTCTCGGGTTAGCAAGCTGAAGTGGCAGTGGGCAGGGCACATAGCTCGAAGAACCGATGGCCGATGGGGCAGAAGGGTTCTCGAATGGAGACCACGTACCGGCGGACGAAGCCGAGGACGTCCATCTGCTAGATGGACAGACGACCTCATAAAGGTTGCGGGCACCCGCTGGATGCAGGTCGCTGCCGATAGGTCTAAATGGCGGACAATGGGGGAGGCCTATGTCCAGCAGTGGACGTCCAAGGGCTGAGAAGAAGAAGAAGAAGAACGGAATAATGGGATAGGGGAAATTTCATTCTTGGGGAATACATGTGACATACTCGTATTGTACATATTATAGCCATTGGCAGTTTAGTAAGGTGTACAACTGAATGGTTTAAGTGCATTGTCACATAATAACTTAATAAGAGATAGCAATAATATAGTAATAAAAATAAATATGTATATCATTTATTAGTGTAATTTGCCTATTATATTTTATTGATTATTTTGCTGAGGTAACTCACGAGTACCTGTATGTGTTCTGACACTACCATACTTACGCCTACGGAGTTCCTATACAATTATATTACTAATGGGGATGTTATTGGTGTCTGTCCTTCGTATTATTATAGAACAGGCATGTATTTAGAAATATTGATTTAGTCCTAATGTGATACTCTACATACGATAGTAAAGCTGAGAACGATGACGGGAGAAAATCATTTCATTTCCGTCATCCATACAAACTCATACAAATGTATACAAATGTGTGCGCCGCCGACCTTGATCAGGTATCGCCTGGTGCTGCGGTTGTCGGTAACGACTCAATTGTCGGTAACGTTGCCACTGAATAGGCATGATGACAGTATTAAAGAATTAAAGAATAAATGATTTTAGAGAAAAAAATATGTTTAAAGAATTCTAATAAATTAACCAGTTTTAATGTAAACATTGAGATTAATAATATTTTCAATAAAATAAAACTATAAAATACTGCATTCGGCCATGTTAACTAAAACGCCAATCAGAGCGAATGACGTCACGCCTCATGAAACTACGCCGTGTCGCTTGAACTTCGATTGATTTACCTACCTACGTTTACCTAGGTGTAACGTCACAAGCGACGCCATGACACCTGCGAGTGTTTTCGCGCATAATTCAAAGTAGATAGAAAAAAAATGCATAATTTGCGTTAAAAGTTATTTTATTGCTGAAATAATGTTATTTTCGGAAACAGTAGACGTGAATCTACATTATAGAAGCGGATTTCAAAATCCGTCATCATGCCCATTCTAGTACGTCATGCATTTCACCCTTTTGACAATTTAATTAAGTCAAAATGTTATAAGGTTTAGTTTCTGTAATCATTTAATTTTATTGGTGTGTAACACTAATTGTCCCCTTTTCATTCCAATACTTGTTGTTTGTACAATCAAATTTAATATACATAATTCAAAAAAGACACAATTTCACGCATTTCATGCATCATACACAAACCATATAAGTATCTACTAAATAAAAATATTTTCATTTTTTATTATTTCCAGAGTGAGCGTGCCCGGTTACGCAGGCAGTTTGTCCGCCTCCTTGCCTGGAGGCGGGGGAGCGGCATGGGAACGGTTAGGATCAGAGTTGGTGCTGTCTGGGTTGGTGGCTGCGGCGTACTTCGCAGCCATGGAGAGGAGGTGGACGGGCGCTGCACCCGCGCTGCTGGGGGCTGCGTACTGTGCTGCTAGTTTTGTTTCTGTAAGTAATTGATTAGAGAATTTGTATATTGAAGACACACAAACAGACGTTTTTTATCTACTACTTGTCTAAGGATTACGAGTAGGTATAATAACCACGCAGTTACTAGGGCTGCTTGTCACTTTTCTATTCGGAGACATGTTCTGAATGGTTATGAAGCTGATCAAGATTTCATTCATAGAAAATTTTAATAATCAGATTATAAAGGTTTACTTCCCATAAATACTAACTTTCATCCATTGTTTTGTCACTTTAATGACTTTAAGAATGAAAACACACCATAGTTGTAAAATAAAATAATCTAAATTGTGTAATAATAAGATTTTAATTAGTGCTGCCAAAATAAAAACCACGTCTACAAAATAAAACAATTTCTATTATATTTACGTGAAAAGGCTAAACAAAAGGCTAGATAAATGTCATCCTGGACCAGAATAATACTACGCTAAAACACAAAAAATCAAGACCGACAGAGAAATACATCTCAAAAATAGGCATTGAATGGGATAGACCATTATAAATCTACGAATCGTCCGACTGATTTCAATGGACGTCCGGAGGTCCTGTCTTTGTCCCGATTCATACCTATCTACAATATACAGACATACCTATCTATAATGTTTGTATAGACATGTACGCTACCTGCCTTTTGTGTGATGGGCCTTTAAACGACAGCTGCCAGTTTTTTGTATCCCATCTGTCCTGATCTGAGGATTCAAGAGATTGCAATAAGTATTATCGGTTCCTTTATAATCACCTTGTTGCGTGTTTCTTTTGTTGTCGAACCGATTTGCAACCTTGGGACATGTGTGTATACCTTGTGATGAGTGTATGTATTACAAATACGAAGTCACAAGTATGTGAGAGCATCTGCATAGCAATATGTATAATTTTGACTGCATTTGCAATAATATGTCACGAGAGTTATTTGCAAAATGTCAGTTTTAAATTTATTTTATAGCAAATATTTTGCAAATAAGTTATGCGACAAGGAATTTACATTGTAATTTTACTATTTCTGTATTTCATGTCACTTATCAAACAATAAAATATTATAATCTTAGTTATGAGACTAGCTAAGCAGTGATGGCAGTGATCTACGAGACAGACAGGTTGCTGCTATGACGTTTTCTAACCGACTATACCTACAATGTCAGGAGAAATAAAAACATTGTAGATTACTCGTTGCACGTTAGTGTAGGTTTTATGTATATAAGTACGTAGTAGTTAAATGGTCAATTTTGTTTATCTTCTTATTTGCGATAATATACGCCACTGCCCTAAGAAAAACTTCATCCGGAAGGTCTGCACTAGTGGAACAAAAGGTTATGCAATTACTTATGGACGTTTCATAAATAACCTTCTTTATATTTGAGTTCATTATATCGCACTTATCTACTTTGATCTACTTTATTCTATTTCTACTTCACGGCTTTGCCCGCAGTTATTTCTATAACTGCGGTTATAAATAGGATTATTTCTTCGTTATACGTTGCTTCAATTTCACACCATCATCCCGATGAAATCATCTTGTGAGGATCCTAGTGAACGGAAGGAGCCTCGATTCTCCTGCACGTGATTTTCAAAACTACTGGACCGATTTGATAAAACGTACCTACTATATAATCTTCCAAGATAAATCTACAGAGCAGTGAAAATTCAAAATTAAATATAGTCGAGATAATAAAAAATAAAGTCTTTGTATACATTATTTTGTATAAAATGCAAGCATTATTTTCATTTTTCGATTCGCATTGCACTAATAAAATTATAGTGAACGGATAAGATTGAAGCGCCCATATCATGGCGTAACGAGACCAAATGTGACACAACAACAAAGGGCGAATATCGTACTGAAACAAAAATCACATTCAGATTGTGGTGTAAACAGCGAATTTACTTGCATACACATATTGCAGACGTTCGTTTATAACTTTCGGAAATTATTGCGGTTGAGGTTTTTCACAACAGAGAGAATTGTATATATATAATTTTAATAATAGTTTTTATGTTTCAGTGTAAAAAATATACAAATACAAATTAATTATTTGTACAAAAGCTTTATTGCTCATAATGCTAATTTTGGATCTTAATCAATTAATTGATATTGATCTTTAATATCAAAATTGTTGAATTTAATGAAATAAATTATAGCGAATATGATAATTGTGAGTTACATAACAATTGAGAATTTAAAAATTACATTAAATTATATAACAGAATTATCTAAATTGTTCTGTTAAGAACTTCCATGCACTGGCAACTTTTAATCGCGGCGATTAAATAGTTTAGTTCAATTTGCCTTAACTATAAAATCAGGTGCACATTTGGATTTTTTAGTTAAGGCAAATGCAAATTCTTATGACAACGTTGTCATAAGAAATAGTTTCTTTACGCGTGATTAAAAAGTTGCTTATAAATAGTGGTCGTGATTAAAAAGCTATAATAGTAGTCAGTGGTCGGCCTCTCTGAATTATGTATAAAGAAAATTTGTTGAGACTATTATAGTATCAGTTTAATTGTTGAGACCAATTAAAACAATTTCTTTGATTTTTATATATTCCAGTGCTCGTAACCTTAAGTTTTGTATTTTTTACATAATTCACATGAGCCTACTGCTCAGTGTACTGAATCGATTTCAGCTTATAACCACAGCGTACCACTGCGGAGCACAGCTCTAGTAGTCCCCCTTGTAGGGGGAGGGTGCACGCTGCATTCCCACAGCCGCTGGCCGCACTTGACTGGCCACGTTACCCCTCTCACACAGAAGACTACCTTGAAATATACTGCATTTCCTACTTAACCGTATTTCCATAATGTACGGACGTGTTACGGTAGTGAGTGAGATATGACAGAGCCTATTCCCATCCTATCCTGTCTCCCCATTTTCCCAATCCATTCCTTAATCTGCAAAGGTAGGCAGCACATCCGGGGGCGAGCCAACGTTTGTCATTCTGGACTGATGTTGGCATGTATCGCGGATGTCTATGGACGACAGTATCCACTTTCATTCAGGTGGATCATACGGTCCACTCGCCTCCGCTCGCCTATCCCTTATTTTCTTTAAAAAAAATCGTTAATCGTTTTGAATCGCTTCGTTTCGGGTTTCGAATCGTAATCCACCACGCGAGCCCAATGCGAATTGGTGGATATAAATGCTCCAGATTTATTTTTTAATTTTTAAGCACGCGGTATCCTGCATGTTGTCCTTTATCACCGTGCTATTGCACGTGCGTTTAAAATCCGCAGTTAAGTACTAAACTGCGGATTTTAAAAACTCACTAGCACGGTGATAAATCTTTATTTGAACTCATGATCTCATTAATGAGAGTCAAGAATAGATAAAATATACCCCTAAGCTATCGTCATTCTACATTTTACTAAATAATTACATTGGATTCTTTCAACTCTATGGATACTGTTTCATAACACTGTCCTGCTTCCGCTTGCGAATTAAAAGTGAAAAAAAAAAACTACAATAATCCGCTAGCAGATCCGACAGACACTATACTATCATAGGCTTTATTCCCTTGAGTTTAGGATTGCAATTGCAATCGCCGTGCTTTCTTTTTTGTGAAAAAACAAAAATATTTGCATGTATAAACATTCAGAGTGCTTGTTAAATGTTTAAAACTGGCGCAGTTTTTATTAATTTATGATATCGCCTTCTTTCATTAACTTTTACGTAAAACAATGTCTCTACATAAAAGTATGTAAAACTAGCGTTTGTCCATGGCTTCGCCCGTTTGGAATCAAATTAAAACAATGTGAACAGGATTCTGCAAGATTGGCAGCGCACCCTCAAGCACCCTGGTGTTGTATATGTCCATGGGCGTAACCACTTACCACAATGTGGCCCGCCCGCTCGTCTGCCATATAAATTAGTTTGTCAAAAATATAAAGACTGAAAAAGTACAACTTGTTACAGAAAATTTTCGGTTAAAACTACATTTGTTGAAAATTGCAAGCAAAATTCCCATGTGTCAGGTTTACAATTTATTAAATTAAAAACAGAATCACTACAAACTTGTCTTGTTATACAATCGTAAAGCTCCATTCAAACACTATACAAAAAACACAACTGAATCCCACTTGAAGGGGTCCTGGTGTCGTAAAATATGTTTTAATGGCATAAAAATTAAAATCACGGAATATTTATTGTAAAACTTGAATCAGCATATTCAACATTTATAATTAATTTGTATACTTTTTCAGCATGTTTGACATGACTGTTTGTTATAGGGGCTTAGAATATTTTTTCCCCTAAAAAAAAATTGGCATGAAAAACAAAATGATGGCAAAATTCATGTACTTTTTTTTAACTCAACTGATCGTTTTCGATACGATAACCACGCCACACCCAACACTTCTGCCTTTTGCTAAAAGAACTTGAAATTACTTTATCTATGCATCTGCCAAGAGGCATAAAAAAGAAAATGGTGGAAATTTTAATATGTTTTTCGGCATCCTTGTAAATTCTGCTTTCATCATTTTTAATAATTCTCGGTACGAAAGCCACGCCCTACACTTCTGCCTTTTGCTATAAGAACTTAAAATTACATTTTCTATTAATCTGCCAAATGGCATAAAAAAGAAAATGGTGGAAATTTTAATAGGTTACTCTGCATCTTTGCGACTTCTGCCTTCGCTTCTGTCACATCCAACAGCTATGCCAACTTTGCCATAGTGTTTCACTAATTATAAATATTTTACAGTTTCAAAGGCATAAAAAATGAAATCACGGGAACTTCTCACCAAATTTTCACCAAAATTTCTGGTTCATATTTTGACTTGGTCATTCGAAAACCTGCCATTATTTTTTTTGAGCTATTTATGATATCAACTTTTATACTTCCAATCGGCAGAAGCGAGAAAAACATGGAGAATTGTTATATTTTTCTACGAGTTCGAGCCTTTATTCCAAACCTTCGGGCACGTGCAACCCTTCTGCCTATTGTTTCCCGTGGCTGATTATATCTAGGATTTCATTTGGTAAACATGGCAGAGGCGACAAAATTGTGTCAGAACATGTATTTTTCCTGTAAATAGAAAATTGATTTTTAATATGTTGGACACGCGGTCCCGCCCTAATTTTTAAACTATTGTAGTCTACTTTTCAACCCTCTTAAAGGCAGAAGAGAGAAAATGGGGCACTAAAATCTTCGACTATCTGCCGGTCTATAAGTGTAGATTTATGTTTGCCTGTTATTTATGTTACACACATTATCTAAGTTTAGGTAAATTTTAAGTAAAATTATACGATTTCCAATTTAAAACACGTTTTTGTAAGTCAAAGAAATGAGTTCGTATACATATATACATCACTAAATTTCGCTTCAACTTCGGCCATTTAAACTTTTTTCCACAGAACACTGCGTTACTTTGTGACAAAGGACGAGTTAATTAGATCACCTTATTTATGTATTCCTTCAGACGGGATTTATCGATCTAAAAGCTCAGTAGTGCGATTTCTTCATACTCATATTGTTCCGTGTCTAAAAGCTACTTTTAGTACTCAAGCTTATCTAGGTTTTAATGCCTACCATCAAATTCTACTAGCACGGCATTTACGTAACAGATAGAATCTATATGGCTCTATACCTATATATACGCTTCAATAATAATCAATAATAATACCTTTCAATAACTTTGTTTACCATTTGCCATAATTCCATAATTGAATAATTTCTTTCCAAATAATGACTTACTGTTTGACGTTCCATACTGTATTACTGTTCACATTAGTTAAACAGGTATATTCTGAATGTTAATTAGCACGATTAATTTCATAATAAATAACTATTAAAATGATCTGAATGTATTTTGTAACATGTATTTCTTTCCTATGTATTTCCTATGTCCTGTTACATATTATGTAACAGGACTTTGTTTGAAATAACGTATAATAAAGTGAACAGTAGTTAAGGGTGGTCACAACGTAGGATGCAAAAAAATATAAATTTATTTAATATAAAATTTACTTTAATTTACTAATTATTACAATGAATTATAATCTAATAACTATATCTAAGGAACGTATTGCTTCCGCCGATGTTAGGCATAAAAAGGAATTCCAGTTGAAATGGTGGCGGCGACATCGCCTCGGCTATGACGTCAAACGGCACGTTGGTGCAGTGTCAGCGCCTCGTGGCTCGTGTTTCAATTGTGTGACCAAATGAGGTCGGTGCATACGCAGCGACCTTCCTATGTTAGGCATGCGTAACACAGTTTTAAATATTGATTAAATGAAGGTTTGTATTTAAACGAGCAGCAAAAAATACTAAATGAGCAGTGAATCACGATCAATAAAACAATTTATTTTTTAATATCTCTGATAAAAAATGTTAAATTACTAAGAATGTCAACACAATCCTTAATCGGGAAAGGTAGGCAGTGCATCCGGGGGCGTGCCAACGTTTGTCATTCTGGACTGATGTTAACATGGGTCGCGGATGTCTTTGGACAACAGTATCCTCTTACCATCAGGTGGACTGTATGCGCGTCTATCTTTTTCTATTAAAAAATAAATAAAACCAAAGTCGACAGACCCCTATTTCTTTATAGTCGCTGGAGAACGTAAACTCTTATCCACCTTTCAATTTGCTACCATCGTTTTTGCTGCCCGTTCAGTATTTCTTGTTGCCCATTTAATTATTTATTTTTCATTAAGGCGTGACATTTTTTCAGATGCCATCATTAAATCCAGCACGGTCTCTCGGACCGTCTTTCGTCCTGTCACGATGGGAGAGCCACTGGGTCAGCTGGGTGGGCGGTTTGGGAGGCGGTATAGCATGCGCCTTACTCCACGAGTGGGGCACCCGACGACCACGGGCTAACTCCAATTCACGAGCTTCGTCTCCCAGGGATCTAGACGAGCTGGACAAGCCCGCGTTCCCGTCCCATCACCACTACAGACATACGCCTACGTATTGCGCTGCGGCTGTGCCTAAGCCCGAGACTTCGGAACCTTTGTACTCGGGAACCAAGTCGCTGTACTGCAGGTCGCCGCCGCCGACAAGGCACACGTTGCATCGGTAAGTTTTGTCTATTCAATATGAAATATTGATAGATTTTCAAATTTAAATAGACATAAAGTTGGATCCGGCTAATAAATTGTCAGTGTCTATCGTTATGAGATGTGGAAAACCTATTTTGTATATCAAGGGGTTACGAATTTAGACTATAGTATAAATATGACTAGAATCTAATCATTTAACGACCATTTTGCCCAGTTGATATTGACTCACTGTGCGAAAGATCCCGGGATTGATTCCCGGTCGGACATTCGTTTGTAAAAAACATTTGTTTGGGTCTGGATGGGGTGTTCATTTTGTATTGTTTAGTCCAGACCCATCATGATACAAGGAATCCTAGTCTGGCCCACTGAGTGTGACGATATTTATTTTCTTATATTATAGAAGCAAATGAATAACGAAATAATCAACATTAATACACGAAGACGTCATAGCAAGCAAAGTTTTCGTTCGTGAACTTCTTCGACCTTCAAACACTCAAGACCATATCGACTAGATACTATTCTTCTAATCCAAACCAACCACAGTCTTAAAATCCTAATGGATATCTATCCTTCAAACAGTCTTCAAATCAAATTATAATTTCCAGGTCTCAATCAGTGTACAGCAAAGGCAGCTCGGCGACTGGCGGTGGGACAGTGAGCAGCGTCACTGGCGGCGGTGGCCCGCTGGTTTCGGCCCAGTCGCTGTTGCTCCGGCCACCGATGCACACGCATACACTCACTCACAACCAGAACACGCATAATGCGCAGCGGGAACCTGCGTATGGGACTGCGAATGGCATCAGACCTGGGCCCGCTGGTAAGTAACCACTAACCATGCTTCCCTGTCAGCCGTATCGCCTTGACTGGCGGCGTTGGTCTCCTCGTTTTAACTCAGTTATTATTATTCTGATCGCTAACGTACACTAATACTCTCAGACATAACTTAGTACATGACTTGCTGCGAGAGCCTACGTTCTCAGGAAAGCTGGATCTGCGTGTGACTTACTTTCCCATTAATATCGACGTACATGGTGCAGTTCGTCTACTTGTCTTGGCTCAGTCTTACCACAACTTACCACATCGTGGTTAGTTTATTTGGACTGCCTGCTTGTCTGCCACCTTCTATGCATTAATAAACGTAAGCTTGCGTACGGAAATGCGAATACCGTCAGGCATAGTTAGTTACCTAAGGTCTACCATCTTCTTTACTAACATTGATATAGTTGACGGTGTTGCTCTGCTCGTCCCGGCCCACTTACTACTAAAAGACTTAAAAAGCATAACTTTTACCTTTTAATGCGGTTAGCAATAAAATCCTACATCTATTTATATATTCATGCAAATTTATGTATATCCCCAGGTGCAGCAGTACCCGAGCGGCGCGAGTCCGTGTACAGCGCGAGCGCGCGACGCGGGCCGCTCTCCTCGGAGGACAGCGCGTACGGCAGCTACACACGCACATACCGTCCCTCGCACCCACACCACACTCCTCACACCCCGCACACCCCCCACCACACCACACCCCCAGAACATTACTAGCGACGACCCTCGCAGCACAATATTGCGCTGCTATTTGACGTTTAAACTATAAATGTGGTTTCGGAAAAGTGTAAGGATAATTCACCTACCAACCCCCCCCCCCCATACCCCCCCGCCCAGGACAACACACCAACTGAACATTACTAGCGACTACCCTCACAGCACAATGTTGCGCTGCTTTTTCACGTATAAAGTGTCTGTGATTGTGACTAGGAAAGTGAACGGATAATTTGTGTGTAGTTGGATAGTGTACCTAATAATAATAATAGATAATAAACCATAAACACAATAAACGTGGTCTATTCCTCATGAAAGAAGACGCGGACTTATTAAGACACTTAAACGGACTTAGAAGACAGGAATTATAATTGTTGCCGTTCTAATCCAATTTGTCGAAAACAAAATCAAATCGATAAAATATCTCAACTTTAGTTCTAAACACGGGGAAAACATTCGCTCTCTATGAATTAAATTATGGACATGTAAATTATCACCTCACTATTTAATTTAAGGCCGTGTCTTTACTCAGGCCCTCATGTTTGTTTACATTTTGGACAAATCGAATTGGAATGGAATATAGGTAGTCTTATATTGGAATATAGTCTTATATTCTAATGCTACTATAATTAGGTAGTTTTATTATAGAAAGTTATAAAATTTAATACAAAATGTGAATAAAACCATTTGTTACGTAATAAAATGTATACATACATACTAGTAAATGGTACTCGTTTCATTTTAAAATCCGGCTCGAAGGACCATAATACATGGTCAGTCTCAAGAACCAAATATGAGGAACGCATTAAGAGACCAAATATATGAAGTATTATAGTCATTGGAGAGTTTGAATAAATATGTATAAACTCTTTTGTATATTGAACTTTATTCAATAGACAGCTACGTGGCGCCAACCGCAAATACAACGTTGAATAAACATATTCTTTCAGCTAGAGCAACGAATATCAACGTTAAAGTCACAATAATAACTCATTTACGAGAGGAAAAAAGTTTGCAAGCATAAGAACACTCGAAAGGTTAATGCTATAGTACGCTGTTATTGCAATCTATGCAGGGGCGCCGACTTATAAAAAATATTGGGGGGGGGCCATACCGGGGTCCTGCCCCGGGAAATTTTCTAAATTTTAGATGAAAATTAGTGAGTTTTAAAGTTTTTTTAAGTATTTTAGAGTCATATGATCAACATTAGAACCCCGAAAACTCGACTCTCTATAACACCACACTCCGGGAAACTCGACAAGCCTGAAACACTTTTTGAGTTTTTGAGAATTTTTGAGGGGGCTCGGGCCCCCTCAGGCCCCATGGAGTCGGCGCCACTGAATCTATGCCGTATGTTGTAATTCTAATAACTCCGTTAAAATTTAAAACATGATAGATGTCTATAATTCGGTCCCAATCCAATTTCTCTAAAATGTAAGCAAACATTGACACGGTCATAAATTAAAGAAATGTCCCAACATTTAGATTTACATCTAGGGAAAACCCTCACTCTCGACGAATCAAATTATGGATAAGAAAACAATTATCACCGCATTATTTAATTTAAAGCCGTGTCAGTTATCTTAGGCCGCCATGTTTGTTTAAATTTATTTACATTTAGTTTGGAGAAATTGGATTGGAACGAAATATACGTTAGTCTACTTTTTTTATTAAAAATTGAGTATGTACCTACATAAAATGTCTTCAACAATGTTATATAGATTTAACTATTTAATAATAATCACGAGACCACTTCATTGTCATTATATTAAACATGTGTTATACAAAGGATATTCTAAAACTGTGTAGATTTTAGTGTAGTATTACATGTTAAAAGACTTACTAGATTAAGTTTAATAAAGATTTACTATGTACATATGGAACGCGAGTATTTCCCTTTTTTATTTTTAATATAATTTCTTCATTGCTAGCTTACAGTTGTATTAATAAATTAATATTTAACATCTAGAATACATAATAATTGGACGTAAACTAAGGAATGTTTTTTATGTTACTACTATCTACGGAATAGAAGTGAGAAGTTTGTTTAAATATGAGTATCATAAAAGCGATTAAGACCTCTATTTTATAAACTCCAAATAAATTGAATAATACCTTTCTACAACGGTCCTTTCAGAATTTTTGTTAACATTTTTTGAGCAACATTTATGGATATTGCAACAACATAATTAAATTGATAATCTAATTGATGAAATTGATTTCTGTGTTGTTTGAATTTTTCGTCTTTGGGGGACCTCGGGTAATTAGGATCCCCTCCCCAGTCTAAAGTCAAATCCTGGATAAGAACGAAAACTAAATTCTTGATACCCACCTTCCCTACCTAAAGTTCCCTATAGATGATAAATAAACAGAACAGTAGCCACAAAAACATCACACACTAACAAACAAACATACAGGCGTTGTCCTTTATTTATGTAGAGATCTGTAAATAAAATGTTTTACTTGTAGCGTAAAATGAGATAATATTTTCTTGTATAGCAACTAAGGGCAAAACTATCGAAATTATTTAAATAATATAGCGTAGGTATAAACCTAATAGTAAGAATTTGTGTTATTTTAGAAATAAATAGGTAGGCATTTTAAAAATATAATGTTTATTCGGAATGGTCACCATTTACTTTTATACAATCTTTCACAGGTTGTGGCCAGTTTTCGATTGAAACACGCACCCTTTCCATGGGAAAATTGGCAAAAACATTCCATAAGGGTAGCCACCTTGTGGAATGTTTTAGGGATTCAATATTATCGTGGCGTTTAGAGCATACCATCAGGGCCGTCTTAAGTCTATTCTGCGCCGGGGTGCGGGAGTGTATCCTAAGACAGTCAAACATCCTATTGTGTATCCTATGACAGTCAAATATCCTATTATGTATCCTATGACAGTCAAATATCCTATTGTGTATCCTATGACAGTCAAATACCCTATTGTGTAATTGTTTACTATAGCGTTATATTTTTTCATTACCTTTAAAAGGTGAGCGCCCGGGGTGCACCGCACCCCTTGCACCCCCTGGTAAAGACGGCCCTGCATACCATGCTCTCTAAAACAGATCATAAAGATTCACAATCGAGTGGATTACGATCGGGACTAGATGACGGCCAGTCTTCAGCTCTAATGAAGTCGGAATTAGAGCCACGTCTGTGTAGAGCGAGCCTTATGACCTGGTGGCGAATCTTACTGAAAGGATCATTCTTGGTTATGGAACAGGGTGTTGTTGAGGCTCTACGAGGTCGTAATGGTGAGAATGGTGAGAAGGTTCTCAAGAATCGCATCTTGATACACTTGAGCCTACGTTTTAATAAATACCTTTTTCACAAAAATATGGCTCAATCACTCCTTGATAGCTATCACCCCACCAAACCATCACTGAATGGCCACGTTGCACCCTATTGAAGAATTGAGCAGTTTCTCTAGAGTTATGAGCATAAACTCAATAATTACGTTTGCTAAAATGCTCCTCAATGGTAAACATTTTGTCGTCCGTAAATAAGATTTGTCCGTGAGCCTCCCGCGTACCACCTTGCGTACCGCCGAAGAAGTTGTTTTGATTTGTCAACCGCATTTTTGTCTAAATTATCAGTTAAGAAATGACCAGTACGTCTTTTATAAGCAGCGCTCCTAAATCATCTTTTAAAATACGTGACATGGTTCTGGGTGCTATATTCATCTCTCTGGATAAAATCTTTTGTTTCCAGACGGAATTTCTTCGGATTCTCTCCTTCACAGCTTTAATCGTCTATTTAGTACGAATAGTGCGTGGACGGCCAAATCCTTTACTGTCACAAACAGAGGACGTTTCAATGTATACCTACCTATTGGTATTATATACCGGGCTATTGTTCGGTATACAAATACAAAAACAGCGGATGGAGTTTGAAAAATTGCATTTGGCTCTATGCCTACTTTGTATAATGCAATTACAATAATACGGTTTGCGTTATCACCCCCCTTCTTTTTAATTTAGTACATTATTTAAGAATCATTGGCGCCTAAATGAGAAAAAATATATATTTTTCCCATTGACAGATTACTAATTCAAATGTTTTTTTTTCTTTATTGTAATTTATTCTTTAGTACTTGGCCAGACTACGTATTGTACTTGTTGGCATTTCAAAGTGAATACATTACAAGTACAATTTTAGCCATGTAAGACCTTAAAGGAGCAGATAAATAGCCAATTTTAACTATGTTCCGATCATTTTTAGGGACTTTAGGCAATTTATATTTAGTATTGGCTAATGGAGTGTTTGAATAAATACAGCTTATTATCAACATATTCAATAAGCGGCCAGGTGGTGCCAACGGCAAATACGTTGTAGAATAAACCTATTCTTTCAGTTAGTTAGAGCAAGAACCAATATGTACATTAAAGTCACAGTAATAACTAATATGATATGATAATAACTAATAATAACTCTTTTATGAACGCAAAAAAGTTTGTGTTTGTGCCAACGTTCAGTTGGATAATGCGGTTGATGTTTTCGGCCTTTAAGTAATTATTCGGACTTCGTTAGACATACACAGATGACTCGATTTGATTTGACCGAGAATCATCTAGGTATTTTATCAGGGCCTTAGTTGAACTTAACTTAGTTGACCTTGAAATTTGAACAGACTGTCCTGTTTTCAAAACTGTATTATGTTATTATAATATCAGTATTAAAATGTAGCTAAGATGATTATAATTATAGGTAATGTAATTTAAGATATAAAATAAATCATTTCAAAATATTGTGTACAAAATGAATTGCCATAAAAATAATAATGTGACATATAAATATATTATTATCTGGTGAATTTATATGGAGACCAACATACGAGTATACTTTCAAATATGTAAATAAAAGTATATACATAGAATTAAAAATTGTTTACAACGAATCAATTCGAAATTGTAGTTAATCCAGAATTATTATTGTAGCAATTAGCTATATTCGGAATATTTTTATTAAGGTTGTTTCAAAAAAACTAGCATGAACAATAGGTATATATAATGGACATTCAATGTACCAGTGAGGTGCAAAAGTGTCTGGCCTGATATATTTCTAGATGTCTAAAAAACAAATTTTAAGTCATTGTAATTGTCATTTGTCCTGCTAATTCGTGTGTAATTTTTAAATTTCAACCCTCGTTAGTTTCGATTCCTCGACTCAGAACAACAGGAAGTTCCAAATCTTTAAAAAGTTTCAACTGGAATATCGTTCCGTGATTAAGTTCCTTACAAAGAAAGGTGTTAGCCCGATCGATATCAAATAAGGGTTGGATAATGTGTACGGGGATTCTTCTCCGTCATTTTCTACCGTCAAAGATTGGTGCAAGCATGGTTTAGGACGAGAGTCCATCGAAGACTAACCTCACTCCGGTCGACCCGTTGAGGCACTCACTCCAAACATCAAATTAGTGGAAGAAGTTTTGAGCGACTACGGCTAAAGACGAAAGAAATGGCATCAAGGACAGGGCTTTCAAAAACTACAGTGCTTAGGATTCTTCATAAACATCTTCATATGAATAAAGTTAGTGTAAGGTGGGTGCCAAACAATTTGTTGGGGTCAATTGTTACTGGAGATGAAACTATGTTTTTTTACTATGATCCCTTTCCAAAAGGGAGTCGATGGAGTGGCGTCGTTATGATGAAGCACCGCCTAGAAAGGCAAAGGTGACTGAGTCCACCAAAAAGATTATGGCTTCGATATTCTAGGATTGTCAAGGAATATTGCCTATAGACATAAAAGTACGCAATACTACGGTGACTGGAAGCTATTATGTTACCTTTTAGAGCAACCAGGAGAAACAATCAAGCTGAAACGTCGTGGAAAATTAAGCAAAGGTGTGTGCAGTTTCTCCATGACAATGCACCCGCCCACGCCGCCGCTGTTGCGAAAGCTACTGTTTCAAAGTGTGTCTGGATTCACGGAAATTCGCCATACACCCCATAGTCTTGACTTGGCTCCCAGTGATAACTATTTGTTCTCAAAACTCAAAGCGGACTTAAGGGGTATTTTTCCACCGCTGCGGTTTTCGCCCATTTTGGCGACAAAACTTCAGACAATTTTTATAGTAGTATAGAAATGCTAATTAAACGATCCGAAGTGTGTTCAAATATACAGAGACTATATTGAAAAATAAAAATACTTTCATGAACGTTGTCCTTTTTCTTTGTCAGGCCGGGAACTTTTGGACCTCCCTCGTATATTATGTATCAATATTTATAAACCTCCAAATTATAACATGGTATCCCGAACCTTATCCGAACGCCAAAACCACGGATTCTGCGCATGATTCTGAGTTATTGACATATAATGTGCGAAATTGTATGAAAACTTTGATAGTAACTCGAATAAATATTTTTTGCAAGAAAATTTGCATGGCAATGAACTCAGAATTATGAACGGATATAAATAAATATTAGGTTTTTTGGGCTTCGAGAACGTTTCGATTTTGGAATACGCCTACGTCAACTAAAGGCTTAACCAATAATAAATTAGTGCGACACTAAAACTATTGAAGTCCTTTAAATTAAAACTGCTATAATAAATAAAATTATATCAATTTGTTGACTAATTTCTATGTAAAATAAGCGCCCTTTCAATACCTAAAACTAGATGTTAATAAAAGTATGTAAATAGTTTTGAAATAAATTTAATACTTGCGTTTCATTGGGTTTTATTTTGTTAAAGAATTTTTCTTCTAGCAAATGCTGAGTTTGTGTTAAGTTAATGGGTAACGTGAATAAAATCAAGCGAAACCTTTCACTAGCATCTTTCTAAGTAAAAGCTGGATTTTGTGTTAATAAATTTTATAGCAAGTGCTTTTGTTTTAAGCAAAATGTGTTTGACCTAAGCACATGCTATTCAGGTTTCGCAAATCCTTAACATTGTGTAAATAAAATGAATAATTACCACTAGATATTCTTAGAAAATGCTTCCTAAAAGATTAGCATGCCCCTTCGAGAATTGTATATTAGTGATCATAAGACAACAGAACGAAATGGCAGTATGCATACACGTTCTTGGAAAGTATATGTTACCGTGAACGAAGATGTGATTAAAATCGATTTAAAGTTTAATATAGTTTCATTGTATCAAATGTAGACAAATCATTTCTTGGAAGATAAAAGGGACTTAGAAGCAAATTGTGTATGAGAATATTTAAATATTATTTAAAAAGAAAAAGATAAATGCACAAAAATGGCTAGGAATACGTACTTGGGAAGATTTGCCGCGCGCACGCGCACGCGCCCCCTTCACTCTTCCCCACCCGTATCCGCATGTTTTCGTAAAGCCAGTAACCATAGCCATTTGTTGAACAGTAACAGTAAAATATTATTCACTTAAAAATAGTATTTGCTACGAGTAAAATATTTTATTATATACCATTTGCTAATGGTTCTTATAAATACTACGTAGCAATTGCTCGAGTTTTATTCACATTACCCAATGGTTAATGTGAATAAAACCAAACCAAAAAATAAAATCATGTGCTTAGGTCAAAAACATTTGCTTAAAGCACTTGCTATAAAATTTATTCACACTAAATACAACTTTTATACAGAAAAATGTCTTGCCCATTTTGTCTTGCACGGATATATTCCTTAATTTTCAGGTGAGTGTAGTGACACGGTATGTTAGCGATTGCAGGTTTTTAATCCTCCTCACAGGCAAAAACATCTAAATATTTATCTAATATATAAATATTAAAACCAGTCACAAGGGGACAATAATGAGAAGACAGGTGTGTAATTAAAACGCTTTTATTGGAACTTTATGCTGAGTCGACATTATAAAAACTGCATTATCGATGTCAAGCTAAAGCTTATACACAACAGGCAAAGGAACCCCAATGAACATGTTCATCTTTTACAATGTCCAAAAGCCATTGACATTCCCTTTTCGTTACAAAGTGCGAAATAAGTTGAATCATAACCTCATAAACCTTATTTAGTTCACATAGTTACATTTTTGTTGATCAATTGTTATTACAAATGATTTAAACGTCTAAAAATTATTCTGATAATACTGAAGCGAAACATATTTGTTTTTGTTGAAATGAAAATTGATCCCCAGAAATTGATCGCGTGAACCTTGTATAATGAGTCTATAACACCATAAGGATATATGTAATATTTTTTTGGTAAAATGTCGTAAGGTATAAAAATCAAAGTTTAATTTGACCGATATCGGTTCATATTTACAAAAGTATAAGTTATAACTTATAATATAAGTAAGAACAGTTCAAACCTTAGTTGTAACTCTACTAAGTAGTCATTGCATATAATATGTCTATGAATTATTAAGACTTGAAAACACACAAAATACAGATATAAACTTATGAAATCATTTATGTACTATTAAATAATAACATTTTTAAGCTTTACGAATGCTGCCTTTTCACAACTAGTTGTACCAACACAAAATAATCATTCAGGTAATATTAATGTTCAGTTTCATTAAATCTTCTTGAATAGTAAAACTCAATCCGTCTCAAAGGACTGAAAATTCGCGGCCATCTGCACAAGTCATATACCGATATCTATCCTATCATACAATATCCAACTTACACTAACTCCTCTCCAATATATTTTTATACTTTTATTACCACTGATTCTTTTATACAAGATGTTCTTAAAAAATATTCTTTTTAACAACAATAAACAAACCTGTGGCGTGCATAACCTTGCGTACACAAGGTCCTTGGGTTTAACTTAAATTTTATTGCTGGATTTTGTGTAAAAATATTTATGCGCTTACTTGTTATAAATGGCTAGCTGTGCTACAAACCGTAATTCAACCTACAGGCTCTCATTAACTAGACCGTTCTGCATAATTGTCTTCATTACTAGTGTAACGCGATGCAAAATCGTTCGCTATAGAGGTTCACCGTAATTAATATGGGGAGGATTGCAAATACATAATGGTACTACAATAGTAGTGCTTCACTCGGGAGTTGTGATGTGATACCACTGTCTAAATGCTATTTGCGAGACGTTTGAAACAATTTCACTGCTCGCTACTCGGGTCTCTGGTTTCGTCCAAACTGATCCAATCCGACGATGGATCTATTTATGCAAATTTTAAGGCTTTATGTGATATTATCTGAAAAATATGGACCTCATTGTCAGCTCAGATATTAAGACTCCGGTGAAATCTTCAAAAAATAACGATTTCTTTATTATTTTATCTTAAAATCTGATATTAGAGCATGTTTCTTAACAGAAGCACGAAGCAAAAAAAATTTCAGATTTAACAGAAGTCTAGTTTTTGCGGACAACAAGCTCCCTTTGCACATACAAGGTAAAATCACATATATTCTTGAGGATGACTGTATTTTGTCTTAATGATTGGTTACGAAAACGCATACAAATCGATCGTGTAACAAGAGTCTAGGGGCACAAATTGTTATTTTTCAGCGACATGATAAAATTCTTGCTATAATGTGGTATTTGAAAACAAACTCAGTACTCTGCGGTGAATAGTTTCACACTATTAAACAATGCAATGTACCATTTACGCAACAACTAATACAATATTCAATGAGCAGACTATATACTTATACCTACTCGCAGAGCATAAAAAGCATATCATTATTTGTACCTAAATTAAAATTTAAGAGAGAATAACTGTTGTATTATTAAAAATCATAGAATTTCAACTAGTATGTATAACTACAAGAAACAAGAGTACTAGCTAAGCTACTGATTTGATGTGCACTGACAGTTTGAAATTACAACACTATTCTAGACGAAAAAACTCCTGCGAGAAATGACTGGTGTTAAAAAATTACTATAAATTCATAAAAATTGGCCTTCGCAATCGTTAACATGACTACAATCCCTGCCCTTAAAATATGTTTTAGGGAATGAGGCAGACGAACGCAAGAGTATTGCGCATGTTGATTGTTAAAAACAATTAGTTGTAAATAAGTCCGCCGCTAAGTGTATCAAGTGGACCCATAATGGCCACTGTCCCAAAAAGTAGTTTGCGCTACAATGTATCAGAGACGCCTTGCAGAAGTTTTTTGACCAGGACAAATTTTAATCAAGCCTAATACTGAAATGAGAAGTTGCTAAAATGAACCTAAGACAAGAACATTGCCCATACTTGTCCAAGGGCGTAGTCAGGGTTTTATCCAGAGGGGCAAAACAATCTTATAAGAATAAGCCTAAGCATCCGAACGCACGTTTCGCAAAGTATTTTAAATATAAGGCATTCAAATTGCACATCGGCTTAAGCAACTTGCTTACGATAGTGCAGTATTAGCCCAATCGAGCGTTCGTACAAATACAAACTACTATGCAGCTCGTTATCAACTTACTCAATAAGCGGTTAGGTAGCGCCAACCGTAAATATAACGTTGTAGAACAAACCTGTTCATTCAGTTAGAGCAACGAATATGAACTTTAAAATCACCGCAATAACTCGCTTACGGACGCAAGAAAAAGTTTAAAATCTTGGGAACGCTCGGTTGGTTAATGCTTTACATAATATTATGGTATAACTTTTATTATAAAGACATTTATCGTGTCTTCAAACATTTGTAACATCAACTGAAAAAGGGGGTCTTATTTTCGATTCTAGTTATCCAGAGATCGAGACTGTGAAATCTTTAAAAAAAATATAATATTATATATTTGTTTTAAATCAGAATTTAGAGCATTAAACAGAATCTTGATGCAAGTTAGAAAATATTAACTAAAGTCAATAAGTCCGTACCGACAATATGGTGCCGCAGATAACATCACATTCGATTGAATTTGTTTTACATTTTTTTATGGTTTCATTGTTCAATCATAAAAGGAACATATTATTATTATTAGTTTTAACATATTATGTCAGTCTTGTAAGACTTTGTAATAGCACTGTCAGCGCAACAATATTGGATAGGTATACTAATTTATATTATGAAATCCTCTAAAAATATTGTTATCCTACAAAGATCTGTAAAAGTCACTACATAAAACTTTTTACTGAGATATAATTGCGCCATTTTTGAAGGCAAACGGTGAAAATGTTATGTAATTCATAAGCTATCCCAATCCGGCTCGAAGGATCAAGTGCAAAAAATAATATACCATACCATCAGCCTGTGTGTCTAGCTCCACTGCTGACTAGGCCTCGAAAAAATATGGGAAATAAATATTAGTAACTAGCTTGTGTCAATGTTTCTCTTTGCTTAACTAAATTATAGTTACTTTTTTAAAGAAAGCCTAAAATATCTTGTTTTTATACACTCTTCAAATCTTATCTCTCTCAGCCTTTAACCAACTCCAAAAGTTTTAACAAATTTCCAACACATAGTTTTCCTAATTTTTAATACTTACCGCATACGATTATTCTTGTGTTTTGTAAGAAGTAAATAATATCGCTCGTGATGAAGATAGTTACTATAGTTGTTCCACCAAGAATACAGCCTGAGCACAGTCGCATATAAAAGACCTTTTCGGTATATTGGCAGTGCTTAAATTGTGTAAGGGTCATCGTACGATACATTTTGTAGATCGATGATCATTTCACATTGTAAAATCGTGGTTCGTAATGAGCATACTGAGATGGGTCAATCAGAGTAATTGGAAACAGGAGTGAAAACATGCTTTTGTTCTCAATTACCCCTTTGTACCCCAATATCATAATTGACCCAACATTTTATTCTTTTCCTTCTAGCAATACCTGCGCAATTTCAGAAAACAAAAATTCTTTTCTAACAACGCATTTTCATCCGATTCAAGCAACAAAACGAATGTCAGACATGTTTTGTCTATCTCACTGAGTCTGTAGATAATCTTTTGATTTTTGCCAAAATTTGATTAGGTGCGGTTAAAATGTTGAGCCGACAAAATCAGTCAATACATTCAATATTTTAAACTGCCGTCCTATCAATTATAATTGATCATTATTGAGTCCTATCATTATTTAAATCGATTAGTATAAGAATGAAATTCTTACGGACTGCTTCAAAGATTTTCGTGATAAGATTTCAATATATAATTTTCGTGATTAGTAATAGAATCTTGAGCATACGCTGCTGAATTTCATTCACACACAGAAAAGCATAATTATTTAGACATTTTCTAACATTCAATTTGTGCTCCGTAATCCATAACCTAGCGTTTACGTTTCTTCACATAAAAAAAACGTATAAAATTGATGAGTGTCGCTACGTACGGAAGCCGTACAGTGAAGCGGTGCGGGGGGTAGCGGGGGGCGACGCGTGGAGGGGAGGGGTGCTCAGCACACGCAGCCGCTCTCGTTGCCTTCTTGCTCCGAACCCATTGGCGACTGAGTTTGCAGGTCCACGGCTGAGATTAGAGTTAAGGAGGCTGCAAAATGGAAGTTTGTAATGGACCGCTCCTGGAACTTTCTTTCAGGCTGTAGCTATTTAATAACAAATAAATAAACGAGCTGAATTGTAAAATAGAGTTGTAAATGTCCTTCAATTGTGTAGGTTAAGATTAAATGTTCTCTGTTAACTTATAATAAGTAGTTGACACCGATCTTAGGGTCACAAGGTCACCTGCGCAGTAGTCAATTTTTAGGACTGTTTGGCGGTATGAAGTGAGGCGGGACGGGCGCGGCACACTGCAACGCTCGATTAGCTCATCAATCGTATAACGTCGTCGTCACGCCCCTTTCAGTATAGTCGAGTGCAAAATTATTATTTATATTTTTAATAATATTAAATTAATATATTAAATAAATATTTTAAGAACTGTTTTTAATTAAAATCAATAATGCCTCGACGAAATGCGACTTTACGAAGGCAAGCGAGGAAATTAATTTCTGACGTCTATAAGTACATACATATGCAAAAAGAAGTTGATGAAGGAGTGAGTAACGGACATCAAGTATTTATGTTTTTATGTAGATAATATCTTATAGAAATTTATAATAGCTATTGTTACAAGTTATATTTTGAAAATAATATTTTTTATATTTTAGGTACAAAAAAGGACCGCAGAGGCCACTGAAACGTCTATAAATACTGTACAGCGAACTATAAAGGACGCCAATGAATCTGACCTCTTGTCGGGTTATCAAACCTCGCGAAAAAAGACGGAGAAAAAATCCGGTTACTGGTATTGACAACTTTGATCAAGGCGTAATTAAAATATGTGTATAATTTTCACATTACAAACAAAAAATTGACGACTATAAAAAAAAAAATTCATCTAAAATTACGCAGTGACATAAATTTCCAGGCCTCTGGAAATAGTCTCCGTCAAATCATCAAAAATCTGGGATTCCAATGAAAAAATCGGAAAACAACCGGAAAGTACTTATAGAAAAAACAGATATTAGAAACGGATTGAATATATAAAGAAATTAAAAAAAATATCGCCAGGAAGGCCGGCCTGTTATATAAACAGATATAATAAAAATTATATCAATATCTTTGAAATATTCCGCTAAATACCAAGATTCCCCACAAACGGAGCCGCAGCCAAAAGCTAGTAATATAATAAAATGACTAATTGTAATAATAAATATTAATTATTATTTATAAATAAACAATTTTATTCGGAAGTGTACATGCGCGTTCTTATCCCCACCACTTCGCTCAGACCGCCAACATCCGTCTTTATATTTTAAAAGATTTTTATAAAATAAAATGCTTTTACCAGCAAACGGAGCGTACGAAGATACGACCGATACTGCGTCCGATAATCAACATATCGTCAGACAACAAAAAGGTGCTGAAAGCGGACATCGCGTCGGGCGATGTATCAAATTGAAAACCAAGGCTGTGGCAAACCTATGGCACATCTCTGAAAGTTAATTGCACCGCGTAACAAACAAACACATGATTCGTTGGTGACTGACTCACGTTGGTGACTGACTCACGGTGCTTTTTATCACTTGCTTACTTATGACTGTGAAGATGTCTGTCTATGCGTGACGGGATAAAATCAACTGGTTTTCGAAGATGCAGTTTAATTAAAAATTCAATGTTTGTGTTTTAGCTTCGAGTATCGAGATATGACTTTAATGGTGACATCAATTTCTCTGAAATTGCTGAATATTGAGAATGAATACTGCATGTACTAGAAGTTCTTATTTATTTAAAATTTTATATACCTCCAGTTATCAGCTTATTCCTACAGTGCATGGTCCATATATTAGTTTGCTCACACACACTAGTTACAGCTTGTCTTAAATACACAGCAAGTACATATAAGAAGCTTGTCACATATTCAGGTATCTGAAGACAAGGTATAATTCTATTCAATGTAACCCACGGCCGCCTACATAAATTATAAGCAAATAAAATTAAAGGTTCATACTTTAATAGGATTTAAGAAAAAGAATTATAAAAAAGTTTTAAATCTTTTATTCAAAATATTATCAGCGTGACATATGGATATTTACAAAATACATGAATGCTTGACAAATTGACATCTATTTTATGTCACGTACACTTGTCCAATATCAACTTCTTAGCGCTAAAATCAGCAATGTAATATGGCATTTGAGACAATCTGTACGCAAAATAAAATGAAAAGCGGTGCTTGTAACAGTGTTCCGTTTTTTATCAAAAAACTTAAGATACAAAGCATTGTGATATCATATTTTAGGTACTGGTTTCGCGCCAAATGGATTCGCATTTATATGAAGTATTGGAAAAGTTAATTCGATTCCGGGTAAACGTTTCGAGTCATGCCAACACACTAACCTTCAAGTTCAGTGTGCTAATATATAGCACTATAGATTAACAGTTAACTCTTATTTGTCGCCACTAAAGGTGTGCAAATTCTCTTGAATTCTATACAAGTCATTAATTATATTGTATATTTAAACGGATAGTTTCCTCATGAAAATGCGACTCCACGTGACTCTAAAACAGACCCTAATACAAAGCAAACTGAACCAAAAATAAAATGATTTTGTTTCTCACATAGTCCGCTCCTGTCCTGAAACGTTTCTCTGAAACTGAACCCTGCACCGGGTGTCCGTAATTAATTATATCCAATCTCAATAAAAAGTTAGCTTATTAAGTTCAACATAATCTATAAAAATATATTACAAGCACATGATTTGTATAATATATTGAGGCCAAATACTTAAAAATAATTATATTGCTGTCTTAGTTATCGAAGCTACTTGGAATGAAAAAATAAATCTTAAATTGTCAATATTAAAGTTATTATCTGTGAAAAATCTCACTAATTAAAATCTTTAGATATAATAAGTCATAAGATTTGTTACTTAAGCGCTACCAATTTTTTTATTAAATAAATAAATAATACCAATGTACAGTGATCGCGACGCCTCCTATATACTCGCATATAGCGCGACCTTTTTTTCATGAAAATACATAATTTTCCTCCCTCCCCATCCTCCCTCGGACACAAAAACGGTCATTACAGTTACAAGATAATCAGGAATTGTTATGCAACATTTATTAGAAAATAAACTCATTTAGAATCTTTAAGACGCTACTCGTAACGGGTTTACAATATGCAGTAGGTACTCAAATTTTTATATAATTTGATTTAATTACTTGTATATAAACTTATATAATAAAAACCTGATGTATAATATACTAAAGAGACTCGAGAAAGACCACAGAAGTGTTAAGAGGTGTTAAAAATGAATGTTATTAAAAAAACGCTTTTGGTTTGAATCTTTCTTTCACTTTAAGGCCAATATTCCGAATATTTCGCTAATAACAAAAGCGCCCTTAAAACGACACGAAATAAGAACTATTTTTTTAAGTGAAGACATCGCGATCGCGTGCTATGTACAATTTATTGCAGACTCACTACCAATGTTGTTGCCGTCTTTACTTTTTGCGTGAGATATATAACGGTATGACGCAGATCGGCATAATTCGAACCGGACGTAATTGAGAACACGCTCTGGTAACCAACCACTTTATGATATACTAGGTCTAGGTTCATTTATCAGTGCGCGATTTTTGTTTGTTTGTTGTCTTGCTTGATGTCTTAATGTTGCAAAACAGGGTGCTTAATTATATTTGTAACATACCCTGAAAATTGTTTCGTTGTACAAATAATTTATTTTATAATATAATATTTATTAAACATATAACCTACGGAACCGGTAAGACCGCAAATGGACCGAAGCGTAGATGGAAAAGTAAATGAAGAATTGATGTAGGTGCAGTTTTTTTTTTATTCATTTCATAAATACAAAGCATATTCTCAATTACTCCTCTTCCCAAATACCCTGAATCAGGGTAATATAGGGTTAATCAGGGTTTAATATATTAAACAGTTTACAGGAGCCGTTTATTGTTGAGATGAATTAAAGGATTGACATTTAGAATAAGAAATGAAACTATCGCATCGGCAAAAGTAGTTATATTGTCAAAGTTGTCGGTACAGACTCCTTCGCTTTAGGTGTTAAAAAATTATCTCGTATATCGAGATCACCGCTCACGCAAAGAGCTCGACAACAACAAATCCTACGCAATACAAGTCCCTCGTGCTAAACAAGTGCTTTTGTGTCGAACGCGCAATCTACACGAAGCCCTCAACAGTGTAGATGGTTAAGCTAATTTTGTTTGAAAGGCTAATGCACGACTTTTTCTAAGCGAGAAATAAACGAGTTTCAGAATTCACCACCGGTGTCCTTGTTCAAGTAGTCCGGTCGGTCCAAGTGGAGGAGCGCGTATATCGCTTACGAATACACGGTCTCCATTCGAGGCCTCATCTCCCCGTCTGTTATCGGTTGCGCGGCAATTAGGACTTAATTGTACCACTGCCACTTCGCCACGCTGATTCTATGAGCTATGTCGGTGACTTTAGTTCTTTAGATAATCTCTTCGTTAAATATATTATTCTGCAAA
This sequence comes from Sesia apiformis, assembly GCA_914767545.1. Classification (NCBI taxonomy): domain Eukaryota; kingdom Metazoa; phylum Arthropoda; class Insecta; order Lepidoptera; family Sesiidae; genus Sesia; species Sesia apiformis. The sequence continues at coordinate 19,999,990 of OU611948.1, read as the reverse complement.
GGAACTCCGAGCATAGCTCTTTCCATGGCCGCTAAGCAACTTTGACCTAACTTTGATTAGGCCAACCGCCAGAAGCCACGTTCCGGCACCGTATGTCATACATAAACTGGCAGGACGCACTAATTGAAGACTTTCGACTTCAAACATTGTGGCTGATCAAGGAATGTACTTGGACAAAATGAAAGTCGTGTTCTTTCATGACCGATAAACGTCGAAGGCGCGTGGAAACGCGAGTAATAGCATTTTCCATATTTTCCAAGTATCATCATTTTTTTTTTCAACTTTAAAACTTTCGTATTCATATTTGAGTAAACAGTTCTGGTTATGACATAAGCTCAACACCCAAAGCTCTAAAAACGGGTACTAATGGCACTAGATTTTCATGACATTATTTTACTCAGAATTGACAAGACGTTCATGCATTAGCCTCCCGTAACTTACAAAAGTTTAAATCTAATATCACTGTAAAGACACGCACAAAAGCACATCACATCAGATGGTCGATATACCTTGTCACCCTTCAAAATATGTCTTGTTTTCCTTAAAACATTCTGCAACTTTTTTCAGCGACTTTTTATTTCTTGACCGACTCCACATTATTCAGTCACTAACTCCTCTTATTTAGTCGCTGACTCCCCATTATCTACTCCCTTACGCCCCGTTGTTCAGTCACAAACCAACCACTATTACCTCACTGACTTCTGAGTATTTAGTAGCTGAAATCCCATTATTTCCTCACTGTGGTCATTGAAGAAATAATGGGAAATCAATTATCCCACTGACTTTCATTATTTCTTCACTGAATTTCCTTTTAATTGGGGACCCCTCCTTATTTCTTTACAGACCACAAGGTCGTAATTAGGATTTTGTGCAGGGAGGGGCAAAGCAAATTTTTTTTAATAATTTTAAATAGAAATTGTGTAAAGCGAAAAGTCTGTTACCTATTCATCTCTATAGCAGGGAGGGGCACGCGCCCCACCCTGCCCCACCGTGGCTACGCATGAGCGTCACTCGTGAGAGTGACCCCCATTATTTCTCATGTAAATCTCTTCTCTTTCCTGTTTACTAACGCGTTGAAGACGACAAAGTACATCAACTGTGACTGGTATCGAGCGGAGCAGTGACCGTGGTGGTGACGGCAATCATTAGCAAGCGCAGCCCCCGTCCGGCTCCTTGTGGTCGCCGGGCGCCTGCCTCAGTATCACCTCTTGCACTGTACACACACTATATTAAGGAAAATAAAATCAAACGCTACTATTTAACAATAGAACGTAATTAAGCGGATCATAACTGTAATAGACAGTCAGCTCCAGTACCATAAAGGTTGGCAAAATTATAACAGAAAATAGTGCTACCCTATTATTTCAGTCGTAACCCGAGATATTAGGAAATTCTTAACCTCCTCCTGGCAATCTGCCTTCCTTTCGAGGCGACGCTCCCTAAACGCACGTAACAGGTTTTTATTTGGGTCCAGTTAATAAAAGATATTAAAATTTCAAACTTCTTTAGCAAGTTTATCTGAATCTGTACGTTTCTAAAGCGTTAATGTCAAATTTTCAATTTGTCAAACACAAGCTACCATCATTATCGGGCTATATTTTTCAGTGGTTGAGTATAAAAAAAAAACCGTTTATGGCCACCGTAAGTATATGCGCGAGAAATATTTGAAGCCTCAACCATTTTTAAACTTTCATAGGAGCAAAAGGCTTATATATAAGTTAGCATAATATTGAATAGGACATCGTATTAGTACTATTCAGCAGTATTTTATCAACACGGCCATTTTCTCAAGTAACAACAATAGGACCAAAAAATTATGTGACCAATAAATACTTCATATACCACAATCCCATACAAGGGTAGTCTTTACATTGTTTAACTTTATAACTACATTGTTTATTTTTAGCTTAAATAAAAAGATTATTAAGAAGGAATTATTTAACAAAATAGATTATATTAAAAGTCATGGAGCTGACTGTACATAAAGAGAGTCTATTTGTCTGTTATATATTTTCATACAAAATGAATAATAAAAAGCAATTAAATACATAAATTAATTAATTAAACTTTTATTATACGTATATGTCAGAACACTGCAAAAATATATAATGAAGTGTATGAACAAGCCATAAATAAATGATATAATTGCATACGTAAAACAAATTCACATACACAAACCATAAACAGCAATCATATAAATGCAATTCTGCTAAAAGTTAATAGATCAGTGGTTATTTTCATTTATATTTACTCCGTTCGATTTGTATGGAAATTATACCTGTACATCAGAGGTATTTGACATTCATATAAATATTTGACAATTTATATTTGGATAAACATATCACAAACCGAATTTCACTTTGTTTCCCATGCAGTTACAAACATTTTATTCTACGTTAATTACTTTGTGTGAATCGATACACTTTATAATGTAACATAAAGGCCCTCCTACGGCACACGCGATCTGACGCTTTTCCTATCAATAATTCGATAATTTTCATGGGTGTCAAAACAGAAAATCAATTGTTAATTAAAAATTTAACTTAAAAGATTGTGCTGCAATAAAATCTAACTCTTGGGAGTCAAATGAATGTTATTGATATTATATATAACTTTTAATTTAAGATATTTTGATCAATATTTTGATATTAAACCTCGTAGATATTTTGATAAAACAACGGCATCGTTTTTATCGGTTTAATGAGTAAGATATAATAAACGCACGATATAAATTTAGAAAATGATTTATTTCGATAACATTCAAGGTTATTATTACCTTAAGCTTAATAAAACCTACATTATATATTTATTTTGTATTATTCCATTTTTAGCACGTTTTTGGAAGGAGTCTGCTTCTTAATATGTATTATTCTCCGAGATACAGATACAGTTTGTCACACCAAAAATATATATAGCATATTGTTTAAATATTTTATATACCTATAATTAATATGTTCTAATTAATGTTGTTTCGATTGAGGTGGGTGTGATCGTTGATTCTCGCGACCACTTTTTTCATTTCTTTTTTTCTAGATATTAATTAAAGTTTTATTTATTTATTATGTTTTAAAGGAGACACAATCGAAAAGTAATGGAAATACAGTTGATATATCCAAGACCATTCCAAATTAGACCTTATATGCCTAGGATATTGTAACTTTTAACATAATTGCGTTCTAACGGTTGATAAATAACACATAAACGTTATTAGTAATAGTCATGTTTACTTACAACACAGATGTTAGATGTTATTAACCACCACCGACACAAACGGGCCCGGGACACATCACTAGTCTGATCACAGGTACACGGAAAATGTGTGAAATTAGCTACAATACACAAGTGAAGCCAAAAAGAACTTCGAAGATGGACCAGTTCATCCAAACTTTTGTAAAAAAATCATCATAAATTAGAACATAAATATTTAACAGTTAAAGTTAGTAATTGATTTTACCATAGCTTTGGAATTTTTGACATAATACAGAAAAGTCAACACTGTGATTAGTTTTTATTCCATGGGAAATAGTATACATTTCCTAATAATTTCTTAAATAAATTTCCTATGTGCATAAAACATCAACTAAATCTTTTTAATCGAATTATATGGAAAAATAATTTTATTTCCAATGATACATATCAATCAACCAAGGATATCAATTTAAACATCTTATTTTATTAATAAATAGCTAATTTCACACCACATGAAATAACGGCACAAAAACGCGTTAGGTTGCGACATTTTTAAAAAATGTTAATTTCTTCATTCCGTCAATTTCGTGAACCAATCGAAATATGCATTATTATAGCAACACGCCACAGTTAAATAAATCCATATTACTTATATACCAGTGTAATAATTGTGCATGTATGAACGAGCGTGAGTTCTTTGTGTGTGTAAACGTCAAAATGACAGTAATTTGACAATTATCATAATAACTTTGAGAATATTTCGTATGTGAAAAAGGATACTGTCTTCAGGAGGCTTGCTCTCGGCAGAGTCCATACCGGGTAGTGCGGCTGCGACCCGTCGGAAAAGCTGGAATTAACAAAAACATTAATATGAAAATGTTAAGTAATAAAAAAACTGATGGCAGCGCCACTCGAAAGGGAAGATTTCGCTTTTTTCCGTAGGTTATAGAAAAAATCTCTATACAAATGTTGTGGAGCACGATGAAACCTATCCAACGACATATAATTCGTATATGTACAGACGTCGAAGTTTCATTTTGAAATGTTTGCAATGCAATACAATGCAACCAGCGCATTAAGAGCCACTGCTGGACACGGGGCTCGTGCATATTGTCTTGTGTAAAGGAGCCATTAGTCAAGATGTAATGTTTTTTTTTTTGAAATTAGAAAGTTGTAATCTCATCTTTAAGGGACATTTCTTCGAAATGTCCCTAAAAGAGGCAATAGAGGATGTGCCAAATATATTTCCAACGAATATGTATCAAAAATTTAGAAAGTATTAATTCAAAACTGATCCAAAGTCAACTTATACGAAGTCTGTTTGAGGCAAAGCGAATACGGGGTTCATGAAATAATACCTACAGACTTAGTTTTTGTGCCTTTCTTTAGCGAATGTTTTCAATTTTTCTTTTAAGATAAATTAGTCATTTTTTGTTGTTCCAATCCGTCGCATAGCGCAGGGCTCGTCAAATATAACACAACAACATAAACAATGCCTCTCGGCTCATACCATTCCTTAATATAGTTCTGATAATGTACCTGTTTAACATTGTAACCGGCTTTAGCACTAGTCTCAATGAACATGACGTTCAGCTCCTTAGCCTTGCGGTCGCCGTCCTCGGTGGACACCTGCCGCTTGTCCGAGAGGTCCGTCTTGTTGCCGACCAACATAATGATCACGTCGGACCCGCGCTCCGTGCGCACATCGTCGATCCACTTTGACGTCTGGTGGAAGGAGTTCGCGTCTGGAAGCGAAAATGGTAAACATGTAAAAAGATAATAAATAATGTTATGGCCATGTCGTGTCGGCTGGCTTTAGAATAGTCACCACCTTATTTCTTCCCATGGGTGTCTTATAAATAACGTATAAAACTTCTTGGGTTCTGGCGATATCACGTGACAAACCTGCTGAGTAACTTATTCTTAGGTCCGTTTGGTGGTGCGAACTGGAGTGGGACGGGGGGGGGGGGGGGGATATTTACAATACAATATGTTCGCTAGTTCGAGCGAGATGCAACAATAACTTGCAACCTACTATTCTCGCAACCTATTCGCACACTTACCTTATTGAGTGGTTTGGAATTGGGAGGGACATGCGCAGACTTGACGCTCATTCAAGGTCAAAGCCCAAGAAGTTTTGCGAGAACTATAAAAAGAGACTACGGGATAACAAGACCGCTATCCCCAGAACAAAAAGTCTCCAGCAACTACACCATCTCTAAAATATAGTGAGCTCACCAACCCGATTAGCCAGCGTGGCGTTTTAAAGCTATACATCCCGCGTGCATAAGACAATGAGCGTGAGGACGCGCATTTCCAGCAGTGGACGAAAAAGGATCTGGTAACGAAACGAGTTACTCACGATTAGTGTTACTCAAGTTACTACACGAGTTCTCAAAATAAGCGCTAAGCGCTCGGCGCTCACATCTACTCACAATTTTTAATTCATTAATTTATATAGCCGATATTTCGAAGTCACGGCAAGAGTGGGGCTGTGGTGGGGGAATATGCTGTTGCTATTGACAGACAAATTTTCCCACCCGCCGTATCACTTGTTATTGCTCTACTGCCATTAAAATCTTATATGTAAATCATTAAAATCTTAATGTAAAACGATGTTTCAATTCAATTCACGATGACAGACTAGTGTTTACTGGGTGGTATATTCATCTTTGTGTCTCTGGAACCCACGACACAGAGAATCTTTGTGGACCATTGAATGTGGCGTATTTATTATTAGTAGTATTCATATATGTTTGATGAGTTCGGCCCTGGTGACCTTAAAGAGTGCGCGCTGACGTACTGGATGTAATGAGAGCCAATTGCGAGGCTACTATCGATCGTTTGAACTTAATCTACACCATCGATAACCTCTCGGCAAAATAATCTATAAGTAGGTACATCTGTACGTGTTCACACACCTTTGTGGTAAGCGGATACGTCAGTCCAGAGAGACAAACGTTGACACGTCCCCGGATGCACTGTCTACCTTTGGAAATTTAGGTATTGGAATGTTCCATGCAACTACGTTCCAAATCTGAATACCTACCATATATAGGATTAATATAAATGAAGACCCCCGAAGACACAGTTTAAAACTGATTCGACAGAGAGTTCAAATATATAGCGACATTTCCTGTCTTAAATACGTTAACGCGTGGAAACATTTACCAGCAAAAGTGATCGAAGCAAAAACTATCATTCAATTTTAATGTCAAATGATATACGGCGCATCCGCGTAAAGTGCTAGCCTATGAGTACAGGATGTAAGCGACTACTTCTCGAAGCCCGAAACCATGATAATTCGTTCATTCATTCATATAGCAACAAAATCGTAATTGTAAAGATCGATATCATAATTCAACTCTATCGAAGGCAACGAACCCGACGCGAGTTCATGCCGCAGATATAAACATCGAAACAGGCGCTATGTGAATACAGTTCATAACCTGTGTCGAGTCAACTCAAGCCTAACAAAGGTCATACAGCATTCGAGATGCAAGTATCAATTACATCGGCGTAATATCGACGAGTACTTAATACATCGTACATTCGTAAGTATAGGACTTGATGGAATGGTACATTGTTCATCAATTATAATAATTGTACAATAATCCGTGTCCCCCCTACACGAGATATTTTCCCATATAAGCAAATAAGCAGAGCTTACCATTTAACTAATACTTAAATAAGTATCTACCACTAAACCTACGCTAGCACGGGCGAAGTCATGGATGATCGCTAGTGTTATTAGTACTCCTCATATTTTCCAGTAGATTACAAACAATCTATACTTTATCATTTATATCTTTATAGATATATATCTGCATATGGCGACTACAGTTTATCAAGTGTTAAAATCAATGCACGCCACCGCCCCGGAGTAGTAATAAATAGGCAACAATACTACGCCAAATATTGGGTGGCGTAAACTATTACGACAAACCGTAGGCCTAAATAACTTCAAAAAGACTAGAGTCTCCAACACACAAAGGGCAGAACGACATTTTAAGGTTTTTTAACTTCTTGACAGCAAAGAGACTCCTGAACACTGCATTGTAGCTCTGAATAAGTAACATTTTGTTAAGGAACTCGCATTAATCCCGATTATAAATAGATGGTTCTAAACATAGACTGTAATATCTATGGTAAGAGCAGCGCAATAAAAGTTAACTAAGGAAACTAAACATAGTAAGATAGTAAACCGAAAATGTAATAACACAAAGAGGTATGTTTAGGGTCAGTTTCTATCTATAGAGCGGTGGCGAAGCGCTTAATTTCATACCAATTTAAACTCAAATCAAAACTATTTTAATATACGGTTGAAATTGCACTCGAAGTACGCGCTGAGCGCCATTCTGAGACGCTTGGTGTAATTTTCGGTTTGGTATATTAATGAAATTACAGTTAACATTAAATTGTCATCGAATTTATCGCTTCGCCACCACTCCGCAAGTGTGAATTCACCTTTACAGTTACAGCCATAACTACAGCACCAACGGTAATAAAGTCGGGGAAAAGTCGCTAGTAATAGCTAGGGGAGACTACACTGTTGTATATTGTTAAACACTTTTACGTTACTGGTGGGATACTAAATAATTTCAAAATGCGCTCCCTTTATTAGGCCGATATTTCTGGAAAGAATTTTGACGAGGAGTTCGCACCATTTAAATTTATTGAATGGTGACTATCAATTATTGACTGGAATAGGAACATGAAATACAGTCATTTGACTATTTGATAATATAATCGACTCTAAGGTACACAAGTCACAATATGTAGACTATGTTATACATATATTATTAAGTAGATAAATAAATGTCTGTTTGTTCACGCTAATCTCAGGATCTACTGGGGCGATTTTGCTCGTGGTTTTTAATGTGTTCACTCCTGAAGGTTATATCAATTTTTTTTTATCAAAATTGATCCCAGTAGTTGACAATAACAGGCAGGGTTCATAACGAATTTGGTATTTGGATGATAGTATGTTGTCGTATCTCTCCCCGCGAGTGTTGTAAAAGGCGACTAAAGGGATAACAAAGCCGCTACCACAAAGAGTGGACTCGCCAATCCGCTTGGCCAGCGTGGCGTTTTGAGGCCATACACCCACCCCACCCCTCATGCATAAGGCAATGTACATGAAAAGGCCCATGACTAGCAGTGGATATTGGAATGGCTGATTGCAATAAATGTTATCGTAAGAATATATTATATGTGTTATCTAGATATACATAGATGAAAATCGATTACGACCAGAAGTTCAGTTGTTTTATAATCATTTAAGGAGGGATTTAGTTTGTTTTCTTTTTATTTCCATGTAAGAGGTAAACTGAAAAATTACTTTACCGATTTTGAAATTTCTTTAATATTTAGGAAGCTAAACTAATGCAGATGGACAGATGATATGTTTGAATTCCCTAGGGAATCATTATGCTACCTGAAGCCAGGGCTGATCACTATGGTCCATATAAAGCGGTAAACTGAAAAATTACTTTAGCGAGTCTGAAATCCAAAAGTGTGGTTATTATCGTAAAGAAATTTTGCATAAGGAAATATTAGGGCAAGCAGGCCAATAATTACCTAATTACAAATGCGTTACAAAGTTCCCGCGGGAATCATTATAAAGTTAACGCTAACTAAATCGCAGAGTCATGTTCATAGTCAGTAACAATACTAATTATTATAGAATATGGTTACTAGCTGTGTCTGCGATTTTGTTTTCCAATATACTTAACTACAAATAAATTGTGACCAGCACCTTGTTTTGCCAATTTATTTATCTGGTTCCATAGTTTTACGAGCGTTTAAACCAACCTTATCGTTATCCGGTAGCAGCCATAAATGTATTACAATTGTTAATTGCTGCAGTTTGGAAATCCAATAAATATTGTTTCTTTGAATAAAAACATATGACGTTAACTTATGTGTTATAAAAACTTAAAAAATATTTTTAACGACTGGTTAATATCCAGTTTTTAAGCATTAGAAATTAAAATTAGTTAGAAAGTGACAAATAGTTTTAAGTTTTAAATTGAAATAGCATTTTGTAAGTAAGGAGTATTTGCAAGTAACTTTAAAACCACAAATCAGTTACTGGCAAAGGAAAACACATTCTCACTCCACTTCAATTTAGGTTTTCAATACAGCTCAGTTGATTTTTTGTGCGATTTAACATTTATTTACCATCTAAAACGATCAGCGTCGCAGGGATAATTAAGACATTATGCCTAAACAGGTCCATTAAGTCATTCTTCTTCTTTCATACTTCTATTGAGTTATAATTCTCATGAGTTGCAACTCTTATGAGCCTATCGATATCAGTAGATAACGCACTCCTATGTAAAAAGGCACTCGATTGTCTTTATACACACAGTTTTTTCCAATTCAGTTCAGACACCCAAATTGAACTGGAAACAGCATCTAAATCACATGGAGAAAACTCCGATAGTCGCCCTGATATAGTGGGGTTAGTTTCTGGCATCAAATATTTGCCAGCGTCGCGACGTCGAAGGCCACGCGCGATATAAGCTTCAGACAACATTTACCTATAATAAAATCCTTCATTCCATTTTGAGTTTTTTCACCTTTGTTTAAGGTTGGCTTTTGTTTATACTTTTGATATACGGTGAAACAATACGTTCGGTTTAATTAAAACTATTTATAGAAAATACATTTTGTCAATACGATCTAATAAATTAAAATTAATATTTTTTTAAGTGGAACGTAAAATAAACGCACTTTCAGCTTCATACATTATTTATACTCGGGGAGTTTTACAGACAGCACTCGGAGTTTCTTTTCGGGTTCAACAAAGATCTGTCATTAGCATAGTTCACAGAATTTGCAAGCTGAAGTGGCAAAGGGCAGACAATATTTGTCACAGGATCGACAATTGATGGGGTAGACAAGTCCTTACATGGATACTGTGAACCGGGAAGCGTGGGACACGCGTATATGGACCGACGACCAGTTGTAGGTTGGTGGAAGTTGGAAAGTTGGTATGCGAACAATGGAAAATCGGGTGTTGTGGGAGGTCTACCATATATCCAGGAGTAGAGACATCTTATCTAAATAGAATTTTATAATTAAATTTTCTTTCAGTAAATCTCTGCTTTTATTGAACTTTTTAGTAGATTTTTACTAGGGGCGTGTTGTGTTGGCCGACTATAGTATAGCACCACCAAATCTCTTCCTGTGGGTGTCGTAAAAGGCGACTAAGGGATTAAAAAAAGCGGCTGCCACAAACCCCGAGGAACTGCACCACGTCTAAAAGGTAGACTCGCCATTGGACTTGGCCAGCTTGGCGTTTTAAGGCCTTACATCCCTCATGTACAAGACAATGTGCATGAGGAAGCCCATGTCCAACAGAGGATACTGAAAGGGCTGGTTGCAGTTGCATTAGAAAACTCCACTGTTACATACGTAGAAATACATTTTAGTAGAAATACATCTGAAAATATTCTCAAAGATATTTATTTGTAATCTTCAAAACACACATATTTCTCTAATTCTCTACAATCGAGATAAAGGGAAAATGTGATTTATTTTAAAGAATGCATCTCCAAAATCCCCCGTATACTCGTATATTTTTATACCACTAGCACTCAATAGGTACAATATGTTTTACACGCGGTACAAATTACGCACAAGTACAACCTTCGCCAAGTGTGCGCCGCGCCGGGTTCGTCGACCCACTTTCAGTGTTTCAGACTTCGTTCATGCAGCTATGCTGTAATCATTTCGAATCACTTTCCCGAACAACTTAAACTATTTTTGTACAACAAACGGCTGATGAAATGGCCACAAAAAATATGTAACGATGAATAGGTGCTTTCGTAAAACTGAAATAAGAACTAAACCGCGTAAATCCAACTGAAACTTCAAGTAGGCAGTAGCGAATTCATTAGGCACGTTTCATTTTCATAGTTATTTCGACATACGGCTTATTTGTTTGAATCTTATTTATGAAACGAGTATAATGATGAATTTTTCATGAAAAAGTTTCAACAAAAAACTATAAATAAATTACTTTTATCAATCAAAAACTAGTCGCTCAGCAGCCAGAGTTACGCTCTTCATCATTATTAAGTTACTTAGTTATCGTAGGTAGTCGGAAAAGTTCGCTGGCTTTTTGAACGTATGACATTAGCGTGCTATATTTCTGGCAACACTGATCACTGGCCGGAAAGTGATAATCACTGGCCGTTTGACAACTGACTTTTTTATAATGGCGGCAAATTGAAATTACAATTTGAATGTTTTATCTTATCATATTTTTTAATTAACAATTTTATAATGGAAGTTAATAAGGAGAAAATTGGATTATATATTATATGATGACAAGCAACTGTTTGCATCAGTTTTGCCTGAAATAACACACACTTGTGTTAAAAAAATTCTGTTACATTTACAGTTCAGTGACCTGTTAAAAACCGGTTGATTTTAATTGTATTAGGCATTGGCAGCACACCGTTACATTTATGTAAAATGAAATAATGATGATTGATCTTAATTTGATTTAATACCTGGCTGGCTTTGAATATGTACATATTTTATAAATGATTTTTAATGACTTTATGACCCAGATAAGATAACATAAGTTTGTAATGCCGTAGCTTGGGACTTATATTAATTCATAGGACTTCATGTTTGATATTAGTGGCCAGATGAAATTAAAAAAAAACATCAATTACGGGTTGTCTCTGATACATGACAATAATTCAGTTGCTTTTAATTGTGTTGGTCTAGTTAGTCCAAATGAAGAAATGGTTTCATCTTAAAATTAAGTATGAAAATTCTCAGTGTGAGACGTATGTAATCAAAAGGTACAATTAATAAAAGGTATATATTGATGGTTTATTACTTCATTAGGGCAATCAATAATTATTACAATGTCCAGGGCTACTAAATAATTCAGCCTGCCATCTTTATTCAGAAATGGCAGATCCAAACATTCAGAGGTCATTGTAACCACTCTATGTTATATACTCGTACAGCATTCAGTCACAGTCAGAAAAACGAAGATAGCCAATGCGGCATTATTTAATTAGTAGTACTGTACAATGACATACAAAGACTTTTCTGTGGAAGTTTTTTACCACAATTTGCTACTGAATGATTTTTGTCTTATAACTTATAAGTAACAAAGCACTTTTACGATCTAATGGTATGTACTTACTGGTAATATCATAGACAACAACAGCCACCGTCGAGTCCCTTATGTAAGAAGGTATAAGAGAGCGGAATCGCTCCTGTCCTGCAGTATCCCAGAGTTGAAGTCGCACTGTGCGGTCTTCGAGGTACATCGTCTTCGACAGGAAGTCTATGCCAATTGTTGCCTGTGGGTGATATATTGTTGTCATTTTTATGGAATAGGTGAAAGGGTGGCCAGTAGCTAACTCAATAGGAAGTCCAGAAGCATATTTGTATTGAATATAAACTTAATTTTTGTATTGTATATCAACTTAATTTTAACTTCCATACTTAAGTAAATAAGTTCCAAATAAGTTATTATGTGATTTTAAAGTTCATATTCCTTGCTCTAACTAAATAAATAGGTTTGTTCTACAACTTTATAATTGTGCTTGGTGCTACCTAACGGCTTATTGAATAAGTTAATAATAAGTTGAAAAGTTGCAAATAAGTTAATAATAAATAATTGCTTAGCACTCGCTTAGATAAATATATTCGCGTGCATGACACTCAGTTCGGATTCAGACCAGGGCTGTTAACAGAGTGCCATCCTGAGCGTTAAGCACACTGTGAGGTATTTATTATAGGGATCTTATCTTATTTATTATAGGGATCTTATCTTATTTATTATAGGGATCTTATCTTATTTATTATAGGGATCTTATCTTATTTATTATAGGGATCTTATCTTATCCATCTTAGTGATTCCTATCACTTTGATCCAATGGGATCTTTTGTGTTCCCCTAACCTTATCTTTTCCTCTTGCTTCCCGAATATTATATCCATATACTTCAGGATATCCGGCAATCATAGAAGCCTATAGTCTTCTGGCTCCGGATTATCGTTGCCTAGAAGACTCATTCTGCATCTCGCCAGACCGTCATATACGTACAAAAGACGCGTCATGGACTCTTCCTCCTCGTTGGAGGCTCTGAAGATGTTATCATCTGCTAAATTCACTCTGCAGAGGAAGATGTTTGTACTGAAGTGGCCCGTGAATACTCCAGTCAGTTACCGAAGCTTTTTTTGCTGTAGGATAAAATTTTCCTTGTACAGCCTGGATTTATGTCTTTGAGGAACTTTTTTGCAGGCATTAAGCCCTTTCTCCATTGCTGTTCGGTCTTTTATTGGGTTTGTTCTCTAAATACTTTATTTATTATTCCGAAATGCAAGACCTACAAAGGGTTCTGGTACAATGAATTTGGTTTCTGATTCCTTTCTTGTCAGTTCATCTGTCTTTTCATTGCCTTTATAACCCTCATGCCTCAGGACCCAAATAAGGTTCACCCTATTGTATTTATTAGATTATTAAGGTCTTTAACGCAATTGAGCACCAACCGAGAATCGAAATTATAGGACATAAGCACCCGTAGAGCAGCTTATTGTTATTGTTGGGAAGTCTACTCATTATCTCCCTAATGCAAGTAATTATTGCATATGTCTCTCCTTGAAAGACCGTCACATATTGTCCTATACTTTGAGTGGTTTTAGTGTGGTCAATATATATGCCTGCTACTGTACCGGACTTCATTTTCGATCCTTCCGTGTACCGTATTTGAATATCAGTTGTTGGTCGTTCTAGTCCTTTCTTCCATTCTTCTCTGGATGAAATCTGCAATTTAAAGTTTCTTTTGAAGATGTATGATAAAAGATGTTTATCACTTCCCATGTGCATCATCCTGTCGAGTTCCTTATTGAACTCCATTTTAGTGTGATTAGTCATCGGTATGTTCAGTTTCCATGGACAATACAGTTCTAGTCTATGTAGGCCCTCCTCGCTTCAAACTCTATCATAATATGCAGAGGTGTAAGGTCTAATAAGACTTCCATAGTAGCCGTGGGTATTGCTTGGAACACACCAGTGTTCCATTGATTGTGATTGCCATGCAAGCTGGTCATTGTACCTTTGATAATGTTTCTTTGTATGTTTCCATTTTCGTTCTAAGGCACCAGCCAATGCAGACCCTGATCATTCAGCTCAACAGCATGCACATTGGATGTTATGTCAATAATGTGTCAATAATAATATGTCAATAAATAACATTAGATATGTGGATGACATTGTGCTGCTGGCCCCTACGATCGGAGCGCCACTTCTAGTTGTATGTGAAACCTATGCTGAATCGCATGGTAATACAAAAAAGACAAAGTTTATGGTCTTCAGAACCCATAACAAATGTCCAGTGTCTATTCCTAGAGCCCACTATAAAGTTAAAGGGGAGTCCCTCTAAGCAGAGTGAGCGAATTTAAATATCTAGGACATCTTGTTACCAAAAGACCTTGGAGATGACTCTGATTTAAAGAGGGAATGTACAGCATTGTCTGTGTGTGAATATGTTGGCCTGTAGATTTTCCAAGTGTTCTAGACCGGTAAAACTAACGCTTTTTAAAGCTTACTGCACTTAATTTTATTCTGGCAGCCTATGGGTTCGCTACAGTCAAAAATCATACAATGCTCTACGGATCCAGTATAATAACAACTCCAGGGTGCTGTTGGGTTGCCTCGATTCTGCAATGCATCTTCAGTTTGCATTCTGCAGATGATTTCAGAGAAATTTAACTGTCCTGTTGTGGAACAGTTAATTAAAATGACTAAATCCACCTTAGTTAAAGGTTAAAGAGTACTAACATAATTTTTAAGTTACTACTGTTAGTACATTTGTGTTGTTTGAATAAATAAATATTATTATTAATAAATTATTATTATTAAAGGAGTTTGTAGTTGTGGGAATTGGCCGACACTTTAAGAGATTATCTGAGAGAAGGGACCTTATTGTCAGCTAGTTTCCCAGATATTGAGACTTCAGTGAAATGTTAAAAAAACATATAGTGCTTTATTTTAAAAATCAGATGTTAGAGTCTGTTTCTATTTAAATATAGACTTGAAAAAAAATATATTTAGTTAGAAAATCTTAAGGAAAGTTAATTAGGCCATGCAGATAATAGAGTAAAGGTAAGGTCATATATACCAAATTAATGTTAAATGCATATAATAAGTAAATAAATATACATGCTTAATATACATAAGTATATACACCATTTAGTATATACATAAGTGTGCAAAACAAGAAAAGCATCTACTTATCATCATATGGTAATGTGCCACCACTAATGCCACTCTCGAAAGAGTTTATTCATATTCTACAATCCTAGAGGTCATTATTTTCATAGACTAGCTACGGATGTTAACCTTTTGTGTTTCTCACAGTACAATTATATACACTGGGTATGTTTTGATTCATACTGCTGATTGGAATACCGATTGTCTGAACTTATTATTGTTTTGCTACATGGTTATTTTGAAAATGCAAGTTGTAGAGTGGAACTATTACTTTATACCATCACTTATGCATCTATTAAATTACATATATACTTAAGCAAATCTATATTAGTCAATATAAATAAATTTAATACTCTATAAAAGGCTGTCTGAACTCTGTACAATAAAAGCTATATGAGAAGTCTTCTATAAGCTAAAAGCAGATTTTGGAATCCGTATTTATTTGTCTATTTATTAACATTAGAAAATCATGGAAAAATTTGATGAATTGGGATATTTTTTACTCTGATTTATAATTGTTCTCATAAGCTTAAATGACCACAATACTACATTGACATAGATGACAGAACAAATATTATTATTGGACAAGTTTATTTTGCAAGAGACTATAGTAAAGAAATATTATACACTAATTAATTGAGTCTAAGTATCAAAATGTGTGAAAATTACTCTTTGATAATCTCATTTTTGTGCATCTTTTTTTGTCTTTATAATACTGAGAGGTTTAGTATGAATGACTGTTGAAGAGTGATTTTTGCATATTTTGGAACTTAGCCTAAGTGGATATTAGTTCTGAATAATTATATGATATACCTAGTAATACTCTGTAGTTTTTATTCAATTCTAAATTAAAGAAATTTCAGCAAATACATTTCCAAATATTTTGTTAAAATTGGTCAAATAGTTTTGTCTTAGTTGGAAATGTTGAAATATATAATGTAATAAGTATTGTACAATTGTTATATAATAAAAGGAGGCCTACATTCTAATTAAAATGTTGGTCAATGATAATTATGTATATTTATGAATCTTATTACATAAATTAAAGTTACTAAGGCAGACTATAACTTATTATGATCATTATCTAAAATAAATGCAATGATCTCATCAGCTGAGGTCTGTAAAGATGTGATAAAAGTCATGATTGAGAATACTAATTGACTAGATTGGGTTATGTATCACTGATGACTAGTGATGACTCATGCAGTAAACAAGTAGAACTGTTACAGAATCCAATAAGATTAGCTTATGGGACAGTAAGGATATTATAAACAAATGTAGAGATACATACCTGATAAGTGTTGTCGAAGCTATCATACATAAACCTAGTGATGAGCGATGTTTTCCCCACTGAAAACACAAAGTTCCGTGTCAGTGCGCCAATTCTTTTCGAAGATGAGAAAATGCAATCAAAACACCGGAATTGATAACGGGAAACGACTATAGACTGCGTGAGAACACTATGAAACGGTTCACCGCTCTCATTGTACTCCAAGAGAGTGTAACCTACATCTTGTACAATTCGGCGTAGGCACCTCTCAAAACCCAAAGTAGCAGACACTATTACCACCGATAAGACCACACATTTTATGCCTCCCCAAACGAAATGTAGGTTACTAATTCGATAAAATCTAGACGAATCTGTACTTACGTGTCGTAAAGTCAAAAACTATTTATTAAAAATATACAACCGAGAGCGATATCCGAAACTTACCGCTCTGTTCCCCGAGGAATACGAGCTTGAATTTGCGTAAAGGATTACCAAATTCACCCGACGCGGACATAGTGAATGTATAAATTAGTTCGCTATACTATAATTTCACAGTAATTCTTATCACAGAAAACTACATGAACAATGACAGTTCGAGCCACTCCTGCAGTATTAGAACACACACGAGCGAAGCGCCGCCACGTTACCCGGCGGACTGACGGCACTACACGCAAGCCAACTCAGCAAAAATGACTGCGAAAACAAGATATTATTTCAATCAATAAAATGTAGTATCGAATACTCTCTCATAAATAATTATTTTATTACATTTCAGATTTTTCCACTATTTCAAATAAAATTACGATTTCGTTGAGAATTTATATTTTGACATTTTAAGATGAAAAGATTATTCAGTTTCTGAACGCTTTATAAAGTCACAGACAGACGAAACTAAAACAATACACAGAGTTTATAATAATAATTTATGTTATACGTATAGAAAGCGTATTTGAGGTTCGTAATTTGGGTCTTAGAACTGTGATATAGGCGCTGAGAAACATATTGGCGAGGCTGCAAAACAATGTTTTTATCCCTTGAAAGTTCTTTACGAAATTCGGAAGTACATAAGTGAGGAACTACGGATCTTTAGTTGAGTCAATCGTTTTGTCTAACCAACTTTCTAAAATCTGTTTCAGACACATATTACAATTCTACAGCTAAATTTCGAATTCATACAACTTGGATTTGGTACGAAAGATGGGTGTGAAGCAGCCGCACATGCTCCTAGTACTACTTTTTTTAGAATGGATGGCAGACGAGCGGTCGGGCCACATGATAATAAGTGGTCACCGCCGCCCATGGACACCTCCAACACCAGGGGGTTTGCGGGTGCGCTGCCGACCTTGCAGAAAAATGATTATAATACTCTTTTGAAGCTCCCCATATCGTAGCGTAATGGAAATACCTCACCTGGAAGTTTCTTCCACGACTTTCGGGTTTGCGGTATAATTTGGTTTAGTGTGTCTTTTCGACGAGATAAATACAATACAGAGCACGACGATGACGAGCAGTATGATGGTAAAAACCCGAAATTGGTATCAAATTGAACAGGTCTTCAAAACATTCCCCATTATAAAGGCGGTAGAAAACGCAGAGAGATGCAATATGTCTACGGATGCTGAGCGATTCTAAACCACCTGTGGGAGTGGGATCGTTTTCGTACTTTCGTTAATAGCGATGAATGTGACGTGTTGTTAAAGATCGACGTCAAAAACGCTTTCAATTCCATAAACAGGGGCATCCTGTTGGTGGCAGCCGATATTAACACGCCGCCCATTTTTTACTTTCTACTACAATGCTATCAAAATCCATCAATTTATTAGTACCTACTAAAGGCTGAGGCAGGGGCAGAGGCAGCAGAAAAACGCAGGATAGTCAAATATAAGGATATCGGTCGCGAATACATTTTTGGTGTCTTCGGTGTGTCCTAGGTCCTAGCGCGCTATCGTTTTTCAAAGTTCTATCAAAGCAACAGCACTGGCCACCCTAGGGCTGGCCATTATCTCGCGTAACGCACCAATTTTGCTATCCAGTGAGCATGCTGGGTACCTTGCCACAGGGACAAAATTTGTACAATATGCTCCATATACAAATGCTATGTTTTGAACATTTTCTTAAATAACAGCTACTATATTTTTAATATTTATTTTAGGTTAGATTTAATTATTTTAAAAACAAGTTCAGATTAGTTTTAGATTTAAGTATTTTCTTTTCATTGTAAACATAGTTTTATTATTATTTTAATAAATTAAATTTCAAGATGAAAATTAGTACATTGTGCCAGAAGAATAATTTTGAATTTTGAATTCAATAATAAAGTCACAAAATAAAAATAATAATAGTATCCGCACATGTCGCCCTACACATGTGTAGTCAGCGTCACTGGACTGCTGCCTATAGGGGTTAGTTTTAGGTATGCTGCCACCAAATGTTAGAATAAAATATTCTCCCTCCAATTAGAAATCTGTCCAGCCTAAACCATTTTTAAACATAAGCTTAAGTCATTTCTTACAGAAACGCAAAAGCAATACGAAACATTAAAGGGTAACATTTCCATTATATAGTACCTATATCTCATTGATTTATAGGTACAGAAGCTCACTGGTATTACTAGTTTAGTATTCGTTCGTGTGAACTATAAAATGATTCCTGTGGGAACTCTATAATGGATCTGGATGGGATACCTTAAATATTAACCTTCCATATGAACTATAACTAGGCCAAGGTTCATTAAAATCCATCAGCAAATGGTTCTTGCGCGATGCGCGTTCAGACAGACTATAAAATTGACAATGTATTAGAATTGTAAATATTATTGTATTTATATCAAAGACTTCTTGAGATGTAAATATGAATTTGGACATCGTGAATTTTCCGTGTATATTTTTGGTAAATAATTGCGTAGATAAATATGCTTCTTTTGCAATTGATATTGTAAATAAAACATTCTACTTTGATGAAGACATTCGTGTTAAAAATAGATAGGTATATTGTATACGAAAAATCCTTGGAAGGTTGAACATCAGAGTGTCACGTCAACTCAAGTCTTACTGGATTTGTTACCCGACTACGAAAATATGGGTTATGACTTTTGTGTCACTTATTTTCAGATTTCTAAATAATGCAATATTAAAAAGGAAATGGCTGTAAATGATTGACAGGTTGAATTGGACTACTAAAAAAAAATATGGTGTGTAGTAAGCATTTTAAAGAGACTTGCTTCGTGCGATAAGTGATGAATTTTGAAAACAGACTCATTTCTTACAGTATTTGTACCAGTAGATATTTTAATTATCTTTTATTTATTTTTATTATTATTCTACAGAATAATAGCCTAATAAAAATAGGTATAGGTACATACCTCCTTTTATTAAGCTATCACATTCTTTTCAGATAACATTGAAGCCAAAACGAAATATGTCTTCATATGTCTACAGAGACGTTTCGCCTAAACCATCGACATCAGTACAACAGCCAGCGACTCCAAGGAAATGAAAGCTGATAACTAAATGCTACAAACTTAAAGAGGAGATAAAAAGTAAAGAAAAGTTCATTCGTAATCTGAGAGCTAAAAACAAAATAATGTCTTCAAAAATAATAACATTAGAATCAGTTTTACATGAATTAGACAATCGGCCCGTCTTAAAGATCATACTAATGAAATTACATTAGCATATGGCAATGATACAAATGTTAGTCAATAGAGTTAATAAAAAGGCATCGGGACAAGTTGCAGCAACAACAGGGTTTAGCATACTGATGAAAAAATGTGCCTTCACTATTCATTTTTACAGTCCTTGGTACTATAATTACTAGCTTGAGAAATTCGATCTTTGCCTTCCTCACGTCAACACTCTGAAATCTTGGTATCAAAAGGTAACTGTGAACCTGGTTTTACGGTTGAATCGTTGAATACCATAAAAAAATTAAGCAAAGCGAAAAAATTGTATGTTAGGTACTCGTAGTCTAACTTTTAATGAAATGAGCATGTATAACATGTAGAATGGATAGGAAATAAAGACATAGGCATCGTAAATATTGGTAGCGATTTGAAAGGGGATGACATGAAAATAGCGAAAGAAGGTTTTTATGGTGGTTGCTGTAAATGGTCGATGAAAACTACCCGTAGGATTTTTCCCAAGAAGAGGTTTTATAGCTTCTCTGAGAGGAAACCTGCTTAAAATTTGTTTAGATCTGTTATCAAATTATAGTATTACAGCCATTTCTATTACTTTTGACGGTAGGTACCTATAGCTTCAAACTTGACTATAACAAAGTTAATCGGTGCCAATTTGTACAGTGAATCTTATATTCAATATTTTATGTACAATATAAAAATTTGGATCCATGCTATTAAACACTGAGAATCAAAATTTAACTTGCTTGAATTCCAGAATTCATCTGCAATTGTTGAAAATACGTATTTGACATTTTAAATTCGAGGACATTTCAAATGTTCAAAGTTTAAAGAAACCCGTTTATTAACATAATAAATGAGGATGTTTGTCTGTTACCTAAAGTAATAACTCAGCAACAAATCAAAGAATCGTTGCTTTTAGCATACGTGTAATTTGTAAGGCGGTCTACCATAGAGTAATTGTAATCGTTATTAATCGTTCCATAAGAGTAAAGCACCGTGAAACAGCTTGTAATGTAGGTACCAATCATAAGGAACAGTTTAATCCTCTTCGATGCGACAAAATTATTAATATTGTAAAATAATTCCTGAACGACACGCAAGTACCTACAGCAGATTGATACAGCTCCGATTCTTGTGAATGGTCCATTTGCACTCGGTTCATTGTGAATCTTTGTGAAAGTTGGAAAGGGTCGTAAAATTTACATAAACGCTGTGCAATTCAAGAAAATTAATGTACCTTGTACGTAAGAACATTATGTTAATGTGCTGCGAATTGACGCGTACAAGAAGTAACTTTGTACGATAAAGAAAATATTTATTTTTAAATGCCTGGTCGACAGCCTTTAAAGCTGATTTATTATTTCGCACAAAACGCATCAATCTTTCGATCCAGAGGCAATGCCGCCAGCATTACCTCGGTCTGGTCGCCACAGAGATTTAATTAGAACAACGAATATGAACTTTAAAATCGCCACAATAACTCATTTACGACCACAAAAAGTTTGTAACCGTGCCAACGATCGGTTGCGTTGGCCAATCGATCTTTAGAGTGGTAATTAAAATGTGTTTACACAATAAATTAAAACAACACACATATCTATTAAATATGAAACTATATTAACATAATAACTATTAATTATTATATCACAAAAATATTTAACATACATTTAAAATATAGGTAACAAAATGTTAACATTATCAATGAAAATTTTCTAGTTACAATTCAATAATAACAATGATGCCACATATTGTAATGACCAACTTCAAACTGAAAAAATATAATAAAATACCTCTATACACATTTAAGAACTATTTACAACAATTAAATCAAATGGTTGTATAGTCTGGCTATCGAAGCGTGTCACGTTTAAATATTCGCAATTCTTTAAATACGTGGGCGGTTCCGAAAGTTGTTAGCTAATTTGTTACTATCAATCAATAGCTGTTTATAACAGACTTTATTTATAACATATATATTTATAACAGACTAGCTGTTGCCCGCGACTTCGTTCGCGTAGAAAATGGTTGTACATTGAAATGAATTATCAGAAACCTTCGCGGGCGCGTGCACAACAACTCACCAGTTTCGTTGAAATCGGATGAAAGGTTTAGGAACGCGTAGAGGACAAACAAACAAACATTCATTTTTATATATATAGATTGGAGGGAAATTTCAATGTAAACAAACCTCTATGGTAAAAATCACTGGCCACCTTCATTTAGTTTTTTAAATTTTTTTTTACGACCAGACGTCACTCAATAATTGACTGCAACAATCAACGAGTCGCGTGAAGCATTTCGTGCAATGATTTTCTATGATTACAAACAAGACACAACGTTTAAGGAATCTCACGAAAATTTACAAACTGCTTTTGGTGAATCTTCTCCTTCGCTAGCAACCGTGACCTATTGGTACCGTCAATTTAAACGTGGCCGGGAAAGCTTCGAAGCTGATCCTAGGCCGGGACGACTGCGGTTACCCACGAAAAAGTCATCAGGGTGGAGTGCTACGACAGCATCTACAGCTGCGACCCGTTTACGAAGTAACAATCCACACAATGGGTGTCTGAAGAGGACGATTTACCCACCAAAGATGTTCGTGGCCGAAGTGTAGATAAAAAAATGATTGCTGTTTTTTACCAGTAGCGATAATTCCACTAGATGGTAAAACGGTTACTAATGAATAGTATTGCAAAGTTTTCCTGCCCCAAGCCTTAAAGGAGTTGAATGACGACCACCCAAGTAGCGGCGGTCGTGGCATTCTTTTTCACCAAGACAATGCTCCTGTTCACATGGCCGCTAGAATCATCGACTTTTAGCCACTACGGGAGTTCAACTGTTACCCCATCCACCATACAGCCCAGATTTGGCCCCGTGCTATTTTTTTTATTTTGCCACCATAAGAAAATGCTATATGGACGAAAATTTAAGACTTCGGATGAGGTTGTCAATGAATTTAGGAGACTCTTTTTCGATCTTCCGCAAGAATATTTTACAAAATGATTCGAAAGTTGGTTCAGTCGAATGAACAAGTGCATAGAGGCTGGAAGGGGGTTTTTTGAAAAACTGTAATTATTTTTTTTTATACATGTATTATTTTTGGTTTCAGTAACATTTTACGGAACAGCCTAGGTACTTGAATTGTTAGTTACTCTCTCTTACATCGTGGGGCGCATACTGACCACTCATATTGTAGCGTAATGGAAAAACCTCGACTGGCAGTTCATTCCACAACTTTCTGGTGTGATACGATTTGATTTAATACAATAAATACATACATACATACGATTTGATTAATACATACTAATTGTTATACAAGCACTAGCGCAACCACGATAATCTAAGTGTTCTAAGTTGAGTAGCTGTCGAATTCTTTAATTCATATGTGTTTTGGGAAACCGAACATTTTTATTACCTAGTAAGAAGTTTCAAATTTGATTTTTTAATGAACCCCTCATCATCAGGTACTTTGATAAGAACGTGTGTCATCTAGTCTATTCTCATATCAATGCCCGGAACATAAAAAGTACCTTGAATTGTTCATAAAAATGTGAAACAGATTGTCTAGGTAAGTCTAAAACTAAATGCCGGAATTGTTGAAAAATAATTAGGTATAAACTGCTGTATAATATAACAGAATCTGAATGATGAAAGTTAATAGTTTTAGAAATTACAAAATTTGAAGTACATTCTGACGGAACAATTGGATAATTATAATTTTTAAAATTTTCTTATGCCACTTTTCGATGATCAGACTATACGAACACTATAATGGTGATTACACGATTTAGTTACAATTGATCATTGATGAAAGAAAACAAGATACACAGTGCCCAATTTAAAAGTATTGCTTAGATTTACGGTTACATGGAGCATTTACCTATTTATCATACAGTATAGACACTTCTTAAGAATCGACCCCATGCTGTGGAGTTATGGTCCAAAGTTCACAGTATATGTTTTACAAATTATTAAGAACTATGAATCTAGTATTCTTTTAATGCCTTTGATAACATATACATTTCAAGTATGTATATGTAGTAAGTGAAATGCAGTACATTTCAAGGTAGTCTTCTGTGAGAGAGGGGTAACGTGGCCAATCGAGTGCACCCAGGTGCTGTGGGAATGAAGCGTGCACCCTCCCCCAAAGATATATAACTAACGACCCACTGACGCGAAGAACGCTTAGTAGCAACGAATACGAAACAGTCCGCGATTGACATGAAAGTAGACCTTATAAAATACGGCTGAGGGCCGCAGTTTGACGACCACGGTATTATAGGATTAGGAAAAATATACCAAATAATTAACATTCGTTTCCCATAATTTGTGAAAGCTTGAAGGAAAAAAAATAGGCTTTATCTTTACATAATGACCCTAAATCCACGGCCTACAACCTGCGACATTCACCTCTGAGTCCGCTATTTTAAAAAAAAATACTTGGTAATTTCAATAATTTTTGATAGTAGAACTTTTAATAACAACAAATATTTTAACAACAGAAAAACAAATCAAAGAATTGACATTAAAGTTAATTTACAATTTAATAGCAGCATCGTTTATGTGCAAATATTTAGAATATAAGTCTCTTTACTTCTGTTTATCCTTTTACTTCCTTCTGTTTTTTTATTTACAAATACAAGTATTTATCTTGTGCGTTGTGCGTGCAGTGTGCTGACCACATATCTAATATTTCTGCTACCGCTACATATACGGAGCATACAAGAGAATATAAACCAAAGGACGTTCACAGCGCGAGAAAGTGTCAGCAGGAATTGTCAAACGAGTCACGACTTCAGTGATTTTAGAACCTCATCAACCTGGCAAACGGAGTGATGCGGTTATTTAGAATATTTTTGTGTGCATTTATTAATTTACAAGGAAAATAACACAGTGAACTATAATGGTATCGTGTTCTGGTATGTTTGTAAAGTTACAGGATGTAACAATCGAAATAAATACAATTTTCACAGGTAAATATAAAATAGGACACTAAACTTTTCATTCAAATTTAGTTACATTTTGCTAATCAAAGCAATTGCTATTAAAGAATATCTATGGTTCTTTTTATTTTTATAATAATTTGAAAGATTGGATTCTAAATAAATATTTTATAAATATGTTAAAATTATATTTTGTTTACACAAGTGCTTAACCCGATAGAATTTTTTATCGATTTAAATGTCTCTGTGTATAATTGGAGTAAATGCACTTTGAATGTGTTCGAGCGTAGGTACCAATACTCTTTTTAATATTCAATCTAGTTACATTTACATTATTACTATTCGTTTTGAACTTATCATAGATTAAGAGATTTTTTAATGGGCCTTTACGTCTGTTTTTCATTTTATACAAGTATATTTTCTGGAAGCTTATCTTTTATTAGTAATAAACACAAAAACAATTACTTAAATTTTACATATTGACAATACTAAACAGACTAAACTGCGCAATGTACACACGTGAGTACTTGACTTGGTTCGGAAACTTACCCATTAGGTAATCAAGAATCAGTCATTGTTTACATTTTTACCGCAAATAAGAATTGTTATTATTTATTTTAGATTTCCAACTAATCCAGTACTGCGCGTAAAACAGCAGCGTGCTGTTAATGGCTCAAAATGGACCCCAATGAAAACTCTGTAGTGTGTAGTAAACACTTTATAAGAAAGACTTTCAACTTACAACACTTACAAGGTGAAACTGGTTGTGTTGAATGAATGTTATGAATACCGCATATTAATCTGTGATTAATTAAATAGTAAGGAGCTTTATAATAAAAAATAAATAAAAAAAAAATGTCATTAAAAATCATTTCAAGTTTTAATTTTATCGAAAAGTAATGAAAAAATATATGCATATGTGATATCTTGTAATGAAATTAAATTAGTCAGTCTTATACAATTGTTTTCAAAAGGTAACAAATTGATTTGTGACAGATTTTAACCTCATGTCCGGCGACTCTTGAAAGGCCATTAAGGCCACAAGAATTTAGCCATTCCGAAAACAAAAGACAGATTTTAAGTTTTACAAAGAATTACTCAATACTTGTGTCTAAATTTAATAATGGTTTAATAAATACCTATACTTATTTTATTAAACAAATTGTAATTAAGATCTTTAATCTATTACAAATCTTATAGTTTACAGCGAATTATTATAATTACCCATATGTGTCTAATTTTAATTACTGCTAAATGCTTATTTTATTAAACAAATTATAATGAAACCATTTTAATGATTTTTATGTATTACCTCCATTTAAAATTTTGAAATATATTGTTATAAAAATATACATTATATTAATTTTATCTCCGACTATATACGATTGAAATATTTTTGAAGGGGTGAAACGTCATCTAGTTTTATACCCGGGGTGAACATAGACGAAAATTATTGATCTAGACTATTTTATTTTTAATTTTTACATAATGTACATTCAGTAATTCAATTTAAATGAATAATGATTAACGAATAATTAAATAATTCCTTTTATTTTAAAATAACAGTAATTTCATTTATCGATATAGAAGCTTGTCGGATATTTCATTTACATACCCTATCCCTAAAGGAACATTATTATAAATCTCACACACACTATAAGTATTGTAGAATATGAGATTTTTGGTATCGCTGTGACAGCTGACATTGTACTTCTAAAAGGTGTAAGTCTATGGTGTAGACCGTAGAGATAATAAAAAGAAACAGTGTCTCCCATAATAGCGAATTTTCTTTACTTACATGTGCCGAGTTGCCTATTAATATGTTACATTTGTATAATAATTAATTAATTAATTACATATTTATATGATTGTATGATAATGTATAATTTATATTTACATAAAATATTAATTTTACGAATCTTAAAACGTGCGACTTTGGGGCGTTAATTTGACACACAAAAATGTACTTTTTTCGACGCCAGCCCATTCAATATTAAAATGTTATATCCGCAA
Organism: Sesia apiformis; assembly: GCA_914767545.1. Lineage (NCBI taxonomy): Eukaryota > Metazoa > Arthropoda > Insecta > Lepidoptera > Sesiidae > Sesia > Sesia apiformis. The sequence goes on along the minus strand of OU611948.1, from coordinate 19,972,681 downwards.
ATAAAATATTTTTTGTAAACGTTCTTATCACATTGACAATTTTAAATGCACGATCTAATCGCGAGCCGAAAGGTCGTGCTACTAAGCTCCTTAATAGCGGCTGGACCTCCAAAACCTCTTCAAATTTACATTTTATTTACAAATATTTATCATAGTAACATTGTTCGAAAATAACTATTATTGTTTTCGACTGTTACTATATCAAAATCAAATTTTTGATTCCTCCCCGAAATTGAACCAGTCAGATGGAGCGGTTTGTACATGTTACATACATTATTACATACATACATACCCGATTTCAGTGGTGACAACTAAAAGGCCAAAAAAAATCCATAATCCATAGGCTAAGCTGGTTGATCCTTACACGTTTTGGATAAACTAGTACAGCCCAGGGAAAACCAGTTAATCCTACAATAAAATCTGATTTTATCGGTAATATATTCACAAAGCAGTGCAAAAATCATATATATTATATATAGCAGTTAGATTCACTTTTCCTTGTATTTGCTTTGTAGTTGTTACCACTAATTACTTTCATATAAAATTAATTCTATGGAATTATTTATATTTACTTTATTCAATTTGGCATTACACTTTTTTATAACCATGACACAAAAAAAAAATTAAAAAAACTTTTTAAATCAGTTAATTTTTAGAATAGAATACTATGTGAGTAAATTGAAAAAATCTTAGTCTACCATCTGAAGCATTTGGCGGTGATTCAAAATGGAATTTTTTTATAAAAAAAAATAAAGTCAACATTTGGCGATAGACAATTTTTACATAGACAAAAAGTAGAAAATGGAGGCTCTTATGGCAAAATTCCTGTATTCATATTTAAGGAGCATGCCTCCTTGGTGGATACATATTTTCCTCCACAACAATTACACTGCACAGTAAATCGTAACCAGTGCGATTATGGCGGAATACGAACAGCACAACACATAGAGGAAATAGCAGGGATATGAGGAAGTTCTTCATCATAGATCGGACAAGTGCTATAAAGAAAGAGAGAGGCTTTCCCGGGTATAAAAGAACAGTCTCCCTTGGTCGTCCATCGACAGGAATCACGGCTGATGCGGTGACTACACGGATGCCTAATAAAGCTTTGCCAGGTGTCGCACCTCCGGTACGCCCGATACTACCGCAGAGGCAGCAAGCCTGGATGTTTGAAACAATTTAACTAGTTAATAGAATGTAATTTTGATTTTTTATATTTAACCAGTGGTCGACTGGTAGAGAATGCTTTAAGGCGTCGTTCCTCAACCTGAGGATTGCGATCACAATACGGGTTGCAGTTAGTCAGGTGAAACTGAGCACTTACATATGTACGAAAAAGCATTAAATATAGATTTATGATCAAATATCAAGGGTAAAAAACATGACTATAGTAAGTAGAGTCAATATAATAGGCCACTTTTGACAAGTGTCAAAGTGGATGTCATGAATCTAACAGCAGTTATCGATTAAAAACAAAAATCGATATATAAGTCATATATTAGTGAATCGATTGTAGTGTTCATAAAAAAATAATTCTGCAATAATATTTTTAGAGCATACACAGCATTGGAAACCTTCTACGTATGCCACATGACCTCAAAGTCAAGCGTAATTAAGGGAATTATAATGAAACCAGTTTATATACGTATTAAATTATTATTTATTAGTTGGAACTATCAAATTCGTTGAAACTGCTATCGTTGCTATTATTATCAATTCTTAAATCACGTTAAAAATCTTCCATTATATTTTTTTGGTTTTTTCTACCTCTTTCTTCATCTATGGAAACATTTGTACACGCAGTTTTTATTAAAGATGATATTCCACCAGAAAATAAGCCTGCTTCTTTTAATGAACATAAATGATTTTTTCTGGATTTCTGTTTCTGTTTTTTTCTCTTTTCTCATGTAATAAATAACCATAAATGTGGTTGCGAATTGCATCGACATTAAAACTATCCACATTGACAACTGGCTTACTTCTTTTCCTTTTCTTCGCCGTATGTAAAATAGGCCAGATAGGTCGTACTTTTTCTTTTTTTAATTTCAGATTTAGTTTTAATATATTAAATGAGGTTTAATTAAATTAAATATTAAATTAAGTTTAATTAAAATAATATATTAAATATTTATTTAATTAAATATTTTTTAATGCATTTACTAATTAATATTATTTAATTATGATATGTCAATTATTTAATAATTTTATTGTTCTCTTAATATGTTTATTTATCGTAACGGTAACTTTTTTCGATATTCGTTTCTCTCTATAAGTTACTTCGATTATAAAGATCACATCCCTATTATTAAAAATGTAAAAATGCGGACAGGCGTAACCTTGTAGTGGGGTTCAAATTTCTTGAAATATGAATTGATAATGATGTTTAGCAACTAAATTAACCGTCGAACTTATTAAATTTGATACAAAAGACAAGTTTATATTTTTTTATTAAAAAAGTTACATATTTTTAGTGTTCAATAATGAATTTATAAACTTAAATGGATTTATGGGACCGATGCAAAGTTATATCGTCACAAAATCAATGAAATGTCAAATTCTATTGACCTTGACTCTATATTATATATATTATCTCTATCTATATTATATTATATAGCCTATTATATTGACTCTACTTTAGTACTTAATTTATTAGTAAGGGGATCGTGAGGTTATTATATATATTTTTTTGATCTTTTAAGGGGTCGCAACATTGAAGAGGTTGAGAAACGATGTCTTATGGTATTAAGTCTACCTACTTTTAATATAGTGCAAAACGAGTAAATAAATAAATACGGGGAGTCTATTTCTACACAGTAAGATGGTGGTAATCTAGTGGAAGCTGTTCAAATTCCCACTTTAATAAAGGAATGAATATAATCTATTTTGTTATCATAGGTACATCCATATAATTATTTGTTATCATAGGTACATGTGCCATGTGGTGTTGGCCAGCTATAGAATACCACCACCCCTTCTCTTCCCGAGGGTGCGTAAAAGGCGACTGAGGGATAAAGCGACTGCCACAGGCCCTGAGAAACTGCACCACCTCTAAAAGAGTGGACTCACCAACCTGCTTGGACAGTGTGGCGTTTTAAGGCCCTAAATCTCTCACGCACAAGGCAATGTGCATGAGAAGGCCCATAACCAGCAGTGGATACTGAAAGTGTTGAATGTATTGCATTGCATAGGTACATTATAGATTTGTGGGAGCCCACTGTAGAACGAGACAATGTGAGGCAAATTCAAGATTCTCTAGAGCTGTAGTGGAAAGGAATCTAGAAAATATCAAGATTGCTAAACTCCCTATAATAATAGGGGGTTTTTAGATGTAAAGAACACCAAGAATCTGTGAGTTTCCCTGGAATAATAATAGAACTGAAATTACTTGAAAATGGTGAACGTTAGAATTTTAAAAAAATGAGTGTATGCATCATAAGCTCTAAACTCGTAATACGAAACTGCAAAAAAATGTTTATGTGTAAACTCGTTTACACGCTTATTCGGAAGGGCCATCGATATAATTGTTGTATTGTACTATAAGCCTATGTCAATCAATATACTTGAGTACCTATAATTGTAATCATCTATCATTTGTTTTTATCATTGTCCATGCTTCTCTAAAGAGTAATGATGCCCTAAAGGCTATCTCTGTGATCTATCTGCCTGTATCTAATGCTGAGTTGGAGTCCATAGTCACCAAATATCATACTATCATACTATACCATCAAGCTAGTATGGTCAGTACGTTAACCACATTAACATATTTCTTTACGGTTAACACCTTCAGAACGAAACTCATCGAGAAACTTATCATTAGTGCATCTTCGCCGTAGTAGTTACTTCGGATATTAATGTATTTTATGTACTATTATTGTTTTCTGTCTTCTAGCACCCAACTGATGCAAAGAAATCAATCAAGACTGCGTATGGCTGTGCAAGTATATTTGAATTGAAAAGTACATCTATCTATTACAATGTCTTCCATTTATATATCTATATATATATTATTAGGGCCTTACCTGTGAAATTGCTGTTTGTTCATGGTGGCTAGTTTGGCTTGGAATTCCAAATTCAAATTAATTTCAATTTAAAGCTATGACATTCTTTTATTGGCAGGATACCACTAAGATAATCGACCTTTCACATTTTATTGTTTCCTTTTGTTAATTTTTCACCCGTGGTTACACAATGAGCAGATTAAAGTACAAACAGTCTTATAAACTAAAATCCAATTCCAATCCAATACTAAAAATCAACACCATTTAATTATTTTGTATACAGGAACAACAATTATTCACTGTCCAGAACCCTTATTGTATTAAATTTCCTATTCAAACTGATTGATAGTGTCAAAAAAATTAAGAATATTTTAAGTATTAGTCACTAGATTTTCAAATCAAGTTGTCTCAAAATCATAATATCTTCAGATAATTAAAATCAGTTTTAAATCTAAGGGGACAATATTATCTGATGTTGCCGCAAATCTTTCCCCAATAAAGCTTGGATTTATTAATAAATCTTACCTCAAATATGCAGACAAGTATTCTGTATACAGTTTCTAAGATAAGTATTTCCGAAGTGAGCTCTATTGCATATTTGTAGTCATCATAGTGTTCACTAAACTTGTAAAGATCAAACTTGTCCAAATCTCTAGAAGGAAACAAATAATATCAAGTTTTATTTCTTATACACCACTGCAAAACAATTTATAGGTATTTTTAGTCATTTAATCAACATTTATCTCTTCATAAAAATTCTACAGAATAATTGATCCTGTAGAATTATTGTACATATATAATTTAGTAAGAAACAGAATAACTTCTTGAATTGGAACTTATTTTATGTTAAATGCATGTTAAATAACATTCAAATAATAATTTAACTTTGTATTATTTTACAAATAGTACATGGAGGCTCTTGTGACAAAATCCCACTAATGATACATCATAATTAATTAATTGAATTATTGATGTAATGTATAATTAAAGAACTAATTATTAAAAAAAAATATTTATTTAACAACATTAAAATATAGGTTACACTAACTAGATACAATGAGTGTTGTGTCGGTTGGGAAGCCATAATCACACATAGAGTACTTTATGGTCCCCCTGTCGTGTGATTGTGTCACCCGGCCAACACCAGAACAGTTAAGTCTATATTATGAATATAATCTTTGCAATAATTCAATTACATTTCATTCAATAATGTAATGGTTTGAAGACTAGAATATTAAGAGAGTATCTAGTCTATGGAACATATATAAGGTGTAAAACTAAAACTTACATAATTTCAAACATATCCACAGCAATGAAGGTGACAACGAGTTTGACTACGAAAAGCAGTAGAAAGTCAATAAATTCTGCAGCCAATCTCTTGTATAATGGAGGTATTATGTATTCATATCCACCATGTCGAGCTATGACTGGAAGAACAGATTCAGAACTAATACATTAATTGAACAACTGATTTTTTTAAAATATTTTTTAATGCATTATGGTTTTATATTATTTATCTGGTCTCAGTAAATGAGAGGAAATATAATGGTACTTTGGCATCTACAACTGAACTATTTCTTACTTTCTCTATCTTCTATATCTTGTTTAAAAGGATTGCATGTACCTTTGTTGACAATTATATGGCCCTTTGAAAAAATGTTCATAAAATAAATCAGTTTTGTTCAAAAAGATGTCCATAAAAACTCAGGCAACTCTTGCAACACTAAAATATTCTATTAAACAAAATCTTGATTCTGAATGGATCTAAGCCATCAAAAATGTAATAAGAATAGTGTTTAGTACATAATGAGGTTGTGGTACATACAAAGTTAGTACACAATGAGATTTAGCCCAATAACTTTAAACATACCTTCAACAGGAGTCATTGCATCGTTCTGAGGCTGATTGTCTTGCCCATTGCGAGGGGTATTTGGCACCTGAAACGGTAGCTGTTGACCCTGAAACTGGTAGTTATTATTTAGTAAAGGAACATTTGTCGAGTTGTTCTGCATCCCCTGAAAAGTCATCATATAATAGGGGAAGCAGGTTGATAAATTCTGATACATTTGAGCCTGTTGGATCCATAATCTTAGCGCATGAAAATACGCTTCTCTTTCGGTGAGGGGCGGTGCTGCTTCGCCATCTCCAGCAGCGTTATCAACTGCCGCTGAAGGCCCTCCATTGTCCACCAATCGTTCAGTGTCAGACATCTTCAAAATAACTTAAAAAAGAAACAACATAAAACGAATAATTCTTCATAAAAATTGAAATCTGAATCGCATAAGTACACGTCAGTTTTGTTGACAGTCAAACAGATTGTGTTTTGACATTTACAGAGTCGTTTGGAAATCCAAAGTTAATTAAATATATGGAACTTTTATTTGCATACAATATAATATAAACTTATTATACTATATATAACTAAAAGTCTTTAATTAACATAAGATCACTAACTTGTTTATAGGCTTTCAAAGTATAGAAAATATGTGATGTATGAAATAAAATATGTTCAATATGCGCTTTGTTCAAAGGCTTAGCCTAATAGCCTCGGCCTCAGCGCCGAACCATAAAAAAACTGTCATTTACATATTGCCATATGTCAGCAAGTGCCTCATATACAAGGAAAACATATTTCAGGCATACAAACAAATAATTTTGTTATTTATGTTTTTAAAATAAAAAAATATGTATCTCTAGATTAATCATCAGTATATTCATTTATTACATTTGTGATCCATTGTTTTTAAACATCTCTTTATTATCAAAAAAGAAAATAGATAAATAATAATATTTTTTTAAGAAGACTTGTTAGTTCCACATCTTTTGTCATTGTCTCATATCAACAGGTCTCGTATATTAATTATTAAAATTGAATACATTTTGAAATGGTTATCTACTATAAGTACAAAGCAGTCCTGTAGGGAAATTCTAACTATTAAATTTGGTAACATTGAAGCTGTCATCCTAACCAACTAGCGAATGACCGCCTACCGGATGCCGTCCGGATGCGCAATAAGAATAATGGTGGTGTGGTCTTCTAGACGTAGGTGAACAGGAATGACCGACTACCGAGTATAATTTTATTCAAAGTTGACTTTATTTGCCGTGATACCGTGCCATGTAATTAGTTTTCATAGTGTTGTATCATCTGCTAAATTAGCCGCGACCTGTCACTATCAGACTAATCGTAGTAATCGGTAGTTTACTGTATTTTTACTCAGTGCATTGATGTGTTCAATGGTGGGTTTCTAGTGGTAAATAAAGAAGCATACTGGACCCCTTTTGTGCTGTGCTGAAACTAAACGTAAGTAGAATAAACTAAGCTTTAAACAATCAACCGAATTGTGACGATAAATCATCGGTAAGTTAAGGTAAGATCCCGGTCTATTTTCGTTAGTTTTTTCGTCGAATAATAAACAGTTACGCGTTTCAGCCACGCCAATTGTAAATTAATCAGTTCTCTAATGCTTGTTTCTTTTGGTAGAATGCCATAGCTTCAATGAGATCAGACAGAAATAGACCTTGAGTCTATTATTGTTACGATGAGCTTTATAATTTTTATGTACTAATGATATTATAATAAAATCCGGTTCATAAAAACTAGTTTATTATGCAAATAATATCCTAGCAACTATTGTTATACAATTAAGCAGTATACAATTTGCTTAAACAAGGTTTTGGCAACATAAAATCATAAACCTGCTTTAATTGCTTCACTATAATTGAAGCCTACAAGACGCAAACACCGAAAACAAATCCAAGACCAGTATAACAATGTCAATTCTTTCCTTCGTCTTCGACTAAGATTTGATATTGATGTGTATCACTTGTTTGAGCTTTTGAAGTATTTAGAAGAGCTAAGTCTTTGAAACTTAGCCTGTGAAACTAAAGTCCAGATAAATAATTAAAAGACTATGCCATTTCTGAGATCATGTGGTTTGAAACCAATCTCTATGTTGATTGTATAAGGTTCTATTTATACTAATCAGCCGTCTCTGCCTGATTCTAAGATAGGGAGATGTCTACTTATCTGGCTCTTAGTTCCTGCTAAATAAGACTAATTATTGTGAAACTAACTTCTAAGTAGACTGTATAAGGTCCCTAAAAAATCACTTGACCTTAGTCTAAAACAGAGAACTACCTGTTTATTTTGCCTTAAAAATATTCATTTTCAGACTATTTTGTCAACTTAATATTTTCTTAGGTTTTTGCAATAAATAATGTTAAATATAAGCGATTTAAACTGTTCAAAGTTGTTTATTGCTATTTTGTCAACTGTTGATATAACACAAAGCTACTTCATACTAATGTCCCATCTTAATTCTACCACTGAATTTTTCTTATAATTATCTATTTAAATGGACATTTTTTTTGTTGAATGGGCAATTGAAAGATGTTCGTAAGTAAGTATAATAAGCACTTTATAAGTAAACAAAGCTATATTATTAGTTTCCTAAAAAAATGTGATAATCTTAAAACATATTTAAAAATATTATCCTGCCTAATTTTGCCACATATTGTCTAAACATGCTTTTTTTTACATTTATTTTCTGTAACAAATAAATATAGACACTCAAAAATTATTTAACTGGAAGAATTTTAATTGTCTCTAGTAACTTATGATCAAGTAAGTAACCTATTGCAATGAACATACTGCTCTGGTTAATGGAAACATTAAAACTTGCTTTAATGAGGTGTAAGAGGTCCCATTCACATCAAACAGAACCTAACACATCTCCCCTCCTGTAACCACTACATCCTGTTGGATAATGGATGAAACTCTGACAACTGATCAATAGGAGTATAACCATTTAATTTGCTAGATCTCAAATATCAAAGACTGGTGATAGGCAGCAGCATCACGGGTGCGAGCGGCCTAGCACTGCGATCATCAACCCCCCTCTAGTGATTGGGGCATATACTTCCCAATGAAAATGTTGCTAGAGGCCTATATCCAATAGTGAAGAAACACATGCTGATGGTATTAAAAATACTATTATTACTGCAAACATGTCTATCACATTTTTAATATTATCCATGATACATCACTATATTTTGTTTGCTTATTTAGTCCCTTATCAGTAATGTGGAGATTTCATTGATAAAACATTGTTTAAACACAGTATCAGTTACAACTTATCTACTTTAAATATAGCTATGACATCACCACAAAATTTCTGAACCCTTGTAATAACAAAGGCTGGCTTGTTATGCATTATGCAAGATATGTCTTCAAATTTGACAAATGTATTATTTTTCCTCTACTCCTCATCCCGTTATCCCTCCTATTGCCTATATTCCCAAATCCATTCCTAAATCTTCAAAGGTAGGTACTGGGGCATTCCAATGTTTGTCATTCTGAACTGATGTTGGCATGGCCACTTGCCACCAGGCAGACTTTTGCCTCCTTCTTCATATTTTTTTTAAAGAGAATTTACTACTGACACCAGTAGTAACTCTCCAGTCTCACCCTTATTACATAAAATTAAATTTCATACACATTTGACTGTTAAACAGTTTTGGTTTTTCCAAAGTAGCTTGCCATTGCTACATTTTATCACCTCAATATAATATTATCTCTCATAATAAATTGAAAGAACTATCGAAGATTCTGTTGTCAATATTTAATGCTATAAAACATCACCATTTCATTAAAAGCTTAAATGAACGGCTGAGTATTCCTTTGCTAATATTTATATGTGCGGCAGCCATGGCGCCGTCTATTGAGAATAATTAATTTGATGTGCGCACACGCGTCACGCTTGCATTACGCCTTGTACAGCCAATATTGCGTGTCGTGAATTATTCAACTCCTTGCTATTATTAACAGACTATTTGTATTTAAATTATAGTAGAATTCTTTAGCTTTATGGAGCTAACGTGTACCTCTATATTGGAATCGATATCAGCGTACGTATGTACTCACTCTAGGGCACAGGATTTCCCTTGCAATAAAAGGGAGTTGCGGGTTATAATGTACCACGCGGATCTAGTACGAATTGGTGGATACCTCATGTATATAGGAATATCACCCAAATAAAACCCAGTTGCGCGTCGTCACTATTGGCTTTGGCATTGGTGACTATTGGCGTTTTGACTCGGCGACTTTTCATATAGTGTCGCTTTCGTTTCCAAGGTTCGACAAAGTTACGATATTATAACTATTCTTATGGTATATGTCAATCTTCGCTAGTTCCGCCTTAGGGCCGGCGCAGACCTGGCGAAGCGCAGCGCAGCGCGGTTTTCATTCGAGCGTATTCGAGTACCAGTATTCGAGCGCCTTAAAGCGGACGTAGGCGGTAGGTGCGTTGGTGCATTTTTGATCATATTCCAATGTCGACAAAGTTGATTGTTGTTTGTTAATAAAAACCGTACTCCGCTTCGCCAGGTCTGCGTCGGCCCTAAATTACCACTGTCTCACAGGGATTATCGTAAAACGTACTGCATTTCCCACTTTATCTTAGCAACATTGCAACAGGAACATTGCAACTTATTGTATCGCTACAAATAGCAATGAGTGTGGTTGCGTGTAGAAGGACTTAAAAGACCCGCCTAACATAACGACGGGTCATTGATAACGCGTCGGTCGAGTGCTTGAAATGCTAAAGAATTCCAAGAGGGTGAATCATACTCGCACACTTAGCCATGACCACTGAATATATTACCCTTGGTGTACTGTGCCACATCATTTTTATGTGTTCCTTTACGCACATCTATGGTTTTCAAATATGTGCATAGTTATCTATAGTTAGTATTTTATATATATTCACTTAATTATATAATTCATGTATTAATCAAATATGGACATGTGTACAATGAGAGCTAAAGTGGTAACGTCCATCTCGTCTTTGGGACGCCACCCAAAATCTTTTAAAAACTATTAAGCGATTCGATCTTTATTATTTAATTTCTATTCTCGCGAATTCTGTAGTTATGATCAATACTGTATGAAATTCACGGACATTTCTTTGAAGTAGTTGATGTAATCTGTCACATGGTGTACTAGCGGAAATCGGACTTCACCAAAAGCACTACAATATGAAAGGGATTTTATGTCACATTTTCGTGACCGTATTTCTTCAAGATATGCGTGTCTTGGTAGCTTAACTATTCTAGAGTTGTGTTATCTGGGACACGGCTCCAACACACAGATTTGGCATTTGTGGTGAATACCTAATAGAGCGCTATTTTTATGTCATTATTCCGGAAGCTGTGGTGATTTCGTTAAACCTAACTCAATTTTTATTACTATGTATTTGTACAATTAAAATTTATATATTAAAACCTTTGAATAAATACCCTACACACAGTCCTGTACCCAGTGAGAGAGATACATAAATGGGTTGAAACCCCTATTTTGAAATGTCTAACTAGGTAATGAAAGACAGATTAAGGTTGAAAATGTCTTCATAAAATAAAAAAAATCCCGGTAGGGCAGCGCAGTACACCCTCCGGCTAAATACTTAATTAAGAAGTTTACCGGTAGTAGAAGAATGACTAGAGCCGAAGACTATGTGGTAGCGAGCCTTTGTAGAGTTTTATATGTAGTAGTAGAGGAGAGACGTATGCTGATAGAATGGAAACTAAAAATATCTTTGAAACTTAGTCGAAACCTCCCCTGCCCCTAATACTAATTCTAGCTAGTAATTACAGACTACAGATAGACAAAAGTGACCTTTCAGACATTTTATCACCTACGACAGCCTACTTACTTCATTAATACCAAAAAGACTTGATTTAATACCAAAAAGACTTGATTCACAACCGGCACAACTCTGTTTACAATTATGAATTACACGGTCATTGCAGTTTGGTTATTACTTAACACGGAAACCGGTTGCCATCATTTTCAAATAACGCTTAAGGCACCGTCGTGATTCATACTGACCAGGTAGGTGTCTGATCTGTGAGTCAATAATATCTTACAAATATTTCGTAGTAAAATAGTTAGTCAGGCGTCTAATGTAGGCCGCATAGACAAACATATAGGTGTGATTACGTTGGTTAACCTGTGATTTGGCTCGCTATGCCGGCACAAGAATTTGCGGTTTGATTTTCAAGAAATTTGTTATTTTGTTTTTATTATTGCGTATAATGAAAATATTATGTTCGGAGATTTATCGTTAAAATTCGTTAAATTCGTACATCTTGGTCTAACCAGTTGCAGTTCCATAACCAGTTCTCATAATGGATAAAGTTCTTCAAAAACGGCCCACGAACCCTAGCAGTCTCACTATCCCTTGCTCCGGCTAAGAATATCTGGAAGAGATCATGCTGCCTAATGTTTTTTTTTCGGAATGGCTAAATACTTGTGGCCCTAGTGGCCTTTCAAGAGTCACCGGTCGTGTATAATTTAGGGCGAGCGCAGAAGGCGCTCAGCCAGGAACAAAATGTGTGTTGCAACGAGCCTAAGGGCTCCCCCGCCGGTAAACCGGCGGAAGGAACGGACCCCGGCTTAGGGCGTTGCATTGAGGGGATACCGCGGGATCGCGAGTCGATGAGAAACGCCCAGGCACGTGCCGATACCTGGTAGCTGCCTAACGTCGACCTTGGCTTTGTATAACACAAGGACACAGGCGGACGGTCTCAAACTCTGCAGACTGAAGAAATAAAGAAACAAGTAGTTTAGATGTACCGCTCGTCATCGAAACAGGGTTGGCAGCGCGTCTGTAATCCTCCTGGTATTGTAAATGTCCATAGGTGACGGTAACCACTTAACACCGGGTGGACCGTCTGCTTGTTTGCCACATTTAATATAAAAAATAAAGATACTTAATAGTTTTGGAGTTTATTGAAATAGACCCGTTTCGGATTATAGGTACTCTAAACTGTTTGTTTAACGTGTTAGCTACCATATGCGGCGACCTACCGTTATCCGTAGCCACGTAAACATAAAAATTTTGTATTGTACCTATATGCCAAACATACCGTCGCGAACATGGTAGTGTACCCTAAACCAATCAATTCTTGTGCTTATTGCTGGCGTTCTAAGGGTTGACCTGTATGGGTATAGGTTGACCTGTTGCTTCAGTCTGTGGCATAATATTCTGTTCTTTTCATTGATTTTCAATGTCACTCGCAGTTGCAATTACTCTGCCATGACGTATCTTCGGAGAAGATGTGTGTCGTTTGTAAGTAGACAGTTTACGAGTATAAGACGTAATTTCCTTAGGTGCTCATAAAAGTTATTACTCTAGGAACGAAATTTGGTTTCGCTCTAAACTTTACAGAATAGATTTATGGTCCTCCATAATACTTAAATTATTACATTTCGTCGTTTATTAGAGTTAATTCAGAGCATCTTATGAGAATTTTAATCTAAGACGAACAATTGAAATTTCAGAATAGTATTTTAATCTTTTTACCATGTCATAGTGCTCTACATATGTCACTAAGCATAATTACGAATTGGGTTAATCGGTTGTCAGTAGGTACCTATTCTTTTTGTTACGTACTTCGATATTTTACCTGTCTACGAATAGTGTGAGGAAGGCGTAGTATAGGTCTACACAATATTAGTTACGTATTTAACCACGACTAAATATATAAACACGACGAACCTACACAAGGAAATCAGTTAAATATTTCCTACTTTATGGACTTTAGAATCGTTACCCTAAAAAAACATTTGTGTTACTATAAAATGCATTTATGTAATACGTTTTATCATTATAACCATAAGTGATGATAACATAAATATTATGATCAGATTACCTGATCCTGTACATTCATGTCTCCAAGACAGTGCACCAAGAGAGATATATTAGATACCAAAGGCTTGGAATAAACTATTTGAGTCAGGGCCCCAAGGCAAGTAAAGTGCATCACGAGCCCGTCATTCCCACGGGCTACCACCACTTACAAACTAATATCAACTTTATCTTTTAGCTTTAAAGTTCAGATTGTTTCGTGGTTGTTGGATTCCGATCCCCCAGATCGGCAGCGGCCACAGTAATTTGTTCCGCTTTATTCGATACAGCGTTCATCTACTAGCAGTTGCCACACACATACTCGTACATAGTGACGCAATTGGTTTCATTTCCAGTACTGGAAGTAACTGTTTGCTACAAAACCTACAGATCGCGTTCTTATTGTATAGTTTCACAATTGATACTTATTGTATCTTACTGTCTTAATTGTGTTGTTACCAGTATTTTTACCGTCTCAACATTCACACTTGGATTTATTTTATCATTTATTGTATTTAATACTCCTATCCTATGTTAACTTAACTTACGTTCTTCTCTCATTGACTCAAGCTTGATATTTAACGTCATAAATCACTATGAAGGTTTAAATGTGAATAGGAGCCAAGGTCATCGAATAAAAATCTTTAACCCAATGGAGTAAATGTGAAATTCTTAGCACTATGCTTCTTCTGTAAATCAATTATACTGGCATTATCACCCGATGTTCATAGCGTAATTTATGAGCCTTAAAGCGTATACATTAAGCTTTAAACGCAGTTTTATGCCTAACTTTATAGTCGGACAAGAAACAGCAATCGAGACGAGGAAGCAGAATTAAATATTCGATGGCTACTTGGCGTTTGGTTGTGTTACGACGACCTCCGTTGACCCAATAGAAGTTAATTTGCCAATGGAAGGCAGGACTTGTGTAGGCAAAACAAAGTCATCACGCCATTTATTGAACATGAACGCGAAGTAAACAATTTTATTAGGAGGAATGTACTCACAATATAAATTAAATAATTTTATTTAAACAATTGAGACAAAATTTATTTGCTTGCACTTTAAATAAATATGAGATTGACTTTCCTGAAATCAGTTTGATGATGTACCGTTGGAGAAAAAAATCTTCCGAACTACACTGTTAGGGTCAGTTATCGGTGACTTTATTATGGGAATGCACTAATGCTTTGATCAACGGAGGTTAAAATTTATGTATGCTTCTAGTTTCTCTTTCATTTGCACTCCCTTTCAACACTAACATACATTATTGCTAATAGGAAATTATCACTGAATTGAATAGGTTATGATTTTACGAGGTGGGCAGCGCACTTGCATCTCCCTTGGTGTTGCAGGTGACCATGACCATTGGCGGCGATCACACAATCACTTACCATCATATGTAGTACCGACCGGTCGTCACCCTACACTTCTATGCATCATAGAAAAATCTATTTTCTCCAATTATTTGTTCTTATTTTTAGGGCTTTCGAATTTTTGTCTTGGAAATTGTATTTTATTAAATTAAATTGGTCCAGACTAAAAGTCTGAAACCTACATCCAATAAAATGGACGAACCCAGTGAATATTTAATATTTAGTTAATTAAAGGTTTTTAATATAACTAGCTCTCACTATAAATTTAATGCTCTTCTCGCCCACACCTAATAGCGTAGGTATTATTTTATCTAAAGCCTTCTGTAACAATAAAGATATATTTAATTGCGCGCTTTAATTTACGTGCCGGATAATTCAGTTAATATTGCCTTTTATTTAGATATATATACTCTTTAATTAATTTGTTTGAACGCTGCTGTCTAATTAAGATTTTAAACTAAATATTAATTTACTTCAATAAAGTAAATCTGAATAACTTCTACATTTTCTGAAAAATTTTAGTTATCGTTATTTATTCTACAAAGTGGATTAAGTCTTCAATTTGTTTAAGTATCTTTAAAAGCGAAAGTACACAATATTATTTTCTAATTTTCGAATTAATATCGTCATTATTTTCTTGTAAAAAGAAAAAAATGCTCTCTCCAAAAATAATCAGAAAATTAGTTATTTACAAAGCAGGAGCGGTCCGAACTCGTGACATAAACCAAATGACCCGTCGGGCCTTTGGGATCCAAGCTCTTTTGACCATGTGTAGTTAGTCGCACTAGGTTGGCAGTCTAATTTACCTGGGAATACAATTTAGCTCTGTTATAAATACTGGGCGATTTTGATGAAAATTAACAATGAAACATCTCGGAATAAAACATTACTAATCTTAGAATTGCCCAAGTCAATTTGTTGTAATTAATAAAATGTATCGACCGATTAGCCCAGTCGCTAGTGTCCTTCCCTGCCGTGTAAAGGGGTTCGAATTCCGATCTGACATTCATTTGTTTAAAGACAAATGTTTGTTCGGGTCTGGGTGGTGTGCTTGTCTTTGTATGTGTTTCTGGACCCACGACACAGGGAATCGTTGTGAGGGCCATTGAGTGTGGAGTTATTTATTTAATTTAAAAGTCGACTAATAATTCTACAACAAATCAACGAGTCGCTTGCATCGTGAAGAAATTATATTAATACTACCTAATTGTGCAAGTCAGAACAAAATCGAATCCGTAGATCACGAGATTAGTTTTATACATTTTATACACAAAGACATTTATACATTGTAGAGATCATGGGTGAGGCCGCTTTGATCCAACTTTATGACCCACCTGCCTACACAAACATAGAAAATGACGGCTGTTTTCCAGCTCTTTGCGATTCTGCCATATGCCGCCAGATGCACAGTACGATGCGGTAAAAGGTGCCTGTGTTTTGTATTAAGAAACTCCTTGCGTGTAACACCGGATTTTGCATTGTGAATGTGCAAGCGGTGCATCAATAGAAGGCAGGTTTCTCCAAAATTAAACAATAGTGTTCTGTTTGTAGTAAACTTTAATTTCAATTAAATTAAATACAAAAACAATAACAAGGTCTAAAACATCTTCAAAACTTTAATTGAAACGTGTTCTGAAGATGTCCCAAAATTATGCTTCCATCGAAATCGTATTTCCTATCCTATCTCCTCCTATTGCATCGAATAAAGTGTATTCAGCGTAGTATACCTACTCTTTATCCTATCGAGTATAGTAATGAGTAGAATACTTCTTATTTCTTATTCCATTATACTCTTAACTCCCCATCTCACCCTATCCCCCAAGGAGAACTGGGAGGTGTAACGGAGTAGAACCCCAACTCTTTCTCCAAATTTATTCCTAAATCTTCAAAGGTAGGCAGCGCATCCGGGAGCGTGCCAACCTCTGCTATTCTGTACTGATGCTGGCATGTATCATGGATCATTATGGGCGACAGTATCTAGTAATAGTGTGTGAACCTTCTGCTCGTCCGTTGCCTATTTTCAATAAAAATATATATATATTTTGGACGCCTCTTAGACCATTGATTTTGAAGTGTGTTTATTTTATGGACATTGAGACAAACAGCTTTAAGAATTCTTATATTCTGACACGACTATAACAAATTACTGGTCCCCAATAAGGCAGACGTACAGGATATTATTTTATTTAAAGCGAAAGAGATACTTCAAGTGTCTCGCGGCACACGCATCCCGTTTGTGATTCAGTGTGGTCAACAGATCATAAATCACGTCTGAAGGGACGCTTTATTAAGGTTCTTGGTAACCAAGTGACGTAGTAGATGTGCTCTCAGGCGAGTGCTTGTACGAAAACCAGAAACTTGCCGCCAATTTAACAGTTCAATTACTTAATTAGTCCTTTGTCTGTTATTCAATGGCGTATTTGTATTTTCAAGCAATCAAATTAAAAGTGGACGTAACAATTCATCAGTAAAATTGGAACAAAATAAAAATAACGTAATAAAATACGGCTTGTATTTAAACGGGCAGCAAAAAAAATACTAAATGAACAGCAAATTATGGTCAACAAAATAAACTTTTTTTTTATAACAATTCTTGTTCCTTTGTAGTTACCAAAGAACCTAACTAAACCTAACCAACCTTTAAATGTGCTGTTATCGATTTGCTGCCCGTTCAGTATTTTTTGTTCCCTATTTTAATTATTTCTCATAAAATACCTACTACATAAACAATTGCGTGTGAGAATTTCTCACGGAACGAATGGAGGAGCCTTATGGAGGAGTCAATGCAACAGCTGCGAATTGTATGAACCGGATGAATCATAGCAATCTACTGAAATAAGCCAAGAGCCTGTTAGTTTATAAGCGTTTACTAAAAATGGTAAACAAAGAGTGTTTAACCTTTTCTGTGAATTACTCCTTATGAACGTAGTAATTTTATCTATGTTGAAACCTGTTGCGGTTTATGCTAGCAGCTAGCGGCATTTCGTGTGTACTATCATCATTATTTTTAGCAATAACATTTTTAACACAGAAATAATCGAACTTGTAAATGTTGTTCTCTCATCGACTATTTATTATTTTTTTAACATTATTATTTTTATCATTTGTAACATCTAACAAAAGGGACTTTATTGTCCGTTCTAATTTCACAGATGTAAATCTTTAAAAAAAGATATTTTTTTATTACTTTATCTTCAATATCAGATGACACGTTTCCATTAAAACAAAATCTTGAAATAAAGAAATTTTAAGTTTCAAAAATGTAAAATCTAAGATCAGTAAGTCCTTACTGACCATAAGCTTTGCTTAGATAATGTCATATTTTCTTATGTTTTAACGCATTTAAATTTTACTTTGATTTTATTTACTAACTAGATTCCAGTATGTTTAGATAGCTATTGTCTATATTGTATTTATTACACAGGTACCTTACGGAAGTTCGGTCTCTACCACACTTTATTTTATGTCCAAATGTCAGAGCAGGTCGACCCACCTCTGTGGCCAAGTGTTCAAACACCAAAAGGTGTAATTAATGTTTGAACGATGAGTCTCAGCTGTACTTTCAAATACGTGGCCCTGGAAAGGTCCCCCTTTCCAGGGCCACGTATTTGAAAGTACAGCTGAGGTAGCGTAGGTCATCAAAGTAAGCGTCGGTATCCTCGTGGCTTGGCAACCACAATGTTTTTGTCTCTCGTATACTAATTAACGTACATGTGTTATTTTCCGTCATTTCTACTGATGTAGTACAATAATAAATGTTATTTCGTATTTTCAGAATATATTCTGTCAATGACGTTTATGGTATTTTTAATATTACGCGATTTAATACGAGTATAATGTTTTTTATGATCTATCACCAGTTTTATATCTGTGGTATTGTCACAAGTATCCTTTACATTAGAAGGTCACCAATTTATTTATTCGTGACTTGACCCGTAATATTGAGATGCTGAAAATATGAGGAAAATATGTATTTTAGTATATATTTTTATGTTTTTTTTTCACCAGATTTGCATTTCTAATGTTTATACAGATTTTGTTCTGTGCTTTAATAGGATAAAGACAGAAAATTTCTAGGAAAACGTGAGTCCTGCAAGTTATCGGCCAATAGAGTGTCAAACTCCTTTGCAGTTCATTGTTAACCCATTAGTGGCCAAATGGAAATCAAAAACGTTCCTGTCACTAAATCTTTATTTCTATATTACAAAGGGGGCATAAAAACATAAAACGAAAAAAAAAAAAAAAAATATTATTATTATTACTAAGTTATGAATGTGTACTCATTTAAGTACAGTGGCTACTTATAGGTGAAAATTTTCAAAGCACGACTTTTCAACGCAGAGCGTTTTACGACACTTCTTACATTGCCACCGTACTCTCGAATGACAAATAACACATCGTAATTGATTGTCGAGTTTCTCGGGATAATGTCCTACACCATCTTGAGACAAACCTTGGACGGATGAAGAAGAAGGACGAGTTTTCTTTTGTATTTCTTGTCGTAGATAATACCTGGCAAGACTGCGCCGAAATAACAGTTGATCCATGTGATTATCTTTGCTCATAACATGCAAACGCCATGCATTTGCAATAGCCATATCAATCATATATGTAAATATAGTATAATAACACCCACCACCACTTCTTTCCGTGAATTGCTATCCTATAAAGCGATACTGACTGATCGAGGTCGTCCACGCCTCCCATACTTTTATTGTAATTTTCGAACAAGTGTGGTATCGCGACATCGATTTTTTCTCGTCTTATAGGACACCATCGCTTCACAGCTCCCATCGGTTCAGTGGTGTCGTAATTTGTAGCCATGGTAACGACACTGTTATCTTTCCATCTGACCAACAACACCTCATTGTTCTTATCAAATCTGTAATCGTATGTGGTAGGATCCTTTTTCTTCATGTCTTTAGTACTAGTCAAGGGATATTTTTTAGTACGATTCTCCCGTAATGTTCCAGTAGCCCGATATCCAAGCTGTCGCAGATCAACTAAAAGATCGCAACTGGTAAAAAAGTTGTCAAAGAAAACTTTGTGATGTTTAGGATTAGTACTCAATTTCTCCAGCAAAGTTTTCACAACCCTGGTTCCTAGTGGCTCTCTTGTAGCATCTGGTGACTTTCAGCAATAAAAATCAAAGCTGTAACAATATCCAGTTGAACTTACAGCGACCCAGTTTTTGTAACCAAACCTCACTGGCTTTCCACGAATAAACTGTTTCGAAGGATGGTGTCCATAATATTTGACCATCGATTCATCGATAGAAAGGTTATCATGGAACACGCCCCACTGAATAAATTTTTGCATTAGAATATTGGCTAAAGGTCTGACTTTGAACATTTTGTCTCTGGTGTTTGTTGATTCATTGTTATCCGCTAGATGAAGATTTCGCTTGATGTCCCGAAATCTGTTTCTTGACATAGCATTTGACACTAACTCAACTCCAATATTCCGTATATATATAAAGCTGGATTACCACTGACTGACTGACTGACATCTCGTTCTCCCGGTTGCCACCTGGTGGGTGAGAAACTTTGAATGAGAAAGTACGCCGATGGGTCCAGTGACCTCGAGAAAAATCCGACTTCTTCGAGTTGACCATACCTGATGAAAAATTTAAACGGCCCGGCCCAACGGTAACAGCTGCGCGGGGGGTGCTCGACCGAATGTCATAGGGAACCGCCGGCAGACGCCAGAGCGCGCCGCGAAAATTCCAAATTCGAAAAAAAAAATGGCCGCCATACAAATTTCAATAGCTCGTATTTTTGAAACGGTAAGAGGTAAGTGGGGGGTGCTCGACCAAATGTCATTCGGGAAGGTGTAAACTTTTTCGTGGTTGCAAAATTTTTTCAAAATGGCCGATTCAAGATGGCGGCCGATTTTCAAGTTTGTCCGAGGGGGGTGGAAATCGGCACCCGGGGGGTCGCGGGGGCCCCGATTGAGAATTTCGGGTCGGTTTTTCGATCCCGCCCTTTCCAAGATGGCGGCCGTCAATTGAAATTTCAAATTTCGATCGGCCGTAACTCCCGCGAGGCCGGAGGCCGAGCAGCGCGGGCGAGGCCGCAGGCCGAGCTCGCCCGGGACTTGCACCCGGAGCGGGCCCGTCCTCATCCGGTGGACCTTCAGCTCGACGGTCGACGGCCTGCCTAAACAGTAACAGGTAACCCTATGGTGCTCGACCGAATGTCATAGAGAACCGCCGGCACTTTGACGAGAGCGCGATGAAAATTTAAAATGGCGGATTCAAGATGGCCGCCATACAAATTTATTTTGACCGTCGCTCCCGAACGGTCGGAGATATCGGATCGAGGCTCGAACTAATGTGGTGGGGCAAGTCGATGTCCTTCCACTGGACGAGTTTTTTTATCCAAGATGGCGAATCCAAGATGGCGGCCGTTTTTAAAATTCCTCCGATCGGGATGAAATTTAATACCTGGGGAGTTCAGGGGACCCCGATTCAGGATTTTGGAACATTTTTTTTATTCCGCCATTTTTCAAGATGGCTGCCATACAAAGTAGAAATTTCGATTTTGGGGTCCGAGGGCATTTCCGAGGCGGTAGCTCGAATTGGGCAAGGGGCGCGGGGTGGAATTTCCCCTCGTTGGAAACTCTGGTCTATGGGGAAATTAGGCGGAAAAAAAAAATCCAAGATGGCGGACACAAAATGGCGGAAAATATAAAAAAAATTTGGGAAATTTAAAAATTTCTGAGCGAATGTGTTTCAAGGTGGAAAATCGAGAAGGAAATTGAGGATTTAGGGTAGGTGCCGAAATTTTCCAAGATGGCCGCCATACGAAATTCTCTCAGCGACAGCTCCGAAACGGTTAGAGATATCGGATTGGTGCTCAAACTAATATCGTTTATCTTGACGATTTCATTCTACTGAGGGGAAAATTTTATTCAAGATGGCGAATCCAAGATGGCGGCCATTTTTCCAACTTCATCCGATTCGGATAAAAATTGATATCTGGGGGGCTTAGGGGATCCTGACTAAGGATTTGGAATTATTATTTATATTCAACACTTTTTGAAGATGGCGGCTATACAGCGAGGCCGCAGGCCGAGCTCCGCGTAGGGCGAAGCCCGGAGCGTCCGAATTCGATCACTGTGTAACTTACGCGAGGCCGAAGGCCGAGCTGCGTCTGACGAGGCCGCAGGCCGAGAACCGCGTAGGGCGAAGCCCGGAGCGACCGGACTACGGCACCACCAGCCGCCGCGCACGATGTGTAACTTACGCGAGGCCGTAGGCCGAGCTGCGTCTAACGAGGCCGCAGGCCGAGATCCGCGTAGAGCGAAGCTCGGAGCGACCGGACTACCGCACCACCAGCCGCGTACTCTGTGTAACTTACGCGAGGCCGTAGGCCGAGCTGCGTCTAACGAGGCCGCAGGCCGAGATCCGCGTAGAGCGAAGCTCGGAGCGACCGGACTACCGCACCACCAGCCGCGTACTCTGTGTAACTTACGCGAGGCCGAAGGCCGAGCTGCGTCTAACGAGGCCGCAGGCCGAGATCCGCGTAGGGCGAAGCCCGGAGCGACCGGACTACCGCACCAACAAGATTTCAAGTTGTCCGATCTGGATGAAAATTGATATCTGGGGGGTTCAGGGGACCCTGATTAAGGATTTATGGTTATTTCCAAGATGGCCGCCACAAAAAATTCTTCGGAAGACATCTCCGAAACGGGTAGACATATCGGATCGGTGCTCAAACTAATATTGTTTATCATGACGATCTTTTTCTATTGAGGTAAAAATTTTTTTAAGATGGCGAATCCAAGATGGGCGGCCATTTTTCGAATTCATCCGATCCGGATGAAAATTGATATCCGGGGGGTTCGGGGGAGGCTGGTTAGGGATTTGGAATTCTTATGCAGATCCCGCACAACATCAACTACAGCGATCTCTCTCAGTGTGTAATTTACGCGAGGCCGGAGGCCGAGCTCCGCGCAGGGCGAAGCCCGGAGCGTCCCCCCCCCATTAGGGGGAGGCCGGCGCCCGGGGGGCGCCGCCGAAACCTAGTCTTCATCTAAAGACCAATACATGGCTTCACGGGGCAGTTTGTGGTACCCAGACAGTATCAAAATACCAATGATTTTTTCATTTCGGATGAATCAACTGAAAAAGCATGTTTGTTGTTCTGATTAGCATACAACATACTACCAGAAACAATGAGATCGATTACGTCTTCATCGATAATTTTTTCAAATATTTGAACTGGATTGAAATCTTTCAGCACTTCTTTCACTGTAACTTGTCTGTCAATCGCCTCTGTAGTGTCTTGAGGTAGAGAGGTATAACTTGGTGAACACTTACGCCAAACCGCTGTTAGATCGCTACTGTCATTGTCGCTAGAAATGATCCCCACATTATTTACAAATACCTCAATATTTCCGGGTATGTCTTGTGGCAAAGATGAGGTCACCATATCGTCATCAGCACCTTCTTCCTCGTCAGTCACAACACTGGGATCGGGTGGAATGATCGCCAAGTCGTACTCGGCATCATCATCACTGTCTTGTAGGATAAATCCAATGGCTTCCTCAAGTCCCTTGTAATTATTGGCAGCACGGAAACAGTCTCTACTCATGTTTAGTAATCTGAAAAATAAATTCATTATTTAGACCAATGTAGCCACCGTACTCAATTGAGTACATCTGTGTTTATTACCAAATAAACTGGAAAGTACATGCAATATGTGGTTCAATTATTATTCACATAATGAAGAACACTATATTTTGTGAGAATTATGAGAGAAAACATTATTTACTATATATATACTCTAAATAAAAATTAAATAATGAACTTACCCAAGGGAGCTGTCTGCACGGTCACTTTAGAACACTCTATATGATTTTTGTTTTAAGGTACCCGCAAGTATTATGTTTATTCAAAGAAGTAATCTTACACTGTAACATAAACACTCGAAACGAAAACATAAAACATTTGAACTTTTTATTTATGTACTATAGTTTGGCTGTACTCAAATGAGTACAGCGACCTTAAATGGGTTAACCGGTTCAATAAACGGCTAGGTAGCGCTAGCTCCAAATATAACGTTGTAGAACAAACTTATTCGTTCAGTTAGAGCAACAAAAATGAACTTTATAATTACCGTAATAATTCGTTTGCGAACGCAAAAAAATATTTATTTGTAATTGTGCTTTAGGCCCCGATAAACAGACGATTCCAGGTTTTAAAACTAGTCACCTTATGCGGTCTGTAAAGATGTTAATTTCGAACTATTCGATCTCAGACATACAACGGTTGTAGAAACATCTATTTATGTCGATGCTAGATCTGCCAGTGTCTTTATTCTCATTTTAGGATAAATTTGAGATAATCACTATTGCATTTGTTTTTTTCTAACTGCAGGGCAACGTAGGAATATGTTTCACTATAGTACGTTGATATTATACTGTACTAAATATAAAATTGGAGGAGTGTGAAGAATGTGCTACCAACCGAAAACAGATAAGCGGTCCATGTACACATGTGTTGTGACGTCAATGCTCCAATACGATATTTAAGAGGTATGAAAGCCAAACGTTGAATGGATAATAAAATTTCGCACGTAATCCATTTAAATGGCGATTGAGTAGATATATCCCGTATCATTTGGTTTATGTTAACCGTTAGCAATCAATTCTGTCGAACAGTTTGAACATTATCTACTTTTATGGATCAATTTAAAAAGTCTTCATCCGTTGAATATTGTTTTCTTGTAAATGGACGTGTAAAGTTATCTGATTTCATGGATTAATTGAGTCTTCTTTAAATTTTTGAAATATTCTGAAGAGTTTATCTTTGTAGCAACACAGTGTTCGACACACTACGTCAAGGTATTTTAACATTCGACATAAATATGTTAGGTAAATTGTGTTTGTCCTGTGCTTGTCAGTCGTCTCCCGCGCACCAAACTAAATGGCTCAGTTTAATGTATTCACTTGCTTAACGTAGAGATTTGTTGCTTCATATTTTTTTTTTTTCAAAATTTCGACCAAAGTTAATGAATATTGCGCGTGATCATTATTTGGATGGATGACCGCCTGAAAACAGAAGAAACACCGCTTTGGATTGGACGTGATGTTGTATTTTTTTTATCTTTTTTTGATATATTGTGTGACGTCCCTAATCGTTAGTGACGATGAAATATTGAAGTAGTTTCGCCAACGTCCATACTACGTTGAAAACACCGGTTCTCGTCCGATCACCGAAGTTAAGCAACGTCGGGCGCGTTCAGTACTTGGATGGGTGACCGCCTGGGAACACCGCGTGATGTTGGCTTTTTGCAGTTTTTGCTTTACAAAAATTTTTTTTTTCTTTTATAGAATGAATTTTTTAGGTTACGAATGATGAAAATTAAGCTAAAAGTAAATGTTATATATTGTTATGTGAATAAACTCAGAATTATGAGCAGGATTAATGGTTTCAATCCTAGAGAAAGTTTCGGTTATAGGGTTTACCAGAACTTACGTTAGGTCAAACTAAAAGTTCTTACAAGTGGCTACTGTACAATACGATAGGAAAAAAAACAAATTCTATTTTTGAAACTGGAACTCTGCTTGTCAAACGCCATGAAATTTTCAAAGCTGCATTTTATTTTTTATTACTGGCGGCAATTTGAAAATTAAGTGTTTGCAGAAAGAATAATTTAACAAGAGAAATTTTCATGATTTTTATGACTGTCATTGCGGTCTAAACCAGAAACAAGGTTATGATAGACTTAAGTTTACATTTAGTGATGAAGGCCCATCAGTGCCACCGTTTATAACTGGTTCAGTGAATTTAAACGTGGTCGTAACCACCTCGGTGACGGCGTTAGTCCTGTGACGGCGGTGACGGAGGACCACATCAAAACTGTGCGGCTTATGATTGAAGCAGACAAACGAACGACATATCTGCAGATACTGGCATTATTAGGTACTAGAGACGGGCCTCGCTTCGCTAAGGTTTATAAGTTTTTTTTTTCAAAATTTCAAAATAATACACGGATAATGTAGCTTCCTATTTGTGAAAGAATTTTTGAAATCGGTTCAATAGTTCCAGAGATTACCCCCAACATACAAACACACAATTTTACCTCTTTATATATTAGTATAGATTATAGTGGAAGTTACTCGAACATATTTACTTACTGGAAAATATAATTCCACGTTAATGGTTCTTTTACAGATGCCTAGGGTTCATTATCCACTTAAGAAAAAAAACTTAGATTGACTACTTAAATGATTGAATGACTATACTTAAAAAAATGATGTATAACTCGTGCTAAGAATGAAAGCGAATGTGACGGAACCTTTATACGAGTAGAACAAGTCTTCAAACGGATTCGCCATTCAATCTCTCAATGTAAACACGGATTGAGGAGATGAACGTAAGCTCTTCGAGAATTTTGATTGATAGAATTTGCAAATGGATTTCTGTTTGTTATTGTTTGGGAAATGTTGGCGAAATGAACTCTACGCGTCAACCTCGTGATTGAAAGTGTTAATAGAGGAGTCGATGTGCGGTCGACGTTGCGGCAAATGACATTTGATGTGGTATTCTTGACCCAATAATAATCGTATTAAAATTAGCTTATACGAATCCGTTAAGCGTATATGAAACTGTTTATATGTAGTATATTGTGTATTTTTTAAAAGTCATAGACGATATTCTTTACTCTAGGGTAGAGGTACAAAGTACAAATATTCAGTGGTAAGGTAACCCATTAAAAGTATCGTCTGTTTTTGTTATGAATAAAGGTTTTGGAAGCGTTATAGTCTCGGGAATATGTATTCCCGTCGTAGTAACCTATTCTTTATTTCTGCGAACTGCTGTACAGTTTATTATGACAGCGGGCTACGGTTCGCTAGAAACCTTTTTATTATTCATGTGTTCGTTCATCGGTTTTATACAATAGTGTATGTCTACGGATACCTGTATTGACGCATCCTTTGAAGAAAGTTAATACCAATAATGGAATAGAGGAATGGGCAAATAAACGACTTTTTATAAAATACAATTGTTCAATTCTACCTGTTTTCGCTTGCTTGAACATATTCTTTTTATTTATTTTTGCGCTTGTTTTAAAGCAATATTTTGTGAACAAGGAATCTACCCTTATGCAGTAGAGTGACCATGAATTCAATGAAATAGCTGAGAAATAATACGCTATTTGAACTATCAACAAATAAAGACTTAAGATGATTTTTGAGAATTTAAGACGATTATGATTCGTATCTGTAACGAAAAAACTAATCGTACAATAAGTGTTATGGCAACATTCTTAAGCCCCTAATATTAAATCAATCACCGAAATAATCTTCGCAAGGTATTTTATTTTTGTTGTATGGGTTTCTCTATCGCAGCTATACTCTAAGTGTGTTCCGCGGAACCCTAGGGTTCCGTGATACCTCTGTCGGGGTTCCGCAAGAATTTAGAAATAAAAAAATCAAAACACCTCTCTCTGGTCGCTCCGCGGCTGTGCGGACTCCGCGGCCGCGCGGAGACAAAACGCTATGAATGTTATTTATTTATTTATTTGTATTTGTATAAGCTTGTGTTACATTAGCTGGTACAATATCTCATAAGTTTGGTCTCAACAATTTTATACTTGTACAACGCGTTCGCTCTAAGTTTGCCGGTCTGTGGAATGCGCGTACCCTCCCCCACGTGACAACAAAACTTATAATGTGTCATAGTTTTACCCAAATATCTAACGTACACAATTTTTATTGTTACAATTAAATAAAAAAATTCGAACGTCATACACTCATACCTATCGCCAGCGGCAAACTTAAAACGAGCGGGTAGTATACTTGTAAGCGCTCAGTCTCTTTGATAAAAGCCGCCTCTGAATTAGACGCTATAGTTGTCAACTAGCGACTTTCGTCTCTAACTTCAAAGGATAAAGTCGATATTGTTTACAACGCTATTTTTAAATTTCTGTTTTTATTTTTGCTTTTTGTTTATCAAAGGTGCCGACTCGAGTATTTTCGAGAATATTTGAGATCGAGTCTAGGACTAAGTATAAAAGCGGCGATCGCGCGTTGGCGTCGTCAGTTGATGATTAGCGTTCGGAGCGATAAGTTACTACCTACTTACAAGCTCGCTAGCGAGAAACTAGTGTTCATTGTTTTACTGCCTGCTGTATTCTGTTGTCTCAGTTTTATACATTTCTTCCCTGTAGGTTCTAAATTTAGTCTCTTATACGCAGTAACGATTGTGCATTATTTAAACCCCACTATCCTGACTTGTAACATTATAAATAAAGAAGAATGGAACGTTGGCTTAAAGGTGTTAAACGTGTTCCAACAACATCTTCTAATGACGCTGAATGTTCAAAAGCAATGCGCGCGGAGAATTTAGCAATCACCGATCCAGAAGATGATGCCACGAGTGCCACGACGTCAAGCTCGACGGTTTCAAAGACGAAAAAAAGGAAGTATGATGAATCTTATATCAGTTTCGGATTTGTTGATTCCAACGGCTCACCTCTCTGCATGCTCTGTAGTAAACTGCTTCCTAATAGTTCCATGGCACCTGCCAAATTGCGTCGACATTTAGAAACCGTACACCCCGAGACTAAAGACAAGAATAAAGAATTTTTTGTTCGCAAAAAAGATCAGTTATTAGAAAGTCAAAAAAATATGATGCATGTAACACAAACTACCAACGAAAAGGCCACGGAGGCATCATACTTAGTTAGCTATCGCATTGCACAAGCAGGTGAAGCGCACACTATCGCTGAGAAATTAATAAAACCATGTGTATTAGACATAACAAAATGTATGCTTGATGAAAAATCTGCAAAGCATCTTTCTACTGTTCCGCTATCAAACGATACTGTTTCACGACGAATCCATGATCTGGCAAGCTACGTCAAACAAGAACTAGTTACACGTCTACAAAATACACGATTCGCTTTGCAAATGGACGAGTCGACTGATGTCGCTGGTTTGGCTATCCTGCTGGTTATTGTGAGATATCCATATAAAAGTTCTTTTGAAGAAGACATGCTTATGTGTTCATCGCTGCTTACAAACACTACCGGGGAAGAAATTTTTAATAAAATAAATATATTTTTTGAAGAACATAATCTCAGTTGGAACAATTGCATTGACATTTGTACAGATGGGGCCAAGGCGATGACAGGTAAAACAGCAGGAGCAGTGTCACGAATGAAAAATAAAGCGCCTAATTGTAGTTCCAGTCATTGTATTCTGCATAGACAAGCACTTGCGATGAAGCAAATGCCGTCTAATCTAAAATTAGTTATGGATGAAGCGGTAAAAATAATTAATTTTATCAAATCACGACCACTACAATCCCGATTGTTCTCATTATTGTGTGAAGATTATGGCAGCAAACATAAAACACTGCTGCTCCATACAGAAGTGCGATGGCTGTCTCGGGGAAAAACTTTAACAAGGCTATTTGAACTTAGAGCCGAGTTACAAATGTTTCTTTCAGCAGATACTTCTTTTAATTTGAAGGACCGTTTGTATGATAAAACTTGGTTGTTCCGATTGTCTTTTATGGCGGATATCTTTCAAAAACTTAACGAATTAAATTTATCGTTGCAAGGTAAACAGACAACAGTGTTTCAGGCCTATAATAAAATAACTGCTTTTAAAAGAAAATTAGATTTTTGGATCATTTGCATTGGTAAGAAAGAAATAGAAAGTTTTACGTTACTCAGTGAGTTTGTTAGCGAAAACGACTCAGAAATGTTTGAAGATAATGTGTTTGAAGAATTGGTCCAATATCTCAGTTCGATGCGCGCATCTTTTGAAAAGTATTTTCCCGAAGAACACAATACAAAAATTAAAGTGAACTCCTGGATTCATAATCCTTTTTTACCCAACTTGGAAAAGCCTGAAAACATGTCAAATGAGATATATGAATCTCTTTTAGAAATGTCATCAGACACAAGTATGGAGTCATTGTTCAAAACGACGCCTCTTAATGATTTTTGGTGCAGAATCCAAGATGAATATGCAATGCTTGGCCAAATGGCTCTGGATATTCTTCTCCCGTTCCCAACTACATATTTGTGCGAAACAGGATTCTCTACCTACGCAGCCACGAAAACAAAATATCGCAATAGACTGGACGCCGAAGCTGATATGAGACTCCAACTTTCTTCCATCAAACCTGATATCAAGCAATTGATGAAAAATAAAAAACAGTTTCATACCTCCCACTAGTTAGATTTTTTCTTTTTTAATGTTTTCTATTATTGTCCTTACCAAGTGGTGAAGTAAATAATAATTAGTAACTGATACATTGTACTTTTATTATGCTGATTAATATAGAATACACTTATAAAAATAATTGTTTTATTGTAGGGTTCCATCAAGTATTTTGCTTCCCAAAAGGGTTCCGTCATTTAAAAAGTTTGAGAACCACTGCTCTATCGTATTCTCGACGTATGTGCATGAAAAGCACACAACCCGTTATGAACTCCCAATTATTCCATGAATAGCTTGTTCTTCGAAGTGGCCTTAAGGCATGAAAAGATCTTAAGTTGCTTGTTAGTGGCGTTTATTACGTAGAACGCATGTAGAATGAACGGTCGTGCGTCATAGAGATCGTCACTCGAGTCACCACACTTGGATTAACTTGAGATGAATAAAACATTTTATTCAAATCACAGGTTACAGGTATCGTTGAGGACATACGTTCAGTCAGTGTTGCGTTAATTACCGAGGTGTGGTGTTAGTTTTCAACAGGATTTATTAATTAGAAGTTACCCAGTTATAATTTGTGTTGTGTTTCAGTAATATTGTTAATTGAGAATACAAATGAACTTACAAGTTCATTAATGGAAGTGCAATTGTAATGAAATTAATTTTTATTCGAGCAGAACATTATATTAATTATATATTAGATGAGGTAAGAAAGAAAATATCAAAGTATGATGTATAAAACCATAAATATTGCCGTCAGCAACAGATGTTGTCGCAACAGAAGCGCATTGAAATAAGAAAAAATATTCATTTTGGATAAAAGGAGAAGTTATTACTTGTCCTTGTAGCGTAGAATTATAAAGCATTCATGATTTTTTTCTCATCACTATGAACTAACTAACTGAAGGCCTGGACAGAAATCACAGGGTAATCAATCTTATAGACATGAAAAGAGACAGTTATTCAATAATAAAGCATGTTAGGGACATATCAAAGAAACGCATAATGATTGTGTCACACTGTGAACGGAGGTAAATTGGTATCGATGGACGGGTCCATTACGTGAAACCGATGTTATCTGTAGCTTTTAGCCGGCGTGTACGTCAATACCACTCGTGACTACGCGTAGTTGATAAATAACATAAATCTCAGCGGGGGAATGGATTCGGGAAACACGTGAATTCCTACACACGCGTGGGTGGGTACTTTCAGCGTTATATCGAATTGAGAATGGAAGAACAGAAATATGTGCAAAAGTACATACTTCTGCACTTTTGCACCATGTTTGAACTCGGATCCAATCCGAGGGTGCGACCAATAAAACCACAAGTATGATTGATCTGTATTCCCCTTTATTGGTAAACACACACTAATTCTATCACGTACTCAAGCCGCTGCAGCGATCTACTACGAGTACGGGTTCAGTGGTATCAGTAACCACTTTGCAATCCAAACTAACCTTGATGCGGCTCGAAGGACCAAGTTAGACCATGTTACAAAGCACATGCTTTGTAATGAAGAAAGCGAACTCATCGTGTTATACTTGCTAATCCTGTTCCTCCAAGGTACCACAGCTTGTCGGGTGTCTGTGTTACATTTCATGCGTGGTAAGTATCGATTTACTGGTAAGTGGACTGTCTGCTCGTCAGCCATCTTCCCATAAAAGAACTAACAGTTGTCATTATTTCTTTAAAAAAATATAAATGTGTATGATCTCCCACTGTGTAAGGAGACCTAAACCTTACATTAAGAGGTAGAGGCGCCGTGGTATTGTTTTCTCTCTGTCACCTCATTTTCAGTATCGCTAAAAATGTATTCTATAATTCAACTTCATTCATGATTATGATCCAGATCTATCGTATTGGATGTCGTCCAAAATGTGATTTGATTTCATATTTTATCTTAGAGATCACTAACGTTACGCTTTATTGTTATCTCATTCATTATACTCGTATGTACACATACATATCATTTTGAAATTCGTACAACAATGACACCCCTGTGACCTTGTACGGTTTCAGTACATGTATTGTAAATATACTTACTTGTGAAAGGTTTTCTACATTGGTACTTACCGTTTTTTTCGTGATTTAATTCAAGACTGCTTCACGAATTTAAATGAGAGAAGGTAACTACGTTACGTTACGCATTACATAGTGAGAGGATTTCTTGATGCCCCGTCAATCTGGCGCTTTTTTCGTATTCCGTTTACCAAAAGCAATATCGGTTGTACGCTTAGTTAGATGCGATGTGCCGCAAATTAGATGTGCGAAATCCGTGGGGGATTACATATTTGAATATTATTTTTGACGATGTTCAAGGACCCATGTTTTTATATTAATGCAGGTATTCCTTTTATGGTGCGGTTTTGAATCGACACAATACGGTGTCCCCTGGACAATAATAAAAGTTCCTTATTTTCGTGTAAAACCAATGTAAATGTTTATCACATATAATGATTTGTTTATGACATGCAAAGAGGATAAATAGAAAAATATTTTTAGTTGAACGGTTATTTGCAATTTGCTGCAGATAATGTCTGTTCAATTTTCTGTTATGCAAAAGTATTAAGCTGATATTGATCGAGGTATGTACTTTATAAATATAACTTTGCTTTATTAATATCTCTAATTATAGTTGTTTTAATAACGTATTATTTCTAGTAACATTTCTGCGAGAAATAAATAGTTTAATTTTAGTAAAGCTTTCAAAAATAAACTACTCAAATCAAAATAGGGCCCACTTAGTTTTTACAGTGTAACTTAATAATATACAAATTTATATAGTTTTTATTAATAGACATGTTTAAATTAGGGATTTAGAAATTGTGTAAACATAACCAATGGTAAAAGTTTGTTTTTGTTTAGAATTGTTTTGTTGTTTTTACCAATGGTAAAAACTGATGGTGTCATGTTTAATAGCGTGTAGGGGGCCCCCTCGGCTCCGTATGCATTCTCTGAGCCTGTCTGGTACACTTTCAATCAGATGGCTAACGTTTTCATCAAGTATTCGCTCCCAACAGACTTTTAGAGCGTTTATGAGCTCTTGTTGACTGTTGACGCTGCTGTAATTTTCTTTGAGGCTTCTTTTCAATTGATCTCATAAATGTTCGATGGGATTGAGGTCAGGACTCATCGCTGGCCATGGCAAAACTGTAATATTGGCGTCCGAGAGTGCTCTTTGTGTGGTACGGGCCGTATGCGCTCGAACATTATCGTGTATAAAAACAAAATCATTGCCCACTCTTTGTGAAAATGGAATCACATGAGGTCGGATTACTCGCTCGACATAACTGGCAGCGATTACAGTACCTTCATCCACAATTACCAGTTCTGTTTTGCCTATTAAGCTTATTCCACCCCATACCATCACACTTGGACCCCCAAAACGGTCTGTTCCGTGGATGCATGGTTGTGAAAAACGTTCGCTTACTCTTCTCCACACGCGTACTCGTCTGTCATCACTAAAAAACTTGTCCTTACACTCGTCTGTGAAGAGTATAGTCCTCCAGTTATCTATGGTCCAGTCCAAATGCTCACGTGCGAACCTTAAACGCGCTGCACGATGATCACTTGTCAGCTTGAGCCTAACAACACGCATTGTGAAACGTTGTCCGTCCTCGTGGAGTCGGTTTCGGATGGTTTGATCACTAACACGTGTACCAGTAGATTGCCGTAGTCGGTTTTGTAAGGTCCGGGTAGTTACAGTACGATCCGTTAGTTAGTATCCGTCGTGCAGTGAGGTACCGGTTTTCCTGTGCGGTTGTGCCACGAACTCTTCCCGATCCTCGTCTTCTAGCTACACTACCTTTCTCCTGGTAGCGTTCCCATACGTTCCGAATAGCTCATCGCGACACACAGACGTATTGCTACAGATCTCTGAGATTCTCCCCCCTGAAGCAAAACAACCGCTCTGGTCGCGGTTTCCGTGTCCATGTGATGGCGAGAACCAGGTATAGTAATCAGGACTAATACTGGAACTAAACAGAACAGCTATACACAATAACGACAGATGACACGACCGTAATTGCATCTAGTGAAGAGGAGTTAGCTGCCCTCCTTACAAGGATAGAAAAAGAAAGCGTCAGACTTGGCCTCAAAATCAACGTTTCAAAAACTAAAATAATGTTGGTAGATCGGGAACACAAACTCCATCCTTCACTGGCCCTCCAAGACTACGAAAAAGTAGAACAATTCGTTTACCTGGGTTCCCTCATTACGAAGGACGGCGGTTGTACTAATGAGCTGGGCCGTCGTATAGGAATGGCTAAAAGCGCAATGTCAAGCCTCGAGAAAATTTGGAGGAACAAGGGTATACGCCGAGCTACCAAAATACTTCTAGTGAATTCCTTGGTGTTTTCTATTTTTCTGTACGGAGCTGAAACCTGGTGCCTCAAAAGTCGAGACATAAGCAAAATAAGCGCTTTTGAAATGTGGTGCTGGAGACGAATGCTAAAGATACCATGGACAGCCATGAGGACAAACGAATCGATTTTACAAGAGCTCCACATCAAAAAACGACTTACCTCTCTATGCAGAGAACGTCAACTAAGCTTCTTTGGACATATAATGCGATCACATATGCATGAGTTGGAGAAGCAGTTGATCGTGGGACAGATGCAGGGGAAGCGATCCAGGGGCCGAATTCCAACACGAGGGTGTAAAAGTATTGTAGAGGCAACAGGAGAAACTCTACAACGATCTATTGAACTGGCGCGGGACAGAAGCAAATGGAGACAAATCACATATGGTCACGATCCTCATTAGTGAGGGAACGACAAAAAGAGAGAGAGAGAGAGATACACAATGACTTTCAACAGAAGCGTTTACAGCGAGACTGGGAAAACAGGTGATTAAGAAATAGTGCGCAGGGTAATTTTAAGCACCTCGGTTTTTCTGTCTACCCACTAAATAACATTAAAGTTGTCGCTCAAAACATTGATAAGGACTCATAAACATGTCTACTTTATGTTTTAATGCTTCAAATCACTAATGATTATCTCACGAGTTATTTATAAACAAACTTCGAGCTTAACTCAAGATGGGCCCTATTTTGTTTTGAGTAGATTACATCGATAACCATGTTTTTTTTCTATAGTAATTATTGAAAAATCTATTCTACTTTCATTTCACATACAATTGACCCGCGACTTTATTTTATATTTCTTTTGACCAAGGTAGTGTAGTGTAGGTAGTGTAGTGCCGACCCGTTTGAAGACTGGATTTCAGCGGATAAAAACGAAAATATTAACCATATTTGTGGGAAAATCAGATAATTGATGTGTATTAATGAGTGTTCTGATGATTTAAGTGCAAGCTTATTGTAAGTTAGCAATTCCTATTACTTACCTAACATAAAGGAAAGTGAATTGAGTGTTCAAAAAACATGTAACGAAAGTTGGTTAAACGGGGAAATTAAATGTCCCGACTAAGTTGTCTACATTTTGAACTGTGTACAATTAACTGTTTAACTGTTGAACGCATGTGACATAATCCATCACTTTAATTTACCAATTGGACAGCTATCTGAAGATGCGCTAGAAGCAAGATACAAAGAAATTGGAAGAAATCTGTCATACTCGTAAATTAGCCAGAACGAATATAAACCGTAGCTAACACAGTATAAACACAGACCGTAGCTACCTGTTATACAGTA
The DNA here is from genome assembly GCA_914767545.1 of Sesia apiformis. NCBI lineage: Eukaryota > Metazoa > Arthropoda > Insecta > Lepidoptera > Sesiidae > Sesia > Sesia apiformis. The sequence continues at coordinate 19,936,780 of OU611948.1, read as the reverse complement.
GAGAAAATTGTACCAAAAAGCAAAAATATAGTGGAGGAATACTTAAATTTTTTTTTTTATAACTGATGATGTGCCATTAGAGGCGTCACACGTTGATATATCTCACATAACAGTTCCCACGCATTCGTCGTAATGATAATTCACACTATAATATTTTAGTATGTCAACTAAACAAAACAATAAAAAACTCAATTGATCAAGACTGCAATCCTTGTATAATGTTTCGTAAACGCGTGCGATTGGAGCGCGGTGAAACTGACATAAGTATTATATATACCTCGATGAGCGCTCGCGCCATACTAATGGCCGATGCGAAAATCCCTGAATAGAATAGAGCAGTTTTGTGATATTGAACAATATATATAATAAATCATAATTTATAAAAATACTTATGTTTTCGTTTTAATTAGGTACAAAATTGATTTTATTCTAAGTATAATTAAAAAAATTCTTTAATTAATGATAAAAAATTGCAGTTAAATGCCAGGTATTTTACGTCTAAATTGACGCACATTATTTTATTTTATCTTGTGATTTGTTTTAATTTACTGAAACATTAGTACACTATGTGTCAATAGAATTATATACTACGTATAATTGTACCTTATCTTGTTGAATTAATGAATTTTAGAGGAAGAAGTACGGCTCCTGAAGTTCTTACTACGCGCGTTTTTGCTAATGTTGCTTACGGTTTTTGCTAACGGCATGGTTGAGTACTACAGGATAAATAAAGAAATATTTCGAAATGTATTACATTAAATATCAATATAAAGAAATGAGCTATTTGAAATATTTACTCAGAAATGTAAAGAAACTTCATTTCACCTATAGAAGAGCCCAAAAACTTGTATTTTTCGTTTAAAACATGAAATGGCTCTTAAGTACATTTAAAGTACGGCTTTGTTATATATCTTTATGTGTTGAGTTTTCTGTGTATTTTAGAGTCTAAATACAAAATGTAATTATGGTGTCTTTAAGAAATATGCGAATAATAAAATAAAGATGTTGCATTTAGAAGTAGTATATTTATTTTTGTCCTTTCGCTCAATGAGCGGGTGCAACGTACCTACTGTGCGATGGTTATAAAGAATTTCATAAACGCGATTTATTTTCGCCTCTATTAAAGATCATGTGTGCCTATTTTAACCAGAAATGAAGCTACTATTCTAATGTTTGTTTGATAGATTATCGTAGTGATAACTATATATAAAAACATTATTGTAATAGCCGCTTCATATTGAAATAAAATTGTGATTGTGTATGATTTACATTGAATACGCAAAGACAAAACACGCGACGCCGTTTATGCTATTACGTACGTAGGGATTGACTTTAGTAACATTAACGTACTTGTTTGAACGATGAGTTAGGAATGTGGCTTTCGTTTTAGTTTTGCGAAAGATTCGCAAAACATTAACTTTTGCATTCACCTTCACTGTTGCTAAGTTGTTCTTATGAAAGTTACTAAGTTTCTTATTTTATTTAGAACGCCGCTCCAGACTACGCAAAGTTCGGTCGCTCATTGATTCGTATGCTGAAATACCGTTCTGAAATAGAATTGCATATTTTATTAGTAACGTAGTAATTTTTTGGAATATTTATTTAATATTTAATTTTTCGCCTTCCGTTTTCATTTTGCAATATGAGATATTTTTCTTTCGATATCGCTTTTGGTATAAATACGAGTACATTATTACTTAACGTACAATTATTACTAGCTTTTGCCCGCGACTTCCTGTGTATATGCCTGTGCATTTATCCGTATTATAATCTACCTATTTGCCAAGTTTCAAATAATTAGAATCAGATGTTTCGACGTGATTGAGTAACAAACATAGAAATATTAGTGGGATGTTGTAATGAAACATATTTGGTGCTCCTTAAAAATGTCAGATAAAATAATTGCTTCGTTTCAGTTGATTCATCGCTTTGGAAATTTTGAAATCGAAGGCTTATTTTGTTCAATGAATCAACACAAATTATGTCAAATGGGCCGAATTTTGTACAATGTTCTTTATACGAGATTCTTCATTTTAGGAACCCGAATTGTGTGTGCCAAGCCAGCGAAACATATGATTCTGAATAATTCCGAATATAAACATTATTATTCATGAATTCACTTGATTCAGTTAGCGCACTGTGAAACCCACACGTACTACTTGATTGTTTACACAGACACAAACATAAAAGACCTACCTACATAAGCCAATTTTGAAATTACTCTTATTTACGTAAACTTGCGTGTATTTGCGGATTATTTCTTTTAGACTGGCTCATTTGTTTCGGTTTATGACTAAGTTTCACATCATTGATTCTGGTTAAAACTTTGTGTTGATACCTTTAAATCTTTAAAGTTTAAATGCTTAATATATTAAGCATTAAAGTTTCAAGATTATTTAATTTTTAGTATGAAGTTGTAGTTCTACGTCTATATCAACTTCACTGATTATAGGCTTTTTGTTACCTGTTTTTTTTCCTTATTTAACTTTTAATTAATATTTTTCGTAAAAATTACATAATGGTGATATCACTAAAAATCTGCGGAGCTATATCCTTATTTATGATGAAAATATAACGGATGCTCTGATCTGTAGCGCAGAGTGGCTTCGTTTCCTGGATCAAATGGTTACCGCCCGCTCGGTTCACTGAACCTTATTTCCTACCTTAACAAATAAATAATAACCCTCTAGGGAAAGAACACGAGCTTCTTCCGCTAAGAGCCTTTTAATGACAGGAACTTTGGGTATAATACTAAGGTTTTATCTAGGAGTTGTTTGATAACGTCCTCAATTTTTCAATCAATTAATAAGAAACGTGTTTTTTTATAGAAAAAGGCGGCAGACGGTAAATGTCCGTCGGTAATAGTCCACCTGATGGTAAATGGATACTGTCGTCCATAGACATCCGCGATACATGCCAACATCAGTCCAGATTGACAAACGTTGGCACGCCTCCGGTTGCGCTGCCTACCTTTGCGATTAAGGACTGGATTGGGAAAATATTCTGGGAATAGGCTCTGGCGTGTGCTCTTCGTCAAATTAAAAAGATTTTGTTGCGCCCCTTTCACCATTATTTAGTAACATCAAAATAAACGAATAGCTATGATAGTGGTAAGAGCCATTTTCCACTAAGCGGCTGGTCGCGCGTGGTTCTTCTTTATAAACATACCCAACTCATTTATACTCAACATACCCACTTTCCCCGTCGCGGTTCAGAAATCGAGGCGGTTGGAATATAACATGCGGACGGGCTAACCTGTGCTTTCTTAAAGACGAATGCACCCAAAATTTGTGTTTTTCGACATAAGTTCTTCGACGTCCATTTTGATGCTGTCGTTTCGCGTGCGCTTACCGCTTGATTCACCCGCGCAATTCAACCCCGGGCGCGGTAAGCACCGCACGCGGCCAACCGCTTAGTGGGTAATGGTTCTTAGTGTTCTTCCCTCTTCTTGCACCTTTGAAATCTAGACTTATGAACAGGTCTGATTCAAAGTGGCACCTCGCTAGCTTATATTTTTTTTTATAGGGAAGTAGGCGGACGAGCAACGTTCTCACATGGTGATAAATGTTACACTTCTGCAACACCATGAGGTATGCAGGGACGACGTCGACCTTGCAAAATCCTATTCACAGCTTTCTTGAAGTAACCCATATCGTAGCGTAATGGAAAGATCTCTTGAGGCAGTTCGTTCCACAGCCTACGGGTTCGCGGTATAAAATGGTTTACTTTGTAGCATTTCTTGCAATAATGTAAAGCTTTAAAAAAATGAGAATATGTAGGTATGTAACGTTGCTCCGATAGTTGTTTCTATTATCTATGTATCTTAACTATTTCACAATGTATCTTAGCGAGAATTTTTCCTTAAATCGAGCTGTTTCATATGAATTTCTAATGTACAATTTAAGCATTTTTAATTGAGCTGTGTTCTATTCATTCTGCACAATGTAAAAATAAAATAAAACAACAGTAAATGATCACTGCCCCTTTACAACATTACATGATCACGACATGCCTTTTCTTTACCACTTACAGCTAGTTCACATTATGGATGAGTATTCGTGATGTATTAGTTTTGGCGACTACTCGCCAATTTTTAAATATTGGTATTCGTCATTTTCTAAATGAATATTCGAATACAAATCGTATAGTAAAAGCCCAATGTGAATAGTAGATAAAAGGGGATTTTTTTTACAAAAATATATACTTTTACGAGCAAACGTTCATTTGAATATCAGTTACGTTAGTTTAATTTACGATTTTTTTAGTTTAATTAGTGAGTGATTTTTTGGTTTAATTTAAAATTAGATAGGTACTTAACTTTAGATTAAACCAACTAAGTACTTAACCAAGAAGATAATTGCTGATTTAACTAAAAAAAATGTTTATAACTCTAACTTTAAATTGAACTATAAATTACCTACTTAATAATTTTACAAGTGCGTGCGTAGTAATTAGGTTAGGTACTATTTGAAATTGTATTCAATTCGCGAATAGTGATTTTTTGCTATTTGAAATGTCCCTCTAGTTCACATAACGCGGTTGGAACCTCGCAGACGCTACCGCGCGGTTCTTTATATTTAGCTGTTCATTGAATACTTAAGCGCGCGATTCAGATCAACCGCGTGGGCCCCGCGCAAGTCTATTTTCCCCATCTCGGGGTGACCGCGCGATTCGAAACGCGTAATTTGAGTATAGCTGTTGTAATTCGAGTATTGAATTACAATCTATATTCAAGAAGTCTTTTTAGTAATGGCGACAATTCATACGAAACAATTGTTTAATTGAACATTTTTCGTGTAAGATCTAAATCCAAAATATATTAAATTAATTAGTAACAAATATTCCTGTTTTTAATGAGAGTTTTTTTATTTCTTAGTTTTACTTGAATCCAATTACAGACCAAAATCCACCTTTTCTTTTCTGTTTTTTTAATTGTATGATACATTGCAAGTGGATCCTCGACATTTTGTTCCTTTGACCTTTTTGACATTCGAGTAAAGCTGAACACGATGACACGACGGGAGAAGCGTACAGCGAAGCTCGTAGCACTCGAGTGGTCTTCCACAAAATATTGTTTACTTTAATGTATACTTCTAATAATGACGAATATTCTGAAGCATATGGATATCGTCTCTAAAGAAGATCAGTGGAACACAGAAGAGCCCGTTGATAACTTAAGATACATTTTACAAATAAATAAATGTTGACTAAGCACTTTTATGTAATGTAACGTTCCAGCGAATGATACAAAGGAAATGTTCGAATTAACAATTTTAACTCTAACGAATTCGTTCTGTTACAAGTGAGTGCTCAAATTTGTACGTGGTTTTAAAGTTATTTGCAACAACATTTGGTTACGCCATTATGAGATATTTATTTATTCCTTTATATGTAATCCTCATTTTTAATCCCTTCCTTCAAACCGCGTCAAGCGTTGCAAATCATTGGTTATTTTTGTTTCGTGGTTTGCTTCTGTTTGAATATTTGCTAGGGTCTGTCCATATCGGACCTCTCGCTCGCACGCGCATCTCGAGAACCCCGTGGCCTGGTCTAACAGTGACGTTTTGACCGCCTGCACGCGCCGTTCAATTATATAAATTAACCGGAATGCTGCTGTTTCCGCCGGTTCTGGACGTTGCATTGTCGGGAGTGCCTCCGAAAATACCTGGCTACGAATAGTTGTTGGTTGGTGAAGTGATCATGGATCCCAAGCGCATCCTGGAAGCAGCATCACCACCCCAGCGTGCCACCATAACGTGCAAGCAGATCAGGCTAGCGAGAGGCGCAACTGGAACCGACAACGGCGCCCAGCTGATACGCAGACAGGTAACAAGCCATCAGATTAACTTATTTCTATTGATTTGCAACGTGTATTGATATCTACCCGTAATCCCATTTCCCATAAAACGAACCAGCGAACCCCCGGGTGGTTGCCGAGAATAGATGACAGACAAACGGCACACCAACATTCTTTGGTTCAATAAATTCTCCATTACATTCAGTCCATTTCCAAGACACTCACCGACTCTCAATACTACTTTTATCTCTTTCTCTAGTGTGCTGAGGAAAGGAGACGGGGCGCTGTTTGTTTCTTTCGGTACTTTGAACATTAAAGATCAAACGGTGTTCGTAATTCGTAAACTGTTTACTGCTCAGCGCCAATTCGTTGTTGCTTTATAGCTTAGTTTCAACCAGCTGTTGGCTATTGGTAATTTGTCCTGATTTTATACCAGCCATTGGAATTCTCTTCTACTGTGTCATCACATTTCCTCAAATTAAACTTTTTCACTTTTTCCTCTTGAGATTAGGGCATGTTTTTGCCAGTTGCTGTCTATCATTTTTTTTTTAAATTAATTTCCTGTGAATTAATTAAAAACGCCTGCAAAAGCAAATTATTAGATTTATTAAATATATTTTTCATGTTTAAAAGTTAAATTCGCATAAGGACAGATTCTCAAAAAGACAAATTCAGGAACAGAATACTATATGTAAATGGAAGGGAAAATTTTATAGAACCTTCAAATTTATAGAAATAACTTCAAATGGCGAGTCTTAAGAGAAGCTTACATACAGCAATAAAGAGACAGGCTGGTGGTGTTGTGTGGTAACTTCAAATGAAAATGTCTTTTGTACAAATTGCTTAAGGCGCCCGATGTATTGAACATGTTGTACTAATTTGGTACGTGTGACAAGGTTTCCAGTTTACTGATGGCATTATCTCGACACATCACAAGGCTGATGCTTCAATGATGGCCACTCATTCATGCGTTAGTAATTAAAATATGATCAACACAATTATCAAGTACTGGCCGTATTCCGCGGCTTCGCCCATTTGGTTTCGCCAGTTAAAAACTATGATATGCTATGTTTTAATTTGTCCTATGAAATATACAAGTATATAAATACCGCAATTTTGGTGGAGAGTTGTTATTATGAACCCGTACTGTCTCACTGCTGCTAAGCAAAAGAAATCTATTCCTCTCTGCTCTGCTCGTTATTTATTTATGTCCGCTCCAGCCCCCATCGCACCCTAAGGGTTGTATGTAATATTTTCCTTAAATTCCTACTTAACTCTAACTTGTCTATGTTTGCCATTTAGTTGCTGACTTTGAACTGTCGATTACACAATAATATATGAGGTTGAATTATTAAGGTGTTTTGCTTTCTTATTCTGATGGTTATTTCGTTGAATTAATTATTTACAAGAATCGATTTACGCTTAGATTTTCTTGGAATACAAAATTATTTATTAAGTAGAAGGAATATCTATTATTAATGTATGATTAAATTTTAACGACCCTCTTTTCCATTTTAAATCTTAATAACAGTACAATTGTTTTAATTGAAGCTAAAAAGCATTCAACAACCGCTTCGTTTGAGTGCCTTATTAACACAATAAAAATACTTCTATAATGGCTCCTCCTTTATATGGTTGGAAAATTGATTGAGATAAATATGCTCTATCATTATCACATGCTGTAAACGACATTGTCCATAAGTGGGAGGGCCTTGACATGGGTTGTGCCCACCTGCCGTGGCACCACCATCTGCCTGGTCTGTTTCAAAACTGTGTATCAAAACTCGAAAAAAATATTTTTTGAAGCGTTGTTTAACGCTCTTATGGATAAGAGTCATACTTATCCATAACCAACCTTTTTATCGTCCACTGCCAGACGTGGGCCTCTCATGCACACTATCTTATGCATAGGGGATGTATGACGTTTAAACACCACACTGGCCAAGCTAGTTGACGAGTACATTCTTTTAGAGGTGGTGTAGGGCTCTGGGCTTGTGGTAGCTAACGGATTTGTTATTCAGGCTTTGTTGTGTTATTCACCTTTTACAACACCCACGGTGTTTAACACCACTTTGTGTTATTCTGAAGCCACACTGCGAACTTTTACTGATATGACATTATTAAATTTATATTGTGAATTGCATTTAAACGCATACAATTAAAGGCCTTTGTTTGCTTTTTATTTCTACTAGTAAACCTATTATTATTAGCTACTAGAAATAAACGATAAAAAGAAGCCTTTCAAATAGATACGGGTGAATATTTTTCGATAACTTTTATATAAGTGCTTTTGTCTTTGTCTTCATGAAATACAGCTTCGGCTTTTTGTTATACTTACTCATAAAATATTATATATATATATATATATATCACGGTGAAGTCTAATATGTGGTGTTATATAAATCCCAATGGGATATCCTTTCTATATATTTTTTGAAGATACATGCGATAACAGTTAATGGTGCGTGTTGTTACGCACCCGTTCATCATTATATCACCTGCGATAAGAGATAGGAGCGTTATTGTGAGGGTGTCAAACTGCGTAATGAGGAGGTGGATCTCTCCATGTAACTCTTATTGATTGAAATACGTATTACGAGTATATTAAAGGCATATTCACGATATACCATGCCGACGTCAGGCTGAGACACAGTTCTGACAATTGTTTTTTTAATTGCTATAAAGTCTTAACTGTCAATGAATAACAATAAAATAAGTGATTCCCGTGAGAACTTCATAATTAATCTGGATAAAAAATGCCTTAATGAGGTTTTTGCGTGTTGCGCCTTCAGACAGACAGACCGAAATTCAAAAAAAAGTATATCAATCGTATTTTTTGATGCAATCACATTTTTTCAAAAAAATATTTCATGTACAGACACTCTCGTGCAAGCATTGTAGGTATCGTAGTCATACTCGTCCAACATAGGTATAGGTCCACAAAGCTTTTTAACTGCATCGATCAGATAAAAGGAAGGGTGCGAACAAAAAAATGCTGGGTTAAAATGCTAGGTGGGCATCGATTAGCGTCACATATAGTAAATGCTAATTAAAATAAAAAATGGATTAAATTTAAATAAATAAATTAAAAACCCCCTTTAAGCTATATGACCTTTGAGTTTAAATTGTTCTCTTTTGTATTAGTGGTCCTGTTGAACCAAGCTACCCTCGACTGTACAAAACGTACAGAGCCGCTCATAATAAAAGCAGGTTATTCTCCGTCCACTGTGTTATTTTATCGATCACAGAACGCTTTAGTGATGTCCGAATTGCTTCATACCGATTAACTATCGGTATGAATCGGTATAGATTATCGATACAATTCTAGTACCTACAATTAGCATTCGCCTTTATAGATTCGATTTATTAAAAATATTTACCTTAATAAATCGATTGTATTATATGAATTTATATGTAAATAATAAAATCATATATCTTCTATATATATAAAAATGAATGTTTCTTTGTTTGTCCCGTATGCGTTCCTATATCATTCATCCGATTGCGATGAAACTTTGGTGAGTTGTTGTGCGGGGCGTGCGCCCGCGAAGATTTCTGAATTAGTACTTGAAGACCACGCGAACTTAGTCGCGGGCAACAGCTAGTAAGTAATAAAATCGTAATAAAACGCATATTTTTTTATTCTAGCAACAACGGCTATGGCTATAACTATAACACATTACTGTTTCATTTGCAAATAAGTACCCAATAATTTTTCATCTAAATATTCTTTTATTCCAAAACTATTAATTTCGATTTATTTTACGTGTAATAAATAGCTTATAATTTGTGGTATGACTCAGAGAACGTCACTATTTCATCGCCCTCAACAATAAAGTATGACCTTGTTTCTAGTACACTTGACTGTTAAGAAATACGGAATTTGATAGTCATGCAAACGTTAAATAGAAAATAACATAGTGGACGGAGGAGGTATAGTGCCTAGCACCCGCACCGATATAGGTATAAATACGAAAATACATATTTGCTTATGCCGGATAAGCTTATGCTGACTAGCTGAAAGCAGGTAACGTTATGCGTTCTTCATGTTTTCAACCGAAAACTAATATTGCCACCACCTAAATCAATATCCAATAGGATTCTGCATGGTCGGAAGCGCACCCACATCCCCACTGGTTTTGCAGCAGGTGTTCATGGGCGGCGGTAACCACGCGGGGGTAAATATAGTCGAGCACTCGCCAGTCCGCTGTCTCTATTCTATAAAAAAAGACAAAATTAATAATTAGGGCTTTATATAGTCGAAGTACAATTATAATTTTCCCAACATCGTTGTAACTTTAATGTAACTCTCGGCGAAACCGCGTAATCAACGCTTAAACGGTTATGAGTAAACTTGGTAAATTATAACGTAGCTACAAAGTCATTCGTTACACCTGACAGAGTTGTATAGCCCCCGTTTGAAAGTTTGATGTACAGAATAGTAAATAACCTTCAATTTGTTCCGTATGATCAGTTTTATCTAATTTCCTAAGCTAGTCGCTTTGCTTAAGCACTTTTACAAAGTGCTTCGGTATTAGAAATCTCATCAGTTTTCTAGAAAAATATTTTTATTTGCATGAAACCATCAACAAGTTACTTATTAGAACCTATGGCGCGCGTATAATTTTCTGCCATTTGGTGGTGTGCAAATATTCTTATATTTTAATTTTTCGTTAAATATGTATCTGTTTGTTTGATTGGCAATTACCTCGCATAATGTATTAGTCTCACCATTCAGCCAGGTAATGCCGCCAGCTTGGTAGGTACCTTGCCACAAGTAGGTACCAAATTTGTACAGCGTCTTTGTTATGTAGTAATTTTTATCCTACATACTGAAAACTTATATTTTTATTTTTAGCAGGAAATTTTAATTCTTGTATATATAGGCATTAGCATAATTTCATTTATCATTTTAATGTTTATGTATTATTGTTACATATTATAATTATATCTGAATGTTACATTGTTTAATTGCATCTAATTGGATGAATACAATTGATCGATAAACATTAGTAGCCCACTGTCGTTTGTCGTTTGCTGTTCACACGTTGCAATAAAGCCTTTTAATTTAATACGCAAGAAATGCGCTATCCGAACATTTACATGATTACAAACAGTTACTCCGTTATTAAACGAATTATTGTGATTATTTATACATTGATATAATTTTATCTAACTGAAATTATGGGTATTTTCTTCAACGTTGTATTTGCAGATGACGTTACCTAAATACCTATTGATTAAGGTGATAATGAGCTGCAAACGAATTTGTAATTCGTCGAACGCTATATCATATTTACACCTAAATACTAATATTTACGAATATAAAAATTATCCAATAAAATGTTTTACAGTTAATGTTTACCTATTATTATAACAAGTGTACTTTGGAAAGGGATATAATTTTTATGGCAGCAGATGAATGATCGATTAACAAAATACTACAATACATTAAAATGACTAGTCAGCAAGAAATTTCAATAACAGAAAATAATTTGTCCCATATGCATCCCGTTAGATGCAGAATAATCCGAAAAAATGTATACCAAATTCGATATACGTATCAGATAAATTTATATATAGGTATTCAAAAAATGTGAATTGCCACCAAAAATCATAACTTGGTAGCAAATATAATATACTTATCTGCATTATTTCTATTTCTGCCTTCTATTTACTTTCAGCACAAATGTATATTTCTGACAAAATTTAATGAAACGGTAAAATTTTCTAACGAATCTGAAATAATAAAGAGTATTTCTATAATGGTACGGTGGCAGATAATGTCAGCAAGGAGAATTAATTAAATTAGTAACAGATAATACTGAATAAGCAGTAAATCTATAATAGCAAGCAGAATCCGTCGACTTTGTGAAGTCATTGTTATAGTAGAGTAGGGTAATTTATTTCAGTTATTCAAAAATAGGTTGTTTTGTTGATCATAATTTGCTGCTCATTTAGTATCTTTTGACATCATTTCATTTCTTTTAAGAAATGCGGTTGAATCTGAATAGGTCATAATTTGCATTCACTAATTCATATTAATTGCTGGACAAATTAAAAAATATGTATCTAAACATTAACATTATAGATGCCTATTTTTAGTAAAATACTCTTAAGAGTATCAATGGCACGTTATAAATTTCTACATGATTTTATTTTTAGCTGTCGCCCAGAATTAATAGCTGCCTAAAATAGTAAAATAACGATAAGAAAGTAAAGTAAAATAAGACAATAAAAACATTGTAAGCTGATAACGATTTGCTGCCATAGGTATATTTTATTGCTAAACAAATTGCTATTATTTGTTTTTCGTTTAAATACCATGCCCTTTGAAAAGCGCAGACTTGTTAGCATAACTTCGACTGGAAGAATATTGAAGTTGAAGCAAAGTTTATCCAATTATTTGTTGTGACGAAATAAAGTGTATTTTAGTATTTTAGACGTGCTAAATTTGTTTTATTCTATACTTATACATTGTGTGTTACTTACATTTCCAAATGATCTGCATTTTTAGACCTTGGAAACTTCGGTGTCCTTAGACGTAATATATCTTCTTACAGCTTATGTAATATCGTATTTGACTTTGAACCTGGTTTCATATGAGAGGATCAATAATTATAATTATAGTCAAAATCGCAAAGACAAATATAATAAGAATATTTATCAATATCACAATTTGCCGTCGTTCTAATTAATTCCCTAGGTTTTTAATTAAAAAGCTAATTTTATTAACATGCCAACATATTATGGAAGAACATTCCCGACAAAATGCTCTTGAAACAATAAATACATGCAAATCCGACCGACCACCACCCATTAGAAATACGGAGGTGCGGCGATCGAGCCATCTTATCTGTACGTAATATTTTTATTTATTTATTTATTGCATTTCATTGCACAATATCGTACAAAACGCGAGCTTAATGCTTTAAGGCATTCTCTAGCAGCCAACCTTTGGGTTGATCAGAGAAGTTCAATTAGGAGATGCATGAAAGACACAATTTAGATGGTGTGCCAAAATAAATCATTATTACATATAATAGGTCGGGGAGAAAGTCTTTTCGTATTTTGTATGTATGAAGTTGTGATCCAATATTTTTGATTGAACTGTTTGTACCGGGCTGGTTATGATACCATTAAAAAGGTAACATTTTAAAAAAAGAAATAAAAATATGAAAAGCTGTTTCCCACCATTTTTCAATTGTTTTTATGTCCAAGAAAATGAGTGAATCTAACGAAGAAATTCGATACAATTTAAAGTTTTATTACAAAAAAGGGAAAAATGCGACACAAGCCACGAAACAAAAATTGTGCCGTTTATGGACCTAATGCAGTGTCAGTAAGAGTAGCACAAATATGGTTTAAGCGTTTTCAGTTAGGAAATCTTAATGTTAAAGATGCAGTTCGCTCCGGTCGCCCTGTTACTGATAAAGATGATGCCATTTGCGAAAAAGTGCAGCAAGATCCACATATAAGTACTTACGACATTGCCGATGAGCTGAGCGTTGACCACAAAATAGTTTGGACTCATTTGAAAAAGTCTGGATTCACAAAAAAGCACGATATTTGGGTACCACACGAGCTCACTGAAAGAAACCTAATGAACAGTGTACTCGTTTGTGATTCTCTATTAAAACGCAATGTAACCGAACCATTTTTGAAAAGATTGATCACTGGTGAGGAGAAGTGGATCACTTACGACAAGAAAGTGCGGAAAAGATCATGGTCTAAGTGCGGGCAAGCTCCACAGACAGATGAAACCCGGATTAACGCGCAATAAGGTGATGTTGTGCGTGTGGTGGGATTGGAAGAGCATCATTCATTATGCGCTTTTACCGCAGGGCAAAACCATCGATTCGGATCTCTACTGCCAACAGCTGATGAGACAAAAGCAAGAAATTGAGAAAAAACGCCCGGAATTGATCAACAGAAAGGGTGTGGTCTTTCATCATGATATCGCCAAACCACACACATCTTTGGCCACTCAGCAAAAATTGAGGGAGCTTGGTTGGGAAGTGTTGATGCACCCACCATATAGCCCAGACCTTACGCCTTCAGATTTCCACTTGCTTCGGTCTCTTCAGAATTTTTTAGGTAGTGTAAGGTTAACATCAAGAGAGGACTGTCAAAACTACTTGTCGCAATTTTTTGACCAAAAATCCCAAAATTTCTACAGCAACGGGATCATTACCTACAAGATACAGCAACCTACAAGATGGCAACAAGTTATAGAACAACACGGCACATATATATTATAATTAAATGTAATTAAACTTTTAAAAAAAATGTCTTGAATTTGTATATAAAATACGAAGAAACTTTTTCCCCGACCTTATATGTACGTACTTACATACAAACTTACACACATACATACAATATACATAAGCATAAATATAATACATACAAGGTATACGGAATCAATGAATACATTATATAAATGTAATATCTACATAAGTTATATTAAGAGAAACATGTTGCAGACAAAAGTAAAATACCAATAAAAGAAAAGATACAACCAAAAGGAGCTGACTGCGCGTGACACAGCTTACTCGTATTATGTTTCTTACGATTTGCCTATCGTATATGCTTCTACTTGTATACGCTTTTTTTTTTAGTGTATATTCGTCTTTCTGACTAACTGAGCCTGCTAACTCGTTGATAATTGAGGAAAGCAAGCCAGAAAGACTGCTCGCCATCATGCTGGTCAAAGTATATTTTGACCGTTTTGTACTATAAACGCCTATTATGTTTTTAATATTTAAGTTAGGTAGTTTTAAGTTATACATATTGTATTATAACTTGAAACTTTGTTTCGTGAAATAAATTAATATGAAAAGCTGGTCCATAATTATTTTTTTGAACTGACCACAAAGTAAAACTTTTCAGCTACTACAGTTTTATGTAGTAATTATGTAGCAACGTATTCATTGGCCTTAACTTCACGAGCATGAGACTTTGATCTATGGTGTTCAAAGAAAGCACTAACTATATTTACATATTCGGCTTTTGCCTGATTTCTGCGGAACGGTAAAACCGCCGCATTTTGTTAGAGCACTATATGGCTTTTAGAACTGTCACTCCGGCGCGTTTCTGAAACTATAATATTGTACAGTTAAAACACGATCGGCGGCATATTATTATAATATTATATGTACAATAGACGTGAATTTGCAGGCTAGACGAACTGCCCTTTTTTCGAAAGTTATCCACAAATCCGATTTTTGCCGCCCCGCCTGATTAATTTTGAGCAACTCTTATGGCCCATTAAAGTTACAACAAAAACTAATTCCACCGTTTTATGACCAAAATCTCTGTCTCGTAAACTCTGTCAAAGACGTGGATTCCGATGTAACGTTTCTTGTTTACAGCTCAAATTAATACCATAATGATAAAACCGTTTATTTAGTTAGGTCGGGTAATTAAGAAATTTAATATTCGAAGAGTAAGCGGTAAATTGTAACAGATTCGTTTAATAAAGCTTTCCGGTGTTCACTTAATGTTTTTATATTTTGTGTTTTTATCATTTCCAATATACCACGGACATCACGCTGATGTACCCTAAATCATTTGATTTTATCCCTTGTTTGTAACGCATTAAACTGACGGTGGTTGGCCTGTTGCCGACTGTACTTAATCTTTTGTCCCTCTGACCTTTTCATGTTTATGATTCAATTAAAATTTAAATCTTGGTTTAACGTAGCTTCAAGCTCTGTTTTATTTTCTGTACTTTCATCATTTTACCTCGCAATATCTTTCATACCTATCAATCACTATGTCTTCTGTTTTTAGTATTTATCTTATATCTTCTTCCTTCTATGTTACTGTCAATTTTTGAGTTTAACCTTTTCTTCCTTGGTCTACAAAAATAGACCTTTTGTTACTAAAACCTAAACCTACTTTGGCATCAACCTTTGGGACGTCAGGGACAGGGTTTGGGACAGGATGGAAGAGTTAAAATTAAATTTATCGGTCGTATTGTCTCCACACTGGGGGAGCATAAAACTGGCCTTTATACCAATACCAATTTCTTTAAAAGCGCTCCTGGTGAGTTTGCAATTTATTTCAAACTTGCACGCGAACAGTGGAACATGTCACGAGTTTTGTACGGGTACTTCAAACGCTCGACCGTAAGAGACGTTATAAAAACACTTATGGATACAGAAGTGTATGTCACTGACACAAAGGTAATTGAACCCTAAATTATGGATATTGGTCTGTGCAATGAGAAAATCAAATGGTTTTTGTTCATAGAAACCCAATATTATAAATCTATATGGGGTTAAATTATACCGCATTTTTTAACATTATTTTTTGTAATTTTTCCTTCATGTTTGCTAAATAGAAAGCACAAAATATAGATAGAATAAAACATGAAAAAATAGAACATGAACATAGAAGAAATAGAACATGCCTGAGAATTAAAAAAAATGGAGCTTGTTTTTCCATCAATGGGCACTGGGTTAGCCGACGTATTTTCCCAAATGCTATCCAACCAAGCTACATGCGTCTTTGCTAAACTTACACTAAAATTATTCTTAATAAGTAATTAAGAACAATAAATTATATAATATTATAATAACATTGTACGCAAACAATTCGGTACCTTTTTATTTATATACATTCACACAATAAGTAGCCCTTCAATCAATCACTATACATGACTTGGTTTCTTCATCATTTTACGAACGTACTTAGCCATACATTTGTTGAATATAAACGTAAATATTCATATTCAACAAAGCTATGTCATAAAAACACATGTGTCGTTATCTACGAGCAAAGGAACCTTATTGTCGGTATAGACTTATTGACTTCGGTTAACATTTTCAAACATAAAATCACGTTGTTTCAACATTATGTTTAAATGGAAATATGATTTTTAAGACAAAGTATTTTTTTTGATAGATGTCGCTATTGTCCTAATGTCTGAGTGCGGGACGGCGAACGCTGCAAGCCCACAGCCGCTGGATGCACTGTCCACGTTACCCCTCTCTCACAGAACACTGCCGTAAAATGTACTGTATTCCCCATTTTGTCCTATTCCTCCAATGTCGGTACGTGTTTCGTCAATGTGTGAGTTATGCCAGAGCCCATTCACATCCCATACTATCTTCTTGGCAAAAAAAATATTTTTTTACCGTACAGTGCGCGACACCTGCGTATCAAGGAAATGCGGATGCATCGCACTTGTGTGACGGGTTGTACGGTTGTAGAAACCCGAGTTCTTCGGAGCATTCCCCGTTATAGAAGCTGTAGTGCGCAACGTCGCCGCGGAAGCTTTTATTTACTTTGACTTTAAGACTGCATTGTGCATTTAAGACTGTAAACCGCCTGTGAGAATTTTACGATATCATAAATCATAATGTTGATATCAAAATCGTGAATGACTCACTTTCAAAACTACGGAACCGATTCTGATATAAAGTATCTTATAAAGGTACAATATGTTATTTCATAACTATCATTGCCCACAAGGCACCGTCGCGCGCTAGCTTCTAGCGGAGTATTTGTGGTTAGCTTGGTATCCGCGGAAACTTAAATTGATCTGAATAAAAAGTACCCTAAATGTTAACCTGACACACAAGTTATAACTATGCCAAGTTTCATTAAAATCCATGTAGTGGTTTTTGCGCAATGCGCGTTTAGAGAGACAAAAATTCCAAAAAATATTGTGTTGGGCTTTTATCATGAATAGATACACTGCAATATTTTCATAAAAAAATATTAAATCTACGCCTTTGCTACAATTTTGTTATATGTATAGAAAGTGAGCTATACAAGTTGTTTAGGTACCCTGAACTCGCTATACAGCAGCGAAAACCGAAACTAAATGGGCTTTAAGAGATCTATCTAAAGATCGAGAGATAAGAAGACAGGCGTTGTACATAGGGATTATCCTGACGTATCGACAGACCTGGCTTAGTTCTACTCCAGGACAATTTTAATTGACTACTCTGGTAGGACCTTAGTGAGTTAGTGCCGCGAGTTTGAAATCAACGTAGGCGTGTATCATCCTGAATACAACAGCGGGAACGGAAACACATACTCGTATTTGCAAGTACCCTTTTTTAAGGTATTTGCGGCTTTTACTAGGGCTTTCTGTGCGTTGTTATTTTAGAACTATTTTGTTCATTTATTTTATACAAGAAAGGAGGAGGCAGATGATCATACAGTCCACATGCAAGTGGTTGTCGCCATCAAACTCAAACCATTTATTGCAGCAAATGTACAGTATGAGATATAAACGTAGAAAAGGTGCAGTTAAACATAATTATAACCCTGGCGGGGCCTAGCATTTAAGAGGGTGACAGAAATACCGAGACCGACATTGGATAACGCGGTTGCGGCGAGTATGCTGCTTGAAAGCTCTATTTACAGCTTTCTTGAAGCTATTCTGTGGTATCAGTGATCTGGGAGCGGTAGTGATCGATTAAAGGCTGATTACCACCTACGAGTCCTCGTATAGAGCGACCGTAAAGCGACCATATATTTATTATAAATACTTGTAAAAATCTTTAAGCCTTAATTCGCTACGGGATTAAAATTCGATCATGTTGACTTTAATGCGAGGCCGTGACGTGACGGCAAATTAATGTTACATGATTAATTTGTTATTCTTCTTAAAATTTGCATAATCTTCGCCTCTATGCGGAAAACGTACGAATACCTACCTGTTCAAGTTTTTTCCCTTTATCAGAGATATTTTGAACGAACCTGCAGAGATTACCACTTAAGAATTTCGGAGAAAATCTTGACTAGTTTTAAATTAATGACGAGTGACGGTACAAACTGTTCAAAAAAATCCCAAAAAAATATTGTGTGGAAATGATATCTCGTTGGATAGGGTTTATCAACAACTCTACATTTGTCAGTTTTTTACATTGTATTTTTTTTTATTGAAATTATTTTGTATAACTTTATTTTTGTTAGTTATTTCACTGCTCGTTGGTTACCTGGAACAGATCGCTTAGCGATAGACAAGCCTATAGCTTCTATAGCCTATATATAGGTTTAGTTAAAACAAAGATGCAATATAGAAAATTAATTAATTCTTTCTTTTTTTATTTTTTTGTTAAATATACCTAAAGTAGCAAAATCGTGGAATGGAAAACGCCAGACTCTCCGACGGGCGTATGCCATCCGGTCTTTTACTTTAACGTGAACCTGACAGTTGCCTCCAATAGATAGAAAATTTCGGCCATATTGTGTTTGATCAGTTGGTCAAAAACAGGCATTGTTAGCTTTTAACCATTCAACTATACCAATAACTTTTAAGGTGTCTCCATGTTTGATACTAACGTCATTGTTCACCGTACTCGAGTCGCACGTCAATTGTCACATACATTATACATTTGACATCGACCTTTGTTCTAAGGCGGCGCGCGACTGGAAGTTCTTGAGGTGCGCTATTACGTTGTTAAAATACCAATACAGGATAAATTTCCATCGCTTCGAGGGGTCATTTCAACTCCCTCGTGGCGGCGGTACCGCCCCCGTAAGTAACCACAGGTCTTGAGGATGAGCTGGAATATAGAGGGGTCACATTAGATCTATATTGCAGTGAAGCTACTTGTGAGCCTTTAGGCCTTAAGCAACCCTCTCTTAATATAATTCATATCAGAAATCACTATTACAAGATGTCTCAATTTGGGTCAATAACTATCTATCATCTAAAATTGCACACTTTTTTTATTTACTTAAATAAAGTTTTTTTTTTATGGAAAAAGTCGGCAGGCGTGCACACAGTCCACTTGATGGTAAGTGGATAGTTTCGTCCATAGACATCACGATATCGCGATACATGCCAACATCAGTTATCAGTTCAAAATGACAAACGTTGGCATGCCCCCGGGTGCGCTAACTACTTTTGGAGGAATGGAGGAAAGGAATTTTTATAGGAATGGATTTGGAGAAAAGGTTGGAAAAATGGGGAAGGATAGCACGGGATGGGAATTGGCTCTGGCATTATTGAAGTATTTACATAAAAACATATTCTGATTTAAAAATCTGTTTTTATCGTGTGAAAAGTTGAAATTCAACGTGAGGAAATCCAATGCTAAAGAGAATTTTTTTTGAGTATGTGCAATATATTTTAATCAGCACGATTATGACGCAAAACCTTGTAATTTGTCCGTGCATTGGATCGTTATAGATTGATATCTATGTATGAAAAATAGTAATCGGATTCAGTCTCCCGTTCCGATATAAAGCATCCGTGGACATCTCTACCTCAACTTCACAGCGGCAGCGAAGGTATAAATAATTCATAACACTATGACCAGTGAGGGGCTCTTCTGAATCCAAACATGGTATACATTTTCATAAGTACATTGTGTCTCAAACGTTTTTGTTTTATGGAGATAGGTCACAGGTGTATTCAATCTCTCAAAGTGCAAATTCGCTTATTTTTTCGACTTTCACCTTCTATAGCCTGTGTAGAGAGTGTAACACTGTCGTTTTTAATCAACGCTCACTGCGCAAAGAGGTCAGATAACGCTCCTTGCAAATAAGAGTCAGTTTAAGTTAATTTTAGATTAGGATTCATTTTAGTATCTCCATATCAGCAAACCTTCATAATCGAGTGTATCTCGCGTGCCGTGTACAAGATAATACTTGTAAAAGCGTAACTTGCAGTATTGCAGGTCTGAAATAATAGTTCTTGGAGAAATACTAAAAAAGCTATAGATAGCACACGTCATAGTAATGAGGAAATGAACAAGCGACAAATTAAAAAAATATTTTAAAATAAAAAAAAAATAAGTTAATGTTAATTATGTATGCCAAGATTTACAATAACCATCAAATATGTACACAATGTACATAAATTTAAGTAATAATGATTTAGACGGAACCTACATAAATGGAGTGGTCGACTGGAATGTTCCATATTCAAGGTTAGTAGTTCCTTGAAGAGTCATAAAGTTCATTTTCTTGTTGAGACTTTCCATGAAGGAGAATGACCAATCATTACCCGACTATTTATTATGTATATTTGCAGAGTCATAGTCACCCTCTGTTAGAACAGTGTTTGAAACATGGAACGTGTGATACTGATAAACAACTGGGGCGACAAAGGAAGAAGTGTGATAAATAACAATTTGTCCGTCCATCTCAATCGTGCTCGTTACTGTATGTGATCGTTTTTAAACGTACTTAGTTGAGCACAGGAATGCTCAAAACTACAGCAAAAAAATGGGCGGCAAGCGATCGACTTCACTAGACAAGAAAAAAAAGATTTAATACAAACTAACTACTGACATGTAACTATGCGGTAAGCGTCCAGTGCAAAGCAAAAAAAATAGGTGCATGTGTGATATAGGTAAGTAATATATCAAACCATTGTAAAGCTATCGAAACCATCAATTTAAGAATACATACTAGATATGTTATGCAAGCACTCCGGCCCAGGCACGTTAGAGTCCAATAGTGTTCCATGTTCAGTAACTCTAGAATTCATTCAATTCATATGTGTTTTGAAAGTGGAACATTCTTATTACGCGTAGTACTCTCGTACTACGTTTGCTCTCACATGGGTATTTTTTATACATACTTAAAAGGAGAACCCCATATAATAAAATTGTATGATTATGTTAACGAAATAGAGTTTATTATTTTATTATTTATTAATATAGTACTCAAGTTTCAACATTTACTTTTTAATTAACCCCTGCTCACCTGCTTGAACCCCCCTAGAACTTTCCAACTAGCTTTCTTTGATAAGAACGTATGATGTGTCATCTAGGCTATTTCCATATCGATGTCCGAAACCCTCTCCTGACGTTAGTCTGTGCCCTAGAATTTATGGACTATAGAATTTATTAGAATTTTATGGACTAAAATAGATATAGCATAATACCTGTTAGAACAAGCTTAGAGTCTCAAAGAAGAAGGTCACATTTAGTCACAATAATTATCTTGCCTTTTTTTTGGAATGGCATAAATGGCATTGATACTGTACTATTATTCACTGCCTTTCTTTCAACGATATAATGTAGACTTAAACTTTTATCTTCAAAATTATAATTTATAATCGTTTGTTTACCGGAAATACGCTTGTAAAGATAATAAAGTCTCATAATGATCATATTCCGTCAACAAGGCACGCTATTTAATAGGTGTGTCTTCATAGTCTATACAATTTTAAAAAGAAGTTGATTCAATTTTCTAGTTAGAATCTTAGATGTAAATACTCGTATACCCCAACCTCATTGCCAGAACGCCCCATAAAATGTACCAAACGTGGTTAGGTAATGAATGAGAGTTGCTAGAGTCCGTGCCTCATCTTATACCCTATTGCATTTATTTTCCTGTCCTCGTCCCATTATACTCCGTATTTATTCTTTCCTCGATCCTTTTTCCAAATTATTCTTAAATCCCTAAAGGAAGGCAGCGCAATTGCGGAGGTGCCGACATTCGACATCTCGCATGCCACTTGGAAAATACTAGCAAAACTAAGGATTTCAACACCCGCGATTGTAAGTCATTTAGGTACCTATCATTCAATTAGCCGCCAGCTTCCCTCTCATTTTCTGTGTATAGTAAACATATGTCATTATTTATTACATAACCTCATTCCGATAGTTCACGTCCAAATTTTGATAAGCGATGTCCA
Source organism: Sesia apiformis (assembly GCA_914767545.1). Classification (NCBI taxonomy): domain Eukaryota; kingdom Metazoa; phylum Arthropoda; class Insecta; order Lepidoptera; family Sesiidae; genus Sesia; species Sesia apiformis. The sequence continues at coordinate 19,914,368 of OU611948.1, read as the reverse complement.
CATATTTGATGTGCGCATTACATCACATCTGCCTGCAAATATTTGATCGTACCTATATGAGAGCCAGGTTTAGTTATATTATTCTTTAGGACTGTCAGAGATTATTTACACAATTCCTTACATCTAGAGAATTCACTTCGCTTGTCGCTTGACGTGGCGTTATACACAGTGCTCACCAGTATCTAATTGCACTACAGATCATTTTAGACCTAACCCCAATTTAGATTTAGGCCCCCTAGATGATCAATTATATTGTGCAATGTTTTTGATCCTTTAGGGAGTGTTGAAACTCGTTTGGATGGACGGCGCGATTCATTAATATCGTGCAATGACATTATTGTACAGTTTTATTTTAGGTCTTGGGTCCGCCTTTAACGCAGTGATAGGAAAAAGGTGGTTTGGAGAAAAACGCACAAAAATATTTTATTTATACAGACGGGTCTGTTATAAATTGAATTTTTTCTCGAATCACGAGCCTCACAATTTCAATATCGCAAAGAAACGAGAAATGTTTGTAGATAGAAGAATTAATGTTCTGCTGATATCGAATTGAATAATTATACAACTGACACTGTTTTAGGCACTGCATTTTAAGCTATTCTAACGGTAGATTTATTTGTGGATTGTAGTTATTATATAAAGAGCTGACTTGCGAGTAAGTTCACCTACGTCTCGTCTGCCCACGGGGTATACCAATTTATTACAACACATCCAAAGACAATTTACTCTTTTGATCTATGTGACCATTTATTTGGAAAATCTCTTATAAAACCTACCATATTTTCAAAATCGTATATTTAATGTAAAAATATTTTTCGTATTTTAATAAAAAAAAAAATGTTTAAACAAAATTGATGGAGCTTTCTAAAAACTAAATAAAATTGAAAAATTGAATAGATATTTATTGAACAAAAATACTTCCAAAGAGGTGTTAACTATTAATAGGTGTGAGTTCTGCTTTGAAAGTTGTGATTTTTTTCCTAAATTAATCGTAATATCTACAATGGCTACTATACAATAAACTTAATATAATATTTAGTGCTTTCGAAATCTATCTGAAACTACTCGATCCAGCGATATCATCTTATAAAGTTCTCACTATGCGACTTTTCCTATAATCACGAAGGGTTGGGGGGAGGCTACAAGAGTCTTAAGACAACTATTGCTAGTTGCTTAGTTGAATTTTTTGGTAGCCGCCCTTGCGAGTCAGGCACGCGTCACTGAAAATCACAAGAAAATCGTATTTGTAGATTTAGCTCGAAGAAACAGGCATATGTTGTCCTACATACGTACATATTATAATATATAAAAGATATAGATATGGAAGCACACAACCCATTCATTGCCTTGTGTAAGTTATTGAAATCATTAATGGGGCTGCGTTTTAATGATAGCCTTATCTTATCGAAGTTGGCCGCCAAATAGACACGATGCAGTGCTGCAGTGTGCATGTAAAATATCTATTTAGAACTTTAAACGGTGAAAACATTTGAGGTGGAGTGAAATGTTGACCTCGCGGTGGACGCGAAAAGGCAAACGGACCGTTGTTTGTCTTTCTTTCTGGGACGGTGGGTTGATGATGATATAAAGCGGATCACAAGAAAACACCTTGAGAACAACACAGAACCAACGAACGTGGCACAAACGAAGGGAAATTAGTGGAATTAAACTAACGATAATGATGACTTTTCTACTTCTGTAGCTTCCTTATCACTGCGAGCATAATTCTTAACGGCAAAATTGAACATGTGTGAGCTATATGTTTAAAGTGTCGACGATAGATGGTTTCATGTCCTTATTAAACGTAAGATACATTCTAAGACTATAAAAACGTTATTAACCCCCTTTCTCAGCAGTTATACCGGGACATATGTGCTGGGACAATATGATTGAATCTTAACGAGACAGTTTAAATCTGCAGTAGATCCGGAATAGGTCCAGTTTTCAAGGATTATCTAAGGTTTTTGCAATGAATGTGAATTCCCCTCATATCAACCGTGCCTTGTTTGTATAAAGCGTTGCCGATACATTGACGGTGATAACCTATTTTCGATCGACATTTGTGAACTGGTGAGTTCGACAGCCCCATACTACTGCTACTTCTAACCTATTTTCGAATCTAATTTGTGTTTTAAGTTCGAGAGCGTGTATCACTGTTTCAACTTACGTACGGTTTTTTTTTATTATCACTAGCTCGGCGGTAAAACAAAATATCATGAGAAAATCCGTGGACCCGAGAATTTTTACTAATCCCCATCTGTTTCGCGTAGTGACGTGTAACTAATCCGAATCTGCTTTGCATAGTGAATCATGGTCCAAAACGTGGTTAATAAGGGAGGCCAGTACTTTGCAGAGAGACCTTATTGGTTTATATTGAATGCATAGACGACACACGACGATAATCTTTTCTCGAGCGTAATTCTCTATAAATTGATAAATGATGTTGCGCACTGTGCGTTACACAAACCGTATGAGACTGCAAATCCGTAGATTATGAAATAAACTATCCCATGGGGTCTTTTCGTAATGATACGACACGAGGTATGCAAGTCCCTACAAGACCAGGATCCTACAAAGTCGGCAACGTATTCGCGTTTCTCTTGTCGTAATTGTCCAGGGGCGACGCGACCTTCATGTGAGTTGCATGTAAAATCTGCCAATGAAAAACAACTCAAGAATGTTATCTAACGTCCATTCTGCACTCATGCATACAACTTTATTGTCTATATTCTAATAGTTAGGTATAATGGATGTGTCCGTGTAAGTTTGTTTATTCATATCGTTAAGTCGCACGTAAGTGTAGTCCGACCGTTGGGACTTACGTCAGAAATGCAATGCCATTATAGTGCATCGGCTGGGTATGCAGAACCTATTTATACTATAAAAGTAACCACCGAGAATGCCGCGTCCGGTATTATTCACCCCTTGACGTCATGGCGTAATATTGTAATAAAAACGTGAAGTGAGGTTTTAATTATATCACACGAAGCACGAGCACATATGTCTGTCGTATCCATATGCACAATTACACAGAACCTCACTGGGTTTCGCAGTACGCCCTAGTTATTGCGATTCGTCAATTGTGTGTACTCGTAGTTGTGCGTACGAAAACAAACAACACAAGCGAGTCGTTCGATTTTTCCTATAAAGATACTTGCCCTTTTTTCTATGGTAATTATACCTAATAGTAGAAATACTAATATCTATATGTATTGGGTAGGTAACAGCCGAAGATACATGAATGAGGAATAATGAGGATGTTAGTGAACATACTCGTAATTCTATAGGAGCTGAAGAATGTTCTGAAGAATTGTTTAATTTTATGCCAACTTCGAGATTTTACCATCGCACCTCCCCTTATCATCGTGTGGTTAATTCACACTTTGTTGACATAGAGTCGCTGCCCACAGTACGGTTTAAAAGACACTTTATACTACAAACCCGAAAGTTGTGAAATGAACTAACTACCTGCTGAGGTTTTCCCGCTACGCTACTACACGGAGCTCTTCAAGAAAGCTGTGAATAGGATTTTACAAGGCCGGCAGCGCACTCGCATACCCCTTGATGTTGCAGATGTCCATGGGCGGCGGTAGCCATTTACCATCACGTGGACCACATGACCTTCTGCCACAATCACCATTCAAATCAACTGTACAATTACCATATTGCTAAAGAATATCCCAAGACACTAACTTAAAAGCATGATTACAAGTTACGTCAAGTTAATGTACTTTCAAGTTAGTTAAGTTACTATACGCTATCTCCTAATTCATACTGAGTTCTTGTGATGTATTATGGCCTATCGTTGCTGCAAGGGAAGGACTGTGTCCTATATTTTCATTCATTGAATGGCTGGTAATATTGTTCATACTCTGCTTCAACATATAGTAACTAGGAAAAAATTACCGCGTAAACGTTAGACTTGTAGCCTTGTTTAGAACCGACGGGAGTAATATGCAACGTGGCGATCGCTTCCACATCCTTCAAACTACTTTTTTTCCTTTCTGTCCTTTGATTTTATACAGCGATGTAGACGTACATATATTGGTAAAGGTTATACGAGAAATACACCAAATAGCTTGTATAGGTTGGTTATTGGTTTTCCGGCTCCCAGGTAAAAGCGTGAGCGTATATAACTTATATTGCGGAAACCATGTTAGTACGTCGGAAGGTAATATGCGGAACCAGTGTGTTGCCTATATTGTACTCTAACATGTTATATAATGAGAAGAGTGGTTTTGGACAATTCTTGTAAAGCGGTTCATGAATCGCTGACTTCATTACCACAGTAAAAAATATATTCAAAATATTACTTGAACCTTCTTTTATGTACTGACATGATGTTGACGTGAATTTCTGATATACTCGTATATTCATAAAATATTTGTCATTCATTATCAACCAAAGTACCGATGTTGTTATTTTTAGAAAATTATATACAAAGTATTTTTAAAAGTAGGTAACTGGTAACGATGTTATTAAAAATATTAGTCCTCGTCAATAAAAGTCATTTTCATGTAACTTAGATCATTAATTTAATTTCAAGCAATTCAGGTCATTATGCATTAAAGTGCGCTGTCTACGCGCTGGCAATTAAAATGTACAGTGTAAAGACTTTTGTTACCATATTATTTGTGTCTTTTATTATGTCGAAAAAAATAAAGGTCATTCAAACCAAAGTCAGTCAAACTATGTATAATATTGCAAAATATACTTACACAATATTTACTTGTTTGAAGCGTCATGTAAAACGTATCCGTGATTAGTTGATTACAACCCTAGTTTGCTATTGAGTTGTTTATACATTAATTATTATTTATCTAATTCTGAGACCTAGCAACTATTTTATGTAGGTGTGTTTATTGGAAATAAATACAGTAGGCTAATAAGCCGATTCGTGTAATGATGAGGCTGCGATAATGATACACAGAAACTCCCACATCCTCGTTAGAGACGGTTCGCTCGACGCAGCGAAATCCGAAAATAACTTAAGTCTGCCCTACAGACAGTTGCTATGCTTCCGATGCCAAAACCCGTGTAGGGTAAAATTGTAGCTGATAAGATAAATGTAGGTAACAGGTCCAATGTTGTGTTCTCAAGTTAAGAAAAAAAGTGACTCATCACTATCTATCACGCCGTTTCATTGATTGACCAATTAAGCGAAGGGGCCTTATGACGTCACTTTTTTAATGTTACTTTCTGCAAGCTAATAGAGTAGTACGAGTAGAAGTTTGTTTCGGCTAATCTCGGCTAATTGCGATTTTTTCTACACTCGCGAGCAATAAACTGGAATCACTTCATCGCGCGTTGCACAAAACAATTTTTATGCAATGAACTGTGGATTGTGGTATATCATTTAAAAGGTAATTTTGTTAGCTTTCAAATGATATCATAAAGATTTAAAATTAATTTAATTTGTTACCTAAATTTAGGGAATTATTGCAATAGGTCGAAGTTGTGGACGTGTAAATGAATAGGAAGTAATATGAAAAGATAAAAATTTTATTTACAATTTATGTTATTTACCTCTCAATATTTTGTGTTACCCTCCCTGGCTCTAATGACTGCCTGTAAACGGTTTTTCATTGACCGAATGAGTTTCCTGATGGAATCCTGTGGGATTTCCTGCCACTCTTTGACTAAAGCAGTTTTCAGGTCTTCTATCGACGCCGGAGCTGGACATCTTCCTCGTACCCGCCTTTTCAGCTCGTCCCACATATGTTCAATCGGATTCAAGTCAGGACTGAGGGCTGGCCAGTCTAGTGTGGGAATCCCGACTTCTTCCAGGTACTGTCTAGTCACTGCAGCGGTGTGGCAGCGGGCATTATCGTGCATTAGCAGGAAATCTTAGCCAATAAACCCAGCGTAGGTGAGCACATGGCCTAGCAGAATGTCGTTGATGTATCTTTCTGCGGTTAGCCCCCCTCCCCGACCTCCACCAGGTACGAATATCAACTCCGTTTTTGCTTCAATAGAAATCCCCGCCCACATCATACAGGACCCACCCCCGTATGCCACTGTTTCCGCAAAACAGCATTGTGCGAATCGCTCCCCCGGTTTCCTATAGACTCTCCGTCGACGGTCGCTACCATGCAGGCACATCCTGGTTTCGTCCGAGAACAGAACTCGGCTCCATTGCTCCATATCCCAATCTAAGTGATCGCGAGCAAACTGAAACCGGGCTTGTCGGTGCGCTGGAGACAATTTGGGTCCCGTGGCTGGCCTTTTTGGGGTCAAGTTCGCTTCTTTGAGTCTTCGCCTCACTGTCCACTCGCTGACAGCCCTCACTCGAACTTCTTTGAGCTGCTGCTGGACGTCCACGTCGGTCAGGTGTCGATTTCGGAGGGAAGAGGTGACAATAAATCGGTCATCTCTCACCGAAGTGCATCGCTGTCGGCCAGATCCTGATCTCCGGACCAAGTTTCCAGTCTCCCTGAACCTCTTGTATACCTTCGAGACACAAGACTGGCTCAGATGAAGCTGTCGAGCGATAGTACCCTGAGACAACCCTTGCTGGATTAGGATGACGACTTGAGCGGCTTCTATAGGTGTGGTTTCCATTTTCTTTTAGCTTCAGTGTTCCCAGTGACGTGAAACATTGGACTGATGACCAATTTTCATAAACGCCCACTTTTTATAGGGTTTCAGGACTACCAAACAATATGGTGTTTTGTTTTAATAATTGATGTCTTTTGTTTTTACGTTCCATGACATAAGGTGAATAATCTTTGGTTATGATATTGAAAGAGGTTGAAAGCTAACAAAATTACCTTTCAAATGATATACCACAATCCATAGTTTATTGCATAAAAATTGTAAAAATTTGTTTTAAGGAACGCGCGATGAAGTGATTCCAGTTTATTACTCGCGAGTGTAGTTATACCTTATACCGTTAGGTATGTAATGTTCGCATGTATTTATGAGTTAATGTGTCGCACAAACTACTTGTAAGTTTAGCGATTTGTAGCGTATTGTTGACTATTAACAGAAAGACCATAGCTAAGCAATAACTTTTCGGGTTATAATTTAGTGTGAAAATAGCTGAATTTCACATAAATATTATTTTTATTTTATTTAAACTTTAGTGCACAAAGAAACATTGTACAAAAGGCGGACTTAATGCCTAGTGACATTCTCCGCCAGTCAACCTTTGGTGAAACAGAAATATGAAGGGCGGTGCATCGTGCAATCATTAAAAATGACTACTAACAGTACATATAATACAATACACATTACACATGTAATACCTAGGTACACTAATACATATTTCATGTTACATTAAGTATAACAAATAGAATATTTTAACAGAACCAAAAGGCTGTGCAGCATTCTAATGGCATTATTCTAAAATATTACACACCTAACATAAGACCGCAACTCGAATTACGATTTCAGGGTTAAAAGATTTTTATAAGCTCGAGTCATATGAAACTTATTCTGTGAGGCGACTCAAGTCTCTTATACATATTAGGGCTAAAAGACTCAAGTATTTTCCAACACTAAGTACTTTCATCGAAATCCTTACACGTCCCATTGAAATCATCCAGTCGAAATCCTAATTACGGTTGCGTTGCACCTTGGCTCGTACAAACTAGATATTGCTGACGCGACATATTACGTCAAAGCACCGCTTAACCTCTGACATTCATTAACATTTGCTGTTTGACGGAATTCCACAAGTACACAAACATACATATTATAAACATGGTATGTCATTACAAGACGTTGTTTTTTCACAGGTAAATGGTGATGCTAAGAAGATCGCGGATCGGTGCCGCCGCCTAGCCGCCATCGAAAACGTGAGTCAAACGTGACTACAATTTAATTGTAATATTTACAACAAGGAATTAGTTAGGTTCCAAACACACGCGAACGCGTCATTTTTAAAATGGTATCTTTTTTTAATTTGCACATAACTGGTCTTGATGGACAATAACAAGATCCACGCGTCTACGTCAGCTCCCGCTATGTGTTTATAGCTTTGCTGTAGATGTAACATTCTTGCTGCTTTCTTATAAATGTGCCAATATTCGTCATTTTTGACTAATATTGGCATGTGCACATTCCCACGTGCGACAGTAACCGCTTAACATTAGTCTGTCTTCTTTCTATAACGAAATAGTACTGCATTTCCTACTTTATCCTATTTCCCCAATGTGTACATACGTGTTTCAGTAGTGAGTGAGATATGCTAGAGCTCATTCCAATCTCATCCTATTCCTCCCCATTTTCCCAACCCTTTCAACAAATACATTCCTATATCTCCAAAGGTAGGCACCGCGCATCCGGGGGCATGCCAACGTTTGTCATTTTGTACTAATGTTGGCATGTATCGCGGATGTCCATGGGCTACAATATCCACTTACCATTAGGTGAACTGTATGCTCGCCTGCCGCCTTATGCCATTAAAAAAATACTCTTCTGTAAAGTCGAAACTTGATTATTACATTCGTTCCGCTATTTGTTCTACGACTGATTTATTCAATGAACACATGACATAGGTACATAACTTATACTACTTAGGTCGGCGGCGCGCCCGCATAACCTCTGGTGTTGCAAGTGTCCATGGGCGGCGGTAACACTTACCATCACGTGGGATCGCTTGCTCGTCCGCCCTCTAGTCTATAAAAAAAAACACTTGAAGTTTGGATGTCTACTCTAAAAATTCGAAGAACGTAGTTTCGGCCGATATTTCGGTAGATTCTTACCACGAAAACGTTCACTACTATACTCATATATCGGCCCGAAAGAAATTCATTTGACATTTGAAACCACTTCGATCGCACAGGATAACGATAGAAATATAGATTTTAACAAGAGATACTTGGGAATCGAACGTCTAATTTCATGATAACAATATATCACGTTTTAAATAATCGGAGATACCCGATATATAGAGCTCCGAACGAAGAAAAGTCAGAGTAGGGTTCGTCCGAATTTCGGTCGCGCTCGAAACTTCGGAAGCGTAACATCAGAGATTATTGCAAAAAAATTACAGATGTTTTCTTCTAAAAATCGTTATTTTCTTGCTGAAATCACTTCGAAATAAACTTTTAAAATAGTCCCTTTTAAGCCATTTTTTTTATATTACCTCTCGACGTTTACCTGTCTTACGTTACCTGTTTATTGAACATTTTTTTTTTTTTTTATGGACGAAGGTGGCAGACGAGCATACAGTCCACCTGATGGTAAGTGGATACTGTAGCCCATAGACATCCGTGATACATGCCAACATTAGTCCAAAATGACAACGTTGGCAGGCCCCCGGATGCGCTGCCTACCTTTGGATATAGGAATGGATTTGGAGAAAGGGTTGGGGAAATGGGGAGGGATAGGATGGGAATGGGCTCTGGCACATCTCACTCACTACCGAAACATGTACGTTAGGGTGTCCCTTATTTTTCAAAGTTTTTATTTTCTAACGCATAGGTCTTAGTTTTGTTCATTTGCTCTTAAAACACTCGGAAATAAATTTTAACCTTATTTGGAGTACGATAACCCGTGCCGACTTGCATCGAATCATGTTCATACAAGTTGCGCGGAAGTAGCAGCGCGTACTCGTAGTATTTGTCATTTGTTCTCAGTTATTCTCGTGATTAACACGCATTGTTTTATATTTAGAAGATGGCAGTGTAATTAAGAAGCAATAAAAAAAGTATTTTCTTAGTTGGTGAGGTAAATTATCAAATAACAGGCGCAAAGTTACCGTCTAAACGTCAAGTTCTTGCAGTACTTCTTTTAACATTCGCGAAGTTAAATTGACTGTTAGTGAAAGCGCAAATCTCGTCATTCGAGAGTGTATTATATTTTGGGAAAAAGCTAGAATCCCTACCAGAGCTATACCTAACTGTGTAAAAAAACTTGTGGATCTTCACCATGCTTGGAGAGAGTTGCAAAAAAATTCCAAAAAAACACAAGATATTTACGAGCGCCGTGAGGAGGACTTTCAAAACAATTTAGATTATTTATTCGATATAGCACACGCCGATGCTTTGGAACGGATGAAAATAGAGGAAGATAAAATCTTTTTACAAAAACAAAGAGAACCAGGGCGTCCAGGATGTTTAGCGGGTGTAGACAAAAAGTTAGTCGAGAAAGAAGAAAGGGCAAGACAGAGAAAATTAAAAGAAGAGAAAAAAAGACATCAGCAAATATGTTCTCAGAGTTTATCGTCATCTCTTACTACACAAGATTTTATACAAACGCAAGGACATCACGATCAACCTACCAGCTCTTTAGACAGGGAATGAGTACTCCTTGCTTGCCGCCATCACGTTTACGAACTGGTTTAAAATGTGTGTTCGAAACAAAAATCCACCAAATCACAAGTAGGCTTGATATCCCAATATTCAAAAAGTTTAGAGATAACTGGAAAACTATTAATCCTGCTGCTATTGAAACATACACCGATATCGTCACACAACATTTTTTTATTACAACAATAGAAGAATTGTTGACATTTTATAATCAAGAACTGCAAAAATCCATTATACGTGACGATTATCGGGAACTGATTGCACTATCTATTATTTTCTTAGAAGGAGATAATGAGAAAAAAAATAAAATCAGACCTCCTGGAGCGATGCATCAAGCAAGGTTAGAGCTATTTACTCTTTAAAAATATGTTTTGTTGCAATCCCAGCTCAAAATTAGCGACAAGGATAAACGAGCACTTCAAGACGTTTGTTTATTCATTGCGGTTATATATGTGAAACCATGGTTTGGATATAGTCTGGCGGTGAAGGCACCAAATCAAGATTTGTGCTTTTTAAAGAGACTTAAGGAATATGAAACTGTTGACAAATTGATTTCCAAAGCAGCTCTGAGCAAGTTTAGTCAACATCTTTGGTACTTGTCAGAAGAAATTGCCGTTTTATCACTCTTTGATGATGAAGTTGATGAACAAACCAAGAGAAACATTGTAATGAACTTACAAAGAGAGAGTTTATATGATTCTGGGAAGAGATACATTCTGATAATAATACTGCCTTATTTATTGTTGCAGGAAAATTATTAAGTGATTTTGTGTCTGTCAAGAGCACAAATTTATTTTCTCGATTAAAAATTGATGAGAACTTCCTCCAGAAACGCGTTTCTACGTGGGAAGAAGATGTTGCCTATTTAGAGGCAAAAAGAAAGGTTATTTCTTTAAGGGCAGTTAATGATACAGCTGAAAGAGCTGTAAAACTTATGCAAGATTTTCATGGTTTGATCACTGCAAAGGAAGAACAAAAGTAATTTTTGCTACGCTGTGTGCAAGAGCATAGAAATCTGTATCCAGACTGTAAAAAAGAGACCCTCAAAAGAAAATATCCTGGCTGATCTGTAATTTTATCTTCTTTTAATAAATAAGTACCTATTTGCTAACTTTCTTTTTGATTATTATTTTTCTAAAATATAAATATTTCAATTGATTTAGCTACATAGCGGAAAGGGTTAAAAACAGCAATTTTCAAAATCTTCAGAGCCCTGTCGGCACGGGTTAATGTTGACGTAGGAAGATAAAATTTTGTATTTGAGTAAGTCTGGGTAGTTTAAAAAGAATTAGAGGGTATGCATTTCAATATCCGAAAAAATATTTTTTTCACCCATATAAGGGACACCCTAATGTACGTACATTAGGGAAATAAGATAAAGTGGGAAATGCAGTACATTTCAAGGTAGTCTTCTGTGAGAGAGGGGTAACGTGGCCAGTCGAGTGCGCCCAGCGGCTGTTGGATTGCAGCGTGCACTCTCCCCCTCATTGATGAGTTGATGATTTTTGTCTTGTCTAAATTCATACAGAAATCCTCTGCATCCAGTTCAAATCTTCCAGCTATTCTGCCATGATGACTATGCCATCCGCGAAACGATACGCGCAAGTTGTAATTATCGTTCATATTGATACCATGTCCTCTCCAGTTCTGCTGGACTGAAGCATCCTAAATGCATCTTCCAACACGTTTGTCTACAGTTTCTGATTCCTAACTGTATATAACTTATGTGTACTTATATTTATCTACCTACGTGTCGAACCGTAATCGGACAGTATGAATGTCACATGAATGTACACCGCGAGAACTTACAGGTCTTCCATCAATGTGACAGGTTACCTCTAACGGTGGTTAACAGCCCTAACTTATACGCGCGCGTTTACTTCTCGTCGATATCGACCAGTGGAGACATTACATACACTGTATTATGTTAAAGTTAACATGAGAACAAATGGTTTGACGACTTAATCGTTTTAGTCTTGTGCTCGCGTTAATTGTCTCTGCACACTAACGCTGTCTACTTATATTTTTATGATATACAACAAACTGCAATTAAATGGTTTCCACAATGAAGAAGACTCTCTTAAGGGATACTTTATAATATGTTCATACGAATATGTATCGTATGTCGTCTGTGTTAATGGAAGAAGAAAACATTGCTGATGATAATACCAAAGATAAAAAGCCGAAAAAATAATTAATTTCCAAAGAGAGTCTGTCCGTCTGAGAACGCGTGTCACAAAAACCACATGACAAATTTTAATACAACTTATTGTTATTGGTTTTTTATTAGATGAAATATAAAATAATAACATTTCTCATATTAAAATACATTTAAGGGTATCCCTCAAATTTCTATTGCGAAATTCCACAAGATATAGGGGCTTAATTTGTTTAATTTTTAACTTTTTTCCATGTCCTCTGTAATATAAACTGAAGGTATTTCACGCGAACAGAATCAATTTCAATAAACGTCAAGACGCCAGTTTCACGCCCGCTAAAACACAACGTCGCGTCGATACGCGAGGTGTATCGACGTTCCGGGACCAAAACTTTTTCCCACCTCGAGAAACAATAGGCAACGGGAAACCGGAAAGTTTGAAGGTTCTCGTTTTTCACGGTATGGACGTTTTTGTTGCTAATCCCACAAGCGGTGGGAAGTTTTGCCTCACCTGCCCGAAGGAAAACAAATCTACATAATCTGTTTGCTTCTGTTTCGAATTTTGAGAAATAAAAATAAATTTTCAGATGTCGAGTCGCCTTTGTTTTACTTAAACAAAATATACTTTATTGTTATTGCAATTTACAAGCGCTCGTCTGCGTTGCTTATCCGTGTAGGTAAAAAGAAATATTTTATTCTTCACAATATACTCTTAAATACATTTACACGAAAGTTACTTTTACGTATACTTTATCACTCGCTAGCACCCCAAGTTGAAAGTTTTTGGGCATTAATCAAAGATCATTACTGTGAGTGGTATATATGAGGATGGGAAGTATGTATTTCCTATACATACTTCCAATATTATAACAAGGTTCAAAATTTACCCTCATCTTATGTTGACAGAATAATCATGACAATGACCTAAAGAGCGACTAAGGAATTAAAGCTGCTCCCACAAACTGTGAAGCAGCACTACTCTACCTCTAAAAGATTGGGACTCACCAACTCGCTTGACCACAATGTCGTTTTAAGGACATACATCCCTCATGCATAAAACAATGTGCATGATGCGGTCAGCAGTGGACGATAAAAGATATGGTGACCGTGACGGATCATTAGCTTGTATTTTTCCACAGCTGGATATAGGCCTCCCAAGATCCACTGTCTTGCATGATCTTCATCCCATCCAAGTACTATCGCCTACTCTTAAAAAATATAGTAGAGTTCAGACGTACCTGACACAAGAACAAATTTAATAAAATGAAACTTTCCAAGACCGTTTATTATAAATACGAGTATAATCGTAGACGAGCAATTTAATTCGAAACAATGCCAACTTTTTTCATTATTCTCAATTTTTGCCATACTTCATTTCTGTCGAAGGCCCGTTTCTTCCTGAACGATATTACCAATTATAATGTCGTTCAGCTGCCTAATATAATGAGCGAGCAGATTTAATATTCATTTTTAGGTTTCATCAAATATTTGATTGTAGAAAAAGGGAAGGAAAGGGCTGTTAATTCGATCACTGGTACAGTCGATAACACAATAATGTACCTGAACCATTCCATTTTAATCCTTATTAATGTCTCCTGAAATGTCAGCAGGTGTTCGAGTAACTCGATCTGTTACCGACAGTACAAGACTGAACACTTTTTACATGGTTTCATAAGAGTAAACCCTTGTCAGTACTCAAAACCTCGTTTTACAAAGGAGGATTGATTAGTGATTACAGTCAAGAGGTCTTCCCATTAAACTACGACATGGGGTTCTTCAAGAAAGCTGTGAATAGGATTTTGCAGGGTCGGCGGCGCGCCCGCACACCCCCTGGTGTTGCAGGTGTCCATGGGCGGCGGTAACACTTACCATCACGTGAGACCGCTTGCTCGTCCGCCCTCTTCTCTATAAAAAAAAAGTAACCCTAAGCAACCCTTTTATCGTCCACTGCTGGACACGGGCCTCCTCCTGCTCATTATCTGGTACATGGGGGTATGTTTAGCTTTAAAACGCCACGCTGCCCAAGCGGGTTGGCGAGTCCACTCTTAGAGGTGGTGTAGTTTCTCAGCGCTCGTGGTAGCGGCTTTATTATTCCTTAGTCGCCCTTTACTACATTCACGAGAACGGGGAGATGGTTACAGTACTACTCGATCGGTCATCTTCGTATTCTGCAATAATTTCAGCTTGATTGAGTGAAGAAAAATAAACGAACATACAAACACACTTTCAGAGTTCATTACGTTACATTGTGACCACTATATTTTATAGAAATATTATAGTCTCTCAACGTTCGGTCGCGATCGAAAGTATGCAAATGGCGACATTATTTAATTTGTAGCAGGTATTGTCGAGTCGCATAGTTATATAATATTTAACTCTACATACGATTGAGACAGTAGGTATACATACTTACTGTCTTGAAACTTAGGTCCTATTTCACGACCATCGAATAAAGTTACTATTTGTTATTTAACAGTTATCACTATTTAGCAATTGCGACTGCTTTCTCTCTCTGATCGAGAATCTGATCGATTTGACTGATTGGCGATCCTCGGACTTGTTGAAATGTGATGCTACAATTACCAGTCACTTAAGTGTCGGTTAACTTACTCATAACTTTACCCATATATTGTGATTTAAACTTAAATATTTAATTTAAACTAAACTCCCCATATTTAAACTCATGAAATTAGAATTGGTCCCTGTTCATAAATATGAGACAATATTTCATTGTACACTACCAACTGTATTTCTATTCGTATATGCTTTTAGGTACTAGTAATTTCTGCTCCGCTGGTCGAGCGCTGGAGCCAGGGGTGCTAAGAATCTCCGGGCGGGATTCCACCGTCGAACGACCAGGGCTTTCAAAACGGATTACCGACGTAGGTTGTCACTGGTGACTTACAACACGCGCACTTTGAGGACTGACGAGAAGATCGCTGAGCTGGAAGAGGAGATAGGCAAGTTGCACTGGGATATATTGGGGTTATCAGAAATCCGAAGAGAGGGGGAGGACACGATAACCCTGAAGTCCGGCAACTTGTTCTATTACCGGGAGGGCGACCAGCAGTCCCAAGGTGGTGTCGGGTTTATCGTCCACAAGTCCCTCGTAAATAATGTTGTAGCCATCACGAGTGTGTCGAACAGGGTCGCGTACCTTATACTCAGAATATCCAAGAGATATTCGTTGAAGGTCATACAGGTCTACGCACCGACCTCGGCACACCCGGATAACGAAGTGGAAGCAATGTATGAGGACATTAGTAGAGCCATACATGCTTCGAAAACACACTACAATATTGTTATGGGGGATTTCAACGCGAAACTGGGCAAAAGAGGCGACGATGAGTTGAGAGTGGGGCAATTTGGATGTGGGCACCGGAACCAGAGGGGCCAGAGGCTGGCCGACTTTCTTGAGAAAGAGGGACTCTTTATGATGAACTCTTTCTTCAAGAAGCCGCCTCATAGGAAGTGGACCTGGATGAGCCCCGACGGTTCCGTTAAAAATGAGATAGACTTCATTATGGCCACAAAGAGACAAATATTCAATGATGTCTCCGTGATCCACAGGGTGAAAACCGGTAGTGATCACCGAATGGTTAGAGGCACATGGAATATAAACGTCAAGTTGGAAAGGTCCCGCCTGATGAAGTCTACGCTCCGACCTACTGCTGCCCACATACAAAACCCCGAAAGCTTTCAGCTTGAATTATCAAATCGCTTCGATTGCCTAGAGGATTGCGTTGCAGTGGACGATATCAACAACAGGTTGGTAGAAACTGTCCATACGGTGGGGTCTAAATTCTTCAGACATCGTCGAAGAGATGGACCCCAAAAGCTCACCGACCACACCCTCGACCTCTTGGCGGAACGACGTTCGATGGCACTGCAGACTCCTGATGACGCGGAAGCATATCGGCAGCTCAATAGACGGATTCACCAGTCCTTGCGACATGACATCCGTCTCTTTAATACTAATCGTATTAAGGAGACGATAGAGCGGAATAAAGGCTCCAAAGTGTTCGCAAGAGACTTATCTATTGGGCAGAGCCAGTTGGCGAAGCTGAAGAGGGAGGACGGCAGAGTCACTTCCGACAAACAAGAGGTACTGAGGGAGATCGAGAATTTCTATGGACAGTTGTATACCTCGGTCGCTAAACCTGTTGGCAACTTGGCCAAAGACCCAAGAGCCAAGTTGACCCGACACTATACCGAAGACATCCCGGACATCAGCCTGTACGAGATTAGGATGGCCCTCAAACAGCTTAGAAACAACAAGGCGCCGGGTGAAGACGGAATCACTTCAGAGCTTCTGAAAGCGGGTGGAACACCGGTACTGAAAGTCCTTCAGAAGCTCTTTAATTCCGTCTTGCTCGAAGGTATTACGCCGGAGGCATGGAACAGAAGCGTGGTGGTGCTCTTCTTCAAGAAAGGCGACAAGACCTTGTTGAAGAACTATAGGCCCATCTCGCTTCTGAGCCATGTTTATAAGCTGTTTTCGAGGGTTATCACGAATCGTCTCGAGCGCAGGTTTGATGACTTCCAGCCTCCCGAACAAGCCGGTTTCCGAAAAGGCTATAGTACCATAGACCACATCCATACGCTGCGGCAAGTTATACAGAAGACCGAGGAGTATAACTTGCCATTATGCTTAGCGTTTGTGGACTATGAGAAAGCCTTTGATTCGATCGAGACTTGGGCAGTGCTACAGTCCCTCCAGCGGTGCCATATTGACTATCGGTATATCGAAGTGTTGAAGTGTTTGTATAACAACGCCACCATGTCAGTCCGAGTATAGGAAGGGAGCACGGAGCCGATTCCATTGCAGAGGGGTGTGAGACAAGGAGATGTGATCTCTCCGAAGCTCTTCACCAATGCGATGGAAGACGCTTTCAAGCTCCTG
Organism: Sesia apiformis; assembly: GCA_914767545.1. NCBI lineage: Eukaryota > Metazoa > Arthropoda > Insecta > Lepidoptera > Sesiidae > Sesia > Sesia apiformis. The sequence continues at coordinate 19,897,051 of OU611948.1, read as the reverse complement.
GAATGGAAAGGACTCGGCATCAACGTTGATGGCGAATGCATCACTCACCTTCGATTTGCCGACGATATCGTGGTCATGGCAGAATCGCTGGAGGATCTTAGCACAATGCTCGGAGACCTCAATCGAGTTTCCCAACAGGTGGGCCTTAAAATGAACATGGACAAGACGAAAATCATGTCGAATGTCCATGTCGTGCCCACCCCAGTTTCAGTCGGGAGCTCGATTCTCGAAGTTGTTGACGAGTACGTCTACCTAGGCCAAACGGTCCAACTAGGTAGGTCCAACTTCGAGAAAGAGGTCAATCGACGAATCCAACTCGGCTGGGCAGCGTTCGGGAAGCTACGCAGCGTCTTCTCGTCCAAAATACCTCAGTGCTTGAAGACGAAGGTCTTCGACCAGTGTGTGTTGCCAGTGATGACCTACGGCACCGAGACGTGGTCTCTGACTATGGGCCTCATAAATAAGCTCACTGTCGCACAGCGAGCTATGGAGAGGGCTATGTTCGGGGTTTCTCTACGTGATCGAATCAGGAATGAGGAGATCCGTAGACGAACTAAAGTCACCGACATAGCCTCTCGGGTTAGTAAGCTGAAGTGGCAGTGGGCAGGGCACATAGCTCGAAGAACCGATGGCCGATGGGGCAGACGGGTTCTCGAATGGAGACCACGTACCGGCGGACGAAGCCGAGGACGTCCATCTGCTAGATGGACAGACGACCTCATAAAGGTTGCGGGCACCCGCTGGATGCAGGTCGCTGCCGATAGGTCTAAATGGCGGACAATGGGGGAGGCCTATGTCCAGCAGTGGACGTCCAAGGGCTGAGAAGAAGAAGAAGAATTTCTGCTCCCTATCACACTTAAAATCAGGGAAGCATAATAAAGATATTATTGTATTTAAGTCCGATATTTGACGTTCTCTGAATAAATTTAACCTGAGTAATCAACAATTAAAGTGACCGGTAATTGCATCAATTCACCCAGTCCTAGTATCGCTAATCGGTGAAATTGATTACAGATATTCGGCAGTCCTAATTGCTGATTAGTGATCATTGTTAAGTAACAAACCGTAACTTTACTAGAAGGTCGTGAAATAGGCCCTTAGTCTACCATTTAAGACGGCAATTTTATTATTTACTTCTCTATTTTTAAAATAAATCTAGATTTACTTTGTTTCTAAGTAGAGCCGTCGACCAGTTACCATATACCAAGTTTTACCCTTCTAAAAAATAAATAACCAATTTACTTTTAATAGTAACACTGAACGGAGTCGACAGCAAAAGGCGGCCTGGCCTGCCTTAATGAAATAAAAATATAAAATATTGAATTCCAAAGTGTAACCTCTGGCGATCATTCCCCAATTTTTCACTTCAATTTCGAGTCAAGATTTTCAAAAGAAATCAAATTACTTGTCGATTTCTTCGCAACAAGACGACTTAAACTTCAAATAACAGTGAAGTGTTACTGAAATTGCAGACTTAATTACTTTTTTGTACTTACTTTATTTATTTAAACTTTATTGCAGTCAAAATGCGGTCTTAGTTGCCTTATGTTATTCTCTACCAGTCAACCTTTCAAACAGAGAAACAAGAAGGGTGCATTATAAAGTTGGTGTTATACCGTAAGACTACAAAATATAAAAACGTGACAAATATATAAACATTTATGTTTATATATGTGTTTATCGTCACTGCGTGCCCAAAGTTGGCGCTAAACACTTATTCTTGCGGTACCCGTTCAGTCTGATCCGACCCTTGTCGCAAGCAAGTTGTTGTTACAAAACACAAAAATGCCTAATAGCGCTTTAATCGATGGTAAAAATTCATCAAAGTGGTGAACCGAGTTAAGGGAAATGTTTGGTTGCATCGGAGAGTGGTTTCCCATCAATAAAATTTACTCGTGATGTGATACACTCGGTTTACGTATGTAAACATGCATACATACATTTACATGTACATACATTTACATAGGTGTTGCAGGTGGACAGCGGTGACCACTTACCATCATGCGGCCAGCCCGCTCGTTTGCCATCTATTTCATAAAAAAATCACGAATTTGCTTTGTCTGTGTCTATTGCCAATTCCATAAATCTTTTTAGTGTGTCACTTTGGAAAACTGTTTTAACGCATAATGTTTGCCATCTAACCGCAGGTATAGTTAAAATGGGCCTAATAGTAACCGCATGGCTCATTTTCCAACTTGAGCTATGTTTAACGAGAAAAATTGCTAAAGGGCGGTACTTTTTAACGGTGCCAAAACTTAATAACAGCAAGACTACTTAAGATACCTTTTGAAACGAAAATTATTATGTGAAATAAATTTTAATAGCTGCTTAAAGGGCGAATATTTAAATGATTATCTTAGGAAGCTTGAAAGCAATTTATGATTTAATCATTAGTAACGAAATTATTCACATAATTAAATTAATAAACTTCGATATGAGATATCTATGATCCTGTAACGTCTCAACGCAAGACCGTCACTGGTAATCACTAAGGATTTTTAAGCCATAATTTTCCACGGCGAACCCAATGGGGACTGTTGAACCAACCTACAGTCATGAATTACAACGTAGCATTTCGACCCTATTTTTTTAATCGAACGTTTTATGAGTTCACTATTTCAGTATAATTAAATGTCTCGCCAAATGCCACCCGATGGGGCAGGCTTTGTAGACCGCTAGAAAAATTCTATACTATTCACGTAATACCACGGTCGTCCACGGAGCTTGTTCTTGAAGTCAAAATTTCGAGAACGGAAACGATCATACCAAAACCACACCGCGCATTCCTTTGCAGTGTTTGATCCGTACACATCGTTGATATTGCGTGCCGGCTGTGCTGCGTTACTTACTGCCACGACGGAACTCGTATTCGAAAGTAATCCGTATTTTTAACTTAGCCATGGTCGCAAACACAACGACATGTAATAAAGTCGTTTGACGGAAAAACAAATGAACAACTGATTTTGAAAAAGGGTGTCATAGCTATAAATTGAAAATAATTTAAATTACAAGCCAAACGCATGATAACTAAGTTGAAAGTAGCCGCGCTACGCACAAACTGCAATTGGGGCATAGGTGGGGCCCTAATAATTGCTTTATTCGCCTTGCAGGGAGTGATCTATCTTTTTGGTAGCTATGAACTGCCTGCTGTGGTACGTTTCGTAGCATCTGCAGTTGTATTTTACGTTTGTCTTAAGAGTAGGTCGTCTACATGGCCCCATGATGTCTATGCAATCTACAGTTGTAAAAATAATTCAGTTTCATGTTATATAATAGAATGATGTACCAATTCCTTACATAATAAGTGCATAACTAGATGTGCCTTGGCCGTGGTGTTGCCCTGTGCTTGACGACGCTTCGTAGCACTGGTACTACGCCGTAGACCGCGCGAGCACGCCGTAATACCCCCACGCACGGAGTAAATAAATAAACTTCAAAGCGTACGTACGTAGGTACCTATAGTCGATTTCGCATTTTCAATAAGATAATTTATACCTGACCTTTTAATGGGGTCTTTCTATCATTGTCATTCATAAAAACGGTGAAAGGATTGAGGATGCTACGTTTCTATTCATATGAGTATTTGAACCAATGAAAATGTTAATAATTAGGATAATTATGTCAAAATTGCATTTGCTTTTCGTTTATTCCAATATCGTGTAAATACTCACGGTAAAAAATATTGGCTGTTATATTTAAAACGGTGGAATCATAAATCGTAAACCTTTTTGGCAAACTTTTACTGTTACATCGCTTTTGCGTTAAAAGCATTATACGAGTAATTAGCACAGGGCGTTCGGGCCCATATTTTCACCGAGTCACCACTTTAAGTTTACGAAAACGTTCTCTTTATTGCCTTACCTTGATACCCTTTGCCCTTAATACGAATAATGTGTTTTGATTCTATCAAACTCAGCGTCGTTGTCAACACGTGGATTCACTAAACATTTAGACCAATTACGGGATCGTTATAAATCAGAATTAAATAAAATTTACATTACAACCAGATTTTACTTTTAGCACACAATTCATCCAATTCATCAACCGTGAGATTAGAACGAATGCGATTGGCACATTTTATTTAATCTGCGTAAAACGTCCCGGTCCAATTGACCCCGATCCCTTCGTAAAAAATAAACGAATGAAATATAAGTACCGTATCGAAATACGAGAGGGATTTTTGTGAATCCCTGGATCTACGACGTCTTGGGAATCGTAATCATGATAATAAACATAAAGTCTACCTATTTCCTTTAATTTATTACATAATAGCTGGTTTTATTTAATTTTAGTTACTTGTTAGAGCGCTCATATTGATATATTAAAATTAAAAAAATATATATTAAATTAAAATTAAAACCTTTATTAAAATTAATTATTAAGATTAAATATATTAAATCTTTTTGGACTAAACACTGTGGTAGTACAATAGGTTCCGTCTATAGTGTGATCTTCATTAAAGGTCGATCTCTAGGGACGAGATGAGGCATCCAGGTCAGGCAGTACACAACACTTCATATTACACTACTCAAGATACAGGGTTGATACCTAGTTTGAGGGCCAGAGGTTCAATTAGTATTTTTTATAAAATTGACAAAATTATAATTGGGCTACTGTATGTGTTTACTATACTAACTAGATTTTGTAACTGTAATTGTTCAGGTGATGCATCAAACACGTTTTTACTCGTCCGCATTTTGCTTCTAATCGAGATCCGTTCTAAGATGCAAAATTAATGAGGCAAGCCGAGACGTCTCGCGCCTCTCGTTAATGCCTTGCTTCTCCTTGCCTCTTCTCACCTCTAAAGGATTGCTATTTTCCATTGATGCTCAGTATGAGAGGCCTATGTCTGGTTAGGAAGATTGTTGTTTTCTGTGTGACGATTCTCACACTATATGATAAATTATAACAACGAAAACTACGGAAAATACTAACGTATTTTCCGTAGTTTTCCGCCGTGTATTCACTTTGTATCGAACTATTATTATTTATACAAGTAATTTGTGGGCATCAATATTATTGATTGCATAGGTATTAATTACCTGTGTCTAGAGACGTACACAAAGACGAACACAGGCATGCAACACCTAGATCCGAACTAACAGCTCTACTTGTTTGTCCGACCGGAAATCGAACGCGGGACCAATTAGCACAGCAGTTTGCACTATCAACTGTGCTAATCGGTCGAACTGATTTTGAGTCGTTTGGTCTCGGTACTTTACTTTACACAATAAGTAATTTATCTGTATGAATCCCCGCCTGCCAAGCTATGAGCCCCAACAAAATAGACTTCGCGATTACGGTATCAATCACGATTTGAAACATACGTGATGATGTCACTCTTTTTTTAAACCTCTTCTTATCCTAGTAATCACTGGGGCGTTTCCCTAGTAATATCCCATAGTAAAACATATGTACCAAACCGCGCGCCACGAGCAGCAGGACACGAGGTCAGCCCAAGACTGGACAGTAAAGAGATTAATATGAGGGGTCTAGTAAAAAAGGGGGCGGTGAATGACGATTTCATAGAAATCTCTTTACCATGCAGTCTTCGTTAACCTCATGTCAATGACCGAAATTCTTCCTGTTCGCGGCGCGCCCTTTAATAGATATTTTCAAATATATTTTACCCGATTAGTTATACCATCCGATACTTTATCTTAGACCATATCAATTTTAAAATTTTCTTGTCTAACAAACCTTGTGCCTTTGCTTGTTAAAGGTACCGGGATCGGTTCAAACAACCTGGGTAGATAAATATTTCCTAAAGGAAAAATTATTTGAAGTTGTTTTCGTGTTTTTATGACCTGGCTAAACTTACGATATAAGTAATTTTAGTGTGTTCTATTAATTTTGATGTTAAATACGAGTAAATACAATAAAAATAAAATGAAAGAAATCTTACAATATTCGTTAATATTACAAATCTCACCACATGCGTCATTTGGCAAAAGGTTTTATTTTATACAAAAAATATGGAATATGTGACAGTAAAGGAAACGCCCTAAGCTAAAAATCAAATGAAAATGATATCTGAAATGTAGAAGCGGTGTGACGTATCTCTTTCATGCCGTTTTATTCTTTTTGTCGTTATTTCGTTCGAGGCTAAGTCCATAATTTTGCTCTCTTTACCTTGGTATCTGGTGGCCTATTTTCTGTCCGAATATTCAGAGAGAAAAACGAATGTATTTTTCTATGGAAATGTTGTACAAACTCCTAAATATTATTAAATTTAAATTACGATTAAGGTAAACAACATTTTTCATTGTTTTCTATTGACTTTTACATTTTATTCAATAACTGTTTTTCATTGAGAAAAATTGATCCGAATTTCGTTTTTCATGAAAATGAAATGCTTTGGATAGAGTATGCTAGTAAAAAGTACATTGCACGAGTGTGTGAAATGGTTCAGCTTCATTTCATTTATTATTACTAGCGGTGATATCCTTAGGGTAGCATTGTGGACATTTGCGAAATCGCATTGCACAGTCCCGCACGCTTTATTACTGCGATTTTTTTTAAGTATAGATTTCTAGTGGAAATAAACGTTGTCAGAAGAAAATTTTCATGCCCAGGTGGCAAAGCGAGATTCGGAACTCAACCCGAGTTGTCACTTGTCAGCTGTCATTTGTCGCGTTATACTTAATTGTATAGACCTACACACGTAACTTTGCCGGTGGTCAATTTAGGAACTAAATTTCATATTAAAATTTAGGAAATAATTTAATTAATTAAATTAATTTAGGAATCTATAAAGTATTGAACGTAACATCTTGCTTAAAATATCAATGATCTTTACCCATAAATTGAGTAAAATGTTTATAATAGTAATACTGTCGTCGATAGCAACGACATCCTTCATCGGCAAAGTTAGGTCTGTAATTAGTTTTATTAAATTATAAATAAACATAGGTATATTTAAACATGTTCACTTATAATTTATAATCATATATATTTACTATTATAAACTACTAACATTACTAACTCTTAATGTTGTATTTCTCCTTTGTTTTAGACTATTACTACAACTCTGATACAAAATTATCTATACGCTGAAGTTAGCTTACCCACCGTGTTCTGTCAACCACGTGATTGTGGCGGAATTATTGTGGCTGTCACAATAGAAGCCAGTTAGGTGAAATGTTGAAGTTGAAAGTAAATAATAAACATACAATACCAATACGTGGCGTTATAATTTATAAAGTAAATATATGAGACTAATACACTTTTGAACATAATTTAGGAGCAGCGAGGGCTCAAAACCTTACCTGATGAACCTCTCGCACTTCATCTTTTTTCTCACTCTAGTCGGTTTGTCCCATTCCATCCTTATTAACGGCCGACCTTTGTTTTAGAATAAGGCATTTTATATCTATTTTATATCGTTATAGCTCATTTTCATATTTCACATGGAAATGTCCACGTGTCGTAGATATGTAAACAAATTATGGTACAGATGAAATGGATAATTTACGAGGCTCATCTTAAATAAATTTACTGTAGCGTAGTAATAAATTTAAGAAAATATATGGAAAGCAGCCAAAAACAAGTAAAAGAATAAGGAAACAACAAAACAACAAGTCATCGTGACTAGAGACATAAATCACGTTTGTGAATAATTTCCTTCAAGTTTTTATGGCCTACTGATTTGTCTGACGATATGTCCAGTTGCGACATCCACCTCGGATGGGGACAAATTGTATTTTGTAACATTATCTACCACTGGCGGCTCGACCGTATTACCATCAAGCAGCCTAATACCTACTGGCCATTCTACAAGTAGGTACTAACTCTTATAAAAGCTCATTATAAAAGTATTCAGTAGACGATTAGGTGTCGTCAACCGCAAATACACCGTTGTAGTACAAACCTATACAGTTAGAGCAATGAAAACGAACGTAGAACAAGCAATATGAAAGTCACCAAACAATTAGTTTACACACGAAAGCAAAAACAACATTGTAATCGCGAACGTTCTATTGGCCAATCTTTTGAGTGAGTTCAAACAACGCACTGGAGGATGTTTCATCAAAATCGGCTTAGTAGTTTCTGGGATTACCTCGAATATTTCGTTTCTTTTTTCTTTATAATACTAGGATTATTTTTCTTTCAGTATTCCTTTCTAGTGTCTGTTACATCCTGTGACAAACCTATTTGTATATCTGATGTTGGCATGTATTGCGAATGTCCATGAATGTCAATGAACAAATAAACATTTAGGCCTAATGAAATATAAAAACACTTAAATAAAGCATACAATTTTAAACATAAAACACATTATTATTTATGTACAAAGGAGGCAGGCGAACATACAGTCCACTCGATGGTAACAGTCGTGGATACTGTCGTCCATAGATATCCGTGTGATACATGCCAAAATTAATCCAAAATGACAAACGTTGGCACGCCTCCTGATGCGCTGCCTACCATTGGAGATATAGGAATGGATTTGGAGAAAGGGTTGGGAAAATGGGGATGGGAATGGGCTCTGGCACATCACACTCACTACCGAAACACGTACGTGTACATTAGGGAAATAAGATAAAGTGGGAAATGCAGTACATTTTAAGGTAGCCTTGAAGGGCTACCTTGTACCTTCTGTGAGACGTGGACGTGTAACGTGGACAGTCGAGCGCTCCTAGCGGCTGTTGGATTGCAGCGTACATTCTCCCCCTGACAAATTTAGTTTAATTTATATTAACTAAATTAAACAATTGGATAATTAAATAGTGCAATTAAATGGTTTCAGAGAAAAAGTTCCCCGCTAAGGGCTGCTCTTACTAATACTGTGCTGGTGCATAATAAGTACATATGTTACTGGGCAACTTATTTAAAACATTAATAGTCCTCGTAAAAAATGAGTTTTGTCTGTACTTCGTTTTAGTTAAGGGCGCGTGAAGTAACAAGGGCTTTCTAAGGTTATTTTTGTGTGTATGCAGTTGTATTTTGGAAAGTAATTCGGGACAATCAATCCATCCATTGGTACACACATGAGGTAACATATATCTGCAATATTTCTTCTTTCAGTCAGAGGCAGGAAATGATAACGTTTACAACGATGATGCTAGTCACGAGATATTTTGTCTTGTCATCAAGAAATCTTTTCTGAATACCCTCGATACGAGTTTTATAAACTTCATATTGATGGTTCCAGATTTGAGAAGCATATTCCAGACGACTGCGCACGTATACAACGCGTATACGTCTATAGGACTTTCAAGGGTTTAATATTGCGAAAGTTCTCTGATGTTCTGATGACGGAACCTAGTGACTTTGGCGATTTTTTTACCATGTTATTTATATGTTCCATACCATTCTATCAGCATGTCTCTCAAGATACTGTCATCGCGCTAAGACTTCGTTCCGGACACATTCCATGCAATAAGTTTTTACATCTAATGAGAAAATCTACGACCGCAAATTGTCTATTGTGCAACACCGTTGACGATGTCTATCACATATTGATGGAGTGTGTCCGCAACGATGGTTTTAGAAGTAAAGGGTGTCTCAGAATGTTTTTCGTTTTTAGATTTTAAATAAAAAACAACAATATCAATCAAAACTAGTTTTATTTATTGTTAAATTAAAGAGCAGTTCTTGAAGTTTATTTATGAAAAACAACCGTTTGCAAATGCGCACCATTCAGTTGTTCACACTCATTTAACCTGGAGCTAAAATTTTCAATCACTCGCTGGAGCATCGCTCTTGGAATAGAGTTGATTTCTTCAGTGATTCTTTGCTTCAAAACATTCAGGTTGGGTGGCAATGGATTGTAAACTTTACTTTTTAGGTAGCCCCATAGGAAAAAATCAGCAGGCGTTAAATCAGGGCTCCTCGGTGGCCAGTTGATGTCTCCTCGGCGACTTATCACTCTTCCAGGAAAAAAATCGTGAAGAGCAGCTAATGAGTCATTTGTAACATGAGAAGTGGCTCCATCTTGCTGGAAAAAGGTGTTGCGGTTGTAGCCATACTGGTTTTGCATTTCTGTAGCCAAAAAAGTCCGGATCATATGGCAATATCGATCAGAATTAACGGTCTGAGTTCGACCTCGGTCATCCTCAAAAAAATAAGGACCGATAATTCCTTGACTTGATATGGCAGCCCAAACAACAACTTTTGGCGAGTGCAAGGGCTTCTGATGCAGTTCTAGCGGATTCTCGGAAGCCCAGTATCTGCAATTTTGTTTATTCACGTGACCGTTGATGTGAAAATTCGATTCGTCGGAGAACCAGATGTTATTGAAACTCCTAAAACGGTTTTTCATTGTCCTGCAGAATTCGACTCGTTTTTCAGGATCATCAGGCTTCATTTCTTGAACAATAACAATTTTATAGGGGTGAAAATGTAAGTCTTTCGAAATAATGCGATGAACCGTAGATTTGTTCAAATTAAGAGAATCTGCGCGCAATCTCAACGACTGTCGTGGGTCGTCCATAACAGACTGGCGAACGCGGTCGACGTTCATGCTCGTTCTTGATGTCCTTTTGCGCCCAGAAGATTTGTCCGGCATTGTATTCCCAGTCTCTTCAAACTTGCACACCCAATGTTTAATTAAATTGGCACTTGGCACATGTCTTAAGCTTGTTAAATTAAAATGTGTCCTGTAGAGACGACGAACAATAGTGTAGGAATCGTTGTTTTTATAAAACGCTCGCACGCAAAATGCGCGCTGCGGTCCCGTGAAACGATTCATGGCTACTAAACTTAGCAAGCCGGCCAAGCATTTGAGAGCACTCCCCTCCCCCTGCTACCTGCGGTTGGCGCGTATTGGTCAATTCAAAAACGAAAAATAATCTGAGACACCCTTTAGATCAGTAAGTAGGTCTATGGATGTAGGTCACTGTAACAGTGTTCTAGCTGAGCCTCTATCAAGCACAGCTAGAACTCTTTACAAACTAGCTATGCTAAGATCATCCTAAGTTGATTGTTTACCTAACCGGGGTGGCATAATCGCATGTGCGACAAAGCCCTTTACAATGATTAAAAAAAAAAAAAAAAAATCAGCATGTCTCTCTCCACTGCTGGATATAGGTCTCTCCTAAGGACCACCATCACACGGTCTTCCGCTCTTCTCATCCAGCCACTACTGGCGACGGAGAGAATTATGCTCGGAGTTTCTTTGCTGGACAAAATCCGTAACGAGTAGATTCGCCGAAGAACTAAACTTACCGACATAGTTCAAAGGATTATTTATATGTTCATTAAAAATTAATTTATATTGGTGTGGTCTTAATAAAAACAAATTAGTAACATTAAATTAAATCACTAACGTTAAATGATGAGGTCGTGGGAACGTAAACTTCACAATCTGTTCTTACTGTAAACATAACGAGCAAAGGAATCTTTTGTAAACTGGCCTTGTCTTACTATCTATGACGCAATTATATCGTAATATTTATATGTAAAACATACAAAAAATCCACACGTTTATAATAATTGTGTTTATTAATATTCATGCACTGGATATGAGACTCAAACATAATCCGCGATTTATATAACTTAACTATAATCAGCCAACGACGTGGTGTTCGTATTGTCAACGATACCACTCTCACGGGCGGTTTAGAACCACTCAGCGTTCGGAGAGACGTTACATCTCTCTGTGTTCTACCGCCTGTACAATGGGGAATGCTCTGAAGAATTGTTCAATATAATCCCCACCACGGGTTTCTACAACCGCACCTCCCGTCACAGAAGTGCGGTCCATCCGCATTTCCTAGATACGGAGGTGTCGCGTACTGTTTGGTCCAAAAATTATTTTATATCGCGAACCCGTAGGCTGTGGAACGAACTGCCTCAAGAGGTCTTCCATTAAACTACGACGTGGGGTTCTTCAAGAAAGCTGTAAATAAGATTTTGCAAGATCGGCGGCGCGCCCGCATACCCCCTGGTGTTGCAGGTGTCCATGGGCGGCGGTAACACTTACGTGACCGCTTGCTCGTCCGCCCTCTTCTCTATAAAAAAAAAATATATCGTTCACTGCTCGGCGCGGGCCTTCTCATACACATTGTCTTGTGCATGAGGGATGTATGGGCGAGGGATATGGGCGGGTTGATGATTCCACTCTTAGAGGTGCTGTAGTTTTTCATGACACAAGTATGAGGTACCGCCACCACAAGGCTTTGTTATCCCTTAGTCGCCCTAACAGAAATATATTACATAATGTAATTATTAATATAAATAATACTTTAAATATCAATGTTACTTGCTTTCATTTAACTTGATTATTTTCAAGTAACTCTAAAATTGTTTCGGATGTTTGTTTCCATCTACACATACTCGTACACGTATTTCTATATATGATCCAAGTGAACGGATATACCTACATTCAATGACGTATCATATATTAGCTACTATGTCATATGTTACCAAGCAACATTAGTTATTAGTCGGTACAACCTTTTAAATTCTTCTCACTGTAATAGTTTTCTTCAAATGAAAACAACTTGAACGGAAATAAGTCTCTTACTGATGATCTTTCACTATCATTTTTTTAATAAAATATCTGTATCAATGAATGTATCTGTCATCATCAATCAGTATCAATATGTTATAGATTATCCTTTCTGCGTCTTCAGGAAAATGTGTATGAGATGGTATATGAGGAGGTTTATCATAGAGGATCGATACTAATCCAACTGCTATACGTAACTGTCCTCGACTGAATGATACTTATTACAAGTATAATAAATACTACTTAAATTGATTTGGAATATCATTTAATTTACATACTGTGCTGTACTATGTAGTTATAGGCTGATACAAGTGCTATGAAAATTATGTATAATCTTCGTTTCTATTAATTGCACAAGCCCCCCCCCCCCCCCCCCTAGCAAATCACAGGGCGATTTAAATAATTGCATTACAAATAACAAACAGAATAAAATCATAACTCTAAAGATTTGACAAACAACCATTAAATAATATTAAAATGATTATTCTACAAAAAAATAGTTATTATTATATTTTTATTCATGTTCGCGGGAGAGGCTTTGCCTATTGAGGACAGCTGGAATCCTCATTGGAAGTACTTATGTCCCCCTTCCTGGAATTTAATTCTAAAAAATAGAATTTTTCTTCAAGCGCTTGAGGCCTACAGTGTCTTTATTATTATCTACTTTTGCACTTTAATTTAATTTGGTAATAATAAAATTATTATTATTTTTATTAAATTCTACAGCTTGAGAATATTATTTTCAGCGGTTGAAATACGTACGCTTCTCTTAGTGTTATTGCATCGACATAACGCCATAGCAGTGGAGTCTTAGGGGCGGGCCTACATCCAGTAGTAAAGTGATGTAAGCTAATGGTCTAGAGGCATTATTCAGCTTCATTTTCCAAGCTCGTTTCGCAATTCTCGACCTAACACCTTCACCTTCATTAATTGTACTAAAGTTAGGTCCTACAGGTTGTGAGTCCAAAGTTCTCACATTTCATTTCGACTAATAGGGTTGCTACTCAGACCGATATTTATTAAAGGGTCGCACAATGATCGCATTAACACCTTCACTAACGATTCTGTATTTACGTGCGTCAGGTTGTATTGTGCAAAGTTTTCTTTGTTACTATCGACAAATGGGGTTGCTGCTCACTCTGAGCAATGTATCTGTGGAACGCACAATGGCCACACATCCCCATTGTCCCGGACCGGCGAGCATGTGACTAATTTAGCTATCCCGTAGGCCGTCTTCAAGTCATACTATTGCTATCTTCATTGTGCTGTTGGTGGTTTGAACGTCTTTAATTTTGATATTTATTAGTTTTCGTGCGACTCCGTTGCGTATATTTTGTTTTAAAAGTAATTGATTTCCCCTGAAAAAAGTAATTTGTTTTTCGGAATTAAAAGTATCCTATGTACTTATACGGATTTCAGGCTACCTCTCCGTCAAATTTTATTAAACTTGATCCAGTAGTTCAGTCGTGAAGGCGTAACAAACAAACGCACTAAGACAATTGACTAGACAATATTAAGTACACGGATTAGTATAGATATTGCTACCACGCGGTGATAGCCTAGAGGTATTTATTACCAACTCACATTTGAAGTCGTGAGTTCAGACCCTGATCCGTAGTAAGTTTCTACTTGAGCACGAATTTTTTAATCATCACCAGCGCGTCGGTGAAGGGATACATCGCGAGGAAACCCATGTATTCAAGAATATATCTCGTCCATATGTAATCCGCATTAATGGTGGATGGTCCGAAATCCTTGCTATTTCAAGAGGAAAGCCATTGCCTTGCAATGGCACGTTATCAGCTTAAAAATCAACACATTGAAGTGGCAGTGGGTGAGAGTCCTCAAATGGAAACCACGTGCCAGAAAACATAGCATGGGACACCCTTCGGCCAGGTGAGCTGACGACTTGAAGGTAGTCGCCGCGCGCCGGTAGTGGCTGGATGTGAAGAGCAGAAGACCGTCTGTGGTTGCAGTCCTTGGGAAAGGCAGCAGTAGAGAGGCAGGTTGATGATAGTGTAGGCTGATATCACATATTTTAACTGTTTACTAATTTTAATCTGATGAATCCGTGTGAACCAGTAATAACTTTATTACAATTTATCCGAATCCTTAGAATCGTGATTACACAGGCAAGTGAAATGGTTTCCATTAATTTGAACATTCCCACCTTGTAGGTAATTCCGCTAACCATCCAATTTCAACTTCCAGCTACTATAAATAAAAATGTATAAAACGTTAATATTATTTTTTATGAAACCAATAAACGTCATAAGGCATAAAATGAGGACTGATGATTATTCCGGACGGCACCCGCGGCCCGGCACCCGGCAGCGCCGGAGTCACTACTCAACTGTTATTACATTACTCTAACCTACAGTTATTATTACATTAACACTCCACGCGTACTGAATACAGAATTTTATTATTTTTATAATCAACCTATATTTTTGGGTGGCAACTTGATAAGAGGGCTTCTAGGGAGAATTTTGCCTAACGCAAAGATACCACTTACTACCGACCTCTTGTTTAATCTGACTACTGGTTTTCTTTAACTAATATATGTTCTTTTATATATGTTTTATATAGTGTTTATATGTAAGTTGTAACAACATTTTTTAATTCTAAAACGCGCCCATTGACATAGATATTAGTAAAAAAAACTCAGGGTCGGATTACGTAGAAGGTCGGTATTAGGTAGCTTTGCGTTATTATTACACAGATCACAGATCTCAACTTTCGAATTTCGGAGAGATGTCGGTTTCTAAATTGTCAACTAGAGGTGATTAGTTGCAATTTTTCATAGCAATTATTGTATAACCCTCTTAAGGTAGCCAGGTTTTCGGGATTTCCGGGACTGTTCCGGAATTTGTTGCTGTGTTTCATGTCCAGATATTTAGCAGTTTCTCCCGGAAATGTTGAATAAGTTCAAAATTATGGTAATCATCAATTTGATATTGCAATCACACAAATTTATTGCAGGGTTTATTATGTAGCAGATCGGCGGTTGTTTGCTAGTTTGATCGTCCGATTCTTAAACCGCTTGGTGCCTCTCACTCATCATTCAATGAATTTTGTTAATCATTGATCTTTTTAGTTTATCGTAGTTTATTTTAAATAAAAATAAAGAAAATACTTTAGTGAGGTCTTATAGCAAATTTGAAATGGAGCACGTAATATACGAGTTGAAATGTATGCAGTTGCAAATTAGAAAATAACCTTTTTAACTCTACAGAACACTCGTCTGAAAGGTCTTAGTAACTTTCCTGAAGGGGGCTAATCCGTAAATAGCCAATGCGTTGGCGAATCAAGTTATTTATGTTGCCTTTGAAGGATTTTATAACAACCCTAATTTGAGTCGTATTATTTTGATATGGCCATTACGTTGTAGAAAATAAGCTATTTCGCGTGGGTTAAACTTACCTTTGTACAGACAAAATTAGCTTTTCACCAACTTGAAAGATCGCATTTCTGAAATTTTGGCTCGTTAATTGTTACATCATGTTACAGAAATTGAATATTTTTCTTAGAGACTTCTTGATTTAGAGCTCTTGGTTAGGATGTAGGATGAATATCTACTCGTATGTTATTTCTAATCAGAGAGCTTTTATTGATAGAGATAGTTCATAATTTTTATCCCATAATTGTAAAGAAATAATTTTGGATTGCTAAGAACCTTTAACGCAGGACAAATAACCGATGAAGTAGACGAGTCCTCGAATGGAGGACACGTATCGGGAAACGGAGTGTGGAACGCCCTCCGGCCACTTGTTTTAACTGAAATGGAAGCCCCTCCAGAATTCTTTATTATATTATAATAGTTACTTTTTCTTTTTTATAGTGAATTAGGCGGACGAGCAAGCGGTCCCACGTGATGGTAAGTGTTACCGCCGCCCATGGACACCTACAACACCAGGGGGTATGCTTAGCTTAATGGAAGGACCTCTTGAGGTAGTTCGTTCCACAGCCTACGGGATCGCGGTATAAAATGATTTTTATACCGAACAGTACGCGACACCTCCGTATCGAGGAAATGCGGATGGATCGCACTTCTGTGACGGGAGGTGCGGTTGTAGAAACCCAAGTGGGAATTATATTGAACAATTTTTCAGAGAATTCCCCATTGTACAGGCGGTAGAACACAGAGAGAGAGACGCAACGTCTCTCTGAATGCTGAGTGGTTCTAATCCCCCGTGAGAGTGGGATCGTCGACAATTCGAACAACACGTCGTTGGATGGAGTTAAATGGATCCAATTGATATTTCGGTGCGCCGACCCAGAGTTGTGAGCAGTACTCTATATGTTCATCATACACAAAAGCTCTGTTCAGCACACCTAGCTTTTTTGGAGGCCATTTTGACTTTATTTTCCAGGTGGCCACTAAATTCGACTTTGCTGTAAATGTCGACACCAAGGATCCTGATACTCTTCGAGATCTTAAGAGGTATGCTCTGAAAGCGAGGGGCTTTTTTAGCGGTGAATGCACAGACTTGCGTCTTACTGGGGTTGAAATCCACTAGGTTCAGAGAACCCCAAGTCGAGACTGGATCTAAAGAGGATTCGATTTCAGACACAAGCCTGGCGCGACTCTCTTCTACCTCGACCCCAGAGATATTGGCGCGGCCCCTGTAGAAGGCGTCCCCGGTGCTGTCATCTGCATAACATCGTATGTCACCAATTTGTAACAGATCATTGATATGCAGAAGGAACAGATTTGGGGATAGCACGGAGCATTGCGGGACGCCAGCGTTAATAGAGATGATGTCGGAGCAGCTACCACCGATAACGACTCTGATGCTCCAACCAGTCAGGAAACTGGCAACTCATCCGCATAATCCCTCCAGTATTCATATAATAATCCTCGCATAAGCTTGGAAAGCCATA
The DNA here is from genome assembly GCA_914767545.1 of Sesia apiformis. Classification (NCBI taxonomy): domain Eukaryota; kingdom Metazoa; phylum Arthropoda; class Insecta; order Lepidoptera; family Sesiidae; genus Sesia; species Sesia apiformis. Next base: position 19,879,713 of record OU611948.1, on the reverse strand, counting down.
CCCGGTCAAAAGCTTTCGCAATGTCTAGGCCAACAGCTAGAGCCTCGCCTCTACTCTCATTGGAGTCAGCTCAGCGGTGTGTTAAATACGCTAAAAGATCATCAGTCGAGCGATTATGGCGAAATCCATATTGACGGTCGCTAATCAGCTGGTGATCCTCTAGGTACCAGCTGTGTGTTTATGATACGCTCCATCATCTTGGAGAGGAGGGAGGTGATCGCAATTGGCCTGCAGTTGGCCGGGTCGGTGCGGTTGCCCTTTTCAGGCAAAGTGTGAACATAAGCTACTTTCCATACTCATGGGAAGCTTTTTGTGGACTATGAGACCTTAAAGAGTTGCGTAAGCACCGGAGATAACTTAGGCGTGCATAATTTGAGCACCCCTGCAGGAATACCATCTGGCCCACTCGACTTACAGATATCAAGAGATACTAGAGCTCGCCGGACTTCACGCTGAGTGAAACAGATTTCCAGCATGGAGCTTGTGCATTGCGTGTTAGACGGCGGTGAGGCACCTCTGTCGTTCCAGAGCCGAGTTGGAAAGAAAGAGATAGCCTAGGAGATCGGCTTTCTCCTTCGCCGCATGGGCCAGTGAGCCATCGGGTTTCGACGACTGGCAGAAGGCTATCAGAGACGACTGGCAGAAGTTACCCTCAGCAGCCTTGGCTTTTTTTCATAAATTTAAGTGCTTTTGTAAGAAAATATTCAAAATTTCTGATATTTCTTTTTCCGTGAAATGCCAGTAGCCCTCCAAAACTCTTGGTTATAATAATTATTATTTCCACAATTTCGACGATCCCGTAAAACGAAGTTTTTTGATCAAATGAGGAGTTGGAAGTAATTCGTAGCGTTTTACAAGAGATGGCGTAGGTAGTACATTATTCCATTGTTCCCTTCAACCAAATATTCCCCGTAAAACAGCTGTCATTAGGCGTCAGTTTCAATATATGTCATTTGGTTCAAGCGTAAATAACAACACATTGTACGTTAACGAATATGTCGAATTTTGTGCCAGGTAAATTGTTTTTGCGGGGAGTTTTACTTCATTACTTTAACATGAAAAAAAGTGCTGCCGAAAGTCATCGTATTTTAGTGGATGTTTATGGTGACCATGCTCTACTTGAGCAAACGTGTCGGAAGTGGTATACACGTTTTAAAAGTGATGATTTCGACTTGGAAGACAAGGAACGACCTGGACAGCCGAAAAAGTTCGAAGATGAAGAATTGGAGGCATTGCTCAATGGAGACTCATGTCAAACACTTCAAGAATTGTCTAAATCGTTGGGAGTTGACTTACCAACGGTAGGAAAACGCCTTAAAGTCATGGGAATGATACAAAAGCAAGGAAATTGAGTCCCATACGAATTGAAACCGAGGGACGTTGGGAAGCATTTTTTCACCTGTAACTGCTGCTTCAACGGCAGAAAAGGAAGGGATTTTTGCATCGAATTGTCACTAGCGATGAAAAGTGGATCCATTACGACAATGCCAAGCGCAGAAAGTCATGGGTTAACCCCGGCCAACCATCAACACCAGTGGCGAAGCCAAATATCCATGGATCCAAGCTCATGGTCTGTATTTGGTGGGATCAGAAGGGTGTGATCTACTATAAGCTACTCAAACCGAATGAAACCATCACTGGGGATCGCTACCGACTACAAATGATGCTGTGCATTGAAGGAAAAATGGTCGGCCATTTTTCCTACTACAAAAGACACGACAAAGTCATTTTGCAACACGACAATGCTCGTCCGCACGTCGCAAAACCGGTCAAAACAGACTTGGAAACGTTCAAATGGGAAGTCCTACCCCACCCGCCGTATTCTCCAGATATTGCTCCTTCCGATTACCACTTGTTTCGATCGATGACTCATGGGCCTGTCTAAGCAGAAGTTCACTTCTTATGAAGATTGCAAAAAATGGGTCGATTCATGGATTGCATCTAAAGACGAGGCGTTTTTCTGACGTTGTATTCGTCTCCTGCCCGAAAGATGGGAAAAAGTAGTGGCTAGCGATGGACAATACTTTGAATAATATGTTTTTTCAATTTAATTTAAAATAAACGATCTGTTTTCATGAAAAAAACGCTACGAATTAATTCCAACTCCTACCGAGTCCACACAAGTAACAACTTTTGGTATTCATTCGCAGTTCCTTCATTGCCCAAAAGGTACGCCTTTAAGTGTAAGCTTGATTAATTATTCTGCTTTGACATAAAATATCATGAAAGGTGAAAGGTGGTATTAAAGAAATATCGCCATTTATGTTCTACGAATCCTAATAAGGAGAGTATTCATCATATTGTTGATATTGTTGTCAAAAGCACTGTTTAGAAAAATGAATTTTATGTGGTGGCGGCCCCCCACACAGGATATTCTATTTTAACTCATATTACCATCGCAAATGAATGTCCGATGCGTGTCTTGTGCTATATCCCGATGTAAAATTGTAATTTTATTATGATACATTATTTATGTTAATAAGTATGGTAGATATAATATCCAAAAGGAGGGATAGGGTACTGCCCTCCAAACCCTTTTTCCAAACTCACTTCTGGATCTCCAAAGGTGGACAGGGCGTACCGATGTTCGTCATTCTGGACTGATGTTGGCATGTCCATGGACCATGTCCATTACGGATGCAGGGCGACAGTTTCTACTTACCACCAGATGGACTCTGCTCGTCTGTCGACTTTTTTTTATTAAAAAGGATATAGAATATTGTATTTCTAGCAAAAGCCTGTGTTTTTTTTTTAAATGCGTCATGAAACTTGTAATCTGTATTTTTGCTATATGACAAATAAAAAAAAAGTATGGGTGACATAAAGATAACACCTTTGATTTTCTAACCACAATATTATACTTTTTTATACAATATAATTTCAAAATGAATTTTGATAACGTTTTATATAGTAACAACGTGACGATTTGATATGGGTAAAGAGGTCATCGTTTCGTAGTGGCTACATTATATTGGATACATTGAACTCGACAATTGGGTTTGGAAAGTCTAGTGGTTGTTGGATACTACTTGATCTAGAAGTGAGTTTCTAGTAACTTATGCGGACGCCACATCATATAACTCAGTCTTATCGTAATAAATCATAATAGGGTCAATTGAGTTATTGAGAAGAAGTTTTGATCTGCAATACTTCTTATTGTTTAACCTTTCCGTCATAATGTCTAGTATTGGTCAAGGGCCGGCGCTATTTCAAGCTAAAACATTGGCCAACCGAGCGTTCAAATATTTAATTACAATTAAATTAATATTTTTTAATTAAAACAGAATTACAAATATTTCTTACTTTTATGGACGAGGTATTATAGTGATTTTAAAGTTCATTTTCGTTGTTCCAACTGTAGTGAATAGGTTTGTTCTACAACGTTATATTTGCAGCTGCCGCCATTTATCCGTCTATTGAATAAGTTGATAATGAGCTGAAAAGGAGTTTGTATTTGCGCCGTCGTTCGATTGGCCGATAGTTTAAAAAAATATCAGCAGTAATCAATCATGTTCCTTTCTCGCTCCATGGCTTATGTATGTACATAGTACTCAAATCTGTCCAAAATTGGACACATTATATAGAACCATAAACCTGGAAAATTCGCGCCATTATTATGAAGGGACATTGTAATATTGTGTGACACAAAGACCCGTTATATTAATAATGTTTCGTCCACGTGAACATTGGAACAAGACTAATTCCGTCCCGAATTAATAGTGGACATAAACAGCGGTGACGCCGCGCCGGGGGACACTTCCAATATAATATGCTGTCACCACTCCTAGTATGAAATTGCCCCTTTGTGTAGTTACATTTTTATAATAGGTAAGGCAAATTGGCATGGATGGACTGTATATTATACCCAGGAGTGTGCATCTCATATAAGCTCATAAGCAGAGATATAATTTAACTGATGCTTATCTATACTAAACCGACGCTAAAGGACGAAGTTACCAGCGATCGCTTGTGTTTTTTTTATAGGAAGAAAGCTGCAGAGCATGCAGTCCACCTGGTGGTAAGCGGATTCTATCGCCTATGGTCACTCGCGGTACATGCCAACTTCAGTCCAGAATGACAAACGTTGGCACGCCTCCGGATGCGCTGTCCACCTTTGAAGGTATAGGAATGAATTTTGAGAAAGGGTTGGCAAAATGGGGAGGGATGAGATGGGAATGGGCTTTGACATATCTCACTCACTACAGACATTTTCCACATTTCTAGTTCATTAAAAACGATTTTTATAGATATCTGCATACCGCCATTACTGTTAATCAACTTGCAGAACCAATGAACGCCACTGGATAATCTATACTACCCGCTACAAATATTCTTAGCATTCTTTGGCCTAGACCAGCCCTGCCTGGTACACTGCAGTGCGGGTTGGTATGAAAATATGCGTATAGAAATCGACCCCGCCAGCCAGACCTTTTTTTATCGAAATCAATCGGTTGCCGCAAGCTTAAAATGTCACAGTACACGCACTGGCCGTCTACGTATTGAATGGCTTTGCGTATTCAATATGTCCCCCAAGGAGAGATGAAATGGGTATGTATTTAAGGGCCTACACAGTCTTTAAAAATGTACAGTTAATTTTTTAATGATGAATGATTTTTAATGGTCAGATTGGGTAATTTACTAACATAGTGTGTAAGTAAGTCGTATACTAACAAATATGGATCTTGTTTATCTAAACATAAATGTTATTATTATTACTGAATTCAATTTGCGAGTGCCATCAAACGAATCGAGCAACGAACGGTTTTGTTTTCACCTTCTCATTGTACCGTAGTTTATCCTTAATAGTTTACTTGTTTGCATCAATAATTCCTAACTCTGCAACGCAAGTTGCTAGCTACGCGCAAATTGGTCCTTTGAGTCGGGATATTGTTTTGTAATCTAACTAACATTTACACATTACTTCGCCTGCAACTTTGTACTCCTGTATATTATTTTATTCTAAACCTAGACATCTTTCAAAACACACAAAAATTCTCTTCTGAATCTTCGCCTAAATAAAAGAAATATGCTGTGTAATAATAGTGACATTCTATTTAATTCATATCTTTTTTTTTTCGGGTAATATTCAGTTTTCTTCCTTTGCCTATGTTAGTATATCGACTCTATTCGGATATTTCAAATATTACGTACATACCTAGGTTTACCGTTTCACTATTTATATGCATACATATTTAGTTTACATTAAACAACCAAACGTGACTACTGAAATAGTCTTAATACAATACTCCAGTCGTCTCCTGTTACAAAATATACAATGCTCCAGTTACGGTGGGCTATTTCAGTGAGAGGTGTGGTGTCGGCAAAAGTGTCGTGAGTCATGACAACTTGTGACCCGCTCTCAAGTCTCTGACACCTACTACGACTGCAAGCGTCCGGAATACCTGCACTTACGAGTATAGCTTGTAGGGTTACTCCTAATGTGTTCGAATTTCTGTCGAGTTTGTATCGAGTTGTGGTTTCTCTAACAATCATTACGATTTTTGTGGTATAATGGAACAAGTGGTTTCAACACAAATGGAACCGCGCAGTTTCATTGCTTTGTTTAATTTTTATTTGTTTACTGTATTCATTATTATTTAATTAGGGCATGTCAGATTTAGAAATTAATATGTATGCGATCCCTAGTGTGTATGAAATAGAATTTGTTTATATTTATCTACGAGACCTGAAAACGTGCTCGTGTTACGAAATGGTTAAGCGCCAGTCCTAAGTTCAGCTGCTATTCACTTTCCATTAACAAGGGATGATACCCTCACGGGACATTAAGTAATCATTCGGGTTAAGCTGGAAAAGTTTGCTAGTTGTAAATAAAGGTAATACTTACGTATTTATTTATTTATGGAAAGAAGGTGGCAGACGAGATGACAGTCCGAGTGATGGTAAGTGGATACTGCCGCTCATGAACATCCACAACACATGCCAACATCAGTTCAGACTGACAAACATTGGCACGCCTCCGGATGCGCTGCCTACCTATGGAGATTTAAAAGAAGGGTTGGAAAAATGGGGTGGGGTGGGATGGGATGGGAATGGGCTCTGGCATATTTCACTCACTACCGAAACACATACTTATATTAGGGAAGTTTAAGTAAATGGGAAATGTAGTACATTTCAAGGTAGTCTTCTGTGAGAGAGGGGTAACGTAGCCAGTCCAGTGCGCTCAGCGGCTGTGGGAATGCAGCCCGCACTCTCCTCCTCCAAAAACGTAAATAGTGCTGTAGACAATAAATGTAGATACACAAAAAAATAAATAGACAATAAATTAGGGGGGAGGGGGAGAATGCACACTGCATTCCCACAGCCGCTGGGCGCACTCGACTGGCCATGTTCCCCCCTCTCTCACAGAAGACTATCTTGAAATGTACTGCATTTCCTACTTTATCCTATTTCGCCAATGTACATACGTGTTTCAATAGTGAGTGAGATATGCCAGAGCCCATTCCCATCCCATCCTATCCCTCCCCATTTTCCCAGTTCATTCCTTAATCTGCAAAGGTAGGCAGCGCATCTGTGGGCGTGCCAACGTTTGTCATTCTGGACTGATGTGTCATGTATCGCGGAGAAAAATGTAGGTATACATTATTAATGGTTACACGTCACTTAAGCTTCAATCTCTATTAGCGCTGTCAACAACAAGAAATATCTATTTGGGCTGTCGAGCTAAATGGGGCCAAGTTTCGGCTTCTAGTTTCATTTTCCGAAATACTTACATTTTTGTTGAGTGAAAATGTGTCATCATTATTTATTAGATTTTATCAGTCTACGATCCCTTAACGTCACTAAAATCGTCTACATAGCTCACAGACTTAGCAAGCTGAAGTGGCCATAGGCGGACCATAATACGCCGCACGACCGACAACCGATGGGATGGTAGACGAGTCCTGGAATGGAGATCAAGTACCGTGACGTGTTGTGTGGGACGCTCTCCGACCGCGTGGACTCACTATTGAAGAAGTGGGTCCGGTGGTGGCTGTACACGAAGAGCGTAAGCTTGTGTGTGGTTGCGAGCCATAGGTTGTATAGTTACTTATCAACAGTTCCATATTGTAAACATCTGCGTACAGATACATTACGAAAACATTGGCCATCAGCTAATGTCTATGTAATAAAGTAATAAATTATGCAATAAAATATGTCGTAATAAAGTATGCAATTAGAGCTACCGTAATTCATGGACGTGAATGACGCATTCGGGTGTTTCCGGATTAGCCGATGGCCAATGTTTTCGTAATGTATCTGTATGTGTTTTTTAATCCGCTCTACTCTAATCACACGTAGAAATCCGAATGTCGGCGAGTCTAAATTGTGTAGGGATTTTTAATTATATTTATTATAGATTTATGTAACGTGAAATTAATCGTTGAATTCTAAGCTACTCAAAACAAAATAGGGCCCATCTTAAGTTAAGCTCGAAGTTTGTTTATAAATAACTCGTGAGGCGATTGAAGGCGATTAGCGATTTGAAGCATTGAAACTTATAGTAGACATGTTTATGAGTCAGTTATGTGCGGCTACAGCAGAGGATTTAATAAAAATCAAATTTTGATTTTATTTTAATATCTAAGATTACAATTAATATTACTAACTAAAATACTATTGTAAAAATATGCGTCTTGACCGATGCTAGGTCTAAAACGAAGTGCCGAGAATCCGGGCTGCTGGCAGGAGCTGCGTCGTTGCAAACAGTGCCGTTATTGTTCTAATTATCGAGAACTATGTTTATGCATAAATCTTAGGTTTATATAAACAAGCAAAGCACGTTGTGTGGTATCAAGTGTCGTTCACAGTGCCGTTATTGTTCTAAGGGCGATTACATAACACCTCCCCTCGAAGATCAGCGGCTATTGAAGACCTTTGTCGAGAAAGACGCTGAGGGTTGATTCTCGTCAGGCTTTCTCCTTGCTGGAATTTAGGCGTAGGTTTCTTCAACACGTTGTTCCTCTTCTTACCGATGGTTTTGCGGTACGCCCATACAACGACGAGTACACATGCACCGAGTATGGCCACGTATAATAGGATCGTGGTATGATAAGTATGTGTAGTCTGTACTAGTCTCGAGTTCGATCGGCGACTGCAGTGTAATTCTTGTATTGGTTTTATACAAGTGGTCCAGATTGACGGAATTGAGTTTCCATGATGGATGCGATGCGATGATTTGGCAACGCTTCTTCCAAAGCTGGCTTCTCGAGTGTGATTTAGGATGGCTTGTAGATTTTGCTCCTCCGTTGCGTAACGATAAATTTGCTGGATACAATCTTGGGATGACTGGGTCCGGAAGCTGTGTGTTTTTTCGCGGAGGTATCCCTTGCTGGTCTTCGGGCATTCTGCCTCTATGAACTTGAAATCTTTCTCGTGGATGGCAAGGAATGGAAAGGGTGGTATAAGAATTTCGTGTTTTCTATTTGGTATTACTTATAAATGTCATATATTTGAGAGAGAACCACGGGGACTCTGTACACTATGACTATTATCTACATTATTAACGTAGTATGATTCTAACTTAATTATCTCATAGTACTCCCTAAGATCAAGATCTAATACCTATCTGTACCGTATAGAATTCCTAACCTACTAGTTATATATCTTATTGATTCCAAACTTAAACTCGAATGATGCGTGCTCGAAGTTTTTATAAATGCGAGTACGTTTTCTTAACTTCTATAATTCTAAAATTACGTAATCTATGTTATCTTTTATAATCGATCGTTTTTCCTAATTTTGTTGAATTAAATTTCGATTTTGTTCTAATTGTCTATTGTGCAAAGATGAAGTAGCAGGTAAATCCTGTAACAATGTAGCGCTTTTAGGTACCCTTTTCAGACGAGATTTGGCTATAGGACCGCGTTTCTTTTTGGTATAAATGTGGATCGGCTGGTCTGCTAAGACGGTGTCTTGTGTGTAGCGGGGTGCGAGTTTTTGTCTGTTTGCAACGGGGTTTTTTATGAAAACTTGTTGTTCCGGGATGTATTCAATCTCAGGCTCTCGGTCTTTGTTTCTATTTTCTATGATGTCTGTGCGTCGGGATAAAGCGGTCTCGTTGATTAATTCGTAAACTGTCTGCATTTGGTTTCTATGTGTCTGAATGTACTGTTGTAATAAGTGTTGCGTCAGGTCAATGTCGAGCGGATCTCTAGGGTCTAAATGTCCGTTAATAAGATCGTGGGGTCTACATTTGGTGAAACTATGGATAGAACTGTTATAGGCGATTAGTGCATATGGCATCAAATTTACTACTGGTTCGCTCTTACGTTGTAATTTTAGTATTCGGAGATGCTCAATGATAGTCAAGTGGAAACGTTCAATATTTCCATTGTCATTTGGGGCATGTGCTAAGGTCCTATGGTGGTTTATCTTGTGGAGTCTTATGAATTCGGAAAATAGCCGGTTTGTAAACTCAGTCCCGTTGTCTGTCACAATTGTCCGTGGTAGTCCATGATGGGTACAGTAATGTAAAAGTCCCTGTAAGATACTGACTGCCGTACCATCTCCCAAATGATATGCCTGTCCGTATTTAGAAAAAACGTCAACAATAGTCAGAAATTTCTCACTATCAGTCGTGAATAGATCCATATGTACTATTTCAAAGGGCTTGGTTGCTGGGGGCACTACATTAAAACATCGTTTGATTGGATTCCTGTCGTATTTTGCCTGACCGCAAATCATGCACTCGTTAATGTATTTAGTTATTTCCTCTTTCATTTTTGGCCAGTAATATTTCTTACTGAGGGTCAGATAACATTCGCTAATTCCACGATGATTTGTCTTGCCCTCATGATAATGCTTGATGATGTCTTGTTGGCTAAGATACTCTTTGATGTTTTCCAATTCTATGGTAGCTAGGACAAGGTTCATTGCAGAACTTTTGAACTTATTTTGTATGATAGGAATTACCGAGTACATGGCCTCGCGAGGCGTTATTAAAAGGGCTGTTTTCACTTTCGGATTGACGTATTCTTTAATAGTTTGTATAACGTCATTTTCCAAGTTGGATTCAGATAACTGAACAGATGTGCGAGTATGTGTCTCAAATGGTTTCGTCACGGTCGGTCGTCGTTTCATGTCACCTACTATCGTCAGACAAAGTTGGCGATTAAATTTGTTAAGGGGTTCGTCGGTTATGGGGACCTCTAGTATAGGGTTTTCGTCACTCGTATGGGCTGTCAGTGTCGTCGAACCTTCACTTGATGGTGGTCTTTCTGATGGGTTTACCATCATGGAACTGGACTCTTCGATATGGACTTCTATCCGCGACAGAGCGTCTGCGTTAGAATTGTATTTACCCTGTCTGTATACTACGGTATAATCGTACTCGCTCAACTTCAATCGCCAGCGAGTTAACCTGGAGTTCGGCTCTTTTAAATTCATAACCCATTGTAAGGGTTTGTGATCGGTTATAATTTTAAACTTACGACCGAATAAGTAAGGTCGAAAATACTTAGTGGCCCAGACAATTGCCAACAGTTCTTTCTCGATCGTACTATAATTCATCTCACTGGTATTCAGAGTGCGGGATGCGTATGCGATGGGTTTATCGGAGCCTATGGGTCCCTGTGAGAGTATCGCGCCGATAGCTACATTAGAGGCATCCGTTGTTAAGGCGAATTCCCTCTCAAAATCGGGGTATTGTAAGATAGGGTCATTTGTTAAAAGGATCTTACATTTCTCGAAGCAATTTATATAATTTTGATCTAGAATAATTTTAGAGCCTTTTTTCAGACACTGTGTTAATGGTTTTGTTATGCGAGCGAAGTCGGGTATAAATTTTCTATAGTATCCCAGTAAGCCTAAAAATCGCTTGATCTCGGTAGTGGTTTTCGGAAGGGGATATTTCTGAATGGCTTTTATCTTATCGGGATTAGGTTTGATACCGTCGCTACATATAACATGGCCCAAGTACGCTGTTTCTAGTTTTAGGAATTCCGACTTATCCATTTGTATCTTAAAATTTGACTCGCGCAATCTTTGGAAAACTTTCTCTAAATTAACCATGTGTTCTTGGAGGGATGTGCTGAATATTATAATGTCATCCAAATATACCAGGCATATGGTATTTTGGAGGCCACGAAGCACATGGTCCATAACTCTTTGAAAAGTTGATGGGCTATTTTTCAATCCCATGGGCATTCTGAGGAACTCAAAGTGTCCATGTTCAATTGTGAATGCTGTTTTGGGGATGTCTGATGGGTTCATTTCTATTTGCAAAAAGCCACTTGCGAGGTCAAGTGTGCTAAAATATTGACATTTACCTAATTTGTCCAAAATGTCCGCTATATTCGGGATGGGATACCTATCATCGATGGTCTTTTCATTGAGCTTTCTAAAGTCAACTACAAGTCGCCATTTAACTTTTCCTGAGGCGTCAGCCTTCTTGGGGACCACCCATATGGGGGAACTCCACGCTGAATCTGAAGACCTAATTATACCCTGTTCTAACATTTTTTGAATCTGGTCTTGAACTTCCTGCCTATGTACGAATGGGTAGCGATAATTTTTACTATAGACAGGAACTTCATCCGTAGTTTTAATACAATGTTTAATTGCATTTGTAAAAGTTAAAGGTTCACCGTCTATATAAAATACATCTGCGTACCGAGTACAGAGCGCTTCTAAGTTACAGCGTTCCTCCGGATTTAGGTGGTTTGTACGTAAACGTGTTAAGACATCTTTAACTCGGTCGGGTATGCACTCAGTAGGTGTGCACTCGACATTGAACAACTGAGCCTCGACCGGTCTATCCATAGAAAAAATTACATCGTTACGAGTGGGATTATGAATTTCCAAAATCCCTCGACCATTTTTCACGGTGGTAAAACATTCTTGGATAATACAATTCGAAATATATTGTTCAGGAATCATTACGTCACTGTCATGAAAGTTAACTGGTACGCGAATTAATTTAGAAGACCCGGCCGGTATAATATCTTCATAAAAGTTTACGTTTTTTGAATCGTATACCTTTATAGGATTTGAGGCGTTCTGAGTAATAAATAATTTGTTCTTGTAATCAATGGTGGCCTCCAGTTTGTCTAGTAAGTCAGTACCTATTAATCCATCGAAGTATTCGTGAAATTTATATATGAAGAATGTTATGTCGTCTTGTTCATTAAATTCTGCAAAGCTTGGAAGCGTGATTGAATAATCGTGTCGAGACACGGCGTGTACGTTACTGACTTCAAAAGGTGTGTAATCTAAAGGCATATTACTGAAATACTTTTCTACAATTTCAGGGCTTAGAAAAGATTGATTTGCGCCCGTATCGATTAGAAGTTTAAGTGGGGGTGATTCAATCTGGATATAGGGTAGTTGACGTTGAGTTTGAAGATTAACCTCTATTTTCGTTTGTCTAAAGTTAAACTTTTCCGAAAATCCTCATCGTCTGGTTGGGGGTTGTAAGATTCTTCATTAGTTGTCTCGTACTCTATCTCAGGTTGGGGGTGCGGTTGCTGGTCATAGTCATTACAATAATAGTCAAAATGTTCGTAAGGGTTAGTCTCGTAATTTTGATGGTAATCGGTGTCATAATCACTGTAAGGGGGTTCGCAAACAGTGCTGTCGTGGTAATTCATCTCACGCGATTTAAAGTAATTGTTTGGGGGTGGATTACCATACCTACGCCAGTCATGTCCCATTGGTGCTAATGGTTTTGGTATGTAGTGACTCACACCACTCATTGGGCGCAGAGCATGGTTGGAACTAATATGCTGAGGTTTAATCTGTGATCTGAAAGCATTATTCTGCTGATTATAGTTAGGCGGAAGAGCTCGGAACATTTGTTGGGTCCGAGTAGGGCCATTACGGAACTGTTGATTAAATTCAGGCCTCCAGCCTTGATGCGAATGGTATTGCGGGACTTGTGGCCGTGAGGGACCTGGCACATTGAATCCAGGTGGCCGCGAAGGGCTGGGTATAATAATCCCCTGTGGTCGCGATGAACCGGGTATATTAAACCCAGATGATTTCTGTGTGAATTGGAAACTACTACTAGGAATCGGTTGCCCCTCTTTCTTTGTAGGTATACCTTCATTTCTTTGCTGTAAGTACAATGTATTTAACTCCTCCTGTATGAATTCCAAAGCTTTCCCCATGGTTTCAGGTCTCATACACCTAATCCTGGAACCTAGGGGATCCCTCAGACCTCGTAAGTAGGCTTGTAAAGTAAGCTTTTGATAAAGCTCGCGCTTGGCTTGCACGGTGGTAGCAACTGACTCGTGCAAAGAAATGTAGGTCATTATAGTGCTAAATAGACTCTGGCACTTCTCATAAAATTCTTGAGGCGTGCTCGAGCCTTGCGTGAGTAAAGAGAGATCATTGTACAAGGCGGTCTCGTCCCTATGGTCTGCAAAATTATTTATTAATGAACTACGTATGCAATTCCAATCCTCTTGGATGCCGTTTGAATTTAACAAACGCGCCGCGGGCCCCGTTACTTTGTTTAAAATACCATTTATTAATGATAGGTTCGCTAAATCATAGCCTGGTTTAATGTGTGCAGCTACCAGCTGATCACACAAACGGATGAACCGCGTTAAAATGTGAGGGTTACCGTCAAATTCCGGTAACAACCTCAGTGATTTGTATATGTTATCGATCTCATCTGAGTGAGCCATTTTTAAATCCCTAAACTCGTCTAGCCTACTAGAACGCTTAGTCAGCGATCTATCTAAACTACTGTGCCTAAATCTCCTTGGGTGGAAAATTTTGGCGATTAAACCTACACGGCAATAAATACGAAATTAACACGAAAATTGACACAAAAGTAAAAAAAAATACAAAAAATTAGATAAGGGATATAGGATAATTTCTTAGGACTAGGACATGGGAATACACTTGAAAGATTCAAGCTACTCACAGTTTCGTCGTTGAATCGAGTTCTGGATTCCTCCTCTGCGCAGCACGCCGTAGATTCTTTATAGCAACAAGATTCGATGTTAGAAACTTTTAGCTATCCTACCGACTGCGCCAGTTATGTGCGGCTACAGCAGAGGATTTAATAAAAATCAAATTTTGATTTTATTTTAATATCTAAGATTACAATTAATATTACTAACTAAAATACTATTGTAAAAATATGCGTCTTGACCGATGCTAGGTCTAAAACGAAGTGCCGAGAATCCGGGCTGCTGGCAGGAGCTGCGTCGTTGCAAACAGTGCCGTTATTGTTCTAATTATCGAGAACTATGTTTATGCATAAATCTTAGGTTTATATAAACAAGCAAAGCACGTTGTGTGGTATCAAGTGTCGTTCACAGTGCCGTTATTGTTCTAAGGGCGATTACATAACAAGTCCTTATCAATGTTTTGAGCGACAACTTTAATGTTATTCTCAAGTGGGTAGACAGAAAATCCGAGGTGCTTGAAATTACCCTATGCACTATTTCTTAATCACTTGAGTTCCCAGTCTCGTTGTAAACGCTTCTGTTGAAAGTCATTGTGTATAGCTATTCTGTTTAGTTTCGGTATTAGTCCTGATTACTATGCCTGGTTCTCGCCATCACATCGACACGGAAACCGCGACCAGAGCGGTTGTTTTGCTTCAGGGGGGAGAATCTCAGAGGTCTGTAGCAATACGTCTCAGTGTGTCGCGACGAGCTATCCGGAACGTATGGGACCACTACCAGGAGACAGGTAGTGTGGCTAGAAGACGAGGATCAGGAAGAGTTCGTGCCACAACCACCCAGGAAGACCGGTACATCAGGCTAATTGCACGTCGGGATCGTACTGTAACTACCCGGACCTTACAAAACCGACTACTGCAATCTACTAGTACACGCGTTAGTGATCAAACCATCCGAAACCGACTCCACGAGGACGGACAACGTTCCAGAATGCGTGTTGTTCGGCTCAAGCTGACAAGTGGTCATCGTGCAGCGCGTTTAAGGTTCGCACGTGAGCATTTGGACTGGACCATAGATAACTGGAGGACTGTACTTTTCACAGACGAATGTAAGGTCAAGTTTTTTAGTGATGACAGACGAGTACGCGTGTGGA
The DNA here is from genome assembly GCA_914767545.1 of Sesia apiformis. Lineage (NCBI taxonomy): Eukaryota > Metazoa > Arthropoda > Insecta > Lepidoptera > Sesiidae > Sesia > Sesia apiformis. Next base: position 19,864,704 of record OU611948.1, on the reverse strand, counting down.
GAAGAAAAGGCGAACGTTTTTCACAACCATGCATCCACGGAACAGACCGTTTTGGGGGTCCAAGTGTGATGGTATGGGGTGGAATAAGCTTAATAGGCAAAACAGAACTGGTAATTCTGGATGAAGGTACCGTAACCGCTGCCAGTTATGTCGAGCGAGTAATCCGACCTCATGTGATCCCATTTTCACAAAGAGTGGGCAATGACTTTGTTTTTATTCAAGATATTGCTCCCGCGCATACGGCCCGTACCACACAAAGAGCACTCTCTGACGCCAGTATTACAGTTTTGCCATGGCCAGCGATGAGTCCCGACCTCAATCCCATCGAACATTTATGGGATCAATTGAAAAGAAGCCTCAAAGAAAATTACAGCAGCGTCAACAGTCAACAAGAGCTTATAAACGCCCTAAGAGTCCTTTGGGAGCGAATACCTGATGAAAACGTTAGCCATCTGATGGAAAGTGTACCAGACAGGCTCAGAGAATGCATACGGAGTCCAGGGAGCCCTACACGCTATTAAACATGACACCTATCATCAGTTTTTTTTTTTAGAAATGGTTATAACCAAAATTTACTTTTACTGTTCATTTAGTGATAATTTCCCTAAATACTCTTTTACGTGAGTAATTAAAAAAAATAAACAACTTTTACCATTGGTTATGTTTACATGATTTCTAAATCCCTAATTTAAACATGTCTATTCATAAAAACTATATAAATTTGTATATTATTAAGTTACACTTTAAAAACTAACTGGGCCCTATTTTGTTTTGAGTAGTTTAGTTCCCTTTTCATAAGAAATACTGTACAAAATATTGTAGGAGAAGAGTGCACGTTGCATCTCCACAGCCGCTGGGCGTACTCCACTGGCCTCGTTACCCCTCTCTCATAGAAGACTACCTTGAAATGTACTGCATTTCCTACTTTATCGTATTTCCCCAATGTACGTACGTGTTTCAGTAGTGAGTGAGATATGTCAGAGCCCATTCCCATCCCCATTTTAATGGCCATACCATCCTGTCCCTCCCCATTTTCCCAACCCTTTCTTCCAATCCATTACTTAATCTGGAAAGGACATTCTGGACTGATGTTGACGTGAATCGCGGATGCCAGTACGACAGTATCCACTTACCATCAAGTAGACTGTATGTTTGTTTGCCGCCTTTTTTTCTATAAAAAATATATTGTAATCTTATTTGATCTATATTTTTCTAATTTTATACGGACAGGCAATTCTTGAACTTCATAATCTACTCTTAATTCAATAACTCACTTATAGATAGATCCCTTTTTATGGTAAGTCTAGTCTACTTACTTTACGTTAGAGCTTACTGGGTACTAAATATTATCTTTTTTTTTTATAGACTAGTGTGCGGACGAGCAAGCGGTCCCACGTGATGGTAAATGTTACCACCGCCCATGGGCACCTGCAACACCAGGGGGTATGCGGGCGCGCCGCCGTCCTTGCAAAATCCTATTCACAGCTCTCTTGAAGAACCCCATATCGTAGCTCAATGGAAAGACCTCTTGAGGCAGTTCGTTCCACAGCCTACGGGTTCGCGGTATAAAATAGTTTTTGGACCGAACAGTGCGCAATACCTCCGTATCGAGGAAATGCGGATGGACCGCACTTCTGTGACGGAAGGTGCGGTTGTAGAAACCCGAGGTGGGAATTATATTAAACAATTCTTCAGAGCATTCCCCATTGTACAGGCGGTAGAACACACAGAGAGACGCAACGTCTCTCCGAATACTGAGGGATTCTAAACCGCCCGTGAGAGTGGAATCGTCGACAATACGAACAGCACGTCGTTGGATGGAGTCAAATGGGTCCAATTGGTATTTCGGTGCGCCGGCCCAGAGATGAGAGCAATACTCCATATGGGGCCTCACCTGGGCTTTGTAAAGCATAAGGAGTTGCCCAGGTTTGAAGTACCGCTTCGCTCTATTCAGCACACCGAGCTTTTTGGAGGCCATTTTGGCCTTATTTTCCAGATGACCCCTAAATTCGACTTTGCTGGAGATGTCGATACCAAGGATCCCGATACTCTCCAAGATCTTAAGAGGTATGCTCTGAAAGCGAGGTGCTACAACAAAAGGGGTTTTTTTTAGCGGTGAATGCACAGACTTGCGTCTTACTGGGGTTGAAATCCACTAGGTTCAGAGAACCTCAAATCGAGACTAGATCTAAAGAGTCGTCGATTTCAGACAAGCCTGGCGCGTCTCTCTTCCATTTCGACCCGAGGGATGTTGGCGCGGCCCCTGTATAAGGCGTCTCCAGTACTGTCATCTGCATAGCAATATATGTCACCAATTTGCAACAGATCGTTGATATGCAGAAGGAACAAAGTTGGGGACAGCACGGAGCCTTGCGGGACGCCAGCGTTAATAGACATGGTGTCGGAGCAGCTATCATCGATAACGACTTTGATGGAAACTGGCAACCCATTCGCATAATCCCTCGGGTATCCCGAAAGATGGTAACATGGAAAGCAGCGATTTGTGCCATACCCGGTCAAAAGCTTTCGCAATGTCTAGGCCTACAGCCAGAGCCTCGCCTCTTTTTAGTAAAAGATTTTAATAAATAGTGTTAAACTCTCAATGGCGTCATTGAGATTAATGGCGTTAAATACGCTAAAAGATCAGCCAAGCGATTATGGCGAAATCCATATTGACAGTCGCTAATCAGCTGGTGATCTTCTAGGTACCCAAGGAGCTGTGTGTTTATAATACGCTCCATCACCTTGGAGAGGAGGGAGGTGATCGGGAGGGCCTGTAGTTGGCCGGGTCTGTGCGGTCACCCTTTTTAGGCAAAGGGTGAACATGAGCTACCTTCCATGTTGACGGGAAGCTTTTTGTAGAGTATGAGAGCCTAAAGAGTCGCGTAAGCACCGGGGACAACTCGGGAGCGCAAAATTTAAGCACCACTGCAGGAATACCATCTGGCCCACTCGACTTTCGGATATCAAGAGATACTAGAGCTCGCCGGACTTCACGCTGTGTGAAACAGATTTCCGGCATGGAGCTTGTGCACCTTGAGATAGACGGTGGTGAGGCACCTTTATCGTCCAGAGTCGAGTTTGAGGCAAAGAGATAGCCCATGAGATCGGCTTTCTCCTTCGCCCCATGGGCCAGTGACCCATCGAGTTTCCACAGTGGAGGGAGTGACGACTGACAGAACCTTCAGCAGCCTTAGCGAGCGGCTAGAAAGCCCGGCTTCCAGAAGGACAGCTAGCTAGTCGGTCGCCTATTCTGCGGATGTGCTCATTCTTTGCTCTGACAATGATCTTCTTACTGCACCTCGAGGTAGCGTTAAATTTCTTCCTCAAGTCGGAGGTATTCGGATTTTCGGGCACCTGCGCTTTGGCCCAGGCCCTGTATGCGGCCCGTTTATTACGACGGGCCTCTCTGCAGGACTGATTAAACCATGGTTGGCTCCGTCCGCCTACCGGTATCACGGTGCAAGGAATATAACATTCCATACCCTGCAACACCACGTCGGCAACGGAGTCTGCACAGGTATCCGGATCTCCCGACGAGAAACAGAGCTGCCCCCAGGGATAAGAGGCGTAAAATTCGCGCAACCCATCCCAATCTGCTGACTTGTAGCGCCAGACTTTGCGCGTTCCCTGTGAATGGGTCGGCACGGATTGCTTAGCTGGCACAGCAGTTCGAATGACACAATGGTCGGATGATCCTAACGGGGCATCAACAACAACATTGTAGTCATTCGGCCGCGTAGTCAGCAGGAGGTCCAGTAAGGAGGGAGTATGGCTCTCGATATCAGGTATCCTCGTAGATGCGGACACCAGCTGCGAGAAACCATAGGCCAGGGCAAAGTTATAGGCTGCTCTCCCTGCGCGGTCGGTAGTTCGGGATCTCAACCACTCTTCGTGGTGAGCGTTGAAATCACCAAGGACGACCACTTCCGCGCAAGGGAACTGCTCGAGCACGCTGTCAGTCGTCTCTTGTAGACGCTCAAAAAAACGAGTCGTCTCCGTATCACCGCTGTGGGACCTGTAAAGGCAAGCGTAGACTTTAGTGGAACGTCCGTAGTCAATACGCGCCCAGAGAATCGACAGGTCTCCGTCTTCAAAATGGCTGAGGCGGCGGCAACAAATATCCTCCCGGACGTACACGTCGCACAAAACAGTGCTCCAGTTTGTAACCGGGGTAATGAAGATATGATGTATCGGCCGGGCAGGAAATCTGTGTCTCCGTCAAGAAAAGTAAGGCCGGCTTTGCCATCTCAAGGTGGTAGTGGACGGCGTCGATGTTACTATGCATCCCTCTGATGTTGCAAAAGTCCACTTGTAGTGTGGAACTTACGGGATGGGCCGCTGAGTAAACATCATACTTTTTCTTTTTCTTGGCCATCATAGTGAGTGTGAATAGGGAAAAGAAGAAGAAGAAGAAGAAAAGGGGGGACGGAGAGAGAGATGGTTGCATGTGGATCAAAGGACAAAGCACGGAACAGAGGAAAACCAGGTCACAAAGGTTGTGTGATTTGTTGGCACGGGGTACGGAGGGGCCCCCGGTCTCCCCTGGGGGCAGCAGTCGGGTTCCACTCTGGTCTCCTCCGGCACAACTGCTACCCCAAGGGATTTTTCGCGTGCGGCGGGGCAGCCTCTTGGGATGGAGATTAAAGTAAGATCCCCGGGCTCGGGCCCCCAACAACCCGCGGGCGGTCAGCGGACAACCGTTTCACCGGGTCTGCCTCATCCCCGCGTCACCATGTCACGCCCATGCGCGTCTGTAATTCCCCGCAACCGCCGGTCCTCATTTCCACACGCAACAATCTCTCTCTCGGGACGGCTTCTTCCGCTCACCGCCGGAACACGATGCGGGCCTCGCGGCTTATAAGGCACCATTATGGCGGCGGACTCCGACGGACATGGTAGCTATGCCGACGAAGTAACCCTCCCACCGCAAAAAGGGAACGCCATTGCCTCGTCAGTTAACAGCAGGGTGCACCATTAGCAGGTGAGGTTGGCTTAGGCTCCAAAGATGGTAGGTGAGCCTCTTACACCCCAAATATTATCTGGATTTTTATTTAAAATTTTTATCTGGATAAAAAGCTTGAATAGATTTCTAGTTGTAAACAAAAAATAGTCCCTAGCGAGTCGGTAAACGAGCTCGTTACGAGGTGGTTACGTGACACCTCGTGACCTCGAGCCCCACTCTACAGATATTCTAATACAGGGGTGTCCAACTTACAAAGCCTCAAGGGCCAAAATTAAAACCTTGAACGTAGTTGCGAACCATATAATAGTACTTTAATTTAAACATTAAATTAAATTATTATTATATACTTTTAATTTTAAAGTATCAATAAGAACCTATGTAAGGGTAAAGTTATTAATAAAACCAAAAGTAGTAATATTTCTTTATATTGCTCAAGTATTTGTTTTAAATATTTTATTTTAATTAAATTATGAACCAGCATATTTGGTAAAAGTTTGTTTATATTAAATTATAAAATCTCTTTCAAAAGGAAGGCATTTTAAACTAATTTTCTGATTTTTTATAAGCTTTCAGGTGGCGCATGCGGCCCGCGGGCCGCCAGTTGGACAACCCTATTCTAGTAGCTCTTTAGTTGGCACTCGCGTTTTAACAACAATGCATATTATGCGCTTAGAAGACGACCTGCATTTTTACTTTTTATCACATCCTGTTTATGACTTCATCTTTTGAAAGTAGCTAGAATACACACTTTTCTGGGAATTATACGATAAAAATTTCAGAGAAATCTTTGATCTAATCTACGAAGATAGTCAATAGTTTATGTTGATATATAATTTGATAATAATGTTAACGCGTGAATAAATCCGTCGTCATAGATTTTAATAAAGAATGATAGCGATAACATTTGCAGAACCCATGCTGGTTTAAACACTAACCAGGTAAACTTAGTAAAAAGGGTAAATAATAGATCATGAAGAAATGACAATACTTTGTGTTATAGGTAACGAGAATACTCGTCATGTGGGAAAAGTAGTTTACCGTTTACTATTTAAATTGTAATTTTAGTGAAGACTAAAATACATATTTTCGTAAATTTCCAAATGTTTAAATTATTTAGAGATTAAGCGAAGTGAACGAATAAAAAATATAAACAAAATGTGTTTGACTTCACCTCTTAATAAAAACTCGTCACCACTTTATTTTTGCCGCACAATTTAGACTTTTCACGCTTTTCAGTGATGCACTACAACTAACAAGATAAATAACAAAACTTACAATAACGCGAATGAGTGCATACAGAGCTCTGTACAGATGGATATATTTTACTGATAGCACAGTCCACCATGGTCACATTTTGTGTCACAGATCACAATAGGTCATTCAATGAGAACACCGCATATATGATTAATTAAATTGATTACTAGATTACAGGCTAGGCTAACCGATGTAAGCCTATTGTAATATTGAACACATGAAAAGGAAAGCGGCACTGTCAACAAAATTAAAAACAATCAATTAAATAAATACATATATACCTAATAAACGAAATGTAATAAAATGAAACTCTTCTTTAAAATTAACCTAACTTTCAAATAAAACAAAAAACAATCTAAGAAGCCTATAAAATAATTAGAAGGGCGCCACAATATTTGTCCCAAGAGTTATTATTAATGTTATTATAAAAAAGTAAATAAAAATCCTTGCCGCAGTAATAATGATTACGGCGTAATCCCTCAGGTCATACTTTGAAAGGGCCTACTAGTCAAGGGCAGACGCAAAGACGATTACTGCTTATCAGTTCAAAAGGTCCAGCGACTTGAGACAAGGTGTGCCGGATTTAGGGAATTGAAGCGATTGCTACTTGAAGAACACAATCAAATTAATCTTACATTGAAGTGAATACATGATATAATTTGTTGGTTTGGCGATGATATGAGTCAATTGGCTGCCGCATATCAATACCCAAAAAATCGAAAACAAATGTTATTGACATTGATTTAAAAAGCTAGCCTGCAATTTGCAGGCCAATTTGGTTTAACCATGCAAAAATGTTTCGTATTTATGAAGATATGAATTTCGAAACTTGATCGAAATTGAAATTAAGTGCATCACGTGATCATAAATCACTAAATAATCTATAAAACGTAATATATTGTAACAATACTCTTTCGGGTCTGAACCCGTATAATAAAGGTATTTGTTTGCCTTTTATTCCTACTAGACGTGGACTAGGCAACCACCACATTCCTACTACTAGACATGGGTTACTCTAGCCGTGGTCACGAGTTGACTGACTAGACGGGTAATCCAAGATGCTACTAAAACCGCTAATGAAAAACAACTTATATAACGAAGTGAAAAACAACTTATATGAAAAACGCTTATAACAACTGACCGCTAATGAAAAACCTAAATTCAAATTTACTTCAACCTCTTTGAATCGATTGCTTTTTGATTAATTCTGCTCTCTAATTTACAATCTGTAAAGACGTGCCTATTACATTTCGGTAAAGCCTTATGTTTGTGAATATCTCATAAAACGCTTGTAATTGCGCATGTTGCTGTAATATCGACCGTATAACAATATATTTGTAAAAAAAAAAACCTTAGATGATTTTTTATTTTTAATAATTTTACTCATAAACTAATTCCCGTAGTGAAGACTGGGGGGTGTAATTTATTTACTAAGAACCCCCCTCCGTCTGAGCAAACGTTAACTCCTTCTTATGTTTTATCTTGACTGTTTGAATGTTTTTGGGCTCACCTGTATAATTTCTTATTACAAATGCTTATTAGTTTTGATACGGGCCTGCCGAATTAGATTCACTTCCTCCTTATTATAGAGAATGGATGAGTTTACTTATTTCTTAATATTGATTCTATGTATTGTCCTTTCAAGTTCTCTTCGCTAAAAATTTATGTTGTAGAATTTTGTACACCACACAGCACGACATATTTTTTTAAACATTTCTATGCTTTTGTTCAGCAAGGGAACGTGTCCCTTATCATTTTTTTTAGTAAAAAAAAAGTTATTACATTGACTACAATGGGGACACCGTCAAGGAAAGTCTCATTATGATTAGCTGCTATTTTTTTCCCATGTATTACGATTTGACCGCATACCATAAACATTTTATCGTAGATATCATTTCAATTTACGGAGTTTATTACCGCAATATAGCCCATCAACCCTTCACGAAAATGTAGAGTGCCTCAGTAATCGTATTTCCATTTATTTTCCGCAATATTGATGAAATAACAAAGGATATCAGGTCCCAGGGTATCTGTATCGAATATTGACGTAATTACGCGCCCATGAAGTTCCGATGACGCTTTCTCTGCGCCCGCGGAGCGAGACGGAGCGTTGTTTATCGAAAACACCCCGAAGCCACCCCCTCACTCACCAGCGCAACACCTGGGCGCAGAACATTGAGCAGACAGTAATCCAATAGAGGAATTTTACTCCTTTTAAATAATCATATAAATAAATACCCGAAGGTACTAGGAATCGATCTGTGAAATCGAAATTGAAATATCTAGAAAAACGACCGAGTTACTGTGTTAATGACGTCACTAACAATATTTATAGGTAGCGATAACTCCCCACTAAATATTCTCAAGCTCGTTATCAAATCCCTTTTGTGTCCCAAGACAATGACACGCATGCAATGCTATGCATACGACAATGACGACAAAGGGGCTAGTTCCGGGTTCGTGGGTTTATTTTCTTCTCTAGTCTTACGTCGTACCCTTCAATCTGCGAATTAAGCTACTGTAACCTTTATGCACTGTGACCTGAACCCCTCCCGTGGCCCGTGATAGATGGAGCCTCGACGAGTACCTAATATGTCTCGAAGAGGCCTTAAATTCCATTAAATAGGGTCATCGTCACAACGAAATGGTTTCTGGCTATATTGCTGGGATTTTTCGTTATTACTCCTTTTATTGGTGATTTTAATTTGACTTCCAGTTGACTGACTTTGGATATTACTCTGTATTATATATAATACAAGCGGTTCTGGCCGGATCGCAATGCAGTGGAAGTCTGTTTCCATAATATTCGAATATTTAGAATAAGGTTTTATTATTGGAAATTTCCATTAAAGAATATTAATTGTTGTGCCCATTGACACCAACTCAGCACGCTTTACAATGGCTATCCGCAGGGCAGAGGAACGTCATCTCTGCCTTAACAGAGAACTCTTTGAATTCATAAACAAAGATTGTGTTACATGTTTAACTGATTCATGCATGTTATATGTAAATTTTTCTTGAAACAAAGAAAACGGAAACGTTCAGGTGTATATTATATCGTGTATGGCGCATGGAAATGCAAATTTTTTGTTTCTGTCTTACGTTTTTCATAATATGAAGCTACAGGGTCAACTTGGAAAAAATAACCACGAATTACCTCAGATTCGAAACTAAAAGAATCAAATTGTTTCCGGTTAGGAAAGATTTCTTGCTTAGGAAGATTTTTGTTGAATTTCTGACTTTATCCAAACATCTCAATATTGTGCTAGTTTTATCTCACACACCTAACAGTAACCGTAAGTCATAGACACTGCGCTGGATATAGGGCTGCGATAACCCGACTCCCTGACTTATCGGGGTGGTTACTGCAAACCGCGGGGCATATGGTAAATAACCCCTAAAAAGACTGGACTCACCTACATAGTGAGCGTGCGGTTTTATGGCCTTTAATCATCCCATAATAAAAACAGACCCATAAACACATAATAAAATATAGTATATATATATATATATATATATATATATATATATATATATATATATACATATATACATATGTATATACATATATACATATATATATATATATATATATATATATATATATAAATACTACAATTCATATTACATAATATTTATTAATCACTATAATAATCAGTAAAAGTAATGTTCCATACTATCAGCACAATACGATTAAGGTCAGTGCTATAGTAATTTACTGGGCGGACGACAAGGAAGGAGTTTCTTTGAAGTTTGCCAATGTCAAAAAAAAATTATTTTTTTCACTGTGTTTCCGACTACATTTTGATGACATTTTATATTTGACACCTAAACCTGTGATGAACAATGCATACGTACGTTTGTCACGTCATAAATTTTCAATTTATGATGACAAATATGGAAAATATCCAAACAGAAACAAAAAAAATAATCAGTTTTAAAAAAGGAAATCTTATTATCGCGTGTATGTGTAGGGCGGCCTCCACCTCCCACCCCTAGATCTGACACCAAATATAACTACGGATTACACTGATCGCAGTGTGGAAGTTCGAGTCACGTCTGAGAAGTTAATCATCGCCTTTAGTTCGCGCCCTCTCGCCACGAAGTTCATACCTCGTATGGATATAATTATTAGCTTCCAGTAGCTATTGTCTTCCTTCATACTGAGATGTTATTCAAGTGAAGACATATGGGATTCAACGTTGTTGCATTACAAGGCCGACAAATGATGCTCTAACAAAGTACCAAAATAACCTACAAGCAGACCTGTATATACCTACCCACATTTAATAAATCAGTCTATAGCCAGAGTTAACTTTGATGAATGTTCTTTCTTAACACCATAGTGACAATATTTATTGACTACGTACAGTTGACGTAAGTGACATTTACCATCTGTACATTTTACTTCTGGAAGTGTCTGTTTATAATTAATCCACAAACCTCGTAACTGTTCTGTGCTGATTTATTTTTCGTTGTAACACGTATTTTTGTTTCGGCCATTCTCCGAAACCGTAATATTAATGTTTGCGTCGTTATGTTTATTGCGTTTTATTTTAAATTTATAAACCACTAACTGTGACCCGCGGCTTCGCGTAATATTAATATTAAAAGCTACCCTAAATGTTTAATTCGTTCCACGAGTTACAGGTATGTCAAAGGTAGCAATTCGTTGATGTGTTGCCATACATTCAATATACTGGAATCCAATTGAAAGCATATGACCTGCTAAACTGAACAGTTGAACCGCATATAGCCTGCATAAATAGTTATGGATATAATCTCAGAAAGACCGTATCGCAATATTTATTTGCACAAACATTTACTTGTCCAAAAGGGACCTTATTCCTTTTTGGAATTCCGTTAAATTATAAGCCTGCAATTTTTTAGAAATTGAGTAGAGTTTTATAAACTTTAAAAACAATCATAATATCTATTCGCTAACAACAAAGAATGTATATATGTATGTTGCCTTATCTACCTACCTATGAGAGCTACCTTATAGTTTTATTTAGTTAGACTGTCTGCATTTTTTAAATTATTTCCAAAAAATCCTCTCGTTGAGTACGAAACGACTGAGCCCTAGTTCAGAATAAAATTATACTCAACACCTTTCCCCATTATTTATTAGTCAAGATAAGACACTCTTTGTCCCCAATCGCGATTTTGTCTTTAATATTTATTGCTTCATTATTCTCCGCACAAGTTTAATAGAAACGTCAAAAATAAATTAATGAATAAATATTAGATAGATTAAAGATATCGTAAATCTTATAATTCACTCATTTAGTAAGTAAAACTAATGTTCTGTTTACACATCAATAAATACGTAAAACATTCAGAAAATTTTGCGTCTCAAATAAAAAAGTGTTCCTTCTTTTCTTTTTCCGAATGGCTAAATTCTTGTGGCCCTAGTGGCCTTTCAAGAGTCACCGCACATGTATGGTTTAGGGCGAGCGCAGAAGGCGCTCAGACAGGAGCAAAGAGTGTGTGCAGCAACGAGCCTAAGGGCTCCCCCGCCGGTACCGGCGGAAGGAACGTACCTCCGCTTAAGGCGTTGCTTTGGGAGGGTATTGCGGGATCGCCAGTCGGTGAGAAGCGCCCAGACACGTGCCGCTACCTTGTTAAAGTGTTGGCTGAAGACCGATGTGTGTTGACGGTGTAGCGAGGGTGACGTTCTCGTCTCCGCCGGCGGGGACGGTGTATATGTGTGGTCTGTGAGTGTAGTGTAAGAACCGCATTGGCAGCAGTAATTGGGTCGTCGGGGTCGTCTAAGACGTGCTGAGGACGACGATGACAACGGCAAACGGGGTCATTCCTATCGGGGATATAGGCTAGGCTGTCAACTACTAGGGGGTTGGAATGGTGAGGAACTCTGTCGTAGTAGCGTCGGGCGGAGTCTTTCACGTATTTGACGATGGAGGGAAGTTCCAATTCCTTGTGAAGGTCATTATGGGACGTACGCAGGTTTTGTATAATGTCAGCTTATTGCTAAGCGACATTTTACTTCTCCCGCCTATGAGAGGGTTGAGACGACCGAGTACAAAGGCGGCTCGGTTTCGAACAGTAAAAAAGTATTTCATGGATTAAAGTTTATTATTAAAAGTATTTCCCCCCTTCCCGTATGCAAACTCATCAGTCTAAGCCAGCCTTGCAAGCAGTTTTTCTAATCTTCATCAGGTATCACATAGTTTTCCGACTTTTATTGGTAGATCCAAGACTCGTCAGCATCACTTATAATATAACACATCACGACACCATTCGACACTAAAGGTACTATTCCGAACTCGACCGCAGACTGCGAAGGACACCAGCAGACCGCAGGCGACACAACTGGCTTCTATAGTTTTCTTCGAGTGTGAACCGTATTCGGAACGCAGCGTCACTGTCGCCTGCCGCAGCTGCACGCGCCAGTGACGCTAAGTGTCCCCCGCGGTTTGCTGCTGTCGTTTACAGTCTGCTGTCCGTGGCGGCAGGCGACAGTGACGCCGCATTCCGGATACGTCTCATAGAAAACTATAGAAACCACTGGTATCGCCTGCGGTTTGCTGCTACCGTTTGCAATCAGCGGTCGAGTTCGGAATTGTACTTTAACTTTCTTTTGAGTCTCGGCGATATTGTGCGGCACCCACCTCTAAACTATTCGCCGACTTCGTAAACGTCCATGTAATATTTCATCACCTCTCGATTCAATCTGTAGTGTCTACTGAATTTCTTGGTACCCACCTCTACCCCATTAGCATCTTTACCCAAGTTGCGTATTTATTTTGCAATTTAATAAGTAATTAGCAGTGAAATATTGTGAATTTACTGTGAATAGAATTTTATAAGGTCAGCGGGCGCACCCGCATACCCCCTGGTGTTGCAGGTGTCCATGGGCAGCGGTAACACTTACCATCACGTGGGACCGCTTGCTCGTCCGCCAAATAATTAAAAAAAACGTGGGTGACTAGGGTAAATTTTGAGACACAAAAAAAAATATTTGGGTATACAATATAAAATTTTATTACAACCTCTCAAAATACTCTCCATTAGTCTCTATACAGCGATTCATTCGTCTAAACTAAGATTTAAAGCACTGGTGATACTCTTCAGCAAGGTCCTCAACATCTGCCATAAAAGCACATTCCGAGCGTCCTCGGGGCTATTGAAAAAAATGCCACGAAGTCCAAGCTTCACTTTTATAAAGAGAAAGAAGTCGCATATAGATAAATCAATGCTTGAATTTCTGTGGTCTTCAAAAGCTCTTGGGGTAAGTTTTACTTTGTGAGATGATGAATTGTCGTGATTAAAGAAAAGCTCTCTCAAACCTGTTGTGTAGGACGTATTTGATTTAACACTTCGAATAACAATAACATTTAACAATTAGGCATTAACAATTTTTTGAGCGTCTATAGAAAATGAAAATGGCAACCCGCAGAGATGAATGTTGCCACCATTTTTTTGCACCCACATTTGACCTTTCTGGGAGGCTTCCTGGGGGCTTGACCGTCTGGAAACACCTAAATCGTTGATTTTCGCTTAGTTAGTGGGTCACACTGATACATCCAACTCATCTCTGATAATAATATGAATGATACATACAATAACAACCGATCTTTGCTCATAATTTCTATCAACTTTTACGCTAGAAGTAGCGTAGTAATAAAACACGCTAATAATTAAATATACACATTTAATAATTAAATAGTCTTTTATTTATTTTTTGGGCATAATTTCTTAATTAGTTAAAAAACTTACAGATGAAATTAGGAAAATCAACAAACTACGTACTAATTAAATTAATGAATGGGATATCATCCTTATCCTCCTCAACTGCATGTAAATTGTCTATATTGAAATCCAACTTAAAACCGATTTTAGACTCTCGTTTTCTCATTAAAGTACGAGGAGAAATCAAAAAGTAGTGAGAATGAGATAGAATATAATGACTATTGATAACTTAATAATTTATTTTTCTACATAGTCTCCGAGTCTCTCTACACACCGAGTCCAGCGCTTTTCCAAGGCTTCAATCCCTTTCAAAAAAAAAGTTTTGTCTTGGTCCTGCAAAAAGCTCTCCACGGCATCTATCACCTCGTTATCGTCTTCGTACCTGTTTCCCCTTAAGTATTCTTTCAATTTGGGGAACAGATAAAAATCGCTAGGCGCCAGATCTGGTGAATAAGGGGGATGGTCAACCAATTCGAAGCCAGCTTGTTGAATGGCAGCCATCGCAACTGCCGAGCTGTGCGCGGGTGCGTTGTCGTGATGAAACAGCACGCCCCTTCGAAGTTTCCCTCTCCTTTTCTCTTTGATGGTATTCCTCAACTTGGGAATTAATGCTGCATAATATTGGCCTGTAATAGTGGTTCCACGCTCTAGGTAATCAGTCAACAATATCCCTTCTGAGTTCCAAAATATTGAGGCCATAATCTTGCCAGCCGATGCTACGGCACGAAACTTCTTCGGGGTCGGTGATGATGGCCGTTTCCATTGTGAAGATTGCTGTTTTGTCTCGGGATCAAAATGATGGACCCATGTTTCGTCCATTGTTACGAAACGAGACAAAAGTTTTCAGAATCTTCTTGAAACTTGTCCAACAATGTCTTCGAAATGTCAAGTCGATTTTGTTTCTGACTGTCGGTTAACATTCTCGGCACCCATCTTGCGGAGACTTTTCTCATATTCAAAGATTGTTTCAATATGGATTGAATACATCCATATGAAATGCCCGTTTCTTGAACTAAGTAACGGATGGTAACTCTTCGATCGCTCAATACAATTTTCTCGACTTTAACAACATTTTCTTGGGTGACTGACGTCGATGGGCGGCCGCAACGATGTTCGTCTTCCGTGCTCGTTCTCCCTACTCGAAATTGAGAAGCCCACCTTGCGACAGTGGAATACGGCGGAGCAGACTCTCCTAATGTTGCCTCCAAATCGCAGTGAATCTCTTGCGTCGTTAACTTTTTTAAACAGAGGTATTTAATAACGGCTCGCACTTCGTTTTTCTCCATTTTCGAGAACACGTTCCGACACGAAGCAAACAAATGTCTACATTCAGAAAAAAAACAAAAGAGAATCGAAGACTTTTTCTTTATTAATATTACAAATATCTGAGCTACGCCTGCCAGTATTTATTTTTTTTCTTACCAAGGAGTATATATGTCGTTCTCACTAATTTTTGATCACCCCTCGTATTTCTAAGTTTTCTAATTTTTACATTAATTTCCCTGCACCATGTCACGCGAGCTTGATTTTGTTCAGTAGTCGGTGAATGAGGAACCCAATACGAACAAGCTTCTTGACTTGAAGGTGTCGATCTAAAATTTAATGAATGACCGGCGATGAAATCTTAAAGTCTCCTCTTATCTGTTTGTAGGTAGTTTTTGGGTCAACATTTCAACGTGCAACATTTTCTTTACCGCCTCGATGTTTTCATTCGTTACAGAAATCGATGGACGGCCATTTCTCTCATCATCTGTCAAGGAAAATTTTCCCTGTTTAAATTGAGAAACCCATCTAAAAATTGTTGCACGGGACGGTGCTAGAGGTCCCTAAAAGCTGATTGATACTAAACTATCATTACACTCACTGTCTGTAACTTTAAAATCGTATAACATCATTGCACGAAAATGATCTCGTCCGAATTCCATTGTTGCAAAGAAAAGCGCACGAAATGCAATAAAAAAGTGAATACAACATTTTTATTTTTATGGCTTTCGGAATGCAAATTTCAGATAAATGATGTTTTAAAAATGTTACAGCTCAATTGAGTTCTCTTTCTGAAATTTGAGTATCTCAAAACTTACCTAGTCACTCTATAGCTGGATGAGAAGAGCAGAAGACCACGTGTGGTGATGAGCCTTGAGAAAGGCAGGTGGAGTTACATAGGCTGATGTTATGGTCTGGTATGGTAAACAGTGAAACTGTGTTTTTCGTATTAAATGATCTCCACTAGCGTCAACACACGTACTGACAACATAGTTATTATATTATTACACACCGGTTTAAAATTTAACTCTTACTTTGATTGTTTGTAGTTTACCAAAATTAAAAAAGAGCTACACCTATTTAAAATTTTTTAGAACCCCTGATACCAATAAAATCAGCTTGACAGTTCTTTGTTTACACTTTTATTCTATCTCGTTGAGTTATTAATTGTGTTGTGATGATACCGTGACAGCTTTGCTTAATTACCACTTTAACACATAATTAGTGCCGCAGTGCTAATGACTGCTTAGTTAGTCACTTAAATGATGAACCTGAGAATAATTAAAATTATTGTTCTACTTTATTTAATAAAATATAACCAAATAAACCGAACTTTTTATTCTACGGATATCTAGTAGACTATTAAAGATTTGGTAGTCCCTTACTGGCTAAGCGAAAGGTCCCGCTTCAATTCCTTGTCAGACATTAATTTCTTTAAAGACAAATATTTTCTCGGGTGTGGGTGGTGTGTTCTTCTTCGTATGTGTCTCCGAACCCACGACAGGGAATCTTAGTGTGGGTCATTTGGTGTGGCATCATTTATTTACTTCGTATGTGTTGTGGCAAATATCTAAATTAACCTATAATTTAAATATTTATAGTCTGCTTTTTTAATTCCTTGGAATTCTGAAGATTCTTGGTGTTACCAGACGATAAAAATGCTCTCACATGAAAGGTAAACAATTTCAATAAAATATAAAAGGACTGGCTGTGCATTAGAAGATAGGAATATATAAAATCGAACACTAATTTGCTTTGATTTTAAGTACAACAATTTATTAAATATCAATATCAATAAAATAATTCGTTAGGAAGAATAATAAATTACAACAGGTATCATTCTAGCTCCAGGCATGTATAACAAACCTATTTAACTAAAATTAAATATATTTTGTTTTGATTTTTTTGTTGTTCAATGGTACGCATTGATTGTAACGCAAATTAATAGTCAAATAAACTACTCGTTTATAGTACGGACGTACGGACGTAAAAGCTATAGGCACGACCTCAAAAATAATATGTTTAAGATGGCGGAAGTAAATGGGTTATTTATTGAAGGCGTTCAACGGTATCACTTTAAAATCAGATTGCATAATTGTATAGCACAATGTGTCATAAAATGATACCTGTCAGAATTACATTGAATTAAAAAATCAGAGTATAGGTTCATAATGGAATTTTCCAGTCGTTTCCAGTATTTTACTGTTTACCTGGTTTTAAATGTACTAGTTTGCTAGCATGGCGCATGGCCTTTCCGCTGCTGAATATATGTAGGTCACGATCTTCAGACTTTATCCTTTGTTCTTAAGACGAAATCTATTTGAAAACAGGTTTCTATGTGATGTTTAAATAATTCTGTAATTTTTGGAATTGCGGAATTCAATTTCTGATACTTCCGGAAATCTTTCACTTGAACAAACAGTTATAATAAAAGTTGTATTTCAGGAAGCACAACGAATAAGAAAAACCAATCCACAATCAAGAAGGGTCGAAAATTGAAGGTAGCGCTCAATCTGGGAATCTCCACTCTATATAAATGGCAAAGTAAACACGACATGAAGTCGGTCAATCTTGTGCGACATGTAGGGTGACCACGACTCTGATATTTTACCCTATAAAGTAATTATTACAATGTCAGGTAACAATAATAAAATGTGACGTTATTTTGTATTTATTTATTAACGTTTTATTGTTTTACCAAAAGGCGGACTCAATGTCATAAAGCATTTTCTCTGAGCCAACTCAGAATCGTGAATAAAATCTATGGTTTTAGGCTTCAGGAAACAATCTTTATATAGTTTCTTTACACCCTTTATATAGAGCCTAGAGTTAAGATTATGTAATCAGTGTTTAGGGTATATATTTTCGATGAACATTTGTGAGTTCGTCATTGCGAATTTTGATGCGTACCACTGAGATTCTATTTAATTACGAAGTTTACCTTTAGTTCGACTGTGAACAAGAATTAAGGAGAAAACATGGGACGTGTAACATCTATCAATCCACATTAGCTCTGCGTCATGAATTATGGTTTAAACCCTTTCGTGACTGCCAATGTTATCACGGGATATACGAGGGAGTCAAGGGAATTCGTGTTTTATACAGTGAGACGTTCTAACGTACTTACATATTGTATTATGTGTATTGTATTGTTTGTATGTTAGTTCAGAGCCCGAGGAAGTTCCATAGATTAACTCAAACAAAACAACGGGCTGTCTCCGCAGCTTTGCTCATTTTAGCCTCGGCTAGCCTGGGGTAACGTAGATGTTTAAAAAATCCCGTAATATTTCGGTAGTGAGTAAGACACGCCAGAGCTTATTCTCATTCCATGCTATCCTACTGTGCCCCACAGTAACACGTTATAGGCTGATATTGAAAGAATATCATGTATAAAATGCAAGAGTTTGGTAAAATTTACACAAAACAGCTCCTTTGGGGCTAACAAAGAATTAAATTTAAAAGTACTCGAGTAGAAAGATCCACCAAAATATTTGTACGTTTCCTTCCGTAGACAACAATAAAGCGCTTATATGTTTTTCCCATTCTGAAAAGGGTTGGATAATGATTGAATTGTTTCCTCTACTTTGTCAAAATCTTATATAAAAAATTTCAGGATTTTTTCAATGTCTTTAGTTGAACAAAAGAGACAGAATTGTGATACGCATCTAGTAAGTTATAATGTTATTGCAGGAAAATAACCACGTATAATACTGGCTTGTTGGAACAAGTACAAACATTTTGCAGCTCATTATTAACTTATTCAATAGGCGATTAAATGGTTCTAACCGCAAATACTACGTTGCAGAAAAAAACTATACTTTCGGTTAGAGCAACGAATAGGAACGTTTAAAGTCATAATAATAATAATTTACGAACGCAAAAGAAGTTTGTATGCTCAGTCAGATCATTAATTAATAAGAGTCATCGGTAAAATTAGTCTACCAATTAATTTAAATATGTAGATAGCTTTGTAGCGTCTACCTGCTTTAGAAAAGCACCAACCCATCTCTTCCCGTTGGTGTTGTAAAAGGCGACTTAAGGGATAACAAAGCCGGAATCTCCAAGGAACTACACCATCTCTAAAAGAGTGGATTCGTCAAACCGCTTGACCAAATGCCGTTTCAAGTAAATGCCAATGCTAAATGCATAACGCATGTATGGTCATGCAAGATAATGTGCAAGAGGAGGTCGTGCCCACCAATGGACGTTAAAATGACTGGTGTCGGTTACGTTACGCTAAAATTAGTTCAAATGTGTGGATGTTTTTATAAATAACGTGTAGACTAATCACTTTAATATATTGTTACAGTTTAATAGACCGGTAATAATAGACTACTTCACTAATTAGATAGCGTAATAATTGAATAAAGTAATTTAATTTTTCATTGACATGCTCAGTACATTTATCCAAATGAAGGTTCATTTGGATTTGGTAAAGTCGTAAAACTGAATGATTTCTGCCCAAGAGTTTCTCGCAAACAGCTCTTGACCTCTCGAAAACTTTCAAGACTGAGTCCCACTTCTGATACACTTTAGATCTTAAAAGCAGAGTTATCTGTTAGAAATTTTGCTCTTTTAAATACTATGCGGGGAGGAGAAATTGCGTATTATACGATAATGGTAATTCGGAGATGTTTAACACCGTGCACCTGTGCGGGCTTAGTCTGGTACTTAAACGACAAGCTGTACAGCGTAATTGTCTGGTCTCCTCCATTTATGTGGTCACTCTCAACTAGTGCAGATGGTTCACAATCCGATTACCCGTTCCCTTGTCACCGGCTCTGCGTACACAGTTCGGATCGCAACTATGATTACTGTCGCGATATTGCGCGTCAGATCTTGTTAAATATCGCACATATAAGGTGCCCACGGATTTTTTAAAAATAATTTAATCCTCTACATCCCATGGTTCTTCCAACTTTCCGGTTATACGGATCGAATCGCGGGAGGTACGTGCCGTACTGCGTGTGCTTTTCCGGCGCGTATCTACTCTGCCTCCCTACAAATTTTCTTGTGCACTCGTATCCCTTATTTACTCTCCCTTTTCTGTGGCATGCACATCCCTCCGGTGCCAAACGGGTTGGTTATTTGCGCGGAATTCTCTTTTTAAAAGAATCGTCTTTTCAATAAAAAATCCTTCTATAAAGGAAACATTTCATTTCTTGCTTTATTTGTTTTTATTTCCCTTATACACCCTTGATCGCCGGAGATGATCTACAATACATTATATAGCAGGTTCCCTACAGGGGCGTGCATCTTATATACTCGTAAGTAAATAAGTAGAGCATACTATCTACACTAAACCTTCGCTAGAATGAGCGAACTCACGAGCTACCGCGAGTGTTGTTACTGTTCTTCACATTTTCCAGTCGATTAAAAACAATATTTATACTAGATACCTACAGGCCCCTGTTTATCTAGTTTCAAAACCAATGCATGGTGCTACTTCACTGTCTTTTTTCAGCTACAACTCGGGTTGTAGCTATTGATTATACTGTCCCGATATTGCGCATTAAAGTTTTTTAAAATGTTGCGTAATATATAAAGTGCCAACACCGTTTTATATTGAATTTTGGATACACGCGAAACTATTAAGCTCTCCCTTTAACCGTCACGATGGTCACCCTCGACTACTGGAGATAGTCTTCAATCCGATTATCTAGCCGGTCCCTCGTCGCTGGCTCTACTTGGATATAGCTCGAATGGTAGCTATCATTAGTATTGCGATTGCACCTCAATTGTTGTTAAAATATAACGTGTGTCATCGGACGACAATTTGCGAGAATAAATAGTGACTTTAATGAATAATTGACGGGATTTTGATTGTTTTGCTGATCCTTCATATTGGTCTAAGTGCAAACGTATTATAAAATGAACTTAACGAATTGACCCAGTGATGCTAATAAAGTAGAATAAATAGATTGAACACTCGCGAATAACTACAAACCTCCTAACTTTACAGAATACATTTTATTAATAATAACGAAAAATCAATAATAATAATAAATACTCTTTATTACATACAAATAGTTATTACATGTGCACAAATAATAAATGACAGAATACAATAGGCGAACTTATCGCTAAGGCGATCTCTCCAGGCAACCTTAATAATTATGATATACGTTCTATTCTCATCGGAAGCGGAAAGCCTCGAGGCTTTGTTGATTGATCCTACTGAAAAAACAAAGCAAACAACGTAAAAACCCTCCAGGTTATATTCCATTCTACGTTATTTTTACTCTCTAACAGTATTATAATGACGTGGCCAATGTAAACGAATGTAAAAGAACATAAAGGAATAGGAATATTCGGACTAATATTCATGAATTGCCTACTGGCATTATAATCGACAATGAAAAGAGAATCTTCTTTTCGTGGAAAATTTATTCTATTGTTGTGATCAGAAAACTCGGTGACGCGCGTCGCACAAAAAATGTTTTCTACTCGGCCTAACTACGTACCAACTTATTTCAAAGCGTTAAGAGTTTCGTGGCTACTGATGAATAATTAGTGAAATTTCTCTAACTTTCGAAGAGTGTTTATCCCAAAAGTTTCGCCGAATTCACTTCTATTGTATCCCATTTTTATGAATTAAATTAAGGAACTGTATTCACGACAGGCTTGCCAACCGACCGCTTTTGACGTGATTTGTCCGTGCCCGGTTCCCCACACGCGACCGGACTCAAATTCACAAACTTTACGCGGCAATAGTTCTTTACACATCCACAGAAACATTAGGAAAACTCCCATACTTTTGAAAAACGTGAAGTCTTAAAATAAATATTCCTTTGAATTAAGTAACAAAAATATATAACTAGGTATAATTATTTTCATTTAAAATAAGTTATAAAAGTGCGGTACCTGCAACTGCAATCAATTTAAATCAACCCTTGGCTCCCCAGGATCTGACCATCCTTCCGCTTGTGACAAACGGGAAATGTAACAAGTCTGATTAGAGGGCATCTTTTTATGGAATTCTATAACTAAACGAATTGGAGATAATTTTAGAAATTAGTGAAATAAATTCTTACAACAAATACCTTATCAATTCCAAACCACTTGAAACCATATTAATGGGAGTTCAAGGGAGTTGAATTGCATCTACACCGTTTAGCACTGTCTGAAAATTAGCGATAAATCCATAACAGTGCTACCGGCTCTAGGTATACCGTTTTCTGCCGTGAAAATCTACCTATCAGTGTTGTGTGGACTACTATTAATCCAGTTAATACTTTTATGCAACGGGTGATTTTGATAAATGTTGTTTAGGTAATGAAAACCTAATCCTAATGAAAATCGACTTTCGAAAAATCGAATCGATGAGATAGTTTTCGACCTTGAGGCACGGAGACGCGAGCCGCCATCTTGGATTAAAGACTAAACATTTTTTTTTATGTCGTGAAGGATTGATCCTACTAACAAAATATTTATCTACATTTGTATATAAACTGGTATATATTGTATACAAATACATATATATATATTTAAATATATGTGTATAGGTACATATGTATATTTATATAGGTACATATATAAATATAATTTGTATATAAATTTTAAATTTATAAAGTATATCTAATTGCCGACAATTTATATAGCAACATTTTTATATGTCTAATATTTAACAGCGGTAAAAAGGTGAAAAAAATGTTCTAAACGTAAAACGATGATGTTTTATGGTAATATGTATAGAAATCAATAACTTTTTCATATTTATGAAACTGCAACACTACAATAATGGTTATACAGCGGTGTCCTTACCATGGGCGAAAAATATTTTTCAAGATTTCGAATCCAGTCATTTTTAGGGTCCCGATTAAACAACATATATCAAAATCGCCGCTACTCCACCTTTTGCAAGGGGTCTTTTTATCCTCCATTGACTGGACTACATATATGAGAGGTTGTATATGGCGATGCCATGGCATGGCGAGCTCGCCGTATGCATCGTGAAAACTGACGGCCAGATATCAAGTAGTTTAGTATCGACGTTTTCACGGTTTCGTGATCGCTTGCCTGTGCTGATTCGAGTTTTATGGTATTTTAATTAATTAAATTTTCTTAGCTTTCACTTGTATCACTCAAAAATGACCCAGGAAGTCCGCACCTAAAGTTTCCTTATTGTTAAATTGTGCAGACTAGGTCATTCGGTGCGCCAACACTGAATCGATATTTTATAACAATGTTACTCGTAAAATTTTACTTGCAGAGTGCAGGCTTCTCTGAAGTTTAAAACTGACCTCTTGAAACACAATGAGTAGATGCCAAAATACAATCCTAAATTATAAAAGACGGCATCCTAGATTGGCGAGCTTTAAGAGAGGCTCATATCAAGTAGTTGAGAGACAATATGTGAATGATAATGATATGAAACATACATATGTGGAATGACCATATAGGATATGATATCGTAACCTGCTAATGACTGTATGAGAAGAGTGGAAGAGTATACGTGCCTATATCCAACAATAAAATGGCATTGATGATACGGTACAAGCAGATTGAAAAATGAACATGTTTTACGTTAGTTACCCATATGTTTATATATGTTTTACGATATCTACCAAGAACCATATTAGATTTGTGAACGAAATTAGGCCCATGTTATGTCTATTTGAGTTATGTCTTTAATGTGCTGTAACTTCAATCTATTGCATTTTCATTAACAATCGATGTAGGTTCCCTCTGATAATCAGTAACTATCGCCTCCTTCAGACATCGCCATAAAGATTGCGGTCAAGAAACCTAAAAATCGTCCTTAATCTTTCGTAATCTTATTTTTTAAGTAACTGATCCTCTCACCTGGAGACAAAAGGGACGAAAACTTTATTCGGGCGAAAAGCTTTATAAAATAATCCTCTAGTAATAC
Organism: Sesia apiformis; assembly: GCA_914767545.1. Taxonomy (NCBI): domain Eukaryota; kingdom Metazoa; phylum Arthropoda; class Insecta; order Lepidoptera; family Sesiidae; genus Sesia; species Sesia apiformis. The sequence goes on along the minus strand of OU611948.1, from coordinate 19,840,636 downwards.
TTCGGTAAAGAAAGGTCCTGTTTTGATGTTTAAAAATGTTTCCGAACTGACAAGATCTTGTAATGTTGAAGAGACGCAATTATGTTAAAGAATATTTCCTTTGTGCTCTCCAGGAGGGTCTTGTTCTTCCTAAATTTTCCTTTATTTTATCCCGATTTCTTAAAGAAGGTTTGTTCATGCCGTTTTAAAAGTAACGGTAAAGATCAGCAACAAGTCCCTGTTAATGGTTTGGATTTTTGTAGGTCCTTTTATCACCGATGTGACTACGGTGTAATATTACTAATGGTCCAACTATTTTGTTACATCGCTGTCGGTATTTTAAAATAACATTATTTATAAATCTTTATAAATGTCTCGTACTCTGTATTTTTGAGAATCTGTCTAACAGTTTTTTTTTTTTTTCGATTTATTGCAGAGTCCGGCTCCGAAAAGCGAATCACATTCTGACATCCTCGTGACTTCTCATCCAAGTATAGAAAATATAATATACGAACCTCGAACAGACGTACATCATATACCTGAAGAATATAGATGTCATTTTTATAAAAATCTGAATTTTTTTCGCACTATTATGTTGTTACTTCAATTTATTTTGTTATTGAAGCTAAGCCATCCTCATTATGGTGTCCGTGTCCTGATAATTGTGTAATTTACTAGGATCCTCGTTAATTCAAATTCTGATGCTTTGTTTACTCGACTCATCCTCGTCAAGCGTACTCTAACCAGCCCTTAATCGTTCACTGCTGGACACGAGCCTTATGCACATTGTCTTGTGTACGAGGGATGTATGACCTTAAAACGCCACGCCTGGCAAAGTAGGTTGACCAGTTGATTCTTTTAGAAGTGGTGCACTTCCTCAGAGCTCAGAGCTTAGCAACTTTGTTATCTTTTAGTCGCCTTTCATGACACCCACGAAGAGATGTGGTGGTGTTATTCTGATGCCGGTCGACACCACACACCACTTCGCAATACGTTTGCTCCTAAATATTCAAACTAATAAAATGTAGCATAGTCATTCATATAGTTGTAGGTAGGTATAGTCGTTCGCGACGTGGATGTACGAATGTAGTTACTATTAGAATGGAACGTCATATAACGAAGATAAACGAACTTGGAGTATGTACTTGAATTGTTACATAAACCGTTTTATCTTTATAAAGGTTACATTTTATTTTTGTTTTGTTATTCATTGAGTACATTTTCATTTGCGTTATTACTTCTTAGGTGTCTTCTCGTTGTTGGGAATATTTTCCTCGTAACTTCAAAGGTTATAAATAACATGCTAATAATAAAATTGTTAATAATATTTAAATGAATAAGAATAAAGATATTTTATGAATAGCTTATGTTTCCGTTTTATTTGCGTCATGAATGAAATAGTAACTAAATATGGAAATCGTAATTCCCCTTAATTCTAGGGGCGTAGATTTCAGGCGATCTTGTGTTTTATGGCAGTTGCTTAAAAATTCTTTCATGGATTATGTCCTTTATAGTTAATAATGGAAACACGTGATGTGATAAATTATTAAAGATGGTAGAAAATAAGTATCTAAATAATCAGTATCTAACTTATTAAATCCGAACAGTACGTAGAACTTATTTCTTCAGGTATAAATCTTATTCAAAACTAATTTAGATGAAATGTTACTCAGTTATACTAAATAAACTATTATTAATTATTAAATAAAATTATGCCTTGCTCATTGACTAACCTTTTATTACTTCACTACAAATGTGGTCTAACAATACATGTTAATTACCTCTTTAAAAAAGTCGTTGTGCTTTGCGAGTTTCATACGAGTAAAGCTATAGCAAGATTTGACGACTTCTTAAAGGACTTGCGCCGACTCGAATATATTATTTTTTATGGAAAGAAGGCGATAGATAAGCATAAGGTCCACCCGGCGCTAAGTGGATACTGTCGCTCATGGACATTCGCGATGCATGGCAACATCGATCCAGAATGACAAATGTTAGAAAAGGGGTTGGAAAAACGTGGGCTCTGGCATATCTCACTCACTACCGAAACACGTATATACATTAAGGTAATAGGATAAAGTGGGAAATGCAGTACATTTGTTTATGATTGTCTTTGTATGTGTCTCTGGACCCACCACACAGGGAATACTAGTGTGGGACATTGAGTGTGGCGTTATTTATTTATTTATTTCAAGGTAGTTTTTGAGAGAGGGGCAACGTGGCCAGCTGAGTGCGCCCAACGGCTGTGGGATTGGAACGTGCACCTTCCCCATGTAAAAATGTATATACCATGTTCGAGGAAAGATTAATATAAGACATAAAGTTATCTCGTTCTGGTTTACTAATTGTGAAATGAAACAGAACGAGAACTAGACATTGATTGTTGAGCGTCTGAAAAATAAATAAGCAGAATGAAATAATAGGAATTTATCATCAGTGTTCCGCCAGATTAAAGTGAATTCGATACTTGTCACTCGATAACAGAACCGCAGACCGCAAAGTGTTGCATAATTAGTATGTCGCACGATAGTATATCGTGTGTACGTAGAACATAATTACAATAAAATTGTATACAACACTTTACAGATACAAACAAATATTAAAAGATGTGCGCAACAGAATTTCACGTACTTTTGTCAAAATTGTGTATGTAGACAGAAGATCTCAATTTACCTTACATATACTCGTTTTTTGCTATTGGAATTTTGGCATGCATTGGCCGAATTTGAGTGCAATTTCTGTAAACACTAATCCTTTTGAAGTTCCTTTTACCGGAAACCTTTACTTACTCCCTTCCCTTTTACTTTGTGTTTAATCATTATGATTCATTAATCATCATATAACAAAGATTCATGTTAATGCGATATTGATTAATATAGTACCACCTTGACTATTTTATTATTATTACACAATGAAAAGTGTTGTTTTTACGTGCGGACGAAATCTGCAAATTGTAGCAATCATCTTGTAGCAGTTACAAACTCGACCGCATATTATCCATGCTATACTGAGCATCGCATTACATAACGTTTGTAAAATGTATCGCCTCTGGACTTGGTCAGCAACCAACACCATTACTACAGCATGTGCTGCCGGTTTTACTAATGTACGGTTTACTTTGGAAGCCAATGAATGAATGAGCCAATGCCATCGTCTTGCAAACTAGAATTCATAACTTTATTGCAAAACTGTCGAACTGTATGTGACCTATCCAGGGGGCTTTGATGTGATTCTAGAATTAGCACGGACAGAACGCGCAACTTCTAGAAACAAAAGCCACACATACCAAATCAGCAGTTTTGGTTCCGTTTTAATCTAATAAATTGAAATGCACTGCTATTAATGCGCAATGGTATATTTACATTTTTCCATCAAACACTACCTTTAAGACATCTCACTCTGTTGTAGTATATATACTTTTAAAGTGTTTAGGTAGCAGTTCTACCCTGCATGGCATGAGCATGTAAGACAATTTTTATCACTCCATAAACACTAAAGATTGAAGCGTGGCGTAATTTGAACTACTGACGTCATCAGGCCTCATGATTTCAAAATGTTTTGTTACCCACCAGAATTTAAAGCTTGCTCGTTTGTTTTACTTTCTAAAGATACGCAAAGCTGTTTGCGGACACTTCTGTGTATTCAGTGGATAGAATTAAGTGGGTATTGACAGATAAAAGTACACTAGATCCGGACGATGTTTAAACAAAGGTTTAATAGATTTAATTAATTTTATGATGAAAATCCAATAGCCTGACCTAATATTATTATAAGTCGGAACTACTGGTATATTATTGAATGAAAGATTAATAAATGGACTGAATGGGAAGGAATGGGAAGAGAAACAGTCTCTGACAACTCTTGCTCTCTCGTTCACGGTAGTTTCTTTGAGAGGAGGTATAATTTGATCAGTCAGACGTTCTCGACTGTAGGATGCATCATCGTTAGCCCTTCAATCCAAAGTTTGTGTAAATTCTTACAGAATCCTTCTTTGTTGCAGGGCGGCGTGGCTGCGAAGCAGTAGCCTGTGACGTAACGCGCACCCTGGAGCCGCACAAGGGTCGACGTGAGTACCTAACAAACATTTTAACCTTCTTTCAACGAGAGTCGCCCTTTTAAACCTCCTGTTACGAGATGAAGTTACCTTTTCAACAAGACTGTTTAAATTCATGGTCTACAAAAAAAATCTAAATCAAGTCTTGCCACAGAGTATGTTTCGAAACTAATTTATCAGGAATAAGTTGATAACTCTAAGATTTTAAATAAGAAATTCTAGCACATTGTATCATTTGGAATTTACAATCAAATATTTCATAGAAATTGATTTCAACATTAAAGTGATATCTGAACAACACAACGTGAAAACATTAAACTTTGAAACAATGTTCATGAGAAGCAATTGATTTTAATTTATCAATTAACTCTCGTTATACACAGACTTATCAAAGAATAATGTGGACAAAGTAGTCTATGTGCTGTAAATTATCGACGGACGACGCCTTGCATGAATGCGCGGGGTCGCTGCGGATGCCGATGCCTGAACTCATTGCGGTACGGTAGCTCTATTCTTTACGTTTACAAATAAAACATCATGCAGTCAGTCTCTTTCTGCATGTCATTGAAGTGGAATACTTTACTAATAGTCAGACATTACGTTCACGCGCCTCTTAAGTGTTTTTTTTTTTTTATAGAAAGACAAATGAGCAAACAGTCCACCTGGTGGAAAATGGATACTGTCGCCCATGGACACTTAGAGTTAGAGTTAGTCTAGAGTTTAGAACAACAAACTTTGGCACGCCCCCCATGCGCTGCCTAACCTTTGTTGATGTAAGAAGGGATTTATGGAAAAAGTTGAAGAAATGGGATAGGATAGGATGGGAATGGACTGTGTGATATCTCACTCACTACCGAAATACGTACGTACATTGGGGAATTCGATAAAGTAGGAAATGCAGTACATTTCAAGGTAGGCTTCTGTGAGAGAGGGGTAACGAAGCTAGTCGAGTTTGCCCAGCGGCTGTTGAATTGCAGCGTGCACCCTGCCCCTCGAAAAATCATGCTGCCCTAACTCACTAATGCCCATATTCACCAAGCTCTAACTCACTACGGATACGGTAGTGTCACTAGCGATAAATAGGGCAGTGCCACTCTCCTGTGGCCCGCCAGGTATTCTACAAAAATATGCAAAAAATGTTGCAGTGGTGCGGAGGGCGCGTCGGCATTATGGACGACGCCGGCAGCAACAAGCAGCGGCAGGCCACGCGGGTGTTCAAGAAGAGCTCGCCCAATGGGAAGGTAACCGTCTTATTGATCTTACCACCACAATCAATCTATCTATATTAGCCTATAGCGACACTCATCCCCTGACAATCACGTGCAAATTGTG